>OW028744.1:30000000-32409420 GCA_932294355.1 Aporophyla lueneburgensis | reverse complement strand
TCTGGACACCTCGCCCGTGCGTCTAGCTCAAATAGAAGTTTGTAAACACTGAATTTTTCGTTTTTCCAAGCAAATCAGTACGTACGAAATCCACCTAACCGATACAATATTCCCTATACATCAGAATATCTTTGCAACCAGGTGTCGCATTTCGAAGCTGTTTTCAGCTGAATCGCTTGTATTCGGGTACCGATTGACTATTTTAACTGAAAGAATTGACAAAACGCGAAAAAATTTTCATTTTTCGCCATTAACTTAGAAAAATTCAGAATATTTTTGTACTGAACCACATATCCATTTTTATTTCAAAATTCTTACTGTTAACCCTAATCGTATTAGTTTAAATAGTTACATACCTGCCTTACCTGTATTCTGGTGCGCGTTCCGCGAGCTGGAGTCTTGTTCGGTGAAGTTATTAGAAGTTTTTCAAAAATTTTCCGCTAAAAATCACGTTTTTGGACCTTAATTTTAAATTTTCCTTCCGTGAAAACTAAAGTAACGCCGTAGTTAGCTGGCCCGCGCGGAGACGCGTCTCTGGACACCTCGCCCGTGCGTCTAGCTCAAATAGAAGTTTGTAAACACTGAATTTTTCGTTTTTCCAAGCAAATCAGTACGTACGAAATCCACCTAACCGATACAATATTCCCTATACATCAGAATATCTTTGCAACCAGGTGTCGCATTTCGAAGCTGTTTTCAGCTGAATCGCTTGTATTCGGGTACCGATTGACTATTTTAACTGAAAGAATTGACAAAACGCGAAAAAATTTTCATTTTTCGCCATTAACTTAGAAAAATTCAGAATATTTTTGTACTGAACCACATATCCATTTTTATTTCAAAATTCTTACTGTTAACCCTAATCGTATTAGTTTAAATAGTTACATACCTGCCTTACCTGTATTCTGGTGCGCGTTCCGCGAGCTGGAGTCTTGTTCGGTGAAGTTATTAGAAGTTTTTCAAAAATTTTCCGCTAAAAATCACGTTTTTGGACCTTAATTTTAAATTTTCCTTCCGTGAAAACTAAAGTAACGCCGTAGTTAGCTGGCCCGCGCGGAGACGCGTCTCTGGACACCTCGCCCGTGCGTCTAGCTCAAATAGAAGTTTGTAAACACTGAATTTTTCGTTTTTCCAAGCAAATCAGTACGTACGAAATCCACCTAACCGATACAATATTCCCTATACATCAGAATATCTTTGCAACCAGGTGTCGCATTTCGAAGCTGTTTTCAGCTGAATCGCTTGTATTCGGGTACCGATTGACTATTTTAACTGAAAGAATTGACAAAACGCGAAAAAATTTTCATTTTTCGCCATTAACTTAGAAAAATTCAGAATATTTTTGTACTGAACCACATATCCATTTTTATTTCAAAATTCTTACTGTTAACCCTAATCGTATTAGTTTAAATAGTTACATACCTGCCTTACCTGTATTCTGGTGCGCGTTCCGCGAGCTGGAGTCTTGTTCGGTGAAGTTATTAGAAGTTTTTCAAAAATTTTCCGCTAAAAATCACGTTTTTGGACCTTAATTTTAAATTTTCCTTCCGTGAAAACTAAAGTAACGCCGTAGTTAGCTGGCCCGCGCGGAGACGCGTCTCTGGACACCTCGCCCGTGCGTCTAGCTCAAATAGAAGTTTGTAAACACTGAATTTTTCGTTTTTCCAAGCAAATCAGTACGTACGAAATCCACCTAACCGATACAATATTCCCTATACATCAGAATATCTTTGCAACCAGGTGTCGCATTTCGAAGCTGTTTTCAGCTGAATCGCTTGTATTCGGGTACCGATTGACTATTTTAACTGAAAGAATTGACAAAACGCGAAAAAATTTTCATTTTTCGCCATTAACTTAGAAAAATTCAGAATATTTTTGTACTGAACCACATATCCATTTTTATTTCAAAATTCTTACTGTTAACCCTAATCGTATTAGTTTAAATAGTTACATACCTGCCTTACCTGTATTCTGGTGCGCGTTCCGCGAGCTGGAGTCTTGTTCGGTGAAGTTATTAGAAGTTTTTCAAAAATTTTCCGCTAAAAATCACGTTTTTGGACCTTAATTTTAAATTTTCCTTCCGTGAAAACTAAAGTAACGCCGTAGTTAGCTGGCCCGCGCGGAGACGCGTCTCTGGACACCTCGCCCGTGCGTCTAGCTCAAATAGAAGTTTGTAAACACTGAATTTTTCGTTTTTCCAAGCAAATCAGTACGTACGAAATCCACCTAACCGATACAATATTCCCTATACATCAGAATATCTTTGCAACCAGGTGTCGCATTTCGAAGCTGTTTTCAGCTGAATCGCTTGTATTCGGGTACCGATTGACTATTTTAACTGAAAGAATTGACAAAACGCGAAAAAATTTTCATTTTTCGCCATTAACTTAGAAAAATTCAGAATATTTTTGTACTGAACCACATATCCATTTTTATTTCAAAATTCTTACTGTTAACCCTAATCGTATTAGTTTAAATAGTTACATACCTGCCTTACCTGTATTCTGGTGCGCGTTCCGCGAGCTGGAGTCTTGTTCGGTGAAGTTATTAGAAGTTTTTCAAAAATTTTCCGCTAAAAATCACGTTTTTGGACCTTAATTTTAAATTTTCCTTCCGTGAAAACTAAAGTAACGCCGTAGTTAGCTGGCCCGCGCGGAGACGCGTCTCTGGACACCTCGCCCGTGCGTCTAGCTCAAATAGAAGTTTGTAAACACTGAATTTTTCGTTTTTCCAAGCAAATCAGTACGTACGAAATCCACCTAACCGATACAATATTCCCTATACATCAGAATATCTTTGCAACCAGGTGTCGCATTTCGAAGCTGTTTTCAGCTGAATCGCTTGTATTCGGGTACCGATTGACTATTTTAACTGAAAGAATTGACAAAACGCGAAAAAATTTTCATTTTTCGCCATTAACTTAGAAAAATTCAGAATATTTTTGTACTGAACCACATATCCATTTTTATTTCAAAATTCTTACTGTTAACCCTAATCGTATTAGTTTAAATAGTTACATACCTGCCTTACCTGTATTCTGGTGCGCGTTCCGCGAGCTGGAGTCTTGTTCGGTGAAGTTATTAGAAGTTTTTCAAAAATTTTCCGCTAAAAATCACGTTTTTGGACCTTAATTTTAAATTTTCCTTCCGTGAAAACTAAAGTAACGCCGTAGTTAGCTGGCCCGCGCGGAGACGCGTCTCTGGACACCTCGCCCGTGCGTCTAGCTCAAATAGAAGTTTGTAAACACTGAATTTTTCGTTTTTCCAAGCAAATCAGTACGTACGAAATCCACCTAACCGATACAATATTCCCTATACATCAGAATATCTTTGCAACCAGGTGTCGCATTTCGAAGCTGTTTTCAGCTGAATCGCTTGTATTCGGGTACCGATTGACTATTTTAACTGAAAGAATTGACAAAACGCGAAAAAATTTTCATTTTTCGCCATTAACTTAGAAAAATTCAGAATATTTTTGTACTGAACCACATATCCATTTTTATTTCAAAATTCTTACTGTTAACCCTAATCGTATTAGTTTAAATAGTTACATACCTGCCTTACCTGTATTCTGGTGCGCGTTCCGCGAGCTGGAGTCTTGTTCGGTGAAGTTATTAGAAGTTTTTCAAAAATTTTCCGCTAAAAATCACGTTTTTGGACCTTAATTTTAAATTTTCCTTCCGTGAAAACTAAAGTAACGCCGTAGTTAGCTGGCCCGCGCGGAGACGCGTCTCTGGACACCTCGCCCGTGCGTCTAGCTCAAATAGAAGTTTGTAAACACTGAATTTTTCGTTTTTCCAAGCAAATCAGTACGTACGAAATCCACCTAACCGATACAATATTCCCTATACATCAGAATATCTTTGCAACCAGGTGTCGCATTTCGAAGCTGTTTTCAGCTGAATCGCTTGTATTCGGGTACCGATTGACTATTTTAACTGAAAGAATTGACAAAACGCGAAAAAATTTTCATTTTTCGCCATTAACTTAGAAAAATTCAGAATATTTTTGTACTGAACCACATATCCATTTTTATTTCAAAATTCTTACTGTTAACCCTAATCGTATTAGTTTAAATAGTTACATACCTGCCTTACCTGTATTCTGGTGCGCGTTCCGCGAGCTGGAGTCTTGTTCGGTGAAGTTATTAGAAGTTTTTCAAAAATTTTCCGCTAAAAATCACGTTTTTGGACCTTAATTTTAAATTTTCCTTCCGTGAAAACTAAAGTAACGCCGTAGTTAGCTGGCCCGCGCGGAGACGCGTCTCTGGACACCTCGCCCGTGCGTCTAGCTCAAATAGAAGTTTGTAAACACTGAATTTTTCGTTTTTCCAAGCAAATCAGTACGTACGAAATCCACCTAACCGATACAATATTCCCTATACATCAGAATATCTTTGCAACCAGGTGTCGCATTTCGAAGCTGTTTTCAGCTGAATCGCTTGTATTCGGGTACCGATTGACTATTTTAACTGAAAGAATTGACAAAACGCGAAAAAATTTTCATTTTTCGCCATTAACTTAGAAAAATTCAGAATATTTTTGTACTGAACCACATATCCATTTTTATTTCAAAATTCTTACTGTTAACCCTAATCGTATTAGTTTAAATAGTTACATACCTGCCTTACCTGTATTCTGGTGCGCGTTCCGCGAGCTGGAGTCTTGTTCGGTGAAGTTATTAGAAGTTTTTCAAAAATTTTCCGCTAAAAATCACGTTTTTGGACCTTAATTTTAAATTTTCCTTCCGTGAAAACTAAAGTAACGCCGTAGTTAGCTGGCCCGCGCGGAGACGCGTCTCTGGACACCTCGCCCGTGCGTCTAGCTCAAATAGAAGTTTGTAAACACTGAATTTTTCGTTTTTCCAAGCAAATCAGTACGTACGAAATCCACCTAACCGATACAATATTCCCTATACATCAGAATATCTTTGCAACCAGGTGTCGCATTTCGAAGCTGTTTTCAGCTGAATCGCTTGTATTCGGGTACCGATTGACTATTTTAACTGAAAGAATTGACAAAACGCGAAAAAATTTTCATTTTTCGCCATTAACTTAGAAAAATTCAGAATATTTTTGTACTGAACCACATATCCATTTTTATTTCAAAATTCTTACTGTTAACCCTAATCGTATTAGTTTAAATAGTTACATACCTGCCTTACCTGTATTCTGGTGCGCGTTCCGCGAGCTGGAGTCTTGTTCGGTGAAGTTATTAGAAGTTTTTCAAAAATTTTCCGCTAAAAATCACGTTTTTGGACCTTAATTTTAAATTTTCCTTCCGTGAAAACTAAAGTAACGCCGTAGTTAGCTGGCCCGCGCGGAGACGCGTCTCTGGACACCTCGCCCGTGCGTCTAGCTCAAATAGAAGTTTGTAAACACTGAATTTTTCGTTTTTCCAAGCAAATCAGTACGTACGAAATCCACCTAACCGATACAATATTCCCTATACATCAGAATATCTTTGCAACCAGGTGTCGCATTTCGAAGCTGTTTTCAGCTGAATCGCTTGTATTCGGGTACCGATTGACTATTTTAACTGAAAGAATTGACAAAACGCGAAAAAATTTTCATTTTTCGCCATTAACTTAGAAAAATTCAGAATATTTTTGTACTGAACCACATATCCATTTTTATTTCAAAATTCTTACTGTTAACCCTAATCGTATTAGTTTAAATAGTTACATACCTGCCTTACCTGTATTCTGGTGCGCGTTCCGCGAGCTGGAGTCTTGTTCGGTGAAGTTATTAGAAGTTTTTCAAAAATTTTCCGCTAAAAATCACGTTTTTGGACCTTAATTTTAAATTTTCCTTCCGTGAAAACTAAAGTAACGCCGTAGTTAGCTGGCCCGCGCGGAGACGCGTCTCTGGACACCTCGCCCGTGCGTCTAGCTCAAATAGAAGTTTGTAAACACTGAATTTGTGGTCTATAGAAAGTTACGCCAACGGTTTTGACAAAATATATTTTTAGAATTTTTGGTCCTGCAAGACTGATCGTACCTCTTTGTTTTGAGAAAATAGGGAATTTGACGGCCTTGCTCATTTATTTATTTATTTATTTATATATGCTTTATTGTACACCAGAAAATACATTACAACAAGAATATTTAACAAAAATAAAAACATACAATGGGCGGCCTTATCGCTTTCTGCGATCTCTTCCAGGCAACCTTGGTATGGACAGTGATTGCGTGGACATAAAAATGGGGTTGTCACTGGTGTAAAATACAGATACAATTTATTTTAATAAATACATAGATATAATTATATATATCCTGTTTAATAAATACTTATATACATACATACTAAATATATAAGCTAAGAAAATAAAATACGACTATGACATTTAGTGCTTCTTGAAGGCATTTTGTTAACTTTTTACTCATAGTGACCGAGTCCCTTCTTTCAGGCTCGCATTCTTTATAGTGTTTGTTTTATTTACACTTAGCTGATCCCCCCTTTACAGGGATTCAGCAACATACATACGTGTCCCCCGATAATTAAGTCGCCAGAGTACATTTACCGTTACCCAACCAATATGTTCGGCATCAGGACACCGGTCAGCAAGCCAAAGGTTTTGGAGGAGGCCTCAGATGCGGGAAGGACTATTCCGACCCAGGCAGGCCCTTCAGTGAGGCGTAGCGTTGGGGAGTGGGAGGCTGATAGACAAAAGTCAGGACGGCCTCTCAAAACTCCGACGCCGCCGAAAAAGGCCCCATTGACGACTCCTCCAAAAATCAAATCCAAACAGCTTGAAGGAACAGGAGAGAGCTCGCCGCGGGAAGCGCAACCCGTAAAATATATTAACAGGACCTCGGAGGCAAAAGCATGTCTCCAGAAGGCTAAAATTCAGATGTTGAGCTCCAGGAACCTTAAGAAAGAAATTAAGGATGAAATCACCAAGGCTGTGGAAAGGCTGTACCAACTGGTGAAGGAGGCAGAAGCTGGCAAGGAAACAGCGACCAAGGAGCATAATACACTGGAAACCCAAAAAGAACCTAAGCCGACTGCAGATGAATCGACAGACCTGATGAGGAGCCTTATGGAAGGCCTTCAGCAGCACAAGCAAGTGCTGCAGGAGTGCAGCACTCATACGCAGGCTCTGTCGGAGCAACTCCAGCTGGCCCCTCGCTACGTTGCAGGCCAAGGCCCCACCTTTGCCGATATCGCCGCCGGTCCGAAGCAGAACCTCCAGGGGCCTCTTCACTCGCTTATTGTTACTTCAGTGAATGAACAGGACACGAGTGAACAGGTCATTGAAAAGCTCAGGTCAGCGGTCGATGCCCGGAATGAGGGCACAAGGGTGGAGCGGCTGCGAAAAGCGAGGGACCAGAAGGTTGTAGTCGGCTTCAAGACAAGGGAAGAGCTAGTCACGGTGTCAGAGCGGATACGGAAGACTGGTCATCTGGTGGCAGAAGAGATGAAGAACAAAGACCCACTCATTATCATAATGGATGTGCTCTCCTGCCACACAGACGTGGAATTGCTACAGGCCCTACAGCGGCAAAATAACCACCTGATAGGGGACATACCTGCGGAAGAAATGAGGCTGGGGGTGAAGTACCGTCGCAGGACGAGGAACCCCCATTTGTGCCACGTTGTTCTGCAGGTGTCCCCTACGGTATGGCAGAGGCTGACCATGGCGGGTCGCGTGCACATCGACCTGCAAAGGGTGCGAGTGCAGGACCAGTCGCCACTGGTGCAGTGCACTCGTTGTC
Source organism: Aporophyla lueneburgensis (assembly GCA_932294355.1). Lineage (NCBI taxonomy): Eukaryota > Metazoa > Arthropoda > Insecta > Lepidoptera > Noctuidae > Aporophyla > Aporophyla lueneburgensis. Next base: position 32,401,705 of record OW028744.1, on the reverse strand, counting down.
TGTGCTACGGGCACAGCCGGAAACTGTGCACGCGTCCCGCCGACCTCTGCATCCACTGTGGAGAACCGCACATGCGGGCAGACTGTCCGTCGCGTCTGGCAGAGGAGGCACCAAAGTGCCATAACTGCGTGGCCGCAAAAATGGAAAAGACCGACCACAACGCCTTCGACAGCGCGTGCCCGATACGCGCTAAATGGGACGCGTTGGCACGCCTGTCGGTGGCGTACTGCTAAGGTGGTATCGGCCTCCCCCGGAAAAGCGAACCCAGGCACTGAAACCCGAGCACGCACTGCCGCCCGAACTGACTACCGGGTGATCCAAGCGAATCTGCAGAGGAAGAACCTTGCGACTCAAGAGATGCTGATTGTTGCTAATGAGCGAAAGGTTGCGTTTGCACTGCTCCAGGAACCATATGTGGGTGGGATCGGAAGAATGCGAGACTACCGAGGAGCTAGAGTGTACCAGTGCGCGGATCAAGGAAGTGGAACTGTGAAGGCGGCAATAGTCGTCTTCGATAAAGACCTTGACGTCACACAGTGTCCAAAACTCACCACCAACAACATCACGGTGGTGAGGATTCGAACCCGCGCCTGGGAAATCGCAGTAGTCTCCTTCTATTTTGAACCGGACCACCCAATACAACCGTACCTCGAGCAGCTTCTGCGGATTCGCAAGGAAATAGGCCCCATAAACATCATACTGGGAGGTGACACAAACGCCAAGAGCACCTGGTGGGGTAGTCTGGTTGTGGACAGCAGGGGTGAAGAAATGTCGGGTGCAATCAATGAAATGGGCCTGCAGGTGCTCAACTCCGGAAGTACGCCTACTTTTGACACCGTCAGGGGTGGAAAGTCCTACACTAGTTTCGTTGATGTCACAGCGTGTTCAACGGACATGCTAAATCTGGTGGAGGACTGGACCGTCGAAGAGGGTCTCACGAGCTCCGATCACAACGGTATCGTATTTAAAATTAATCTTCAAAAATCTAGAGGCACAAGTATCAAAAGAACAACGAGACTTTATAACACTAGGAAAGCAAATTGGAGCCAGTTTCATGAGAAACTGGCCCAATTAAAAGCAGACATAAACCTAAACTTAGAAGAAATTAACAAAATTAATAATAACACAATACTCGAAAACACCGTTAATAAATATATAAAAACAATAACCGATACTTGTGAAGATACCTTAGCCAAAATTAAAAATAACGAAGTACTTACGATACCGTGGTGGTCCAATGAGCTTGCTGAGATGCTGAAGGAGGTCAACACCAGGAGACGCCGGATACGATGCGCTGCGGCAGTCCGGAGAGCGAAAGTCGTGGAGGAGTACCTGCGGGCAAAAGAAAAGTATGAGCTAGAGGCAAAAAAGGCGCAGATTACGAGCTGGAAGGGGTTTTGCGAAAAACAGGACAAGGAAGGACTCTGGGAGGGGATCTACAGAATAATAGGCCGTACCGAAAAAAGGCACGAAGATTTGCCATTACTTAGAGATGGGGTCCCACTCGATGGTGAGGGTTCAGCGTCACTACTGGCTGAGACTTTCTACCCCGATGACCGACTTGAGGAAGACAACGATGACCACCGTCGGACGCGAGCAGCGGCCAGTCGTGTAAACGAGTGGGTGCATGATGAAAACCATGACCTGCCGTTTACACTTCAGGAGCTTAAAACCGTGGTGGAAGGCTTCAACCCCAAGAAGGCGCCTGGGGCGGATGGTCTCACGGCCGATATCTGTGCCCAAGTTATATTCCGGGACCCGGGGGTTTTCCTTGCACTGGCAAATAAGTGCCTTGAGCAGGGCCACTTCCCGGGGGCCTGGAAAGAGGCCACAGTGGTGATCCTTCGAAAGCCCGGAAAAGAGAGCTACACAACCCCGAAGTCCTATAGGCCGATCGGCCTCCTGCCGGTCTTGGGCAAAATCCTCGAAAAAATGTTGGTGGCAAGGTTGAAGTGGCACCTGGTCCCACGACTGAGTACCCGTCAGTTTGGTTTCATGCCCCAGAGAAGCACCGAAGACTCCCTCTACACCATGATACAACATATCAAAGCAATGCTAAACGAAAAGAAGCTGATCACTGTTGTGTCACTGGACATAGAGGGAGCCTTCGACAGCGCATGGTGGCCGGCCATAAGAACCAGACTGGCTGAGGAAAGGTGCCCGGTGAACCTCAGGAGGATGCTGGACAGCTATCTGGCTGGTAGGAGTGTCCGAGTGAGGTACGCCGGTGCAGAATGCCATAGGAGCACCAACAAAGGATGCGTCCAAGGATCGGTAGGCGGTCCAATCCTCTGGAACTTGGTCCTGGATCCTCTGCTGAAGGGGCTGGAAGACCGGGGAATATACTGCCAGGCTTTCGCTGACGACGTAGTCATGATTTTTGATGGTACCACAGCTCTGGATGTTCAGAGACATGCCAATGCCGCCCTCGAATATGTTCGGAGGTGGGGCATCCGAAATAAACTGAAGTTCGCACCACACAAAACTTGTGCGATGGTTATAACCAGGAAATTAAAGTACGATGTCCCACTTCTGAGCATGGGCGGGGTAGACATTGGCATGTCAAAGGAAATAAAAATACTGGGTCTCACAATCGACCACCAGCTCACTTTCAACACCCACGCCGCTAATGTTTGCAGGAAAGCTGCAAACATCTACAAACAGCTGTCTAGAGCGGCCAAAGTGAGCTGGGGTCTGCACCCAGAGGTCATACGTACCATTTATACGGCGGCGGTGGAGCCGGTAGTCTTGTACGCAGCAAGTGCTTGGGCGCCGGCGACCAAGAAGGTTGGAGTGCAGAGGATGCTCAACGCCGTTCAACGAGGATTTGCCCAAAAGCTCTGCAAATCCTACCGCACTGTCTCTCTGAACGCGTCCCTAGTGCTGGCTGGGATACTCCCACTCGACCTCCGAATACAGGAAGCAGCCGCATTGTATGAGGCAAAGAGAGGGGTACCTCGGCCAGCCCTTGCGGGCAGGGAGGTGGAGCGTGTGGTGGCATTTGCAGAGACACCACATCCGGCGAAACATATGGCCATGGGGTTCGTGAGCCTGGAAGACCAGTCACAAGTGGACACCCACAACAGCCAGGCGGTCCGATTTTTCACCGACGGCAGCAAGATTGCGGGCAAGGTCGGAGCTGCGCTGTCAGTATGGAACAGCGATGCCGAGATCAAGTCCGTAAAGCTTAGCCTGCCGTCGTGCTGCACGGTATACCAGGCAGAACTCCTGGCCATATGCGTAGCCACAAGGGAAATCCTCAAACGCAAAGAGGGAACCTTTGGTATCTATAGTGACTCAAAAGCGGCACTACAGTCGGTCACAAACCAGGGTTCCCTCCACGCGCTGGCTGTGGAAGCAAGAGCGAATGTTTGCGCGGCTTTATCACGGAGCAAAGATGTTTCTTTGTACTGGGTGAAGGCTCACGCCGGTTTAGAGGGCAATGAACGCGCGGACCAGCTAGCTAAATCAGCTGCACTCTGCCTAAAAAGGAAGCCGGACTACGACTGCTGCCCGGTTTCATTCGTCAAGCGGCAGATCCGCGAGGAGTCGCTTGACGAATGGAACCGAAGATACAAGAATGGCGAGACAGCCTCTGTCACAAAAATGTTTTTCCCGGATGCGATTGATGCCTTCAGGGTCATCAAAAAGTTGAAGCCGGCAGGAGTGGCTACGCAGATCTTGACGGGGCACGGTGGGTTCTCCGAATACCTGCACCGCTTTAAGTGTAAGGGGAGCCCGTCGTGCATCTGTGAACCGGATGCGCTGGAGTCGGTCCCACACATTCTGACAGAATGTCCAGTGTTCGGAGCGGAAAGACTCAATACGGAACTAATGCTAGAGATGGTAATAAGCAAGAACAGTATTGCAACATTAATAAAAACTGATAAACTAAGGAACATTTTCATGGAATATTGCATAAACATAACAAATCGTATTATTAAAAGGAACAAAGAAAATTAATATTATGCTTTTAATATATAGCAATATATACAGAAAAAGCATAAAATAAATAACAGACTTGTAATAGAAAAGTAAATTGGATATTAATAAATGAACGTTAAATTAAATAAATATCAGAAAAACTTCATAAAATCAGAATATTAAAAGTAAAGGTAAATTTAATTCAAAAATCAAGAAACCTAAGGTCTCTGATTATGTCAGGGGGACACTTAGAAGGGCAGGAGTGTGGTTTTAGCCGGTAAGAGTCCGGCACTACCCAGACTGTGTCACGCGTGAGACAGTCTGGGTGTCCATGAGGATTTCCCACTCCTGCCAAAGCAAAAAAAAAAAAAAAAAAAAAAAAAAAAAAAAAAAAAAAAACCTAACCTAACCTAACCACGAAATCTTGAAAACTAAACATCCGATTTCTTCGCGGTTTTCGACGCTATCCTTCGTAATTAGGCTACGGCCCACCGTTTTAGCTGTCAGAATCCATTTGTCTTCATGGGAAGTAGGCAAATGTGCTAGTTGAAGTTTTCGTCAATTAATAAAACAATAGTGTAAATTTGCTTAATATTCTTACTATCTACCAAGTTTATTTTCATATAATTAAGTACTTACCCGCCGCACCTTCCGGGTGGACTGCGATCCTCGATCGGTTCTGCCTGCTGGGGGGCCCAAATAGCTAGATTTCGTGTTAAAATAATAAAAAACTCGTTTTTTCATCATAACTTTAATATTTTGTACTGAACCCATCCTCAAATACGTCGCCGTTGAACTGCTCGCGCGCAGACGCGTCTCTGGACACCTCACACATCGGTCTAGCTCAGAAAAAAGGAAAAAATTTTGCCCGCCCACCCGCCCTATAGTGGCAGGGTAGATAAAACGGGAAATTCCGGTGTAATATTTTGATCACATATTAGTATACCCAATTGCTCTTCAAGCTATTAGCACTCCAGTACAATGAAAACACCCATCATTTAGTGATCAGGAATCCATTTTCTCACGACGAAACATAATTATCAAGTGAAAATGTCTTTAGTTCGGACTCCACCCCGTCCTGTCATTACTCCTGCCCCGGTCAAACCTTCACTCCTCCCTGCTGACGCTTCGGAGGTCACCAGCCTGGAATCTTTCATCTCCGTCGTAACCACACTCGCTGAGTGTATTAAAACCAACGTCAATGAAAACAGAAGCGTTACGGGTGCAAACAAAAAGATTATTGCTCTTGCGACGGACGAAATTCGCATAGTTTTATCAAAGCTACCGAACTTCGCTCGCTCTCTATGCGATGAACTCGGTGATGGAGTTCAACCGCCTTCTTATATCGGTGAACTGAAAGAAGAGATCATCGCAAGCGTGAAAGCAGAAGTCCAAGACGTGAAGAACCTCGTCAAAGCCGACGACGACAACCGCGAGTTACTCAAAAATGAGATAGCAACCTGCGTGCGAGAGGAGCTGAGCAAGCACCTCACTACTATCCCGAGTGCACCAACAGCACCAGCGACACCAACTTACGCGCAGACTACTAGCTCGTCTGCAGTCCGCGGTCCTTTAAATGAGAAACCACCGACCAGACCTGCCCTCATAGTTTCGGCTAAAAGCGACACACAAACGCGCCAGGACGTAGTACAGTCCTTCCGTAATAGCGTCAGTTTCCGCACCACCAACTATGCGCCTTCGAAAATCCAGTCTGTTTCGAACAACAAGCTGAGAGTCGAGTTTGAAACGGAGAAACAGCGTGACGAAACTCTCAAGAAGCTGGAAAAATCCACCGAGCTTACCGCGGAACCGGCAAGGAAGCTTCAACCCATGCTCATCCTCAAGGGAATCTCCACAGAAACGCCCTCGGAGGAGCTAATCGACATCATTCGCGGCCAAAACGAAGAGCTATCGCCTCTCATGGAGAACCAAGATGACCTGCGAGTTGCCTTCAAACGGAACAACAGAAATCCTAATTTGTACAACGCCATTCTAATTGCGCAGCCCACCCTATGGCGCAGGTTAGTCGAAAAGGGAAGGGTCTGTATCGACTACCAACGCGTCCATTGCGAAGATTTCTCACCATTCATCCAGTGCAATAAGTGCCTGCAGTTCGGGCATATTAAGACCAAATGCACAGCGAAGCAATCCCCTTGCGCCTACTGCTCTGAAGAAGGCCATAATATTGAGAGCTGCCCGCTTCGAGAGAAGAAAGGCATGCCAAAATGCTACAACTGCCACCAACATAACTGTAAATTCAACACCAGCTACGATGCTGGGCACAAGGCCACCTCAAACAACTGCCCAAGAGTGAAATCACTTAAACTCAAGATTACCAGCCGCACTGATTATGGATAAAACAGTTATCAAGATATTACATTGATCGCTCTAAAAACAGTTTTCACGAATTTTTAACTTATTTCTACAATGGCCAATATGACATAGCTTTGTTGTCCGAACCCTATATAGGATCTGGCAAGGAAGTCAAGCCTATACCGGGGGTCGACATCTTTCAATACTCCAACGGATGCAATGTTAAGGCTTGCATCCTCGTCAAACCTGGATGTGGTGTGGTGTTGGGGGAGTCGGGGATGTCTTCAGCCAACTTCAGCGTGATTCAGCTACAAACCGACCACCAGAAATGGTACCTGGCCTCAGCCTACGTAGAGCCAAGGGACGACACTTCCTGCACGCTTGAAGCCATCGACTGCTTCCTCAAAACCACATCGCAACATAAATGCCTAGTGGGGGGTGACTTCAATGGCTGGCACCCAGCGTGGGGCAGCGTAAAACCAAACCCCAGAGGAACCGACGTTCTAGAACTCGCCTATGCTAATGATATGTACATTTGTAATACCGGAACCACCCCTACTTTCGAGACAGTAACCCATGGACGCGACCGATCGTCCATTATTGACGTGACGCTTGCGTCTGCCTCAATGTACGACTCGGTACGCGATTGGAAGGTCAACCTGGACTGTTGCACGTCATCGCAACACAACGCCATCGATTTTAATATCGCCACCCGCAGACCCACAGTAAAAGGGAACAACGACCACTCCACTTTCCTATTTAACACCAAAAGGGCGGACTGGGCAGCTTTCAAAGACGCTGTACTGCACAGAATGACAACCTCAGACGTGTTGGATAGAGATGTGCCCAATTTGGATGTTGATCAGCTGGAGTCTCTCGTCCGAACAATCACAGAGTTGATACGCGACAGCTGTAACGAGACCATGCCTACCAAAGGTCAGAAACGCAAATACAAACCCCCATGGTGGTCCGAGAGCCTCGAAACTCAAAAAAGGGATATCATCAATCTCCACAGACGCATCCACACCGCGAAACGGCAACGCTTACCGCTCGAAGCCCTTTTGGAGGAGAGCCAGAACAAGAAAGCGGCCTACTCGGAGGAACTCAAAAAAGAATCAACTAAAAACTTCCGAAAGTTCTACGAACTACAGCAGAAAGAGAATGTTTGGTCGTTAACCAACCGACTTCTGAAGGAGACGGCGCCCAGAAGACCACCAATCACTCTTAAAGTGGGTGATAAATTCACTACCGATGGAAAGGAGACAGCCACTGCCCTCCTCAATCACTTTTACCCCGACGACACATCCGATTCTATGCCTGCTCAAGAACAACTCCGTGTCCAGTCCAATAGCCCTTCGACCAACACCAAAGATGACGATCCTTTTACGGAAGACGAGGTTCTTGAGCAGCTCAAACAAATAAACCACAATAAAGCCCCTGGCCTCGACAACCTCACTTCCGACATCTGCCTTCAATTCACCGTACATTACCCCCATTTGATAACCGACATCATGAACAGATGCCTTAAGCTACAGTACTTCCCCCGAATATGGAAAGAGGCCTATGTCAAGATCATTCCCAAACCGGGAAAGGATGATCCGACGAATCTAAAATCCTTCCGCCCCATAGGTCTCATTCCGGTATTCGGGAAGCTTTTAGAAAAACTTTTTATTAAAAGGGTGGTCCACTATGCTGAGGTGGGCAACCGACTTAACCCCCTACAGTTTGGCTTTCGTCAACAGAAAAACACCACCCAAGCCATCTATACCGCTCTAACTCACGTAGATAACGCCCAACGAAACCATCAACTTGCTGTAGCCATTTCACTCGACATCAAGGCGGCGTTTGACAATGCTTGGTGGCCTGCCCTTTTCCATCGTCTCAAACATATCGGTGTTCCACAAAATATTTATGGGCTAATAAAAAGCTACGTGGAGGACAGGATCGCCACACTGGATCACGCTGGAGTCCGAGTTCGCAAAACTTTGACAAAGGGCTGCATTCAGGGTTCCGCGTGTGGACCGGTCTTGTGGAACCTGATCCTGGACGAGCTCCTAGACATGCCACTCCCATCGGGCTGCCACATGCAGGCATTCGCAGATGACGTCCTGCTCATCGTTACGGCGGACACATCGGAAGCAGTGGCGCAGTTGGCCAACAGTATCCTCGCTAACATCAGCGAATGGGGCCAACGCGTAAAACTGACTTTTGGTCCGGAAAAGACACAAGTAATCGCCTTCACGCCCAAAGCGAAGACCGCGCAACTCCAAATGGACGGCACTGACTTAGTGTTTGTGCCCGAAATTAAACTGCTTGGTGTCATCTTAGACGAGCAATTGAGATTCAACAGCCATATTAAATACATATTGACGAAAGCAACTCGGATATTTAAAAAACTAAGCATGTACACTAGGTGCACGTGGGGAGCACATCCAGAAAACGCTCGTACAATATACCTTCACGTTATCGAACCCATCATCACATATGCTGCTGGTATATGGGGGCACATAGTTACCAAAAAGTGCATAAAAAAGCAAATTGCCAGCCTGCAGCGGGGATTTGCACTGAAGTCCATCCGTGCCTTCCGGACCGTCTCGACCAATGCTGCTCTTGCGCTCGCAGACCTCATGCCGCTTGATCTCCGGATCCAAGAAGTCCACCACATCGAGACGATCCGCCTCACAGGCACCAGTCACCTTTTGCCAGCGGACATCACCCCCGAGCGCCCCACACCCGTACGAGAGCTACTGCATCCAGCAAACAGGCTATCTAAAGCAGTTACCAGCACCCGAAAACAAACACATGCTGATGCCGAGGCGACACAATCAACACCAGACACCACACAGCACGCCATCTACACCGACGGAAGTAAACAGGACGATGGCGCCGTTGGGGCGGCGTTTATCTGTTATGACCCGGGAGGAAGAACAGTCACCAAAAAGTTCAAACTCCACGACACCTGCACAGTCTTCCAGGCTGAACTGTTGGCCATCCTGGAAGCTTGCAAATGGGCCTATGCCAAAGCACATATCAACACCACCATCTACTCGGACTCCCAGTCGGCCATACTGGCGATAGCAGACCGGAGCAACACGCACCCACTGGTCGCACAAATTCACAAAATCATTCATAGTCACACACGAACGAGGACCGACATTTCACCATCACCAAGCCTTGTGATCAACTGGGTCAAAGGGCACAGTGGAGTTGCAGGCAACGAAGCCGTAGATGCTGCCGCGAAAAAGGCCACTCGGCTTCATAAAGCGCCGGATTATAGCGCATATCCGATATCGTATGTCAAACGCGAACTCAGGAAAACCAACTTGGCCAAGTGGCAAGCCAGGTACACATCAAGTGAGCAGGGTCAGCACACCAAAACCATATTTCCAACCATAGCAGAAATCCACAAATTCAGAAGAAACTTTGATCAAAACTTTTATGTAACCCAGATTTTGACGGGCCACGGCTTTCACAAACAGTACCTCCATCGCTTCAAAATAACGGACAACGACAATTGCCCCTGCCACGACAACACGACACAAACACTCGACCACCTCCTGAGGGATTGCCCCAGATTCACCATGCACCGCATGCAATATGAGGCAATCTCTGAGAGATTTGGAATCACGGCATATGATATCGGAATGCTGACGCAAAAAGAAGAAGTGCTTGACGCATACGTGACATATGTGACTAAAATTTTGAGCCAACTCAAGAACTTCAACGGAACATAATAATTAAAAAAAAAAAAAAAAAAAAAAAATTGTACGTATATATAAATGTAAATAAATATACTCATAGTAATTAAGGCAATCTATTAAATATATTTATCACTTATAATTTACTTTATATATTACCATTGCGAAATAAATTATACACATAAAAACGCATTATCTGTATCCAATCGCAGATACTGTGGAAAGTGATATCACGAAAATGTATCCCAAATCACAAACTTAAACCAAATCAGTGAATCAAACAACAAGCAAAAAAAAAAAACCTAACCTAACCTAACCTAACCTAACCTAACCTAACCTAACCAGTTCCCCCCCAGCCCTCGCGGTGGTCGGATCATTTTTGCAGTCGCTCCCCAAACAAAAATTCAAATAAATTGGTTTTTGTAGTCCGATATCCAAGTGTGAAGTGTCAGTAGATGCGGAAAGTTGAGCCGCATACAGTGCAGTGCCTAAAAAGTGCCGGATTGCAGTGGAAAAACACTTTTCAGTGGAAAAACCTCATTTTTAGAGGTTAAGTTAAGTGTTCGGAACGTTTTGTGCAATAAAAACGGAACCAGATCGGCGACACCTTGGTTTTCTTTTTGAAAACGCGCCGGAACGCCTGCACCTTCGCTCCGGCCGGCACAGAAAACACCTGGGCTCAAGACTTTCAGCAATATTCAGCGAAAACGAAAAAACACGTGGGCTGAAAAACCAGAACCAGCTGCAGCAGCTGCGTGAAAATTTGCAGCGTGCAAGAAGCTCTTGGGAGAAGACAAATTCTGCAAGTAAAATAATTTTAGGCCTTATATATTATTTTATATTTTCAATTGAAAATTGAAACTTTGCGTTCCTGTAATTCCTGAAAGAGACCAAATCTTGAAGTTCTGCAATTGCTATTTTTTGCGCGCTGCCTAGAAGAAGCGGACCTGAAAAAACCGGATTTTTTGGACTTTTCAAATTTGTTTTACAATTAAAAAACCGAAAAAACCACAAAAACTAAAATTTCAGGTGAAAGATTTTCAAAATTCTTTATTTTATTGATTTCATTGTGTAGTGCTCTATTTGGCCTTAATTTAGACATTTTTCAAAAAAATTTTGGATAAGTGGTTCCAAAGATATCGATTTTTTAAGTAATTTTGGCTATAATTCTTAAATAAATAGAAAAAATTGATTTTTTTACACCGTAATTGTCTTTAATGTGCATATTATGTTAAGTTTAAGCCCAAATTCGCGCCCAATAGCCTCAAGTTTGGCGAAAATAGCTTTTTTCAGCCATTTTGGTTTTGATGGTTGTTATATAAAACATTAAATATCTAGGAGGCTATTGGACGCAGAAGATCCGGATTTGTACAAATATTAGTGGGGTACTGGTAGGAACACCTTAAAATTAGTTTCAGGCGTTTTTCAGGCCAAAAAATTTTCAGCGCTGAAACCCTGCAGGATACACGTAGGAAGCTGGTCCGGTGTCAGTACCCAAAACCGCGTCTCTCTCCGACAAACGGTTGCGGAGCTACAGCCATTTAAAGTCGGCTTTTGACAGATCGGCGGCCATCTTGGCAAACTTTGACGCCAGGTGGCTCCGTGGCCGAGGGTCGTAGAGAGTTGCCGTTTGCAAATTGTTGCTCAGGGAGATAAGCCCTACCGGAAAAAACTATTTTCAGGGGTTTCAGGGCTGAAAATTTTCGAAATCCTGAAAATCACCCCACACGACGGGGCTGGTCGGGGCGAGCCAGAAAAGCCCAAACTCGGGTACTCTGCGGCTGTCCAAAGCGGAGAAAATACCTGTCAAACATTAAATTTGACAGCTGAGCCGCTATCTTTGTTAAATTTCAAACACCCATATCTCCGCGGCGGAGGGTCGCAGAGCGCCGGGATTTGCTCTGCAGGGGTTGGCTTGCATGCCTCTTGCGAGTGGGCTGAAATTCAGGGGATTTCAGGACAAAAATTTTTTTCGGCCTGAAAACACTACCACAGCCTAGATCCCGTCGAGCACGTAAAAATAAACCCAAGCACGGGACGATTCGGTCTGGTGGTTCTGGAGCTATCGTGTTTTAACCATTTTCTGTCCGCCATCTTGGAGGAAAACCAGAATCTTTAAATCGTGATTGCTCCGAAACCCTTAGGGCTAGGTACCCCGTGTTTGGGGTTGTTGGAACGGGCTCGGAGGGTTCTATCTAGTGAGAGCATTGGACAGACTCTACATAGAGCCAATTTGACAGAAATTGCAAAACTGTGTTTTTGACAAATTTAATGTATTTAAGCAACTAAATACAGCCCCTGGTAACTACCCAGAATTATAATACCCGAGGTAGAGTCTGGGAAGAGACATAGTTGCAACTTTTGCTGCAACTATTGTATAGTTTTAAGGTATTTTCTTATGCGGTTTTATTCCTTTTGTGTGTGTATTGTTTTACATTTTATTTTTTATTTTTTTATACTTTATTTACCGTCCCTATTGACGTTAAAATTTTGACGCGTACCTTCTACTATGTTCGGATTTAGAACCCCGGCAAAGGCGGCGGACAGCCAAAACTCTCCGCCAAAAACCGTTACGGTCCCCCCAGCGAAGGTGGTACGCAGCATAGAGCAGTGGGAAGCGGTAAATCGCAGCCCCACCCCAAGTACATCGGAGCAGACTTCGCAGGCGGGCCCTGTGAAGCCAAGAGAGAGACTTGCTATGACACAGGAGAGTAAGGCTGCGAAAGCTGTGACAACTGCAAGAAAGTCGGTCGACATTACCTCACCGCCTAAAATAATTAAGTATGCGGACCGAACGGCGGAGGCAAAAGCCTGTCTGACAAAAGCCAAGCTGCACCTCAGTAGCTCTAGGAACACAAAGACCGAAATTAAGACAGCCATTATCGAAGCAACAGAACGTCTTTACCAGCTGGTAAAGGAAACCGAAACGGAGCTGAAAGGACTAAACGTTAAACTGACCCGGAAGGCGCCGGAAACGACAGAGATAGAGCCGGTCGTCGCTATGAAACAAGCGCCTCTCCCCAAAAGCATTGACGAAAGCAAATTAATGCTACAAATAGAAGAACACTCGAAGCTCCTTATCGAAAATGGCAAAAAAATGGAAGAGCTCAGGGAGGCGATGGACCACCAGAGGCATTTCCTGGAAAAGGGAAATACTTACGCAAGTGTGGCTGCAGCCCAGGGTGTAGGATCACTGCCAAAGTGCAGTACCCTGCACTCGGTTGTTGTCACATCGAAGAATGAAACGGATACAGGCGACGAAGTCCTCACCAGAGTCCGTGAAGCTGTAAAAGCTAAAGACGGGTGGATCAAGGTGGAGAGAGTCAGGAAAGCCAAAGATAGAAAAATAATAATAGGTTTGGAGACACGAGAGGAGAGGGGCAGGCTAAAGGAGCGTCTACAAAAAGAAGGAGTCGATCTCACCGTCGAGGAAGTAAAGAACAGAGACCCGCTGCTGATCCTGAAGGACGTCTTGGTGATAAACACCGACGAAGACGTCTTAAAGGCATTACGGAACCAAAATCGGGGTGTTTTTGACGGCCTCGACGGAGAGGAAGACAGAGTGGAGGTGAAATATAGACGCAGGGTAAGGAACCCCCATATGTGCCACATAGTCGTAAGCGTCTCGCCCACCATCTGGCGACGAGCACTGGAGAACGGAACCGTACACATTGATCTCCAGAGGGTAAGGGTCGAAGACCAGACCCCACTTGTACAGTGCACGCGCTGCCTTGGCTTCGGCCACGGAAAGCGTTTCTGTAAGGAGACTATAGACCTGTGTGGACACTGTGGGGGTCCCCACGTGAGAGCAGAATGCCCAGACTGGCTCTCGGGCACATCGCCTGCTTGCCGAAACTGCACAAAAGCAAAAATTGAAAATGGCACACCCCACAACGCCTTTAGCCACGACTGCCCCGTACGGAAGAGGTGGGACAACATAGCACGCTCAACGGTTGCGTATTGCTAAGGGCACCACAATGGAAAACACCGTCTACAAAATGGCGCAGGCAAACCTCCAACGAAGGAAACTAGCCACCAATGAGCTTTTAACGGAAGCTGCGAGGCGCGGAATAGCGGTGGCGCTTCTGCAGGAACCCTATGTGGCCGGAGCAAAAGTAATGAGGAGTCACAGGGGCGTTAGAATCTTCCAGAAGACTGGTACAGGAGATGGGACTGTCAAAGCGGCAATAGCCGTCTTTAATAGTGTTAATAAAACGGGAGTCAGGTGTTGTAGGCGGGGGTGACGGTGTTCCCTTGACGAAAGAGTGAAATTAAACCAGTCAGAATGTCGTAATAATTGAGTATATTTGGCACACATAAAGTTACACAGAAATCACTACAAATGGTTGTAAAAGAGTACACAGCACACAATATAAAATACAGTTAGAATAAGCAGTACACATAATTAAATCCTAGCTATATTACACTTGAAGACTGGCTAACTAGATATAGGGTACATCGCGACTAAGCAGTGGACAGCGGAGCCACTTACTTCACAAACACTACGTGGTAACTTGATGATTCATGTGAACTTGTAACAATACTAAATCCAAAAATAGACGCTCGGCCCTTTTATAACTTTTGTTGCCTACCGCAAGTAGCGTATACATTTCTTTACTTTGATTAGCCGCTCCGCCAATTGAGAGCGAGAAAAATGGACTTTCCCTAAGGTACAGGTTTCGACTTGTCGAGAATTTCAAAACACGTGTAAGCGAGTTCAAGGTTTCTGCTTTCTTATTGGATTAACAATGTGGCTCGTCCTATTGGACATACGCTACTTTCAAAATCGTGTACGAACTACGTAAGATATTTTAGGTATATTCATACCTACTCACAGCTAATTAGTGCTTTACAATAAATGAGTTAGGTAACTATAAGCTAATTAGTTTTATACAAACATAACACAGGCATTACAGACTAATTAGATTCCAACAGGTTATTGTTACAGGTAATTGCAGGTTAATTAGAATTCAAAAGGTCAAGACAATGGTAATACAGCTGATTATAAACATACATCGGTATTTACTTAAGTATCTTCATGGAAATCTACTACTTTTATTAAAGAACAGTATAGGTATTTGTTTAGGTATTTTACAGAGGCTATACCGGAGTTACCGAATACAATAGCGAGGAGATATTAATGTTAAAAGTTAGTTAGTCTCATAGGGCGTCGCCCAAAACAATAAAGAAACATAAATACTAACTATAGCTTGTTTTATTGAGCTTCGCCTACATTCCACCCCCTGTAACAGGGTTCAACCGACTTACAATTCTTGGTCTGTGGGAAGCACAATAATCTTCGCTACGGGTCGACGTAGGACCCCATTTACAGTCTTAACATCTACTACACGGATAATACCATCGTGTCCATGATACACAGCTTTGATGAGACCTTTGGTCCACGCACTTCGCGGTCTATTATTGTCCACAATCACTACTACGTCACTGATACGTACGTTCGGCACATTGTTTAACCACTTTTCCCGACGTTGGAGCGTAGGCAGGTACTCTCGCAGCCAGCGCCGCCAGAACATGTCGGCGAGCGCGTTCACGCGCCGCCACTGCCGGCGAGAGTCGATGTCTTCGGCGTCGCTCGATGCAAACGGAGTACTCCCGGACGCAGTGCCCAGGAGTAGATGGTTCGGCGTCAGGACCACGGGCTGGTCGTGGTCGTCGTTCACGTAGCTCAGTGGCCGGCTGTTTACGATCAGCTCGGCTTCGGTGAGGAGGGTGTAGAGGACCTCCTCACGAGGGGCACGCTCCTTGAGCGTACTGCGAAGTGCGTTCTTCACGGATCTCACCAGGCGCTCCCAGCAGCCACCCATGTGTGGGGCCGCCGGGGGATTGAAGTGCCATTCGATGCCACGGTGAATGGCCTCGGCCCTTATCTGACCTTGGTTGAGGTCTTTCAGGGCTGCTCGAAGCTCGGTATTGGCCCCGATGAAGTTGGTACCCTGGTCAGAGTACAGATGTGCTGGTTGCCCGCGGCGCGCTATGAGGCGCCGCAAGGCTAGTATGGCGGAGTCGGCGCTTAGGGAAGCGGCCAACTCAAGGTGGACGGCGCGTGTAGTGAGGCAGGTGAATAGGACACCCCACCTCTTCTCGCGCCGTCGCCCGATTGCGACCTCCATCGGGCCGAAGTAGTCCACCCCCACTCGCACAAAGGCTCGTCTGGATGGTTCCAGCCTTGCGAGCGGCAGGTCACCCATCTTCGGTGGCGCGGGCTTGGCTCGGCAGACGCGACAGAGTTGGCAGTTGGCAACCACTGTCTTCACTGAGGTTCTGATTTTAGTGACCCAGTATTTTTCCCGTAGATTGTTGACGACGGTCTCGTGGTTGGCGTGCAGAGCCATCGCATGGTAATGAGCGATTAGCTTTCTTGTCAGAGGATGGCGGCCCTCCAGGATAATAGGGTGCCGCTCGCCAAACGTGAGCACCTCACAGGCACTCAGGCGCCCTCTCACTCGTAGCAACCCGTCGTCGGCTAGCATGGGGTCGAGAGCCTTGATGCTGCTGCTGCTGGGAACGGGCAGGCCTTTAAGGATGGTGGCCCGCTCGCTTTGAAAGCTTTCTTCTTGACACAGCCTCAACAGGCTGTTGTGAGCATCTTCTAGGTCTCGCTGACACAGCTCCGTAGTCGACCGACGTTTACGACATCGGCCGCTGAAGATGAGCACGCGCGCCATGACACGCTGAATGCGCGTCCACGATGAGTAGCGCTCGTACTCTAGGAGTGGTGCCGCCGGTGCTGCCGCGGCGTGGACCCGCTGGATGCGCTCAAGGTCCGCTTCCGACGCCTCAGCCTCGGGACACGCAGGCCACAGCTCCTGTGGGTTACATAGAAACGAGGGGCCCGAGAGCCACTCCGCGTGGTCATCGGGCCAACACAACCTGGTGGCCTTATCAGCTGGGTTATCCTGTGAAGGTACCCAGCGCCAGTTGCCTCTGTCTGACAGCCTATCTATTTCGGCTAGTCTGTGCGAGACGAATCGTTGAAATTCCTGTGCATCGGAGTTTATCCATTTTAATACAGTCTTGCTGTCGGTCCAAAGGAATTTCTTTTCGATTCGTATACCTAACTCTTTGTGGGCAGTGTCTGCTATACGACAGGCTAACACGGCTGCTTGTAACTCTAGCCTGGGAATGGATACTACTTTTTGTGGAGCTACTCGCGCTTTCCCTAGTAACATAACCGATTCCCTCTTTCCTTCAGAGTTAGAGCCCACTAGGTATACTACTGCGGCGTAAGCAAGCTCGCTGGCGTCCCCGAACGCGTGTAATTCTAAATTATCGAGTTTTAACCCGTACCACCGCGGTATTTTTAATTCGTTTAAGCGGTATAAATTATGGAGCCAATTAAACCATACTTTGGCGTCCTTTTCTTTTAAGGGTTCGTCCCATTGTATTCCCGACTTCCATATTCGTTGCATTAATATGCGTGATTGAATTACACACGGGTATAGGAAACCTAGCGGGTCGTAAATCGACATTATCATACTAAGAAATTGTCTTTTAGTGGGCACTAAACTACCATTCATAATTTCCGGTGGTAGTCTCTTAAATGACAGATCAAAACCTAACTCGTCGTCTTTAGGTGACCATATTAAACCTAGGGTCCTCTCTACTGAGCCTGTTCCCTTCTCAAGGGCTACCTTATCAGGCATTTCTATTTTCAGCCTTTCCCTTAGCTCCGATGAGTTAGTGACCCACCCCCGGATAATGAATCCACCGGATGCATGTATTCGTGTCACTTCCTCTATTAACGTGTCAGCCTTCTCCTCGGTCCAAGCACTATCTAGATAGTCGTCCATATAGTGCCTAGATTTGATGGCTTCCACAGCTTCGGGATAAACATCAATGAAATCATCGGCATTTTTGTTGAGTATATATATTGCCGTAGTAGGGGACGAGGCTGCACCAAATATCATGGAATTCATCGCGTATGTATCTGGTTCTTTATGGTGATCCGCGCCTCTCCATAAAAATAATTGCGCGCCTTGATCTTCTGCCCTTATTTTTACTCGTAAGAACATATCAGCGATATCCCCTGAAAACGCGACGGGGCCTATCCTGAACTTAATTAAAATACCTAGCAAAGAATTCAGTAAGTCAGGTCCGGTTAGCAGATTATCATTTAAACACGTCCCATGAGACGTAGCGGCTGCGTCGAACACGAGACGTAGCTTGCCCGGTTTGTTCGGGTTAACGACTCCGAAATGCGGTAAGTACCAAACCGGCGAGCTGTCTATGTTACCGTCTACTTTACGCGCGTAACCTTCGTCTACTAACCTACCTATCTGAGCTGAATATTGCTCAGCG
This sequence comes from Aporophyla lueneburgensis, assembly GCA_932294355.1. Classification (NCBI taxonomy): domain Eukaryota; kingdom Metazoa; phylum Arthropoda; class Insecta; order Lepidoptera; family Noctuidae; genus Aporophyla; species Aporophyla lueneburgensis. The sequence continues at coordinate 32,383,451 of OW028744.1, read as the reverse complement.
AAACTAGTGTCTTTACGCATACGTTTCTCTATGCCGTACAGCCTTTGCCTGGCCTGATTATAATTATCAGGTAACTGAATATTGTCATGTTTCCATAACAAACCGACCTCCCATTGTGACTGGTCAGGGATACGATGGCTAGTGCTGTCTAACACGGCTAATGCCCTTTCGACATCTTTATGTTTACGTAAATTCTCTGAAATACCTATCGCTTCTAGCTCAAACTGTGATTTAACTAGATTATGTAAATCAGGAAGGGAAACGGTCATGCAACTAACACATTCTTTACTATTATTATTGTTATTAATATTAAATGGTCCATGTATGACCCAACCTAACTTAGTGAGTGAGGCAACTGGCTTACCGGATTTTCCTTGGCGGATGTCCTGACTGACGAGCAGCTCCCAGTTGTCCTGTCCGAGAAGCAGCAGCGGTTTGGCTCCCCTCATCTCTACGCAACCCAAGTCGCGTAGGTGCGCGTTGTCGTCGATCACTGTGGCGGACACTGTTTGCGTTGGTAGGTTAATGTCCACTATTGTCCGACACGTAATGTTATGGCACTGACCGTTAGGTCCTTTTACGCGCACTTGTACCACTCGCGACGTTGAGTCTGTTACTCCGTAGCCACCCGCGGTTTTTAAGGAGAGAGGAACACATGGGCCCACTAAGTCTGTGGCGAGCGAGCTGTCGATGAGTGACACGGTCGCACCATCGTCCAGTAGAGCGTAACACTGATTATCGTCACTGTTTCCATCGCTAACCGTTACTGGCATAATTTTCAGTAGTGCCGTAGCTCGCCACTCGCCTATATTTGTGACGCTTTCCGTCTTACTTTCTGGCGGAGTAACCACCTTTTCTTTAGGCTGCTTGTCCGCGTGTAACAGCAGGTGATGTCCGAACCCGCACTTCTTGCATCTACTCGCACGGCAGAACCTCTTGGGATGTTTACTCACGAGACATTTGAAGCATGTGTTCTTCTCTTTTATCGTGTCCCAACGCTGTTGAACGGTAAGCTTCTTAAACTGGTCACACTCGTCTATGTTGTGCTTTCGTTGACATATAACGCATTCTTCAGGAGCGGCAGACTCGTCGCTCTGCGTGTTCACTCGTTGCGTCAACGGAGGCCTGCTCGCGGCCGAGCGCGCGGCGTTGGCTGGCCGGGACTGACCGGCGCCGCCATACTTCTGCTGTTGCTTGGCAGGGGGCTTCGATGGACCGGGCTCAAACATACTCGCCTGAGTGTAGTACGACGTTGAGCGTGTCAAGTGTATTAGGAAATGTGATAATATTTCTAGATTTGGAGACACTCTTAAGTCCACCCCCTGTGTGTTGTCCAGGCCCATTGCGAAGTCACCGTATTGCGCGCGCTGTACAGGGGTCAGCTTGCTCAGCAGGTCACTCACCAGCTGTGGATTATTTATATATCCATCCGCACGAATATTTTTGAGTAACGAAACACAATTTCTAACCGTTGACGAGAATTTCCTCAGTTCGCGTCCACTTTCCGTTACTCTAGGTAATTCTTTGACCTTTTGTATGGCGTACTGTAGCACTAGGGTCGGGTGACCGTACTCATCCTCTAGCGCGCGCATTATCTCGGACGGATCAGTTGACGATCGTAGTAAGTCCTCTACTGATACCTTTGCGTCGCCTTGTAACGAGGTTTTTAATCGTGCTAAGTTTTCGTGCGCCTTGAAATTGTATAATTGTGATGTTTCCCAGTACATGTTCCGATATGATATCCAGTCGGCTGGGTCACCTTTAAAGTAGGGCAATTCATATGCCTGTCTTGGTACCGGTCGTGGTGGTCGTGCCATGTTCGTGATAGCCTCTGCCAGTCTGTCTATCTTACGGTCTCTGTCCCCTGACGATTCTCTCCGCCTTTCTCTTTCATCCGCTCCGTACTGCATCTGCCGCCGTGTATCCGACTCGAGTGTGGCTACTCGAGGTACACTTGCGACCGGAGTGGTAAAGGCGGTATAACGGCTGGGTAACTGGAACCTTACTCCATCTGACGTTACTGGCATGTACCTGGACGTAATTGGTGCCGTTATGTTAGGTAACGGTACAGACGCGGATGTCCTAGGTACTCGGGACTGGTCTAGATCACACGGCACTGACGACCCACGGTGGTTATTCACAAGATTCACCCTACTTACGGTTTGTTCACGGGGGTCAGATGTTTCACGGGGCGCAGCCATTTCAATAGGTGCGCCTGACACAGCCGGCGTCCCCAATACTTCTATCAATTGGGGGACCTGGGGCGTGGTTTTCACCCACTCTTCGACGCGCTGTGTCGTACTCCCATCTGACTGTGAATCATCGCTTTCAGCGGCCGCCTCTATCTCAGCTATTTCCACTTCCATCCTTTTCTTGACGAGGTTTTCCTTGTCTTTGACCAGGTTCTCTTTCAACTGCACTAATTCGCGCTCCGCTTCGTACTCGATCCGTTTTTTAAGGTAATCGACGCTCCTGTGGCTATTTCTTGACGATATTTTGCTGCGCGGCGAGGTGTGGCGACCCTTGGGCGCTGCCTGCCCCCCGTGCGCTCTCTCTGACGTCAATTTACTGTGGTCAATTAATCGGCCACCGGTGAGCGGAATATTGCGAGCGGACGTCGATGCCAATGTCGGTGCTACGGACGGAGAACCTGGAGCCCTTTCGGATGGTAAGCCTGAGTCAGAGACGATGTCCTCTGCTTGTCGCGTACCCATTTCTTCCGCCAGTCTTCGTAACTTGCTGCGTGTGGTGATTTCACTTCTGTGACTCATGATTCTGACTGGTTCACTCTATTCTAATTGAACCTGATCCGGCTCGCAAGGACCAAAATGTTAATAAAACGGGAGTCAGGTGTTGTAGGCGGGGGTGACGGTGTTCCCTTGACGAAAGAGTGAAATTAAACCAGTCAGAATGTCGTAATAATTGAGTATATTTGGCACACATAAAGTTACACAGAAATCACTACAAATGGTTGTAAAAGAGTACACAGCACACAATATAAAATACAGTTAGAATAAGCAGTACACATAATTAAATCCTAGCTATATTACACTTGAAGACTGGCTAACTAGATATAGGGTACATCGCGACTAAGCAGTGGACAGCGGAGCCACTTACTTCACAAACACTACGTGGTAACTTGATGATTCATGTGAACTTGTAACAATACTAAATCCAAAAATAGACGCTCGGCCCTTTTATAACTTTTGTTGCCTACCGCAAGTAGCGTATACATTTCTTTACTTTGATTAGCCGCTCCGCCAATTGAGAGCGAGAAAAATGGACTTTCCCTAAGGTACAGGTTTCGACTTGTCGAGAATTTCAAAACACGTGTAAGCGAGTTCAAGGTTTCTGCTTTCTTATTGGATTAACAATGTGGCTCGTCCTATTGGACATACGCTACTTTCAAAATCGTGTACGAACTACGTAAGATATTTTAGGTATATTCATACCTACTCACAGCTAATTAGTGCTTTACAATAAATGAGTTAGGTAACTATAAGCTAATTAGTTTTATACAAACATAACACAGGCATTACAGACTAATTAGATTCCAACAGGTTATTGTTACAGGTAATTGCAGGTTAATTAGAATTCAAAAGGTCAAGACAATGGTAATACAGCTGATTATAAACATACATCGGTATTTACTTAAGTATCTTCATGGAAATCTACTACTTTTATTAAAGAACAGTATAGGTATTTGTTTAGGTATTTTACAGAGGCTATACCGGAGTTACCGAATACAATAGCGAGGAGATATTAATGTTAAAAGTTAGTTAGTCTCATAGGGCGTCGCCCAAAACAATAAAGAAACATAAATACTAACTATAGCTTGTTTTATTGAGCTTCGCCTACAAATAGCGACCTCAACGTTAGACAGTACCCAAAACTCACCACAAATAACATCGTAGTAATAATAATAAAACATTTATTTTCAGGTAACAAAGACCCATAGACAAATACCTTACAAACTAACATACATAAGTATTATACAAAAACATGTGTTAATAATAGTACTATAAACTATGTTAGTAGCACTTCACTATTAAGTTAGCTTGTCCGTGAGCTGTCCTGTGGCACTTGTCCGCGGAAGCGACGGAACACCACGTCCTGTGGCCAAAAGTCTTCGTCCATGACGACGGGCAGATAGCAATTTGGTACACGTACCACAAACGCCTTGAAGTTGACGTTGCGGTGTGACTCCAGTAACTGTACCCTCGGCATGTACTTCGTCTTCTGGCGTACGTACTCCACAATGTCTTCCGCCTTAGTGGTGTAGTGTAGGCGGGAAATGTACACGGGAGTGTTCGGCTTAGCAGCGCGCAAGCTGACATTGGACTTTGCAGTAGCTTTCCCGCAGCGATTCTTGTTGGTTCGCGAATGGTGCTTCCTCCTTTGCACCGTCACGAAACCCTCTTCATCAGGCTTACGTTTCATAGTTGGATCGCCTGGGACACTCGCAGTGACGCAGGGTTTCGTCAGAGCTGCAGACACTGGCAGCGAGACGTGGCGAGGAGTTCGGACAGCGCTGCGTAGAGGAGCGGTGCTGACGGGCGCGGGGCTGCGAGGCACGTGAGCAGGGCGTTTTGCAAGCTCAGCAAACGACGGATGCGCTGGCGACGAAACTGCTGACGCGGAATTTGACGGCGATACATCGCCGCCGGCTCCGCGACACATGTTTAAGTTAGACACATCGACTGATGACCTAGATACCGCCACACTATTGCGCAACTCGGTAAATTCTTTGCGCAAATCGGCGACGGTGTTTTGGGATGCATCTAGCTTCGCTGTAACATCCGCGAGGCGGGCCTTCAGAAAGACAATATCCTTCAGAAGGCTTGTAACATCGACGTGGTCAAAAGTGACAGGAGGAAGCTTGTGCAGCTCCTTCGCCACAAACGTTGGCACGTCGTCCGGGTCGGTCTCCTTGAACAGCGTGATGATGTCGTGCAGGCTTCTCTTAGTCCCGTCACGCCGGCGGGACACCATCTGGTCGCGCTTGTTCAGCACATTGAACAACAACAGCTTGGCAGCAGCTATGTCCTCCTCGCTGAAGTTCGTTGCGCAGATTTGGACAGCGGACACCTCGTCCATCACATCCAGCTTCTGCTGCAGGAACGCCAGCAGCTCATTCGCCACTAGACAAGACCAGACCAGTGCCTGGGAGATCACGCTTGTCTCCCAAAGATAAGATTAAAATAGAAGTAAATAAAAATAGAATAACCATAGATTAAGATAAAAATTGTAAACTGTGAAAATAAAAATTTTGTTTGTTGTTGTATTCTTAGAAGTACCCCAAATTGGAAAAATGAAATAATAAGAAGAAGAAAAAGTAGATAGATAGAAATAGTTGGTAGTTGGGAACCCCACCCAAAAGGACGTAAATGATGAGGAATGTAAGAAAGATACAGTATGAGGAATGAAAGTGCGAGAGGCAAAAAAGCGAGAACTGGTATGAAAGAATAACTAGTAAACATAGGCTCCGATTATGTTGGAGGTATAAGATTAAAAAAAAAAAAAAAAAAAAAAAAAAAAAAAAAAAAAAAAAAAAAAAAAAAAAAAACCTAACCTAACCTAACCTAACCTAACCTAACCTAATCGGAAATATCTTTGCAACCAGGTGTCGCATTTCGAAGCTGTTTTCAGCTGAATCGCTTGTATTTAGGTACCATTAGACTATTTTGACTGAAAGAATTGACAACACGCGAAACAATTTTCATTTTTCGCCATTAACATTGTAGGCGAAGCTCAATAAAACAAGCTATAGTTAGTATTTATGTTTCTTTATTGTTTTGGGCGACGCCCTATGAGACTAACTAACTTTTAACATTAATATCTCCTCGCTATTGTATTCGGTAACTCCGGTATAGCCTCTGTAAAATACCTAAACAAATACCTATACTGTTCTTTAATAAAAGTAGTAGATTTCCATGAAGATACTTAAGTAAATACCGATGTAGGTTTATAATCAGCTGTATTACCATTGTCTTGACCTTTTGAATTCTAATTAACCTGCAATTACCTGTAACAATAACCTGTTGGAATCTAATTAGTCTGTAATGCCTGTGTTATGTTTGTATAAAACTAATTAGCTTATAGTTACCTAACTCATTTATTGTAAAGCACTAATTAGCTGTGAGTAGGTATGAATATACCTAAAATACCTTATGTAGTTCGTACACGATTTTGAAAGTAGCGTATGTCCAATAGGACGAGCCACATTGTTAATCCAATAAGAAAGCAGAAACCTTGAACTCGCTTACACGTGTTTTGAAATTCTCGACAAGTCGAAACCTGTCCCCTTAGGGAAAGTCCATTTTTCTCGCTCTCAATTGGCGGAGCGGCTAATCAAAGTAAAGAAATGTATACGCTACTTGCGGTAGGCAACAAAAGTTATAAAAGGGCCGAGCGTCTATTTTTGGATTTAGTATTTTTACAAGTTTACACGAATCATCAAGTTACCACGTAGTGTTTGTGAAGTAAGTGGCTCCGCTGTCCACTGCTTAGTCGCGATGTACCCTATATCTAGTTAGCCAGTCTTCAAGTGTAATATAGCTAGGATTTAATTATGTGTACTGCTTATTCTAACTGTATTTTATATTGTGTGCTGTGTACTCTTTTACAACCATTTTTTGTGATTTCTGTGTAATTTTATGTGTGCCAAATATACTCAATTATTACGACATTCTGACTGGTTTAATTTCACTCTTTCGTCAAGGGAACACCGTCACCCCCGCCTACAACACCTGACTCCCGTTTTATTAACATTTTGGTCCTTGCGAGCCGGATCAGGTTCAATTAGAATAGAGTGAACCAGTCAGAATCATGAGTCACAGAAGTGAAATCACCACACGCAGCAAGTTACGAAGACTGGCGGAAGAAATGGGTACGCGACAAGCAGAGGACATCGTCTCTGACTCAGGCTTACCATCCGAAAGGGCTCCAGGTTCTCCGTCCGTAGCACCGACATTGGCATCGACGTCCGCTCGCAATATTCCGCTCACCGGTGGCCGATTAATTGACCACAGTAAATTGACGTCAGAGAGAGCGCACGGGGGGCAGGCAGCGCCCAAGGGTCGCCACACCTCGCCGCGCAGCAAAATATCGTCAAGAAATAGCCACAGGAGCGTCGATTACCTTAAAAAACGGATCGAGTACGAAGCGGAGCGCGAATTAGTGCAGTTGAAAGAGAACCTGTTCAAAGACAAGGAAAACCTCGTCAAGAAAAGGATGGAAGCGGAAATAGCTGAGATAGAGGCGGCCGCTGAAAGCGATGATTCACAGTCAGATGTGAGTACGACACAGCGCGTCGAAGAGTGGGTGAAAACCACGCCCCAAGTCCCCCAATTGATAGAAGTATTGGGGACGCCGGCTGTGTCAGGCGCACCTATTGAAATGGCTGCGCCCCGTGAAACATCTGACCCCCGTGAACAAACCGTAAGTAGGGTGAATCTTGTGAATAACCACCGTGGGTCGTCAGTGCCGTGTGATCTAGACCAGTCCCGAGTACCTAGGACATCCGCGTCTGTACCGTTACCTAACATAACGGCACCAATTACGTCCAGGTACATGCCAGTAACGTCAGATGGAGTAAGGTTCCAGTTACCCAGCCGTTATACCGCCTTTACCACTCCGGTCGCAAGTGTACCTCGAGTAGCCACACTCGAGTCGGATACACGGCGGCAGATGCAGTACGGAGCGGATGAAAGAGAAAGGCGGAGAGAATCGTCAGGGGACAGAGACCGTAAGATAGACAGACTGGCAGAGGCTATCACGAACATGGCACGACCACCACGACCGGTACCAAGACAGGCATATGAATTGCCCTACTTTAAAGGTGACCCAGCCGACTGGATATCATATCGGAACATGTACTGGGAAACATCACAGTTATACAATTTCAAGGCGCACGAAAACTTAGCACGATTAAAAACCTCGTTACAAGGCGACGCAAAGGTATCAGTAGAGGACTTATTACGATCGTCAACTGATCCGTCCGAGATAATGCGCGCGCTAGAGGATGAGTACGGTCACCCGACCCTAGTGCTACAGTACGCCATACAAAAGGTTAAAGAATTACCTAGAGTAACGGAAAGTGGACGCGAACTGAGGAAATTCTCGTCAACGGTTAGAAATTGTGTTTCGTTACTCAAAAATATTCGTGCGGATGGATATATAAATAATCCACAGCTGGTGAGTGACCTGCTGAGCAAGCTGACCCCTGTACAGCGCGCGCAATACGGTGACTTCGCAATGGGCCTGGACAACACACAGGGGGTGGACTTAAGAGTGTCTCCAAATCTAGAAATATTATCACATTTCCTAATACACTTGACACGCTCAACGTCGTACTACACTCAGGCGAGTATGTTTGAGCCCGGTCCATCGAAGCCCCCTGCCAAGCAACAGCAGAAGTATGGCGGCGCCGCCGGTCAGTCTCGGCCAGCCAACGCCGCGCGCTCGGCCGCCAGCAGGCCTCCGTTGACGCAACGGGTGAACACGCAGAGCGACGAGTCTGCCGCTCCTGAAGAATGCGTTATATGTCAACGAAAGCACAACATAGAAGAGTGTGACCAGTTCAAAAAGCTTACCGTTCAACAGCGTTGGGACACGATAAAGGAGAAGAACACATGCTTCAAATGTCTCGTGAGTAAACATCCCAAGAGGTTTTGCCGTGCGAGTAGATGCAAGAAGTGCGGGTTCGGACATCACCTGCTGTTACACGCGGATAAGCAGCCGAAAGAAAAGGTGGCTACGCCGCCAGAAAGTAAGACGGAAAGCGTCACAAATATAGGCGAGTGGCGAGCTACGGCACTACTGAAAATTATGCCAGTAACGGTCAGCGATGGAAACAGTGACGATAATCAGTGTTACGCACTACTGGACGATGGTGCGACCGTGTCACTCATCGACAGCTCGCTCGCCACAGACTTAGTGGGCCCATGTGTTCCTCTCTCCTTAAAAACCGCGGGTGGCTACGGAGTAACAGACTCAACGTCGCGAGTGGTACAAGTGCGCGTAAAAGGACCTAACGGTCAGTGCCATAACATTACGTGTCGGACAATAGTGGACATTAACCTACCAACGCAAACAGTGTCCGCCACAGTGATCGACGACAACGCGCACCTACGCGACTTGGGTTGCGTAGAGATGAGGGGAGCCAAACCGCTGCTGCTTCTCGGACAGGACAACTGGGAGCTGCTCGTCAGTCAGGACATCCGCCAAGGAAAATCCGGTAAGCCAGTTGCCTCACTCACTAAGTTAGGTTGGGTCATACATGGACCATTTAATATTAATAACAATAATAATAGTAAAGAATGTGTTAGTTGCATGACCGTTTCCCTTCCTGATTTACATAATCTAGTTAAATCACAGTTTGAGCTAGAAGCGATAGGTATTTCAGAGAATTTACGTAAACATAAAGATGTCGAAAGGGCATTAGCCGTGTTAGACAGCACTAGCCATCGTATCCCTGACCAGTCACAATGGGAGGTCGGTTTGTTATGGAAACATGACAATATTCAGTTACCTGATAATTATAATCAGGCCAGGCAAAGGCTGTACGGCATAGAGAAGCGTATGCGTAAAGACACTAGTTTCGCTGAGCAATATTCAGCTCAGATAGGTAGGTTAGTAGACGAAGGTTACGCGCGTAAAGTAGACGGTAACATAGACAGCTCGCCGGTTTGGTACTTACCGCATTTCGGAGTCGTTAACCCGAACAAACCGGGCAAGCTACGTCTCGTGTTCGACGCAGCCGCTACGTCTCATGGGACGTGTTTAAATGATAATCTGCTAACCGGACCTGACTTACTGAATTCTTTGCTAGGTATTTTAATTAAGTTCAGGATAGGCCCCGTCGCGTTTTCAGGGGATATCGCTGATATGTTCTTACGAGTAAAAATAAGGGCAGAAGATCAAGGCGCGCAATTATTTTTATGGAGAGGCGCGGATCACCATAAAGAACCAGATACATACGCGATGAATTCCATGATATTTGGTGCAGCCTCGTCCCCTACTACGGCAATATATATACTCAACAAAAATGCCGATGATTTCATTGATGTTTATCCCGAAGCTGTGGAAGCCATTAAATCTAGGCACTATATGGACGACTATCTAGATAGTGCTTGGACCGAGGAGAAGGCTAACACGTTAATAGAGGAAGTGACACGAATACATGCATCCGGTGGATTCATTATCCGGGGGTGGGTCACTAACTCATCGGAGCTAAGGGAAAGGCTGAAAATAGAAATGCCTGATAAGGTAGCCCTTGAGAAGGGAACAGGCTCAGTAGAGAGGACCCTAGGTTTAATATGGTCACCTAAAGACGACGAGTTAGGTTTTGATCTGTCATTTAAGAGACTACCACCGGAAATTATAAATGGTAGCTTAGTGCCCACTAAAAGACAATTTCTTAGTATGATAATGTCGATTTACGACCCGCTAGGTTTCCTATACCCGTGTGTAATTCAATCACGCATATTAATGCAACGAATATGGAAGTCGGGAATACAATGGGACGAACCCTTAAAAGAAAAGGACGCCAAAGTATGGTTTAATTGGCTCCATAATTTATACCGCTTAAACGAATTAAAAATACCGCGGTGGTACGGGTTAAAACTCGATAATTTAGAATTACACGCGTTCGGGGACGCCAGCGAGCTTGCTTACGCCGCAGTAGTATACCTAGTGGGCTCTAACTCTGAAGGAAAGAGGGAATCGGTTATGTTACTAGGGAAAGCGCGAGTAGCTCCACAAAAAGTAGTATCCATTCCCAGGCTAGAGTTACAAGCAGCCGTGTTAGCCTGTCGTATAGCAGACACTGCCCACAAAGAGTTAGGTATACGAATCGAAAAGAAATTCCTTTGGACCGACAGCAAGACTGTATTAAAATGGATAAACTCCGATGCACAGGAATTTCAACGATTCGTCTCGCACAGACTAGCCGAAATAGATAGGCTGTCAGACAGAGGCAACTGGCGCTGGGTACCTTCACAGGATAACCCAGCTGATAAGGCCACCAGGTTGTGTTGGCCCGATGACCACGCGGAGTGGCTCTCGGGCCCCTCGTTTCTATGTAACCCACAGGAGCTGTGGCCTGCGTGTCCCGAGGCTGAGGCGTCGGAAGCGGACCTTGAGCGCATCCAGCGGGTCCACGCCGCGGCAGCACCGGCGGCACCACTCCTAGAGTACGAGCGCTACTCATCGTGGACGCGCATTCAGCGTGTCATGGCGCGCGTGCTCATCTTCAGCGGCCGATGTCGTAAACGTCGGTCGACTACGGAGCTGTGTCAGCGAGACCTAGAAGATGCTCACAACAGCCTGTTGAGGCTGTGTCAAGAAGAAAGCTTTCAAAGCGAGCGGGCCACCATCCTTAAAGGCCTGCCCGTTCCCAGCAGCAGCAGCATCAAGGCTCTCGACCCCATGCTAGCCGACGACGGGTTGCTACGAGTGAGAGGGCGCCTGAGTGCCTGTGAGGTGCTCACGTTTGGCGAGCGGCACCCTATTATCCTGGAGGGCCGCCATCCTCTGACAAGAAAGCTAATCGCTCATTACCATGCGATGGCTCTGCACGCCAACCACGAGACCGTCGTCAACAATCTACGGGAAAAATACTGGGTCACTAAAATCAGAACCTCAGTGAAGACAGTGGTTGCCAACTGCCAACTCTGTCGCGTCTGCCGAGCCAAGCCCGCGCCACCGAAGATGGGTGACCTGCCGCTCGCAAGGCTGGAACCATCCAGACGAGCCTTTGTGCGAGTGGGGGTGGACTACTTCGGCCCGATGGAGGTCGCAATCGGGCGACGGCGCGAGAAGAGGTGGGGTGTCCTATTCACCTGCCTCACTACACGCGCCGTCCACCTTGAGTTGGCCGCTTCCCTAAGCGCCGACTCCGCCATACTAGCCTTGCGGCGCCTCATAGCGCGCCGCGGGCAACCAGCACATCTGTACTCTGACCAGGGTACCAACTTCATCGGGGCCAATACCGAGCTTCGAGCAGCCCTGAAAGACCTCAACCAAGGTCAGATAAGGGCCGAGGCCATTCACCGTGGCATCGAATGGCACTTCAATCCCCCGGCGGCCCCACACATGGGTGGCTGCTGGGAGCGCCTGGTGAGATCCGTGAAGAACGCACTTCGCAGTACGCTCAAGGAGCGTGCCCCTCGTGAGGAGGTCCTCTACACCCTCCTCACCGAAGCCGAGCTGATCGTAAACAGCCGGCCACTGAGCTACGTGAACGACGACCACGACCAGCCCGTGGTCCTGACGCCGAACCATCTACTCCTGGGCACTGCGTCCGGGAGTACTCCGTTTGCATCGAGCGACGCCGAAGACATCGACTCTCGCCGGCAGTGGCGGCGCGTGAACGCGCTCGCCGACATGTTCTGGCGGCGCTGGCTGCGAGAGTACCTGCCTACGCTCCAACGTCGGGAAAAGTGGTTAAACAATGTGCCGAACGTACGTATCAGTGACGTAGTAGTGATTGTGGACAATAATAGACCGCGAAGTGCGTGGACCAAAGGTCTCATCAAAGCTGTGTATCATGGACACGATGGTATTATCCGTGTAGTAGATGTTAAGACTGTAAATGGGGTCCTACGTCGACCCGTAGCGAAGATTATTGTGCTTCCCACAGACCAAGAATTGTAAGTCGGTTGAACCCTGTTACAGGGGGTGGAATGTAGGCGAAGCTCAATAAAACAAGCTATAGTTAGTATTTATGTTTCTTTATTGTTTTGGGCGACGCCCTATGAGACTAACTAACTTTTAACATTAATATCTCCTCGCTATTGTATTCGGTAACTCCGGTATAGCCTCTGTAAAATACCTAAACAAATACCTATACTGTTCTTTAATAAAAGTAGTAGATTTCCATGAAGATACTTAAGTAAATACCGATGTATGTTTATAATCAGCTGTATTACCATTGTCTTGACCTTTTGAATTCTAATTAACCTGCAATTACCTGTAACAATAACCTGTTGGAATCTAATTAGTCTGTAATGCCTGTGTTATGTTTGTATAAAACTAATTAGCTTATAGTTACCTAACTCATTTATTGTAAAGCACTAATTAGCTGTGAGTAGGTATGAATATACCTAAAATACCTTATGTAGTTCGTACACGATTTTGAAAGTAGCGTATGTCCAATAGGACGAGCCACATTGTTAATCCAATAAGAAAGCAGAAACCTTGAACTCGCTTACACGTGTTTTGAAATTCTCGACAAGTCGAAACCTGTCCCCTTAGGGAAAGTCCATTTTTCTCGCTCTCAATTGGCGGAGCGGCTAATCAAAGTAAAGAAATGTATACGCTACTTGCGGTAGGCAACAAAAGTTATAAAAGGGCCGAGCGTCTATTTTTGGATTTAGTATTTTTACAAGTTTACACGAATCATCAAGTTACCACGTAGTGTTTGTGAAGTAAGTGGCTCCGCTGTCCACTGCTTAGTCGCGATGTACCCTATATCTAGTTAGCCAGTCTTCAAGTGTAATATAGCTAGGATTTAATTATGTGTACTGCTTATTCTAACTGTATTTTATATTGTGTGCTGTGTACTCTTTTACAACCATTTTTAGTGATTTCTGTGTAATTTTATGTGTGCCAAATATACTCAATTATTACGACATTCTGACTGGTTTAATTTCACTCTTTCGTCAAGGGAACACCGTCACCCCCGCCTACAACACCTGACTCCCGTTTTATTAACAAACATAGAAAAATTAAGAACATTTTTGTACTGAACCACATTTTTATTTTTATCTCAAAATTCTTACTGTGAACCCTGTTTTTTTTAGTTTAAATAGCAACTTACCTGCCTTACCTGTATTCTGGCGAGCGTTCCGCGAGCTGGAGTCTCGTTCGGTGGAGATATTAGAGGTTTTTTCAAAATTTTCCGTGAAAAATCACGTTTTTGGACCATAATTTTCGATTTTCCTTCTGCAAAAACTAAAGTAACGCCGTAGTAAGCTGGCCCGCGTAGAGACGCGTCTTCCGACACCTCGCCCGTGCGTCTAGCTCAAATAGAAGTTTGCAAACATTGAATTTTTCGTTGTTCTAAGCAATATCAGTACCTACGAAATCCACCTAACCGATACAAAATTCCCTATACTTCGAAATATCTTTGCAACCAGGTGTCGCATTTCGAAGCTGTTTTCAGCTGAATCGCTTGTATTTAGGTACCATTAGACTATTTTGACTGAAAGAATTGACAACACGCGAAACAATTTTCATTTTTCGCCATTAACATAGAAAAATTAAGAACATTTTTGTACTGAACCACATTTTTATTTTTATCTCAAAATTCTTACTGTGAACCCTGTTTTTTTTAGTTTAAATAGCAACTTACCTGCCTTACCTGTATTCTGGCGAGCGTTCCGCGAGCTGGAGTCTCGTTCGGTGGAGATATTAGAGGTTTTTTCAAAATTTTCCGTGAAAAATCACGTTTTTGGACCATAATTTTCGATTTTCCTTCTGCAAAAACTAAAGTAACGCCGTAGTAAGCTGGCCCGCGTAGAGACGCGTCTTCCGACACCTCGCCCGTGCGTCTAGCTCAAATAGAAGTTTGCAAACATTGAATTTTTCGTTGTTCTAAGCAATATCAGTACCTACGAAATCCACCTAACCGATACAAAATTCCCTATACTTCGAAATATCTTTGCAACCAGGTGTCGCATTTCGAAGCTGTTTTCAGCTGAATCGCTTGTATTTAGGTACCATTAGACTATTTTGACTGAAAGAATTGACAACACGCGAAACAATTTTCATTTTTCGCCATTAACATAGAAAAATTAAGAACATTTTTGTACTGAACCACATTTTTATTTTTATCTCAAAATTCTTACTGTGAACCCTATTTTTTTTAGTTTAAATAGCAACTTACCTGCCTTACCTGTATTCTGGCGAGCGTTCCGCGAGCTGGAGTCTCGTTCGGTGGAGATATTAGAGGTTTTTTCAAAATTTTCCGTGAAAAATCACGTTTTTGGACCATAATTTTCGATTTTCCTTCTGCAAAAAATAAGGTAACGCCGTAGTAAGCTGGCCCGCGTGGAGACGCGTCTTCCGACACCTCGCCCGTGCGTCTAGCTCAAATAGAAGTTTGCAAACATTGAATTTTTCGTTGTTCTAAGCAATATCAGTACCTACGAAATCCACCTAACCGATACAAAATTCCCTATACTTCGAAATATCTTTGCAACCAGGTGTCGCATTTCGAAGCTGTTTTCAGCTGAATCGCTTGTATTTAGGTACCATTAGACTATTTTGACTGAAAGAATTGACAACACGCGAAACAATTTTCATTTTTCGCCATTAACATAGAAAAATTAAGAACATTTTTGTACTGAACCACATTTTTATTTTTATCTCAAAATTCTTACTGTGAACCCTGTTTTTTTTAGTTTAAATAGCAACTTACCTGCCTTACCTGTATTCTGGCGAGCGTTCCGCGAGCTGGAGTCTCGTTCGGTGGAGATATTAGAGGTTTTTTCAAAATTTTCCGTGAAAAATCACGTTTTTGGACCATAATTTTCGATTTTCCTTCTGCAAAAACTAAAGTAACGCCGTAGTAAGCTGGCCCGCGTGGAGACGCGTCTTCCGACACCTCGCCCGTGCGTCTAGCTCAAATAGAAGTTTGCAAACATTGAATTTTTCGTTGTTCTAAGCAATATCAGTACCTACGAAATCCACCTAACCGATACAAAATTCCCTATACTTCGAAATATCTTTGCAACCAGGTGTCGCATTTCGAAGCTGTTTTCAGCTGAATCGCTTGTATTTAGGTACCATTAGACTATTTTGACTGAAAGAATTGACAACACGCGAAACAATTTTCATTTTTCGCCATTAACATAGAAAAATTAAGAACATTTTTGTACTGAACCACATTTTTATTTTTATCTCAAAATTCTTACTGTGAACCCTGTTTTTTTTAGTTTAAATAGCAACTTACCTGCCTTACCTGTATTCTGGCGAGCGTTCCGCGAGCTGGAGTCTCGTTCGGTGGAGATATTAGAGGTTTTTTCAAAATTTTCCGTGAAAAATCACGTTTTTGGACCATAATTTTCGATTTTCCTTCTGCAAAAAATAAGGTAACGCCGTAGTAAGCTGGCCCGCGTGGAGACGCGTCTTCCGACACCTCGCCCGTGCGTCTAGCTCAAATAGAAGTTTGCAAACATTGAATTTTTCGTTGTTCTAAGCAATATCAGTACCTACGAAATCCACCTAACCGATACAAAATTCCCTATACTTCGAAATATCTTTGCAACCAGGTGTCGCATTTCGAAGCTGTTTTCAGCTGAATCGCTTGTATTTAGGTACCATTAGACTATTTTGACTGAAAGAATTGACAACACGCGAAACAATTTTCATTTTTCGCCATTAACATAGAAAAATTAAGAACATTTTTGTACTGAACCACATTTTTATTTTTATCTCAAAATTCTTACTGTGAACCCTGTTTTTTTTAGTTTAAATAGCAACTTACCTGCCTTACCTGTATTCTGGCGAGCGTTCCGCGAGCTGGAGTCTCGTTCGGTGGAGATATTAGAGGTTTTTTCAAAATTTTCCGTGAAAAATCACGTTTTTGGACCATAATTTTCGATTTTCCTTCTGCAAAAACTAAAGTAACGCCGTAGTAAGCTGGCCCGCGTGGAGACGCGTCTTCCGACACCTCGCCCGTGCGTCTAGCTCAAATAGAAGTTTGCAAACATTGAATTTTTCGTTGTTCTAAGCAATATCAGTACCTACGAAATCCACCTAACCGATACAAAATTCCCTATACTTCGAAATATCTTTGCAACCAGGTGTCGCATTTCGAAGCTGTTTTCAGCTGAATCGCTTGTATTTAGGTACCATTAGACTATTTTGACTGAAAGAATTGACAACACGCGAAACAATTTTCATTTTTCGCCATTAACATAGAAAAATTAAGAACATTTTTGTACTGAACCACATTTTTATTTTTATCTCAAAATTCTTACTGTGAACCCTGTTTTTTTTAGTTTAAATAGCAACTTACCTGCCTTACCTGTATTCTGGCGAGCGTTCCGCGAGCTGGAGTCTCGTTCGGTGGAGATATTAGAGGTTTTTTCAAAATTTTCCGTGAAAAATCACGTTTTTGGACCATAATTTTCGATTTTCCTTCTGCAAAAAATAAGGTAACGCCGTAGTAAGCTGGCCCGCGTGGAGACGCGTCTTCCGACACCTCGCCCGTGCGTCTAGCTCAAATAGAAGTTTGCAAACATTGAATTTTTCGTTGTTCTAAGCAATATCAGTACCTACGAAATCCACCTAACCGATACAAAATTCCCTATACTTCGAAATATCTTTGCAACCAGGTGTCGCATTTCGAAGCTGTTTTCAGCTGAATCGCTTGTATTTAGGTACCATTAGACTATTTTGACTGAAAGAATTGACAACACGCGAAACAATTTTCATTTTTCGCCATTAACATAGAAAAATTAAGAACATTTTTGTACTGAACCACATTTTTATTTTTATCTCAAAATTCTTACTGTGAACCCTGTTTTTTTTAGTTTAAATAGCAACTTACCTGCCTTACCTGTATTCTGGCGAGCGTTCCGCGAGCTGGAGTCTCGTTCGGTGGAGATATTAGAGGTTTTTTCAAAATTTTCCGTGAAAAATCACGTTTTTGGACCATAATTTTCGATTTTCCTTCTGCAAAAACTAAAGTAACGCCGTAGTAAGCTGGCCCGCGTGGAGACGCGTCTTCCGACACCTCGCCCGTGCGTCTAGCTCAAATAGAAGTTTGCAAAAATTGAATTTTTCGTTGTTCTAAGCAATATCAGTACCTACGAAATCCACCTAACCGATACAAAATTCCCTATACTTCGAAATATCTTTGCAACCAGGTGTCGCATTTCGAAGCTGTTTTCAGCTGAATCGCTTGTATTTAGGTACCATTAGACTATTTTGACTGAAAGAATTGACAACACGCGAAACAATTTTCATTTTTCGCCATTAACATAGAAAAATTAAGAACATTTTTGTACTGAACCACATTTTTATTTTTATCTCAAAATTCTTACTGTGAACCCTGTTTTTTTTAGTTTAAATAGCAACTTACCTGCCTTACCTGTATTCTGGCGAGCGTTCCGCGAGCTGGAGTCTCGTTCGGTGGAGATATTAGAGGTTTTTTCAAAATTTTCCGTGAAAAATCACGTTTTTGGACCATAATTTTCGATTTTCCTTCTGCAAAAACTAAAGTAACGCCGTAGTAAGCTGGCCCGCGTGGAGACGCGTCTTCCGACACCTCGCCCGTGCGTCTAGCTCAAATAGAAGTTTGCAAACATTGAATTTTTCGTTGTTCTAAGCAATATCAGTACCTACGAAATCCACCTAACCGATACAAAATTCCCTATACTTCGAAATATCTTTGCAACCAGGTGTCGCATTTCGAAGCTGTTTTCAGCTGAATCGCTTGTATTTAGGTACCATTAGACTATTTTGACTGAAAGAATTGACAACACGCGAAACAATTTTCATTTTTCGCCATTAACATAGAAAAATTAAGAACATTTTTGTACTGAACCACATTTTTATTTTTATCTCAAAATTCTTACTGTGAACCCTGTTTTTTTTAGTTTAAATAGCAACTTACCTGCCTTACCTGTATTCTGGCGAGCGTTCCGCGAGCTGGAGTCTCGTTCGGTGGAGATATTAGAGGTTTTTTCAAAATTTTCCGTGAAAAATCACGTTTTTGGACCATAATTTTCGATTTTCCTTCTGCAAAAAATAAGGTAACGCCGTAGTAAGCTGGCCCGCGTGGAGACGCGTCTTCCGACACCTCGCCCGTGCGTCTAGCTCAAATAGAAGTTTGCAAACATTGAATTTTTCGTTGTTCTAAGCAATATCAGTACCTACGAAATCCACCTAACCGATACAAAATTCCCTATACTTCGAAATATCTTTGCAACCAGGTGTCGCATTTCGAAGCTGTTTTCAGCTGAATCGCTTGTATTTAGGTACTGTAGGCGAAGCTCAATAAAACAAGCTATAGTTAGTATTTATGTTTCTTTATTGTTTTGGGCGACGCCCTATGAGACTAACTAACTTTTAACATTAATATCTCCTCGCTATTGTATTCGGTAACTCCGGTATAGCCTCTGTAAAATACCTAAACAAATACCTATACTGTTCTTTAATAAAAGTAGTAGATTTCCATGAAGATACTTAAGTAAATACCGATGTATGTTTATAATCAGCTGTATTACCATTGTCTTGACCTTTTGAATTCTAATTAACCTGCAATTACCTGTAACAATAACCTGTTGGAATCTAATTAGTCTGTAATGCCTGTGTTATGTTTGTATAAAACTAATTAGTTTATAGTTACCTAACTCATTTATTGTAAAGCACTAATTAGCTGTGAGTAGGTATGAATATACCTAAAATATCTTACGTAGTTCGTACACGATTTTGAAAGTAGCGTATGTCCAATAGGACGAGCCACATTGTTAATCCAATAAGAAAGCAGAAACCTTGAACTCGCTTACACGTGTTTTGAAATTCTCGACAAGTCGAAACCTGTATCTTAGGGAAAGTCCATTTTTCTCGCTCTCAATTGGCGGAGCGGCTAATCAAAGTAAAGAAATGTATACGCTACTTGCGGTAGGCAACAAAAGTTATAAAAGGGCCGAGCGTCTATTTTTGGATTTAGTATTTTTACAAGTTTACATGAATCATCAAGTTACCACGTAGTGTTTGTGAAGTAAGTGGCTCCGCTGTCCACTGCTTAGTCGCGATGTACCCTATATCTAGTTAGCCAGTCTTCAAGTGTAATATAGCTAGGATTTAATTATGTGTACTGCTTATTCTGACTGTATTTTATATTGTGTGCTGTGTACTCTTTTACAACCATTTGTAGTGATTTCTGTGTAATTTTATGTGTGCCAAATATACTCAATTATTACGACATTCTGACTGGTTTAATTTCACTCTTTCGTCAAGGGAACACCGTCACCCCCGCCTACAACACCTGACTCCCGTTTTATTAACATTTTGGTCCTTGCGAGCCGGATCAGGTTCAATTAGAATAGAGTGAACCAGTCAGAATCATGAGTCACAGAAGTGAAATCACCACACGCAGCAAGTTACGAAGACTGGCGGAAGAAATGGGTACGCGACAAGCAGAGGACATCGTCTCTGACTCAGGCTTACCATCCGAAAGGGCTCCAGGTTCTCCGTCCGTAGCACCGACATTGGCATCGACGTCCGCTCGCAATATTCCGCTCACCGGTGGCCGATTAATTGACCACAGTAAATTGACGTCAGAGAGAGCGCACGGGGGGCAGGCAGCGCCCAAGGGTCGCCACACCTCGCCGCGCAGCAAAATATCGTCAAGAAATAGCCACAGGAGCGTCGATTACCTTAAAAAACGGATCGAGTACGAAGCGGAGCGCGAATTAGTGCAGTTGAAAGAGAACCTGGTCAAAGACAAGGAAAACCTCGTCAAGAAAAGGATGGAAGCGGAAATAGCTGAGATAGAGGCGGCCGCTGAAAGCGATGATTCACAGTCAGATGTGAGTACGACACAGCGCGTCGAAGAGTGGGTGAAAACCACGCCCCAAGTCCCCCAATTGATAGAAGTATTGGGGACGCCGGCTGTGTCAGGCGCACCTATTGAAATGGCTGCGCCCCGTGAAACATCTGACCCCCGTGAACAAACCGTAAGTAGGGTGAATCTTGTGAATAACCACCGTGGGTCGTCAGTGCCGTGTGATCTAGACCAGTCCCGAGTACCTAGGACATCCGCGTCTGTACCGTTACCTAACATAACGGCACCAATTACGTCCAGGTACATGCCAGTAACGTCAGATGGAGTAAGGTTCCAGTTACCCAGCCGTTATACCGCCTTTACCACTCCGGTCGCAAGTGTACCTCGAGTAGCCACACTCGAGTCGGATACACGGCGGCAGATGCAGTACGGAGCGGATGAAAGAGAAAGGCGGAGAGAATCGTCAGGGGACAGAGACCGTAAGATAGACAGACTGGCAGAGGCTATCACGAACATGGCACGACCACCACGACCGGTACCAAGACAGGCATATGAATTGCCCTACTTTAAAGGTGACCCAGCCGACTGGATATCATATCGGAACATGTACTGGGAAACATCACAATTATACAATTTCAAGGCGCACGAAAACTTAGCACGATTAAAAACCTCGTTACAAGGCGACGCAAAGGTATCAGTAGAGGACTTACTACGATCGTCAACTGATCCGTCCGAGATAATGCGCGCGCTAGAGGATGAGTACGGTCACCCGACCCTAGTGCTACAGTACGCCATACAAAAGGTCAAAGAATTACCTAGAGTAACGGAAAGTGGACGCGAACTAAGGAAATTCTCGTCAACGGTCCGAAATTGTGTTTCGTTACTCAAAAATATTCGTGCGGATGGATATATAAATAATCCACAGCTGGTGAGTGACCTGCTGAGCAAGCTGACCCCTGTACAGCGCGCGCAATACGGTGACTTCGCAATGGGCCTGGACAACACACAGGGGGTGGACCTAAGAGTGTCTCCAAATCTAGAAATATTATCACATTTTCTAATACACTTGACACGCTCAACGTCGTACTACACTCAGGCGAGTATGTTTGAGCCCGGTCCATCGAAGCCCCCTGCCAAGCAACAGCAGAAGTATGGCGGCGCCGGTCAGTCTCGGCCAGCCAACGCCGCGCGCTCGGCCGCGAGCAGGCCTCCGTTGACGCAACGAGTGAACACGCAGAGCGACGAGTCTGCCGCTCCTGAAGAATGCGTTATATGTCAACGAAAGCACAACATAGAAGAGTGTGACCAGTTCAAAAAGCTTACCGTTCAACAGCGTTGGGACACGATAAAGGAGAAGAACACATGCTTCAAATGTCTCGTGAGTAAACATCCCAAGAGGTTTTGCCGTGCGAGTAGATGCAAGAAGTGCGGGTTCGGACATCACCTGCTGTTACACGCGGATAAGCAGCCGAAAGAAAAGGTGGCTACGCCGCCAGAAAGTAAGACGGAAAGCGTCACAAATATAGGCGAGTGGCGAGCTACGGCACTACTGAAAATTATGCCAGTAACGGTCAGCGATGGAAACAGTGACGATAATCAGTGTTACGCACTACTGGACGATGGTGCGACCGTGTCACTCATCGACAGCTCGCTCGCCACAGACTTAGTGGGCCCATGTGTTCCTCTCTCCTTAAAAACCGCGGGTGGCTACGGAGTAACAGACTCAACGTCGCGAGTGGTACAAGTGCGCGTAAAAGGACCTAACGGTCAGTGCCATAACATTACGTGTCGGACAATAGTGGACATTAACCTACCAACGCAAACAGTGTCCGCCACAGTGATCGACGACAACGCGCACCTACGCGACTTGGGTTGCGTAGAGATGAGGGGAGCCAAACCGCTGCTGCTTCTCGGACAGGACAACTGGGAGCTGCTCGTCAGTCAGGACATCCGCCAAGGAAAATCCGGTAAGCCAGTTGCCTCACTCACTAAGTTAGGTTGGGTCATACATGGACCATTTAATATTAATAACAATAATAATAGTAAAGAATGTGTTAGTTGCATGACCGTTTCCCTTCCTGATTTACATAATCTAGTTAAATCACAGTTTGAGCTAGAAGCGATAGGTATTTCAGAGAATTTACGTAAACATAAAGATGTCGAAAGGGCATTAGCCGTGTTAGACAGCACTAGCCATCGTATCCCTGACCAGTCACAATGGGAGGTCGGTTTGTTGTGGAAACATGACAATATTCAGTTACCTGATAATTATAATCAGGCCAGGCAAAGGCTGTACGGCATAGAGAAACGTATGCGTAAAGACACTAGTTTCGCTGAGCAATATTCAGCTCAGATAGGTAGGTTAGTAGACGAAGGTTACGCGCGTAAAGTAGACGGTAACATAGACAGCTCGCCGGTTTGGTACTTACCGCATTTCGGAGTCGTTAACCCGAACAAACCGGGCAAGCTACGTCTCGTGTTCGACGCAGCCGCTACGTCTCATGGGACGTGTTTAAATGATAATCTGCTAACCGGACCTGACTTACTGAATTCTTTGCTAGGTATTTTAATTAAGTTCAGGATAGGCCCCGTCGCGTTTTCAGGGGATATCGCTGATATGTTCTTACGAGTAAAAATAAGGGCAGAAGATCAAGGCGCGCAATTATTTTTATGGAGAGGCGCGGATCACCATAAAGAACCAGATACATACGCGATGAATTCCATGATATTTGGTGCAGCCTCGTCCCCTACTACGGCAATATATATACTCAACAAAAATGCCGATGATTTCATTGATGTTTATCCCGAAGCTGTGGAAGCCATTAAATCTAGGCACTATATGGACGACTATCTAGATAGTGCTTGGACCGAGGAGAAGGCTAACACGTTAATAGAGGAAGTGACACGAATACATGCATCCGGTGGATTCATTATCCGGGGGTGGGTCACTAACTCATCGGAGCTAAGGGAAAGGCTGAAAATAGAAATGCCTGATAAGGTAGCCCTTGAGAAGGGAACAGGCTCAGTAGAGAGGACCCTAGGTTTAATATGGTCACCAAAAGACGACGAGTTAGGTTTTGATCTGTCATTTAAGAGACTACCACCGGAAATTATAAATGGTAGCTTAGTGCCCACTAAAAGACAATTTCTTAGTATGATAATGTCGATTTACGACCCGCTAGGTTTCCTATACCCGTGTGTAATTCAATCACGCATATTAATGCAACGAATATGGAAGTCGGGAATACAATGGGACGAACCCTTAAAAGAAAAGGACGCCAAAGTATGGTTTAATTGGCTCCATAATTTATACCGCTTAAACGAATTAAAAATACCGCGGTGGTACGGGTTAAAACTCGATAATTTAGAATTACACGCGTTCGGGGACGCCAGCGAGCTTGCTTACGCCGCAGTAGTATACCTAGTGGGCTCTAACTCTGAAGGAAAGAGGGAATCGGTTATGTTACTAGGGAAAGCGCGAGTAGCTCCACAAAAAGTAGTATCCATTCCCAGGCTAGAGTTACAAGCAGCCGTGTTAGCCTGTCGTATAGCAGACACTGCCCACAAAGAGTTAGGTATACGAATCGAAAAGAAATTCCTTTGGACCGACAGCAAGACTGTATTAAAATGGATAAACTCCGATGCACAGGAATTTCAACGATTCGTCTCGCACAGACTAGCCGAAATAGATAGGCTGTCAGACAGAGGCAACTGGCGCTGGGTACCTTCACAGGATAACCCAGCTGATAAGGCCACCAGGTTGTGTTGGCCCGATGACCACGCGGAGTGGCTCTCGGGCCCCTCGTTTCTATGTAACCCACAGGAGCTGTGGCCTGCGTGTCCCGAGGCTGAGGCGTCGGAAGCGGACCTTGAGCGCATCCAGCGGGTCCACGCCGCGGCAGCACCGGCGGCACCACTCCTAGAGTACGAGCGCTACTCATCGTGGACGCGCATTCAGCGTGTCATGGCGCGCGTGCTCATCTTCAGCGGCCGATGTCGTAAACGTCGGTCGACTACGGAGCTGTGTCAGCGAGACCTAGAAGATGCTCACAACAGCCTGTTGAGGCTGTGTCAAGAAGAAAGCTTTCAAAGCGAGCGGGCCACCATCCTTAAAGGCCTGCCCGTTCCCAGCAGCAGCAGCATCAAGGCTCTCGACCCCATGCTAGCCGACGACGGGTTGCTACGAGTGAGAGGGCGCCTGAGTGCCTGTGAGGTGCTCACGTTTGGCGAGCGGCACCCTATTATCCTGGAGGGCCGCCATCCTCTGACAAGAAAGCTAATCGCTCATTACCATGCGATGGCTCTGCACGCCAACCACGAGACCGTCGTCAACAATCTACGGGAAAAATACTGGGTCACTAAAATCAGAACCTCAGTGAAGACAGTGGTTGCCAACTGCCAACTCTGTCGCGTCTGCCGAGCCAAGCCCGCGCCACCGAAGATGGGTGACCTGCCGCTCGCAAGGCTGGAACCATCCAGACGAGCCTTTGTGCGAGTGGGGGTGGACTACTTCGGCCCGATGGAGGTCGCAATCGGGCGACGGCGCGAGAAGAGGTGGGGTGTCCTATTCACCTGCCTCACTACACGCGCCGTCCACCTTGAGTTGGCCGCTTCCCTAAGCGCCGACTCCGCCATACTAGCCTTGCGGCGCCTCATAGCGCGCCGCGGGCAACCAGCACATCTGTACTCTGACCAGGGTACCAACTTCATCGGGGCCAATACCGAGCTTCGAGCAGCCCTGAAAGACCTCAACCAAGGTCAGATAAGGGCCGAGGCCATTCACCGTGGCATCGAATGGCACTTCAATCCCCCGGCGGCCCCACACATGGGTGGCTGCTGGGAGCGCCTGGTGAGATCTGTGAAGAACGCACTTCGCAGTACGCTCAAGGAGCGTGCCCCTCGTGAGGAGGTCCTCTACACCCTCCTCACCGAAGCCGAGCTGATCGTAAACAGCCGGCCACTGAGCTACGTGAACGACGACCACGACCAGCCCGTGGTCCTGACGCCGAACCATCTACTCCTGGGCACTGCGTCCGGGAGTACTCCGTTTGCATCGAGCGACGCCGAAGACATCGACTCTCGCCGGCAGTGGCGGCGCGTGAACGCGCTCGCCGACATGTTCTGGCGGCGCTGGCTGCGAGAGTACCTGCCTACGCTCCAACGTCGGGAAAAGTGGTTAAACAATGTGCCGAACGTACGTATCAGTGACGTAGTAGTGATTGTGGACAATAATAGACCGCGAAGTGCGTGGACCAAAGGTCTCATCAAAGCTGTGTATCATGGACACGATGGTATTATCCGTGTAGTAGATGTTAAGACTGTAAATGGGGTCCTACGTCGACCCGTAGCGAAGATTATTGTGCTTCCCACAGACCAAGAATTGTAAGTCGGTTGAACCCTGTTACAGGGGGTGGAATGTAGGCGAAGCTCAATAAAACAAGCTATAGTTAGTATTTATGTTTCTTTATTGTTTTGGGCGACGCCCTATGAGACTAACTAACTTTTAACATTAATATCTCCTCGCTATTGTATTCGGTAACTCCGGTATAGCCTCTGTAAAATACCTAAACAAATACCTATACTGTTCTTTAATAAAAGTAGTAGATTTCCATGAAGATACTTAAGTAAATACCGATGTATGTTTATAATCAGCTGTATTACCATTGTCTTGACCTTTTGAATTCTAATTAACCTGCAATTACCTGTAACAATAACCTGTTGGAATCTAATTAGTCTGTAATGCCTGTGTTATGTTTGTATAAAACTAATTAGTTTATAGTTACCTAACTCATTTATTGTAAAGCACTAATTAGCTGTGAGTAGGTATGAATATACCTAAAATATCTTACGTAGTTCGTACACGATTTTGAAAGTAGCGTATGTCCAATAGGACGAGCCACATTGTTAATCCAATAAGAAAGCAGAAACCTTGAACTCGCTTACACGTGTTTTGAAATTCTCGACAAGTCGAAACCTGTATCTTAGGGAAAGTCCATTTTTCTCGCTCTCAATTGGCGGAGCGGCTAATCAAAGTAAAGAAATGTATACGCTACTTGCGGTAGGCAACAAAAGTTATAAAAGGGCCGAGCGTCTATTTTTGGATTTAGTATTTTTACAAGTTTACATGAATCATCAAGTTACCACGTAGTGTTTGTGAAGTAAGTGGCTCCGCTGTCCACTGCTTAGTCGCGATGTACCCTATATCTAGTTAGCCAGTCTTCAAGTGTAATATAGCTAGGATTTAATTATGTGTACTGCTTATTCTGACTGTATTTTATATTGTGTGCTGTGTACTCTTTTACAACCATTTTTAGTGATTTCTGTGTAATTTTATGTGTGCCAAATATACTCAATTATTACGACATTCTGACTGGTTTAATTTCACTCTTTCGTCAAGGGAACACCGTCACCCCCGCCTACAACACCTGACTCCCGTTTTATTAACAGGTACCATTAGACTATTTTGACTGAAAGAATTGACAACACGCGAAACAATTTTCATTTTTCGCCATTAACATAGAAAAATTAAGAACATTTTTGTACTGAACCACATTTTTATTTTTATCTCAAAATTCTTACTGTGAACCCTGTTTTTTTTAGTTTAAATAGCAACTTACCTGCCTTACCTGTATTCTGGCGAGCGTTCCGCGAGCTGGAGTCTCGTTTGGTGGAGATATTAGAGGTTTTTTCAAAATTTTCCGTGAAAAATCACGTTTTTGGACCATAATTTTCGATTTTCCTTCTGCAAAAACTAAAGTAACGCCGTAGTAAGCTGGCCCGCGTGGAGACGCGTCTTCCGACACCTCGCCCGTGCGTCTAGCTCAAATAGAAGTTTGCAAAAATTGAATTTTTCGTTGTTCTAAGCAATATCAGTACCTACGAAATCCACCTAACCGATACAAAATTCCCTATACTTCGAAATATCTTTGCAACCAGGTGTCGCATTTCGAAGCTGTTTTCAGCTGAATCGCTTGTATTTAGGTACCATTAGACTATTTTGACTGAAAGAATTGACAACACGCGAAACAATTTTCATTTTTCGCCATTAACATAGAAAAATTAAGAACATTTTTGTACTGAACCACATTTTTATTTTTATCTCAAAATTCTTACTGTGAACCCTGTTTTTTTTAGTTTAAATAGCAACTTACCTGCCTTACCTGTATTCTGGCGAGCGTTCCGCGAGCTGGAGTCTCGTTCGGTGGAGATATTAGAGGTTTTTTCAAAATTTTCCGTGAAAAATCACGTTTTTGGACCATAATTTTCGATTTTCCTTCTGCAAAAACTAAAGTAACGCCGTAGTAAGCTGGCCCGCGTGGAGACGCGTCTTCCGACACCTCGCCCGTGCGTCTAGCTCAAATAGAAGTTTGCAAACATTGAATTTTTCGTTGTTCTAAGCAATATCAGTACCTACGAAATCCACCTAACCGATACAAAATTCCCTATACTTCGAAATATCTTTGCAACCAGGTGTCGCATTTCGAAGCTGTTTTCAGCTGAATCGCTTGTATTTAGGTACCATTAGACTATTTTGACTGAAAGAATTGACAACACGCGAAACAATTTTCATTTTTCGCCATTAACATAGAAAAATTAAGAACATTTTTGTACTGAACCACATTTTTATTTTTATCTCAAAATTCTTACTGTGAACCCTGTTTTTTTTAGTTTAAATAGCAACTTACCTGCCTTACCTGTATTCTGGCGAGCGTTCCGCGAGCTGGAGTCTCGTTCGGTGGAGATATTAGAGGTTTTTTCAAAATTTTCCGTGAAAAATCACGTTTTTGGACCATAATTTTCGATTTTCCTTCTGCAAAAACTAAAGTAACGCCGTAGTAAGCTGGCCCGCGTAGAGACGCGTCTTCCGACACCTCGCCCGTGCGTCTAGCTCAAATAGAAGTTTGCAAACATTGAATTTTTCGTTGTTCTAAGCAATATCAGTACCTACGAAATCCACCTAACCGATACAAAATTCCCTATACTTCGAAATATCTTTGCAACCAGGTGTCGCATTTCGAAGCTGTTTTCAGCTGAATCGCTTGTATTTAGGTACCATTAGACTATTTTGACTGAAAGAATTGACAACACGCGAAACAATTTTCATTTTTCGCCATTAACATAGAAAAATTAAGAACATTTTTGTACTGAACCACATTTTTATTTTTATCTCAAAATTCTTACTGTGAACCCTGTTTTTTTTAGTTTAAATAGCAACTTACCTGCCTTACCTGTATTCTGGCGAGCGTTCCGCGAGCTGGAGTCTCGTTCGGTGGAGATATTAGAGGTTTTTTCAAAATTTTCCGTGAAAAATCACGTTTTTGGACCATAATTTTCGATTTTCCTTCTGCAAAAAATAAGGTAACGCCGTAGTAAGCTGGCCCGCGTGGAGACGCGTCTTCCGACACCTCGCCCGTGCGTCTAGCTCAAATAGAAGTTTGCAAACATTGAATTTTTCGTTGTTCTAAGCAATATCAGTACCTACGAAATCCACCTAACCGATACAAAATTCCCTATACTTCGAAATATCTTTGCAACCAGGTGTCGCATTTCGAAGCTGTTTTCAGCTGAATCGCTTGTATTTAGGTACCATTAGACTATTTTGACTGAAAGAATTGACAACACGCGAAACAATTTTCATTTTTCGCCATTAACATAGAAAAATTAAGAACATTTTTGTACTGAACCACATTTTTATTTTTATCTCAAAATTCTTACTGTGAACCCTGTTTTTTTTAGTTTAAATAGCAACTTACCTGCCTTACCTGTATTCTGGCGAGCGTTCCGCGAGCTGGAGTCTCGTTCGGTGGAGATATTAGAGGTTTTTTCAAAATTTTCCGTGAAAAATCACGTTTTTGGACCATAATTTTCGATTTTCCTTCTGCAAAAAATAAGGTAACGCCGTAGTAAGCTGGCCCGCGTGGAGACGCGTCTTCCGACACCTCGCCCGTGCGTCTAGCTCAAATAGAAGTTTGCAAACATTGAATTTTTCGTTGTTCTAAGCAATATCAGTACCTACGAAATCCACCTAACCGATACAAAATGGGGTGCTTGGACAGGAAACCTCCTCGTGTGCCCGGGGGTTGGAGTTCCCTTATGGATACGTCCGGGGGGAAGGCCAATCTCCGGGACGGTGCACCCTGGGGTGCGGGCAAATACTCCCCATTGGGTACTTTGTGCCTAAGGGGAGTTTTGCCCGTATGCGAATGTCCTGTCGGAGGAACGCTCCACCGTGTGTCCCTCTGATCTTAGCAGAGGCGCACAGCGGTGGAGTTAGAGCGGGCTCGGTGTGCACTAACCTGCCGCCGGGCAGGCAAGAAGGAATGTACTCCTTCTGCCACCGTTAGTCTCGTAGCCCCGAAGATCGTCACGGTCATGTCTCTGACTTTTGACGGGGGTCGAGGGTCTTGGCTTAATCGCCCGGGCCGCGAGGTAGAAAACCTCTATAAAAAATCACCCCAAACCTCCAAGCGGCGGCGCACCGTGAGGGAGGTTGACAGCTTGACTAATGGGTAGCTGAATTAGTCACTAGTGCGAACCACTGGATTTCTTGTTTAAAATTGTTTTTACTCGTGGGAACAACTATGGAAAAATTTCTAAAAAAACCAAAAACCAAAGAAGTGGAAGGGAGCGATGCGGGGTCGGAGTCCGACGCCGCGTCGAGCGCGAAGGGCTCGCTTGCGAGCTCGGAGCGAGGAGTGTCGGGCGCTGCTGGTGGGAACCGTAAGGTCTCCCAGAAGCGCCCTAAATCAGGGGCAGGACAGGAGTCCTCCTCCGACGGCGGGCTGAGCTCGGCCCGTCGGAAAATATCGAAGCGTGGTGGACTCCAGGATAGGGGCACCGGCCGAGGACTCCCGACCAAGGAGGCCGGCGCGCCGAGCCGAGCAGGCCCAGCCAAGCTCACCCAAGGAGGGGAGAGGCTCGCCACGGAGGGTCATCCCTCTGGAGGGACCAGTAGTAGGGCCCCCTCAGAGTCCTCCGGTGGCGAGTCGGACGCTGCCGCCTACTCCGGGGAGATGGGCAGGTTCGCGGAGGTCGTGGCCACGTCCATCAAGGCGGCGACCTTAAAGAGGCTCCAGAGGTCGAAAGATAAGGCCATATCTGCTGCCACGAAAGCCATCGTGGCGGCAGCGAAGGCCTTTCGCTCTGGGCCTCCAGTGGTGGATGGTGTGGCAGAACTGCGGGCGGAGGTCGCCCGCGTGACTGCCGCCATGGAGCTCCTCCGAAAGGAGAATGAGGAGCTCCGAGCGGACCTGGCCGGTCTCCGAGGAGCCGCCCCCCAGGAGGCATCGCAGGGGGAAGCTCGGCATGGGCAGGGCGGGCTCCTGCCTACCGAGAACCAGGTGCTCACCCTGGTGCGGAAGGAGCTCGCGGTCTTCCAGAGCAGGTTTTCTGCTCTGGAGGCTGTGGTCCTGCGCCCCCCGCTGGCGGCAAGCCGGCCGGTTTCGGGCCGGCCTGGGGCGGCTTCGGGTCAGCCGAAGGCGGCCTCGGGCCAGCCGAAGGCAGCCATGGCCCAGCCGAAGGCAGCCACGGCCCAGCCGAGGGCAGCCTCGGGCCAGCCAAAGGCGGCGGCGTATGCCGCCGCCGCGTCTGCCCCAGCCAATGGGCCGGGGCAAACCAAAGGCCGGCCCAAGCAGGCACCTGCTAGGGCCCCCCCAGCGCAGGTGGCGAGAGGGCCGCCAATGCCGCCCCCGCCTTCTAAATCTCCCCCTGCCAACGCCGAATGGCAAGTGGTTGGGGAGAAAAAGAAGGCAAGCAAGGCTGCAAGGGCGGCCAGAAATAAAAAGAGGCAGCAGCGGCGCAAAAAGAGCACTGTCGCGGCTAGGCTCCGCGCCCCGAAGTCCGCAGCTGTAGTGATAACACTACAGCCGGAAGCGGTGAAAAAGGGCGTGTCCTACCGCGACGTGCTCTCCAAGGCGAGGGCAGCGGTGGACCTGACGGAGCTCGGCATCGCCGACGGGCTCCGGGTTAAGGTCACTTTGACTGGGGCCCGGATGCTTGAGGTCCCCGGTGCGGCTAGTGGCCCGACCGCTGACGCTCTGGCCGAAAGGCTTAGGGCGTCATTAGACGCGGAGGAGGCCCGGGTGTCCAGGCCCATCAAGTGCGCTGACATGCGCATCCTGGGCCTGGACGATTGCGTGACGGAGGCGGAAGTGGTGGCCGCCATCGCTAGGGCGGGGGGTTGTCCTGCCGAGCAAGTGAGGGCAGGCACCATCCGCCCTGACAATGCGGGGTTGCGAACCGTCACGGTGAGCTGCCCCGTGTCGGCGGCCCAAAGAATCACCGCGGAGGGCCGAAGGCTTCTGGTGGGCTGGGTCTCAGCGCAGGTGAAACTGTTGGAGCCCAGACCTCTGAGGTGCTTCCGATGCCAGATGGGCAACCACGTGTTCGTGAGTTGCACCTCAGAGGTGGACCGCAGCGGTCACTGTTTCCGCTGCGGTCAGCCCGGTCACAAGGCCGGCTCGTGCAATGCCACGCCGCACTGCTATGCATGTGCGGCGGCTGGCAAGCCGGCTGAACACCGGGCTGGGAGTAAGGCCTGCGCTGCAGCCGCCAGGGCCAGAGGCAAGGGTAAGCCCTCCGCCACCGTCGTCACCGCTGTCGCCGCTGCCGCCTCGAACACTGCAGCTGTCGTGGCCAGCACCGCCACGGCAGGGCCCTCACAGGGGGCTCGGGAGGGGGCTGATATGGACTGTCAGTAATGGCTGCTCCATTACGCCTCCTCCAGGCGAACATCAACCACTGCGCCTCTGCTCAGGATCTTTTGCTCCAGAGCATGGCGCAGTGGTCGATTAACATCGCCGTGGTCGCTGAGCCGTACTTTGTCACTTACTACTACTGTAACATTTTGTACTGAACCACATTTTTATTTTTATCTCAAAATTCTTACTGTGAACCCTGTTTTTTTTAGTTTAAATAGCAACTTACCTGCCTTACCTGTATTCTGGCGAGCGTTCCGCGAGCTGGAGTCTCGTTCGGTGGAGATATTAGAGGTTTTTTCAAAATTTTCCGTGAAAAATCACGTTTTTGGACCATAATTTTCGATTTTCCTTCTGCAAAAACTAAAGTAACGCCGTAGTAAGCTGGCCCGCGTGGAGACGCGTCTTCCGACACCTCGCCCGTGCGTCTAGCTCAAATAGAAGTTTGCAAACATTGAATTTTTCGTTGTTCTAAGCAATATCAGTACCTACGAAATCCACCTAACCGATACAAAATTCCCTATACTTCGAAATATCTTTGCAACCAGGTGTCGCATTTCGAAGCTGTTTTCAGCTGAATCGCTTGTATTTAGGTACCATTAGACTATTTTGACTGAAAGAATTGACAACACGCGAAACAATTTTCATTTTTCGCCATTAACATAGAAAAATTAAGAACATTTTTGTACTGAACCACATTTTTATTTTTATCTCAAAATTCTTACTGTGAACCCTGTTTTTTTTAGTTTAAATAGCAACTTACCTGCCTTACCTGTATTCTGGCGAGCGTTCCGCGAGCTGGAGTCTCGTTCGGTGGAGATATTAGAGGTTTTTTCAAAATTTTCCGTGAAAAATCACGTTTTTGGACCATAATTTTCGATTTTCCTTCTGCAAAAAATAAGGTAACGCCGTAGTAAGCTGGCCCGCGTGGAGACGCGTCTTCCGACACCTCGCCCGTGCGTCTAGCTCAAATAGAAGTTTGCAAACATTGAATTTTTCGTTGTTCTAAGCAATATCAGTACCTACGAAATCCACCTAACCGATACAAAATTCCCTATACTTCGAAATATCTTTGCAACCAGGTGTCGCATTTCGAAGCTGTTTTCAGCTGAATCGCTTGTATTTAGGTACCATTAGACTATTTTGACTGAAAGAATTGACAACACGCGAAACAATTTTCATTTTTCGCCATTAACATAGAAAAATTAAGAACATTTTTGTACTGAACCACATTTTTATTTTTATCTCAAAATTCTTACTGTGAACCCTGTTTTTTTTAGTTTAAATAGCAACTTACCTGCCTTACCTGTATTCTGGCGAGCGTTCCGCGAGCTGGAGTCTCGTTCGGTGGAGATATTAGAGGTTTTTTCAAAATTTTCCGTGAAAAATCACGTTTTTGGACCATAATTTTCGATTTTCCTTCTGCAAAAAATAAGGTAACGCCGTAGTAAGCTGGCCCGCGTGGAGACGCGTCTTCCGACACCTCGCCCGTGCGTCTAGCTCAAATAGAAGTTTGCAAACATTGAATTTTTCGTTGTTCTAAGCAATATCAGTACCTACGAAATCCACCTAACCGATACAAAATTCCCTATACTTCGAAATATCTTTGCAACCAGGTGTCGCATTTCGAAGCTGTTTTCAGCTGAATCGCTTGTATTTAGGTACCATTAGACTATTTTGACTGAAAGAATTGACAACACGCGAAACAATTTTCATTTTTCGCCATTAACATAGAAAAATTAAGAACATTTTTGTACTGAACCACATTTTTATTTTTATCTCAAAATTCTTACTGTGAACCCTGTTTTTTTTAGTTTAAATAGCAACTTACCTGCCTTACCTGTATTCTGGCGAGCGTTCCGCGAGCTGGAGTCTCGTTCGGTGGAGATATTAGAGGTTTTTTCAAAATTTTCCGTGAAAAATCACGTTTTTGGACCATAATTTTCGATTTTCCTTCTGCAAAAACTAAAGTAACGCCGTAGTAAGCTGGCCCGCGTGGAGACGCGTCTTCCGACACCTCGCCCGTGCGTCTAGCTCAAATAGAAGTTTGCAAACATTGAATTTTTCGTTGTTCTAAGCAATATCAGTACCTACGAAATCCACCTAACCGATACAAAATTCCCTATACTTCGAAATATCTTTGCAACCAGGTGTCGCATTTCGAAGCTGTTTTCAGCTGAATCGCTTGTATTTAGGTACCATTAGACTATTTTGACTGAAAGAATTGACAACACGCGAAACAATTTTCATTTTTCGCCATTAACATAGAAAAATTAAGAACATTTTTGTACTGAACCACATTTTTATTTTTATCTCAAAATTCTTACTGTGAACCCTGTTTTTTTTAGTTTAAATAGCAACTTACCTGCCTTACCTGTATTCTGGCGAGCGTTCCGCGAGCTGGAGTCTCGTTCGGTGGAGATATTAGAGGTTTTTTCAAAATTTTCCGTGAAAAATCACGTTTTTGGACCATAATTTTCGATTTTCCTTCTGCAAAAAATAAGGTAACGCCGTAGTAAGCTGGCCCGCGTGGAGACGCGTCTTCCGACACCTCGCCCGTGCGTCTAGCTCAAATAGAAGTTTGCAAACATTGAATTTTTCGTTGTTCTAAGCAATATCAGTACCTACGAAATCCACCTAACCGATACAAAATTCCCTATACTTCGAAATATCTTTGCAACCAGGTGTCGCATTTCGAAGCTGTTTTCAGCTGAATCGCTTGTATTTAGGTACCATTAGACTATTTTGACTGAAAGAATTGACAACACGCGAAACAATTTTCATTTTTCGCCATTAACATAGAAAAATTAAGAACATTTTTGTACTGAACCACATTTTTATTTTTATCTCAAAATTCTTACTGTGAACCCTGTTTTTTTAGTTTAAATAGCAACTTACCTGCCTTACCTGTATTCTGGCGAGCGTTCCGCGAGCTGGAGTCTCGTTCGGTGGAGATATTAGAGGTTTTTTCAAAATTTTCCGTGAAAAATCACGTTTTTGGACCATAATTTTCGATTTTCCTTCTGCAAAAACTAAAGTAACGCCGTAGTAAGCTGGCCCGCGTGGAGACGCGTCTTCCGACACCTCGCCCGTGCGTCTAGCTCAAATAGAAGTTTGCAAACATTGAATTTTTCGTTGTTCTAAGCAATATCAGTACCTACGAAATCCACCTAACCGATACAAAATTCCCTATACTTCGAAATATCTTTGCAACCAGGTGTCGCATTTCGAAGCTGTTTTCAGCTGAATCGCTTGTATTTAGGTACCATTAGACTATTTTGACTGAAAGAATTGACAACACGCGAAACAATTTTCATTTTTCGCCATTAACATAGAAAAATTAAGAACATTTTTGTACTGAACCACATTTTTATTTTTATCTCAAAATTCTTACTGTGAACCCTGTTTTTTTTAGTTTAAATAGCAACTTACCTGCCTTACCTGTATTCTGGCGAGCGTTCCGCGAGCTGGAGTCTCGTTCGGTGGAGATATTAGAGGTTTTTTTCAAAATTTTCCGTGAAAAATCACGTTTTTGGACCATAATTTTCGATTTTCCTTCTGCAAAAAATAAGGTAACGCCGTAGTAAGCTGGCCCGCGTGGAGACGCGTCTTCCGACACCTCGCCCGTGCGTCTAGCTCAAATAGAAGTTTGCAAACATTGAATTTTTCGTTGTTCTAAGCAATATCAGTACCTACGAAATCCACCTAACCGATACAAAATTCCCTATACTTCGAATATCTTTGCAACCAGGTGTCGCATTTCGAAGCTGTTTTCAGCTGAATCGCTTGTATTTAGGTACCATTAGACTATTTTGACTGAAAGAATTGACAACACGCGAAACAATTTTCATTTTTCGCCATTAACATAGAAAAATTAAGAACATTTTTGTACTGAACCACATTTTTATTTTTATCTCAAAATTCTTACTGTGAACCCTGTTTTTTTTAGTTTAAATAGCAACTTACCTGCCTTACCTGTATTCTGGCGAGCGTTCCGCGAGCTGGAGTCTCGTTCGGTGGAGATATTAGAGGTTTTTTCAAAATTTTCCGTGAAAAATCACGTTTTTGGACCATAATTTTCGATTTTCCTTCTGCAAAAACTAAAGTAACGCCGTAGTAAGCTGGCCCGCGTGGAGACGCGTCTTCCGACACCTCGCCCGTGCGTCTAGCTCAAATAGAAGTTTGCAAACATTGAATTTTTCGTTGTTCTAAGCAATATCAGTACCTACGAAATCCACCTAACCGATACAAAATTCCCTATACTTCGAAATATCTTTGCAACCAGGTGTCGCATTTCGAAGCTGTTTTCAGCTGAATCGCTTGTATTTAGGTACCATTAGACTATTTTGACTGAAAGAATTGACAACACGCGAAACAATTTTCATTTTTCGCCATTAACATAGAAAAATTAAGAACATTTTTGTACTGAACCACATTTTTATTTTTATCTCAAAATTCTTACTGTGAACCCTGTTTTTTTTAGTTTAAATAGCAACTTACCTGCCTTACCTGTATTCTGGCGAGCGTTCCGCGAGCTGGAGTCTCGTTCGGTGGAGATATTAGAGGTTTTTTCAAAATTTTCCGTGAAAAATCACGTTTTTGGACCATAATTTTCGATTTTCCTTCTGCAAAAACTAAAGTAACGCCGTAGTAAGCTGGCCCGCGTGGAGACGCGTCTTCCGACACCTCGCCCGTGCGTCTAGCTCAAATAGAAGTTTGCAAACATTGAATTTTTCGTTGTTCTAAGCAATATCAGTACCTACGAAATCCACCTAACCGATACAAAATTCCCTATACTTCGAAATATCTTTGCAACCAGGTGTCGCATTTCGAAGCTGTTTTCAGCTGAATCGCTTGTATTTAGGTACCATTAGACTATTTTGACTGAAAGAATTGACAACACGCGAAACAATTTTCATTTTTCGCCATTAACATAGAAAAATTAAGAACATTTTTGTACTGAACCACATTTTTATTTTTATCTCAAAATTCTTACTGTGAACCCTGTTTTTTTTAGTTTAAATAGCAACTTACCTGCCTTACCTGTATTCTGGCGAGCGTTCCGCGAGCTGGAGTCTCGTTCGGTGGAGATATTAGAGGTTTTTTCAAAATTTTCCGTGAAAAATCACGTTTTTGGACCATAATTTTCGATTTTCCTTCTGCAAAAAATAAGGTAACGCCGTAGTAAGCTGGCCCGCGTGGAGACGCGTCTTCCGACACCTCGCCCGTGCGTCTAGCTCAAATAGAAGTTTGCAAACATTGAATTTTTCGTTGTTCTAAGCAATATCAGTACCTACGAAATCCACCTAACCGATACAAAATTCCCTATACTTCGAAATATCTTTGCAACCAGGTGTCGCATTTCGAAGCTGTTTTCAGCTGAATCGCTTGTATTTAGGTACCATTAGACTATTTTGACTGAAAGAATTGACAACACGCGAAACAATTTTCATTTTTCGCCATTAACATAGAAAAATTAAGAACATTTTTGTACTGAACCACATTTTTATTTTTATCTCAAAATTCTTACTGTGAACCCTGTTTTTTTTAGTTTAAATAGCAACTTACCTGCCTTACCTGTATTCTGGCGAGCGTTCCGCGAGCTGGAGTCTCGTTCGGTGGAGATATTAGAGGTTTTTTCAAAATTTTCCGTGAAAAATCACGTTTTTGGACCATAATTTTCGATTTTCCTTCTGCAAAAACTAAAGTAACGCCGTAGTAAGCTGGCCCGCGTGGAGACGCGTCTTCCGACACCTCGCCCGTGCGTCTAGCTCAAATAGAAGTTTGCAAACATTGAATTTTTCGTTGTTCTAAGCAATATCAGTACCTACGAAATCCACCTAACCGATACAAAATTCCCTATACTTCGAAATATCTTTGCAACCAGGTGTCGCATTTCGAAGCTGTTTTCAGCTGAATCGCTTGTATTTAGGTACCATTAGACTATTTTGACTGAAAGAATTGACAACACGCGAAACAATTTTCATTTTTCGCCATTAACATAGAAAAATTAAGAACATTTTTGTACTGAACCACATTTTTATTTTTATCTCAAAATTCTTACTGTGAACCCTGTTTTTTTTAGTTTAAATAGCAACTTACCTGCCTTACCTGTAT
This sequence comes from Aporophyla lueneburgensis, assembly GCA_932294355.1. Lineage (NCBI taxonomy): Eukaryota > Metazoa > Arthropoda > Insecta > Lepidoptera > Noctuidae > Aporophyla > Aporophyla lueneburgensis. The sequence continues at coordinate 32,345,114 of OW028744.1, read as the reverse complement.
TCTGGCGAGCGTTCCGCGAGCTGGAGTCTCGTTCGGTGGAGATATTAGAGGTTTTTTCAAAATTTTCCGTGAAAAATCACGTTTTTGGACCATAATTTTCGATTTTCCTTCTGCAAAAAATAAGGTAACGCCGTAGTAAGCTGGCCCGCGTGGAGACGCGTCTTCCGACACCTCGCCCGTGCGTCTAGCTCAAATAGAAGTTTGCAAACATTGAATTTTTCGTTGTTCTAAGCAATATCAGTACCTACGAAATCCACCTAACCGATACAAAATTCCCTATACTTCGAAATATCTTTGCAACCAGGTGTCGCATTTCGAAGCTGTTTTCAGCTGAATCGCTTGTATTTAGGTACCATTAGACTATTTTGACTGAAAGAATTGACAACACGCGAAACAATTTTCATTTTTCGCCATTAACATAGAAAAATTAAGAACATTTTTGTACTGAACCACATTTTTATTTTTATCTCAAAATTCTTACTGTGAACCCTGTTTTTTTAGTTTAAATAGCAACTTACCTGCCTTACCTGTATTCTGGCGAGCGTTCCGCGAGCTGGAGTCTCGTTCGGTGGAGATATTAGAGGTTTTTTCAAAATTTTCCGTGAAAAATCACGTTTTTGGACCATAATTTTCGATTTTCCTTCTGCAAAAACTAAAGTAACGCCGTAGTAAGCTGGCCCGCGTGGAGACGCGTCTTCCGACACCTCGCCCGTGCGTCTAGCTCAAATAGAAGTTTGCAAACATTGAATTTTTCGTTGTTCTAAGCAATATCAGTACCTACGAAATCCACCTAACCGATACAAAATTCCCTATACTTCGAAATATCTTTGCAACCAGGTGTCGCATTTCGAAGCTGTTTTCAGCTGAATCGCTTGTATTTAGGTACCATTAGACTATTTTGACTGAAAGAATTGACAACACGCGAAACAATTTTCATTTTTCGCCATTAACATAGAAAAATTAAGAACATTTTTGTACTGAACCACATTTTTATTTTTATCTCAAAATTCTTACTGTGAACCCTGTTTTTTTTAGTTTAAATAGCAACTTACCTGCCTTACCTGTATTCTGGCGAGCGTTCCGCGAGCTGGAGTCTCGTTCGGTGGAGATATTAGAGGTTTTTTCAAAATTTTCCGTGAAAAATCACGTTTTTGGACCATAATTTTCGATTTTCCTTCTGCAAAAACTAAAGTAACGCCGTAGTAAGCTGGCCCGCGTGGAGACGCGTCTTCCGACACCTCGCCCGTGCGTCTAGCTCAAATAGAAGTTTGCAAACATTGAATTTTTCGTTGTTCTAAGCAATATCAGTACCTACGAAATCCACCTAACCGATACAAAATTCCCTATACTTCGAAATATCTTTGCAACCAGGTGTCGCATTTCGAAGCTGTTTTCAGCTGAATCGCTTGTATTTAGGTACCATTAGACTGGTGCACCCTGGGGTGCGGGCAAATACTCCCCATTGGGTACTTTGTGCCTAAGGGGAGTTTTGCCCGTATGCGAATGTCCTGTCGGAGGAACGCTCCACCGTGTGTCCCTCTGATCTTAGCAGAGGCGCACAGCGGTGGAGTTAGAGCGGGCTCGGTGTGCACTAACCTGCCGCCGGGCAGGCAAGAAGGAACGTACCCCTTCTGCCACCGTTAGTCTCGTAGCCCCGAAGATCGTCACGGTCATGTCTCTGACTTTTGACGGGGGTCGAGGGTCTTGGCTTAATCGCCCGGGCCGCGAGGTAGAAAACCTCTATAAAAAATCACCCCAAACCTCCAAGCGGCGGCGCACCGTGAGGGAGGTTGACAGCTTGACTAATGGGTAGCTGAATTAGTCACTAGTGCGAACCACTGATTTTTGAGACAATATAAAGTTTATTACTCGTGGGAACAAACATGGAAATTTTTTTAAAAACAATACAAACAAAAGAAGTGGAAGGGTGCGATGCGGGGTCGGAGTCCGACGCCGCGTCGAGCGCGAAGGGCTCGCGTGCGAGCTCGGAGCGGGGAGTGGCGGGCGCTGCTGGAGGGAACAGAGAGTTCTCACAGAAGCGCCCTAAATCGGGGGCAGGTCAAGAGTCCTCCTCCGACGGCGGGATGAGTTCGGCCCGCCGGAAAATATCACGGCGTGGTGGGCTCCATGAGGGGGGCGTCGGCCGAGGACTCCCCACCAAGGAGGCCGGCGAACCGAGCCGAGCAGGCTCAGCCGAGCTGACCCAAGGAGGGGAGAGGCTCACCACGGAGGGGAATCCCTCTGGAGGGACCAGCAGTAGGGCCCCCTCAGAGTCCTCCGGTGGCGAGTCGGACGCGGCCGGCTGCTCGGAGGAAATGGGCAGGTTCGCGGAGGTCGTGGCCACGGCCATCAGGGCGGCGACCTTAAAGAGGCTCCAGAGGTCCAAGGACAGGGCCATAACTGCTGCCACGAAAGCCATCGTGGCAGCGGCGAAGGCCTTTCGTTCTGGGCCTCCGGTGGTGGATGGGGTGGCAGAACTGCGGGCGGAGGTTGCCCGAGTGACTGCCGCCATGGAGCTCCTCCGAAAGGAGAATGAGGAGCTCCGAGCGGACCTGGCCGGTCTCCGAGGGGCCGCCCCCCAGGAGGCATCGCAGGGGGAAGCGCGGCAAAGGCAGGGCGGGCTCCTGCCTACCGAGAACCAGGTGCTGACCCTGGTGCGGAAGGAGCTCGCCGTCTTCCAGAGCAGGTTCTCTGCTCTGGAGGCCGTAGTCCTGCGCCCCCCGCTGGCGGCAAGCCGGCCGGTTTCGAGCCGGCCTGCGGCGGCTTCGGGTCAGCCGAAGGCGACCTCGGGCCAGCCGAAGGCAGCCTCGGCCCAGCCTAAGGCTGCCTTGGGCCAGCCGAAAGCGGCATCGTATGCCGCTGCCGCGTCTGCCCCAGCCAGAGGGCCGAGGCAGCCCAAAGGCCGGCCCAAGCAGGCACCTGCTAGGGCCCCCCCAGCGCAGGTGACGAGAGGGCCGCCAATGCCGCCCCCGACTGCTGGGTCTCCCCCTGCCACCGCCGAATGGCAAGTGGTCGGGGAGAAAAAGAAGGCGGGCAAAGCCGCAAGGAAGGCCCGAAACAAGAAGAGGCAGCAGCGGCGCAAGAAGAGCAGCGTCGCGGCTAGGCTTCGCGCCCCGAAGTCCGCAGCTGTAGTGATCACGCTACAGCCGGAAGCGGAAAAGAAGGGCGTGACCTACCGTGACCTGCTCTCCAAAGCCAAGGCGGCAGTGGACCTCCAGGAGATCGGCATCTCCAACGGTCTCCGGGTGAAGGTCACCTTGACTGGAGCCCGGATGCTGGAGGTCCCTGGTGCGGCGAGTGGCCCGACTGCTGACGCTCTGGCCGATAGGCTTAGGGCGTCCTTAGACGCGGACGAGGCCCGAGTGTCCAGGCCCACTAAGTGCGCTGACATGCGCATCCTGGGTCTGGACGACTGCGTGACGGAGGCGGAGGTTATAGCCGCCGTTGTTAGGACGGGAAGGTGCTCGGCCGATCAAGTCAGGGCAGGTACCATCCGTCCTGACAGCACGGGGATGCGGACTGTAACGGTCAGCTGCCCCGTGTCGGCGGTTCAAAATATAACCGCGGGGGGCCGAAGGCTCCTGGTGGGCTGGGTGTCGGCGCAGGTAAAACTGCTGGAGCCCAGACCTCTGAGGTGCTTCCGATGCCAGACTGGCCACCACGTTTACGTGAAATGCACCTCAGAGGCGGACCGCAGCGGTCATTGCTTCCGTTGCGGTCAGCCCGGTCACAAGGCCGGCTCTTGCAATGCCACGCCGCACTGCTATGCATGTGCGGCGGCTGGCAAGCCGGCCGAACACCGGGCTGGGAGTAAGGCCTGCGCTTCATCCGCCAAGGCCAGGGGCAAGGGCAAGCCCTCCGCCACCGTCGTCACCGCCGTCGCCGCTGCTGCCTCGACCACCGTCGTTGCCGGCACCACCACGGCAGGGCCCTCACAGGGGGCTCAGGAGGGGGGTGAAATGGAGTGCCAATAATAGGTACTCCATTGCGCCTCCTCCAAGCGAACATCAACCACTGCGCCTCCGCTCAGGATCTGTTACTCCAGAGCATGGCGCAGTGGTCGATTAACATCGCTGTGGTCGCTGAGCCGTATTTTGTCCCGCCCAGGGATGACTGGGTGGAGGACCTGAGCGGCTCAGTGACCCTCATTTCGTCGGCCGCCGCCGGAACCCCGACCCTCGAGGCCGTCAAGAGGGGACAGGGTTGCGTAGCAGCACGGTTCGGGGAGATTGTAGTTGTGGGAGTATACTTCTCCCCGAGCCGAACTCTCGCCGAGTTCCACAACTCCCTTGCGGAGTTGAGAGTCGTCGTCGTCGGGTTCCGTCCCCTTCCCGTGCTCGTGCTCGGGGACTTCAACGCCAAGAATTTGGCTTGGGGTTCCCGGTATACGGACACACGGGGCAGGATGGTGGAGGACTGGGCTCTGGAGACAGGCCTGGTCGTCCTAAATCGGGGTTCTGTACCTACGTGTGTACGGATGCGGGGCGACTCAGTGGTGGACATTTCGTTCGCCAGCCCCGCTCTGTCACCGCAGGTTATTGATTGGCGCGTCATGGAGGGGGTGGAGACGTATTCCGACCATCGGTACATCCGATTTGACGTCTCCGCCCAGACCTCGAGCGCGCCGATCCGGCAGACCCCGAGTGGTCCGCGGTGGGCGCTGAAGAAGCTGGACCGGGAGCTTCTCCTGGAAGCCTCGATCGTGCAGGCCTGGGTGTCACCACCGGACAGGCCTGCTGACACCAACGATGAGGCCGAGTGGTTCCGGGAGGCCATGTCCGAGATCTGTGACGTGGCTATGCCCCGAGTCCAGCCAGGACGGGCTTGGCGCCAGGTGTACTGGTGGTCGCCGCAGCTGACAGCGTTGCGCGGAGCGTGCGTTGCGGCACGACGTCGGTACACCAGGCACCGCAGGCTCCGTATCCGACCTCCGGATACGGAAGCCATTCAGGCGGAGCTATACGAGGGGTACAGGGCGGCGAAGACCGCCCTCCAAGAGGAGATCCTGCGGGCCAGAGGACTGGCCCGCAAGGAGTCGCTGGAGACTCTGAACAGGGACCCATGGGGACGGCCCTACAAGGCCGTCCGGGAGAAACTCCGCCCATGGGCTCCTCCGCTGACTCAGAGTCTCCGGCCCCAACTCGTGGAGGGCGTGGTGAGCGCTCTGTTCCCTTCGCGAGGGGAACATAGTCCCCCACCCATGGCTCCGCCTACTGCGGTGCCCGATGCGGACCACACCACTGACGACGACGACGGTGTTCCAGAAGTGACCGAGGCAGAGATGAGGGTGGCGATACGAAGGCTTAATGCCAAGAATACCGCCCCAGGACCCGACGGCTTGCCTGGCAAAGCATGGGTCCTGGCCTCAGAGGCTCTCGGGCCTCGACTCAGGGGGCTCCTTAGCGCATGCTTGGAGAGGGGCCAGTTCCCACTTCGTTGGAAGACGGGGAAACTGGTCCTCATTAAGAAGCCTGGGCGCCCAGCGGACTCTCCGTCCGCTTACCGGCCCATCGTGCTACTCGACGAGGTGGGCAAGCTCTTTGAAAGAGTGATTGCAGACCGCCTCGTCGGGTGGCTGGTGCGGGAGGGGCCGGACTTGTCGGACGGCCAGTACGGCTTCCGCAAGGGGCGCTCTACGGTGGACGCCATCATGCGCGTGCGAGCCCTCACGACGGGGGATGCAGTGGCCCGGGGTGGGGTCGTCTTGGCGGTGTCTCTAGACATCGCCAATGCCTTCAACACCCTGCCCTGGAGTTGCATTAGGGAGGCACTCCGGTATCACCGGATGCCGACCTACCTCTGTCGCGTGGTCGAGGCCTATCTGACGGATAGGGCCGTCATCTACCCCGGTCACGAAGGGGAATGGAACCGGCGAGAGATGTCGTGCGGTGTCCCACAGGGATCGGTCCTGGGGCCGCATCTGTGGGACATCGGTTACGACTGGGTGCTGCGCGCCGACCTCCCTAGCGGCGTCAGCGTGGTTTGCTACGCTGACGACACGCTGGTCCTTGCGCAGGGGAGGTCGTACGAGGCGGCGGCCGAAATTATGACACGCGGGGTTGCGACAATCGTCGATAGGATCCGGCAATTGGGACTCGAGGTGGCATTGCACAAGTCCGAGGCCATGGGTTTTCATGGTCCTCGGAACGCGCCACCTGCGGGTTCCCAACTCACGGTAGGAGGGGTTCACATCGGCGTCGAGTCGACAATGAAGTACCTGGGACTTGTCCTCGACAGCCGGTGGAACTTCGTTGAGCATTTCCGACGTTTGGCTCCCAGACTGGAGCGGGCTGGGGCTGCATTAAAGCGGCTCCTGCCCAATCTGGGGGGTCCAAACGCCTCCTGCCGGAGGCTCTACACGGGGATCGTGCGGTCCATGGCCCTCTACGGGGCACCGGTGTGGGCGCCCTCACTGAGGCTGCGCCCAGCGCGCCGGTTGTTTGCGGCCCGGAGGGTCATGGCCATCCGGTTAATTCGGGGATACCGCACGGTCTCGTGCGAGGCGGCGAGCCTCCTTGCCGGAGTGCCGCCATGGGATCTGGAGGCAAAGGTCCTCGCGCACATGTGGGAGTGGCGCGAGGAGGCGAAACGCCGGGGCGAAACTCCGCTGCCGCGACAAATCGCGGCACGGCGGACAGAGCTCCGGTGTGATCTCATGGCGACATGGCGGGTACGATTGTCGCAACCCAGTGCTGGGCACGCCACAATTGCGGCGGTAAGTCCCCTCTTTGAGGAGTGGATAGAGAGGCGTCACGGCGTCCTCACCTTCCGCCTGACGCAGGTTCTCACCGGGCATGGGTGCTTCGGTGGGTTCCTGTTCAGGATAAAGCGGGAGGATACGTCCGGGTGTTTCCATTGCGAGGACCGACTAGAGGACACGGTGGAGCATACGGTGGAGGTGTGCCCTGCCTGGGCGGAGCACCGCCGTGCCCTCGTGGAGGCGATCGGCGGCGGCGACCTCTCGCGTCCGGCCCTGGTGCGAGCCATGGTACGGAGCGAGAGGGAATGGGAAGCCGTCACCTCCTTCTGCGAAGCAGTAATGCTCGCGAAGGAGGAGGCGGGGCGCGTGAGGGAGTGGCAGTCTCTGCGCCCTCACGTCCCTAGCCGCCGCAGGAGGAGACGCCCCGGGCGTCGGGAGTCAATAGCGGACTCCCGGCCACCGTAGGCGCGAGCTTGCGGGTGGCGAGCAATGGGTAGCTCGCCGCCCGGTAAGGACCAAGCTCGGGTCGACGGCGCGCAGTGTTCCACGCGCGCCTCAAAGAGATGTCAGCAGCAGTGTAGGGGTCTACTAGGACCGATGCCTGCCGGGGTCGCGTGATTGTTCGAAGGAGATACCGTGACCCTGGCACATGGGCAACTGATGGAACACGGGTGGGTTTTAGTCAGTAAAAGTCTGACACGCCCTCCCGCTCCGCCCAGAGCGGGAGAAGTCATTTGATGATTTCCCACCCTGAGAAAAAAAAAGAAAAAAAAAAAAAAAAAAAAAACCGATACAAAATTCCCTATACTTCGAAATATCTTTGCAACCAGGTGTCGCATTTCGAAGCTGTTTTCAGCTGAATCGCTTGTATTTAGGTACCATTAGACTATTTTGACTGAAAGAATTGACAACACGCGAAACAATTTTCATTTTTCGCCATTAACATAGAAAAATTAAGAACATTTTTGTACTGAACCACATTTTTATTTTTATCTCAAAATTCTTACTGTGAACCCTGTTTTTTTAGTTTAAATAGCAACTTACCTGCCTTACCTGTATTCTGGCGAGCGTTCCGCGAGCTGGAGTCTCGTTCGGTGGAGATATTAGAGGTTTTTTCAAAATTTTCCGTGAAAAATCACGTTTTTGGACCATAATTTTCGATTTTCCTTCTGCAAAAACTAAAGTAACGCCGTAGTAAGCTGGCCCGCGTGGAGACGCGTCTTCCGACACCTCGCCCGTGCGTCTAGCTCAAATAGAAGTTTGCAAACATTGAATTTTTCGTTGTTCTAAGCAATATCAGTACCTACGAAATCCACCTAACCGATACAAAATTCCCTATACTTCGAAATATCTTTGCAACCAGGTGTCGCATTTCGAAGCTGTTTTCAGCTGAATCGCTTGTATTTAGGTACCATTAGACTATTTTGACTGAAAGAATTGACAACACGCGAAACAATTTTCATTTTTCGCCATTAACATAGAAAAATTAAGAACATTTTTGTACTGAACCACATTTTTATTTTTATCTCAAAATTCTTACTGTGAACCCTGTTTTTTTTAGTTTAAATAGCAACTTACCTGCCTTACCTGTATTCTGGCGAGCGTTCCGCGAGCTGGAGTCTCGTTCGGTGGAGATATTAGAGGTTTTTTCAAAATTTTCCGTGAAAAATCACGTTTTTGGACCATAATTTTCGATTTTCCTTCTGCAAAAAATAAGGTAACGCCGTAGTAAGCTGGCCCGCGTGGAGACGCGTCTTCCGACACCTCGCCCGTGCGTCTAGCTCAAATAGAAGTTTGCAAACATTGAATTTTTCGTTGTTCTAAGCAATATCAGTACCTACGAAATCCACCTAACCGATACAAAATTCCCTATACTTCGAAATATCTTTGCAACCAGGTGTCGCATTTCGAAGCTGTTTTCAGCTGAATCGCTTGTATTTAGGTACCATTAGACTATTTTGACTGAAAGAATTGACAACACGCGAAACAATTTTCATTTTTCGCCATTAACATAGAAAAATTAAGAACATTTTTGTACTGAACCACATTTTTATTTTTATCTCAAAATTCTTACTGTGAACCCTGTTTTTTTTAGTTTAAATAGCAACTTACCTGCCTTACCTGTATTCTGGCGAGCGTTCCGCGAGCTGGAGTCTCGTTCGGTGGAGATATTAGAGGTTTTTTCAAAATTTTCCGTGAAAAATCACGTTTTTGGACCATAATTTTCGATTTTCCTTCTGCAAAAAATAAGGTAACGCCGTAGTAAGCTGGCCCGCGTGGAGACGCGTCTTCCGACACCTCGCCCGTGCGTCTAGCTCAAATAGAAGTTTGCAAACATTGAATTTTTCGTTGTTCTAAGCAATATCAGTACCTACGAAATCCACCTAACCGATACAAAATTCCCTATACTTCGAAATATCTTTGCAACCAGGTGTCGCATTTCGAAGCTGTTTTCAGCTGAATCGCTTGTATTTAGGTACCATCAGACTATTTTGACTGAAAGAATTGACAACACGCGAAACAATTTTCATTTTTCGCCATTAACATAGAAAAATTAAGAACATTTTTGTACTGAACCACATTTTTATTTTTATCTCAAAATTCTTACTGTGAACCCTGTTTTTTTAGTTTAAATAGCAACTTACCTGCCTTACCTGTATTCTGGCGAGCGTTCCGCGAGCTGGAGTCTCGTTCGGTGGAGATATTAGAGGTTTTTTCAAAATTTTCCGTGAAAAATCACGTTTTTGGACCATAATTTTCGATTTTCCTTCTGCAAAAACTAAAGTAACGCCGTAGTAAGCTGGCCCGCGTGGAGACGCGTCTTCCGACACCTCGCCCGTGCGTCTAGCTCAAATAGAAGTTTGCAAACATTGAATTTTTCGTTGTTCTAAGCAATATCAGTACCTACGAAATCCACCTAACCGATACAAAATTCCCTATACTTCGAAATATCTTTGCAACCAGGTGTCGCATTTCGAAGCTGTTTTCAGCTGAATCGCTTGTATTTAGGTACCATTAGACTATTTTGACTGAAAGAATTGACAACACGCGAAACAATTTTCATTTTTCGCCATTAACATAGAAAAATTAAGAACATTTTTGTACTGAACCACATTTTTATTTTTATCTCAAAATTCTTACTGTGAACCCTGTTTTTTTTAGTTTAAATAGCAACTTACCTGCCTTACCTGTATTCTGGCGAGCGTTCCGCGAGCTGGAGTCTCGTTCGGTGGAGATATTAGAGGTTTTTTCAAAATTTTCCGTGAAAAATCACGTTTTTGGACCATAATTTTCGATTTTCCTTCTGCAAAAAATAAGGTAACGCCGTAGTAAGCTGGCCCGCGTGGAGACGCGTCTTCCGACACCTCGCCCGTGCGTCTAGCTGAAATAAAATTTTGTCCACCCGCCCACCCTGTGGTTACTATATAGGGAACCTTTGTTTTTGTCAACAAATTTGGTTGCGAAAATTTTCTTTTAGTTTATTTTATTCTGTCACTTTATAGTGAAGAAACTTATTTTGACGGTTTTCAAAACCTATAAACACACTTATAATTGATATTTGACCGAGCGAAGTCTCCATCTAGAGCTCGTATTTTATTTTATTTTATTGCTGTTCCCCCATTTACAGGGATTCAGCACAGACGACACGTTCCTCTGATATATTAGAAATTCCGCAGACCCAAACCTTCCACAATGTTTGGTATCAGAACTCCAGTCACCAAGCCGAAGGTCACGGAGGAGAATTTGGACACGGGGAGGTCTCGACTGGCACAGGCTGGCCCGTCAGTGAGACGTAGTATCGGAGAGTGGGAGGCCGACAGACCATCGCCTCTCAAAACCCCAACGCCTCCGAAAAGGGCCCCAGTCTCTTCCCCACCTAAACTAAAGTCCAAACCAACGCTCACCCATCAGAGCAAGTTGGATGGACCTAAACAGCCGGAGACTACTGATGCAAGCTCGCCGCGTGAAGTTCACCCTGTGAAATACCTTAACAGGACCACGGAGGCAAAGGCGTGTCTCTCAAAGGCCAAAATCCAACTTATTAGCTCCAGAAACCTTAAAAAGGAAATAAAGGAGGAGATCACAAAAGCTGTCGAACGGCTTTACCAGCTTGTGAAGGAGGCCGAAGCTGGTAATGATACCGTATCCTATAAGGGAAGGAAAGAGGAAACCCCACAGGAGCCAAGACCGACCCCAGATGAGCCGACAGAGCTAATGAAGAGTCTTATGGAAGGTTTGCAGCAGCATAAGCATGTTTTGCAGGAGTGCAAGCAGCATACCCAGGCCCTGTCGGAGCAACTCCAGCTGGCCCCTCGCTTTGTCGCAGGCCAAGGTCCGACTTTCGCGGAAATCACCGCCATCCCGAAGCAGAAGATCAAGGAGCCTCTTCACTCTGTGGTCGTTACATCAGTGAATGATCAGGACACAAGTGAAGAGGTTATTGAGAAGCTGAGGACGGCGGTCGACGCCCGAAATGAGGGCACGAGAGTAGAGCGGCTGCGCAAAGCGAGGGACCAGAAAGTGGTGGTCGGTTTTGGAACCAAGGAAGAGATGCAAAAGGTAACGGAACGTATAAGGAAGACGGGTGGTCTGGTGGTAGAGGAGGTTAAGAATAAAGACCCACTAGTAATTATAAAGGACGTCCTCTCCTGCCACTTGGATGAGGAGGTTACCCAAGCACTACGACGACAGAACACCCACTTAGTCGGGGACATACCTGCGGGTGATGTGAGGTTGGGGGTTAAGTACCGCCGTAAGACGAGAAACCCCCACATGTGCCATATCATCTTGCAGGTGTCCCCGATGGTGTGGCAGAAACTGACTGTAGCGGGTCGCGTGCATATTGACCTACAGCGGGTGCGAGTGCAGGACCAATCGCCTCTGGTACAGTGCACTCGCTGTCTGTGTTTCGGCCACAGCCGAAAACTGTGCACGCAGCCCGCAGATCTCTGTATCCACTGTGGCGACCCCCACATGCGGGCAGACTGCCCGTCACGTCTGGCTTCAGAAGCACCGAAGTGCCACAACTGCTTTTCAGCCAAATTAGACAAGACCGACCATAACGCCTTCGACAGCGTGTGCCCAATACGTGCCAAATGGGATGGGTTAGCACGCCTGTCGGTGGCATACTGCTAAGGTGCAGCCAGCGTTTCCCGTAGGTCAAATCCACGACGGCATTGTTTTAAAAATTTGTTTTATGATTCCCAAAACTATAAATGGCAATAGATATAAAATCATGTACAGATCAGGAACAGCGAATTGTAGCCAATTTCATGAGAAATTGGCACAATTAAATGCAAGCACAAAATTAAATTCACAAAAAATAAGATATAAACTCAAATTACCGTTGTGGTTTGACGAACGCGTACCTAAGATAGCAGTTTCGAGTCTGCCAGGAATAGCAACAAACAGAGTTAGGCAATCAATAAATCTAAAATTAGTCATAAAAATTGATAGGTTAAGAAAATGTAAACAACTAGGTTAGGAAATTATGTCTATATGATATATTGAATTATATTAGGATAGCCATAAAATAAACGAAGTAAAGATTAAGAATTAGATAAAGAATTATTTAAGACTAACTATAATTATAAGTAAATGTGAAAAATATAAATATTAAGTCCAAAAACAAAAAATATAACGTTAAGTATTAGAATAAGATTAAAAATACTTACTAGCAAACTCGAAAATAAAAATATTACATATAATACAAAAAACAATATATTAAAGTAGATTAAAATTAACTCTAATTACTAATAGACTCAAAATAGAAATACTAAATAAAATACAAAAATATTACGTTAATAAATAGATTAAGATTAACACTAATTACCCTATTAAGAGCCTCTATAAATAGAAATATTAAATACAGCACAAAAATATACTATGTTACATACTTGCTTAACATCGAAGTACGTTCATACGATCGCTTTATAGAAATACAATAAATATAATAATAAAAATAAGATATAAGATTTGGCTGCACAAAATGCAGTGAAGCATCTGCTTCCCAGGAATTCTTACTTCCTAAAAAGGACTGAAAAATAACAAAAATAAAAAGAATGACGACAAAACTAAACAGTGTCTAAAAAGGTCTCTGATAATGTCAGAGGGACGCTCAGCAAAGGCAGGAGTGTGGTTTTAGCCGGTAAGAGTCCGGCACTACCCAGACTGTGTCACACGTGAGGCAGTCTGGGCGTCCATGAGGATTTCCCACTCCTGCCATAACAAAAAAAAAAAAAAAAAAAAACCTAACCTAACCTAACCTAACCTAAAAAAACGCTCCTGTGAAAATAAAACGTCTTATTCCCTCAATGACCGCTAAAGTGCATAGACGTAAGAAAAAAGTTAAGAAATTGACTGAAGCAAATAAAGATTTTCTAAGAGCCCTAGGTTTTAAAGTATGAATATACTACAGATTACTGAATTACCGCACTTCGATACTTCGATCGAAAGTTATGAAATACATTCATATAATCCCTACAATAACAGCTTTAGAGAAAACGATGAAATCAGAATCCCCATTCATCAGCAAGACACCTACGTGCTACCATCGGCCAGTTCAATTTACATCGAAGGCCAAGCAAAGCTGCTCGGTAAAGATGGGAATCCGATCAAGAAAACTGTTACGTTCACTAATAACCCTGTTATGTCTTTGTTTCAAGACATCAGGTACGAAATGAATGGTATTGAAATAGATCGTATAAAAAAATCTGGGATAACGTCAGCAATAAAATCATACATATCATTAAATGAAGCTGAAAATAAAGTTGCTGAAATATGGGGTTGGAATTTAAGCGGATTCCAAAGTGATGGGCATTTTAGTGTTGTGATACCATTAAATAAGATTTTAGGGTTTGCAGAGGATTACAATAAAATCGTTATAAATTGTAAACACGAACTTATATTGAACAGAACTAACTCTAACTTAAACAGTGTTATTCTTACTGATAAGAGTTCAATGGAGGGTGCCACACATAAAAGTGTCAGATCGAGAACGATTAACACTCTTAAAGCATTTGGAAAGAGATAAACCCATTCAGATGGCTTTTAGAAATTGGGATTTATATGAATATCCTTTATTACCTAAAACCACAAAACATTCTTGGTCAGTTAAGACTGCTTCACAATTGGAAAAGCCTAGATATGTAATTTTTTGCTTACAAACTAACAGAAAAAATAGTAGAACTAAGGACAGTTCACTATTCGATCATTGTGAGGTGACAAACGTTACGCTCTTCTTAAATTCACAATATTATCCTTATGAGCCTATGGGTTTAAAGTTCCCTGACAACAAATACAGTATAATATACGAAATGTATGTGAAATTTCGTCAGTCTTACTACAACTGTCCAGTAGACCCATTGCTTGACCTAAAGGACTTCAAAGAAAAAGCTCCCCTTTTTATCTTGGACTGCTCAAGGCAAAACGATAGTCTAAAATCAGGTCCAGTGGATGTACGAATAGAAATTGAATGTTCAACACCAATACCAGATAAAACAACTGCATATTGTTTGATTATAAACGATCGACTAGTGGAATACAAACCTCTCAGCAACACTGTACGAAGGCTGTCATGATTGCTATTGTAGATATTCAAGGTTTTCGGACAGATACAGGTGAATTTATGATAAAAGAAATCGCTATTTTGTCTAATAAAAAAATTTAATGGTTTTTAATTAAGCCACCTTCTCCATTTTACAATTTGACGAAATCAGAAAGAAAGCAAGTTAGTTGGATTGAACGTAACAGAAAGATATATTGGCGTGAAGGATTTGTACCATATTCCAATTACCAGAGTTATATTGCCGATATTTTAAGTGATAAATGTGTATATGTTAAAGGTTTAGAAAAAGTTGTGTGGTTAAAAAATATATTGGAAAACAGTAATAGTAACATATTTAATTTAGAAGACAAAGGTTGTCCTAGTTTGTTAAGTCTGCACAGTCAATATAAATATTCTCAAGATTTGTATAGTTGTGTTTATCATGACTCTGTATGTGCTTTAAAAAATGTATTGTGTTTAAATAAATGGTGCTATGATAATACAATTTTTAAATAAACATTTTCTTGTTTAATTTCTTTACTTAGGTAAAATGTTTCCTATCCCTCCCAATCCCATCAACGTCGTCAAATCGTTATTAGCTGTTGACTGCAGCTAGACAATGTCATTATGCATTTATCTGTAAAACAAAGCATGTGTCAAAATAAATACAAACCTCGATATGACATGTATAATACTTTTAAAATGAGTGAGTTTTCATTTAATTATTACTGGGCGACAGCTGATTCAAAGAAAAGATTAGTTATGGAAATGGCCGACGCTGGATTCTTTTACTGTGGCGATAGTATAAATGATAAAGCGGCATGTTTCTCATGTGGAGGTGTTATAGAAGATTGGGAGATTTATGACGATCCTTGGATGCAACATGCAATACGTTTTCCTCAATGTTTTTATTTAAACGCTGTTAAAGGAAAAGAGTATATATTGAAAACGCATCGTAAATTATAAATCGAGCACAGCGGATGCGTCAAAACCTCAGGTCGGCGATATAGCGCAAAAAGATTTCATTGGTTATTTATCGAAATATAATTGGGGGTTCTGCATCACTTACCGAGCGCAGCGAGCAAGTGATGCAGAACCCCCAATTCTACACTACTGCGGTGGATAAGTACTTAATTATATGAAAATAAACTTAGTAGATAGTAAGAATATTAAGCAAATTTACATTATTTATCGTTATAAAAAATTAACGAAAACTTCAACTACCTAGCACATTCGCCTACTTCCCAGGAAGAAAAATGGATTCTGACAGCTAAAACGGTGGGCCGTAGCCTAATTACGAAGGATAGCGTCGAAAACCGCGAACAAATCGGCCTTTTAGTATTCTAGATCTCGTACTGTATGAGGCTCACTGTATCACTAAGTTAGAATTTTCGCAACGAGTTAGCAAAAGTTTTTTCCGTTTTTCTGAGCTAGACCGACGTGTGAGGTGTCCAATGACGCGTCTGCGCGCGGGCAGTTCAACGGCGACGTATTCGAGGATGGGTCCAGTACAAAATATTAAAGTTATGATGAAATTACGCTATTTGGGCCCCCCAGCAGGCAGAACCGATCGAGGATCGCAGTCCACCCGGAAGGTGCGGTGGATAAGTACTTAATTATATGAAAATAAACTTAGTAGATAGTAAGAATATTAAGCAAATTTACATTATTTATCGTTATAAAAAACTAGCTTCTGCCCGCGACTTCGTCCGCGTCAAATTTTTCCTCCCCTGACCCTTCCCGTCGCATCGATTTGCCTGCTAGTTTTCGTCCACGTCATTTTGAGTTATAGTGAGTCAACCTTAAAAGATAGACATATGCTCTCGCGGACTTTTTTTTAGAACTTTTTAAAAGGAACAATTCCGTCATACATGATTTTTGCGTTACTTTAACCATTTACGCAGCGCACGCAACCAAATGAGAGCCAGGATCTTTAGAACTGTCTAAATTAATAACTCCACATTCTTTTTTAAACGGGCGTTTTGGTAATTGATCTCTCATAAAGACTCCTCTAAAATAGGGAATACTATTCCCATACTTCAAAATGTCAAAGTTAGTTAAGGCTCGTTTGGGTAGCCGATACTTTAGTTTTTTCATTCGATACAAAAATTCCAAGCCCATTTTTATGTGGTTTAAGTTGTAATCCTTTTCCAATGCAGAGAGCTTCCATTTTTTCATTGTGTCACTTCGATTCAGCCAACAGCTTTCTAGCCATCTTAAATTCATTAATGGTTTTGGCAATACCAGCTGCACCGCCTGCTATGGCTCCCGCCGCTGATAATCCAGCAAAAATAGGAATCAAAGGTAACAAACCACCAGTTTTTGGTATAGGAATAACACGAGGAAGTTTAATGGATGAATCATTAGCTAATTCTCTGGTTGCGGCCATAGCTAATTCTATTGCCACTTTTTTGCATTTTGGTTTTAATTTTTTCATGTGTCTTTTCGTTTTAATGATAACATTTTTAAATTTATTTTTTAACCCTTTTCCAGATGGAACTTTTTGAGAGCACTTTTTTTTATTTTTTTTTAGTCCAGAACCACTCCTAATTTTTGTAGACATTGCCTTGCTTACTAAGCGTGCCGCGATTTTTTCGCTTGCACTCGCATCGGAGGCAACTGCTTGTTCTTTTGCCATTTTTAACAAAATTAAATCAGCTCTGTGACGATCCTTTAAGTTTGATGATTTGGGATAGGCAATGTCGTGTTCTTTACAATATTCGTCTAATTTATTAATACCTTTATCTCCGCGTGAAAGCCTTTTAATTAATTTTGTACCAGGACCACAATAATTGTAACCTGGTAAGTGTATTTCAAATGGTAAATTGTTTATTAGCCAATTGAGAAGACTACTCTCTCCAATACACATCATAAGACTAATGAATTTGGATTGAACACTTTAATAAATAGGTACATATGGAATTCATCAATGACTTTGTTGTAAAGTTACTAAAGTTATTATTATTTGTTATAATACATTCGATTTATCAATCCAACTGTTTTCAGCAGAAGACAAACCTAACCATTTTACTAAAACCCTGTTTCCTTTTCTTCTAAGGACTTTCTCGACTAGATATACATTGGGATGTTTTGTCTTTTGAAGTTCTTGTGAATAAAATGCTCCTAAAATAGGTTGACCTCTGATTGTATCATCAATTAAATAGGTGATAGGAGTTGTATTTTGTAGTTTTCGAATTTTAAATATTTCGGTTGACCAGTTGGGGGTATATCTTTTTTCAAATGTTCCTTTGTACTTACTGATACGTACATAATCACCTACTTTATACTTGCTTCTTATTCTTTCATTTTTTGCCAAACTTAAATACCTTTCTAATATACGTTTTTTGTTAACATCATCCACATTAGCTGGAATTTCATGAATTGTCCGATGGTAAGTGTGATTGTATTTATAAATAACATCATTAAGGGCACCATCTACCCAATTATAGTTGCCTTTTAAACTAAATTCCTTATACAGTTTAGATTTCAATGTTCTGATAAATCGTTCAACTATTGAGGCCTTTTTTGTTGAGAAAGTTGAATAATGGTTAATATGATTAGATTTCATAAGCTTTTGAAATTTATTATTATAAAATTCTGTTCCATTATCCGTTTGTAGATTTTTCGAAACACGTCCTGTAGCCAGTAAAATTTTAAACGAGTTACATACATCATCTTTGGTTTTACTTTTCAGAGGAAAGGCCCATGCATATTTCGAAAATGTATCTATAACGGTAAGAATAAATCTGTAATTTTTATTTTCTTTTGAAATTGATTGCATATCAATTAAGTCTGCTTGCCACAGGTCATCTATATCTTTCATATTAACATGTCTTCGCGGAAAGTTCACCCTCGCATTTTTATGGATTTCGTTTACCACGTCAGCTTTGCTCATGTTCAGAATTCAGTACTTTTGTCTTGAATTCATGTATAATACTGAATGAAAAGCATATTATTATAACTATTTATTCTTTAATTATGTCAGCTTCTTTTAATTCTTCAACTATCGATAAAATTTCATTGTCATGGTTTGTATTTCCAGCATCTCTTGAAGCAACTAATAGTTTTAATCTCTCAACTAATTCGTTAGGATCATCCCAATATACAAAGTCAGTGTTATTTTTGTATTTTTTTAGTGTTGGTAAGTTTCCTCCAATTTTAGTGTGATCAAGTTTATTATCGTTTGACGATTCGGAAAACATTGGTTTGATAATTTTACGATATTTTACTCCTTTATCGCCTCTTATTTGTCCATTAGGATTAAAATCTCTCTTATGAGCATTTGTAGAATGCAACATATCCTTATAGACAAGTTTGTCTTCACTCGAAATTAATTTTAAATCATGTTTTCTTCGAAGTAAAAGTTCTTTCAGACCAGGAGTTAAATTATAGGCCTTGTCATCGACTTTAATTAAAATCTCATCATTTTCATTTAAACTATCAATTTTAAAAAATGTTACCACTGAATTACCCAACAGTAAAGTTTTGTTTATACTTCTTATTCCAAACGGTACATTTACACCATCATAGATACCGTGGACATCATGACCCTCTAACGAAATTTCTAAATCATCTGGTAATTCCATTTTATTAGACTTTTTAGTGACTGGGCAGAATTTAGTTTATGATCGTATCAGTCTTCAAACTTTGTAGATGAGCTAGTATTGATACTATCCAATTCATTGTTTTCAGAATCAGTGAGCATTGTATTTTCTAAATGTTTGATTTTTTCCATAGATATATTAGAATCAATAAGGGTTTTAAGTGGATCTGTGACAGGTTTTAGCATTTTATCGAGTGACAAGTTCATTGAGTGTTCCTGATTCTTCATTTGTTTAATTTTATTCTTTATAGAGTCTACAGACTTCATTAATTCTCTTTTAATATTTTTCTCCATGTTGTAACAACTGAGTGTGTTATATTAAGCAGTATATAACTATAAGTGTATATATATGTACTAATTATGTATAGGGAAGGGTTTCAATAAGTAAAGCACAGAAAGACTCTTAAGACTAGACCTTTATTTAGCTTTATTAGGCTTGTCAGCAATTAATCAGAAAGCTAGTCGTCCGTTCCAAAACTAGGTCTTCATGGAGAAGAAGGACAAGAAACTCCATGGAAACAGTATTGAAGTATTATATCAACACATTTCTTACATTGCCATACATTATCTTTATCTTAAGTACATTAATTCTATCTCTTGGACCATTGTCCAAGAGAATTCAGAATAATATCAATATAATCAAAATATAACAATAATATCTAGGAAAAGAATATGAATATTCCATTTATAGGATTTAAAACATTTGCAATATTGGCAACACTATAAACAGTACAACAACAATGTCATAATAGGCAATAATTACGATATAATATCAATTACTTAACTTACGTGACCTCTGGTCGATCCTTCCACACAACAACAGCACTAGAACTAGCCAACTGAACATCTGCCAAGCAACTGACAGTTTCACTGTGGCTCCGGCCTTTTATACCCGTTAACAAACAAGTATGATTCAAAAACTGACGGCTTGAGTCAAATCAGTGTTTGACTTATACAAAAATAAGTTTATAATAAAAATCATTTACTAATTCCATAATTCAATATTAGACACATAATAATTACACATAATAATTACATATATCACGGCCATACTGACAAGTACTTCGCTCTCGAAGTACATTAGATACCTTGTTTTCTACAACTGTTCTTTTTTTTTCCTTTTGTTTTTTTTATCCTTTTGTTTTGCCAAGTGCCTAGACGTGCCAAGTCCCCTCCACCCGCTGCTAGTGGTATAGACTTGCACCAAGCAAATGACCGACCAGCGGAAACAAATTTTATCGGTTACTTCGTCATGCAAGTCCTATTCACCCACTGCTGGTGAGATAGACAAGCACCAAGTAAACGATCGCCCAGCGAATCTTTACTTTCTTTTTTCCTTTCCATTGATTCTCATTTCAGGTTCTCTAAGCGTAATAAAACTTATCTACCTATGTATCGAAACCTTTTGTTTTTTTTTTTTCTTTACCTCCCTAATGTAATAGAAACAGGTTAAATACTTTAACAATTTTGACAAATAATGAATCGTTTATCGGTATAATTTAGTTTACAAAACAATTATTTTAGAAATAATTAAAAAAGCTATTCCTATTGATTACCTTTTCACTATTGAAATTAAAAATTAACCGTTGTATCAAAACAGTAGCCAGTGATCATGAAAATGATTCGAATAATTCATCGCTCGGTCAATCTGACAATATTACCGAAAACCGTATTCAATAATCATTTAATATTAACATTTCCACAAATTTTTGACACGGCCACTCCGACCACAACATTTCCACTTCACTTTGGAAGTAATAACTGTAACTAATACCTAACAAACCAAAGTAAAAACAATTATTTCACAGAGGTTAATCTTGAGAAAAGCTGTTTATTTTCTGTACTATGTGATGCTCATTATTTTGGAAAAAATAAAGAATTAATCCAAGTAAAAGAAGCCACATCCTCAAATTAATTTCAGTAAGTGGTGTTAGCTACTTTCTCACAGAGTCAACGGAGCCTGACTGTCCGCTTAAACGGGTCCAGTGACCGATTGAAGAAAAAATGGAGGATCATACCGAAGTATCAATTGAATTTTCAGGACGTTAAACTACTACTAACTATGTGTTGTTTTCTTCGTTAAAATTATCTCCGAAACAATTTATAAACATCAGAACCTAAACAAGTAATTTTAAATTACCATGAACATTTGAATGGCATTTAAATATCTCCCAAATAACATTGTTTTTATAGTACTTGTACAGTCAACCAAACTGTATTCGTACAGCTTCACCGACTCAACAGTTGTAAATGTTTGTAACGTCCATTAGCACAGAATGACATTCAGCTATCATCTGAATATGTCAAACCGAATCAATAGTGTGACACTAACAGCATCATTATTTTCTGTTGTTTTTATTTTATTTATTTTTCATAAAATGGTCAGGCCATTGAAAATAAAAGATTTGGATTGCTTTATCGGTAATCGCTGTAATCCAATTTAATTTAATTTTCTATGTGATAATCTGCTCAGTATCGTAGCTTAATGAGGTGAGCTTGATAAAGGAAATAATTTGAGAACTGAAGATATAAAGGATCAGACCATAACTACAAAAAAATAAATAATGGTAAATGCCCATTACAATTGTTACATCATGTTATTACATCAGTATTCACAATACCTTTTTCTTAATCTTCCATAATAATTATCCAATAAATCATAATAAATCTAATCTTTGTCAATATATCGTTTGAACGTTCAGTACAACTGAAATGGACAAAAATGCTTATAATTTGAAAATAACCTTTTACGACCATGCCGAACTGTACGTCATCTCGAAGTACAAGTGTCAAAAGCGATAAGAGGAACATTTATATTGTTTTCATTGGTCTATGACCCAAGTGATGTTATGGTCTCACCCGCTGCACGTGAGTCTCCTAACACCAGGCCTAAGACTCCAGCGGTTAATTTTCATTTATTTCACAATTAAATTCACCTCGAATTGTGTAGTTTATTTTTCTTTTATTTGTGTTGTTTTATAAATCCGGTTATTTCAGTTTAACCAAACCTAAATAATAAGGTTTTGTCTCAGGTCACATCCCTGTGAGTATGTCCCTATAATAAAAACCTCATAAGCTAATTCTAAATATCTTAAAATAATATACCTAACCCTCAAAAGAAATGAAACTAAAATTGCATTAAGTACTGAGATCTACATAATCACTTTTATAATTAAACAAGGTGTTATCTGATCTATGAATTCTGCGTTTACTACCATCTCAAATATTTTTTCATATTTACTCCGTTAATCGATTGATTTCAAAATGCTAGAACAACCTTGGGCATACACCTTCCGTGACATGTTCCAAAGCTAATAATGAACAAGCTGTGAAGAATTAACACTTAAAATATATCTTATGTCGGAGAAATAAGTCTATCTATAGTGTATTCAAACCCTAATAACAAATTTATTTTATAGAAACTTGAATATCTATTTAGCTTTACGTGTAGGTATCAAGATTATTATTTTTGTACTAATTTGTTTACATGTTTGAAAATTAAATAGCAAACGCAGATTAAGACAAAAATTAAAAATGCAGAAAACAATTAGTCAACATTATGGCGTTTTTAGCATCTTATTTTTTTCTAAAAGTAATTTCATATATTTGTCGGAGTTTGTTAACAATTACAAATTGTGGGTAGTCCGCATAATTTGTTATGAATTGTTTTTATTATCATTCATTTAGGTGATGTTTCTATCAGATATTCTCTTATAAATCAGAGCATAATTTATTGAGTACTTGGTGTACGCACTAATTGATTTTTGGCTACTTATTTCGATAATTGTAACCGATACTTTTGTTCAAAACAACAAATGACTTGTTACTTTAATTTTAAAATGATTGGCGTTGCTAAATTCACCGTTGTTTATTTATGACAATTATTCTTGTAATATTTGATTGTTGTGTTTTTATTTGAATGTAAGTCTTATTAGATTAAGCATACTCTAGCGTTTTGTATTAAGTAAACAGTGGCGTACTTCCGCGCGCCATCAGACAGAGTTGTCATGGATATTAAGGCAAGACATTGTCCTATAAAAGAGCTGGCACCCAGTGGAACGAATGTATGGGAGCGGTTGGACGTAGACATGTCCGAAAAATAATAGTAAAATTATGACAAACTAATGATGCCATCTTATTCGATTACTTAATGCCTTCATAAATTGTGGTGATGAATTTCTTCATAACTCCCATATTTCGGGAGTAATTTGAGAAAATGTGAAATTTTACTATGAAAATGAGTGTATCGAGCTCTCTCCCTCCTGATTCCGGGCTTGTTTCAAGTAGCGGTCTCTAATATCGTAATGCTATTACTAAGAGCTATATTTAATACTAAGACACATAGTGCGCCAAATGTGCACTTTCTGGGATAAAAGGAAATGAAAATTTAAAAAAAAAACGTTTTTTCCCCATTTGTATTTACTTTAAACCGCAGACAGACTTATTAAGAGGTCTATAAATATATATTATATATACAGAAATATATATTAACAAAAATATTCACAAGAACTGATGAGAGTATGACTTTTAAGTAAGTTGATAATAAATTACCTAGTTTCATTAAAAGTACAATAAATAATTAAGATGTAAGCTCTAATTTACTAAGTTACACATTTTAAAACAATAACATCATTTAATTATCTTCGTCATCATCATCATCATCAATTAATTCAAATTCAGAATCGATGTCCGCTAAATCATTTATGTTAACAAATTCGATATCACTTTTCTCAGAATCCGTAAGCTCATAAAATTCCTTAAAAGAAGATTTTTTTACAAACTTATTTCCTTTTGGACGGATACTTGTAACAAGTGGATCAGAAGACAGTAAAAGATTGTGCATAATATCTTCATTGCATGAGATACTGCTATGCTTTCGAGAATGCCCCTCTCTATATTTTCTAAAATCTTTATTTCTAGCCTCAGATGCCTCTTCGGATAGAAAACCAATGGGCACAATTGACATGTTCTGAACTATGTCTGGCCCATGCATTAAAATTTTATGAAGTGAAGAAGGCATATAATACCATGGGTATAACTCCACGTAAAGCTTAGCAGTATCAAAGCAGAACTCTCGGAATTTAGTTACGTTGATCTTCTCTCCTGATGAAATACACTGCAAGATCACACAGATTTTTCTTAAAAGCATAGCATCTATTCCGGTCAGTTCAGCAGATTTAGTGTAGTTTTCAAAAAATCTCCTTGCCGAGTTGCCATTGTTGGTGGATCCACTGCCTTGTTTCACAACATCGAGAAGTAAGCCCGTTTCTCTTCTTACAGCCTCTTGAACTCTTTTCTTCCTGTCATCAACTTGCCTTTTTGCTATATCACCCCTTACTTGCCATGATTTTATGTCTAATTTGTAGGAAATGTGTAATAAGCATTCCATTGAGCAAATCCAAGCGTGAAGGGTGCTTAAGCTATATTTATACATGTCCTCGTTTGCGTGTTTATCTTTGATTAACTCTAAATTATTCATTTCTTTAGGACAAGCCTTGCATATGTCACACACTGAAGCTGCTGTATTGGATATAATGGAATGAATTTTACCATCAATCATTGTCAACAGCAGTTGGTGTTTGACACTAATTCCATCAGTGATGGTGGATGGAGTTAAGGCTTCAATCTCTGCTTCGATTTCAGCCATCTCTCTCTGCACATTTTCTTTGGTTTCCTTTATAAACTTAAACAATATTGGCCGGCAAAATGAAGTGGAAGATGGTCGCTCGTTTTCCCAAATTGTTACACCTTTTGAGACGAGCCGCAGTGGTACAAGACTAATCATAAAATTACTAGCAAGATCGATTTGCTCATCTTCACTCGTCCTTTGATGATAAATGCTTTGGCTAGATGATCCGTCAAAACCCCATTTGCTGGTCAATACGAGCTGTTGATTGGGATCAACAGGGGTTTCTAACGACCTAATAAGTCTTCTTGAGGTTAAATCCATCAAGGCTTGTAATTTGATTTTTGCAGAGCTCTCTGTAACTGTGAGATCTTCTTTGGCCGGATAGCACTTAATTTTTTCTTTAACCAACATGTAGTAACTCGGGTATTGAAGAGCTCCTTCTTGAGTGTTGAAATCCCGAAGAGTGTTATAGCGCCATTTCGATAAGTTCATCGATACATAAAGAGCCAATGCCTTCAAAGGGGATATTTCCCGTACCTGAATTGATTTACCTTCAATGAAGGCTTTGATTTTTGAGGCCTCTTCTGGATTCTCCGTCAAGTATTTCATAACATAAGCTGTATCGCTTTGTCCTGCCTTTTGAAGCGCCCTTTCGGCCGAAAACATAATTTCAGCGCTGCTACTGCTGCATGAAAGACTATCTTCAGTGCGTCTTCTTTTTTGCCGGTTACTAAGGTCCTCAAAAGATTTACGAGGACTAGGATGTGTACAAGTTGAAGCATCAGATTTAGCAGGAGAAATTATGGGCTCGATGACGTCACTTATATTTTCTGTAGAAGGTTCCATATTTTCATTCTGTAATTCCGGCCATTGAATTGCAGCCTGTAGCCAAATCTCATGTTTCTTCCGAAACTTATCTGTGCTTCTTCCAGACTGTGTCCATTTTGCATAAATGCGGTAGCAAAATCGACGACACCAGTCTTTTAAACTTGTTTCAGCACTTTCACATAACTGAACACAACTGTTATCTTTTAAAACACTGAACAAATAGTTAAAGTCGCGTAAATCTTTATGTGCGCGTGCGCATAAAGCAACGTGAATATCAAGATTTGTATTAAAATTTGGAAAATACATTGCGAGATTAGCTTGGATACAACGAGGTGTAAATCAACACTGATTTTAAAGTTACTAATAGTGACCTATTTATATAAAATCCAGGTATCCCAGGTATCCTTTGTTAAATATTGCAAGGTAATTAGTTATTGTGATAATTAGTAAATGATGCGTGCTAAATTAGTGTATTAAGAGCCATTTAGTAATTAAATAATAGCAATGTTCTTATCAGTAATCATTAGTGCATCAGTTTTATATGTAAACCTTAAGTCCCTAATTATATATCCTAATTAGCTTATATCTTCTCTAATTGGCTGCTCAGAAATGTTATTGTAATAAGGTAAACCTTTAGAAAAACGGTTTTAATCAACAAAATAAACAAAAAATAAAAAAATTGTGTTATAAAATAAACATCACTCTTTATCCCAGAAAGTGCACATTTGGCGCACTATGTGTCTTAGTCTTTACATATTATAAAATAAAGTCACTTCGCTGTCTGTCTGTCCCTATGTATGCTTATTTCTTTAAAACTACGCAACGGATTTTGATTCAGGTTTTTTTAATAGATAGAGTGATTCAAGAGGAAGGTTTATATGTATATAACATGCATAATATAGTAAAGAAACACTGATAATTTTAGAGGTTTCTAATGTGATGTCATAAATAAACTCATTTTTTTGCGCTTACATTGCGAACGCTGGCTGAACCCTACGAAATAGATCAAAATAATGTACTACAGTATTGTACACCTTACAAAGTCCTACAAAAAAGTCCGCGATGGTATATGTCTAACTCTTAGAGATAACCCATAATAACCATTTTTATCCTTTACTTTTTACGAGAAATAATGGCTTATTTATGAATGCGATTTTAAGCAATACAGCATTAATCCTTATCCAATTAAGTACCTTAAATAAATTGTGCATTTCATGTAGATCAAAATTGCCCTTTACAGCATATCATTAAAATTAATATTTTAGAAGATACAGAGATTATAATAAAATCGCCGCAGAGCGGCTAGCGGGCCTTCGCGCGTCCGGCCGGCCGTCCCGGTTGGTAGCGGTGTAATTCATATATTACTTTGGCTTCATAGTAAATGCGAATATCATGTGTGTTCGAAGTACTCAAAATAAACCTAATTGTATTATTCCAAGTAAGAGACCGCGAAATATTGCTTAGATGTTTAGATTTTGACGTGACAACGTCTTATAAATTGGTTTGCCGGGTGACACTTCAAGAAACTGCGTTACGCTCCGCTCACGTTATGCGCTCACAATGAGAGCGAGTGAGAGGCACGCGTCCCTTCCACTCGGGCATGGTTAGCCCGCCTAAGAGCGAGAGAGACAGACATAAAAAGTGAAAGGCACGCGTCCCTTAAATGCAATTAATGTTTTAAATATAATTCTTTGTATAAATAAATGTTTTAAATTGTTACTATTATTTCATCCTTCTTCCTACTATACGAATGAATATTCACATTAAAATTATTTTACCACTCAAAGTCGTTGTCACGTAAAACTTTCGCCCGTATACCGACTTTACAGGCAACCAATTTTTTTTGATGGATTTGGATTTTTGGTTATCCTGGATACTTACCATATACTCGTACATAGGATACTTTATCCCGGTAGTAGGTTTCCGAGTGATATTTTCCGAAAGCTATACGGGCGAAGCCACTGGCAAAAGTACTATTCTTATAACTATGTTTAATTTGGTGTCTGGTAAATAATTGAGTGTCTGTATAGGTAGAATAGGAGCGTTAAGAAAAACCAGTAAGACTTATATTCAATTTAATCCAGCCCTATGTCGCAGTCTTCTTACTCTGAATACTATTCATCAAACACACATGATATTCTCATAAACTATGAATCCGAAGTAATATGAATTATAAACCTACTTACTACTAATATTATAAATGTGAACATTTGTATGATTGGATGTTTGTTTCACAATCATGCAAAAGCGGCTCAATGGATCTGGGTCGAAAATGGCACACAGATAGTATTTATTACCTATATATAATTAGCCTATATTATTCCCACTGCTGAGACACAGGCTTCCCTTCGGTGAGAGGCAGTGGGCCGTAATCTACCACGCGAGCCCAGTGCGGGGCGGTAGATGTCACATGTCTTCGAATTTTTGGTTCAAGGACATGCAGGTGTCCTCATAATGTTATCCTTTACCGTTTTGAGAGCAGTGTTGATGAAAATGTTTACACAAAGTAAAGAGCCTGCCTAGGTTCGAACCCACGACCTACAATTCGTAAGTCGGGGCTGATACCACTGAGCCACCACTGCTCTCACTCAACTGCTCTTTTATCTATACATCTATACAAATAAATAAAATTGGAGTGTCTGTTTGTAATATTAAGATAACCATTTTTTGCTAAATGTATATGGATGTTTACACGATACATATACTAAAACAACATTTTTTACAATTTTTGTCTGTCTGTCTGTTTGTTCCGGTATGTAACAAGGAGTAACTTAGGCTACTTTTATTTTAGAAAAATTCTTTTATTTTAGAAAAATAACTGCGTTAATTTCCGACATCCACGCGGGCGAAGCCGCGGGCAAAAGCTAGTATTAAATATAGCTCTTAGTATTAGCATTATGATATTAGAGACCGCTACTTGAAACAAGCCCGGAATCAGGAGGGAGAGAGCTCGATACACTCATTTTCATAGTAAAATTTCACATTTTCTCAAATTACTCCCGAAATATGGGAGTTATGAAGAAATTCATCACCACAAGTTATGAAGGCATTAAGTAATCGAATAAGATGGCATCATTAGTTTGGCATAATTTTACTCTTTTTTTTCGGACATGTCTACGTCCAACCGCTCCCATACATTCGTTCCACTGTGTGGCACTCAGTGAGCAAGTCAGTCTATCTTCGGATTAGACTCATTACAGAGCTCCCGACAAAACTGTCGGTTTACCTGGTACAGCGCTGCTGTATATTCACATAGCTGTATTGATGACTAGCTAAATAGCGAAAGATACACTTTGTATTTGGGTCGCTTAGGCCTCTATAGGAACTGTAACCTTTTGTTCGTCGAACTGTATTGTTTTAACCTACTTTACCATCTGTTACCTTTTTATTGTGTTTCTTTTTATATCGTGTAATTAATATTGTATTAAAACGCTGTAACTGTTTATACTTCTTGTTTATCCCAATAAAATGGGAACTCCAAACCCTGACGATATATTGCTCGGCACTCCCGATTTATTTGTAACCTAATCAACGGTTTCTCAGCCAAATTCTGGGCGGACTATATTTAGATTGCTATCGACACACTAAGAAGAAGAATGGTTTCTCCTTAAACTTTTCTAATGTTACGGTAAATAATAAAATACGTGGCCAGCCAAGTGTGTATTACGGGCCTAATATAACGATTTCTTGTTGTTAGTACGTGTATCATCATTAAAACTTTACGAAAAACGGATTCACTTTACTATTTTTTCAACCGACTTCAAAAAAGAGGTTCTCAATTCAACTGTATTTTTTTATGTTTGTTACCTCATAATTTTTGGCTGGGTGAACGATTTTGATGATTCTTTTTTTTTTTTATTGGTAGTCCCATTTGAATTTCATTGACTTTGCTTTGGTAGTTTTTGCATTAGCATCGATAATACGAATTTAATCCACTTTGTTTATCATGATAATATTCTAATAGTCCTGTCACTGCTATTCACGTGACCAGCAGTGATATAGGAGATACATACCATAACTAAAAAGTTAAAAATAGAAATCCCTTTTCAAAAAAACAACAACCGACCTCCTTAAAAAGTGGCTAGGTTCTTTTTTTAAACTTTAACATCTGTAACCGGTACCTCTTTCTGTGCAAATAAATACTTTCTAAACATCTGACATCGTGAAGTTTCATTTCTGTGAACACCTGCATCATACTACTTCCCCTTTTTTTTTCAAAATTGTATCCTCTTACAATACTTGAAAGAAACAAAGGTACAATGACTATTAAGTAGTTATATGTTTCTATCCACAATAACCCATTGGTACTTGTTTATCTATTAAATGATGATGTAAAAGTGATTGGCAAAATGGCAATAATTAATCCCTTAATTTAATCATTTTATCCCTTTGTATTTCGTTTTAATGTAGAAGGGCCTCTAAGGATTTCAACGATTTCATTTACTACTTATTTCCGGAAAACTTTCTGATATTGTTACAAAAAGTCGAGGTTCCGCAGTTTCAAACCTCATACAGCAACTTACAGCACCGCAGCTCAGATGTCAAGGTGCAAGTGTAGTCAGCGATCCGCCAACGAACGGTTTCCAATATACCGTTAGTGGCCCCACCATCGAGCATGAAAATAAGAAAATAACATTCATTAGTAAGCAGTTTTAAAAGGACAGGGAACAATCGCCACTTCTGATGTTATATTAAGCAGTATATAACTATAAGTGTATATATATGTACTAATTATGTATAGGGAAGGGTTTCAATAAGTAAAGCACAGAAAGACAAGACTAGACCTTTATTTAGCTTTATTAGGCTTGTCAGCAATTAATCAGAAAGCTAGTCGTCCGTTCCAAAACTAGGTCTTCATGGAGAAGAAGGACAAGAAACTCCATGGAAACAGTATTGAAGTATTATATCAACACATTTCTTACATTGCCATACATTATCTTTATCTTAAGTACATTAATTCTATCTCTTGGACCATTGTCCAAGAGAATTCAGAATAATATCAATATAATCAAAATATAACAATAATATCTAGGAAAAGAATATGAATATTCCATTTATAGGATTTAAAACATTTGCAATATTGGCAACACTATAAACAGTACAACAACAATGTCATAATAGGCAATAATTACGATATAATATCAATTACTTAACTTACGTGACCTCTGGTCGATCCTTCCACACAACAACAGCACTAGAACTAGCCAACTGAACATCTGCCAAGCAACTGACAGTTTCACTGTGGCTCCGGCCTTTTATACCCGTTAACAAACAAGTATGATTCAAAAACTGACGGCTTGAGTCAAATCAGTGTTTGACTTATACAAAAATAAGTTTATAATAAAAATCATTTACTAATTCCATAATTCAATATTAGACACATAATAATTACACATAATAATTACATATATCAAGTGCAACTGAGGAACAAACGATACTAATTTTGTTTATGTATGTTATTTACTTATATATAAATACCTTCAGTCAAATTTTAAATAAGTATCAAAATTCTGCCTGTACCTTCCATTATTTAATGGTGACTCTTTGTTAATAAGAAGAAATTGATATGGATAACTCCAAACCGTTTTACAAATATCTTTGAACTGATTCCATGATAGATCAGAGTTGACATGTTCTGCATAGATATGCTTTAAGTTTACATCATCTTGTTTAAATATTATAAGAAAATTAGCGTTATCACGTAGCAACTGTTTTGGAATTTTTGAGTAGGTTTGCGATAAGTAAAAGCAATCAATTAGTTTATGTCTACCCATAGAGAAGTAATTACGGATATTTATTTGTTTTTCACATACAACATCATCAAATATAAATACAGAATTTGGTAAAGCTTCACTGGGTGATATGACTTCTTTATTGTCACTGAATTCATTGAAGTTAATCTGAGGTACTTTTCTTAATACTTCACGTAAGAAACGATATTTCGGTTGGAACGTAGTTTTCGAATAAAGATAAAGATTTTGAAATTTGAGACCATTCTCATGTAACAATAAACTGATCATAACGTTTGTTTTGCCACAGTTTGAAGGTCCACATATTATACAACGAATCGTATTAGGCAATAAAGCACTGTGTCTTATCTGATGAACTGAGTCTTTGAAATTAATATTATTAACGTTCAGGGATATGGGTTGTTTGATCAACTTCATCTTGTCTATTATTTGTTTTCATCACTTACTATCCTTTATATATGAATATGTGAGCACAGTGTTCAAACAACATGTTTGAACCTGCATCGTTATAAAGATTATGTTCTCGTGTTACCTGCATTTGTGACTAATGAATAACTCAAAGGAGAATATATTCTAGGTATGTCAAAGTAATTAAACATTGCACTTCATTGCAGTAGCTGATCGAAGTAGGACCTTACGCTGTTGTTCGCGATTTAAATAATATTTTCAGTCTTAAAGGTAAGTGTTTGAAATAACCAATTAAACAAAATAATAATTGAAATATTGGTTTAGTGTTTATTTGTAAATAGTTTCTTTTTCTTTCAGAATAATGTCTCAAGCACCATCACCATCCTGCAGCCCCAGCATTTTGGACAATGAAAATGTAATTTCAGTAGAACAGGAACAACCTAGATTCCGCGAGGTACTCAATGTTTTTATATTATTTAGGAGTAGGTACATTTTTTTTCTCATGCTGTAATTATTTTTGATATGCTAATTTATTTTTTTATTTTACAGTGGAACTCTGATGTTGTCAATGACAATCCTGTTATGAGCTCATTTTTTTACTCCCAGGGTAATTATGAGCCATATTTTGAGGGATTAAAACAGAGTGCTAATATTGAAAAGCTTATCAGTGGAAATGATCAAGCACACACTTCTAAAAAGCCTTCAAAAAAAAAAGAAAATGCCCATTAGGATCATCACCAACATCATATATTGCTCGCCGAGAGGGAAGCGGTCCTGGTCATCTAATTAAATTAGAAGTGCATAAACTTAAAGGCTCTAAAAATGAAAACTATTATAGTGAGTGGCGATTTCAAAGGGGAATGCATCTCATTAAAACTAAAAGTAGATGTAAAACCAATTTTTTTTTTTTTTTTTCCAATTAGACAGGTCCCTTTCGCTCTCAAGGAGAAAGTAAAAAATGAAATTAAAAGACTACTAGATAACAAAAGAATTGAACCAGTTAAATACAGTGAATGGGGTACACCTGTTGTCCCTATTATGAAACCAGATGGGTCAGTGCGATTATTTGTTGATTATAAAGTTACACTCAATCCTTGCCTAGTCGCGTGGTCGAGGCCTATCTGACGGATAGGGCCGTCATCTACCCCGGTCACGAAGGGGAATGGAACCGGCGAGAGATGTCGTGCGGTGTCCCACAGGGATCGGTCCTGGGGCCGCATCTGTGGGACATCGGTTACGACTGGGTGCTGCGCGCCGACCTCCCTAGCGGCGTCAGCGTAGTTTGCTACGCTGACGACACGCTGGTCCTTGCGCAGGGGAGGTCGTACGAGGCGGCGGCCGAAATTATGACACGCGGGGTTGCGACAATCGTCAATAGGATCCGGCAATTGGGACTCGAGGGGGCATTGCACAAGTCCGAGGCCATGGGTTTTCATGGTCCTCGGAACGCGCCACCTGCGGGTTCCCAACTCACCGTAGGAGGGGTTCACATCGGCGTCGAGTCGACAATGAAGTACCTGGGACTTGTCCTCGACAGCCGGTGGAACTTCGTTGAGCATTTCCGACGTTTGGCTCCCAGACTGGAGCGGGCTGGGGCTGCATTAAAGCGGCTCCTGCCCAATCTGGGGGGTCCAAACGCCTCCTGCCGGAGGCTCTACACGGGGATCGTGCGGTCCATGGCCCTCTACGGGGCACCGGTGTGGGCGCCCTCACTGAGGCTGCGCCCAGCGCGCCGGTTGTTTGCGGCCCAGAGGGTCATGGCCATCCGGTTAATTCGGGGATACCGCACGGTCTCGTGCGAGGCGGCGAGCCTCCTTGCCGGAGTGCCGCCATGGGATCTGGAGGCAAAGGTCCTCGCGCACATGTGGGAGTGGCGCGAGGAGGCGAAACGCCGGGGCGAAACTCCGCTGCCGCGACAAATCGCGGCACGGCGGACAGAGCTCCGGTGTGATCTCATGGCGACATGGCGGGTACGATTGTCGCAACCCAGTGCTGGGCACGCCACAATTGCGGCGGTAAGTCCCCTCTTTGAGGAGTGGATAGAGAGGCGTCACGGCGTCCTCACCTTCCGCCTGACGCAGGTTCTCACCGGGCATGGGTGCTTCGGTGGGTTCCTGTTCAGGATAAAGCGGGAGGATACGTCCGGGTGTTTCCATTGCGAGGATCGTCTGGAGGACACGGTGGAGCATACGGTGGAGGTGTGCCCTGCCTGGGCGGAGCACCGCCGTGTCCTCGTGGAGTCGATCGGCGGCGGCGACCTCTCGCGTCCGGCCCTGGTGCGAACCATGGTACGGAGCGAGAGGGAATGGGAAGCCGTCACCTCCTTCTGCGAAGCAGTAATGCTCGCGAAGGAGGAGGCGGGGCGCGTGAGGGAGTGGCAGTCTCTGCGCCCTCACGTCCCTAGCCGCCGCAGGAGGAGACGCCCCGGACGTCGGGAGTCAATAGCGGACTCCCGGCCACCGTAGGCGCGAGCTTGCGGGTGGTGAGCAATGGGTAGCTCGCCGCCCGGTAAGGACCAAGCTCGGGTCGACGGCGCGCAGTGTTCCACGCGCGCCTCAAAGAGATGTCAGCAGCAGTGTAGGGGTCTACTAGGACCGATGCCTGCCGGGGTCGCGTGATTGTTCGAAAGAGATACCGTGACCCTGGCACATGGGCAACTGATGGAACACGGGTGGGTTTTAGTCAGTAAAAGTCTGACACGCCCTCCCGCTCCGCCCAGAGCGGGAGAAGTCATTTGATGATTTCCCATCCTGAAAAAAAAAAAAAAAAAAAAATCCTTGCCTAGAAACGGACCACTATCCGCTGCCCCATATTGAGAGCATATTTCAAACTTTGAAGGGTGGGGAATACTATTGTGAGCTTGATCTAAAAGAAGTATATTTACAGGCACCACTGGATTCCAGTTCACAGGCTTTAACTGTCATCAATACGGAGTTTGGTATATTCAAATATTTGTATTTACCCTACGGGGTAAGTACTGGGCCGGGTTCATTCCAGAGGTTGATGAGTATGAAATTAAGTCACATACCCAATACTGTAGTCTTTATTGACAACATTTACATGTGTGGCCAGGCTTTATTGGATATGAGTAACACATTGGATAAGGTGCTAACCGTCTTGAAAGAGTCTGGATTAAAACTTAAACCTGAAAAATGTAAATTTTACAAAAAACATATCGAAGTGTTTGGATATAAAATAGATAAAGACGGAATAAGTATTATAAAAGACAATATACAGCCTATATTGGAGCTACCACTACCGTATAACATGACCATGCTAAGATCATTTCTCGGGAAAATAAACTACTACTCTCGATTCTTAAAGGACATGGCAACTATTATAGCTCCACTATATGACTGCATAAAAGAAGAAAAATTTAAATGGACAGCTGAATTTCAACACAGCTTTGACCTAATTAAAAAGAAATTAGCAACAGCTCAAAGTGTAAGTCAGTATGATCCTTCATTACCGATAATATTATCATGTGACGCAGCCTCAGAAGGCATTAGCGCTGTTTTATCAAATAGGGGTACTGACAATGTGATTAAACCAATTGCATTTGCAAGTAAAAAGTTAAATGACCGAGAGCAAAGATACAGTGCTTTGGACAAAGAGGCGATGGCAATCATATGGGGAGTAACAAAATTTTATAACTTCCTATATGGTCAACAATTTGAGTTGGAAACAGATAATGCGGCCTTAGTCAGAATTTTTGGTCCTAATAAAGGTATACCCAAGATGGCTGCCAAACGCTTACAGCACTATGCCATATTTTTATCTGCATTTACTTACAAAATCAGGCACATTCCAACAAATAAAAACCCAGCTGATTACTTGTCTAGAATGCCAGCTGAAGATAAACAATGTATAAATGTGGATAAACAGTTTGGCGTTTGCGTAAATTACATTGACAGTTCTGACCCTAATATCATTAACTGGGAAATAATACAAAAAGAAACAAAGAAAGACAGATTATTATCAAAAATCTTGAGATACAGCTATGACGGGTGGCCAGCCAGATGTTAAATTAATTGAGACAGAATTAAGACCATTTTTCATAAAAAGACATGAAATTAGTATTGATAGACATTGCCTATTCTGGGGGCATAGAATAATAATACCACATTCAATTCGGAAAAATATTTTAAATGAACTGCACAAGAGCCATTTCGGTAGTAGTAGGATGATTGACATGGCGAAATCTTATTTTTGGTGGCCAAAATTAAATGAAGATATCTTTAACATTACTAAAACTTGCATAAATTGTTTATCTTACCGAAATGCCCCTCCAAAAGCTACTTTAAAACCATGGCCAATACCGCCATCAGCGTGGTACCGTCTCCACGCAGATTACTTAGGACCGTTATTTGGAAAAATGTTCTTAATTGTGGTCGATAGCTATAGTAAGTGGCCCGAAG
The DNA here is from genome assembly GCA_932294355.1 of Aporophyla lueneburgensis. NCBI lineage: Eukaryota > Metazoa > Arthropoda > Insecta > Lepidoptera > Noctuidae > Aporophyla > Aporophyla lueneburgensis. The sequence goes on along the minus strand of OW028744.1, from coordinate 32,309,232 downwards.
TATTCCAAATGGCAAACATTGGAAGTAGTTTAACCATTCAAAAATTCAGTAACATGTTCCTGAGCTACGGGTACCCTATTCATCTTGTCACAGATAATGGGACCTCATTCACGAGCCACGATTTTAAGACTTTTTGTAAACTCCGGGGCATAAACCATACCTTTACACCCCCCCACCACCCCGCCACTAACGGTGCGGCGGAAAGGTTTGTGGGAACATTTAAAGCAAACATTACCAAAATAGTGGAAAGTGGTAAATCACTCAACTATGCCATAGGCATATTTTTGTCAGATTACCGGAGTACACCTCATAAGTCGACTGGCGTATCGCCAGCCAGACTCATGCTGGGTAGAGAAATTAGGAGTCGGTTGTCACTTTTGAGGCCAAATCCTATCTTCCAGGACTTAGTCCTAAAACAAAATAAGGTAGTCGATTCCTTTGGTGGCTCTAGGGATGTAAACTTCCAAGTAGGTGAAAAGTTCATGACCCGAGACTTTAGGAAAGGTCAAAATCCTTGGATCCAAGATACCATTATTAAGGAATCTGTTCCTAATACTACCTATTACATTGATGTTGATGGCTTAATATGGAAAAGACACATTAACCAAATGTTAAATTGTAGTCAATGTGATTAACTACCTTTACAGTAGAAGGAATTGAAATCACTTGTAACAAAAAAAAAAAAAAACAAGCTTAAGATGTAAGAAAATTTTACTAGTTTTGTATTGTTTATTTACAGCATAGTATGTAAGGCTTTGTTTAACATTTCCTTAATTATAAGTGTTACTTGTTTCTAAGTGTTGTAACTACATTATGTTGCGGGGAAGAGTGTAGTATATCTGTGGTAACTTGCCTCGGTCGTTCACTCTTCTCACTCACTCTCTTTTGCGTACTTATCAATAAATGTAGCATGTCTCTGGTGTTAATTTATGTAAAACTAAATAAAACATCTATTACCTAAAGCTCGGTGTTACTAATTAACTACCACCAGTGGCGGGACATCCAAATATATAACAAACACCAAGTCCAGGAGGCTCCAAATCCATGACAGCATCTCCCATGCGGTAGTGGCGGTGTCGAGACATACTGTCAGTTGCGTCTATTACTCCGACGACGCCGACGACGCCATAGGCCGTTTCGCAAAGAGAGCTATGGATGCGCCGACTAAAGCCGTTGTGACTGTACCACAATTACCCCAGGCTGATAAAATTTTCGTTTTTCCTAATTACGTTAATATTAGTATTTAAGTCGGTCCCCCCAGTAGGGGGGAGGGCGGCACCCCACCCCGTACCGCCCTGTAGAGCTCGTCACCAGACCTGGTCACTCTCCCACCAACAGAGATAAAATGAATTCCAAATGTGAGGAAGTCCAATTCCTTGTCACATCTAAGGAGCAAGGAAAGGATTGAAAGAAATAGTAAATAAAACTTAGGAATTCACACTTATAGAAATATATTGGATGTGGTTCTAGAAAGCTAATAACCAAGGGAGAGGGAAGCTAAGTGTATTTTTATATAAATCTATTAGTAACCTGTACGCTAGCGTAATAGGTATTAGGTCAATGGTAACTCACACGATACCTCACTTCAACACTTGCAGTACTCAGGGCAACACTTCCACAAAGTGACGCAAGCGGCTTTTCAGCGGCTGTACGTCGTACTTGTTCATATGGAACAAGGTCCCTAGCAGTTCTTTCGAACTGAAAAACGTGACGTGGCGGCTTTTCAGCGGCCCTATGTCGACATCATGCTCTAGGAGACATGGTCCCTATCAGTCCGTAGACTGAATATGTGATAGATGTAGCCACCCAAACCCCTGGAAGTTCACCCGTTGTACAACAAGCATATCTGTACGACACGTGCTACTGTTAGTCTGACCGAATTATCGAACTGAGATTAAGAATGCAAACATTCAAGAATTATAGATAATAGCTATAAATAAGACATTGAGATGAGAGTCGTGACTCAAGAATAATTTGATAGAGTTGTGGAGCAACCCTCTTGTAGATCTAGACAGCCCCAAAGGGCCCACCCTTCACCACTTCCTACTTAGTCATAATGACTTTAATAACCCTACCAACCTAAGGTAACTATCATAATGAAAGTCTCATTCAATCGAACCTCAAACACACTCACACATAATTCGGTGAATACTAAATTAGTCCAATCTGGACTTCAAGTCAAATACATTCAACTTATCTAATTATAATTGCTCTCTTACAATAAACAGCTCACTTGCACTTAACATGGCCTCTTGGCTTATACCAAGTCTCCTCCCTCACAGGTGAGCGCTAATCCCTGCAATAAAGTCTTAATTATGTGGAGAGGTAAAGGAATCGTTGCGCTTGCGCTTAAATTCATCTTTTATAGCTACGTTACTTTATCAGTGTACAGTTTACCCACTTCAGTGAGACGGGGAACCGTTTTATAACGTTTGTCTCCTTGTACGTGCTCCATTAGACCTAACGCATAGAACCTATGAGGACACTAATACGATTCTAACGAAACACGTTCCCTAAGCAGCAATTAAATGTCTTTCTCAATCCTAGGGCAGTGTACTGCGAAGTCCACTGTTATCGAGAAAGACAAGTGTTGAGTAGCTTTAAACACGTACTCAAGTGAATGACACCCTTATAGCAGTCTCTATAGTACTACTACAGTCCCTTTCTGAGGTAACACAAAACTAGCACAAGCGCACCGTAGACTCAGTCTCTAGCAAAACTCATTGCGATCGTCCTTGGTGCATACCGAAGTGGAATTTCGTCACTTCACATTTCCTTACTCTTCCCCATTAGAGGATGACTGCATCCAGATTTCGTGTCTCGCTAAATAGTGTCGATTCAGTAAGAGGCCGATAGCCAGGTTTGGGGTTTTAACGAGACACGGTCCCTAGCGTTCTTAGAACGACTACCAATTCACTTAGTGAACGTGTGTGAAGCCTACCCCCTCTCCCGGAAATGCGCACACAACAAGCCTCACGCAACGCGCTTTGTGGCGAGGCCTTTTTGGATACAGTAATCATCACTAACGTTTGGTTGGTTTATAAAACAAATATAGGCCTGCTTTATAGCCTAGTTATGATGTATCTACGGCTCGGCCTCCCGGCTATTATATGTTAGGTATAGCGCGAGGCTTTCCCCGATTCCCTATAACCAACCGTCAATGACAAATATCTGTTAAGGGACGGATTAGGAAGTGGGCATGCTATTTCTAGATAATCTTATTTCGTTGGTTAAAACATAAAAGTAGTTTCGTCGTGCCAAAGTAAATGGTCAATAATGGATTCTCTGCGATAACACTAAACTTCTATGTATAATTCACAATATACGATTACCCTGCTAGAACCATAAAATTAATAGTTCAAAGTTACGCTGAATGCACTATTACTAAAGATAAAAGGTAACACTTACCAGATAACTCCTTGGAGAGAAATATATTACTTACGAAATACTGTGTGTATTACCAGCCATCTTAACACCATTCCTCACAGTTCACACGTCTCCTAACTTCCAACTCTCTAAGATTCACACGCCTTTCATTAACTCTAGTCTACTATAGCTTAGTCTAAACTATACACCTGTTAAATATTTAACGTAATAATAACACTCTCGCTATCACGACCCTTCCACACAGACATAGTCACACTCTCTATTATAAGTTCTAACTCTCTCAGCCTAGCCTAAATCGACCGCCTCTCCTGGTGCCCTAAAGCCAACTCCCAACCTCCACACATCTTTCTCCCATCCCAAATTCACCACGAGCCTGAGAACCCTCGCAATTCCCATACTTTTGTAGAATCACTTTACGACCGTTTTTGCGTGAAATTTCTCAATTGTTTTAAAAACTATCGTTTGGGTTCAAGTTATGATAACCAGATGTGAGACTGTCCGTCGCCTTTTATCTATCTACCCTTAGTTCTGAGAATTTGTACCAATTAAGGGGCTTCAAATATTACTTTCGACTGATTGTTGGCACTTTGCTGCTCGTAAAATATAAATGAATGGCTTTGTAAGTAGTTCGATATTGTTTTGGGATTTTAAAGAAATATATTACTTCGTTATTTATTACGGTAACGTGTCGAGCTGTCAGGCCATAAAGTTAAGATTTAATGTGCTTCCTCCTAAGAGGCACGTTATCGTGTCACAATTTTAGAAGAAATATAATAATTTATTTTAAATAGGTGACATACCGTCACACCGTCATCGACTACAACTTGAAGACGGCCATGCAGCATCGAGACGTAGTAGTCATGGAAGCCTTGCTCCGGTTAGCGAAGTCCCTGGTCAGCAGACACCGAATTAACACCTGAATTCACAACTAACAAGTCCCACCCAAACTCCAAACCCAAACAAACACACCAAGGATCACTCACACTAACACCCCCTATAAAACCAAATTGTAAAACTGCATGGCAGAGTGAATCTGTCATACTCGCGTAACTGTCAAGCCGATGGTGGCGCTGCGTATCCGGTCGTTAAGTTCCCTCAAAAATGGTTGAGCTAAGCGGCGTGGATGCGTACGTCATTTCCGTGAACGGAAGCCATCGGTGGGGCTGGTCGATTCATACTGCCATGCAGTCTTCCCACAAAAAAAAAGTGTAGTAACGTAAAATTAAATAGTATATCAACAAAAAACAATCAGTAAATTGTAAAATAAAAATAAAACAACAAAATGAATATTAATATCAAATAATAATGCCTGTGTAAAATTGTAATATTATAGTATCAAAAAAAAAACAAAACAAAAAAAAAAAGTATATATATATATTTATGCATGTGCATGTAAATAAAAAAAATAATATTTAAAAAAGTATAAAAAAAATATACATTAAATAAATAAACATAAAAAAATATGATGGACTCACGTAGTATTAAGTTTAATAACTAATTATATTTAAAAACCTGTAAACAAAAATTATCAATGTAAACAAAGGCGCGGACCACCATGCCTGCGGTAAAAAACTCACAATAATAAAAAAAAAAAAAATCCTAACCTAACCTTACCTAACCTAACCTTTTTTTTTTTTTTTTGATCTCGAGGTGGAAATCCTCATGGATGTCCTCTGCCCTGGGGTGGGCAGAGGGGTCTGTCAGACTCTTACTGACTAAAACCACCCCGGTGTTCCGTCCCACACCCACGTCGGGGACCACGGGAACCAATATGTCTTCCGCGATCCCCGACTGGTGCCGGCCCGCCATTGCGAGCCTCCTCACGTTGGGGGGGAGTGAGGTGTTAAACTCCCCCCCATACATCACAGAGAGGCGCGCGTGGAACACTACGCGCCACCATCTCGGGTCCTAAGGAATAGGGGGCGACGGATGTCCCCAGATCCGTCGCCCCTGGACCCATTTAGGGGGGCTGGAAGAGGGCGTTGTCCGCCCTCCGCCGACGCCCGGTGCGCCTGCTGCGGGCTGGGTGGGCGGAAGATATCTCCCGCTCCCTTTCCGCAGCCTCCTTCTGCGACATTACTGTTTCGCAGAAGGATACCACCGCGTCCCAAGACTCCTCGCTACCGACCATGGACTCGACCACAGCCGGCAGCGATAGGTCGTTGCCGACTTCTGAGACGAGGGCACGACGCGGCTCCTCCCAAGCGGCACATTCTGCCAGCGTATGCCGCGCCGTGTCCTCCCGGCAGTCGACGCAGTGGTGACACCGGGCGTCCGGCTCCCTGTTTATGCGACACAGGTACTTCCCGAAGCAACCATGCCCCGAGAGCACCTGCGTCGTCCGAAACGACAGGGAGCCGTGCCTCCTCCCGAGCCAGTTCCCGAGTACTGGCCGGACCGCCTCGACGGTGGCGAGGCCGGCGGTAGGGCGTGAAAGCCTATCCTGCCAGCTCGCCACCAGGGCTGCGCGGAGCTGCGACCGACGAAGCTCCATGTGGCGCTCCGTCAGTCGCTCGTCCCGCTCCCGCGCTTCCTCGCGCCACCGGTACAGTGACGCGAGTACTTTCGCCTCGAGGTCCCACGGTGGGGATCCAGCCAGTACACAGGCCGCCTCGTAGGAGATCGTGCGATATCCCCTGATGACTCTGACGGCCATAGCACGCTGCGGTCTTCGCAGAACAGCGATGCTGCCGGCCGTCAGGTCAGCCGCCCAAATTGGGGCCCCATACAGGGCCATGGATCGCACGATCCCCACGTAGAGCCGCCTACAGGCGACGCTCGGGCCCCCCAGATTGGGAAGCAGCGTTGACAGCGCCCCAGCCGCGCCCATCAACTTGGGCGCCAGCCGCCGGAAGTGGGGGCCGAAGTCCCACCGGCTGTCGAGCACCAATCCCAGATATTTCATGGTGGACTCAACAGCGATCCGACACCCCCCGACCACGATGTGTGATCCGGCCGGCGGCGCCCGCCGGGGGCCATGAAAGACCATGGCCTCCGACTTGTTAAGGGCCACCTCCAGGCCTAGGCGCCGTATGCGGCTCACCACAAGTGAGACCGCAGCCGTCGCCAGCAACGCTGCCTCCCTGTACGAGCTCCCCCGGGCCGTGACCAGCGTGTCATCAGCATAACACGTAAGTTCCACGCCCGGCGGAAGCTCGCCCCTCAGCACCCAGTCGTACCCGATGTTCCACAGGAGTGGGCCAACGACCGAGCCCTGTGGAACACCGCACGACATGCGGCGCTGGTTTCCGCCATCACGTCCCATGTAGGTGACACCCCTATCCTCGAGATAAGCCCCAACGATGTGGCAGAGGTAGGAAGGCACCCGATGGTACAGCAGTGCCTCCCGAATGCAGCTCCAAGGCAGGGTGTTGAAGGCGTTAGATATGTCCAAGGACACCGCCACCATCACCCCGCCCCGGGACACTGCTTCCTCTGCCAGGACTCTCACCCGCGATATCGCGTGGATGGTGGAGCGCCCGTGCCGAAAGCCATACTGACTCTCGGCCAGGTCAGGCCCCTCTCTGCACAAGTGGTGGACGAGGCGGGCAGCGATAATTCGCTCGAATAGCTTCCCGACCTCGTCCAGCAACACTATGGGCCTGTACGCAGACGGTGAGTCTGCAGGGCGCCCCGCCTTCTTGAGCAGGACCAGACGACCTGTTTTCCACAAACTGGGAAACTGGCCCCGCTCAAGGCACGCTGTGAAGAGTCCTCTCAGTTGGGGCTCTAGCTCTTTCAGAGCGAGGGCCAACGCACAGCCGTGTACACCGTCGGGCCCCGGAGCCACGTTCTTGGCCCGGAGCCGCAACACGGCCGCCCCCATCTCTCTTTGTGTCACCTCTGGGACGCTGATGGCGTTCTCTTCTGTAGGCTCTGCGGCCGTGGGCAAAGCCATCGGCGGCGGAGTGTGCTCCGCTCTTGCCGGGAAGAGGGCTGCGACGACCTCCTCCAGCAGCTCTGGTTGGAGACTCTCCGTGAGTGGAGGCGCCGCGGCTCGAAGTTTCCCTCGAACCGCCCGATAGGGGCGCCCCCACGGATCTCCATCGAGAGTCTCCAACATCTCCTCCCTGGCTCGCGTCCTCGCTTCGCAGATGGCCAGCCACAGAGCCTCCTTCGCCGCGCGGTACACCTCATACAGCGCGGCTTCTTCGTCAGGGACCCGACGACGTCTCCTGCGGTAGTGGGTGTACCGGCGCCTGACCGACACGCACGCGACACGTAGCCGCGCAATCTCGGCAGACCACCAGTACACCTGGCGCCTCGCTGATTGCGTGTGGATTCTGGGCATGGACGCGTCGCAGATGTGCGTCATCGCCCCGCGGAACCACAGCGCCTCCTCTTCGACGTCAACGGGTCCGTCCGTTGCCGACTCCCGGCTCCAGGCCTGGACAATTGCAGCCTCCTCGAGAAGTTCCCTGTCGATGCGCTTACGCGCCCAGCGCGGGCCGTCCATTCGCGGGGCCGATGGACTACGGCCGCCGATGGTCTGGGTGGAGACGTCGAACCGGATGTATCTGTGATCCGACAACGTCTCCACCCCCACAGCGACACGCCAGTTACGGACACGGCTTGCGACAGCAGGGCTAGCGAACGAGACGTCCACTATCGAGCCGCCCCGCTGCCGCACGCACGTGTGGACCGAGCCCCGGTTTAGAACGACCAGGCCCGTCGTGACCACCCACTCTTCCAGCGCCTCGCCCCTAGCGTCGGTCACCGGAGATCCCCACGCCGATGACTTGGCGTTGAGATCCCCTAGCAACAGCACAGGGCGAGGGTGGAGTCGGCCTACGACGGCGCCCAACTCGACAAGGAAGTTCTCGAAGTCGGCGAGGCTCTTGTTGGGCGAGAAATACGCCCCAACCGTGCCAACGCCGTCCGCGAGGGCGGCTACCCAGCCGTGACCTCGGGACGGGTTGACAAGAGCCCTGCCAATTATGGCCACCGAGCCATCCAGGTCTCCCACCCAGTTATCTCTGGGGGGGACAAAGTATGGCTCAGCGACCACAGCCACGTCGATCGACCACTCTGCCATGCTCTGGAGCAAGAGGTCCTGAGCTCTGGCAGCGTGGTTGATATTGCCCTGGAGGAAATGGTAAGGCGCCATTATGCGCAGTCCATTCCCTCCACAGCACCATTCCTAGGCCGGGAGTCGGCCGTTGAGCACCCAGGCTGAGGGGGGGGTAAAGAGCCCCCGGCAGCCTTGGCACCCCTTCTTCGCCTCCTCTTCTTGCCCTTTTTGGTGGGCGCGCCACAGGCTTTGCCACCCGCTCTGTGCCCAGCGGGCCTCCCTGCAGCAGCACAAAGGCTGCAGTTTGGCGCGGCGGAGCACTGGGTGGCCTTGTGGCCAGGCTGACCACAGCGATAACACAGCTCGCTGCGGTCTATTTCTGCGGTGCACCGTGCCCTGACATGCCCCATGTCCAGGCAACGGAAACACCGCAAAGCCCTGGGTTGCAGCAGCTTGACCCTAGCTGCAACCCACCCCACCAACAGACGTCCAGCGTCGGCGACCTTATTGGCCGCCGCCACCGGGCACTTCACCCAGATCGCACCGTGCCCAGAAGCGTCAGTGCGGATCTCGCCCGTACGCACATCGTCAGGCGCACATCCACCGACTCTGCCGACGGCCGCCGCGACCTCAGCCGGGGTCGTCGAGTCGTCCAGGCCGTCGACGCGCAGCTCGCTCGTCTTCATGGGCCTGGACACCCGAACGTCCTCCGGGTTGAAGACTTCCCTCAGTTTGGCGGCCAAGATGTCCGCCTTTTCGCTGCTAGAGGCACCAGAGACCTGTAGCAGCCGTGCCCCCGTGATGGCCGGCCTCAGTATGAAGCCGGACGGTGTGCCAAGGTCGGGGAATGCGACTTTGGCTTTCGCCTCCGCCAGGACCGCCTTGTAAGAGACGCCCCTCTCAACGGCTCCGGGCTGCAGAGTTATAACCACAGCTGCGGAGCGTGGGGCTGTCGCTCTAGGCGGCCCCTGGGTCTTCTTCTGGGCTGGCACCGGTGCTCTTGCGGGAGCTGGAAGCGCCGTCTTCTTCTTTTTTTCTTCTTTCTGACGACCGTCGTCCAGGCCTCCGTAGATGGTCCGGGCGCAGTCGCAGAAGCTGCCGCCTGGGATATGGACGCGGCCTTTGCGGGCTTTCTAGCCGCATCCGTGGGCTTTGCGGCCCCCATTGCGGGCTTTTTGGCCCCCTTGCCTGGCAGTCTCAGCTCAGTCACCGTGGCCGCCACCTCCTTCCTCCGCTTGTCCGCAGCCAGCGGTGGGCGGAGGGTTTCGGCTGGAAGGAGCCTTGGCTCTATGGCCTCCAGTCGAGCCCCAACCATCTGCCCGCACTGCAACAAACAGATGCGAGCGATCTTTTGGAGTTCTGCATCCGCAAGTGCAGGGGCCGACGAGGGGGCCGACGAGGGGGCCGACTGTGGAGCCAGCAACGGGACCGGCGATGATCCGGTGCCCGGGGCTGCCCGCAGGACAGCAACCTCCCGCTTGAGGTCCTCCAGTTCAGACCGTTGACGGCGGTTCTCCTCCCATAACTCCGCCGTTTTCTCCGAGCCTGAACCATTAAAGAGGACCTCAGCTCCCTCCTTAATGAACTCAGCAACCTCTTTAAGGGCGCGCGTGAATGTGCCCTTCAGGTTGCCGGATTTTGTGGCAACCTTCAGGATCACATCTACGCTGTCTAAGACCTGGCGGCAATACGCCACCGGCGACAAGCCCTCTCCGGCAGCCATCCGGGCTGAGCGCCGCTCCTGCATCTGACGAGTCAGCTCGCTGACCTCGTCTTCCGCCACAGCCTTGCGCTGCGCCCGCTTTGCGGCGTTGGCTTCCGCCTTATTAGGCCCGAGCAGGGAGCCCTCGCTAGTCGGGTCACTCTCCAACATCTCTACGTGCTCCACTGGAGCCGGAGTGTCGGGCCTGGACACCGACGCGAAGCGCCCCCGCTCGTCGCGCTCCACCGAAGGAACAGCAGCTCTGCCAGCCACCGCTCGACCTCGTCTACTGCTGCTCGTCGGCACCTTAGGTGCCGGCAGGCTCTCCTCGCTAGAGGAGCGTGGCGAGCGCTTACCGCAGCGCCTCGCCACCCCTTCTCCCTTCCGCGAGCGCTGCGAGCTCACGCTCGCCACGCTCATCCTGTCAGACGCAGCGTCGGTATCCGACGCCGCACCCGACCGCATGCGCTCGACCACAACGGTCGGCACCTTCTTCAAAGAATTTGTTATATTTGGATCCATATGATTCCCACGAGTGTGGGGGATGTAAAAAGTCCACCTAGGTTCACCCCCTGTCCCTAGGTAAGTGTAAATTTGTAACCCAACCAGGGGTCCACTGGTACCCTGGCTGGGGGTGCGCTCGTGACTGATGCGCCACCTGTAACTAAAGTTACAGATGACACTACTCCTCAGCCATTCATACCCTCGCCGCACACCAAAACTTGGTATTAGAGGAATTTTTTATAGAGGTTATCTTCCTCGCGATCCGGGCGGTTAAGCCAAGATCCTCGTCCCGTTCCAAGTCATAAAACATAACCATGATCTCGTCACGGATTACGATTTCGACGGATGCAGTCAGGAGGATCAGATCCCCCGCTGCTAGCCCATTGGCAGGTGAGTGCACAACGAGCGCCGCCGTCGTCACCAAACAACCTGTCCTCTGGAAGCAGAGGGAGGAGTGGATGACGGTTGATCGGTCCCGATGAACCGACCCAGGAGCATGAAGCTCCGCCCCCCACGCAGAAATTCGCCACAGCCAATATTGTCACCGACATGGAGAAAATATTGACTGTACCCAGGGTGCACCGGCCCAACGGCTGCCCTTTCCCCCGAACGTATCCGAAAGGAATGAGCAGCAATCAAGGCACACGAGGAGGTTTTCTGCACGCACCCCACCTAACCTAACCTAACCTTTTTTTTTTTTTTTTTTTTGATCTCGAGGTGGAAATCCTCATGGATGTCCTCCGCCCTGGGGTGGGCGGAGGGGTCTGTCAGACTCTTACTGACTAAAACCACCCCGGTGTTCCGTCCCACACCTACGTCGGGGACCACGGGAACCAGTGTGTCTTCCGCGATCCCCGACTGGTGCCGGCCCGCCTTTGCGGGCCTCCTCGCGTTGGGGGGGAGTGAGGTGTTAAACTCCCCCCCATACATCACAGAGAGGCGCGCGTGGAACACTACGCGCCACCATCTCGGGTCCTAAGGAGTAGGGGGCGACGGATGTCCCCAGATCCGTCGCCCCTGGACCCATTTAGGGGGGCTGGAAGAGGGCGTTGTCCGCCCTCCGCCGACGCCCGGTGCGCCTGCTGCGGGCTGGGTGGGCGGAAGATATCTCCCGCTCCCTTTCCGCAGCCTCCTTCTGCGACATGACTGTTTCGCAGAAGGATACCACCGCGTCCCAGGACTCCTCGCTACCGACCATGGACTCAACCACAGCCGGCAGCGATAGGTCGTTGCCTATTTCTGAGACGAGGGCACGACGCGGCTCCTCCCAAGCGGCACATTCTGCCAGCGTATGCCGCGCCGTGTCCTCCCGGCAGTCGACGCAGTGGTGACACCGGGCGTCCGGCTCCCTGTTTATGCGACACAGGTACTTCCCGAAGCAACCATGCCCCGAGAGCACCTGCGTCGTCCGAAACGACAGGGAGCCGTGCCTTCTCCCGAGCCATTGCCCGAGTACTGGCCGGACCGCCTCGACGGTGGCGAGGCCGGCGGTAGGGCGTGAAAGCCTATCCTGCCAGCTCGCCACCAGGGCTGCGCGGAGCTGCGACCGACGAAGCTCCATATGTCGCTCCGTCAGTCGCTCGCCTCGCTCCAGCGCTTCCTCGCGCCACCGATACAATGACGCGAGTACTTTCGCCTCGAGGTCCCACGGTGGGGATCCAGCCAGCACACAGGCCGCCTCGTAGGAGATCGTGCGATATCCCCTGATGACTCTGACGGCCATAGCACGCTGCGGTCTTCGCAGAACAGCGATGCTGCCGGCCGTCAGGTCAGCCGCCCAAATTGGGGCCCCATACAGGGCCATGGATCGCACGATCCCCACGTAGAGCCGCCTACAGGCGACGCTCGGGCCCCCCAGATTGGGAAGCAGCGTTGACAGCGCCCCAGCCGCGCCCATCAACTTAGGCGCCAGCCGCCGGAAGTGGGGGCCGAAGTCCCACCGGCTGTCGAGCACCAATCCCAGATATTTCATGGTGGACTCGACAGCGATCCGACACCCCCCGACCACGATGTGTGATCCGGCCGGCGGCGCCCGCCGGGGGCCATGAAAGACCATGGCCTCCGACTTGTTGAGGGCCACCTCCAGGCCTAGGCGCCGTATGCGGCTCACAACAAGTGAGACCGCAGCCGTCGCCAGCAACGCTGCCTCCCTGTACGAGCTCCCCCGGGCCGTGACCAGCGTGTCGTCAGCATAACACGTCAGTTCCACGCCCGGCGGGAGCTCGCTCCTCAGCACCCAGTCGTACCCGATGTTCCACAGGAGCGGGCCAACGACCGAGCCCTGTGGAACACCGCACGACATGCGGCGCTGGTTTCCGCCATCACGTCCCATGTAGGTGACACCCCTATCCTCGAGATAAGCCCCAACGATGTGGCAGAGGTAGGAAGGCACGCGATGGTACAGCAGTGCCTCCCGAATGCAGCTCCAAGGCAGGGTGTTGAAGGCGTTAGATATGTCCAAGGACACCGCCACCATCACCCCGCCCCGGGACACTGCTTCCTCTGCCAGGACTCTCACCCGCGATATCGCGTGGATGGTGGAGCGCCCGTGCCGAAAGCCAAACTGACTCTCGGCCAGGTCAGGCCCCTCTCTGCACAAGTGGTGGACGAGCCGGGCAGCGATAATTCGCTCGAATAGCTTCCCGACCTCGTCCAGCAACACTATGGGCCTGTACGCAGACGGTGAGTCTGCAGGGCGCCCCGCCTTCTTGAGCAGGACCAGACGACCTGTTTTCCACAAACTGGGAAACTGGCCCCGCTCAAGGCACGCTGTGAAGAGTCCTCTCAGTTGGGGCTCTAGCTCTTTCAGAGCGAGGGCCAACGCACAGCCGTGTACACCGTCGGGCCCCGGAGCCACGTTCTTGGCCCGGAGCCGCAACACGGCCGCCCCCATCTCTCCTTGTGTCACCTCTGGGACGCTGATGGCGTTCTCTTCTGTAGGCTCTGCGGCCGTGGGCAAAGCCATCGGCGGCGGAGTGTGCTCCGCTCTTGCCGGGAAGAGGGCTGCGACGACCTCCTCTAGCAGCTCTGGTTGGAGACTCTCCGTGAGTGGAGGCGCTGCGGCTCGAAGTTTCCCTCGAACCGCCCGATAGGGGCGCCCCCACGGATCTCCATCGAGAGTCTCCAACATCTCCTCCCTGGCTCGCGTCCTCGCTTCGCCGATGGCCAGCCACAGAGCCTCCTTCGCCGCGCGGTACACCTCATACAGCGCGGCTTCTTCGTCAGGGACCCGACGACGTCTCCTGCGGTAGTGGGTGTACCGGCGCCTGACCGATACGCACGCGACACGTAGCCGCGCGATCTCGGCAGACCACCAGTACACCTGGCGCCTCGCTGATTGCGTGTGGATGCGGGGCATGGACGCGTCGCAGATGTGCGTCATCGCCCCGCGGAACCACAGCGCCTCCTCTTCGACGTCAACGGGTCCGTCCGTTGCCGACTCCCGGCTCCAGGCCTGGACAATTGCAGCCTCCTCGAGAAGTTCCCTGTCGATGCGCTTACGCGCCCAGCGCGGGCCGTCCATTCGCGGGGCCGATGGACTACGGCCGCCGATGGTCTGGGTGGAGACGTCGAACCGGATGTATCTGTGATCCGACAACGTCTCCACCCCCACAGCGACACGCCAGTTACGGACACGGCTTGCGACAGCAGGGCTAGCGAACGAGACGTCCACTATCGAGCCGCCCCGCTGCCGCACGCACGTGTGGACCGAGCCCCGGTTTAGAACGACCAGGCCCGTCGTGACCACCCACTCTTCCAGCGCCTCGCCCCTAGCGTCGGTCACCGGAGATCCCCACGCCGATGACTTGGCGTTGAGATCCCCTAGCAACAGCACAGGGCGAGGGTGGAGTCGGCCTACGACGGCGCCCAACTCGACAAGGAAGTTCTCGAAGTCGGCGAGGCTCTTGTTGGGCGAGAAATACGCCCCAACCGTGCCAATGCCGTCCGCGAGGGCGGCTACCCAGCCGTGACCTCGGGACGGGTTGACAAGAGCCCTGCCAATTATGGCCACCGAGCCATCCAGGTCTCCCACCCAGTTATCTCTGGGGGGGACAAAGTATGGCTCAGCGACCACAGCCACGTCGATCGACCACTCTGCCATGCTCTGGAGCAAGAGGTCCTGAGCTCTGGCAGCGTGGTTGATATTGCCCTGGAGGAAATGGTAAGGCGCCATTATGCGCAGTCCATTCCCTCCACAGCACCATTCCTAGGCCGGGAGTCGGCCGTTGAGCACCCAGGCTGAGGGGGGGGTAAAGACTCCCCGGCAGCCTTGGCACCCCTTCTTCGCCTCCTCTTCTTGCCCTTTTTGGTGGGCGCGCCACAGGCTTTGCCACCCGCTCTGTGCCCAGCGGGCCTCCCTGCAGCAGCACAAAGGCTGCAGTTTGGCGCGGCGGAGCACTGGGTGGCCTTGTGGCCGGGCTGACCACAGCGATAACACAGCTCGCTGCGGTCTATTTCTGCGGTGCACCGTGCCCTGACATGCCCCATGTCCAGGCAACGGAAACACCGCAAAGCCCTGGGTTGCAGCAGCTTGACCCTAGCTGCAACCCACCCCACCAACAGACGTCCAGCGTCGGCGACCTTATTGGCCGCCGCCACCGGGCACTTCACCCAGATCGCACCGAGCCCAGAAGCGTCGGTGCGGATCTCGCCCGTACGCACATCGTCAGGTTGGCATCCACCAACTCTGGCGACGGCCGCCGCGACCTCAGCCGGGGTCGTCGAGTCGTCCAGGCCATCGACGCGCAGCTCACTCGTCTTCATGGGCCTGGACACACGAACGTCCTCCGGGTTGAGGACTTCCCTCAATTTGGTGGCCAGGATGTCCGCTTTTTCGCTGCTACCAGCACCGGAGACCTGTAGCAGCCGCGCCCCCGTAATGGCCGGCCTCAGAATGAAGCCAGTCGGTGTGCCAAGGTCGGGGAATGCGACTTTGGCCTTCGCCTCCGCAAGGACCGCCTTATACGAGAGGCCCCTCTCGACGGCTCCGGGCTGCAGAGTAATTACCACAGCCGCGGAGCGTGGGGCTGTCACCCTAGGCGGCCCCTGGGTCTTCCTTCTGGCTGGCGCCGGTGCTCTTGCGGGAGCTGGAAGCGCCGTCTTCTTCTTTTTTTTCTTCTTTCTGACGACCGTCGTCCAGGCCTCCGTAGAAGGTCCGGGCGCAGTCGCCGGGGGAGCACTCGCGGAAACCGCCACCTGGGAAATGGGCGTGGCCTTTGCGGGCTTATTCGCCACCTCTGCGGGCTTTCTGGCCCCCATTGCGGGCTTTGTGGCCCCCTTCCCAGACTGGCTTGGCTCAGCCACCTTGGCCGCTGCCTCTCTCCTCCGCTTATCCGCAGCGAGCGGTGGACGGAGAGTTTCGGCTGGGAGGAGCCTCGGCTCTATGGCCTCTAGTCGAGCCCCTACCATCTGCCCGCACTGCAACAAACAGATGCGAGCGATCTTGTCAACCTCCGCATCCGCAAGTGCAGGGGTCGTCGATGGGGCCGACTGTGGAGCCAGCAACGGCACTGGCGATGATCCGGTGCCCGGGGCTTCCCGCAGGTTGGCAAACTTCCGCTTGAGGTCCTCCAATTCGGATCTAAGACGGCGGTTCTCTTCGCAAAACTCCGCCGTCTTTTCCGAGCCTGAACCATTAAGGAGGACCTCAGCTCCCTCCTTGATGAGATCAGCCACCTCTTTAAGGGCGCGCGTGAATGTGCCCTTCAGGTTGCCGGATTTTGTGGCAACCTTCAGGATCACATCTACGCCGTCGAAGACCTGGCGGCAAGATGCCACCGGCGACAAGCCCCCTCCGGCAGCCGTCCGGGCTGAGCGCCGCTCCAGCATCTGACGAGTCAGCTCGCTGACCTCGTCTTCCGCCACAGCCTTGCGCTGCGCCCGCTTTGCGGCGTTGGCTTCTGCCTTATTAAGCCCGAGCAGGGAGCCCTCGCTAGTCGGGTCACTCTCCAACATCTCTACGTGCTCCACTGGAGCCGGAGTGTCGGGTCTGGACACCGACGCGAAGCGCCCCCGCTCGTCGCGCTCCACTGAAGGAACAGCAGCTCTACCAGCCACCGCTCGACCTCGTCTATTGCTGCCCGTCGGCACCTTAGGTGCCGGCAGGCTCTCCTCGCTAGAGGAGCGTGGCGAGCGCTTACCGCAGCGCCTTGCCACCCCCCCTTCCTTCCGCGAGCGCTGCGAGCTCGCGCTCGCCACGCTCATCCTGTCAGACGCAGCGTCGGTATCCGACGCCGCACCCGACCGCATACGCTCGACCACAACGGTCGGCACCTTCATCAATGAATTTGTTTTATTAGGTTCCATATGAGTCCCACGAGTGTGGGGGATGTAAAAAGTCCGCCTAGGTTCACCCCCTGTCCCTAGGTAAGTGTAAATTTGTAACCCAACCAGGGGGTCCACTGGTACCCTGGCTGGGGGTGCGCTCGTGACTGATGCGCCACCTATAACTAAAGTTACAGATGACACTACTCCTCAGCCATTCATACCCTCGCCGCACACCAAAACTTGGTATTAGAGGAATTTTTTATAGAGGTTATCTTCCTCGCGATCCGGGCGGTTAAGCCAAGATCCTCGTCCCGTTCCAAGTCATAAAACATGACCATGATCTCGTCACGGATTACGATTTCGACGGATGCAGTCAGGAGGATCAGATCCCCCGCTGCTAGCCCGTTGGCAGGTGAGTGCACAACGAGCGCCGCCGTCGTCACCAAACAACCTGTCCTCTGGAAGCAGAGGGAGGAGTGGATGACGGTTGGTCGGTCCCGATGAACCGACCCAGGAGCATGAAGCTCCGCCCCCCCACGCAGAAATTCGCCACAGCCAATATTGTCACCGACATGGAGAGAATATTGACTGTACCCAGGGTGCACCGGCCCAACGGCTGCCCTTTCCCCCGAACGTATCCGAAAGGAACGAGCAGCAATCAAGGCACACGAGGAGGTTTTCTGCACGCACCCCAACCTAACCTAACCTAACCTAACCTCAAAAAAAGTGGTTAAAAGTGGTCGGATTTTGACGAGTTAAGTGTCATTCGGTAGGGCTAGATAAAACCTATACGCCCAAGTGAAATTTCAAACCTGGATTGCAGTGTTTAAGAACTTATTCCCGAAAAACCTCAAATTTTGAGGTTAAGTTCAATGTCGAAAACTTAAAAGTGAAACGCTGCCGAAACTAAATCGACAACCACACTTTTGTATTGAATTAAAAGGTGGGGACCCACCGTGTCTACGGACTCACTCACCAACAAATTTGAAAAACCGGGGAAATCCTGAGATATCCCGGGAAATAAGAAAACACGTGGTTCTGAAAAACCTGAAATCGTGGAGCTAGACGCCTCAAAACTTGCAGCTGTCATCTCTACTAACAACTGGGCTGTTTCAGCAAGTATTTTAATTTTATATTAATAACCTGATTTTTAAGACGACATTAAATTTGTGAAGTTCCGACCTCCATATCTGCGGTTCAAATTAGAAAATTCAAGATTTTCAACTGCAACTCGTGGTGCGCTTGCAAGAAAAATAGAGATTTTAAGTTTTAGATTTTTAAGTTAAATAGTTTTTAAGATACAGGGATTTTCATGAAAAATCCATATTTTCTTCAAAATTTTCTATTTTCTTTTAGATTTTAATTTCACTGTTTATTTACCTTATAGTTTAGTATTTTCCCTATTTTTTGATATTTTTTATAGATTTTTCCGTGTCGTGGATCCCGAGATATCGAATTTTATTCATTTTTTGGCTTTTAATTGTAAAAAAATAGGAAAAACCTGTTTTTGACATTGGGACTGGTCCCAACATATATATTGCGACCTATTTAAGCCCAAACACGGGCTGCATTACTCTCAAATTGAGAGATTTGACGTTTTTCCACCATTTTGGTTTTTAGGTTTCAATTTTAAATTATTTATATCTCGAGAACCGCTGGGCCGATTATCCTCGTATTTGAGCAGCTATATATAGCAGTCTGCATATTTTAATATCTATAAGGTTTCAGGACTTTTCAGACCGAAAAGATTTTTGTCGCTGAAAACATTTTCAGGAGATACCTGAAGTGACGCCGAGTTGTACATTCGAAACTCGGACTTCCTCCGACGACGGGTTCCAAAGATACGGGCCTTAAAACCCGACGTTTGACAGTTCGGCAGCCATTTTGTTTTACTTCAAGCCGCCATAACTCCTGAACCGGGAGTCGTGGGAAGACGCGGTTTTCGATTTTAGCTTCAGGGGCTCTTTACCTACCCCACCCCTCGTTTTCAGGCGGTTCGGAGCGAGAAATTTTCAGGCTCCTGAAAACGGTTTCAGCGTATAGCGGAGATCAGGCCGAGTTGAGAGAGCCCAAACTCGGGGGTTCTACGGTTTTCCTGAGGGAAGTTACTTATAGGGATGACGTTTTGACGTTTGTACTGGTGGGATCGTAGTTCAATTTTTCACCGAAATAAAATAAAATAACGACGATAAAGTGTCTAAAAAGTTTTTAATACAGTGTATAACATCTCAATAAAGAACATACAGTGTAGTGAGATCTCGGGATTTCTACAAAAGTGCATAATTCGTACGTAAACAATAACGAGTCTGCAAGTCATTTTTATGTACCCACAATTTTTTTTGATAAATGTCAGTGTCTGGTGTGTTGTGACTGTTAAGTGTCAACTTCTATATCCACGTCAGACCAGAAGTAAACAAACTTTGCGTACCTGTTATAGAGGTATATTGAACTGTAAGAATGCCGGTAAAGTGCGGTGGATGCGGCAAATTTTTGTCTGCAAGCGAAACAGCTA
This sequence comes from Aporophyla lueneburgensis, assembly GCA_932294355.1. NCBI lineage: Eukaryota > Metazoa > Arthropoda > Insecta > Lepidoptera > Noctuidae > Aporophyla > Aporophyla lueneburgensis. The sequence continues at coordinate 32,289,849 of OW028744.1, read as the reverse complement.
GGTGCACAAAATGTGCCGTAGCATATCATAGAGTGTGTGTCGGCCTCCCCACGAAAGGTCCCCTAGTCTCTGCCTGGCATTGCCCTGAGTGCAGAAAAAATGTTCGTAGGGACAACAAGGCTGAAACACCGGTACGAGGTAGCGTGGCGGGACAAGGTGAGGAGCTGGCGTCTGCGTCAGTGCCTACGCCTCCAGCTATGGCTACGCTAGAGCCCGTGACGCCCATGACGTCGACAGTGTTGGTGGATCCGATGACACCCTTGCCAACTGCTGCGATGCCGACGCCTTTGCCAACTGCTGAATCACCGACGCCGCTGTCCGCTACCGCACCGTTGACGCCTAAGGTTGTTACTGCCCCGCAGTCGCCTCTGGTGGTGGGGACGCTTTCGCAGGTGTTAACGCCCCCCCCAATCGTGACTGCTTTGGAGAAGCCGGAATTCCCGCACGACGTAGGGTCCGCTTTAAAATTAGTAGTTGAGGAGCTCCGCACGCTGCGTTTTGAGGTCATGGAGCTGAGGAAAGACGTAGCGGAGCTGAAGGCATGTAACGACTCGAGTCATACGCGGATGGACGGGATTGAGTCTAGATTGGAGGCGCTTGAGAAGCGTCATGATGCCGGATCCATTCCAACAAATATAAATGCGGTGGAGAGTGTAGTTCTCCAGCTTAAGAGGGACCTCAATGATAGGGATCAAGAGCTGATGTCGAATGATCTTGTGATAGCGAACGTACCAGAATCGCAAGCGGAAAACCCGACACACCTATTGCAGCTAATTTCCACGAAGCTAGGGGTCGCTTTGGAGGATCGCGACATCGTGAGCGCGGAACGAGTCGGTGGTAGACATATAAAAGCGTTAAGCCCCTCAACATCAACAGAGCCTCGCCCACGCGCTATCATAGTGCGCCTTGCTCGACGTGACCAGCGTGACGCCGTGTTGAACGCAGCCCGCGTGCGACGAGACGCTACAACTGAGAACCTTGGACTCTCTGGAAAACCAGTTCGCTTTTTTATCAATGAGAGGCTAACTAAGTTCAACCAGCAGTTATTTCGTCAGACCAGGGCTGCTGCAGCGATACATGGATGGCGCTTCGTATGGACGAAGCGCGGTCGCATTTTGGTCCGGCAAAAGCCTGGAGAGTCCACGCACAGGATCGCATCTGGGGAAGACATTCTCCAATTTATTGGACCATACGCGGACATTAACTAATATACCTCTGTTCAATTCTGCACAATATCTTAGTCTTATTAGCTTTTCTATTTTTAATCACATATTAAACATGGAGTCTGTGTGTCGTATCTGTTGTGATATGAGGAGGTACGAGTTTCATAGTGAGTACTGCTATATGGGGAAAATAGTTATATTATTTACACATATCATTATCTACACACTAACTACATTATTTACAAAGACTATAATATGTATATTACTTACAATTAATATTATATGGGAGCATTATTTTAAAGTTAACACAGTTCTTAATTTACTACCGGAGCTTAAACTTATGTACAAAATTTATTTACACAGAAGAAATTCACAAAATTACAATAACAAATATATAAATAAAATACTACTAATACTATATACATACACATATACAGCCATTACTCTATACATATCATGACTAAGACAAAATTATTAAAGTTTGGTTTATTCAATGCGGGCTCTCTTGCAACTAACCAGGACGAGTTTCTGATTGCCATGTCACAACACTCAGTAGATATAATGGCAATCAACGAAACATGGTTGAGGCCTGGGGAGGAGGGGCGCGCGCCTAAGGTTCCAGGATATAGGCTGAAGCACGTGCCGCGCCCTGCGACTATACGCGGGGGGCGAGGCGGAGGAGTGGCGTTTTATATAAAAACGGGAGTTAGGGCGCGCGTTCTTCCACACTCAGACCAGTTTGATGTGGAACAGATGTGGCTGAACCTCTCTATCAATGGCAGAAAACTGTTGATTGGCACTGCATACAGGCCACCCTGGTTTGAATTGTCAAAATTTCTAGATGGAATGGCTGACAGTATCAGTGCGTTGGCGCCTTACGATCATTTGGTATTACTGGGGGATTTCAATGTCAACCTTTTGGATTCAAACAATGCAAAATTTAAAGATATGATGGAATTCCTAAGTTACACCCATCTAAATCAAGTAGTAAAGTCACCAACTCATTTTGTAGGGGATAGTAGTACTCTTATAGACGTGATCTGCACCGATGTGGGGGTTCGTAATGTGCTAGTCAATCATATCAGTGAACTTGGTCATCACTCCTTTATTGTTTGCGATACTGTAATAAAAAAGGTCAAAAGTAAACCTAGGCTTGTTGTATATCGGCCTCTAAGAGACATATTAGCAGATTATTTTGCAATAGATCTGGAATTAATGCCATGGCTTGAAATTGGCTCACTGCCAGATGTTAACAGCATGGTTGAACTTTTTAATACCTCCATCATCCAATTATTTGACTTACATGCGCCCATAAAAAGTAAAATATTTAAATACCGCCCCACGCCGTGGATAACGGATAATATTAAATTAATGTTTAAGCTGCGAGACGAGGCAAAGAATACTTATCATATGAATAGGCTAGATACTACAAAAAAATATTATTTGGACTTAAAAAAACAAGCTATTACAGCACTAATGCAGGAAAGGAAGGTATACTTTGACAGACATATTAATGGTCAAATAAAAAACCCCAAAAAGCTTTGGAAAAATCTCAAAACAGATGTGTTCTCAGAGCATAGTGAAGGCATGCTTCCGGTACAATTTAATGACCCAGATGAGATCAACAAGGCATTCCTGAATGTTCCAGGACAATGCATACTGCCTGCATCGCAGCTTTCCTATTTTAATACGCATAGATTTGGACCGACACAATTTAGCCTGCGAAATGTTAATGAGGAAGAAATTTCTAAAATTATAAAGAGTTTGGGGTCCAATGCTAAAGGGATTGATGGAGTTACCCTGGATATGCTAGCACTGACTTTACCAACCACCCTTCATGCTATCACTAGAATAGTAAATAAGTCTATAGAAACACAAACTTTCCCTGACGTATGGAAATGTGCGATTGTGCGTCCTTTAGCGAAAACTAGTAACCCTAGTACTTTTAAAGATCTGCGCCCCGTTAGTATTTTGCCTTGTTTGTCAAAGGTCTTGGAGAGGGTGGTTTATAACCAAATGTTGGCTTATTTGGAAGAAAACAATATGCTACCCGACCTGCAGTCTGGTTTTAGGAAGGGCCGTGGGACTGCCACTGCTCTTTCTGATGTAGTGGGGAATATTCTAGAGGCACGGGATAGAGGGGAGGGAACAATCCTTGCACTCCTTGATTTTTCGCGGGCCTTCGATGCAATAAACACCACTCTATTACTTTCAAAGTTGGCCTATTATGGTTTCGAAGCGGAAACAATAGAGTGGTTTGCTAGCTACTTGCAAAATAGGTCACAGCTCGTTGAAATACAGAAGGAGGATGGATCGGGGATGTCATCCCCCCCTCGCCAGGTGCTACGCGGTGTGCCACAGGGATCCATCTTAGGGCCCCCCCTGTATATTCTTTATAGCGCTGACATTGTTAAGTCCTTCCAGTATTGCCAGTATCATATGTACGCTGATGATATTCAATTATATATACACTTTAAACCAGCTAACACATTAGAGGCAGTAGAAAAAATCAATGATGATCTGGAAAGAGTAGTGGCATGGTCAAAGAATAACTCACTGGTATTAAATCCACTGAAATCTAAATTCATGGTATTAGGAAGTAGGAAAATGATCAGCGCAATACTGTCAGCCAATCCAGAAGTTGTGATGGGAGGGGAAAAGATTGACAGGGTAGAGGTAGCATGCAACCTTGGGTTAACCATGGATCCAGAACTAAGATTTGAGAAGCACATTAGTAACTGCATGAGGAATTGTTTTTATAGACTGAAACTCTTATATTCAATTAGAGACTACCTGAGTGTTGATCTACGGAAACAATTAGTAGATAGCCTAATTTTATCAAGACTAAACTACTGTGATACTGTGTATGGCCCGTGCCTATTATCTAGGACAGAAAAGCTGATACAACGCATTCAAAATGCATGTACACGGTTTTGTGTAAAAATACCTCCTAGAAGTCATGTTACTCCTTATATAAATGAAAATAATATTTTGAAAATGGCTGCTAGGAGGAAGTTACATATGGCTAGTTTACTGTTTGGAGTAGTCAATACACAAAAACCAAACTATCTGTTTGAAAAGCTAAGTTGGAGACAAAGTAAATATGAACCACGATTTTCTACCAAACCTCTTTGCTCCTCGAAGCATAGAACCGTCGCATTCAGGGGGAGCTTCAGATATGCCGCCACACACTGTTGGAATAACATTCCTCCACCAGTCAGAGTCCTGAGGACAAAAAAACACTTTTTGAGTATTTTAAAGGTGTATCTCATGAAGGCACAACAATCCACATAGTAACAATAGTAACAATACAATATCTAATAACAATTACTGCTTTTCCTGTGCTTACCTCGAGGGTCATGGCCTATGGGCAATGGATTTGCCTTTCCAACAGTGTGAATGGCCTCTGTCTGATTCCTCCCTAGCTGGGTCCGGTCTACATCATTGCAGATGGAAGGGAATTAGAGCAATGGTAGTGCTTGGTTTGGTTTTGCACTCCTTTAGATGTCAGTAGATCTTGCTCCTGTGTACATCGATCGATCCATGATCTGTTGGGCCCACTGAAATAATAAAAATCCAGTTTTAACACTGTAAAGTCGCACTAATGTCGCTAATTTAACGCTTTGATCGAAAGCTTGGTAGGCAAACGCCATGCCATAATGCAAATGGCCGCCATACCATCGCAATTCCCATGGTATAGCTTGTCTTAAGTTATTACTTAACATGTTTAATATCGTTGTACTTACTATAATAGGGTCTTAATTTATGTACATATTTATTTTTAATTATAATATTATCACGCATAAACACAATTATATTAACACATACTATTTTCAACTAAGATATTTTCGTGAAAAAGTTTAAGTACTTACCAGTTTATTAGCTCACACAGACGTCATTACGTCATTTTCGAAAGGTAGTTGCTGAAAATCAGCGCTGTTGACGCTAGGTTCGTCTGAAATCACAGCATATTGCTGAGCAACGACCTGTTCTTGCACAGATGCGACGCACAGGTTAATTGTTATTTAATATTGTGGTTTATTCGTTACAAGAGTAGATAATTAATGTAATCTACAATCGGCATTTTGTTTTTGTTTTGTTTATATGTGATGTAATTGCCAATGTCGTAACATAATCTGTTTTGTCTTTGGTCACGAAAAAGCGCGGGAACCTTGAAATAATAGGCGGTCTTTTTTTTACTTCTTGTAATTTTACTTTAATTTAAATTTAGTTTGTACATATTTTCCTGTTTTTATTCTATTAACTTAGTTTATAAAACAAGATTTAAGATGCCTAAGAAAAGAAAAAAACCCAAACAAGATCCTGGTGGAGAAATTGTTACTGGTCCTCCGGATTCATCTTCGGAGACAAGTGAGTCTGACTACGTCGACTCCTGCACTGCGGAAGAAAAGGCTACAGAGAAGTATGCCCCGTATAGGGTTACAGACTACAGTCGCAGGTACCCTGAGGATGCCGTAGCTGGGTATGACTTTATTGTATTTATCGAGAGCACAAATGAAGAACAACCAATAGGCCAAAGAGATATGATGTACCTGAGTGGATGCTTCACTAGATTTGTTAAAGGGATTAAGTACTTGAAAAAAATTAACAGATACAAAATCGGCGTAGTTTTCGATCGCCCGAATTTAGCCAATTCATTCTTGGACAATGTTACTTTTCTGAAAGAACAGTCGATCAAAGCGTCGATTCCGGCTGGAACGACAGAATTGTCTGGAGTTATCACGTCAGTACCTACGGATATGTCAAACAAAAAAATTTTTAAGGCAATATCAAGTTCAAAAAAAATTATAAGCGTTAGAAGAATAATGAAAAAAGTTAGAGTAGGTAGCTCATCTGAACTACAGCCTACCCAAACTGTAGTTATTACTTTTGCTTCATCTACATCTTTACCAGATTACGTTCATATTAAGATGTGGCGGCTTTCAGTACTGCCCTATATTCCACCAGTCAAGCAGTGTTTCCGTTGCTTACGTTTTGGGCATTTAGCCAAATTTTGTAAAAATTCGCAAAGATGCTCAGTATGTACTGAGGGTCATTCCTTCAAGAAGTGCTCTGTACCTGCTGAAAAAGCTGTATGTGTTCATTGCAAAGGTAATCATTTATCCATATCTGGCCAATGTCCCATTAAGAAAAGAAAGATTGCTGAAAGCAGAAATACATCGAAAACCCCCTTTTCGGACTTATTTAATAAAGCTAATTTCCCATCACTGAACAAATCGGAACATTCGACAGATATTATAAACTTGATGTTGTCTAATAGCACAGCATTAAGTTTGTTGACAGAATCTATTGTTAACTTGATTAAGTTAAATAAAACACAAAATGAAAGTATTTGTACACAAACTATAACATCTGCTATTAGAGAGACTATTAAAGGTAAAAATATTATAATATAAAATTCACTAACAAAATTTTAAATATTGCTCAGTGGAATGCACAAAGTTTGCTAAGTAATAAACTACAGTTTCAGCAGTTTCTCTATAATAATGACATACATTTAGCTTTAGTTTCAGAAACATGGTTAAAACCACACATACAATACAACATTCGTGGCTATACCACAGTTAGGAATGATTGTGGTAATGATCACAATGGTGTTGCTATATTTATACGTAATGGCATTGAATTTAGATTATTAGACACATATTTTGACGATTCTATTCAAAATATTGCAATTAAAATTAAAATTAATAACAAATACATTTCAGTAGTTAGTTTTTACAGTCCTGGAAATTGCAGTCCTACTTTTGAAAAGAACAAATTTGATTCACTAATAAATAGTATACCTAAACCATTGATAATTGCTGGGGACTTTAATGCCCATCACACTTTTTGGGGTTGTTGTAGTGACGACTCTCGTGGCAGAGCTATAATGAATTCCATGGATGAAAATGACTTGATACTCTTAAATGATGGTCAGCCAACTACTGTAGGGTCTCATCTATGGAGACCAAATGGTCTTGATTTAACTATGGTTTCTTCTTCCTTGGCTTTGTCTTGTGAATGGCAGGTTTATCAGGATTCTATAGGCAGCTATCATTTGCCTACCATTACAAAATATGTTATAGATACTGCTAATGATGTGGATCCTTCTAATGTTTCAAATATTCCTCTTCATTGTAATCTGAAATTAGTTGATTGGTCTATTTATAAAAAGATTGTAAATGACATGATGGAAAGTTTTCAGTATAATAACTCGAGTCATATTGATACATATAATAATTTTTGTTCAATAATTCTACAAGCAGTTCAGATGTCAGTAATCAGTTTTAATAAAAACAATACCACTTGCGACTCTCGCAGATCTAGGAGGAAGCTTCGACTCCCTTGGTGGAACGAGAAGTGCACTAGAGCTGTACAAGATTGTAAGCAAGCATACATCTTATTTAAATCAAATCCTTGTCTAGACAATTTTATAAGTTTCAAACATATGCAAGCCCGAAAAAAACGTATCCTACGACAGGAGCGTCGTGCATGTTGGTTAGAGTTTTGTCATTCTATTAATAGACTCACTCCAATGAGTCAAGTTTGGGCAAAAATGAGGAAGTTAAAAAATGTTTCTACAAATAGCAGTTTGTTTTCTAGTTATGAATGGATCTCTCAATTTCTGCATAAGTATACTCCTGATTCAGTTCAGAATTTTTACACAGTCAGTCACAATAACTTACAAAATTGCACAAATAATTTCATGGTGGAAACTTTTTCTATTGAAGAGCTAAAATCTGCTTTAAGATCAAGAAGAGATTCGGCATGTGGCTTAGATTGGCTCTCATACAAAATGTTAAAATTATTAAATTCACACAGTTTGTCTATATTTTTAAATATTTTGAATTCACTTTGGCATTGTTCTATTATTCCTGAGGAATGGAAAACAGATTGTTTAATACCTATCCTGAAACAGGGTAAAGACCCTAACAGCGCTGACTCATATCGTCCTATTACTCTAAGTTCGTGTGTTGGTAAAATATTTGAACAGCTTCTAAAACAACGTTTGATATTTTACATTGAAAGTAATAGTCTACTACCTTACAATCAATTTGGCTTTCGATGTGGTCGTTCTGCTCGGGAAAGTCTTAGTCATTTATCTCTGGATATACACAGTGCTCTTGTCGAGCATAAAATGTTGGGATCTGTTTTCTTCGATATTGTTGGTGCTTTTAATAATGTAAATTTAAGTACATTGTCATCCATTCTCCTTTCACTAAATGTTCCTGAAAAAATAGTAAGTTGGATTTTTGAGTTTTTAAATGAACGTAAATTGTATGTAAAAGTCAATAATCAATTAATAGGACCTAGGTATTCTTATAGAGGAGTTTCTCAAGGAGGAATATTAAGTCCTCTATTATTTATTTTATATATTGCTAGATTAAATAATGTGCTGGGTAGTGATGTCTGTAATTTACAATTTGCTGATGATTTGGTTGTGTATTGTTCAGGAGAAAACCTTAACAGCATTGAAACAAAACTCAATGCTAGCTTGGAAAAATTGGGACATTATTTTGAAAGTCTTAGTTTGGAGGTCAGCTATGAGAAAAGTAAGGTTGTTGTCTTTTCCAAAAATGTTGTTGGTTCTCCTAGTATTAAAATTTATTACAATAATAGCCTTATGTTAGTGGATAGTTCCATAAAATTTTTAGGTGTTACTTTTCTCAGTAATTTTAAATGGAATGTGTATGTTGATTACTTAGCAAACAGAGCATTAAAAGCTTGCAATATTTTGAAATCTCTCGCTGGCACTTATTGGGGTGCTGATCCAGGGACATTACTGATTTTATATAAGTCCTTAGTAAGAAGTCACTTCGAATATGCATTTTTTTGCTATAGTGGTGTACAAAAACTAGTAGAAAAACTAGACAAAGTGCAAAATAGATGCTTACGTATTATTTTGGGAGCTATGTGTTCAACACCTATAGTGTCAATGCAAGTCGAATGTAGTTTGCCTCCATTGATAATTAGATTCAATTACCTCAGAACAAAATTCTTCATTAAGATTTCTTCTATCAGTGATCATCCTCTTCTATTGCAGTTAAAGAAGGCTATTAATGGGATCAATCCCCCTTTTCTAGTACAAGGTTTATCTGAAATTTTAAAAGATTGTTCTAATCAAAATTATTTTTCTAGCTCCATTTGGCCTTGTTATTTATATTCCTATGAATCAAAGTATTGTCCATTTAAAATAGTAATTAATGAATCTTTGAAGTTTAAAGAGGATGTTTACAGAATGCTTGAGGAATGGAATGGTTACAATCAATTGTACACAGATGGCTCAAAAAATGATAATGCTGTATCTATGGCTATTTATGACGTTCAGGCTCGAAGTGGGTTAGGAAATAGGTTGTCTTCAGTAGCAACTGTGTATACAGCAGAGGCTATGGCAATACTCAGTGCTTTAGAGTATATTGAGACTAGGCAAGAAAATAAATGGATTATTATCACTGATAGTATGAGTGTATTGAGAGCACTAGAAAATCCCAGTTGTAATGCAAAAACAAGTTACATAATTTATAATATCAGAGAAAAATACAATAATTTACATAAGTTCAAAGATATCGTCCTTTTCTGGACTCCTTCACATATCGGGGTAGTTGGAAATGAACAAGTTGATTACCTGGCTAAATTCATTGTTAATCATCATCAGGAATGTCCAATTTTGCATAAGCCCATTCCAAATTCAGATGCGTTGACTTATTTCAAATCAAAACTGGCACGTGAATTTCACAATTTCTGGCAGCATGTAGTTGAAACCAAAGGAAAGTGGCTAGCTGAAATTAAAACAAAGATTTCTCCTCCTTGGTTTACAGGAGGAAATATCTATCGGAACAGAAAGTTTTATACAACGATTTGTCGTCTACGGCTAGGTCACTGTCGATTTAATGCACATCTGTTTAGAATTGGCATTCTGTCTTCCCCAAATTGTGATTATTGTAATTCTGCTATACAAACATTGGATCACATTGTATTTGATTGTCCTAATTTTGCTCTTCAAAGGATCATTTTAGTTGATCGCCTGCTAGGTATTTATGAAAATGCTGAAGATATCCCGCGCTCGCTTCAGCAACTTTTGACGAAAAAAGATTGTTTTTTACCAATTTACGATTTTATTGTATCAACTGTTGATGAAATTTGAATTTGACAACTACTACACTTTTGACATAAAATTATATGATATTGAGATATTGAGATAATATTAAATAAAACATGAAAGAAGACTCGGCTCCGGTCCAACAAAAGGTACTGAACTTGAATATATTAAAAGAAGACTTGGCTTACGCCTAACTATTGGTTATTGAAGACATTGATAAAAATAAGACTTGGTTTCGGCCTGACTATTGGATATTGAAGACATTGAATAAAGAAGACATGGTTTCGGCCTTGATTATATTATAGAAAGACAAGAAAGAAAAAAAAAGAAGAATTGGAAGAAAAAGAAAACTAAATCAGACTTGGCTGTATGGGCTCAGCTCCCTTTGCCTGTCCCAAAGAGGGACGAAAAGAACCAAAAAAAAAAAAAATGTCTTTGGTCACGTCAATATTGCTAAACTGTTATTTTTTATTGACTTAAATACGGGGCTTTTGGCTTTGTTGCATTTTATGTATCTTTTTTAATTTTTATTTTGTAATGTGCGTTTTGTTTGTGCAGAATAAACAATTTTTCTTTCTTTTCTTCTTCTTTCTTTCTATAGTCGAAAATTGACTTTGACAGCACCGCGGCCATTTTGTGAAATTTTTAGACGGCCATAACTTCCCAACGGAGTGTCGTGGAGGGCTGGGATCTTCGCTGCACATACCAATAGGGCCTTAGGTATAAGACAAGATGGTTTTCAGGCGTTTTCAGGACGTGGAGATTTTTCAGCCTGAAAACCGTTTCTCTGGATCGGTCTCACCGAGCCAAGTTCAGAGAGCCCAAGCACCGGGGTTTTTGGACCGGTGGTTCCGGAGATATTCACCTGTAACCACATTCAGGCCGCCATCTTGGCAAGAAACCAGATTTTCTTGGTTGAAATATCTCCGTGACCCCTGGGCAGAACTGCACCGAGTTTGGGGTCATCAGAAAGGGCTCGGTGAGGGCTATCCATTTAACTCAGTAGAACGACTCTACATAGAGTCTCTCCAAGAGAGTCTCTACTTTTATTATTTTGAGTCGTTTTAATTCCCTTTTACTTCATTTTCTTTCTTTATTGTGTGACCCGCTCCTTTGAGCGAAGGGCTGACTGATAGTCAGTCTATAGAGGCTGGACCGCTTAGGATTTTTAAATCATAAAGCAAAAACTGCATTTACTTCATTGTTTGCATTATAATTTATTGTGTCTTCTTCTCGACAAGTCCTACCTCTGGGACTTAAAATTTTCTTTATTATACACCCTAATCTTAGATCCCCCCTTTACAGAGATTCAGTAATACTGATCATTTAGTGTCCTCTGCGACCTTCACCACCACCACCACCACCACCACCATCACCTTCCTGCATCTTGACCTTCTTCTTCTTTCTGTGACCTCTCAAGCGCTCATGTAGGATGTTCGGACTAAGGACCCCCCTTAACAAAACGAAGGCTGTGGCGGAGATTACGAGCGTGGAGGAGGTAGGCACAGTGCCAGCGCGTACCTCAGTGAGGCGAAGTGTTGGGGAATGGGAAGCGGAGAAAGAGAAAGTGGGGCAACCCCAAAAAACTCAGACATCTGCCAAAAAATTATCCATTCCTCCTTCCCCCAAGAATACAACCAAGCCCACGCCACCGAAATCAAAGCCCAAACTACTGGCCACCCAGAGGATGAGGTCAGATACCTACGAGCTGCCAGGGAAAGCCCTGGTGAGTCCGCCTCGAGAATCGCCACCTATAAAATACCTCAACAGGACTACGGAGGCAAAGGCGTGTCTCACCAGCGCCAAGCTTCAACTCGACAGCTCGAGGAATTTAAAAAGGAAATAAAGGAGTGTATCACTAGAGCGGTAGAAAGATTGTATCATCTAGTCAAGGAGGGGGAGAGTGAGAGGGCTAAAACGCCCAAAGAAACAGCTGAGCTTGAAAAAGCTCTCGTGGACCCTACGCCGACCTCAGGTGGACCGACAGTGCTCATGGAGCAGCTAATGGAGAACCTCCAGCAGCACAAAAAGGCGCTGGAAGAATGCCAGCTGCACACACGGGCTCTGTCGGAGCACCTGCAACAAGCGCCTCGCTTTGTCGTAGGACAGGGACCCTCATTCGCTGAGATGGCCGCCGCTCCAAAGCGACACTTTCAGGAGCCCCTTCACTCGATGGTTGTGTCGTCGGTGGATGACAAAGACACCGGGGAAGAGGTTCTTGAAAAGATTCGGAAAGCTGCAAACGCAAAGGACGGCTTTGTAACGGTGGACAAAGTCAGAAAGGCCAAAGACCGAAAGGTAGTAGTTGGTTGTAGAACAAGGGAAGAGAGGCAAACTGTCAAGGAAAGGCTGACTGTGGAAGGAAACCTCCTAGTGGAGGATATGAAGAACAAGGACCCACTGGTGGCTCTTAAGGACGTCTTTAACTATAACACCGATGAGGACGTCCTAAGAGCTTTCAGAAACCAGAACACAGACCTCTTTAAAGACCTGAAGAGTGAGGATGACAGGGTCGAATTAGCCTACACGAGGAAGAATAGAAACCCCCACACAAACCACGTAATTTTGAGAGTGTCGCCGCAGTTGTGGAACAGAACACTGCACAAAGGGGCCATACACATCGACATACAGCGCATAAAAGTTGAAGACCAGTCTCCACTGGTCCAATGCACATGCTGCTTAGCGTATGGCCATAGCAAACGTTTCTGTAAAGAAACCATAGTTAAGTGCAGCCACTGCGGCGGCCCTCACACCAGAAAACAGTGCCCTGACTGGCTCGCCGGAACAGCCCGCCATTTAGGGGGGCTGGAAGAGGGCGTTGTCCGCCCTCCGCCGACGCCCGGTGCGCCTGCTGCGGGCTGGGTGGGTGGAAGATATCTCCCGCTCCCTTTCCGCAGCCTCCTTCTGCGACATGACTGTTTCGCAGAAGTATACCACCGTGTCCCAGGACTCCTCGCTACCGACCATGGACTCAATCACAGCCGGCAGCGATAGGTCGTTGCCTATTTCTGAGACGAGGGCACGACGCGGCTCCTCCCAAGCGGCACATTCTGCCAGCGTATGCCGCGCCGTGTCCTCCCGGCAGTCGACGCAGTGGTGACACCGGGCATCCGGCTCCCTGTTTATGCGACACAGGTACTTCCCGAAGCAACCATGCCCCGAGAGCACCTGCGTCGTCCGAAACGACAGGGAGCCGTGCCTTCTCCCGAGCCATTGCCCGAGTACTGGCCGGACCGCCTCGACGGTGGCGAGGCTGGCGGTAGGGCCTGAAAGCCTATCCTGCCAGCTCGCCACCAGGGCTGCGCGGAGCTGCGACCGACGAAGCTCCATGTGGCGGTCCGTCAGTCGCTCGTCCCGCTCCCGCGCTTCCTCGTGCCACCGGTACAGTGACGCGAGTACTTTCGCCTCGAGGTCCCACGGTGGGGATCCAGCCAGTACACAGGCCGCCTCGTAGGAGATCGTGCGATATCCCCTGATGACTCTGACGGCCATAGCACGCTGCGGTCTTTGCAGAACAGCGATGCTGCCGGCCGTCAGGTCAGCCGCCCAAATTGGGGCCCCATACAGGGCCATGGATCGCACGATCCCCACGTAGAGCCGCCTACAGGCGACGCTCGGGCCCCCCAGATTGGGAAGCAGCGTTGACAGCGCCCCAGCCACGCCCATCAACTTAAGCGCCAGCCGCCGGAAGTGGGGGCCGAAGTCTCACCGGCTGTCGAGCACTAATCCCAGATATTTCATGGTGGACTCGACAGCGATCCGACACCCCCCGACCACGATGTGTGATCCGGCCGGCGACACCCGCCGGGGGCCATGAAAGGCCATGGCCTCCGACTTGTTGAGGGCCACCTCCAGGCCTAGGCGCCGTATGCGGCTCACCACAAGTGAGACCGCAGCCGTCGCCAGCAACGCTGCCTCCCTGTACGAGCTCCCCCGGGCCGTGACCAGCGTGTCATCAGCATAACACGTCAGTTCCACGCCCGGCGGAAGCTCGCCCCTCAGCACCCAGTCGTACCCGATGTTCCACAGGAGCGGGCCAACGACCGAGCCCTGTGGAACACCGCACGACATGCGGCGCTGGTTTCTGCCATCACGTCCCATGTAGGTGACACCCCTATTCTCGAGATAAGCCCCAACGATGTGGCAGAGGTAAGAAGGCACCCGATGGTACAGCAGTGCCTCCCGAATGCAGCTCCAAGGCAGGGTGTTGAAGGCGTTAGATATGTCCAAGAACACCGCCACCATCACCCCGCCCCGGGACACTGCTTCCTCTGCCAGGACTCTCACCCGCGATATCGCGTGGATGGTGGAGCGCCCGTGCCGAAAGCCAAACTGACTCTCGGCCAGGTCAGGCCCCTCTCTGCACAAGTGGTGGACGAGGCGGGCAGCGATAATTCGCTCGAATAGCTTCCCAACCTCGTCCAGCAACACTATGGGCCTGTACGCAGACGGTGAGTCTGCAGGGCGCCCCGCCTTCTTGAGCAGGACCAGACGACCTGTTTTCCACAAACTGGGAAACTGGCCCCGCTCAAGGCACGCTGTGAAGAGTCCTCTCAGTTGGGGCTCTAGCTCTTTCAGAGCGAGGGCCAACGCACAGCCGTGTACACCGTCGGGCCCCGGAGCCACGTTCTTGGCCCGGAGCCGCAACACGGCCGCCCCCATCTCTCCTTGTGTCACCTCTGGGACGCTGGCGTTCTCTTCTGTAGGCTCTGCGGCCGTGGGCAAAGCCATCGGCGGCGGAGTGTGCTCCGCTCTTGCCGGGAAGAGGGCTGTGACGGCCTCCTCCAGCAGCTCTGGTTGGAGACTCTCCGTGAGTGAAGGCGCCGCGGCTCGAAGTTTCCCTCGAACCGCCCGATAGGGGCGCCCCCACGGATCTCCATCGAGAGTCTCCAACATCTCCTCCCTGGCTCGCGTCCTCGCTTCGCCGATGGCCAGCCACAGAGCCTCCTTCGCCGCGCGGTACACCTCATACAGCGCGGCTTCTTCGTCAGGGACCCGACGACGTCTCCTGCGGTAGTGGGTGTACCGGCGCCTGACCAACACGCACGCGACACGTAGCCGCGCGATCTCGGCAGACCACCAGTACACCTGGCGCCTCGCTGAATGCGTGTGGACGCGGGGCATGGACGCGTCGCAGATGTGCGTCATCGCCCCGCGGAACCACAGCACTTCCTCTTCGACGTCAACGGGTCCGTCCGTTGCCGACTCCCGGCTCCAGGCCTGGACAATAGCAGCCTCCTCGAGAAGTTCCCTGTCGATGCGCTTACGCGCCCAGCGCGGGCCGTCCATTCGCGGGGCCGATGGACTACGGCCGCCGATGGTCTGGGTGGAAACGTCGAACCGGATGTATCTGTGATCCGACAACGTCTCCACCCCCACAGCGACACGCCAGTCACGGACACGGCTTGCGACAGTAGGGCTAGCGAACGAGACGTCCACTATAGAACCACCCCGCTGCCGCACGCACGTGTGGACCGAGCCCCGGTTTAGAACAACCAGGCCGGTCGTGACCGCCCACTCTTCCAGCACTTCGCCCCTAGCGTCGGTCACCGGAGATCCCCACGCCGATGACTTGGCGTTGAGATCCCCCAGCAACAGCACAGGGCGAGGGTGGAGTCGGCCTACGACGGCGCCCAACTCGACAAGGAAGTTCTCGAAGATGGCGAGGCTCTTGTTGGGCGAGAAATACGCCCCAACCGTGCCAATGCCGTCCGCGAGGGCGGCTACCCAGCCGTGACCTCGGGATGGGTTGACAAGAGCCCCGCCAATTATGGCCACCGAGCCATCCAGAAGTATGGCTCGGCGACCACAGCCACGTCGATCGACCACTCTGCCATGCTCTGGAGCAAGAGGTCCTGAGCTCTGGCAGCGTGGTTGATATTGCCCTGGAGGAAATGGTAAGGCGCCATTATGCGCAGTCCATTCCCTCCACAGCACCATTCCTAGGCCGAGAGTCGGCCGTTGAGCACCCAGGCTGAGGGGGGGGGGGGGGGGTAAAGAGCCCCCGGCAGCCTTGGCACCCCTTCTTCGCCTCCTCTTCTTGCCCTTTTTGGTGAGCGCACCACAGGCTTTGCCGCCCGCTCTGTGCCCAGCGGGCCTCCCTGCAGCAGCACAAAGGCTGCAGTTTGGCGCGGCGGAGCACTGGGTGGCCTTGTGGCCGGGCTGACCGCAGCGATAACACAGCTCGCTGCGGTCTATTTCTGCGGTGCTCCGTGCCCTGACATGCCCCATGTCCAGGCAACGGAAACACTGCAAAGCCCTGGGTTGCAGCAGCTTGACCCTCGCTGCAACCCACCCCACCTACAGACGTCCAGCGTCGGCAACCTTATTGGCCGCCGCCACCGGACACTTCACCCAGATCGCACCGAGCCCGGAAGCGTCGGTGCGGATCTCGCCCGTACGCACATCGTCAGGCGCACACCCACCGACTCTGGCGACGGCCGCCGCAACCTCAGCCGGGGTCGTCGAGTCGTCCAGGCCGTCGACGCGCAACTCACTCGTCTTCATGGGCCTGGACACCCGAACGTCCTCCGGGTTGAGGACCTCCCTCAGTTTGGCGGCCAAGATGTCCGCCTTTTCACTGCTAGAGGCACCGGAGACCTGTAGCAGCCGTGCCCCCGTAATGGCCGGCCTCAATATGAAGCCGGACGGTGTGCCAAGGTCGGGGAATGCGACCTTGGCTTTCGCCTCCGCCAGGACCGCCTTGTACGAGACGCCCCTCTCGACAGCTCTGGGCTGCAGAGTTATCACCACAGCCGCGGAGCGTGGGGCTGTCGCCCTAGGCGGCCCTTGGGTCCTCTTTTTTGGTGCCGGTGCTTTTGCGGGAGCTGGCAGCGCTTTCTTCTTCTTCTTTTTCCCCTTTTTGACGACTGTCGTCCAGCCCTCCGTAGTAGCCTAACCTAACCTAACCCAGTTCCCCCGAGTAACCGATAATACATCGCACGAGTAACATCAGCTCCGCGTAAAAAATTCACCAAAATTATACTCTGTTTATTATAACATTAGAAAAAAGAGGCTCGCAGAAGCAGGAGTACGAAACCTTTTATTTCAAGTTAAGTTCAAACAATTTAAATAAATAATGTGAGCTTTTTTTGTAACAATGTATGGCATGCATACAATAAAGTATTTACTATCGATCTACTCGTCACAAGGCTTGGATAGGTACATGAAATGAAACAATTTTTAGTAACAATCAGTTTATGAAAAAACAACTATCACATTGTTTTCAACAAACCAACTATAATAATTTAGAATGTCAGAGGATCTAGACACGCGGTAGCGTGTCAAGCCAAGTTCAAGTAACAGAACTGGCGAGCAGCACCGAACACGAACACGAACCATTGGAGCCACTTTTGACCCCCTCTTAACTCAAAAACTATTTCACATAAACGTGTCAAATTTGGCTCATATAGTGAGACTTGCAAAATACATATGTGCTCCAAATTTCATTAACACATCCCAAACAGTTATTTATAGATATAAACGTCCAAAAATCGTCATTTTTATCACTGACTGACTATAGATCAAAACTCTAACCCAGTTCCAGACGACCTAGAAAGTTCAAATTTGGCTTGCAGATAGGTAATTAGGTTATATATATAAAGGAATAAATCAGAAACCGGTAAATGTTATAATAATTTTCCACTTAATTGATTCTATTAGGAACACATAACAAAAACCATTTAGTATTAATTTTGTTATAAATAAGTACCTACTAATAATGTATGTACAAAAAGTAATGATATCCCATCAAAAACATAAATGTGAAATGAGAGCCAAGTTCAATATTATGATGTATGCCTTGGTTGTTGACGTCAACGACAAAAGAAGTGAGATCTAAATGGGTGCCAAGTTCAATGGTCAGTCATGAAATTTATTTATAAGTACATAAAATATCATTTATTCTTATAACTTAGGATAATATATTGTAGCCAAAGGTCTGACTTGGCTAGTTTTCATATACGAATTATATTATAACCTTCGCAAGTTCTAAACCTGTTACTTGTCGGATCTTATTTTATTTTTCCGAAAATTTGGCTTGCTGGTAGAAACTAGACATCGAACATAATAATTCGTAAATGAGAACTAGCCAAGTCAGACCTTTGGCTACAATATATTATCCTAAGTTATAAGAATAAATGATATTTTATGTAGTTATAAATAAATTTCAGGACTGACCGTTGAACTTGGCACCCATTTATATCTCACTTCTTTTGTCGTTGACGTCAACAACCAAGGCATATATCATAATATTGAACTTGGCTCTCATTTTACATTTATGTTTTTAATGGGATTAAAAAAAATACACTACTAACAGTAAAACATTTTCTAGAGACAAAAGCGTAAATTGAGATTTATTACTATTAAAGAAGAGAAAAAGTTTTGCCAACTTAATGAACAACACAAAACTAACAATTATAACGATAACAAAAAAATAACAAAAGAAAAACAGTAAAAAAACAAAATCACGAAAATTCAGCAATAACAACGAGAAAAGGCGTAGCATTCACAAGTACCAAGTGAATGACAATACAATTGACAACTGCAGAAAATTTACGCAATTAGAAGGATGGTTGATCGTATAAACCGACAAAATAAAAAAAAACACGTGCTCCCATAACTTATGAAGGAAATACGTAACATTTTAGATTTGGTAGAATTATAGTGACGTAAAAAACGTTCCCGGTAGACGGTACTGTTCACCCCTGCTTCTTTTAGATTTTAAACATCGACACGACAATATAGAATGTAAAATCTAAACAATATTAAATGAAAGCCTTGTAATTTCAGAAGGTAGATAGATTAAATAAGTACAATTAAGTGTGACAGCTGTTATATAAATTGATTATATTTAACTCCACATCAATCTTGACTGTAATAATGTTTGTTGTAATTTTATTGCAAAGTGTGCACCTAAAAGAGCCTTTTTTAACTTCTGTCTAATGCTATAGTAAATGGAGTATAGACGCGTTGAGTTACGGGCGTGAAACAGTTATCAGTGGAATTCCGTAGTGTTGATTCACCAGGATTAGTGTGGGCAAGTGTCTATCTCAGCGGGTTGCAGAGCAGGACCCCCGGAACTTCAGCGGTGAATAACTCAGCCAAGGTTAGTGGAGTCGGTCTACCTACAACAATCCTGGAAAACGCGGCGGATACCTATTCAGTGACATATCGACCAGCGAGATCAGAGCACGGGCTTGGGAGTTATTAAGGTGCGAAAATCGTCAAAAAACGTG
The DNA here is from genome assembly GCA_932294355.1 of Aporophyla lueneburgensis. Lineage (NCBI taxonomy): Eukaryota > Metazoa > Arthropoda > Insecta > Lepidoptera > Noctuidae > Aporophyla > Aporophyla lueneburgensis. Next base: position 32,270,347 of record OW028744.1, on the reverse strand, counting down.
GGTTTTGGTGACAAAATAACCTTACTTAGGCCACACGTGTTTCTAAACCACGAGGCGTGACGCAAATCTAACGATCCTAGCCCTTACTGGAGACTCCGAAGCCGGCCGAGGATTCCGCCTGCAGATCAGAAACCAGTGTGACGACTCCACGGCTCACCACCAGGTAAGCCCCGAGGGAACTCCTAAACCCTTAGTCCCACCCCCCCCGAGTTTGGGCTCAATCGACTTGGGATTTCTGGACCTTGCCTGAGTCACCAAGGGTCCCCTCATCCCCAAAAACCCTTTACCCCTCACCCTCAATTACCCCCGCCCCTTCACCTCCTCCCCCCTCAAACGTCTCCTCGTGAAACCTCCCCTCCCCACTCAGGGCTACCTCACCCCCCCGCGACCTATCTTCGTACCCGTAGGAGCTAGAAAGCCGAGTTTGGGCTCATTTTAAAGGGCAAAGAAAGTTCTACAACTTGGCCCCTACAGAATCCTGAATTTCGGCAGCCTACACACGTAGTGACTTAACGACCGCAGAATCCTACTGAAGGCCACCACCAGAGCACCTCACGGGCTCAGAACATCGAGTCTTACAGTTATCGGGCTCCTCATCGGACAGCAGACGCAGACCACCAGCGGAGCATCCGTGAGTCCATCTTTAGTTTAAGTATTTAGATTAAGTTATCTTACACAGGCATAGTAAACCACGCCTTACCGTACTAAAATGTCATCCAAACAACCCACCACCTCCCGCAAAATGACCACGGAGGCCGCGAAACCCCCGAAATCACTCCGCGAGAAGGTTTTAACAAATACGGCCAAGTCGGTGGTGTCAGAGAAGTCGGAGCCGGACGTACCAAGGTGCACACCACCACTCTCTGAGACTCTCTCCACAGAACATCGCAGCAGAGTCTCAGAGATCGTAATAAACTGGGAGCAATGCGGCATCTCCCCACCCCGCCGGATCATCTCGGACGAGGAAAGTTCGGTGGCGTCATCCGTCAGCCGAACTGACCGCTCCGAGAGTGGACGGCCGAGCCTCCTGTACAGAACGCCGAGAATAGGCACAGGCGTGGAAATGGACCTGGCTACCAGAGAGGCCAACGACCTTCTCCAGAGGGGAAAGGATGCCCTGGAAGCCGCCGGCAACATGAAACGGGAGTGCAAGGCCACGGCCCATGAGTGTTTGCAAGGCCTGTATAAGACGGCTCTGTCGCTGGCGGACTCGAGGGCTCGCCACAAGTTCAATCTCGAGAAGGAGCGCTCTCGACACGCAAAAGAACTTCTGCGGGTCGAGAGAGCTCATACTCGAGAACTGATGAATTTGAAGGTGGAGCTCTCCCTCATGCAAACGGACGTCTCCGAAACACGAAAAGAGGCGAAAGGGATCCGAGAATGGCTCGGACACGAGACCCTTGATGCCTTCAAAGGCATTAAAGAAATAAAAGACGAGGTCGCCGCAGCAGCCCTCAGGAACCCAAACGAGCATGAGAAGACGAGGCAGGAGAGCACAAGAGCCCCGGGAGATCCCAAGAGTGATCCTATGGGAGCAGGGCTTTCACGCCTCGACACAGCAATGGCCAGCATCTCCAACCAGCTGGACGTGCTCCGGAAGGTGCTTGAGAGACTCAAGGAGGACCTCGCACACCCAAGTAATACCGAGTCGGACCCTAATAGCCTGGAGACAGGCCTCCTCACTACCATCAAATTTGATGAGGCCGTGGCCTCATTACAGGAACAGATACAGGCCATCGCCAACAGGCCTGTAGCCTCCCCACCACCACCACCACAACCACCAATCAACATCGCGAAACAATTACAACCAATTTCTGAAAGGCTGGAGCTCGTCTCAGCGGACCTCCGCGTACTGCGTGACAAAGAACCGCCAATCCAGGCGCCCCCGGCGCTGAATCTGGAGGCGGAACTAGCAGTCGGGGAGGTGAAGAAGAGCCTCCAGAACATCGAAAAAGGGGTGGCGGACCTGGGTAAAGCGGAGAGACCGCTTCAGCAACAGCAGGGCCCCAAAACCTTTGCCCAGGTCACGAGCACACCGAAACCCCCTAAACCACCCACACAACCCAACCACACCCTGATTTTCTCGTCGACGAATCCCCAGCACACTGGAGACAACGTGATCGAGAGAATCAGGACCGCCCTGGACCTAAAAACAAGTGGAGCCCGAGTTGACACAGTCCGGAAAGCGCGCAACCAGAAAGTGGTCCTAAGGTGCGCGAGCAAGTTGGACTTAATTAAAGTAAAGGACCAATTTAAAACCAACGCAGGGCTCAAGGTCCAGGAGCCAAAACCCCAAAACCCTCTCGTCTGCATCAAGGGAGTGCTGTCCAGCTACAGCGACGGGGAGATCGTCGATCTCCTTAAGGCGCAGAACAAACATCTTCTGCAGGACGTCGCTGTCGATGGACAGACCCTAAAGGTGCGCTATAGGAAGCGTGCGAGGAACCCCCATGAGTGCCACCCTGTTCTGGAGCTCTCGCCGGAGCTCTGGAAAAGCTATACTCAGGCACAAAAAGTCCACGTGGGCATCAAGCGATGCTCGATAGAGGACCAGTCCCCACTAGTCCAATGCACGAAGTGCCTTGCATACGGACACAACAAGTCCATATGCAAGGCTGGAAAAGAAGCGTGCAGTTACTGCAGCGGTGCACACAATGTGAGGGACTGCCTAACTCGAGCTGATGGCAAACAGCCCACCTGCATCAACTGCAAAGTGGCACAAAGGACGGGCAGCGACCTGGTACATACAGCGTTCAGCGAAGACTGCCAGGAACGCCAAAAATGGGATGGAATAGCAAGGTCGCTCGTTTCCTATTGCTAAGGGCGACCAAACACACCACCCAACCAGTCACCTCTCAAAACACAACAAGACCGACAGCAAGATTGCCGTTCATCCAGGTAAATCTTCAGCGCTCCAAGCTGGCCACAGAAGAATTACACCTGGCGGCGCAGGCAAAGGGAGTTTCAGTAGCACTTGTTCAAGAGCCCTATGTAGGAAGAACAGGTGTGATGAAACAAAACCCCGGCGCGCGAGTCATCCAGTGTAGCCTGAATCGCCAGAAACCAGTTAAAGCCGCTATCGTTGTTTTCGGGCACAACCTGGAGGTCATCCACGACCCCCAGCTTGTGACCGAGAATATCGCGGCCGTTTTGCTGAAGGCAGGCCAGGTCAGTTTTGGGGTGCTATCGGTCTATTTTGAAGGTGACCAAGACATCGAACCATACCTTTCAGAAACACACAACACAATACAAAAACTAAACACCAACAACATCTTAGTGGGAGGAGACGTAAACGCCTGGAGCCAGTGGTGGGGAAGTGTTTCCGAAAACCATCGCGGAGCGGCGTACAACTCGTTCCTCAATGAGCGGGATCTCCACATCCTCAATACAGGACAAACTCCGACGTTCGAGACCTATAGAGGAGACAGGTGGTGCACTAGCATCGTCGACGTGACGGTATGCAGATACATACCACAACGCGATAACCTTCTCGATTCGCTTAGAAAAGGCCTTAGAACCAATTAGGCCGATTTCGACGCGCATCTACAACACCAAGAAGGCAAAGTGGTCCGACTTCAGCACGCACTTCAAGACCAGCTTAGCAGAAAATGACATCATACCAGTCAGAGTCTCGAGCGTCTCGAATCCAGAGGATTTGGAGTCACTCATCACAGCGTACACAAGTTACATCCACCGCTCATGCGAGGAAGCGATCCCAGAACTGGGGTCGCCTAAGCTGAACGCCAAGCCCCCATGGTGGAGCCCTTCTCTAGATCGTCTCAAAAAAGACGCGATGACGAAAAAGAGAAGGATCCGAAATGCAGCCGCAAGCCGGAGACACTTCACCATCCAAGAATACGTACTGGCCAAACAAACGTACACCACAGCAGCAATGGAAGCAGCCACAGCCAACTGGAAGGAGTTCTGCTCGAAGCAGGACCGAGCGAGCATGTGGGACCGCATATACAGGGTACTTAGGAAGACAGCCAGAAGACAGGACGACACCCTCCTGAGAAACACCGCAGGCGAGACGCTCACCCCAGAGCAATCCGCGGATCTTCTGGCAAAAACCTTCTACCCCGATGACTCAACGAATGCCGAACAGCCATACCACACCACTCTGAGGAGGCTAGCGGAGAAGAAAAACCCCCGAGGTCTGCCTGCTAACGATCCACTTTTTACGGCCGCGGAACTGGAAATGGTTCTCCAGAACCAAAATCCGAAAAAAGCCCCCGGTCTCGATGGATTAACGGCAGACATCTGCACAGCGGCAATAAACTGCAATAGAGAAGTGTTCTTAGTGATAGCCAACAGGTGCTTGTCGCTGTCCCACTTTCCGAAGCAGTGGAAGGTCGCCCACGTGTGCATTCTCCGCAAGCCAGGCAAGGACGACTACACCAGCCCAAAGTCGTACAGGCCAATAGGTCTGCTCTCGGTCCTAGGAAAAATCGTCGAGAAGCTCCTAGTAGGCAGACTCCAGTGGCACTTCCTCCCAACACTGAACACAAACCAGTACGGTTTCATGCCGCAGCGCGGAACCGAGGACGCCCTCTATGCCCTAATGGGACATATTCGTGCCGAAATCAAAGCCAAAAAGATCGTGCTTTTGATATCATTGGACATAGAGGGAGCCTTCGATAACGCGTGGTGGCCAGCACTCAAAAGGCAGATGGTGGTCAAACACTGTCCGAAAAACATCTACGCTCTCGTCACCTGGAAGACCGGAACATCAGGGTCAACTACGCCAGAGCGACTAGTGAGAAGGGTACCACGAAAGGATGCGTCCAGGGCTCAATTGCCGGACCGACGTTCTGGAACCTTATCCTAGACTCGCTTTTACACAAGATGGCTAGAATGGGGGTGTACTGCCAAGCCTTCGCAGACGACATTGTCCTAGTTTTCTCGGACTTTACAGCCGGTCCCCTGCAGCAGTCAGCCAACGACATGCTAGACATAGTATCGGAATGGGGCGTCCAAAACAAGCTACGTTTCGCCGCGCACAAGACCAATGCGATGGTGTTAACAGAAACCTTAAGTACGACGTTCCGGTACTCCACATGTCGGGCACGCGGCTGAACCTGGTCGAAGAAGTCAAGCTGCTAGGTCTCACAATAGACTCTAAACTCACCTTCAACGCGCACGTGTCCGCAACCTGTAAAAAGGCTGCAGACATCTACAAGCAGCTGGCATGCGCGGCAAAGGTGACTTGGGGTCTCAACAGAGAGATAATTAGGACAATATACGTGTCGGTGATAGAGCCCATCGTGATGTATGCAGCGAGTGCGTGGGCCCCCGCAGCTGAGAAACTGATGACAAGGAATCAGTTTGTTTCACTGCAGAGAGGTTTTGCGCAGAAGATCTGCAAAGCATACCGCACGGTGTCTCTAACATCGGCACTTATCCTGTCAGGCCAACTCCCCCTAGATCTCCGGGTAATCGAGGCCGCGACCCTTTTTAAGATCAAAAAGGGCCATTTCCTAGAGTTCATACCGCCGGGTCGTGAGCTGGAGTGCAACGTGCATCACTCCCAAAACCCCCACCCAGCGCTACTCCCAACAACAGAGTATGCACGCCTAGAAGACTTGACTCCCGAAACTCTGGAAACCCACCAAGTAATCGGTCCCCAAATATACACCGACGGCAGCAAGATAGAGGGGAAGGTCGGAGCTGCCCTGACCTGGTGGGAAAACGGAAAGGAGTCCAAGTTCAGCACCTTCGGCTTGGAGCCTCACAACACAGTCTTCCAATCGGAAATGTACGCTCTCTTCAGGGCTTTCAGGATGGCCAGAGAGTCCGGAGAGACTTCCGTAAGCATTTTAAGTGACTCTAGCCCCAGCCGCGCCCATCAACTTGGGCGCCAGCCGCCGGAAGTGGGGGCCGAAGTCCCACCGGCAGTCGAGCACCAATCCTAGATAATTCATGGTGGACTCGACAGCGATCCGACACCCCCCGACCACGATGTGTGATCCGGCCGGCGGCGCCCGCCGGGGGCCATGAAAGACCATGGCCTCCGACTTGTTGAGGGCCACCTCCAGGCCTAGGCGCCGTCTGCGGCTCATTTTGAGGCAACCTTCAGGACGACATCCACGCCGTCCAAAACCTGGCGGCCCAGTGCCACCGGCGACAAACTCCCTCCGGCAGCCATCCTGGCCGAGCGCCGCTCCTTCGCCTGACGTGTCATCTCACCGACTTCGTCGTCCGCCACAGCTTTGCGTTGCGCCCGCTTCGCGGCGTTGGCTTCCGCCTTATTAAGCCCGAGCAGGGAGCCCTCGCTGGTCGGGTCACTCTCCAATATCTCTACGTGCTCCACTGGAGCCAGAGTGTCGGGCCTAGACACCGACGCGAAGCGCCCCCGCTCATCGCGCTCCACCAAAGGAACAGCAGCTCTGCCAGCCACCGCTCGGCCTCGTCTACTGCTGCCCGTCGGCACCTTAGGTGCCGGCAGGCTCTCTTCGCTAGAGGAGCGTGGCGAGCGCTTACTGCAGCGCCTCGCCACCCCCTCTTCCTTCCGCGAGCGCTGCGAGCTCACGCTCGCCACGCTCATCCTTTCAGACGCAGCGTCGGTATCCGACGCCGCACCCGACCCCAAACGCTCAACCATTACGGTCGGCACTTTCGTCACATTATTTTTGTTTATTGAAAAATCCATATGATTCCCACGAGTGTGGGGGATGTAAAAAGTCCGCCTAGGTTCACCCCCTGTCCCTAGGTAAGTGTAAATTTGTAACCCAACCAGGGGGTCCACTGGTACCCTGGCTGGGGGTGCGCTCGTGACTGATGCGCCACCTATAACTAAAGTTACAGATGACACTACTCCTCAGCCATTCATACCCTCGCCGCACACCAAAACTTGGTATTAGAGGATTTTTTTATAGAGGTTATCTTCCTCGCAATCCGGGTGGTTAAGCCAAGATCCTCGTCCCGTTCCAAGTCATAAAACATGACCATGATCTCGTCACGGATTACGATTTCGACGGGTGCAGTCAGGAGGATCAGATCCCCCGCTGCTAGCCCGTTGGCAGGTGAGTGCACAACGAGCTCCGCCGTCGTCACCAAACAACCTGTCCTCTGTAAGCAGAGGGAGGAGTGGATGACGGTTGGTCGGTCCAGTTGAACCGACCCAGGAGCATGAAGCTCCGCCCCCCCGCGCAGAAATTCGCCCCAGCCAAAATGTCTCCGACAAGGAGAGAACATTGGCTGTACCCAGGGTGCACCGGCCCAACGGCTGCCCTTTCCCCCGAACGTATCCGCAAGGAACGAGCAGCAATCAAGGCACACGAGGAGGTTTTCTGCACGCACCCCAACCCCAACCTAACATAACCTAAACTTAACCTGACGGATTTGCACTAAAGTCCATCCGTGCCTTCCGGACCATCTCGACCACTGCCGCTCTTGCGCTCGCAGACCTCATGCCGCTTGATCTCCGGATCCAAGAAGTCCACCACGTCGAGACGATCCGTCTCAACGGCACCAGTCACCTTTTGCCAGCGGACATCACCCCCGAGCGCCCCACACCCGTACGTGAGCTACCGCATCCTGCAATAAGGCTATCAAAAGCAGTTACCAGCACCCAGAAACAAACTCACGCTGAGGCCGAGGTGGCACAATTAATACCACACACCACACAGCACACCATCTACACCGACGGAAGTAAACAGGACGATGGCGCTGTTTATCTGTTATGACCCGGGAGGAAGAACAGTCACCAAAAAATTCAAACTGCACGACATCTGCACAGTCTTCCAGGCTGAACTGTTTGCCATCCTGGAAGCTTGCAAATGGGCCTACGCCAAAGCATTTATCAACACCACCATCTTCTCGGACTCCCAGTCGGCCATACTGGCGATAGCAGACCGGAGTAACACACACCCACTGGTCGCAGAAATACACAAGATCATTAATAACACACACGAACGAGGACTGACATTTCACCATCACCAAGCCTTGTGATCAACTGGGTCAAAGCGCACAGTGGAGTTGCGGGCAACGAAGCCGTAGATGCTGCCGCGAAAAAGGCCACTCGGCTTCACAAAGCGCCGGATTACAGCGCATATCCGATATCATATGTCAAACGCGAACTCAGGAAAACCAACTTGGCCAAGTGGCAAGCCAGGTACACATCAAGTGAGCAGGGTCAGCACACCAAAACCATATTTCCAACCATAGCAGAAATCCACAAATTCAGAAGAAACTTTTTGACGGGCCACGGCTTTCACAAACAGTACCTCCATCGCTTCAAAATAACGGACGACGACAATTGCCCCTGCCACGACAACACGACACAAACACTCGACCACCTCCTGAGGGACTGCCCCAGATTCACCATGCACCGCATGCAATATGAGGCAATCTCTGAGAGATTTGGAATCACGGCATATGATATCGGAATGCTGACGCGAAAAGAAGAAGTGCTTGACGCATACGTGACATATGTAACTAAAATTTTGAGCCAACTCAAGAACTTCAACGGAACATAAAAAAAAAATATACTCATAACAATTAAGACAATATATGAAATATGTTTATCACTTATCATTTACTTCATATATTACCATTGTGAAAAACCCATTACAAAAACACATTATCTGTATCCAATAGCAGATACTGTGGAAAGTGCAATCACAAAAATGTATCCCAAATCACAAACTTAAACCAAAACAGTGAATCAAACAACAAGCAAAAAAAAAAACCTAACCTGACGGGAAAGCCCTTCAATTGTTTTGGATAAAAGGGCATGCGGGGATGGAGGGAAACGAGAGGGCTGACGTGTTAGCAAAGGAGGCGGCCATAGGAAGCAAGACGAGACCACACTATGATCGGTGCCCGGCTTCATTCGTCAGGCGACAATTACGAACGGAGTCGCTTGACGAATGGAACACAAGACACAGATCGGAGGAGATGCTGCGGGCCAGAGGACTGGCCCGCAAGGAGTCGCTGGAGACTTTGAACAGGGACCCATGGGGATGGCCCTACAAGGCCGTCCGGGAGAAACTCCGCCCATGGGCTCCTCCTCTGACTCGAAGTCTCCGGCCCCAACTCGTGGAGGGCGTGGTGAGCGCTCTGTTCCCTTCTCGAGGGGAACATAGTCCCCGTCCCATGGCTCCGCCTACTGCGGTGCCCGATGCGGACCACACCACTGACGACGACGACGGTGCTCCAGAAGTGACCGAGGTAGAGATGAGGGTGGCGGTACGAAGGCTTAATGCCAAGAATACCGCCCCAGGACCCGGCGGCTTGCCTGGCAAAGCATGGGTCCTGGCCTCAGAGGCTCTCGGGCCTCGACTCAGGGGGCTCCTTAGCGCATGCTTGGAGAGGGGCCAGTTCCCACTTCGTTGGAAGACGGGGAAACTGGTCCTCATTAAGAAGCCTGGGCGCCCAGCGGACTCTCCGTCCGCTTACCGGCCCATCGTGCTGCTCGACGAGGTGGGCAAGCTCTTTGAAAGAGTGATTGCAGACCGCCTCGTCGGGTGGCTGGTGCGAGTGGGGCCGGACTTGTCGGACGGCCAGTACGGCTTCCGCAAGGGGCGCTCAACGGTGGACGCCATCATGCGCGTGCGAGCCCTCACGACGGGGGATGCAGTGGCCCGGGGTGGGGTCGTCTTGGCGGTGTCTCTTGACATCGCCAATGCCTTCAACACCCTACCCTGGAGTTGCATTAGGGAAGCACTCCGGTATCACCGGATGCCGACCTACCTCTGTCGCGTGGTCGAGGCCTATCTGACGGATAGGGCCGTTATCTACCCTGGTCACCAGGGAGAGTGGAACCGGCGAGAGATGTCGTGCGGTGTCCCACAGGGATCGGTCCTGGGGCCGCATCTGTGGGACATCGGTTACGACTGGGTGCTGCGCGCCGACCTCCCTAGCGGCGTCAGCGTAGTTTGCTACGCTGACGACACGCTGGTCCTTGCGCAGGGGAGGTCGTACGAGGCGGCGGCAGAATTAATGACACGCGGGGTTGCGACAATCGTCGATAGGATCCGGCAATTGGGACTCGAGGTGGCATTGCACAAGTCCGAGGCCATGGGTTTTCATGGTCCTCGGAACGCGCCACCCGCGGGTTCCCAACTTACGGTAGGAGGGGTTCACATCGGCGTCGAGTCGACGATGAAGTACCTGGGACTTGTCCTCGACAGCCAGTGGAACTTCGTTGAGCATTTCCGACGTTTGGCTCTAGCGGGCTGGGGCTGCATTAACGCGGCTCCTGCCCAATCTGGGGGGTCCAAACGCCTCCTGCCGGAGGCTCTACATGGGGATCGTGCGGTCCATGGCCCTCTACGGGGCACCGGTGTGGGCACCCTCATTGAGACTGCGCCCAGCGCGCCGGCTGTTTGCGGCCCAGAGGGTCATGGCCATCCGGTTAATCCGGGGATACCGCACGGTCTCGCGCGAGGCGGCGAGCCTCCTTGCCGGAGTGCCACCATGGGATCTGGAGGCAAAGGTCCTCGCGCACATGTGGGAGTGGTGCGAGGAGGCGAAACGCCGGGGCGAAACTCCGCTGCCGCGACAAATCGCGGCACGGCGGACAGAGCTCCGGTGTGATCTCATGGCGACATGGCGGGTACGATTGTCGCAACCTAGTGCTGGGCACGCCACAATTGCGGCGGTAAGTCCCCTCTTTGAGGAGTGGATAGAGAGGCGCCACGGCGTCCTCACCTTCCGCCTGACGCAGGTTCTCACCGGGCATGGGTGCTTCGGTGGGTTCCTGTTCAGGATAAAGCGGGAGGATACGTCCGGGTGTTTCCATTGCGAGGATCGTCTGGAGGACACGGTGGAGCATACGGTGGAGGTGTGCCCTGCCTGGGCGGAGCACCGCCGTGTCCTCGTGGAGGCGATCGACGGCGGCGACCTCTCGCGTCCGGCCCTGGTGCGAGCCATGGTACGGAGCGAGAGGGAATGGGAAGCCGTCACCTCCTTCTGCGAAGCAGTAATGCTCGCGAAGGAGGAGGCGGGGCGCGTGAGGGAGTGGCAGTGTCTGCGCCCTCACGTCCCTAGCCGCCGCAAGAGGAGACGCCCCGGGCGTCGGGAGTCAATAGCGGACTCCCGGCCACCGTAGGCGCGAGCTTGCGGGTGGCGAGCAATGGGTAGCTCGCCGCCCGGTAAGGACCAAGCTCGGGTCGACGGCGCGCAGTGTTCCACGCGCGCCTCAAAGAGATGTCAGCAGCAGTGTAGGGGTCTACTAGGACCGATGCCTGCCGGGGTCGCGTGATTGTTCGAAAGAGATACCGTGACCCTGGCACATGGGCAACTGATGGAACACGGGTGGTTTTTAGTCAGTAAAAGTCTGACACGCCCTCCCGCTCCGCCCAGAGCGGGAGAAGTCATTTGATGATTTCCCATCCTGAAAAAAAAAAAAAAAATCGTCACGGACAAAGACGAACGAAAAGTGCAGATCATCGTTTATCCTGTGGATGGCTTAGACATTCTGTGAGTTCGTTCCAATTTATCCCTTATTTATTCCATTCCTATATCTTTATTCATGTTTTAAATGGCCATATTTCAAATCAAATCAAATCAGTTTATTTCGGGCTACAAAGACCCATAACATAAATACCTTACAAAGTAACATACATACAAATAAAAAACAATTTAAAACTATTGTACACGAAGTGACGGCGTCGTGTTGCGCTGCGTGGTGTCGCGTAGCCTTCCGCGGAATCGCCGATACACGACACCCTTCGGCCAAAACTCTGCCTTGAGGTAGGTCTCGATTTGAAGAGTTGGAACTCGCACCACGAATGACTTGAAATTCTTGTTGTGGCGCGATTCCAACTTCTCGACCCTCAAAGTGAAGTTCGTTTTCACTCGTACATACTCCACGATCTCCTCAACCTTCGTGGTGTAATGCAGACGTGAAATGTACAGCTGCGTCGTAGGCACAGCAGGGCGCAGCAGCATGTTGGGTCCACTCGGAGCTGTTCCATACTGGTTTCGTGAACAGGGCTTCTTCTTCTTCCTTTCCACTTTCGTGAAACCCTCTTGATCAACTTGGCCCGTTCTTGGCAACGCGCTACGGACCGCAGCCAAGGCAGGTAGTGCAACCTTCATCTGGTTTTCCCCAACTTTATTCTGCCGCATAGACTGCGACACACCTGATTTTCTCGTGGTGACAATAGCGGCGTAGGCACGGTTTGGGGTCGACGTACCTACGTGTGACGTTTCCGCAGCCGGTGTTGTGGCGCGGGTGACGGCGGCGGCGGGCAGCGCTTGGTCAGCATTATCGGCAGCCGGTGACGCGCTTGTGTTCGCCGATTCTAAACTGCCGATTGATGCAATTTGCGCCCCGCGACGTGTATTCACCTTAGAGGCCTCAGGTGACCCAATTACTGAACCCACTTTGCGCAACATTGTTATTTCCGCTCGCAGTTCAGTGTTGGTTTTTTCCGCAACCTCCATACGGGACTGCATCTTGGTCATCTCCACCTTCAAGGTAGTGATGTCCTTTAGCAGCCGTGTAACGTCGACGTGATCGAACGTGATGGGAGGCAGCTTACCCAGCTCCTTGGCCACGAAATCTGGCACGTCATCCGGGTCGGTCTTCTTCAACATATCAAGAATATCTTGAATGCTCTTCTCAGTTCCATCTCTGCGGCGAGACGGCATCTGGTCCAGCTTTCCAAGTGACTGGAACAGTAGCAGTTTACCACTGCTGATCTCATCCTCCTTGTAATTGGACCGGCATATCTGCAGGATGCTCACCTCGTCCATGTAGTCGATGGCATGGACTAGGAACGCCAGCAATTCGTTGACTATGAGTGGTTTGGAACTCATAGTGACAGTACGGGCAGCGGCTATGGCCGCGCTACACGTGAATAAAATTCGCTCCGTGCACAGCGGAAACACGTCCGTATTTGACCGCGCATCGCACTGCCCATTGCCCATAAAAATACAGTCCATTCTTTTATTTGCTCCCCGCGCTAACATTGTTCCTTCAAGGATCTCGCCGTCTTGTTTACAAAAAGTAACGGTCTCGGCAAAAATTCTTCAAAATCGAAGCTCTTCGGTTTTGAAGAGTAGCTCTTCGGTATTTAAGTGAGTGCTTTCATTTATCTTCAATTCAAGTCGTTTAATGACAATCATTCTTATTCTTAGCCTTACATTTCTCAAAAATCACTTTTCTATAACGTTAATATCAACCATCTGTTTACGTAATTCCTTCGCTTCTTATTTACAGCTGATCGCTTGGCGACGTATTTTTTACCTGTGAATCAGCTGTTCCTTTGTTCACACCGTCGAGTCATTCATATCTCATTAGCTAGTTAAATATTTTTATTGCTTTTAAAAACAGGTTTGTTATCTCATTAATAGGTTCGTGAGTTTGCTACTGTTCTTTCATCCGCTATGGCTAACGAAAACGTTGAAAAACTCGTTAAAAAACGTAGCTGTATGAAATCAAAGCTCACAATTTTTTGCAACTACCTTCACATGCTTGAAAGTTGCACCGCGCGCGCGCGTTACTTTTAGACTTAGAGGCCAGATTTAATAAATTTGATAACTTATATGTGGATTTCGACAAATTACAGTGCGACATCGAGGTGTTCCTGGGCAACCCCGATGACGAGAGCGAGGAACGTGAGCAGTTCGAGAACCAGTACTTTAAGCTGGTGGCGATGGCGCGGAGTCTACTCGGTGCTCCCCCCCCCCCCCAGTCTTGCAGCCTTCGAGATGGTTCCGTAACGGGTAATGAAGATGTACGGGCAGGTAGTTTTAAATATAACTGTGTACGTTTGCCAAAAATTAATTTACCTGTTTTCCACGGTCACTATCAACACTGGCTAGAATTTAAAGACACTTACATGTCACTTATTCATTCACGGTCGGACATTGACAACATTAATAAGTTGCACTACCTGCGTGCTTCCCTTAAAGATAGTGCGCTGTTAGTTATAGATAATTTAGATTTTAGAGCTCAGAATTATGAGTCCGCTTGGAATTTATTGTGTAGTAGGTACGACAACAAAAGATTGCTCGTAATTATCATGTTCATGCATTGTTTAATGTTGAACGTATCGAATATGAATCGTGTTCTTCTATTCGTAATCTTATAGATGTCACGAATAAAAATCTTCGTGCACTGACTACCTTAAATCAGCCAACTAAATATTGGGATACCGTCATAATTCATATGTTGGCAGATAAACTTGACAATGTCACACGTAGGGAATGGGAAGAACATCGAAACACGCTTTGCGATCCACCTTCTTTAGATATTTTAATTAATTTTCTTAGCAACAGAGCTGACTTATTGGAAACTTTGCAAGAACATAAAACAGTAATATTAATACACAAAAGTCAGACACTATCACACACAATTCAAAAATTCTTACAGTTACACAATCAAATGGAAATAAAAATGTCATTAACTCTTTAATAAAATCTACTCAAAACAAAGTAAGGGCCACCTCTATTTTTCTGAATAATATAATTCTTGTGAAGTTTACGATGCTGGGGGTATTTAAATTAAATGAAACAACTATTTATTCATGAAATAAAATTATTTTTAAGAAGATTAAATAAAAAAATTATGACTTAATCATGTTTTTTAGATTTCGCCAAATTTGCGGATATTCAAACATAAATATTAAAATTAAAGTTTAGTCTCAAAATCTCAAAATTTACAGTTGCTTTTATGGGGCTAGCAACGAGTATGTCCTCCTCTTTTTAAAACACCTTGGAAACCTCGAAGGCAAGCTCTCAATAAGGTGCAGGCAAAGGCAGGCTCCCAACACCTTTTCTGGAGCCCAATCAACTGCCGCTGGGCGCTTATATCCTCTAGAGCTGCTCTGACTCGCTGTTTTAGCTAGTCCCAAAGGTGGCCGATCGGAGTTTAGGCCAGGGCCGTTGGCAGACCATGCCAAAACCTAAATATTGGCTCTCTCTAAGAAAGACATGGTCGCTCGGGCTACGTACGGTCGTGCATTATCCTGCATTAGGATGAAACCGTCGTCTGTTCGTTGTGAAAATGAGATACCATGGGGCCTGAAACTGCCAGGGTCGCGTGATTGTTCGAAAGAGATACCGTGACCCTGGCACATGGGCAACTGATGGAACACGGGTGGGTTTTAGTCAGTAAAAGTCTGACACGCCCTCCCGCTCCGCCCAGAGCGGGAAAAGTCATTTGATGATTTCCCATCCTGAAAAAAAAAAAATGGGGCCTGAAAACATGTTCGATGTAACTTTCTGCTGCTAATGTACCCTCGTTCAGAAAAACAGGGTCAGGTTTGCCTTGTAAGCTGAAAAAAATCTGTCAAATCGTACCTTCAACCACAATCTTGACATTACTTGACTGTTATCCTTCCTCAACCACTTAAGATCATAACACAATTCATAGAAGTGAGTTATCATAACGTGGGTCAACATTCAGTTACTTTAAAATGTAAATGTACAAGTGGCCCTTATTTTGTTTTGAGTAGAAAACTATTACAATGCCACACACAGCCAGCCAACCACACTACTTATTCCAATGTGAAGCATTTAGAGCCCTGTCTATTGAAGATCGTCTTCAAAAGGCCAACGAAGCAAAGGTCTGTCTAAATTGTCTTCGACCAGGGCACGTAGAATCTAGATGCAATCTCGTTCCTTGCAGAAATTGCAAGAAAAAGCACAGCACTCTGCTTTATTTACACAAGGTAAAAACAACCCCTACTCTTGAGCCAGTTGTCCCCGTAAATAGCTTTACAACTAATGTTCAGCAGTTGACTACTCCTCCGAATGTCTTGCTTTCCACAGCGCTCGTGAGAGTGGTTGACAACAAGGACGACGTCCACACTGCACGAGTATTACTCGACAATGGTAGTACGATTAACTTCGTTGCTGAGTCGTTTTGCGGTAAGCTGGATTTGTCGCGACGGTTTGCCGCGCCACCGTGACAGGTATAAATAATAACACGTCTAGTAGTACACAGTCTTATAGTCTTACGATCATGTCCATCCATAACGATAACTATAAGCGTACTGTAGATTGCCATATTTTACCTCAGATCTCTAGTTTTACCTTCATCATTTGTAAACTTAGACAACATTTCTCTTCCTATGGGAATAAGTCTAGCTGACCCTTCTTTTAATACACCGTCAGCAATAGATATCTTAGTTGGGACCGACGTATTTTGGTCCGTGTTACATAATAATTCTACGTGTTACTAAAAATCACCCCAAGTTATATGAAGCAAAACTGGGTTGGTTAGTGTCAGGGTACGTCGCCCGTCATTAGTCACACTTTTTTTCTCCCGTTTGTCATTTTTCAAACCTAGATACCGATCCAGTCCTATCATCTTCCTTAGTATCAAATACCATCGCAGCCAAGCACTCCTTATCTCCTGAGAAGCGTTATTGTAAGCAGGGCTTTAAGAAATACACCACTCGTAAAACCGACGGACACTTTGTGGTGACGATGCAACTGAAGGAAAAAACCTTCAGTCTTTGGCGGTTCACTTTAAAACACAAAGTGTCAGTTCATGTCACTTGAGCAATTCCCAAAAAGTTCTGTCTTCAAGTATAGGCACACAAATAGGGAGCCTTTGCCTAGCTGTCTTTGCCACTACTGAAACAGCTTGAGGATAGGGGCCACTACTTCCAGGCGTTCGCGGATGACGTTGTCATGGTTTTCGTCGGCGAGTAAGCAGTGGAGATTGAGGGGAACGCTGGTGCCGCTTTCGAACATGTTCGGGCGTAGGATATCAGAAACAAGCTCAAATTCGTGCCGCACAAAACCTGTGCGATGGTGCTAACGCGGAGGCTAAAGTACGACTCACCTCGCTTGAGTATGGGAGGGATCCACATCGGTATGTCCCAAGATATCAAAATCCTGGGCGTCACCATAGACTCCAAACTGTCCTTCAACAAACACGTAACTATTGCCTGCAAGAAGGCGATAGCCACTCTATAAGCAGCTGGCCAGGGCAGCCCGAGTGAGCTGGGGTTTGAACCCGGAAGTGATCTGGGTTATATACACCGCAGCGGTTGAACCCTGGGCACGCCACAATTGCGGCGGTAAGTCCCCTCTTTGAGGAGTGGATAGAGAGGCGTCACGGCGTCCTCACCTTCCGCCTGACGCAGGTTCTCACCGGGCATGGGTGCTTCGGTGGGTTCCTGTTCAGGATAAAGCGGGAGGATACGTCCGGGTGTTTCCATTGCGAGGATCGTCTGGAGGACACGGTGGAGCATACGGTGGAGGTGTGCCCTGCCTGGGCGGAGCACCGCCGTGTCCTCGTGGAGGCGATCGGCGGCGGCGACCTCTCGCGTCCGGCCCTGGTGCGAGCCATGGTACGGAGCGAGAGGGAATGGGAAGCCATCACCTCCTTCTGCGAAGCAGTAATGCTCGCGAAGGAGGAGGCGGGGCGCGTGAGGGAGTGGCAGTCTCTGCGCCCTCACGTCCCTAGCCGCCGCAGGAGGAGACGCCCCGGGCGTCGGGAGTCAATAGCGGACTCCCGGCCACCGTAGGCGCGAGCTTGCGGGTGGCGAGCAATGGGTAGCTCGCCGCCCGGTAAGGACCAGGCTCGGGTCGACGGCGCGCAGTGTTCCACGCACGCCTCAAAGAGATGTCAGCAGCGGTGTAGGGGTCTACTAGGACCGATGCCTGCCGGGGTCGCGTGATTGTTCGAAAGAGATACCGTGACCCTGGCACATGGGCAACTGATGGAACACGGGTGGGTTTTAGTCAGTAAAAGTCTGACACGCCCTCCCGCTCCGCCCAGAGCGGGAGAAGTCATTTGTTGATTTCCCATCCTGAAAAAAAAAAAAAAAAAAAAAGCGGTTGAACCCACACTTTTGTACGCCGCGAGTGTGTGGGCGCCAGCCGCAAATAAACTAGGAGCTATAAAGCAACTAAATGTGGTCCAAAGAGGGTTTGCACAAAAGCTGTGTAGAGCATACCGCACGGTCTCTCTAAACTCGGCACTTGTGTTGGCTGGGATGCTCCCAAACGATTTGCGCATTCGGGAGGCGGCAGCGCTGTACGAGGCCACAAGGGGAGTAACCCAGTCTGGGAGACAGGGAGGTCAAGCGGATTGCTCCAGCTCTGAAATCCCCGCACCCCGCGGAGCAGACCACACTGCAATTCAGCAGCCTGATAGATGAGGAACAGTATAAAAACCACAGCGAATTCACTGTGCGCATTTTCACAGACGGCAGCAAGATTGAGGGCAAGGTCGGAGCGGCGCTATCTTTGTGGAATAGCGCTACCGAAATTAAGGCCCTCAAACTCGCTTTCCCGTCTTATTGCACCGTCTATCAGGCGGAGTTTTTGGCCATATAAAGAGCGGCTGATGAAGTTCTAAAGAGAAAGGAAGTAACGTTCGGAATCTTCAATCTTCTTGAAATCCTCAAGCGCAAAGAGGGAACCTTCGTTATCTATAGTGACTCAAAAGCGGCACTATAGACAGTCACAAACCAGGGTTCCCTCCACGCGCTGACGGCGGAAGGGAGAGCAAATGTGGGCGCGGATTTATCCCGGAGCAAAGATTTTCTTTGTTCTGGGTAAAGGCTCGCGCTGGATTAGAGGGCAATGAACGCGCAGACCACTTGGCAAAAGAAGCTGCACTCAAATCGAAAAAGAAGCCGGACTACGATTGCTGTCCGATTTATTCGTCAAGCGGCAAATCCATATGGGGTCGCTTGACGAATGGGACCGAAGATACAAAAATGGCGAGACAGCCTCGGTCACCAAAATGTTTTTTCCCGGATGCAATTGATGCCTTCAGGGTTATCAAAAAGATAAAACCAGCAGGAGTGGTAACACAGATCTTGACGGGGCATGGTGGGTTTTCCGAATACCTCCATCGCTTTAAGTGTAAGGGGAGCCCATCGTGCATCTGTGAGCCGGAAGCAATGGAGTCAATCCCACACATTTTGACAGAATGTCCGGTGTTCGGAGCGGAACCATTGATTACGGAAATAATGCTTGAGACAAGAATAGATAAAACGAAAAACTAAGGAATATTTTCTTGGAATACTGCGTAGCTATAACAAAAAGAGTTATTAAAAGAAATAAAGAAAATTTCCTTTATTCATTTTAACAAACTTATAAATTATATTTTTAAATATCAGAATATAAAATAAAAAAACATTTAAAAATATAAAAAATAGTAGCCCACCGGTATCGGGAACAGGGTCCAAGCTACGGAACTAGTGTGAGGAACCTTCTGACGATGCGAGCCGTGTCCAGAAGTACCGCTTTCTGAATAAAGCCCTTGACCCAGCTGCCTAACGAGAGCCTCCTTAGATGTTGGTCGAGGCTCTTGGCTATCAACCCATTGGCTGTGATGACTATCGGCACAATGATCGCTGAATCCACATCCCACATGTCGACAACCTCGCGAGCCAAGTCAAGATACTTGATCTGTTTATCTTTCTCGGCTTTCACGAGGTTCTCGTCATGCGAAACCGTTATGTCAACAATCATTGTGCGCCGCTCTACTCGATCCACCACCACTATATCAGGCTTATTTGCGACAATGGTCCTGTCAGTGATGATGGATTGATCCCAGTACAATGTGATATTTCCACTATCGAGAACTGGGTCGGGCACATACCTGTAGTATGGCACTTCCAATTCCACAAGGCTGTATTTAAGAGCAAGTTGCTGATGGATAATCCTGGCTACTAGGTTGTGTCTATGCAAGTATTCTTCGTTAGCTAGACGAGAACACCCGGAGATTATGTGTCTAATTGATTCTCCTGGACGGTGACATGCCCGACAGATGTCAATCGTGCCGTCTTTCACAATAAATCTCCGGTAATTGTTCGTCATCATAACTTCGTCTATAATTGCACAGACAAAACCTTCGGTTTCCCCAAAGAGGTCACCGAAACGCAGCCAGGCTACGGACGCTAGTATATCTACATCGGGTCCATGTAGGGCCCGGAAAAAGCGTCCGTGGAGCTCCTTACTCTGCCATACTTCCATGCGGTCATTAGTGTCAAGTACTACAGGTTTGCGCCAGTTCTCGTTAGCCAAGGAGAGCGGGGTGAAGCCCTTGTCAACTGCGACCACATCTCGATGCAACCCCACGTCGGTTTCTAGGAAATATTCCCTGAGACTGCATATCTCGCGATTGTGTAGAGTCTTAGCGTTTAAAAAGCCTCGACCTCCACACTTTCGCGGGATATACAGCCTCATTACCGATGACCTTGGGTGATGCATTCGATATGCAGTCAGCAGCGTACGGACCCTCCTATCCAGGGCGTCGAGTTCGGTTTGAGTCCATTTGAGTATGCCGAAAGAGCACATCAAAACCGGCATGACCCAACCGTTGAAGGCGCGCACCTTGTTTCCGCCTGATAGAAGACTATTAAATACTTTCTTCAGGCGGCCAAAGAAGCGCTCCTTCAACGATTGCTTCATGTCAGTAACATTGATGCCCAACGCTTCCGACATACCCAAATACTTATAGGTTTCGGATGCGGAGAGGGCTCGGAGGTTTATGGAATCCGAGAGTTGGGTTCCCGCGGATTCCACAATCTTCCCTCGCTTTACATGCATGACCGCACATTTGTCCACACCAAATTCCATCCTGATGGCGCTACTGAAGGTTTCAGTTATTTTCAGTAGCTCCATCAGTTGAAAATTGTTGGGGGCAAAGAGTTTAAGGTCATCCATGTAAAGGAGGTGAGATATAACCTGACCACCTCTCTTCAACCGATAGCCTATACCTGAATCCTCAAGCAGTGTGCTCAGAGGATTCAGGGCTAAGCAGAACCAAAGCGGACTCAAACTATCACCCTGAAATATGCCTCGCTCGATCCTTATCGGTTCGCTGCTCCTTTGGATATTTCGACATCCTGGATAGCGAAGAACCGTCCTCCACTGCTCCATACATGAAATCAGAAAGGTGCGCAGAGTTGCATCGACTTTATACAACTACAGCACCCTCTTGAGCCATGTATGTGGCACCGAGTCATAGGCCTTCTTATAATCTATCCAACATGTCGACAGATCCTTTCGGGAACGACGAACCTGTTGGCTAATGGCCATATCAATGAGGAGTAGCTCCTTAGTACCGCGAGACCCGTTCCTACATCCATTTTGAGAGACAGACATGATGGAGTTGGTGTCAATATGATTGTAAATTTTAGCTCTCAAAATAGATGTAAGAACTTTATAGACCGTCGGCAAGCACGTGATCGGTCTATAATTTTTGGGGTTCCGCGGTACTACCTGATTTGTGGAGCAGGTGGGTAATTCCTATTGTTAGGAATTGGGGTAGCGAACCAGACTCCAAAGCAGACTGGTACTGAGCATGCGATCCACTGAACCATTTAATCCAGAAGTTGTGCAGCCCGTCCGGCCCTAGAGACTTACTACATATAAAAGAAACGCAGAATTAAAACAATAAAAGTAAAACTTCATGTAAAATCAGAGAAATAAAGGCAAATGCTAATTAATTTTAAAATTCAAGATATATAAGGTCTCTGTCTATGTCAGGAGGACACTTTGAAAGGCAGGAGTGTGGTTTTAGCCGGTAAGAGTCCGGCACTACCCAGACTGTGTCACACGTGAGGCAGGCTGGGTGTCCATGAGGATTTCCCACTCCTGCCATAACAAAAAAAAAAACCTAAACTAACTCAAACCTAACCTAACCCAAACCTGTGCGTCTAAAATTTCACGGGAAGCTAGCCATACCAGCTTTAGCTTGCCATACTTCCGTACGATCGTTAGTATCTAGTACTGCAGGTTAGCACCAGTTCTCTGCAGGTTAGCGCCAAAGAGAGCGGCGGGGAGAGGACTTTGTCCACTGCGACAACATCTCGATGCATCCCTAAGTCAGTCTGAAGAAAATATTCTCTGAGACTGCATATCGCACGATTGTGCAGGATCTTGTGCATTTAATAAACCCCCGACCACCGCACTTCCGTGGGATATACGGTCTCATCACTGATGATCGTGGGTGATGCATCTGATTAGTGGTCATCAGTGTGCAGGACTCTCCTTTCCAGGGCGTCAAGTTCCGCCTGAGTCCATTTGAATACGCCGAAAGAGTACATCAATACGCAAACGTTCAAGGCGCGCACCTTGTTTCAGCCTGATAAAATACTGTTTAACACTTTGTTTTCAGTAACATTGATGCCCAACGTTTCTGACATACCCAAATACTTATAGGTTTCGGATGCTGAGAGGGCTCAATGGTTTATGGAATCCGAGAGTTGGGTTCTCACGGATTCCAAAATCTCTCCTCGCTTTACATACTGGGGTAGCGAAGCAGACTCCAAAGCAGTCTGGTACTGCGCTGCCATGCGAGCGTACGATATTACGAACCATTTGATCCTGAAGTTGTGCAGCCCGTTCGACCCAGAAGACTTCTAGTTGGGCAACGGACGGACTGCACAAGCTACATCTTGGGGGCAGATAGTAATAGCCCCTATGTCTGGTATAAGATCGCAAGCTCATTTGACTTTTCTAGCCCAATCACCTCCGGTGTGTGTCTCACAAAGCGCATCACTCTAGGGTGAGTGTTGCCCTCCCTGAAGCAGATTAGTTTGCCGATGAGCGTTCTGGCCCCACTAATACAACGCTCAATCCTGCACTGCCAAGCTGGTACGGCTGGTTTCGGTCGTGTAGCTCTAGTCACTAGCTTTGACGTGAGCTACACGACATGCCGCCACAGCATCATGTTGTGTGTGTGTGTGTGTTGTGTTGTGTGTTGTGTTGTTGTTTGTTTTTTTTTAACATATTTTAATATTGACTGTAATTATGTATTTGAATTAATTGAATTTTGGCTATAATTCAATTATTTCGTAATTTATAATTTCCAATTAAGTTTTATAAACTATTTTGTACCTACGCCGAATATGGCAAAACATGTGAAACCAGCAATATTAAATTCGTTATAAGCAAATATCGATGTATTTATCAATTTTACAAATGTTTATCCAAATATGTAAATGCATCTATATGAGATCCCTAAAGAATGGTGGGCTCATCGCTTCAGTCAATGTTTCCATCGTATGAAACGGTGCTTAGGGAGGAACAGAGGCCAATTCGAAAAGCAATAAAAATATTTAATCTCCAGAGATTAAATGTTTCGTGTTCGTGTGTTTGAGTTTTTAGAAAGTCTCTTCAGTCTGCACCTGTCTGTCCGTCGATGTCATCCTCTCTGCTGACAATGTGTTAATACATAAACATTTACTAAATCAATTCCATATTTGTTGATAACTATGTAAACTTAGTTAGTGTGAAGGCACGCCGATCCTGGGGAATATCTACCGACTGCGCGCCGTCGTATCCACCGCCCCAAGATCGGAGAGTCCCACCTATCAGTCAACGGTCTAAGAATGATGTTGAGTGTGGCGCGAACCCGGGCGGCGTCGTGGCGTGGCACAGATCAAATCAAATCATTTATTTATTTATCTTTATATCAGGCACATAACCCATAATTTTGTTAGTATTATTTAAATTGTTTTTTATTTGTATGTATGTTAGTCTGTAAGGTATTTATGTTATGGGTCTTTGTAGCCCGAAATAAATTTATTTGATTTGATTTGATTAAACTATGTTAGTATAATCTATAAATATAATAAAATTGTAGAAAAGTGGTGTCTGTACAATGGAAATATATTAAAAAAAAGTAGCAGGGGTTGTTATTATATCGATGCCGAACCAGAAATTGTAATGAATATTTTTTTGTCTGTTTGTCTGTGTGTTTGTGCACGCTAATATCAGAAACGGCTTATTCGATTTAGTTGCGGTTTTCACTAATATATTGAAGTAAGCTTCACTTAACATTTAGTGTTTATTTCATGTCAATCGGTTCATAAATAAAAAGTTATCTCAATTTAAAGAATCACGGCAAACATTTGTTAGGGAATTCTATCAGAGTACGTACACGCCTCGCGCCTGCAAGTCCGTGGCTATATAAAGCGCGCTGAGAGCCGCGCCGCTGTCCCCGGCTGGAGGCCTAAAAAGGTAACTTTTTAGAACTCGCCGGGCCCCAATCCGTTTAAGTAGTAACAATCTTTTCAGGATTAACTACGAGATGCACCACAAAAAAAAAAAAAAAACGCGCCGCTGCCATATCCACCCGTCATCCACCTTGACGTTCATCTTGAAGGTGGACAAAGAATATACTTCAACCCTGATAATGTAACGGAGCGTTTGGACAACCCAAGACGAACTACTCTGCTCGCTTTCTTTAATCTTTGCGAAACAAACGAATTTGCTAAGACACTCTTATACAACGAAGTTCCATCGTATTATATCCATAATAAACAACAGGGTATTTTTAACCGCAGAAGACGTGGAACAGCTGTAGTAGGTGAACCAGGTATTTTTAAAGATCATGTCATTGGTAGGGTTTATACGGTTCATCCAAATAACTCCGAATGTTTTTACCTGCACCTACTGCTGCACGGTGTCCGAGGGCCTACTTCTTTTGCCGATCTCCGAAAGGTTGACAATATCGTACACCCTACATACCAAGCCGCTTGCCGGGCACGTCACTGGATGGGGATCAACATTGGGATGATGCTTTGTCAGAAGCAAGTATTAGCGAAAGTCCTCATCGGTTGCGACATTTGTTTGCAGTCATACTGGTGTTTTGTGCACTTTCTGACGCTGCAAAGTTGTGGTATAAGTATCAGAACAAATTGGCTGAGGATTTTTTTTGGCACGTACAACTTAATGATAAAAACCCAATTGAGGACAGATTACGTGAAAGTCAATTGAATCGTTGTTTGTTGGCTATTCAAGATATAGTTACATCTATTGGGGATAATCCTATTTCTCAATATGGCATGCTGGAGGCATCATTTGACGGAGAACGTATTAATAGAGTTTACGCGATGGAAACCAACTATGATCCAATTGACCTGGCCGAAATTTTACAAACTGATGTCTCGAGGCTAACTGATGAACAGCGTTTGATATTTGATCGGGTGTGCCGCAGCGTTGATAGTACTTTGGGAGAAATGCTATTTGCAGATGCGCCCGGTGGAATGGGTAAAACATTTCTTACGAAAGTTATTTTGGCGAAGGTACGAAACCAAGGTAAAATCGCGCTTGCTGTCGCTTCATCAGGCATAGCAGCCACATTGTTGCCAGGTGGGAAAACTGCTCATACAATGTTCAGAATTCCGATCGATTTAGACCGCACAGAAAGCCCTGTTTGTAATATTTGAGGAAAAAGCGATAAAGCTAAGGTTCTTCGTGATTGTAGCCTTATTATATGGAATGAGTCCACAATGTCCACAATGGCTAATCGAAAAGCAGTAGAAGCAGTAGACAGAACGTTGCGTGATGTCAAGCAAAATGATCAATCCATGGGTGGCATTACTATGCTTTTTTGTGGCGATTTTCGTCTGACTCTCCCTGTAATACCACGTGGAACAAGGGCTGATGAAGTTAGAGCCTGCCTAAAGAGTTCTCGACTTTGGCATTACATTATCCCTTTGCATTTGACAAATGAATTTTATTTGCATGCCCATGTGACGGTAGAATATGGAGGACTTTATTATGTAAAAAAAAAAACAACATCCATTTACCAATTACCCATATTTGCAAAAATAAATGATTTGATTTGATTTGATTTGATTAAATATGCGTGCGCAAATTGGAGGCAATGAAAATTGGTAACGGTGTGTATCCGCAGGAACAAGGAAAAGTTGTTCTTAATGAAAACCTATGCAATATAGTATCATCAATGCGAGACCTCATATTATCTGTGTATGGAAACGCAACGCAAATACCAACTTGCGAAAATTCCTGGCTTTGCGAAAGAGCTATTTTGACGCCACGAAATGACGAAGCAGCAACAATAAACGCTGAAATTTTGAGCTATGTTCCGGGGACTATGTTGAGTATATCTCCATTAACAGAGTCATGGAAGAAGAAGAATCTACAAGCTACCCAGTAGAATTTTTAGAATCCCTCAATGCTCCTGGACTACCAGCACATAAAATAAAACTAAAAGTACCCATAATGCTTCTTAGAAATTTAAGCCCCCCAAAACTTTGCAATGGCACCAGGTTAAAAGTGACCAATTTACAACGAAATCTGATAGAAGCAGAGATTTTAACAGGTTGTGGAAAAGGTGAAAGTGTTTTCATTCCTCGGATTCCTCTCATTCCAAACAATTTTCCATTTAGTTTTAAACGAGTCCAGTTTCCAGTCAGCCTATGTTTTGCGATGACAATTAATAAAGCCCAAGGTCAGACGCTGAAAGTTGTGGGTGTAGATCTAAGTATCAGCTGTTTCTTGCACGGTCAGTTGTATGTGGCTCTGTCATGGGTTAGCAATCCTAGGAGCCTGTATGCTTTCATCCCCGATGGCCACACGTCAAATATCGTATACAGAGAAGCAATACTGTAAAGTAAATTTTTAGCTACCCAAACGACGGTATATGTAATTCAAAATATGCTGCCCGAAAAGTCACTATTCCACGCGGAAAAAGTCGCGGGTACAGCTAGTTCATTAATAGAAAGGTACAGACAAATCAGGAACAATAAATTACACTTAAAAGTAGACATAGTAAGTTGGTATAGTATTCCACAAGTTACACTGTTTTCAATGCAACTTAAGGAACACTATATCCATTATGCCATCTTCTAGACACACCCGGCAACACTACATGCACTCCGCACAGGTGCTCCATCATATAGCCCTCAGTTTTGCTAGCAACAATGCTCAGAAGACTGCTGTCGCCGTCCTGCATTCGACGTAGTAATGATGCGGATCTTTTACGTATGATCGCAAGGAAGTCATCTGTACGCTCTGCTGCGAACATTCCTGACGCGCTACAGAAACGTGGCAGCGACAACATTATCCTAAAAGCATTGCTATATTGCACATCCAGGGCATTGAACGTTTTTTGCGTGTATCTGGTCCACAGACTGTATGTATAAAAAGCTTGGCAGTATGCCCTAAACAGTGTTAATTTAACATTACTGCCACACTTTGTAAATCTGCGGGCCAGCATGTTGCATCGTACGGCCAATGCCTTGCGCTCTCTATCTATATCACAATAATTGTGATATAGATAGAGAGCGCTATTCAGTTTAAAAACGGTTTAACTGCTATAAAAGTTGAGATCGCTAGTGCAAAAAAGATTTATTATTCGACAACTCCATGAAATATACATAATTCTACTTTGTTCTAATACAGAAATGGATTATTGAACTAAAAGCCGTGTTTATGTTCTTAAAGACAATAATTGACCTAAATAAAGTTTTTGAATACGGGATTAAGGTAATTTAAACCATTCTTGCATTAACTTTTTATACACAAACCATGCAAATTTCTGGTTATAAGCGATAATAAACCCTTTTTAGGGTTCCGTTGCCAAATGGCAAAAAACGGAACCCTTATAGATTCGTCATGTCTGTCTGTCTGTCCGTCCGTATGTCACAGCCATTTTATTCCGAAACTATAAGAGCTATGCTGTTGAAATTTGGTAAGTAGGTGTATTCTGTGAACCGCATTAAGATTTTCACACTAAAATAGAAAAAAAACAATAAATTTTGGGGTTCCCCATACACAGAACTGAAACTCAAAAATGTTTTTTTTTCATCAAACCCATACTTGTGGGGTATCTATGAATAGGTCTTCAAAAATGGTAATGAGGTTTCTAATATCATTTTTTTCTAAACTGAATAGTTTGCGCGAGATACACTTCCAAAGTGGTAAAATGTGTGTCCCCCCCCCCGTAACTTCTAAAATAAGAGAATGACAAAACTAAAAAAAATATATGACGTACATTACCATGAAAACTACCAACGAAAATTGGTTTGAACGAGATCGAGTGAGTAGTTTTTTTTTAAAACGTCATAAATCGTAAACCGCAATTTACCTTACATTCAATCAACTGAAATATAAAAATTAAAAAAAATATATATTTTTAAACCGAAAATACCTACAGGTTTGTACGGAACCCTCGGTGCGCGAGTCCGACTCGCACTTGGCCGGTTTTTGTACTAAGCAGACCGCTCCACTATGGAAAATGGTAGAACAAGCGCATATAAAAAATGCTTTTTACGAATATCATAATTTGGCTAATATGGCTATTCTTTTAGGTTTTCTAATAGTCAAATTATAATATTCATTACGATTTTTTTTCTTAATACGCGAAATTATTTTTTTTTTCTTAGATAGAAATACATAGAAAACAGAAGTGCCAAACTCAAGTCTTTGCGTATACATGTTTCAATACCATATTGTGAAAAAAATACTTGGTACAGATATGCAGTATTATACATTTTTAGAAAGGTTATTTTATGCTTTTTGCGATACAGCTTAATGATTTTAAAAGTAAAGAAAAATATTTCAGTAATTACTTAAAAAGTGACATACCTTTTTTTTCACTTGTATGTTTTTTCGTCGAAGGTTTTCAGTATTACCCACGTTTGCCCAAGCGCTACTTTTTGCGTCGACTAGTAGTCTAACTATTCATAAATAGAATGCAAAAAAAATCAGCTGCGGATATTTGCGGTTTTAGAAGATATGAGAAAAAAACTGATAAAAGTCAGAACCCGAAAATTAGTATCTTTTGCGGTTTACCACTGACACCATTCACATGAACAATATAGAACTTTTTGGATATTTTCTTCATTATTTCGTGATAACAAAGGGACCTTATCAAATTTGCACTCGGTTTGCGTGGGAAATTACAAGATAATAATGATGTAGGTACCAATTCGATATTGTAAAATGAGTATTTAAAGGGAAGCAAAAACTATTCGAACCATCTACATCAGTGTAACTTCAAGTGAAGCAAATCTCATCTACGCCTATTATTTCTGCAGATTGTGAAGTGTTAAAATGTCTTCCTTCAGCTGTACCAAACGAGACTTCATAATCCCCTATATAGAGGGCGGCAAGACCATGGAATCATTATCCAAAGTTTTAGTGGAAAAGCTGAATGTTTCTGAAAACAACTTGTGTTTTATAATTAGTGACATACAAAGGCACATTCTTCCTATTTTCAACAAACGCTGGGCCCTGGCATCTCGGAAAAAAGAAACATTTTTACAGAAGTATTGTACTTGGTTGGACTCAAGGTATTCGTTAAATTTACCGGATTCTGAACAATATTCTACGCCATCAACATCTGGCCAACGAGGACGAGCATGCGTGGCTTATGGAGACTCCTCAGAATCTACCAAGAAGAGGAAAAACACTCTTCTACTCCAAGACTATGGCTTCGAGCATATAAAAAACGCCTATCTGCAGGGACTACGGGCTTTACGTGAGTACACAGAAGCTCATCTTGTCGAAGAATTAAGAACCGCTGACACTCAAAAGAAATTAGATATCTCAAGTAAGTGGAACGACTCAGACCAGATGAAGATTCTTTCCGATACGGAAGCATTGAGTGCTTTTATAGATTTAGATCTAACAAAAGCACAATATATGTACCTGAAAAACTTAACCAACGAACGAAAGTGTTGTATATTCCCGCCTTACTACAAAATACAAGAAATAAAAAGATCCTGTTATCCACCATCTTCTACAATCGAAATCACGAATACTTATGCTAAAGTGATTAATATACAAGATTTATTGGATCATACTGCTGCTAGAACTTTAAAAATCGATTCTGTTTTCCAAAAACAACATAGAACATTGATCCTTTATTCTAAATGGGGATGTGATGGTTCATCTGGTCAAAGCCAATACAAGCAAATACTTGCAGAAGAGTCAGAAACAATTTCAGATGCCAATTTGTTCATCACTTCATTGGTCCCCATCAGATTAGTTGATGTGCAATCGGGATCCGTTGTTTGGCAAAATCCGGTACCTTCATCTGTCCGTTTTTGCAGACCCATTTCTATTGAGTTTTGTAAGGAAACTCCAGAAAAAACCAAGGCAGTTGTTGATGATATTAAAAAACAAATTAGGGCTGCACAAGCATCACTTATAAACAAAGATGGTGTTGTAGTAAATGTGAAGCATGTACTATTTCTAACGATGATCGATGGAAAGGTGGCTCAGGTCCTTACAGATACTCCATCTGGTTCCACATGCACGATATGTGGGGCTACTCCACGGCTAATGAATGACCTATCGAAAGTAACTGCCAGACCCGAAAACGAAAACGCCTACCAATACGGATTGTCCACCTTACACGCCTGGATTCGCTGCATGGAAATGATATTGCATATTTCCTATAATCTTTCGTTTAAGACTTGGTCTGCTTCAACTGAGGAAAATAAGAGATTAAAAAAAGAAAAGAAAGAAGTTGTTCAAAAACGTTTCAGGGAGGAGTTGGGATTAATCGTCGACAAACCTCGGCAAGTTAGCGGGAATACGAACGATGGCAATACCGCACGAAGATTCTTCTATAATAGCACTTGCTCATCGGAAATAACAGGTGTAGATGAGGCATTGATTAAACGCCTATACATTATCTTGCAAGTTCTTTCTTCTGGAATGATGATCGACCCTGAAAAATTTGGGGAATATGCAATAGAAACTGCAAGAATCTATGTAAGTAATTACGATTGGTATTATATGCCATCCTCCGTTCATAAAATACTCATACACGGGCAAAAAGTTATCAAACATTTTGCGGTGCTTCCTATTGGACAGCTATCGGAAGACGCACAAGAGTCTCGCAACAAAGACTACAGAAACATACGACTTCATCATGCCAGAAAATGTTCCCGATCTGCTACAAATGAAGATGTCTTTAAAACGCTTTTATACACGTCAGATCCATATATAACAAGTTTGAGAAAACCGTACGTAAGAAATGTGAAAGAACTTGAAGAAGAGGCACTAAGTCTTTTAAACGTGGCACCTGAAAGTGAACCCACATTTACTGACCCTGATCCTGAAGTGGTATAAGTTAAAAATAATATTTATATTTAGTTATTACTTATATTTGTACCTAGCTACATCATTTCCTGAAGCCAGAGTATAGGACGTACCTATTAGTAATATGATTTTAATTTAGTATTTTTTTTTCATATATATATATATTTTGTTTACTTTGCTTGTTGTAATTAACCATGGTTTAATCTTTTTAGTCATTATAAACTTGTATTCCACTTGAAATAATTTTTTAACTATTTTTTTCGTGATTTTTTCCCATTTTTTTCATTCTATGCAAAAAAACATACATAGATATACAAGAAAACCCTATAAACTACACATCGTTCGAATCTCCGAACCTTGTTGCATATTTGTGCCAAATTTCATCACGATACAACAAAAATTCATGAAGTTACAGATTTTTGATCCGATACCGACCTATATTTTCCATAGAGCGCTCGCGCCAAAATGCGCGCGATTATGTGTCTCTTTCCCAGGAGAAAAAGAGACAGGTTACATTATATTTCTTGTAGAGTGAATGCGACAGTCGCGCGCTTGATGTTATTTTGTTTTAGTAGTGGGTCGTTGTCGATTTTTTGACGGACGAAACGCAACCGTTTTTCCGAGGACGAAAACGGTTGCAGAAAACGGTCGTCGTCGCAACTGGTTTGAAGAGCCGTCTTCAAACCAGTTGTTGCGACGACGACCGTTTTGTAAAAAACGAAACTTATCAAATATGGAATAGAATTGCGTTTTCGTCGCGTGAAATAGTTGCAGTTTCTTCGAGAAGTAGTAATAAAATATAGACTCTATACCATTGACAAAAAGTTCACTTTTTACTGTAAGAACTGTTTTGTAAACGAACGCGGTTCACTAAGGACGACGTCGCGACGAGTGTGATAGTTGAATCAATGCGTTCTCGACCGTATTTTCTTAGCTGTAAAATACATAATGGCATCTAGTCATTCGAAGACTGGTTTGTGCAACGAAGACTGTTTGGATCCAAGACGTAAAAACAGTTTCATCGTCGTAGTCGTCGCAGAACATAAAACGGTCTTTGGAACGGATTAAGGACGACGACGCGACGAGTGTGATAGTTGAATCAATGGGTTCTCGACCGTATTTTCTTAGCTGTAAAATACATAATCGCATCTAGTTATTCGAAGACTGGTTTGTGCAACGAAGACTGTTTGGACCAAGGACGTAAAACGGTCTCATCGTTGCAAATCATAAAACGGTCTTCGGAAACGGTTCGTCGTCGCAACGCCCACCACTATTTTGTTTAGTAAACGCTTGTCAACAACGTTGGTCGTGCGTAATGATTGAGTTTGAGTGCACTAGCAGGTTTTTTACTGTGAATAATATTGTTTTAATGTAAAAAGTGTTGTGACTTAATGAGATGTCAAGAAACCAATTAAAACGTGGCCGTGAACTAGTTGGATTGTGCAACAATCGAAATAGTGGCTTCACTGGCGAAGAAAGTAAGTACCTAACATTACTCATATTTTTGGCGGGTTAATTTTCTAATTACCTTCCCAAATCAAACCAGAGAATATCATGTTCGGATATTTTCTGGTTCCAACTAAGCAGGAGATAGTTTGGCACTCAGGTTTCAAATAAGTAGGAATTAGTTATGTGGTGTATTTTCTTAAGTTTGAATATTTTTTGTACCTACTTAATTGGTTTTTTTTTTCAGTGGCTTCATCAACACATAGTCATTTTAACATTGAACCACTACCGTATGAATGGCCGCAGAATGACCCGTCTCTAGAGGTCTCGGAACAGAACAATTTACCTTCTATTGAAAATACAAGAATTGAGTTTGCAGAAAAAAATATTGAAGTACCATCGCCGGAGTTAATACAACTTAGTGAACTTATTGGCCCATATGAAAAATCAAGTTACACTGTAGATGAGGGAGAAAATTTAGTAGAAGTAATATCTGAAAAAAACCATTATGGTGATATAATAATTGAACCTGCTGAAGGTATGACTTTATTTTAAACTAGCTGTTCCCCGCGGTTTCACCCGCGTTAAGTTAGGTTTTTGGTTGCTCCGTTCCCGTGGGTCATAGCGTGATGTTATGTAGCCTATGTTACTCAGGGTGAAAGTAGCTTTCTAATGGTGAAAGAATTTTTGAAATCGGCGCAGTAGTTTTTGAGTTTATTCATTTCAAACATAGACACGCACAAAAATACAAATCTTTCCTCTTTATAATAATAGGTCTTTACCTATGAAAATGCCGTTTTGCATGAAAAAAATTAAACGAATTTTTTTCATGTATATTTTATTTGTATTAATCGAAATAATCACCCATGCAATCAATGCATCTTACCAACGCAGTAGCAGTTTATTGATGCCCTTCTTAAAAAAATCAGCTGGACGGGAGGCAACAAATTCTTCAATGGCATTTTGTACTGCCTCTCGGGTATTGAATTTTTTTTCCGCCAAAAAGTTATCCAAATTCTGGAAAAAGTAGTAGTCTGTAGGCGCAAGGTCTGATGAGTAGGGCGGATGACGGAGAGCTTCCAACCCCAGTTCTTGCAACTTGGAGACCGTCTGCTGTGCAGTATGAGGTCGCGCGTTGTCGTGCAGGAGCAGCGGAGACGAGCGATTGACCAATGCTGGTTGGAGATGTGCCAGCTTCTCCTTCATTGAGTTCAGTTCTTCACAGTACACATCTGCAGTAATGCTCACCCCGTTTGATAAGAAGCTGTGATGAATCACACCGGCGCTAGACCACCAAACAGTGACCATCACTTTTCTAGAGGTAAGTTTTCGTTTAGGGCATTGTTTAGGTGCTGAACCAGGATCCAACCAATTTGCTGAGCGCTTGCGGTTATCAAACAGAATCCATTTTTCATCTCAGGTAACAATGCGGTTCAAAATTCCTTCATTTGTGTGTCTGTTGAGCAGTGCAAGGCACGTCTCGACGCGTACCTCGCGCTGGCGATCATTGAGTTCGTGGGGCACCCATTTGTCAAGCTTATTTACCTTGCCAATTTGACGCAAATGGACCAATATTGTTTTGACGCTAACGTCGAAAGCTGCTGCTAATTCAGCCGTAGATTGTGTATCATCAGCTTCCACAATCGCCTTTAATTTGGCATTGTCGACCAAAGTCTTCGGACGACCGCGAGGTTCATTTTTCAGGTCGAAATTTCCAGAACGGAAGCGAGCAAACCAATAACAGGTGGTGCGTTGGTTTGTAGTGTTAGCTCCGTAAACGTCGTTGATGTTGCGTGCCGCTTGTGCCGCGTTGCTGCCACGACGGTACTCATATTCCATAATTACTCGAATTTTTAACATATCCATGATGACGAAAAATATTGAAATGCGATGAAAATGTAACACTTATCAATAAACAAATGACTACTTTTGGAAAAAGAATTCCATGTTTTTAAAATAAAATTAATTTGAAATTAGAATTCTTAGACAAACAAAAATTATTTTGATTTGAAATGGCCAGTACTGCAGAACGGCAATTTCATAGGTAAAGACCTAATATTAGTGTAGATTACTGTTACTATTTTGAGGATGACTTATTGGAACTACCTTTTTTCATGAAATGTTTTTTATTTGCAGATGATTATACAAAGAGTAAAACTATACAAGTTTTAAATAACATACCTGAACTACGTATTGAGTATATCGATTATCATATTGAAGGAAATGTTAACTTGATTCGAGATGTCGTTGGCATACAAAACGATTCAGAGGCAAACGAAAGATGCGAAATGTTAATGCCAGCTGATGCTTAAAACGAATTACCAGTAGCTGTCGAAGATAACCAAAGTGAGCAAATGTCCAGAAAAGAGAAAAAATTTCAATAAAAAGAAAACTGAATAAAAGTGAATGGAAATTTGAGAAAATGAAGAATGCTAGGGCTACAAGCAAAGAATATGTAACAGTAAAAGGAAAAGTCATTGCTGAAAAAACAATTTGTCACGGTACTCTGTGCTCCAACAAGCGTAGGTTGGGTTGTTCATCGTATTTTTGTGAAGAAGAGCGTCAGCGTTTGTTAGACGAATACTATTTATTGCCCATTAATGCAAAGAATGCGATATTATTTAAAAGCATGAAACCAGTACCAGTAAAACGACGTTTAGTTGCAGCACAAAAGGTACGACGACAGACCTTTACATATCATGTTAAAAATAGCAATAATGTAGAACAAACTATTTGTAAGAGAGCTTTTATGAGCCTTTTTCAAATAACTG
Organism: Aporophyla lueneburgensis; assembly: GCA_932294355.1. NCBI lineage: Eukaryota > Metazoa > Arthropoda > Insecta > Lepidoptera > Noctuidae > Aporophyla > Aporophyla lueneburgensis. Next base: position 32,235,392 of record OW028744.1, on the reverse strand, counting down.
TGAGAAAAGTACAAGTGATTCAAGAAAAACACATATCTGGGCAGATACTTCCTAAAAAAGATATGAGAGGAAAGCACGATAACCGACCCAAGAAAGTAAAGGCTGAAGTCAAAGAATATGCAATGACTCATATAAAGAGTTTTCCAGCTGAAGAGTCTCATTACTCTCGAAATGAAAATCCTAATAAACTGTACCTCTCACCATTATTGAATATTAGAGAAATGCATCGACTATACATCCAGAAATGCGAATCAGAAAGTATGGACAGTATGTATCGCGTAAAGGAATGCACATACAGGAATATATTTTGTAGTGAATTCAACTTGTCTTTTGGCTTACCAAGGAGCGACGTTTGCTCAAGGTGCGAGAATGAAGATCATGAGGATGATTTGCAAGTACACAAAGAGACTTACAAAGAAGCGTATGAGCTGATGAAAGTTGATAAAAATCAATGTAAAAGAGAGGAAGGAAAACTTTATTGCACTGTTGACATTCAGCAGACAATGCCATTACCTAAGATGCCTGTTGGGGATGCTTTTTATTTGCGGCAAATTTGGTTTTATAACCTAGGTATACATCTGGTCAGTAAAGATAAAAATCATGCTTTGATGTACACATGGACTGAAGATGTTGCAAAAAAAGGAAGCTTTGAAGTATCTTGCGCTTTACATTATTTGGCTATGTATTTAAAAACTACATGTGAAAACAACGCAATGAAACACTTGATTATATGGTCGGATTCTTGCTCAGGGCAGAATAAAAAATTTAATTTAATATGCCAGTATCAGTATATGGTCCTTAAAAAATATTTTGATGTTATTGAACACAAATTCCCAGTTGTGGGACATACCTACATGGATTCTAATCGGGATTTTGGCCGTATAGAAAAAGCGTTAAGAAAACATGAAAAAATCTATACACCCGAAGAATATAGATGCATAATAAAAAAAAATACATCGAAGAACTCTGTAGTGGTAGATATGCAAGAACATCTGTATGACGTTGAGGGTGTTCAGAAAAAAATGAAACTGATAAACAGATTGAAAAATACGTTGGGACATAAAGTAGACTTTAGAGATGAAGTAAAATGGATAAGAGTAGATCATTTTGGAAGCTATATGTTTAAAAAGAGCTATGATCCTAACACCCCATTTTTAATGGTTGACTTATTGAGAAAAGGAGCTACGGTAAGCCCTGATAGTGTAGAAATCCAAAGACTGGCCGGATGTCGAGGTGAGATCTCGGAAGAAAAAAAACAAGATATTAGAAAACAACTTAAGTTTATTCCCATGGAAAAAAGATTTTTCTATGAAACCATATTAAATGCATAACTGTGCTAGTGCCAAAATATTTTTTTTTTTAAATTTGATTTAATTATAATAATTAATTTCATTTTTTTTATATAATTACTAAGAAAACAAGCCTGCAATTGTGCAATTCTTTAAATATATTAACAGGTTATTTTCCAGTTACCTAAACAGCAAATGCCAAATTGGTGATATATTCCGAGTGTAAAAACGGTTTGTTCCGTTATAAACCGTTTTTACACTCAAGAACTGTATCGATATCGATAAACACTGTTGGTTTAAATGAAAAATGGTCGATATTACAATAATAATGTATCTTTTAAAACTACTTTTGTATTGCATTTTATAATAAAAGTATTTTTTTAAACACTTGAAAGTTTACTCCTTTTTTTGGCACTATTTTCATTATCCAAATCAACAAATAGTCACCAATATTTTAAGGACCAGTTTCTCAAAATGGCTGATTTCACAGTTAAACCATTCTCGAATTGAACCCTTCAATTATCAGTGCCATCCTTTGAAACCCTTGGTCACTACTAGGGTATTTAAACTGTTTAACTCTGTTTAGAGTTGCACCACATAGCGAGACTGGTGGCACCACTTCATAGGTCTCTTCATTTATTTGCATAGAATGTAGGGGCATTGTACAATAAAGTCGTTTAAGAAATATGGTGATCCGGGTACATTCTGCCTGAGTTTGGTCCATGTAAAATTTTACCAATAATGTCACCATTAGTAAGCTCATGAGCAAAATTATGAAATAGTTAATATGCAAGATATGGGCATCTGTTGCGCAAGAAAGTGCAGTGTATGTGAAGCAGCAGTGAGCAGTCCAGCACTGACCCGTGTCGTTGAGCGTGGAGAAGTCGGTGGAGGGCGTGAGGTCGGGCGCGCGCGGCAGCGGCGCCGTGCCGACGAGCGCGGCGCACACGGCGCCGCCGGCCGCGCCGCACGCGCCCCGCGCCCCGCGCGCGCCCCCCGCGCCCCCGGCCGCCCGCCAGCGCGCCGGCATCAGGCTCGCGCGCACGTTGCGCTCCGGGTGCACGATTATAATGTACAGCTGCAAAAACCCAGTGCTTACCGATATACTAAGAGTTGGCTTAATTGCTAGTTAAAAACTAAAACCCAACAACGACACAAACTCCAACTAAAATAATAATAGTTTAAAAAACATGCTTCCGTACAAAACAAAAATACGAAAACGGGGTGCTTGATATCAATTAAAATACTTACCTCAAAAAGCACCCAACATTTTTTTATATTATTTTATACTGTTTAGTTTGGTATTCTATGGAAACGTGTTTCTTTAATATTTTCAATTTTTTTGTTCGGCTAGCTTCAAAAGAGTGTTTTTATTTTCTTATTATACTGGTAACCCTGGCAAGGATAATGGCAAAAATTTATGCAATTATTTTATTGTCATCAGTCCTCGATAAGTCTACTAAGTTTAAATGAAATCTGACCGTTTGAAGTGGGTCAAAATCAAGTCCAAAGAAGTCGGTTACAAACATACAGGTGAAAAATGAGTTAAAAAGGTATAAACAAAAAACTTTTTGACAAAAAATTAAACCACCGAAAAAACTGAAAGGCATAAAATAATAAACCATAAAATTATGAGTCGGTTTTATTTTATATTTTTTTGTGACTTTAATGTACTGATAATACTTGGCAAGGTATACCTTATCCGGGTGCATAGGGTATACCCTATCCACGGAATAAAGAAAACTAGAGGAAGTGCCCCTCACATATCGCGCGTGTCAGATATTTCATTTTGATATTTTATAATTGTTGGGTAGATAATGACATCTATCACATTAACGAAGCATTGAACCAATATAGAAGTACCTAATTTGACTAGATAAAGTGTTTACAAAAACTAACTCGTGTTAAATAGTAAAAATAACTATGATTTTAGTACTAGAAATAATTAATAATTGCCATTTTACTTTATTAAGCTGATCCAAACGACTGGTACAATGCTGTCAGTTCATATTGATATTCTTTTAATGATTCGTAACTACGAAGAAGTTACGAATCAGCCCTTGGTAAATTGCTAAATTACCTTAAAATGTTTTTAAACTGTTTCACTACATAACAATGGCTTATTATTATCTGTGTTAGAAGTTATTAAGCCAAAATGTGTAATGATCTGTTATTTGTTCAAAATGGCGGGAGATGTCTGACGATTTTGTTAGATTGACGTTTGTAGGATATAAAAAGGATTGTAATTACTTTATCGGGGCAGTTCCTCGGAAGATGTTATGATGGTGTAATTACTGACAAGCCTAATTGAAATAAATATCTAGTCTTGTCTTTCTGTGCTTTATTTAGTGAAACCCTTTCCCAACAAACCATATTCATAAGAACCTTCATACACATTAAATAAGCCGTAACCATTCTGATACACAAAGTTTGATATTAGGTATATACATAATAATTATAGTTATATATAGAAATAGATTTTTCTATTACGCGCGTGTCAACATTAAGCGCAGATGCGCAACATTTAGCTTATTCGCCGTCAGATACTTGTCGCGATTGGATGTCTCAGAAATACGCGAAATATTACAAATTATGCCTTGTTGTGCGGTTTTGACCTGCAAAAACGAAAGCAGAAAAAAAATGTATCTTGTAGAGGTGTATCGTATCATTGGTAAGTGCTAAACTTTGTTAATTTTTAATATAATTGATTTTAATTACAATACCACATGTTATGACTTCAACGCAAACTATAAACAACCTTAAATTCATTGAAACAAAGTCTAAATGCACTTGGTCGTCATCTGGAAAATCACAAACTAAATTCTAGTAACTTCGACGCTACTCGATTAGGGATGGGACACATCCGTAAAGTAGGTCGGTATCGATAGTTTTGTCTGATTTTAGTAAGGAATCAATAGCTCACATAGCTGGTTATATAATACGACAGTTGATAACATAAGTGTGATATTTGCGTTAGTGCTTTAGTAACAGGAAAATAAATCAATAATTACATAGATTTATTATAGGTAATGCTAGAGGGGGTTATTATGCCCATCAGAATCTGTGATTAAGTTATGTCGGACATCCGAAATATTTTTATAAGACGGTCATATTTTTAATAAAGATTAAATCATGGCTGAAATAATGCACCAGTTTATTGGGTCATCAATATTCCAAAACATAAGCTATAACCAATTAGGAGATTTTCCTACGTCTAATCATATTACTGTCTTAATGAAAGCTATCACGGCAAAATATCTTAATATTCGACTACCAAAATGGCAAATATTAAATAAATATGTATTATTTCAAGGTCAGTAAATATTTTTAGCACCATCTGCTATCGTTTCATTTATCGTTAGCTTCTGTCAGCATCTTCGCCCGCGTACTTGATTTTATGAAAATAATATTACCTCCCTACATACAAACATACAAATACCTCTTTAACTTTGATATTTTAACGATAATCAACCTTTTCCGTTATTAAGCATTTGTATGATGTTAACAAATTACTACATTGCTCACCCGAATAAATTACGTAACATCAATATTAATATATCGATATATGTCTACATCTCTAACTTTTTTTTTTGTACTCACCACAAGAGATTGCAAGTGCATATGAATATGACATCTATTTCAAAGGAGTTAGCGTTCTGAATAGAATGAATTGGTTACAGCGCCATCTAGCGTTGAGTTGCTGAACTCGTTGTAAACTTGTCTATTTAAAGTTTTTAGACGAAAAACGTCTTTATTGTTTGTGTCATGTCAAATAATAACCACCCTCAGTCCTTGCAATAAGACACAATTTTTGAAAGCAATAAGAAGATGATTTGTAAAAGTTGCGTTTGTAATTTGTAGCCAATCATATCACTGTTTTTTATGTGTGTAATGGAGAATTTGATATGCAAATGTGTGAGTTTGGCGACACTGGTTCCCGTGCTTAGCCAGTGTAGGGGCACTTCTCTGTATTCTTTGTTCTGTGACCCTATCCAACAAAAAAAGAATTATCAAAATCGGACTACTCTGTATAAAGTTATGCGTGGTTAAACATTACAATCAGTGAGTGAACAATCAATCATCCCCTGTTTTCCGACCCTTAGGGTTCGATTTTGTTTTCCAAATTTATATAGGACCACCTTGGGAGTATACCCTTTCCAATAAAAAAAAGAATTATCACAATCGGACGACTATGTAAAAAGTTATGCGTGGTCATACATTAAAAAAAAAAACCATAAAAATAAATATACGCGTTGAATTGAGAACCTCCTCCGTTTTTTTTCGTCGGTTGAAAACAGAAAAGATCTCGGGACCACTACTCATTTGTCCCAATACGACGAGTAGTTTTGGAGTTATGAGGAAACACATGAAATCAGATCCATACACAAAAAATTAAACCGCCGAAAAAACTGAAAAGCAAAACTAATAAACCTTAAAATTATTTGTCGGCGCTTTGAGTGATCTTTGTTCATTGATTTTTCATAGCCGACTCAAAATTTTAAGGTTTATTATTTTTTGCTTTTCAGTTTTTTCGGCGGTTTAATTTTTTGTTAAAAAGTTTTTATTTTATATTTTTTTGTGGCTTGAATGTACTAATAATACTTGGCAAGGTATACCCCATCCAATGAAAAAAGAATTATCAAAATCAGATTACTCTGTATGAAGTTATGCGTAGTTAAAGATTACAATCAGTGAGTGAACAATCAATCATCCTCTGTTTTCCGACCCTTAGGGTTCGATTTTGTTTTCCAAATTTATATGGGACCACTTTGGGAGTATATCCTTTCCAATAAAAAAAGAATTATCACAATCGGACTACCATGTACAAAGTTATGCGTGGTCATACTAAAAAAAAAAAAAATATACACGTCGAATTGATAACCTTCTCCTTTTTTTTCGTCGGTTAATAAATACTTACACAGCGAGTTAAAAACATAACCATACTTTGCTTTGTCGTAGTCGGGTAAAAATGCGGCAAACCTTAGGAGAGAACAGGCAGATGAGCGTGACGCTGGCGCTGAGTGAGATGGTGACGGCCATGCTGGTGACGCGCAGGGGCACGTGGCTCGCCGTGCCGAAGTACAGCGGCACGAACGCCAGCCAGATCACGCACGTCGTGTACATCGTGAAGCCTGCAACACGGCCGCGGTTGTCACTACGGTAGAGCGCGGCGCCGAGACGCGCATAGCTAGCGAGTGAGTGAGTGTGAGTACCGATGTGCTTGCTCTCGTTGAAGGCCTCGGGGATCTTGCGCGTGAGCACGGCGTACACGGTGCACACCACGATCAGCACGACGGGGTAGAAAAAGGCGATGGTGTAGGATGCGTCCACGTACGAGTCGCACACCAGCATGTTGTCCTCGCGCGACGGGTAGTGGTGGATGGCGCGCGCCGGCGAGATGATCTGCCACACCACCACTATCACCACCTGCAACACTCGTCAGCTCACTGTGCGCCACTATGTCTCACTGTGCGTCACTGTGTGCCATTGTGCGTGGGTGATATTATTGCTTATCTGTTCCCTGCAATCTAAACACTTTTACTGGGTGCTTATTATACAGTGTGTCCGTATATGGACTAACAAATCAAATCAAAAGTCATTTATTCAAATTAGGCTGAGGATCAGCACTTTTCAAACGTCAAAATTACAAAATAAAGTCCCCCAAAACGGCCACCCGTCACCACTTTCTAGTGCTTTAGCTGTGAAGAAGAAGTGGCCAACAAACTCCAGAGCAGCACAGCTGTCTGTCCAGTTAGAACTTGGTTCTATACAATGGGAATAGTAAAACATTAAGAGACACAAAAAACTTTTTAACAAAAAATTAAACCGCCGAAAAACTGAAAAGCATAAAATAATAAACCTTAAAATTATGAGTCGGCGCTTTGAGTGATCCTTGTTCATTGATTTTTCAGCGCCGACTCAAAATTTTAAGGTTTATTATTTTATGCTATTCAGTTTTTCGGCGGTTTAATTTTTTGTTAAAAAGTTTTTATTTTATGATTTTTTGTGGCTTTAATGTACTAATAATACTTGGCAAGGTATACCCTATCCAACAATAAAAGAATTATCAAAATCGGACTACTCTGTACAAAGTTATGCATGTTTATACGTTACAATCAGTGAGTGAACAATCAAACATCCCGTTTTCCAACCCTTAGGGTTCGATTTTGTTTTCCAAATTTATATGGGACCACCTTGGGAGTATACCCTTTCCAATAGAAGAAGAATTGTCACAATCGGACCACTATGTAAGAAGTTGTGAGTGTCAGTGAGTGAAAAATCAATCATCCCCTGTTTTCCAACCCTTAGGGTTCGATTTTGTTTTCCAAATTTATATGAGACCACCTTGGGAGTAAACCCTTTCCAATAGATGAAGAATTGTCACAATCGGACCACTATGTAACAAGTTATGCGTGTTTATACGTTACAATCAGTGAGTGAACAATCAATCATCCCCTGTTTTCCAACCCTTAGGGTTCGATTTTGTTTTCCAAATTTATATGGGACCACCTTGGGAGTATACCCTTTCCAATAGAAGAAGAATTGTCACAATCGGACCACTATGTAAAAAGTTATGCGTGATCATACATAAAAAAAAAAAAAAAATATATACTGGTCGAATTGAGAACCTCCTCCGTTTTTTTTCGTCGGTTGAAAATAAAAGCCTCCTGGCATGAAGGGCGTCACAGCTTACATATTATGCAATGCTGAATTATGTTCACATAGCTGTTACGACCTGAGTTACAACTTGAGGCCACAAATGATGCACTTCCGACGTTTGGCTCCCAGACTGGAGCGGGCTGGGGCTGCCTTAAAGCGGCTCCTGCCCAATCTGTGTGGTCCAAACGCCTCCTACCGAAGGCTCTACACGGGGGTCGTGCGGTCCATGGCCCTCTACGGGGCACCGGTGTGGGCGCCCTCATTGAGGCTGCGCCCAGCGCGCCGGTTGAGTGCGGCCCAGAGGGTCATGGCCATCCGGTTAATCCGGGGATACCGCACGGTCTCGTGGGAGACGGCGACCCTCCTTGCTGGAGTGCCGCTATGGGATCTGGAGGTAAAGGTCCTCGCGCACATGTGGGAGTGGCGCGAGGAGGCGAAACGCCGGGGCGAAACTCCGCTGCCGCGACAAATCGCGGCACGGCGGACAGAGCTCCGGTGTGATCTAATGGCGACATGGCGGGTACGATTGTCGCAACCCAGTTCTGGGCACGGCACAATTGCGGCGGTAAGTCCCCTCTTTGAGGAGTGGATAGAGAGGCGTCACAGCGTCCTCACCTTTCGCCTGACGCAGGTTTTCACCGGGCATGGTTGCTTCGATGGGTTCCTGTTCAGGATAAAGCGAGAGGATACGCCCGGGTGTTTCCATTGTGAGGATTGACTAGAGGACACGGTGGAGCATACGGTGGAAGTATGCCCTGCCTGGGCGGAGCATCGCCGTGTCCTCGTGGAGGCGATCGGCGGCGGCGATAAACAATTTGGTGGCGTTTTTCGAAAAACAATAATATTGTCTGCCGTTTGCATTACAGAATAAGCCTATTTTCATCTCAGTATGACTAAAACTTTGAGAGATATGATTTAATATAATAAAGTAGCCTATGTCTTTTTTCAGGCTCTAAATTATCTGTGTACCAAATTTCATTTAAATCGGTTCAGTAGGTAGTTTTAGCAGGAAAGCGAGACAGACAGACAGACAGAGTTACTTTTGCATTTATAATATTAGTGTGGATATCGCTAGTCCATGTCCGGACACACTGTATAGTATGTTTTATTAAACTGCTAGATAATTTAATTTGACTCCGTACTTATAGTCATTTTGGTCAGTCAAGACGGTAGTCGACAGTCCATATGTGAAATATTATTTAGTAAAATAGTGTGAAAGTGTCTGTGATTAGGATACGGTAATAATATACGTGAATTAATTAGCAAATATCATTACAATAGTAATATAGGGTATGTTCAGGTTCGGTTGTTTCTGTTACCTGAATAGAGACCAGCACGGAGCATATGAAGAGCTGCGACTTGGGCGAGATGAGTGAGGGCCGGCGCGCCGACTGCTTGCTGGCGTCGAAGATGCGCGCGATGCGGTTGGTCTTGGTGAGCAGCGCCGCGTACACCACCGTGAAGCAGAACCCCGTGCCGAACCTGCGACACCAGCACTGCGTGTAGCACTGACCGCTACGACCACTCATCTCTCGCGCACTCACTACAGCTCCTACGTGCAGCTTTGTCCATACTGATCCCTAATCCCAACTCGCCCGGTCTGTATATATCTATCTATCTACAAGTATAGCTAGAAGGCACAAAAGTTCTGATGGTAAGAAAATTACTTGCATGGTTTGTAATAATTGTTATTGAGTCATCAGAAATCACCGTTTTACAATAATCAAAGCTCTCTGTTAAAAAAATCACACTCAGTGTATGAAATAATACTATGACGCGATGTTATCTTTCACCGTTTTGAGAGCAATGGTTATGAAATTACTAACACAAAGTGTCTGCCTGTGTTCAACGATCTACAACTCGTAAGTCGGGGCCGTTACCACTGGGCCATCACTGCTCTCTGTTTTATCTCAGAGACGTTAAACCCTTCATAATAAATGAATGAAAGAGAGAGAGACAAAGGGAGCTCTATGTACCCAAACCCACTATAACAAAAGCATCAATGGATGCCACCGACTTTTGCCCACTGCGGTTATTGAATTAAATTACTGTTTTGTTCAGACGCTATTCAGACGCTGCTTAGATGATAGATATTTGACAGGACAGTAGTTCTAAGCCTACAGGCTTAGAATAACTGTAAAATATCTAGAAATTAATCTACATATTTACACGGAATCTAAATAGGTTATTTTGATAAAAAAAGCTATAGAAAAAGATTAAGAGCCAAATTTATACGTAATAAGTATTTATTTTCTACATCTTAGCACTTTCCCAACAATCTGTGCCCTTGCAGCTAATATGCATATAAAAAACCGTGCGACTTGGGACTAGGGCACAGTATGGACGAAGCCGTACATGGGCCCTACATGCGAGTGTGATCATACCTCTGCAGCGAGCAGAGCACGTCGGTGGGGCGGAAGACGAGCGCGAAGGTGACGAGGTAGCACATCATGATGCCGCCCAGCAGCACCAGCGACAGCTCGCGGCCGCTGGCGCGCACCACCGGCGTGTCGCCGCGCAGCGCCCACACGCCCGCCACGAACCTGCGCACGCACCGCACCTCACTGAGCACGCTGTGCACGCACACATGTGTGTATGACACACGCACGCGGACACACACTCACGCGATGAGCACCATGCCGAGCGAGGAGAAGGCCATGGCGCCGATGGCGGCCGGCGAGTCGGGCCGCAGGTACAGCTCGGGCACGCGCGCGCATTGCGTGCGCGTCGCGCCCGGCAGCGTGCCCAGTGGACACTCCTCGCAGGCCGTTTCCTTCTCTGGCGACCGAATCTAAGTATTTCAATAAAAACTTTAACACCTGCATTTCTCTAAGAGCTTTTCTGATGTTAAAACACTAAAATGCACAAACACTAATGCACTTTTGTAAGAAGCCAGCTACATTATGCATCTCAGATATGGAATCCACGTTATCATAAATACATTGATTGCATTGAAAACATCCAACGACGGTCCATAAAATATCTTTGCTTTCATCAAAACATTCCATATCAGTCAACGATTATCTTGGACTCTGTAACAAGTATCATCTGCTACCACTGGTAGATCAACGTAAAATTGCAGACTGTTTGTTCTTACTGAAAATCCTCAATAACTAGATTGATAACTATGAGTTATTGTCAAAATTTTATTTGAATGTGCCAAGTAGCACTTCGTTTTATTGCACCCATACCTGTATCACAAACATCGTCGAATTATATGTAGGCAGAACAGTTATATTTGTGCAAGCAAGCAGCAATTTCAATTATTATATTCATTTATTTCAGATTTACATCAAAAAATGAAAATTACACAAAAACATCATGGGATAATCCAATACACGTACACGTGTTTATTTGATTGCGTGCAGTCGTATCCAGCGCTCGAGCATCGGACAATCCCACCGCGGTCTGACAATTCACACAGGATGCTGTTGCTACCAGGACGCATGCGTGTTAAGACGGAGGTGTAACGCTTGCGCATAACTGCAGCAAAGCTGTCTACGTGGGCCTCGGCAAACATGCCAGACGCACTGCAATACCGCGGCTGCCCCAACAGCACCCTGAATGCATTATTGTACTGCACTCTCAGGTCACTGTACGCCCTCTGCAAATAGTCAACTCACAGGCTGCACGTATAGAAGGATTGACAGTATGCTCTAAACATCGCTATGTTTTAACCGACTTCAACAAAAGGAGGAGGTTATCAATTCGACTGTATTTTGTTTTTAATTTTTTTTAATGTTTGTTACCTCATAACGGTTGACGGGGTGAACCGATTTTGATGATTCTTTTTTTATTTGAAAGCTGGTGCTTTCCGAATAGTTTCATTTTAATTTGGTTCCATTCGGACAATGGGATCCATGTGAAAACCATGTAAGTCTTAAATTTGCATTAAGTATTTGCGGCGACAAATGAACAAATAACCCAATTAGATTACTGCGGGGTATCTACCATAACTAAAAAGTTTACAAAAAACCGGCCAAGTGCGAGTCGGACTCGCGCACCGAGGGTTCCGTACAAACCTGTAGGTATCCTCGGTTTATGCATAAGGTTTATGTTTATGAAATTAAATGTTTTTTTTTTAGTAAACGGGTAGCGGGCTCCAGAGAGAGGAACCTTCTGACGATGCGAGCCGTGTCCAGAAGTACCGCTTTCTGAATAAAGCCCTTGACCCAGCTGCCTAACGAGAGCCTCCTTAGATGTTGGTCGAGGCTCTTGGCTATCAACCCATTGGCTGTGATGACTATCGGCACAATGATCGCTGAATCCACATCCCACATGTCGACAACCTCGCGAGCCAAGTCAAGATACTTGATCTGTTTATCTTTCTCGGCTTTCACGAGGTTCTCGTCATGCGAAACCGTTATGTCAACAATCATTGTGCGCCGCTCTACTCGATCCACCACCACTATATCAGGCTTATTTGCGACAATGGTCCTGTCAGTGATGATGGATTGATCCCAGTACAATGTGATATTTCCACTATCGAGAACTGGGTCGGGCACATACCTGTAGTATGGCACTTCCAATTCCACAAGGCTGTATTTAAGAGCAAGTTGCTGATGGATAATCCTGGCTACTAGGTTGTGTCTATGCAAGTATTCTTCGTTAGCTAGACGAGAACACCCGGAGATTATGTGTCTAATTGATTCTCCTGGACGGTGACATGCCCGACAGATGTCAATCGTGCCGTCTTTCACAATAAATCTCCGGTAATTGTTCGTCATCATAACTTCGTCTATAATTGCACATACAAAACCTTCGGTTTCCCCAAAGAGGTCACCGAAACGCAGCCAGGCTACGGACGCTAGTATATCTACATCGGGTCCATGTAGGGCCCGGAAAAAGCGTCCGTGGAGCTCCTTACTCTGCCATACTTCCATGCGGTCATTAGTGTCAAGTACTACAGGTTTGCGCCAGTTCTCGTTAGCCAAGGAGAGCGGGGTGAAGCCCTTGTCAACTGCGACCACATCTCGATGCATCCCCACGTCGGTTTCTAGGAAATATTCCCTGAGACTGCATATCTCGCGATTGTGGAGAGTCTTAGCGTTTAAAAAGCCTCGACCTCCACACTTTCGCGGGATATACAGCCTCATTACCGATGACCTTGGGTGATGCATTCGATATGCAGTCAGCAGCGTACGGACCCTCCTATCCAGGGCGTCGAGTTCGGTTTGAGTCCATTTGAGTATGCCGAAAGAGCACATCAAAACCGGCATGACCCAACCGTTGAAGGCGCGCACCTTGTTTCCGCCTGATAGAAGACTATTAAATACTTTCTTCAGGCGGCCAAAGAAGCGCTCCTTCAACGATTGCTTCATGTCAGTAACATTGATGCCCAACGCTTCCGACATACCCAAATACTTATAGGTTTCGGATGCGGAGAGGGCTCGGAGGTTTATGGAATCCGAGAGTTGGGTTCCCGCGGATTCCACAATCTTCCCTCGCTTTACATGCATGACCGCACATTTGTCCACACCAAATTCCATCCTGATGGCGCTACTGAAGGTTTCAGTTATTTTCAGTAGCTCCATCAGTTGAAAATTGTTGGGGGCAAAGAGTTTAAGGTCATCCATGTAAAGGAGGTGAGATATAACCTGACCACCTCTCTTCAACCGATAGCCTATACCTGAATCCTCAAGCAGTGTGCTCAGAGGATTCAGGGCTAAGCAGAACCAAAGCGGACTCAAACTATCACCCTGAAATATGCCTCGCTCGATCCTTATCGGTTCGCTGCTCCTTTGGATATTTCGACATCCTGGATAGCGAAGAACCGTCCTCCACTGCTCCATACATGAAATCAGAAAGGTGCGCAGAGTTGCATCGACTTTATACAACTACAGCACCCTCTTGAGCCATGTATGTGGCACCGAGTCATAGGCCTTCTTATAATCTATCCAACATGTCGACAGATCCTTTCGGGAACGACGAACCTGTTGGCTAATGGCCATATCAATGAGGAGTAGCTCCTTAGTACCGCGAGACCCGTTCCTACATCCATTTTGAGAGACAGACATGATGGAGTTGGTGTCAATATGATTGTAAATTTTAGCTCTCAAAATAGATGTAAGAACTTTATAGACCGTCGGCAAGCACGTGATCGGTCTATAATTTTTGGGGTTCCGCGGTACTACCTGATTTGTGGAGCAGGTGGGTAATTCCTATTGTTAGGAATTGGGGTAGCGAACCAGACTCCAAAGCAGACTGGTACTGAGCATGCGATCCACTGAACCATTTAATCCAGAAGTTGTGCAGCCCGTCCGGCCCTAGAGACTTACTACATATAAAAGAAACGCAGAATTAAAACAATAAAAGTAAAACTTCATGTAAAATCAGAGAAATAAAGGCAAATGCTAATTAATTTTAAAATTCAAGATATATAAGGTCTCTGTCTATGTCAGGAGGACACTTTGAAAGGCAGGAGTGTGGTTTTAGCCGGTAAGAGTCCGGCACTACCCAGACTGTGTCACACGTGAGGCAGGCTGGGTGTCCATGAGGATTTCCCACTCCTGCCATAACAAAAAAAAAAACCTAAACTAACTCAAACCTAACCTAACCCAAACCTGTGCGTCTAAAATTTCACGGGAAGCTAGCCATACCAGCTTTAGCTTGCCATACTTCCGTACGATCGTTAGTATCTAGTACTGCAGGTTAGCACCAGTTCTCTGCAGGTTAGCGCCAAAGAGAGCGGCGGGGAGAGGACTTTGTCCACTGCGACAACATCTCGATGCATCCCTAAGTCAGTCTGAAGAAAATATTCTCTGAGACTGCATATCGCACGATTGTGCAGGATCTTGTGCATTTAATAAACCCCCGACCACCGCACTTCCGTGGGATATACGGTCTCATCACTGATGATCGTGGGTGATGCATCTGATTAGTGGTCATCAGTGTGCAGGACTCTCCTTTCCAGGGCGTCAAGTTCCGCCTGAGTCCATTTGAATACGCCGAAAGAGTACATCAATACGCAAACGTTCAAGGCGCGCACCTTGTTTCAGCCTGATAAAATACTGTTTAACACTTTGTTTTCAGTAACATTGATGCCCAACGTTTCTGACATACCCAAATACTTATAGGTTTCGGATGCTGAGAGGGCTCAATGGTTTATGGAATCCGAGAGTTGGGTTCTCACGGATTCCAAAATCTCTCCTCGCTTTACATACTGGGGTAGCGAAGCAGACTCCAAAGCAGTCTGGTACTGCGCTGCCATGCGAGCGTACGATATTACGAACCATTTGATCCTGAAGTTGTGCAGCCCGTTCGACCCAGAAGACTTCTAGTTGGGCAACGGACGGACTGCACAAGCTACATCTTGGGGGCAGATAGTAATAGCCCCTATGTCTGGTATAAGATCGCAAGCTCATTTGACTTTTCTAGCCCAATCACCTCCGGTGTGTGTCTCACAAAGCGCATCACTCTAGGGTGAGTGTTGCCCTCCCTGAAGCAGATTAGTTTGCCGATGAGCGTTCTGGCCCCACTAATACAACGCTCAATCCTGCACTGCCAAGCTGGTACGGCTGGTTTCGGTCGTGTAGCTCTAGTCACTAGCTTTGACGTGAGCTACACGACATGCCGCCACAGCATCATGTTGTGTGTGTGTGTGTGTTGTGTTGTGTGTTGTGTTGTTGTTTGTTTTTTTTTAACATATTTTAATATTGACTGTAATTATGTATTTGAATTAATTGAATTTTGGCTATAATTCAATTATTTCGTAATTTATAATTTCCAATTAAGTTTTATAAACTATTTTGTACCTACGCCGAATATGGCAAAACATGTGAAACCAGCAATATTAAATTCGTTATAAGCAAATATCGATGTATTTATCAATTTTACAAATGTTTATCCAAATATGTAAATGCATCTATATGAGATCCCTAAAGAATGGTGGGCTCATCGCTTCAGTCAATGTTTCCATCGTATGAAACGGTGCTTAGGGAGGAACAGAGGCCAATTCGAAAAGCAATAAAAATATTTAATCTCCAGAGATTAAATGTTTCGTGTTCGTGTGTTTGAGTTTTTAGAAAATAAAAAACGGGATCATGTGGAAACCAGTTTCCACATGATCCCGTTTTTTATTTTCTAAAAACTTTCAGTGTGACCCACGTAGGTTGATACTCATCAAGTACTTATAAGACTGTAGCTCAGCGAATCCGGTTTTTTTTTTAATACGCTGACAACTTTTGGTGGGCCAAATTACCGAGGTTAAGACAAAACTTTCTCCTTTCTCACCCATGCTTCTGAAGTTTAGTAGTCAGGTAATCAACCTGACTACTGAAGTTCAGAAGCATCAACCTCAAATAATGAACTACAATTTGGTAGATTTTGTTAACCATTTATTTCAGAAATTTATCTAATATCACAAATTGGTTCGTTTTGTTGTTCGTAATTTCTAATTTGTAACACATAAAATAAGTTTATTTTATTTACATTATTTATTTTATTACAGGTGTTTGGCACAAAACGTTCTTAACGGTAATATAATTATTTAAGTATCAACAATTAGAACTTTACAGTGTCAACAGGAGTCAAGAATGTATGAGACGGAGCACGTGTTCGTCAGGATATGATTGTTTCTATATATTTACACTAGCACGGGCACGCGCCTGCTCCGCTCGCGCGTCGCGCCGCGCTATAAGGGCACGTGTGCGCCCACGATGGCGACGGCGACAGCGAGCGGCGGCGGCACGCGCGCCTCGCCCGCGCGGAAGGCCGGCAGGCCGGCGCGCTGCTCGCCGAGCCGCCGCGCGTCCAGCTGCACGCCGTTCAGCTCGCGCGGCCCGGCACACACGGCGCCCGCTAGCCGAGGGAACAAGCCAGTCTCTTCAGTCTGCACCTGTCTGTCCGTCGATGTCATCCTCTCTGCTGACAATGTGTTAATACATAAACATTTACTAAATCAATTCCATATTTGTTGATAACTATGTAAACTTAGTTAGTGTGAAGGCACGCCGATCCTGGGGAATATCTACCGACTGCGCGCCGTCGTATCCACCGCCCCAAGATCGGAGAGTCCCACCTATCAGTCAACGGTCTAAGAATGATGTTGAGTGTGGCGCGAACCCGGGCGGCGTCGTGGCGTGGCACAGATCAAATCAAATCATTTATTTATTTATCTTTATATCAGGCACATAACCCATAATTTTGTTAGTATTATTTAAATTGTTTTTTATTTGTATGTATGTTAGTCTGTAAGGTATTTATGTTATGGGTCTTTGTAGCCCGAAATAAATTTATTTGATTTGATTTGATTAAACTATGTTAGTATAATCTATAAATATAATAAAATTGTAGAAAAGTGGTGTCTGTACAATGGAAATATATTAAAAAAAAGTAGCAGGGGTTGTTATTATATCGATGCCGAACCAGAAATTGTAATGAATATTTTTTTGTCTGTTTGTCTGTGTGTTTGTGCACGCTAATATCAGAAACGGCTTATTCGATTTAGTTGCGGTTTTCACTAATATATTGAAGTAAGCTTCACTTAACATTTAGTGTTTATTTCATGTCAATCGGTTCATAAATAAAAAGTTATCTCAATTTAAAGAATCACGGCAAACATTTGTTAGGGAATTCTATCAGAGTACGTACACGCCTCGCGCCTGCAAGTCCGTGGCTATATAAAGCGCGCTGAGAGCCGCGCCGCTGTCCCCGGCTGGAGGCCTAAAAAGGTAACTTTTTAGAACTCGCCGGGCCCCAATCCGTTTAAGTAGTAACAATCTTTTCAGGATTAACTACGAGATGCCCCACAAAAAAAAAAAAAAACGCGCCGCTGCCATATCCACCCGTCATCCACCTTGACGTTCATCTTGAAGGTGGACAAAGAATATACTTCAACCCTGATAATGTAACGGAGCGTTTGGACAACCCAAGACGAACTACTCTGCTCGCTTTCTTTAATCTTTGCGAAACAAACGAATTTGCTAAGACACTCTTATACAACGAAGTTCCATCGTATTATATCCATAATAAACAACAGGGTATTTTTAACCGCAGAAGACGTGGAACAGCTGTAGTAGGTGAACCAGGTATTTTTAAAGATCATGTCATTGGTAGGGTTTATACGGTTCATCCAAATAACTCCGAATGTTTTTACCTGCACCTACTGCTGCACGGTGTCCGAGGGCCTACTTCTTTTGCCGATCTCCGAAAGGTTGACAATATCGTACACCCTACATACCAAGCCGCTTGCCGGGCACGTCACTGGATGGGGATCAACATTGGGATGATGCTTTGTCAGAAGCAAGTATTAGCGAAAGTCCTCATCGGTTGCGACATTTGTTTGCAGTCATACTGGTGTTTTGTGCACTTTCTGACGCTGCAAAGTTGTGGTATAAGTATCAGAACAAATTGGCTGAGGATTTTTTTTGGCACGTACAACTTAATGATAAAAACCCAATTGAGGACAGATTACGTGAAAGTCAATTGAATCGTTGTTTGTTGGCTATTCAAGATATAGTTACATCTATTGGGGATAATCCTATTTCTCAATATGGCATGCTGGAGGCATCATTTGACGGAGAACGTATTAATAGAGTTTACGCGATGGAAACCAACTATGATCCAATTGACCTGGCCGAAATTTTACAAACTGATGTCTCGAGGCTAACTGATGAACAGCGTTTGATATTTGATCGGGTGTGCCGCAGCGTTGATAGTACTTTGAGAGAAATGCTATTTGCAGATGCGCCCGGTGGAATGGGTAAAACATTTCTTACGAAAGTTATTTTGGCGAAGGTACGAAACCAAGGTAAAATCGCGCTTGCTGTCGCTTCATCAGGCATAGCAGCCACATTGTTGCCAGGTGGGAAAACTGCTCATACAATGTTCAGAATTCCGATCGATTTAGACCGCACAGAAAGCCCTGTTTGTAATATTTGAGGAAAAAGCGATAAAGCTAAGGTTCTTCGTGATTGTAGCCTTATTATATGGAATGAGTCCACAATGTCCACAATGGCTAATCGAAAAGCAGTAGAAGCAGTAGACAGAACGTTGCGTGATGTCAAGCAAAATGATCAATCCATGGGTGGCATTACTATGCTTTTTTGTGGCGATTTTCGTCTGACTCTCCCTGTAATACCACGTGGAACAAGGGCTGATGAAGTTAGAGCCTGCCTAAAGAGTTCTCGACTTTGGCATTACATTATCCCTTTGCATTTGACAAATGAATTTTATTTGCATGCCCATGTGACGGTAGAATATGGAGGACTTTATTATGTAAAAAAAAAAACAACATCCATTTACCAATTACCCATATTTGCAAAAATAAATGATTTGATTTGATTTGATTAAATATACGTGCGCAAATTGGAGGCAATGAAAATTGGTAACGGTGTGTATCCGCAGGAACAAGGAAAAGTTGTTCTTAATGAAAACCTATGCAATATAGTATCATCAATGCGAGACCTCATATTATCTGTGTATGGAAACGCAACGCAAATACCAACTTGCGAAAATTCCTGGCTTTGCGAAAGAGCTATTTTGACGCCACGAAATGACGAATCAGCAACAATAAACGCTGAAATTTTGAGCTATGTTCCGGGGACTATGTTGAGTATATCTCCATTAACAGAGTCATGGAAGAAGAAGAATCTACAAGCTACCCAGTAGAATTTTTAGAATCCCTCAATGCTCCTGGACTACCAGCACATAAAATAAAACTAAAAGTACCCATAATGCTTCTTAGAAATTTAAGCCCCCCAAAACTTTGCAATGGCACCAGGTTAAAAGTGACCAATTTACAACGAAATCTGATAGAAGCAGAGATTTTAACAGGTTGTGGAAAAGGTGAAAGTGTTTTCATTCCTCGGATTCCTCTCATTCCAAACAATTTTCCATTTAGTTTTAAACGAGTCCAGTTTCCAGTCAGCCTATGTTTTGCGATGACAATTAATAAAGCCCAAGGTCAGACGCTGAAAGTTGTGGGTGTAGATCTAAGTATCAGCTGTTTCTTGCACGGTCAGTTGTATGTGGCTCTGTCATGGGTTAGCAATCCTAGGAGCCTGTATGCTTTCATCCCCGATGGCCACACGTCAAATATCGTATACAGAGAAGCAATACTGTAAAGTAAATTTTTAGCTACCCAAACGACGGTATATGTAATTCAAAATATGCTGCCCGAAAAGTCACTATTCCACGCGGAAAAAGTCGCGGGTACAGCTAGTTCATTAATAGAAAGGTACAGACAAATCAGGAACAATAAATTACACTTAAAAGTAGACATAGTAAGTTGGTATAGTATTCCACAAGTTACACTGTTTTCAATGCAACTTAAGGAACACTATATCCATTATGCCATCTTCTAGACACACCCGGCAACACTACATGCACTCCGCACAGGTGCTCCATCATATAGCCCTCAGTTTTGCTAGCAACAATGCTCAGAAGACTGCTGTCGCCGTCCTGCATTCGACGTAGTAATGATGCGGATCTTTTACGTATGATCGCAAGGAAGTCATCTGTACGCTCTGCTGCGAACATTCCTGACGCGCTACAGAAACGTGGCAGCGACAACATTATCCTAAAAGCATTGCTATATTGCACATCCAGGGCATTGAACGTTTTTTGCGTGTATCTGGTCCACAGACTGTATGTATAAAAAGCTTGGCAGTATGCCCTAAACAGTGTTAATTTAACATTACTGCCACACTTTGTAAATCTGCGGGCCAGCATGTTGCATCGTACGGCCAATGCCTTGCGCTCTCTATCTATATCACAATAATTGTGATATAGATAGAGAGCGCTATTCAGTTTAAAAACGGTTTAACTGCTATAAAAGTTGAGATCGCTAGTGCAAAAAAGATTTATTATTCGACAACTCCATGAAATATACATAATTCTACTTTGTTCTAATACAGAAATGGATTATTGAACTAAAAGCCGTGTTTATGTTCTTAAAGACAATAATTGACCTAAATAAAGTTTTTGAATACGGGATTAAGGTAATTTAAACCATTCTTGCATTAACTTTTTATACACAAACCATGCAAATTTCTGGTTATAAGCGATAATAAACCCTTTTTAGGGTTCCGTTGCCAAATGGCAAAAAACGGAACCCTTATAGATTCGTCATGTCTGTCTGTCTGTCCGTCCGTATGTCACAGCCATTTTATTCCGAAACTATAAGAGCTATGCTGTTGAAATTTGGTAAGTAGGTGTATTCTGTGAACCGCATTAAGATTTTCACACTAAAATAGAAAAAAAACAATAAATTTTGGGGTTCCCCATACACAGAACTGAAACTCAAAAATGTTTTTTTTTCATCAAACCCATACTTGTGGGGTATCTATGAATAGGTCTTCAAAAATGGTAATGAGGTTTCTAATATCATTTTTTTCTAAACTGAATAGTTTGCGCGAGATACACTTCCAAAGTGGTAAAATGTGTGTCCCCCCCCCCGTAACTTCTAAAATAAGAGAATGACAAAACTAAAAAAAATATATGACGTACATTACCATGAAAACTACCAACGAAAATTGGTTTGAACGAGATCGAGTGAGTAGTTTTTTTTTAAAACGTCATAAATCGTAAACCGCAATTTACCTTACATTCAATCAACTGAAATATAAAAATTAAAAAAAATATATATTTTTAAACCGAAAATACCTACAGGTTTGTACGGAACCCTCGGTGCGCGAGTCCGACTCGCACTTGGCCGGTTTTTGTACTAAGCAGACCGCTCCACTATGGAAAATGGTAGAACAAGCGCATATAAAAAATGCTTTTTACGAATATCATAATTTGGCTAATATGGCTATTCTTTTAGGTTTTCTAATAGTCAAATTATAATATTCATTACGATTTTTTTTCTTAATACGCGAAATTATTTTTTTTTTCTTAGATAGAAATACATAGAAAACAGAAGTGCCAAACTCAAGTCTTTGCGTATACATGTTTCAATACCATATTGTGAAAAAAATACTTGGTACAGATATGCAGTATTATACATTTTTAGAAAGGTTATTTTATGCTTTTTGCGATACAGCTTAATGATTTTAAAAGTAAAGAAAAATATTTCAGTAATTACTTAAAAAGTGACATACCTTTTTTTTCACTTGTATGTTTTTTCGTCGAAGGTTTTCAGTATTACCCACGTTTGCCCAAGCGCTACTTTTTGCGTCGACTAGTAGTCTAACTATTCATAAATAGAATGCAAAAAAAATCAGCTGCGGATATTTGCGGTTTTAGAAGATATGAGAAAAAAACTGATAAAAGTCAGAACCCGAAAATTAGTATCTTTTGCGGTTTACCACTGACACCATTCACATGAACAATATAGAACTTTTTGGATATTTTCTTCATTATTTCGTGATAACAAAGGGACCTTATCAAATTTGCACTCGGTTTGCGTGGGAAATTACAAGATAATAATGATGTAGGTACCAATTCGATATTGTAAAATGAGTATTTAAAGGGAAGCAAAAACTATTCGAACCATCTACATCAGTGTAACTTCAAGTGAAGCAAATCTCATCTACGCCTATTATTTCTGCAGATTGTGAAGTGTTAAAATGTCTTCCTTCAGCTGTACCAAACGAGACTTCATAATCCCCTATATAGAGGGCGGCAAGACCATGGAATCATTATCCAAAGTTTTAGTGGAAAAGCTGAATGTTTCTGAAAACAACTTGTGTTTTATAATTAGTGACATACAAAGGCACATTCTTCCTATTTTCAACAAACGCTGGGCCCTGGCATCTCGGAAAAAAGAAACATTTTTACAGAAGTATTGTACTTGGTTGGACTCAAGGTATTCGTTAAATTTACCGGATTCTGAACAATATTCTACGCCATCAACATCTGGCCAACGAGGACGAGCATGCGTGGCTTATGGAGACTCCTCAGAATCTACCAAGAAGAGGAAAAACACTCTTCTACTCCAAGACTATGGCTTCGAGCATATAAAAAACGCCTATCTGCAGGGACTACGGGCTTTACGTGAGTACACAGAAGCTCATCTTGTCGAAGAATTAAGAACCGCTGACACTCAAAAGAAATTAGATATCTCAAGTAAGTGGAACGACTCAGACCAGATGAAGATTCTTTCCGATACGGAAGCATTGAGTGCTTTTATAGATTTAGATCTAACAAAAGCACAATATATGTACCTGAAAAACTTAACCAACGAACGAAAGTGTTGTATATTCCCGCCTTACTACAAAATACAAGAAATAAAAAGATCCTGTTATCCACCATCTTCTACAATCGAAATCACGAATACTTATGCTAAAGTGATTAA
Organism: Aporophyla lueneburgensis; assembly: GCA_932294355.1. Taxonomy (NCBI): domain Eukaryota; kingdom Metazoa; phylum Arthropoda; class Insecta; order Lepidoptera; family Noctuidae; genus Aporophyla; species Aporophyla lueneburgensis. Next base: position 32,212,205 of record OW028744.1, on the reverse strand, counting down.
TATACAAGATTTATTGGATCATACTGCTGCTAGAACTTTAAAAATCGATTCTGTTTTCCAAAAACAACATAGAACATTGATCCTTTATTCTAAATGGGGATGTGATGGTTCATCTGGTCAAAGCCAATACAAGCAAATACTTGCAGAAGAGTCAGAAACAATTTCAGATGCCAATTTGTTCATCACTTCATTGGTCCCCATCAGATTAGTTGATGTGCAATCGGGATCCGTTGTTTGGCAAAATCCGGTACCTTCATCTGTCCGTTTTTGCAGACCCATTTCTATTGAGTTTTGTAAGGAAACTCCAGAAAAAACCAAGGCAGTTGTTGATGATATTAAAAAAACAAATTAGGGCTGCACAAGCATCACTTATAAACAAAGATGGTGTTGTAGTAAATGTGAAGCATGTACTATTTCTAACGATGATCGATGGAAAGGTGGCTCAGGTCCTTACAGATACTCCATCTGGTTCCACATGCACGATATGTGGGGCTACTCCACGGCTAATGAATGACCTATCGAAAGTAACTGCCAGACCCGAAAACGAAAACGCCTACCAATACGGATTGTCCACCTTACACGCCTGGATTCGCTGCATGGAAATGATATTGCATATTTCCTATAATCTTTCGTTTAAGACTTGGTCTGCTTCAACTGAGGAAAATAAGAGATTAAAAAAAGAAAAGAAAGAAGTTGTTCAAAAACGTTTCAGGGAGGAGTTGGGATTAATCGTCGACAAACCTCGGCAAGTTAGCGGGAATACGAACGATGGCAATACCGCACGAAGATTCTTCTATAATAGCACTTGCTCATCGGAAATAACAGGTGTAGATGAGGCATTGATTAAACGCCTATACATTATCTTGCAAGTTCTTTCTTCTGGAATGATGATCGACCCTGAAAAATTTGGGGAATATGCAATAGAAACTGCAAGAATCTATGTAAGTAATTACGATTGGTATTATATGCCATCCTCCGTTCATAAAATACTCATACACGGGCAAAAAGTTATCAAACATTTTGCGGTGCTTCCTATTGGACAGCTATCGGAAGACGCACAAGAGTCTCGCAACAAAGACTACAGAAACATACGACTTCATCATGCCAGAAAATGTTCCCGATCTGCTACAAATGAAGATGTCTTTAAAACGCTTTTATACACGTCAGATCCATATATAACAAGTTTGAGAAAACCGTACGTAAGAAATGTGAAAGAACTTGAAGAAGAGGCACTAAGTCTTTTAAACGTGGCACCTGAAAGTGAACCCACATTTACTGACCCTGATCCTGAAGTGGTATAAGTTAAAAATAATATTTATATTTAGTTATTACTTATATTTGTACCTAGCTACATCATTTCCTGAAGCCAGAGTATAGGACGTACCTATTAGTAATATGATTTTAATTTAGTATTTTTTTTTCATATATATATATATTTTGTTTACTTTGCTTGTTGTAATTAACCATGGTTTAATCTTTTTAGTCATTATAAACTTGTATTCCACTTGAAATAATTTTTTAACTATTTTTTTCGTGATTTTTTCCCATTTTTTTCATTCTATGCAAAAAAACATACATAGATATACAAGAAAACCCTATAAACTACACATCGTTCGAATCTCCGAACCTTGTTGCATATTTGTGCCAAATTTCATCACGATACAACAAAAATTCATGAAGTTACAGATTTTTGATCCGATACCGACCTATATTTTCCATAGAGCGCTCGCGCCAAAATGCGCGCGATTATGTGTCTCTTTCCCAGGAGAAAAAGAGACAGGTTACATTATATTTCTTGTAGAGTGAATGCGACAGTCGCGCGCTTGATGTTATTTTGTTTAGTAAACGCTTGTCAACAACGTTGGTCGTGCGTAATGATTGAGTTTGAGTGCACTAGCAGGTTTTTTACTGTGAATAATATTGTTTTAATGTAAAAAGTGTTGTGACTTAATGAGATGTCAAGAAACCAATTAAAACGTGGCCGTGAACTAGTTGGATTGTGCAACAATCGAAATAGTGGCTTCACTGGCGAAGAAAGTAAGTACCTAACATTACTCATATTTTTGGCGGGTTAATTTTCTAATTACCTTCCCAAATCAAACCAGAGAATATCATGTTCGGATATTTTCTGGTTCCAACTAAGCAGGAGATAGTTTGGCACTCAGGTTTCAAATAAGTAGGAATTAGTTATGTGGTGTATTTTCTTAAGTTTGAATATTTTTTGTACCTACTTAATTGGTTTTTTTTTTCAGTGGCTTCATCAACACATAGTCATTTTAACATTGAACCACTACCGTATGAATGGCCGCAGAATGACCCGTCTCTAGAGGTCTCGGAACAGAACAATTTACCTTCTATTGAAAATACAAGAATTGAGTTTGCAGAAAAAAATATTGAAGTACCATCGCCGGAGTTAATACAACTTAGTGAACTTATTGGCCCATATGAAAAATCAAGTTACACTGTAGATGAGGGAGAAAATTTAGTAGAAGTAATATCTGAAAAAAACCATTATGGTGATATAATAATTGAACCTGCTGAAGGTATGACTTTATTTTAAACTAGCTGTTCCCCGCGGTTTCACCCGCGTTAAGTTAGGTTTTTGGTTGCTCCGTTCCCGTGGGTCATAGCGTGATGTTATGTAGCCTATGTTACTCAGGGTGAAAGTAGCTTTCTAATGGTGAAAGAATTTTTGAAATCGGCGCAGTAGTTTTTGAGTTTATTCATTTCAAACATAGACACGCACAAAAATACAAATCTTTCCTCTTTATAATAATAGGTCTTTACCTATGAAAATGCCGTTTTGCATGAAAAAAATTAAACGAATTTTTTTCATGTATATTTTATTTGTATTAATCGAAATAATCACCCATGCAATCAATGCATCTTACCAACGCAGTAGCAGTTTATTGATGCCCTTCTTAAAAAAATCAGCTGGACGGGAGGCAACAAATTCTTCAATGGCATTTTGTACTGCCTCTCGGGTATTGAATTTTTTTTCCGCCAAAAAGTTATCCAAATTCTGGAAAAAGTAGTAGTCTGTAGGCGCAAGGTCTGATGAGTAGGGCGGATGACGGAGAGCTTCCAACCCCAGTTCTTGCAACTTGGAGACCGTCTGCTGTGCAGTATGAGGTCGCGCGTTGTCGTGCAGGAGCAGCGGAGACGAGCGATTGACCAATGCTGGTTGGAGATGTGCCAGCTTCTCCTTCATTGAGTTCAGTTCTTCACAGTACACATCTGCAGTAATGCTCACCCCGTTTGATAAGAAGCTGTGATGAATCACACCGGCGCTAGACCACCAAACAGTGACCATCACTTTTCTAGAGGTAAGTTTTCGTTTAGGGCATTGTTTAGGTGCTGAACCAGGATCCAACCAATTTGCTGAGCGCTTGCGGTTATCAAACAGAATCCATTTTTCATCTCAGGTAACAATGCGGTTCAAAATTCCTTCATTTGTGTGTCTGTTGAGCAGTGCAAGGCACGTCTCGACGCGTACCTCGCGCTGGCGATCATTGAGTTCGTGGGGCACCCATTTGTCAAGCTTATTTACCTTGCCAATTTGACGCAAATGGACCAATATTGTTTTGACGCTAACGTCGAAAGCTGCTGCTAATTCAGCCGTAGATTGTGTATCATCAGCTTCCACAATCGCCTTTAATTTGGCATTGTCGACCAAAGTCTTCGGACGACCGCGAGGTTCATTTTTCAGGTCGAAATTTCCAGAACGGAAGCGTGCAAACCAATAACAGGTGGTGCGTTGGTTTGTAGTGTTAGCTCCGTAAACGTCGTTGATGTTGCGTGCCGCTTGTGCCGCGTTGCTGCCACGACGGTACTCATATTCCATAATTACTCGAATTTTTAACATATCCATGATGACGAAAAATATTGAAATGCGATGAAAATGTAACACTTATCAATAAACAAATGACTACTTTTGGAAAAAGAATTCCATGTTTTTAAAATAAAATTAATTTGAAATTAGAATTCTTAGACAAACAAAAATTATTTTGATTTGAAATGGCCAGTACTGCAGAACGGCAATTTCATAGGTAAAGACCTAATATTAGTGTAGATTACTGTTACTATTTTGAGGATGACTTATTGGAACTACCTTTTTTCATGAAATGTTTTTTATTTGCAGATGATTATACAAAGAGTAAAACTATACAAGTTTTAAATAACATACCTGAACTACGTATTGAGTATATCGATTATCATATTGAAGGAAATGTTAACTTGATTCGAGATGTCGTTGGCATACAAAACGATTCAGAGGCAAACGAAAGATGCGAAATGTTAATGCCAGCTGATGCTTAAAACGAATTACCAGTAGCTGTCGAAGATAACCAAAGTGAGCAAATGTCCAGAAAAGAGAAAAAATTTCAATAAAAAGAAAACTGAATAAAAGTGAATGGAAATTTGAGAAAATGAAGAATGCTAGGGCTACAAGCAAAGAATATGTAACAGTAAAAGGAAAAGTCATTGCTGAAAAAACAATTTGTCACGGTACTCTGTGCTCCAACAAGCGTAGGTTGGGTTGTTCATCGTATTTTTGTGAAGAAGAGCGTCAGCGTTTGTTAGACGAATACTATTTATTGCCCATTAATGCAAAGAATGCGATATTATTTAAAAGCATGAAACCAGTACCAGTAAAACGACGTTTAGTTGCAGCACAAAAGGTACGACGACAGACCTTTACATATCATGTTAAAAATAGCAATAATGTAGAACAAACTATTTGTAAGAGAGCTTTTATGAGCCTTTTTCAAATAACTGTGAGAAAAGTACAAGTGATTCAAGAAAAACACATATCTGGGCAGATACTTCCTAAAAAAGATATGAGAGGAAAGCACGATAACCGACCCAAGAAAGTAAAGGCTGAAGTCAAAGAATATGCAATGACTCATATAAAGAGTTTTCCAGCTGAAGAGTCTCATTACTCTCGAAATGAAAATCCTAATAAACTGTACCTCTCACCATTATTGAATATTAGAGAAATGCATCGACTATACGAATATCCAGAAATGCGAATCAGAAAGTATGGACAGTATGTATCGCGTAAAGGAATGCACATACAGGAATATATTTTGTAGTGAATTCAACTTGTCTTTTGGCTTACCAAGGAGCGACGTTTGCTCAAGGTGCGAGAATGAAGATCATGAGGATGATTTGCAAGTACACAAAGAGACTTACAAAGAAGCGTATGAGCTGATGAAAGTTGATAAAAATCAATGTAAAAGAGAGGAAGGAAAACTTTATTGCACTGTTGACATTCAGCAGACAATGCCATTACCTAAGATGCCTGTTGGGGATGCTTTTTATTTGCGGCAAATTTGGTTTTATAACCTAGGTATACATCTGGTCAGTAAAGATAAAAATCATGCTTTGATGTACACATGGACTGAAGATGTTGCAAAAAAAGGAAGCTTTGAAGTATCTTGCGCTTTACATTATTTGGCTATGTATTTAAAAACTACATGTGAAAACAACGCAATGAAACACTTGATTATATGGTCGGATTCTTGCTCAGGGCAGAATAAAAAATTTAATTTAATATGCCAGTATCAGTATATGGTCCTTAAAAAATATTTTGATGTTATTGAACACAAATTCCCAGTTGTGGGACATACCTACATGGATTCTAATCGGGATTTTGGCCGTATAGAAAAAGCGTTAAGAAAACATGAAAAAATCTATACACCCGAAGAATATAGATGCATAATAAAAAAAAATACATCGAAGAACTCTGTAGTGGTAGATATGCAAGAACATCTGTATGACGTTGAGGGTGTTCAGAAAAAAATGAAACTGATAAACAGATTGAAAAATACGTTGGGACATAAAGTAGACTTTAGAGATGAAGTAAAATGGATAAGAGTAGATCATTTTGGAAGCTATATGTTTAAAAAGAGCTATGATCCTAACACCCCATTTTTAATGGTTGACTTATTGAGAAAAGGAGCTACGGTAAGCCCTGATAGTGTAGAAATCCAAAGACTGGCCGGATGTCGAGGTGAGATCTCGGAAGAAAAAAAACAAGATATTAGAAAACAACTTAAGTTTATTCCCATGGAAAAAAGATTTTTCTATGAAACCATATTAAATGCATAACTGTGCTAGTGCCAAAATATTTTTTTTTTTAAATTTGATTTAATTATAATAATTAATTTCATTTTTTTTATATAATTACTAAGAAAACAAGCCTGCAATTGTGCAATTCTTTAAATATATTAACAGGTTATTTTCCAGTTACCTAAACAGCAAATGCCAAATTGGTGATATATTCCGAGTGTAAAAACGGTTTGTTCCGTTATAAACCGTTTTTACACTCAAGAACTGTATCGATATCGATAAACACTGTTGGTTTAAATGAAAAATGGTCGATATTACAATAATAATGTATCTTTTAAAACTACTTTTGTATTGCATTTTATAATAAAAGTATTTTTTTAAACACTTGAAAGTTTACTCCTTTTTTTGGCACTATTTTCATTATCCAAATCAACAAATAGTCACCAATATTTTAAGGACCAGTTTCTCAAAATGGCTGATTTCACAGTTAAACCATTCTCGAATTGAACCCTTCAATTATCAGTGCCATCCTTTGAAACCCTTGGTCACTACTAGGGTATTTAAACTGTTTAACTCTGTTTAGAGTTGCACCACATAGCGAGACTGGTGGCACCACTTCATAGGTCTCTTCATTTATTTGCATAGAATGTAGGGGCATTGTACAATAAAGTCGTTTAAGAAATATGGTGATCCGGGTACATTCTGCCTGAGTTTGGTCCATGTAAAATTTTACCAATAATGTCACCATTAGTAAGCTCATGAGCAAAATTATGAAATAGTTAATATGCAAGATATGGGCATCTGTTGCGCAAGAAAGTGCAGTGTATGTGAAGCAGCAGTGAGCAGTCCAGCACTGACCCGTGTCGTTGAGCGTGGAGAAGTCGGTGGAGGGCGTGAGGTCGGGCGCGCGCGGCAGCGGCGCCGTGCCGACGAGCGCGGCGCACACGGCGCCGCCGGCCGCGCCGCACGCGCCCCGCGCCCCGCGCGCGCCCCCCGCGCCCCCGGCCGCCCGCCAGCGCGCCGGCATCAGGCTCGCGCGCACGTTGCGCTCCGGGTGCACGATTATAATGTACAGCTGCAAAAACCCAGTGCTTACCGATATACTAAGAGTTGGCTTAATTGCTAGTTAAAAACTAAAACCCAACAACGACACAAACTCCAACTAAAATAATAATAGTTTAAAAAACATGCTTCCGTACAAAACAAAAATACGAAAACGGGGTGCTTGATATCAATTAAAATACTTACCTCAAAAAGCACCCAACATTTTTTTATATTATTTTATACTGTTTAGTTTGGTATTCTATGGAAACGTGTTTCTTTAATATTTTCAATTTTTTTGTTCGGCTAGCTTCAAAAGAGTGTTTTTATTTTCTTATTATACTGGTAACCCTGGCAAGGATAATGGCAAAAATTTATGCAATTATTTTATTGTCATCAGTCCTCGATAAGTCTACTAAGTTTAAATGAAATCTGACCGTTTGAAGTGGGTCAAAATCAAGTCCAAAGAAGTCGGTTACAAACATACAGGTGAAAAATGAGTTAAAAAGGTATAAACAAAAAACTTTTTGACAAAAAATTAAACCACCGAAAAAACTGAAAGGCATAAAATAATAAACCATAAAATTATGAGTCGGTTTTATTTTATATTTTTTTGTGACTTTAATGTACTGATAATACTTGGCAAGGTATACCTTATCCGGGTGCATAGGGTATACCCTATCCACGGAATAAAGAAAACTAGAGGAAGTGCCCCTCACATATCGCGCGTGTCAGATATTTCATTTTGATATTTTATAATTGTTGGGTAGATAATGACATCTATCACATTAACGAAGCATTGAACCAATATAGAAGTACCTAATTTGACTAGATAAAGTGTTTACAAAAACTAACTCGTGTTAAATAGTAAAAATAACTATGATTTTAGTACTAGAAATAATTAATAATTGCCATTTTACTTTATTAAGCTGATCCAAACGACTGGTACAATGCTGTCAGTTCATATTGATATTCTTTTAATGATTCGTAACTACGAAGAAGTTACGAATCAGCCCTTGGTAAATTGCTAAATTACCTTAAAATGTTTTTAAACTGTTTCACTACATAACAATGGCTTATTATTATCTGTGTTAGAAGCAAAGAGATTTAAGACAAATAGAGAGGCCATCTGAAGAAATGTCAAAGAAAAATTGTGATCCCATGACTCAGTAACGCCATCTAGCATAGTATAGCAAAATTAGTATGGCTACGAAAAACGTTTTTGTACAAAATTTTACTCTCCAGCGTCATTAACGCCATCTAGCTTTGAATAGCAAACATTCGAATACAAAAACTTGATTAAGGCTGATTTCATCAATTCACTATCGATATAATATATCGATAATATTGAAAAGTGACTACATTTTTTTCACATTTGAAAAAATTTTAATAAGGCAAAAGTTAAGGCAAAAGTTAATAAAATCAGTTTTGTTAACTTTTAAAAAGGCCTAAAATAGTGGAGCAGACAGATATCAAAAGTCAAGTGAATAGGGAATGTTCTAGTTTACCATACATACATAATGAACGACTACGAAAAATGTATAAACTTCTCTTGTAGTACAAGGTACCGATCCTTTTTTTAAAATTGATCGACCCGTCTTTCCAAAGTAAATGTCTCCGCTTTTAAAATGCTTGGAACATAATTTTGACGAAGCAGATGGAAGCCAATTTACTTCTCTACGATCTTTTTGAACAAACTGTATCCACTTTTCACGTTCAACTTTATTTACATTCGGAACCCTAAAATAACAGAAACCAATTTTACGTACGCACATATACAAACAGATAAGAATAGCAAAATACATGTGCATACAAAAGTAATGCTTATTTCTAAAAAAATATCTTCCAGCATACCTCTGATAGAAGAGAAGATAAAAAGATGTAGTCAGCGTGTGTAAAAGTAAAAGAGAAAATAAAAAACAGTTCACTAAAAAAAAAAAAAAAACACAAACATAATATATACATACAGAGTTCTAAAATCAATATCTACGTGAGCAAACAGCACTATTGTTGCTAAATTGATATTAAAATTACATAAATAAGTTCAAATATTTTGAATTTTATCAACCTAATTAAATATTATCGATAACAAAGTCGATAAACATCATAACATCTCTACAAGGCAGTAGTAAAGCTACTCAGCAATAGAGGGCGTTTATTACAAAATTATCGTATGTTCTAGAACCATCGATGAATATTATTTAATTAAATTATTGAAAAATATTTACGAAAACAAGCCGAAGTTAGGTCCAGACGTTTTACCATAGCGTGATTTGCAATATCGTAAAGCGCAACTCGGCATATTTATTTAAGAAATGCTTTTCTTTTCTTGTTAAACGGACACAAATGCGTGTTGACATGCAGACATGCCATCCTAGACTAAACGCCATATGACCACTAGGACACAAGTATTGGATTACGAGTTTGTTCGTTATGTCCCGTCTATATAATTTAATGTCTTTGGTTAGAAGTTATTAAGCCAAAATGTGTAATGATCTGTTATTTGTTCAAAATGGCGGGAGATGTCTGACGATTTTGTTAGATTGACGTTTGTAGGATATAAAAAGGATTGTAATTACTTTATCGGGGCAGTTCCTCGGAAGATGTTATGATGGTGTAATTACTGACAAGCCTAATTGAAATAAATATCTAGTCTTGTCTTTCTGTGCTTTATTTAGTGAAACCCTTTCCCAACAAACCATATTCATAAGAACCTTCATACACATTAAATAAGCCGTAGCCATTCTGATACACAAAGTTTGATATTAGGTATATACATAATAATTATAGTTATATATAGAAATAGATTTTTCTATTACGCGCGTGTCAACATTAAGCGCAGATGCGCAACATTTAGCTTATTCGCCGTCAGATACTTGTCGCGATTGGATGTCTCAGAAATACGCGAAATATTACAAATTATGCCTTGTTGTGCGGTTTTGACCTGCAAAAACGAAAGCAGAAAAAAAATGTATCTTGTAGAGGTGTATCGTATCATTGGTAAGTGCTAAACTTTGTTAATTTTTAATATAATTGATTTTAATTACAATACCACATGTTATGACTTCAACGCAAACTATAAACAACCTTAAATTCATTGAAACAAAGTCTAAATGCACTTGGTCGTCATCTGGAAAATCACAAACTAAATTCTAGTAACTTCGACGCTACTCGATTAGGGATGGGACACATCCGTAAAGTAGGTCGGTATCGATAGTTTTGTCTGATTTTAGTAAGGAATCAATAGCTCACATAGCTGGTTATATAATACGACAGTTGATAACATAAGTGTGATATTTGCGTTAGTGCTTTAGTAACAGGAAAATAAATCAATAATTACATAGATTTATTATAGGTAATGCTAGAGGGGGTTATTATGCCCATCAGAATCTGTGATTAAGTTATGTCGGACATCCGAAATATTTTTATAAGACGGTCATATTTTTAATAAAGATTAAGTCATGGCTGAAATAATGCACCAGTTTATTGGGTCATCAATATTCCAAAACATAAGCTATAACCAATTAGGAGATTTTCCTACGTCTAATCATATTACTGTCTTAATGAAAGCTATCACGGCAAAATATCTTAATATTCGACTACCAAAATGGCAAATATTAAATAAATATGTATTATTTCAAGGTCAGTAAATATTTTTAGCACCATCTGCTATCGTTTCATTTATCGTTAGCTTCTGTCAGCATCTTCGCCCGCGTACTTGATTTTATGAAAATAATATTACCTCCCTACATACAAACATACAAATACCTCTTTAACTTTGATATTTTAACGATAATCAACCTTTTCCGTTATTAAGCATTTGTATGATGTTAACAAATTACTACATTGCTCACCCGAATAAATTACGTAACATCAATATTAATATATCGATATATGTCTACATCTCTAACTTTTTTTTTTGTACTCACCACAAGAGATTGCAAGTGCATATGAATATGACATCTATTTCAAAGGAGTTAGCGTTCTGAATAGAATGAATTGGTTACAGCGCCATCTAGCGTTGAGTTGCTGAACTCGTTGTAAACTTGTCTATTTAAAGTTTTTAGACGAAAAACGTCTTTATTGTTTGTGTCATGTCAAATAATAACCACCCTCAGTCCTTGCAATAAGACACAATTTTTGAAAGCAATAAGAAGATGATTTGTAAAAGTTGCGTTTGTAATTTGTAGCCAATCATATCACTGTTTTTTATGTGTGTAATGGAGAATTTGATATGCAAATGTGTGAGTTTGGCGACACTGGTTCCCGTGCTTAGCCAGTGTAGGGGCACTTCTCTGTATTCTTTGTTCTGTGACCCTATCCAACAAAAAAAGAATTATCAAAATCGGACTACTCTGTATAAAGTTATGCGTGGTTAAACATTACAATCAGTGAGTGAACAATCAATCATCCCCTGTTTTCCGACCCTTAGGGTTCGATTTTGTTTTCCAAATTTATATAGGACCACCTAGGAGTATACCCTTTCCAATAAAAAAAAGAATTATCACAATCGGACGACTATGTAAAAAGTTATGCGTGGTCATACATTAAAAAAAAAAAACGATAAAAATAAATATACGCGTTGAATTGAGAACCTCCTCCGTTTTTTTTCGTCGGTTGAAAACAGAAAAGATCTCGGGACCACTACTCATTTGTCCCAATACGACGAGTAGTTTTGGAGTTACGAGGAAACACATGAAATCAGATCCATACACAAAAAATTAAACCGCCGAAAAAACTGAAAAGCAAAACTAATAAACCTTAAAATTATTTGTCGGCGCTTTGAGTGATCTTTGTTCATTGATTTTTCATAGCCGACTCAAAATTTTAAGGTTTATTATTTTTTGCTTTTCAGTTTTTTCGGCGGTTTAATTTTTTGTTAAAAAGTTTTTATTTTATATTTTTTTGTGGCTTGAATGTACTAATAATACTTGGCAAGGTATACCCCATCCAATGAAAAAAGAATTATCAAAATCAGATTACTCTGTATGAAGTTATGCGTAGTTAAAGATTACAATCAGTGAGTGAACAATCAATCATCCTCTGTTTTCCGACCCTTAGGGTTCGATTTTGTTTTCCAAATTTATATGGGACCACTTTGGGAGTATATCCTTTCCAATAAAAAAAGAATTATCACAATCGGACTACCATGTACAAAGTTATGCGTGGTCATACTAAAAAAAAAAAAAATATACACGTCGAATTGATAACCTTCTCCTTTTTTTTCGTCGGTTAATAAATACTTACACAGCGAGTTAAAAACATAACCATACTTTGCTTTGTCGTAGTCGGGTAAAAATGCGGCAAACCTTAGGAGAGAACAGGCAGATGAGCGTGACGCTGGCGCTGAGTGAGATGGTGACGGCCATGCTGGTGACGCGCAGGGGCACGTGGCTCGCCGTGCCGAAGTACAGCGGCACGAACGCCAGCCAGATCACGCACGTCGTGTACATCGTGAAGCCTGCAACACGGCCGCGGTTGTTACTACGGTAGAGCGCGGCGCCGAGACGCGCATAGCTAGCGAGTGAGTGAGTGTGAGTACCGATGTGCTTGCTCTCGTTGAAGGCCTCGGGGATCTTGCGCGTGAGCACGGCGTACACGGTGCACACCACGATCAGCACGACGGGGTAGAAAAAGGCGATGGTGTAGGATGCGTCCACGTACGAGTCGCACACCAGCATGTTGTCCTCGCGCGACGGGTAGTGGTGGATGGCGCGCGCCGGCGAGATGATCTGCCACACCACCACTATCACCACCTGCAACACTCGTCAGCTCACTGTGCGCCACTATGTCTCACTGTGCGTCACTGTGTGCCATTGTGCGTGGGTGATATTATTGCTTATCTGTTCCCTGCAATCTAAACACTTTTACTGGGTGCTTATTATACAGTGTGTCCGTACATGGACTAACAAATCAAATCAAAAGTCATTTATTCAAATTAGGCTGAGGATCAGCACTTTTCAAACGTCAAAATTACAAAATAAAGTCCCCCAAAACGGCCACCCGTCACCACTTTCTAGTGCTTTAGCTGTGAAGAAGAAGTGGCCAACAAACTCCAGAGCAGCACAGCTGTCTGTCCAGTTAGAACTTGGTTCTATACAATGGGAATAGTAAAACATTAAGAGACACAAAAAACTTTTTAACAAAAAATTAAACCGCCGAAAAACTGAAAAGCATAAAATAATAAACCTTAAAATTATGAGTCGGCGCTTTGAGTGATCCTTGTTCATTGATTTTTCAGCGCCGACTCAAAATTTTAAGGTTTATTATTTTATGCTTTTCAGTTTTTCGGCGGTTTAATTTTTTGTTAAAAAGTTTTTATTTTATGATTTTTTGTGGCTTTAATGTACTAATAATACTTGGCAAGGTATACCCTATCCAACAATAAAAGAATTATCAAAATCGGACTACTCTGTACAAAGTTATGCATGTTTATACGTTACAATCAGTGAGTGAACAATCAAACATCCCGTTTTCCAACCCTTAGGGTTCGATTTTGTTTTCCAAATTTATATGGGACCACCTTGGGAGTATACCCTTTCCAATAGAAGAAGAATTGTCACAATCGGACCACTATGTAAGAAGTTGTGAGTGTCAGTGAGTGAAAAATCAATCATCCCCTGTTTTCCAACCCTTAGGGTTCGATTTTGTTTTCCAAATTTATATGAGACCACCTTGGGAGTAAACCCTTTCCAATAGATGAAGAATTGTCACAATCGGACCACTATGTAACAAGTTATGCGTGTTTATACGTTACAATCAGTGAGTGAACAATCAATCATCCCCTGTTTTCCAACCCTTAGGGTTCGATTTTGTTTTCCAAATTTATATGGGACCACCTTGGGAGTATACCCTTTCCAATAGAAGAAGAATTGTCACAATCGGACCACTATGTAAAAAGTTATGCGTGATCATACATAAAAAAAAAAAAAAAAAAATATATACTGGTCGAATTGAGAATCTCCTCCGTTTTTTTTCGTCGGTTGAAAATAAAAGCCTCCTGGCATGAAGGGCGTCACAGCTTACATATTATGCAATGCTGAATTATGTTCACATAGCTGTTACGACCTGAGTTACAACTTGAGGCCACAAATGATGCACTTCCGACGTTTGGCTCCCAGACTGGAGCGGGCTGGGGCTGCCTTAAAGCGGCTCCTGCCCAATCTGTGTGGTCCAAACGCCTCCTACCGAAGGCTCTACACGGGGGTCGTGCGGTCCATGGCCCTCTACGGGGCACCGGTGTGGGCGCCCTCATTGAGGCTGCGCCCAGCGCGCCGGTTGAGTGCGGCCCAGAGGGTCATGGCCATCCGGTTAATCCGGGGATACCGCACGGTCTCGTGGGAGACGGCGACCCTCCTTGCTGGAGTGCCGCCATGGGATCTGGAGGTAAAGGTCCTCGCGCACATGTGGGAGTGGCGCGAGGAGGCGAAACGCCGGGGCGAAACTCCGCTGCCGCGACAAATCGCGGCATGGCGGACAGAGCTCCGGTGTGATCTAATGGCGACATGGCGGGTACGATTGTCGCAACCCAGTTCTGGGCACGGCACAATTGCGGCGGTAAGTCCCCTCTTTGAGGAGTGGATAGAGAGGCGTCACAGCGTCCTCACCTTTCGCCTGACGCAGGTTTTCACCGGGCATGGTTGCTTCGATGGGTTCCTGTTCAGGATAAAGCGAGAGGATACGCCCGGGTGTTTCCATTGTGAGGATTGACTAGAGGACACGGTGGAGCATACGGTGGAAGTATGCCCTGCCTGGGCGGAGCATCGCCGTGTCCTCGTGGAGGCGATCGGCGGCGGCGATAAACAATTTGGTGGCGTTTTTCGAAAAACAATAATATTGTCTGCCGTTTGCATTACAGAATAAGCCTATTTTCATCTCAGTATGACTAAAACTTTGAGAGATATGATTTAATATAATAAAGTAGCCTATGTCTTTTTTCAGGCTCTAAATTATCTGTGTACCAAATTTCATTTAAATCGGTTCAGTAGGTAGTTTTAGCAGGAAAGCGAGACAGACAGACAGACAGAGTTACTTTTGCATTTATAATATTAGTGTGGATATCGCTAGTCCATGTCCGGACACACTGTATAGTATGTTTTATTAAACTGCTAGATAATTTAATTTGACTCCGTACTTATAGTCATTTTGGTCAGTCAAGACGGTAGTCGACAGTCCATATGTGAAATATTATTTAGTAAAATAGTGTGAAAGTGTCTGTGATTAGGATACGGTAATAATATACGTGAATTAATTAGCAAATATCATTACAATAGTAATATAGGGTATGTTCAGGTTCGGTTGTTTCTGTTACCTGAATAGAGACCAGCACGGAGCATATGAAGAGCTGCGACTTGGGCGAGATGAGTGAGGGCCGGCGCGCCGACTGCTTGCTGGCGTCGAAGATGCGCGCGATGCGGTTGGTCTTGGTGAGCAGCGCCGCGTACACCACCGTGAAGCAGAACCCCGTGCCGAACCTGCGACACCAGCACTGCGTGTAGCACTGACCGCTACGACCACTCATCTCTCGCGCACTCACTACAGCTCCTACGTGCAGCTTTGTCCATACTGATCCCTAATCCCAACTCGCCCGGTCTGTATATATCTATCTATCTACAAGTATAGCTAGAAGGCACAAAAGTTCTGATGGTAAGAAAATTACTTGCATGGTTTGTAATAATTGTTATTGAGTCATCAGAAATCACCGTTTTACAATAATCAAAGCTCTCTGTTAAAAAAATCACACTCAGTGTATGAAATAATACTATGACGCGATGTTATCTTTCACCGTTTTGAGAGCAATGGTTATGAAATTACTAACACAAAGTGTCTGCCTGTGTTCAACGATCTACAACTCGTAAGTCGGGGCCGTTACCACTGGGCCATCACTGCTCTCTGTTTTATCTCAGAGACGTTAAACCCTTCATAATAAATGAATGAAAGAGAGAGAGACAAAGGGAGCTCTATGTACCCAAACCCACTATAACAAAAGCATCAATGGATGCCACCGACTTTTGCCCACTGCGGTTATTGAATTAAATTACTGTTTTGTTCAGACGCTATTCAGACGCTGCTTAGATGATAGATATTTGACAGGACAGTAGTTCTAAGCCTACAGGCTTAGAATAACTGTAAAATATCTAGAAATTAATCTACATATTTACACGGAATCTAAATAGGTTATTTTGATAAAAAAAGCTATAGAAAAAGATTAAGAGCCAAATTTATACGTAATAAGTATTTATTTTCTACATCTTAGCACTTTCCCAACAATCTGTGCCCTTGCAGCTAATATGCATATAAAAACCGTGCGACTTGGGACTAGGGCACAGTATGGACGAAGCCGTACATGGGCCCTACATGCGAGTGTGATCATACCTCTGCAGCGAGCAGAGCACGTCGGTGGGGCGGAAGACGAGCGCGAAGGTGACGAGGTAGCACATCATGATGCCGCCCAGCAGCACCAGCGACAGCTCGCGGCCGCTGGCGCGCACCACCGGCGTGTCGCCGCGCAGCGCCCACACGCCCGCCACGAACCTGCGCACGCACCGCACCTCACTGAGCACGCTGTGCACGCACACATGTGTGTGTGACACACGCACGCGGACACACACTCACGCGGTGAGCACCATGCCGAGCGAGGAGAAGGCCATGGCGCCGATGGCGGCCGGCGAGTCGGGCCGCAGGTACAGCTCGGGCACGCGCGCGCATTGCGTGCGCGTCGCGCCCGGCAGCGTGCCCAGTGGACACTCCTCGCAGGCCGTTTCCTTCTCTGGCGACCGAATCTAAGTATTTCAATAAAAACTTTAACACCTGCATTTCTCTAAGAGCTTTTCTGATGTTAAAACACTAAAATGCACAAACACTAATGCACTTTTGTAAGAAGCCAGCTACATTATGCATCTCAGATATGGAATCCACGTTATCATAAATACATTGATTGCATTGAAAACATCCAACGACGGTCCATAAAATATCTTTGCTTTCATCAAAACATTCCATATCAGTCAACGATTATCTTGGACTCTGTAACAAGTATCATCTGCTACCACTGGTAGATCAACGTAAAATTGCAGACTGTTTGTTCTTACTGAAAATCCTCAATAACTAGATTGATAACTATGAGTTATTGTCAAAATTTTATTTGAATGTGCCAAGTAGCACTTCGTTTTATTGCACCCATACCTGTATCACAAACATCGTCGAATTATATGTAGGCAGAACAGTTATATTTGTGCAAGCAAGCAGCAATTTCAATTATTATATTCATTTATTTCAGATTTACATCAAAAAATGAAAATTACACAAAAACATCATGGGATAATCCAATACACGTACACGTGTTTATTTGATTGCGTGCAGTCGTATCCAGCGCTCGAGCATCGGACAATCCCACCGCGGTCTGACAATTCACACAGGATGCTGTTGCTACCAGGACGCATGCGTGTTAAGACGGAGGTGTAACGCTTGCGCATAACTGCAGCAAAGCTGTCTACGTGGGCCTCGGCAAACATGCCAGACGCACTGCAATACCGCGGCTGCCCCAACAGCACCCTGAATGCATTATTGTACTGCACTCTCAGGTCACTGTACGCCCTCTGCAAATAGTCAACTCACAGGCTGCACGTATAGAAGGATTGACAGTATGCTCTAAACATCGCTATGTTTTAACCGACTTCAACAAAAGGAGGAGGTTATCAATTCGACTGTATTTTGTTTTTAATTTTTTTTAATGTTTGTTACCTCATAACGGTTGACGGGGTGAACCGATTTTGATGATTCTTTTTTTATTTGAAAGCTGGTGCTTTCCGAATAGTTTCATTTTAATTTGGTTCCATTCGGACAATGGGATCCATGTGAAAACCATGTAAGTCTTAAATTTGCATTAAGTATTTGCGGCGACAAATGAACAAATAACCCAATTAGATTACTGCGGGGTATCTACCATAACTAAAAAGTTTACAAAAAACCGGCCAAGTGCGAGTCGGACTCGCGCACCGAGGGTTCCGTACAAACCTGTAGGTATCCTCGGTTTATGCATAAGGTTTATGTTTATGAAATTAAATGTTTTTTTTTTTTTTAATTTTTATATTAGAGTTTATTGAATTAAAGGTAAATTGCGGTTTACGATTTATGACGTATTAACTATCATAGATAACCCACACGTATGGGTAAGATGAAAAAAAAAGTTTTGAGTTTCAGTTCTAAGTATGGGGAACCCCAAAATTTGTTGTTTTTTTTTTCTATTTTAGTGTGAAAATCTTAATGCGGTTTACAGAATATATCTACTTACCAAGTTTTAACAGCATAGCTCTTATAGTTTCGGAAAAAAGTGGCTGTAACATACGGAGGGACGGACAGACAGACAGACAGACATGACGAATCTATAAGGGTTCCGTTTTTTGCCATTTGGCAACGGAACCCTAAAAATAACAACCGACTTCCTTAAATAAACTTTTTACAAAAAAATAAAAACCGATTTCCTTAAAACACCCTACAAAGTCAAAATTTACTTTAATTTTGGAAGTCGGTGTCTTAGGGTCTCAGGAAGTCGGTTAAAAAACCTTAAATACAGATCCTAAGACACCGACATTCAAAATTAAAGTTATTTTTCACTTTGCAGTGTTTTTTTTAGGAAGTCGGTTGTTATTTTTTACTTTATTTGTACAGCGTGCAAACCTGCGAGCTAACATATTACATCGTACAGACAATGACCTGCGCTCTCTCTCAGTGTCAGTACTGTCCTTCAAATCATCAGTGACACAGTGACCCAAATACTTCAGTTTAGTAACTCTCTTTAATAAATGATATATGCAAGGAATTTGATTTTGATCCATTCACAATAAGTGTGAATTCAGTCAGAAGGTGCTTAAGCTTCAAATTTTTCAAGTAGCGGTAGAAGTATTTTTATGTTTTTTTTTTATTAAGACGATGTGTTTTTTGTTTTTGAGCTCACAACATAGTATTCAAATCAAATCAAATCAATTTATTTCGGGCAACAAAGACCCATAACATTAAAACCTTACAGACTAACATACATACAAATAAAAAATAATGTAAAACTAATGTACACGAAGTGACGGCGTCGTGTTGCGCTGCGTGGTGTCATGTAGACTTCCGCGGAAACGCCGATATACGACACCTTTCGGCCAAAACTCTGTCTTGAGGAAGGTCTCGATTTCAAGAGCTGGAACTCGCACCACGAATGACTTGAAGTTCGTGTTGTGGCGCGATTCTAACTTCTCGACCCTCAAAGTCCAGTTGGTTTTCAGTCATACATACTCCACGATCGACTCAACCTTCGTGGTGTAGTGTAGACGAGACACATAGAGCTGCGTCGTTGGTGTAGCTGGACACAGCAGCATGTTGGGTCCTGCAAGCGCGGTTCCGACTAGGAGGCTTCCTCCTCTTCTTCCTCTCCACCAACACGAAGCCATCCCTGTCACACGTGCCTGAAGCCAGGCCTAACTGCTTCGAACCCCTGTTATCAGGTTCATATCAGCTCTTCTCATCCCCCTTCCTGGTTTGCGACACAGGTTTGTGCGTGGCGACGGTAGCAGCGTAGGCACGTTTAGGGGTCGACGTACCTACACGAGTCACTACCTCGACCGGTGTCGAGTCCGCGACGGCGGCGGCGCATGTTGCAACGCGCGTGATATATGTAATTATTATGTGTCTAATATTGAATTATGGAATTAGTAAATGACTTTTATTATAAACTTATTTTTGTATAAGTCAAACACTGATTTGACTCAAGCTGTCAGTTTTTGAATCATACTTGTTTTTTTAACGGGTATAAAAGGCCGGAGCCACAGAGAAACTGTCAAACCGTTTTCTCCGTCAAGCCACAGGCTCGCCTTGGTTTGTTCGGAATATCAATCTTCATTTAGATATGAAACTCCCGACTATCCATCAATACATAAAACGCGCTTCGAAGCGCTTCTTCGATAGGGCCGTAGCCCACCGCAACCCTCTGGTTGTGGCGGCAGCTACTTACACCCCCTCCCGTATTAGCAAAGTCCGCCGCTCGCGGCACATTCTTACCGATCCTGATGATCCCACTACTCTCCTCCAGGAGAGTCAAAAAGAGACCAGTACAGCTAGACCAGCACACAGACACAAACCGTACCGACCTCGCCGCCGAGGTCCGTCGTCGCGACCCCGACTTAACAGTCCCTCCCGAGCCTTGCAAGAGCCAGCCCGCGATGCTGCGCCGTTAGCTTTAAATTAGTCCCTAAATAATTTAACTCAGATCCAGCCAGTCCCTTGCTGCCCCCCCTATCAGCGATTGCCTAAGCCGAGGTTCGTACCCCCCTCGGGGTAACCCTTAGAGCTTTCGCTTTAGTTTTTAAGTATAATAAGCCCCGGCTGGAGGCCTAAAAAGGTAACTTTTTAGAACTCGCCGGGCCACAATCCGTTTAAGTAGTCACAATCTTTTCAGGATTAACTACGAGATGCCCCACTTAAAAAAAAAAAAAAAAAAAAAGAAACTGTCAGTTGCTTGGCAGATGTTTAGTTGGCTAGTTCTAGTGCTGTTGTTGTGTGGAAGGATCGACCAGAGGTCACGTAAGTTAAGTAATTGATATTATATCGTAATTATTGCCTATTATGACATTGTTGTTGTACTGTTTATAGTGTTGCCAATATTGCAAATGTTTTAAATCCTATAAATGGAATATTCATATTCTTTTCCTAGACATTATTGTTATATTTTGATTATATTGATATTATTCTGAGTTCTCTTGGACAATGGTCCAAGAGATAGAATTAATGTATTTAAGATAATGATAATGTATGGCAATGTAAGAAATGTGTTGATATAATACTTCAATACTGTTTCCATGGAGTTTCTTGTCCTTCTTCTCCATGAAGACCTAGTTTTGGAACGGACGACTAGCTTTCTGATTAATTGCTGACAAGCCTAATTGAAATAAAGGTCTAGTCTTGTCTTTCTGTGCTTTACTTATTGAAACCCTTCCCTATACATAATTAGTACATATATATACACTTATAGTTATATACTGCTTATATAACACGCGCAATATCAGCAGCGGGTGACGCAGTGGAACTCGCTGACTCGAAACTACACGTACACGTATACGTATACGTGAGGATTTGGAATTGGCTTTCGGATGACTATGGTTTAATTTTTTTGTTTTAAATTGGCTGAAAGTCCTCCATGTACTAAATAAATAAATAAATCTTAGTTTGCTTGATATTAAATGCCGCGTGAATGCGCACCTCGTACTGCGTGCAGTTGAAGCAGTGCCAGCAGCAGGACTCGCCCTCCACGTACTGCTTGGCCTGCCCCAGCTCGCACTCCGCGCTACACACCGACTCCGGCGGGTGGCGCTCGCTCCACTTGAACTGTATCTCTGCAACAGCCGTTACATTTAGCTAAATGTGATAATAATCACAATCACAAACGAGGAGTGCAGTACCGTCCATGTCCAGCTCAAGCTCGCCGTCGAGGTAGCGGCCCACCTTCAGCCAGCGGTACACCCCGGGCGACACTTGCTTGAAGTGCAAGATGTTGTAGCGCGCGGGGCCGTCGCCGTTGTTATCGAAGTGAAATTCGTCTCCGCTTAGACCTGGCAAATTTATATGACTTTTT
Organism: Aporophyla lueneburgensis; assembly: GCA_932294355.1. Classification (NCBI taxonomy): domain Eukaryota; kingdom Metazoa; phylum Arthropoda; class Insecta; order Lepidoptera; family Noctuidae; genus Aporophyla; species Aporophyla lueneburgensis. The sequence goes on along the minus strand of OW028744.1, from coordinate 32,190,481 downwards.
GTTGATACGAGACGGATTGCCATAGATAGACGATGTTACTATACAGGAAAAAATTTTAACCAGTGCGCAAATTTTTGGTGATTCAGTATCAGTAATAGAATACATTTCAACTATTTTTTCAATACTTTTTGATGTGAAACATCTATAGGCGAGGGTTAACCTATTTTTTTTTTACTGGCGAGCGTGGCGTCACAGTGGGCCCATACTGAAAATTAGTGGACTTAGGCAACAAAGTTCCAATATCGATGCGATTTTTTTTGATGTGATATTAACATAGGGTGTAAATATTAACTTATAATTAATACGTTACCATGATAATTTCCTTTCGTAAAGTATGCTTTAGAATTATTATCTTTGCAAATAATTTTTGTTTTGCCTTGCGTCGCAGGTTCGCTAGGTTCAGCTATATTTCTCAAGGGCAGCCCTTGGATGGGTGACCATTTAGTTTTTGTTTTGCCTTGTGTCGCAGGTTTGCTAGGTTAAGGTACACTTCTCAAGGTCAACCTTTGGATGAAATATTACATGGTTATTATAACTCGTTTAAGTTTAATTTGTTAAAATTTGCTCACTGGTTAAAAACTTATTCTGTATATTTTTATTTAGTAAATACAATCATAAAATAATAAAAACATTAAATATAATAATTATAATTATTACAACCATAAAATTAGAATAAACAAAATCAATTTTGGTTGTGGAACGTAATTGAAGCCAGGAATATGATGTGTGAGGAGACCTATGAAGCGCACTTGTCGGAGGTAGCGCAGCAGCGTGGCGCCGCTGGCGGGCCGCATGGCGTCGCACAGGCCGGGCGCGCCGCCGCACAGCTCCACGTGCATGTCCCTGCAACACGCGCGCACGTGAGGCCGGGCCACTGGCGCTGAGCGCGGGCGCGGGGCGGGCAGGCGGCGCCACGCTCTACCTGATAGCGTACGCGAAAGCAAGCACGGCGTCCGTCACGAACTGCAGTTGCGCCTCGAACTCGATGTTGTCTGCGGAGAGACGCTCGCTACCGGAGCAGGCGCGCGTGTACTGCACGTTGTACGGCGTGCGTGCGCTGCCCGGGTACCGACACTTGAACTGATCCTCCCAGAACTCTAAAACAAACGTTATTGAATGTAGGTACATGGAAAAACAAAATAAGAAGGAACTAGATAAAAGTTGAGAGAAGTAAATTCAAACATGGTATCAAATTACCGACAAACCAGGGGTTTCTAGGGTTGTTTTCGACGGTGAGGTTGAGGAAGTACTCTTGAAAGCCACGCACAGGGTTGGCCTGCGGCTGCACGCTGATGGTGCCCTCCACGGCGGCCTCGTTACCGTCGGACACGAGCGCGCGCGCGCTCCAGCCGTCCGAGCCGACCCAGCCGAACGCGTCGGTGGCGCGCATGCGGCGCACGGCCGCCATCACGCCCGCCACCTCCTGGTCCGAGCCGAACACGATCACCCCTGCAAGTACGCGCACCTCATCACACTGCCACAACATTGTACATCACAATTGCGGGCGTACCTCTCGCGCGGGGCCTGCTCAGCAGCCTAGCGACGATGGCGTCGTACGCGCGTTCATCTGCTTCGCCTGAGTCCTTCACCAGTCGCTCTTTCACAGCAATACAGATATCATTCCGAGCCAGAAGTGTTTCCAGCTCTTCAAATGCCTGAAAATAAGTTTCAAAATTAAAGTTCGTGCTTAATTTACGTACCTATTATTAAAAAAAAATCTCACAAAAGTATGTTTTATTTTATTTTATTTTTATTTTATTTTATTTATTGAGGGATAATAAACAACTACAACATAATATATAATACTTAAAGTTAACAAAATTTAAGAGGTAATGTTGCAGTCAACTGCATTATCCGCAGATAGGACATATTTAAGGCTCTGTGGTTGCCACTAGACGAGCAAAACCAAGATTAACAAAATTTTTAAAATAAATAATAAATAAATAGGTTACTATAAAGCGAGCTATAGTTAAAAACCAAATCGGATCAGAAATAGTTTCATTTACTTAAATTATGCAATAAATAAATTTATAATGTTAATACGATTACAGATTAAGATATTTTTTTATAATATTTGATTTAAATTTATTTTTCGAGCATGCAAATATATCAATATCAATAAAATTTGTATTATAGGATTCCAACAGTCTATGAATAGGACAGCGTAAGCCAGAGTTCGTACGACAAGAACTAAGCGCGAACAGAGTACGTGCACGAACCTGATGCACATGAACTGTTCGGGGGACAGAATAACACAGCTTACTCGTTAAATCAATGGCATGAAAATTATTGTGAACAATATCATGAAGCACATTGGCCTCCAGGTATTTGTGCCGATTCTCTAAGCTAATAAGCTTATACTTATTAAGAAGTTGGGAATATGATAGATAAGTCTTAGTCCCATAACATCTATAGTACATAGCACGGACGTACTTGCGCTGAACCCTTTCTATTCCATCTACGTACTTTTGGTAGAAGGGGTTCCAAATAGGGACCGCATACTCTAACTGAGAACGAATGAGTGTCTTATATAGATGGAGGTAGGTAGAGGTACGCTTAAATTCTGTTGACGATCTCATCACAAATCCATACATTTTAAAAGCACGATTCACTATGGCTTCGATATGCTGGTTCAAGGAAAGTTTGCCATCAAAGAGAACACCTAGGTCCTTCACTTTAGAGACATTATTTAAAGGGATACTGTTAAGATTGTAATTGAAATTTAAGATAAAATTATTCTTAGTAAAGTGTATATAGTTACACTTGGGGATACTAAGGTGCAGCTTATTTTCGATACAGTACGCAGTTAATCTGTCTAGGTCCTTTTGAAATGCATGGCAGTCGTCCATAGTTCGTATCGCTTTAAACGCCTTCAGGTCATCTGCGTACATCAGGAATTTTGACTTTTTAAAGCATTTCTTAATAACATTGATATAAATAATGAATAATAACGGCCCCAGGATAGAGCCCTGTGGAACTCCGTAGGTAATATTCACAGAGACAGACTGATGACCACTAACCACTACCCTCTGTGACCGGTTTTCGAGGTACGACACAAACCAGCGAAACAGATTTCCGCATATTCCATTGTAAGCAATTTTACTCAGGAGAATTTCATGGTCGACCTTATCAAAAGCTTTTTAGTTGTGGAACGTTTTTGAAATCAGTATAGACCGCATCTATTTGTAATCGCCCATCAATACTCTCAAAAAGGTAGTTAGAGAATATTAACAGATTGGACGTTGTAGATCGACGCTTAACAAACCCATGTTGTTCAGGAATGATAATATTATGTAGAAGAGGGTAAATCTCGTTGTGAACCAGTCTCTCAAAAAGCTTTGACAAGGTCGACAGGATCGAAATGGGTCTATATTGTTCGACGTCATGCCTAGAGCCACCCTTGTGCACCGGTGTAATGTTAGCTCGCTTCCACGCCACCGGGAACACACCTTCCTGCAGACATCTATTAAAAAGGATATAGATCGGCTCACAAATATTATCTGCAGTAGCCCTGAAAAAGGCCGGCGGAAGACCGTCAGGTCCTGCCCCCTTCGTGGGGTCCAACCGCTTCAACTCGCTAAGTATTTTTGATTGATCTATATGTAGATTACTAATTAAGCTACTACACTCTGCACACTGCTGTGGCGGACCCCACGAGGTGAGAGTAGGCGACACGGGCTCAAATACGGACAAGAAAAAGTCCGAAAACATATTGCAGACAACATCAGGGTCACTTGACTTGACATTTTGGTACTGCATCATGGACGGAACGCCTGACTTACGTTTACGGTTAGAAATATAGGACCAAAAATACTTTATGTTTCTAGAGAGACTATCTTCAATAGAGTTTATATAACTGGAATAACAGGTTTTACACAAATATTTGAAGGTAAACCTACATTCGGGAAAGTTATTGTAGTCTTTGACGTTGCTGTATTTTTTCCACTTTATCCAAAGACGTTGCTTCCTTTTAAATATTTTAACTAATTGTGGCGTAAACCATATTGGGAAATCCAGCAATCTAGTCCTTGCAGGGGGGACTAGAGGGCTAATTATGTCACTCAACATGCTATAGAAAGCCTCCACGGCCTCTTCCGATGAAAGATTGTCGAACAGCGCAGACCAATTGACCTCGTCCATGTGTTTGTTAATGAGGTCGTAATTAGCTTTACGGAAATTATATTTATGAATCGGCTTTCTCTCCATCATTTGTGTAGACAAGCTAACAGGCACGGTTATAACAAAAGGCGGGTGATGGGGGTCCACTGGTAGTAGCGGGTCTTTAAGGTGACAAGTCGAACAGCTAGTGTTCGAGATAAACAGATCCAAGATTTTTCCTCCACTATTAGGCGAGCTGTTATATTGGTGAGCATCTAGAGAAGACATGAAATGGGTCAGTTCCGAGCACAGAGGGTGTGTACAAACACATGCCACGCAGGCGTTACGCCCCGGCGTTATCATGTTCCACGTGACATTCGGAAGATTATAATCACCGACGATGTAAACATTAGGCGCGTTTAAGGTGTCCTGTAGAAAGTCAAAATGAGATGTATAGACATCAGAGCTATACATCTCATTTTGACTTTATTTGGTTTATTGAAGTTAAAATGAAAGATGTGCCCCCCGTGGACAATAGCAGGAAAGACATAAAATACGAAGGCGTTCAACTTTATCTTAATCTACCGGCAGATATCAGGAGCACATCTTTGAACATTACACAAAGCTAAACTCAAACACTACGTCACTACCAACTACCAACACAGAACTACACATTAAGTTAACGACATAATGTAGTAATACACACGATAAAATATCGACATCGTATCTAGCTACATTAAAAAAACAAAACTGTTTGCTTCTAGACTACATGTACGTTACCTAATTATGTATTTATTAGCTAGCTGAACAATGTATGTTTTTCTAAAATTAATAAATGATCTTTAAATCAAAATGATTGATTTTCAAGAAATAACGCAGAACCAGCAACGTACTTTGATGCCATAGTTAGACTCCTCGTAGATGATGGACACATAGCGCCAGCCGAGTTTCTTGACGATCTCCACCATGGCTCGCACCTGGTGCAGGTCGGAGGGGATGGTGCGCGTGAAGTACTCGAAGCGCGCCTTGTTGGACAGCTCCGGCGACGTGGAGAAGAACGACACCTGCGGGCCAGAGGCACGAGTATTGTGACGTGTGAGCTGTCGGAGAGAGCGCGCGGTGCGGTGGCGAGCGTTACCTGCGGGATCCGGAAGAGGCGCAGCAGGTTGGCCACCTGCACGGACGTGACGCTGCTGGCGGCGCCCACCACGCCGCTGATCACCTTGCGCACGGCCGTCGCGTTGCACGCGTATTCCTCGTCGTCTATGTTACTGATTGATCCTGCAATAAACATGATCATTGCACAAGTAATACACTGGTCTGGATTTCCTTTACACTATTTTAAATTTATTAATCGAAACAAGAAGTGTCGTTATAGTTTAGGGTGGCTAAGAAGCTGGTCATAGTACAAGTTGTTTGGATACCCTTGATGAAGTCGAGCGCCATCTCGAGGCCGTAGGTGTCGTTGTCGCAGTCGTCGAGCACGTGCGCGCCGAGGCGCACGGCGGGCGGCGCCAGGCCGGCGCGCGCCACAGCGTCCAGCGCGAACAGCATGGCCTCCAGCGCCTGCACGCCGCCCTGCGCCATCACGGGCCCGCACGTGGCGCCCTCCGACCGGCTGTGCACCTGCCGCACCACAGGGGACACTAGTCACAACTAGCTTGGGTTGGAACCACTACAATCATTTCGTTTTTCGTGTAACAATCAGCACTGAAGAGTGATTTTGTTCACCCTAAGTGAGTTTCAATATGAAGAAACATCGTCAAAGGCATTGCTACAATGATGAACGCTGAAGAAGTAAGTACTTGTTTGATATGTTCAACAGTACTGGCGTAGAGACTTAGGCACAAAGTGTACGCGGCCAGTTCTTAGTCGGGTCCGAGGGTAATGCACCGCCTTCACTCGGTGAGAGGATTATAGGATGGCAAAAGCTAAAATAGACCAGTCATTTAAAATGTCGGATTTCGAAATAAAAAGTACTGTATTGATTTTTTGGATTGTTGTTAGGATATATAACAATAGTGTAAAACCAAGTTTTGCAGATTCCAAATTATTTTGCAACCTACGTGGCTCCAAGCAAACTTAAATTGTTCGGACTTTTTTGCGGTTTTTGGCTTCTAACTTCTAATAACTTGCATCTTATGGAAAACTCATTGCCTACATTTTCAAGGTTACAATTACAATTTCAAACTATATTGAAAAAATGTTTGAAGTGCTGTGGGTATGTATCTTAGGTTATATTGGACTGACACAGCTAGGGCTGCGCTCAAATCGTAGCAATTTGTTGCCTTGCCGGATTGCCGCCATGGGATCTGGAGGCAAAAGTCCTCGCGCATATGTGGCGGCAGGAGGCGAAACTCCGTTGCCGCGAGAAGTCACGGCACGGTGAACAGAGCTCCAGCGGGATCTCATCTCAGTGCGGGGCACGCCACGGTTGCGGCAGTAAGTCCCCTCTTTGAGGAATGGTCAGAGAGACGCTATGGCGTCCTCACCTTTATCTTACGCAGGTCCTCACCGGGCATGTGTGCTTACGGAGGTTCCTGTTTAGTATAAGGCGGGAGTAAACGCCCACGTATTTCCATTACGTAGATCGCCTGGAGGACACGGTGGAGCATAGGGTGGAGGTGTGCCGTGCCTGGTCGGAGCACCGCCGTAAGTACTTGGTTTGAATTTTAGTAAGAAACTGCTACATGTGAATAAAATGTTATGTACGAGTAATTAATGGAAAAGAAACAGTTCATTTATCAAATTAAAGTCATTCGAAAACATCTATCGGTTTTTTTTTTAAATAAACCTGAACTAGGATATAGTAGATGACCCTGGTTACTTTTATGACACAACTGCCCAAAAAACCGGCCAAATGCGAGTCGGACTCGAGCACCGAGGGTTCCGTACAAACCTGTAGGTATTCACGGTTTATGCATAAGGTTTATGTTTATGAAATTAAATGTTTTAAAAAATATATATATTTGAGTTGAATTAATGAAAGGTAAATTGCGTTTTACGATTTATGACGTATTAAAAAAAAAACTACTTACTAGATCTCGTTCAAACTAATTTTCGGTGGAAGTTTACATGGTAATGTACATCATATATTTTCTTTAGTTTTATCATTCTCTTATTTTAGAAATAACGGGGGGGAGGGGACGGACACATTTTACCACTTTGGAAAAAAAAAATGACGTGTGGCACTCGGAGACTACTGATCTATATTAAATGCAAAATGTATTTAATGTACTTAATTGGATAATGATTAATGCTGGTTTGGTTAAAATTGCTTCGTAAATAAGCCCTTATTTCTCGTAAAAAGTAAAGGATAAAAAATGGTTATTGTGGGTTATCCCTAAGAGATAGACATATACCATGGCGGACTTTTTTGTAGACCTTTATAGGGTGTAGAATACTGTACTACATTATTTTGATCTATTTAGTAGGGTTCAGCCAGCGTTCGCAATGTAAGCGTAAAAAAAATGTGTTTATTTATGACATCACATTAGAAACCCCTAAAATTATCAACGTTTCTTTACTATATTATGCATGTTATGTACATATAAACCTTTCTCTTGAATCATTCTATCTAATAAAAAAACCCGCATCAAAATCCGTTCCGTAGTTTTAAAGATCTAAGCATACCTACATAGGGACGGACAGACCAGGAAGTGACTTGTATTAGGTTTTTTCGTTACGGAATTTCCTGATTCGGTCGCCGCGCTCAAAGACCGCGATAAAAGCTATGCAATAGCTTAAAAATTTTGAGTTTCAGAGGAACCCCAAAATGTTTTTTTTCTGTTTTTGTGTGAAAATCTTATAGCGGTTCACAGAATACATCTACTTACCAAGTTTCAACAACATAGATCTTATAGTTTCGGAAAAAATTGGCTGTGACATACGGACGGACAGACAGACAGACAGACATGACGAATCAAAAAGGGAGTGTTATGTTTTCAGGGTTTATGTACCTATGTTTGTAAGAACGAACAAAAATCACTCAAAGCGCCGCGCCGTCTCATAATTTTAAGGTTTATTTTTAGTTTGATTTTTTACTATATAATTATATAAGGTGTATCTATTCATACATGAAATATTTTAATAGGTAAACCTGCAGGTGGTAAAGAAGCTATACAAGCAAAAAGAAAAATTTTATCTAAGCGTTTTTGAATTTTCGTAATTATTATAATTTTAAAACTGCTTGAGACGTTTAGCATAGAACTTTTACTCCAAATTCTATGAATGGCCCGCCTGACGCTGCGAGGGCGGTGACTGGACGGCACGAGCATGGCTAAGGTGTCTCGGGCCATAAAAAATAAGAAGGAGTCAGTATTTCTTATGTGCGTCAAATAATTTATAAATATTAAATTTTGAAAAAAATACATTTAGAAAATTTTTGTAGCTTCTTTACCACCTACAGGTGTACCTCTTAAAATATTTCGTGTATGAATATGTTGAAGTTGGTTGTCAATTACAAATTGCGGGTAGTTGCATAATTAGTTATACTTTGTTTTTATTATCATTAATTTACGTGAATTTTCTATCAGATAGTGTCTAATAAATCGAAACATAATTTATTGAGTGCTGCTGAACTTGAGGTCCTGGGTTCGATTCCCAGGTCGGGCAAAGTGTTATTGGGTTTTTCCATCTGGAATTTCTCAGTAGCTGCCCGGAGTCTGGATTTGTGCCCGGTTGATGGCAATAGGCTCGCCCCCTATTACATGGGACTTAAACATAACAGGCGAAATGTGGGTGTACTATAGGTACACCTCTGCCCAACCCTTCGGGGAAACAAGGCGTGATGTTATGGTGTACCCACTTATTCATTTTGATAATTGTAACCGGTAGTTTTGTTCAAAACAATAAATTACATGTCAATTTAAATTTTAAAATGATTTACGTTGTGAATTCACCATTTGTTTATTTACGACAATTATTCTCATATTGTTTGATTATTTTACAATGTAAGTCTTATTTAGTTTAGCATACTTTAGTGTTTTGTATCTAGAAAACACGTAGCGTACTTCCGCGCACCATCGGACAGAGTTGTCGTGGATATTATGGCGGGAAAAGAGCTTGCACTCAGTGAGCAAGGCAGTTTAACCCAGATCCAGCCAGTCCCTTGCTGTCCCCCCCACCAGTGAATGCCTAAGCCGAGGTTCGTACCCCCCTGGGGGTAACCCTTAGAGCTTTCGCTTTAGTTGTTTAAGTATAATAAGCCCCGGCTGGAGGCCTAAAAAGGTAACTTTTTAGAACTCGCCGGGCTACCATCCGTTTAAGTAGTAAAAATCTTTCAGGTTAACTACGAGATGCCAGACAAAAAAAAAATGAGCAAGGCAGTCTATCTTCGGATTAGACTCAATACAGAGCCACTGCTCCCGACAAAACTGTCAGTTTACCTGGTACAGCGCTGCTGTATATTCACATAGCTGTATTGACTAGCTGATAGCGAAAGATTCACTTTGTATTTGGGTGGCTTAGGCCTCTATACGAACAGTAACCTTAAGGGTTTGTTCGTTGTACTGTATTGTTATTACCTACTTTATCTTGTAACCGTTTTATTGTGTTTATTTTTTATCGTTTAATTAATATTGTAATACAACTTGGTAGTTGTTCATAATATTGTTTGCAGTTGTTCATAATATTGTTTATCTCAATAGAATGGGAACTCCAAACTCTGACGACATACCTCTCGGCACTCCTCCCGATCCGACATGTGCATCTGGATTGAGGGCCCATTTTTTGAACCCTTGCGTACCGAAATACGATTTATAGGGAAATTAGTTAAAAATAGTAAAAACTTAAACCAAAGGGTCATACATTTCTTAAACGTGAATTAAAACTGTTATGATGAAATTACTTGGGCCCTCAATCCAGACGCGTGCTTAAAGTGGCATAGCCTAAATCTCAGTAAGTATCTCTGGGTTAATAATTTTTGTTTAAGAATTTAGTTAAGAATTTCTTAAATATTTTAAGAAATTCCCAAATCTGTAAAATATAACATTACCTATTTATGGCGGCATATCTAGGGCCCTCACTTCATTATTGTTTGTACTGAGGAATCTGCAAAATATGAATATATCTGAAGAAATACATAAATACGACTTTAACATGTTTTACTTACATACCTATGTGAATTAGTTAAAAAGAAATAAGGACACAAAACTTAATTGTTAAGATGTAAATGAAAGTCGAATTTTACTAAAAAGTCTGAACTGAGAGCCCAATATTTTCGGCTTTATTGACAAGCCTCATAGATTAACGCAAATTAGAATAAAAGTTTTAACTATTTCTTAATTAAATTGTAACATATCGTTCGTTCTTCTAAATGTCATACTTTAAGAGAAAATTGATTTTCAACTTTTTGAAAGAGAATTATTTGTAGAGTGACCATAATGTTCAAAGTACTTGTACATTTTGTAAAGTGCATTCGGCAAGTCATAATTTGCAGCTAAAAGTACTATATACCTACTAATTAAAATTTGGTTTTCCTTATTTTTAATGTAATTTCTATTTATGTGATGTTAATCTTTAAGGTGGATGAGCCAAGATGCCTAAAGCAAATAAAAAAAATATAGTTAAAAAAAAACTAAAAACGAAAATGATTTTTTTTTAAATCAGATATATTGTTGCACTCATCACTAAAAATAACTTCGCTCGCTCAATTTCGTATTTTTAGGATATAAGACTATTTTAAGGTAACATTTATGTGAAATAAATAGTTTTTTATAATTATACCGATCGTGTTTTTAAGCTATTGCATAGCTTCTATCGAGGGCCTTGAGCGCGGGGACCGAATCCAGAAATTCTGTAACGAAAAAAATCCTCACGCTCCCCACTCCAACGGGCACGGAGTTGTGGCTTGAAGGCCGTGCATTATGCTTAGATCTTTAAAACTACGCAACGGATTTTGATGCGGATTTTTTTAATAGATAGAACAATTCAAGAGGAAGGTTTATATGTATTTAATATGCATAATATAGTAAAGAAACGCTGATAATTTTAGGGGTTTCTAATGTGATGTCATAAATAAGCTAATTTTTTTACGCTTACATTGCGAACGCTGGCTGAACTCTACGAATTAGATCAAAATAATGTACTACAGTATTGTACACCGTAGAAAGGTCTACAAAAAAATCCGGGATGATATATGTCTACCTCTTAGGAATAACCCACAATAACCATTTTTTTCCTTAGCTTTTTACGAGAAATAAGGGCTTATTTACGAAGCGATTTTAACCAATACAGCATTAATTCTTATCCAATTAGGTACCTTAAATACATTGTGCATTTAATATAGATCAATATGATCGTTACAGCATGCTATTTAAATGAAGATCTTAGAAGATATCAGAGATTTAAAAAGCGGGGGCAGTAACTTCTCATTTATTCAATAAAAGAAAAAAAAATGTTTTCTGATCGGTCGAATAAAAAATAAATAAATAATTATAATTGCATAAGTTGATAAAAAATGCTATGCAATAGCTTTACCGCGGCAGTCCCCGAGTGCCACACGTCAATTTTTTTTTATCACAATGAATTTGTTTGATCTGTTGCTACAGTGATCCATAGATACGATGACTACTTACATGTATAACATACTACTAGTCGGTTAGTTTGCCTTTCATTTAATGCAAACACTGTCGAAGCTAAATAAATGTTCTAGTTTTATTTATTTTTATAGAAATTACATTAAAAATAAGGAAAGCCAAATTGTAATTAGTAGGTATATAGTACTTTTCGCTGCAAATATTATGACTTTCCGAATGCACTTTACAAAATGGACAGATACTTACTTTAAACATTATGGTCACCCTACAAATAATGCTCTTACAAAAAATTGAAAATCAATTTTCTCTTAAAGTATGACATTTAGAAGAACGAACGATATGTTACAATTTAATTAAGAAATAGTTAAAACTTTTATTCTAATTTGCGTTAATCTATGAGGTTGAGCCTAGTCAATAAACCCGAAAATATTGGGGTCTCAGTTCAGACTTTTTTGTAAAATTCGACTTTCATTTACTTCTTAACAATTAAGTTTTGTGTCCTTATTTCTTTTTAACTAATTCACATAGGTATGTAAGTAAAACATGTTAAAGTTGTATTTATGTATTTCTTCAGATATATTCATGTTTTGCAGATTCCTCAGTACAAACAATAATGAAGTGAGGGTCCTAGATATGCCGCCATAAATCGGTAATGTTATATTTTACAGATTTGGGAATTTCTTAAAATATTTAAGAAATTCTTAGCTAAATTTTTAAACAAAAATTATTAACCCAGAGATAGTACTTACTGAGATTTAGGCTATGCCACTTTAAGCACGCGTCTGGATTGAGGGCCCAAGTAATTTCATCATAACAGTTTTAATTCACGTTTAAGAAATGTATGACCCTTTGCTTTAAGTTTTTACTATTTTTAACTAATTTCCCTATAAATCTTATTTCGGTACGCAAGGGTTCAAAAAATGGGCCCTCAATCCAGATGCACATCGATCCGACTACACAATATAATAATATAATTCCGATACACCTTATATAAATATGGTATAGACTGAAGTGGCAATAGTTAAACTAGGACATACGGAGTAAAATAAAATAACAGTTAATACAAATAACAATAACAAAAACCAAGGTCAGCAAGACGACCAGTCACTACAAGCAGCACCCGTATATATCTTATATCTATACTATAATAATAATATTATAAAGCTGAAGAGTTTGTTTGTTTGTTTGATTGAACGCGCTAATCTCAAGAACTACTGGTCCGAATTGAAAAATTATTTTTGTGTTGGGTAGCCTATTTATCGAGAAAGGCTATAGGCTATGTAACATCACGCTACAACTAAGAGGAGCGGAGCAGTAATGAAAAATGTTGCAAAAACGGGGAAAATTTATTCCTTTTGAGAGTTTCCGTTGCGTGCGCTGCGTAAACGGTTAAAGTAACGCAAAAATCATGTATGACGGAATTGTTCCTTTTAAAAAGTTCTAAAAAAAAATCCGCGAGAGCATATGTCTATCTTTTAAGGTTGACTCACTATAACTCAAAAGGAGCGAGCAGCAACGAAAAATGGACGAAAACTAGCAGGCAAATCGATGCGACGGGAAGGGTCAGGGGAGCAAAAATTTGACGCGGACGAAGCCGCGGGCAGAAGCTAGTATACTATAATATTATAAAGCTGAAGAGTTTGTTTGTATGTTTGTTTGTTTGGTTGAACGCGCTAATCTCAGGAACGACTGGCTCGAATTCAAGAATTATTTTTGTGTTAGGTAGCCCATTTATTGAGGAAGGCTATATAACATTACGCTACAGTCAAAAGGAGCGGAGCAGCAACGAAAAATGGTTGAAAACTGGCAGGCAATTGGATGCAACGGGAGGTCAGGGGAGTAAAAATTTAACACGGACAAAGTCGTGGGCAGAGGCCAGTTTAGTTAGATGCACCCCTATGCATGCTCTATGCATGTCTGTATATGTAACATTTTGCATCGTTGTATATGTATGCGGGCACACCCTTTATGCCTGGAGGCTTTTATTTAGGTTTTAAGTTCTGTTTACGATTTTTTTTATTATTTATTTCAGCCTGAGTTTAGTCTTCAATGTTTTGATGGTATATTGGTGTGTGTTAGCTGTCATATTGCAAATAATTGAATGTATGTTTTGTTTTCACAATATTAATTATTTACATATAGACACCAACCATATAGACTACGCTAACTTGTATTTTAGGTAAATTCGTTTTTTTTATGTCATGTTGCTTAAAAAAAACCATATTTTAAGCAACTTGACATAAAAAAATCGAATTTACCTAAAATTCGAGTTAGCGTAGTATAGATTGTTGGTGTCAATATTATTGTATAGAATGAAGTTCTTCTAACTTAACAGACAACTGTGCTGCTGGGGAGTTTGTTGCGCCACTTCTTCTTCCCAGCTAAAGCACTAGGAAGTGGTGAAGGGCGGGCGTTTTGGGGGGACTGTCTTATGTAACTTTGACGTTCAAAAAGTGCTGACTCTCAGCCTAGTTTGAATAAATTACTTTTGATTTTGATTTGATTTTGATGCCACGTTAGAAACGTTGCGTTTTCTCGGTCAGCAAAGGCTGGTGAACATTTTATATTATATAATAGGGGAGACATGGTTCACAAACGGAATATTTGAATTCTTTCAAAAAAAAAATTTACTACGTATGCTTTCATCGTCTAGAGCTTGCTTAGGACATTAAAAAACTGATGAAATGAATGAACCCCTAAAAAAGTAATAAGATTCATTCATTACCACCACATGCCCAATAAAAGTAAGAACTATGATACAAAACACTATGCTTTAAAATTAAATAACATTTAAGAATCATATAAAAATCCAAAAGTAAAAAGAAACCGGCCAAGTGCGAGTCGGACTCGCGCACCGAGGGTTCATGCATAAGGTTTATGTTTATGAAATTAAATGTTTTATTTTTTTATTTTTAGGGTTCCGTTGCCAAATGGCAAAAAAACGGAACCCTTATAGATTCGTCATGTCTGTCTGTCTGTCAGCCATTTTTTTCACAGACATGACGAATCCATAAGGGTTCCGTTTTTTGCCATTGGAACCCTAAAAACAAAATTAAGATTAGTATCAGTCTAAAACACAATACTGTGGAATGCAAAAATAATATTAAAAGTACACGATATAAATCCACACATTGCTAACTGTTGCTCTGTGGAATTTGCCAAATGAGTCAAAATACACATCAACTAAGCTGCTGTAGCTGTTTAACAGTTTACAAAGCTGAGGGGCGATAGAGCCTGAGCCCAGTACTGTTCTACGGGGAGATTGGTACAACGGCAGGAGCACGAGGAAGTCTAGCAGGAGTCCTAAACAAAAATTTTGCTAGTAATTGCGAACAATCTATTTTTGACCGCAGTATGTTAAACAACAAATTGGAATCGGAGATTTTCCTAGGTTTGTAGTGAAACCATCCTGAAATGCGAAGGTCTGGCCTCATACAATCGCTTTCTTTTAGCGATTCTGCTGGAATAAGCTAGATGCTAAAGAAATCTCTTTTGGATGCGCTCTAATCTTAATCTGTGCGTAGCATAATGAGGTCTCCAAATTGAGCTGCAGTATTCCAAGATACCTAACGTATAAATGTATATGTTTAATATATTGTGGTATAATAGATACCTAGATAATTATAATTATGTTCAAAGGTAAATTGTAAGTAAAATGGTCAACGGATAACAAAAAAGAAAATTAAAGTTAACTAACGAAAATATTGACCACAAAATTTAGAAACGGACTACCTATGACAAATAGAAAGTGTAACGAAACGTAACGTTCATTAAGAGCAAATTGTACACTGACAGGCGACAGACGTCACGTCACATTTGGCATTAACAGAAAATTATTAACCGCTAAGGTTCGACTTTCAATCCTGTTCAGTAACTTGACAGTTCAAAGAAAAATAATGATACCATACTAAAACGAATAGTGTTGAGGTAGTGAACGATTTCGCGTGAAGAATGAACGCGCTCCATCCGCAAGAATTAAAATGTTAAGCGGTAGCCCTTATTATATGACAATAAAAATATATAACAAGTTGCCCAACACGTTTAAAACTGAAAAATCAGTATTAATATTCCAAAAAAGGCTAAAACTATACCTAATCCAAAAATGCTTCTACTCAGTAAAAGAATATTTAGAGTCTAGCTTAAAGTGACAATTTTCTCCCATATACAAAAGTGACGATCTGTCCTATACAAACAATTAGATTAGAAATAATAATTAATTTTTTTACTTCCTGACATGAATGACATTAATCTTGCTTTGACATTGCTGAATAATTGTATTGTATTCATTATTACTGACATTTAATTTTGACTTTGACTTTTTGACTTTTTGACTTTTTATACCATGTTTTTAGCAAATAAATATTATTCTATTCTATTCTATTCTACTATTTATGTTTTCTCAGTTTAATTGTACTAATGTAAAAGAAAATAATTATGTAAAAATAATGAGTTATGCATGCTAATTTATGATCATAAGGGCAGGCGAATAATAATAATTGCAATGCTTGTAAAAGGCTGCTAAGTCATAAGTACTAACATAGGATAACACCAACATTGTACACTTAGTTCGCAATAAACGTTTTTGACTTTGACTTTGACTTATAAATGATAAAAACCGGCCAAGTGCGAGTCGGACTCGCGCACCGAGGGTTCCGTACAAACCTGTAGGTATTCTCGGTTTAAAAATATTTTTTTTTTTTAATTTTTATATTTCCGTTGATTGAATGTAAGGTAAATTGCGGTTTACGATTTATGATGTTTAAAAAAAAAACTACTTACTCGATCTCGTTCAAACCAATTTTCGGTGGTAGTTTACATGGTAATGTACATCATATATTTTTTTAGTTTTATCATTCTCTTATTTTAGAAGTTACGGGGGGGAGGACACACATTTTACCACTTTGGAAGTGTCTCTCGCGCAAACTATTCAGTTTAGAAAAAAATGATTTTAGAAATCTCATTACCATTTTTGAAGACCTATTCATAGATACCCCACACGTATGGGTTTGATGAAAAAAAACATTTTTGAGTTTCAGTTCTATGTATGGGAAACCCCAAAATGTATTGTTTTTTCTGTTTTAGTGTGAACATCTTAATGCGGTTCACAGAATACATCTACTTACCAAGTTTCAACAGCATAGCTCTTATAGTTTCGGAAAAAAGTGGCTGTGACATACGGACGGACGGACAGACAGACAGACAGACATGACGAACCCCCGTAACTTCTAAAATAAGAGAACGATAAAACTAAAAAAACATATATGATGTACATAACCATGTAAACTTCCACCGAAAATTGGTTTGAACGAGATCTAGTAAGTAGTTTTTTTTTTAATACGTCATAAATCGTAAACAGCAACCTTTACCTTTCATTCAATCAACTCAAACATAAAAATTAAAAAAAAAAAAAATTAACTTCATAAGCCGAGAATACCTACAGGTTTTTACGGAACCCTCGGTGCGCGAGTCCGACTCGCACTTGGCCGGTTTTTTCACGTTTTAATCGGCCGTATTTTTTATTTTGTTCTGATAGAAACAAAACCAAATATAAAATTCATGTCATTTTCCTTTTTTTACTATAGTCAATGATATTTTAATTATTATTGACTATAGTCATTTTATTTCCTCTGGCAGCCATAGACTATATAATATCGATATAGTCATATATCATGTTTTAAGATAAGTTATTTAATTTAAATTACAAAGATTGCATGTAAGTACATTTTTTCAAGTTCATTCAATTTTATTCATCACCTTTATTCCTCACTATCTTTTTTTTGTCAAAAATTGGTATCCCTCCAACTGTCAAATTACTGAATAGGATTAAAAGTCCAACCTTAAGTACCGGCAAACTACTCGAAGATCTTAGAAAAAAGTCGCAATGGATTCGGAAATACTGTATGTCAATGACCATCCTTGCCCACACGGGGTTGTCCCTCTATCTGCCGGCGTAGCATGACCAATTCCATATTTATTCTACCAAGAACAAATAAAGTTCCTTATGTATTTTAATTCTGTAAAAATGTTTCTATCTCATCAGAAAAATAGTCATCATACTTGTCATCGTATTTTTGTCGACTGAAGAATAGAAACATCTCTTCTTTTCAGTTTTACACAATTTTTCTACGATACAATCTATCATTTCGTCTTCTCTTCCGTCGACAAATTCCGTTTCTATGGCGGTCATGCTATGCGTGCTGGTGATGGTTCATATTTATTTCATTCTTTGTCATTCTATGTATGGGAATATTAAATCGTCGTGTGAGATTAGTCTTACTATAGTCGAGTATGTGGTAGCGCATTGGGATGAGTTACAAATGTATACTTGTGACGAGCGCGGAGACCCCTACATTAACGCTGATTTGTACACGACGGCATTGGTAAATACAACTACCTATGGTTCCGCATCTGAATTTATGGCGGCCGCCGCTTTGTATCCGTACACTTTCGAAGTTCACGAGAACGGTCTTTTGGGAGGATCATTCGGTGGTGATTCTGGTAATCCGGTGAAACTGTTTCATCCCGTGACAACAGACGGACCGTTTGACTTGTTTACTCTGTGCGCCTACGCATCATGACGTGAAACGGAGTGACATCTGTCACTTGTCAGTTTGATTTTGACACTTGGTTTTGGTCTTTGAAAAATGAATGGTCGTTGTAATTTGCCTAGCGACCCTTGTTGTTATTAATCTTCTTGAATCGATCGTTTTGTGGACAATTTGTCGTGATCCAATTGTTTCGTGTGTAAACAACCCCTTTTGACGAAATATAACGGGTTTATTTTGGAATTTGATTGAAATAGTTTGAGGTGATAGTGATTCATTGGGACCGCATGCTGAGAAAATCTCTAGCGTATTGTAGCGGCCTGGTATCCTGGAATACTTACAGCTTCACTACACAATACAATATACACTCATTTACATACATAAATCCAGGTAGGCTCCAGAACCAGTTTTCCTCAACCAGGTGAGTGATTGAATATTTGTATTGATCAGCTCCGCGCACGGCGGACAGTTCGCGTCACTCTTGTCCAAGGCCCACCGTCACGCTTCCACGTACCTCATTGAATCCTATGGCCAGGCCCTTGGCCTGGCGTCGAACAGAAACGTTTACGATTTTCTCGAAGTTTCTTAGGCGGCCATTATGAAGTGCTCCCTCCAGAAGTGCCACCGAATGATGGTAATACGAATATAAGAATAAAAACTTACAAGGGCGTCGACCTAAAAAGATTAATAAAAAAAGACCTACAACTTTGGCGCTATCTCGTTCGCAAAGAAGCAGCAGCTCGTTATCGTCAGAAAAAGCCCAAAACGTAAGGAGACATTTAACTCGGTACAGTTTTTCATGTGCAGAAGTTAACAGAGCAGCTGTAGCCCGTTACACTGCGTCTCATCCCGAAGATCACCGAAAGGCAATGTGACGTTATACTGCATCCCATCAAAAACATAAATGTGAAATGAGAGCCAAGTTCAATATTATGATTTATGCCTTGGTTGTTGACTTCAACGACAAAAGAAGTGAGATCTAAATGGGTGCCAAGTTCAATGGTCCGTCCTGACTTGGCTAGTTCTCATATACGAATTATTATGTTCGATGGCTAGTTTCTACCAGCAAGCCAAATTTTCGGAATAATAAAATAATAACCGACAAGTAACTGGTTTAAAACTGGTTTTAAACTATAATATAATTCGTATATGAAAACTAGCCAAGTCAAGACTGACCATTGAACTTGGCACCCATTTAGATCTCACTTCTTTTGTCGTGGAAGTCAACAACCAAGGCATATATCATAATATTGAACTTGGCTCTCATTTCACATTTATGTTTTTGATGGGATATCATTACTTTTTGTACATAAATTATTAGTAGGTACTTATTTATAACTTTATAACAAAATTTATACCAAATGGTTTTTGTTATAAGTGTTCTTAATAGAATCAATTAAGTGAAAAATTATAATATGATAAATAATTTGCCAGTTTCTGATTTATTCCTTTGTATTCACCCAATTACCTATCTCTATGCCAAATTTGAACTTTCTAGGTCATCTGGAACTGGGTTAGAGTTTTGATCTATAGGTCAGTCAGTGATAAAAATGACGATTTTTGGACGTTAATATCTAAATAACCGTTGAAGATATGTTTATGAAATTTGGCGCACATATGTATCTTGCAAGTTTCACTATATGAGCCAAATTTGACACGTTTATATGAAACAGTTTTTGAGTTATGAGGGGGTCAAAAGTGGCTCCAAATGGTTCATGTAATATTACACATACACATGGTGCTGCTCGCCAGTTCTGTTACTTGAACTTGGCTTGACACGCTGCCACGTGTCTAGATCTCATCTTGAAGTTCACCGAGAAGCAGTGACACGTTACACTGCGTCACGCCCCGAAGTTAACCGAGAAGCTGTGGCACGTTATGATTTTCAAAAGCATAATATTTTAATCCTCCCCAGTATTTATATTCTAGAAACATGTAAATTTGTTCGCAAGTATCCAGAGTTCTACACAAGGCGTGGGGTGGACAGAGAGGCGCCACGGCGTCCTCACCTGCCGCCTGACGCAGGTTCTCACCGGGCATGGGTGCTTCGGTGGGTTCCTGTTCAGGATAAAGCGGGAGCATACGCCCGGGTATTTCCATTGCGAGGATCGTCTGTAGGACACGGTGGAGCATACGGTGGAGGTGTGCCCTGCCTGGGCGGAGCACCGCCGTGTCCTCGTGGAGGCGATTGGCGGCGGCGACCTCTCGCATCCGGCCCTGGTGCGAGCCATGGTACGGAGCGAGAGGGCATGGGAAGCCGTCACCTCCTTCTACGAAGCAGTAATGCTCGCAAAGGAGGAGAAGGGGGGCGGGGCGCGTCAGGAAGTGGCAGTTTCTGCGCCCTCACATCCCTAGCCGCCGCAGGAAGAGACGCCCCGGGCGTCGGGAGTCGATTGCGGACTCCCGGCCACCGTAGGCGCGAGCTTGCGGGTGGCGAGTAATGGGTAGCTCGCCGCCCGGTAAGGACCAAGCTCGGGTCGACGGTGCGTAGTGTTCCACGCGCGCCTCAAAGAGATGTCAGCAGTGCTGAAGGGGTCTGCTAGGACCGATGCCTGCCGGGGTCGCGTGATTGGTCGAAAGAGATACCGTGACCCTGGCACATGGGCAACTGATGGAACATGGGTGGGTTTTAGTCAAAGTCTGACACGCCCTCCCGCTCCACCCAGAGCGGGAGAAGTAATTTGATGATTTCCCATCCAAAAAAAAAAAGGCGCGAAGACATCCAATCACAGTACACACTTAGGCACCGATCAAAGCTAAACATATCAACTTCCAAGCTAAGAATGCATTCTACAAGTCGCTACGTAATGTCTATAAAAATATACAACAAACTGCCTGACATTATAAAGAATGAAGAAAAGCTAAATTATATATTTATAAGAAATCTTAAAAAATTACTGATTAACAAATGCTATTACTCCTTAGATGAATATTTTAATGATAAAATAAATAATAATTAACGATTAACACGCAATTTATAGGTATGTGTAAAATAAATTAATGATACTGTATTGTATGTATGTATGTATGATGTATATTTAAAAAAAAAATAGTATAATAATTAATCAGTAATATAACAAAACAAAAAATTATATCAAACAGCAATAATAAGAAATAAATTAATAAATAAAATTAAACACTTAATAAATTAAACAATATCCTACTAATATCCTATTAGCTCCTGTAATACAGTGTACACTAGCGCAGGAGCTAGGGAATTCACAAAAATATATGTATAAAGGACAATGCCCACATACTAGAACAACCGTGGCCCACAGTGAACACTTACAAATAGTGTAAGGAATGATAGTATAAGGTGTTATGAGCACCTTCTAGTACTTATCAGTTCAGAAAATAAGTCGCCATTTGGAAATAAAACAGTTTTTAATTTTTTATAATTTTTAATTTTTTCACAAGCACTGACTTATACACTTACAATGACTTTTGAATGGTATTAACAGAGTCATTGTTCATTTCAAAGTTACTTACTCATTTTAACCTTTGAATAATAGTCACCTTCTAAGTTTAAACAGTCTGGGGGAGTACACACAAAACCCATATATTAAACCTAGAAAGATCCCAGCGAGCAGTTCTCAAAGTAATGCACAAAAGGAAATTCCAGTATCCAACGGAGCAGCTATATAAGGATTGTATGGTATTAACGGTTCGACAACTTTATATCAGGAGAGTTCTGCTTATAAGCCACAAAGGCTCAACGTATGACCCGGTAAGACTGAAAAACAAACGCAGAAACGACCTAGTATTTGACCTGAAACCATGTAAAACAGAATTCTTCAGAAGACAACCATGCTATAACCATACCTATATAACAAAATCAGTAAAAATACTCAGCTACATCACTTACCAATAAGTAAACTAAAACTTACCATAAATGACTTCCTTCTCTCTCAAAATTATGGAAATACTGAAAAACTTCTACAAAGTATAAAATAATAAAATAAAGTCACACAACCCCATTCATACACCCGAACCCATACATACACATACACACAAATACACCACACCCCACACTACACATACATCACATACATATGTTCATTCATAGATGCACACACAAGCATTAAGTAGCTATTAAGTAATTAATTAAATTATTATATTATTACATTATTAAATATTAAATAAAATATTCATATATATCATTTTGTAATGTTTACCTTTACAAATATTTACTTATGCACCGCACCATATGTTTTATTTATTAATCAATCAATACTTATCATTTATCCCAAACAACATCCCCCCCTCCCTCCCCCAACAATACAAAAGCTATGTAATGAAATAATGCTGATGTCACGTCAGT
Source organism: Aporophyla lueneburgensis (assembly GCA_932294355.1). Lineage (NCBI taxonomy): Eukaryota > Metazoa > Arthropoda > Insecta > Lepidoptera > Noctuidae > Aporophyla > Aporophyla lueneburgensis. The sequence continues at coordinate 32,167,979 of OW028744.1, read as the reverse complement.
ACATATACGTGTATATGACCATCTTTACAAACCAAGACCCTTCCGTGCCTCAGAAAGCATGTTAAGCCGTTGGTCCCGGCTGTCTTTTGTAGATCTTAGACAGTCGTTACGGGTCGTCAGAACCCCGAAAGTCTGTCAGACTTTCATTCAGATCAGTCTTATCAAGAGGTATTGTATTACCTAGTAACTGGGTTGTGGAGGTCAGATAGGCAGTCACTCCATGTAAAATACTGGTATTCAGCTGCACCCGGTTAGACTGGAAGCCGACCCCAACATAATTGGGAAAAGGCAGGCAGATGATGATGAGCTGTAAGATTTGGTTACTTTCTCAATAAAGTAAAAGTATTTAGGTATTTAAAAATATCTTTTTTTACTTAATACTAGTACTTAATACTAGCTTTTGCCAGCAGCTTCACCCGCCTATTATACGTATAAACCTTTCTCTAGAATCACTCTGTCTGTTAAAAAAAACTGCATTAAAATTCGTTGCGTAGTTTTAAAGATCTAAACATAAGGACAGACAGAGGGAAGTGACTTTGTTTTATATTGTGTAGTGAAGTTAAATCACTATAAGCTTGCATTAGGACTGGCTATTGTTATTATCATAGTTTTCTAAAGGTATTGTTTAATGTAGGTGAGTAATATAATACTTACCTGTTGTGGAAGAACCCATTGCTATACAATATATATTTGTGAGTTGATGAGAGCGTAAGTGCCTCATATCCATTATTCAATTCGCACAGCGAACCTTGCTTGCGCCGGTTAATCCACGCGACGTGTTCGGGACAGCATAGTTACTCAGGTCCGAATTCGCGCCGAATTAATCATTAGTAAAAGCGGGACTCCCGCAGTCCAAATGCATGCGAGGGTCGTCATATGCAGCCAGCAGTTTTCACATTCACACTAGGGTCGTCATTCAAAGTGGAGCCACGATCCAAGTTCGTGCAAGGATTGTCATTCTGGTGATATTGATCGGAGTCCATTGTCATAAAAACCTCACAAAAGAACACAAATTAGATTTTATATCTTTAACTATTTGTTTACTGGGTGTCAAATGTCAACTTCATCATCTGTCATAGAATAATGCTGCCATATTTTAAAATATAATCGATTACGTGAATCGATTATTGGTCTTGAATAATTTAATTTTGTCTAATTACGGCAAAGCCATAAACAATACAATGATATTACCATTCCACGTTTATGTATGTTTGGACTATAAGATATCTGGTTTGAGATGTTTATGAACATAATTGTTTTGTCTTAAACTGGAGTTAGTTAGTTACGTTCACAGAAACTAAAATGGCAGTCATGATTATGACGGCGTGCCGTGTGATTACAATGCACGCCTTTGAGCACACGGATTGATTTTTATAATTATTAATTAATCCGTAATCGATTAGACGTATTCAATATACGACTCGAAATTAAATTGACAATATACTAGCAACCCTAAACTTTGCCTGACAGTCAAACTCTCAGTGATAATAATACGTTAAATTACTTATTTATTGCTTATAATGACGGCGACTTAGTTAGAGATAGAAGTTAAACGGATAATTCCTGTTTAAAAAAAAAAATATTTTTTAATTATCCTTCGAAACGTGTTCGGGTTGGGCCAGGAATAGGCATTGACCTTTATGCCAATAAAGATTATTAAGTTATGTTGTTAATATTATAAATGCGAAAGTTTGTATGTATTGTAGCGAGACGGTTAAAGAAAAACACCATATTCACACCACTTTTATAATCTCGACAAAACAAGAAGTAATAAAAATACAGCAGTAATATAAAACAATATAAAAAACAAGTATATGGTTAACTACAGATGAGGATATCAAATATTTGGTTTTGTTTAAAAAGAGGGACGAATCAAACTTAGTGGTTAATCAGATATAACGGAAATTATCTTCGCGCACGACCTATCCTCAATACGATTGCAATCGATTAAAAAATAGGCCTATGCACGTCGATTTATAGGTTCCTTTCTTATAACGAACACCTAGTTGAATCGTGAAATACACGTTACATCAGGATGCGTAAAATAGAAAATTATCTAGATAATCTATCACAGAAAAATAGAAAAAATAGATAATGTTAAAAGGTTCCTTATAACCAGCCGGGCGTAACTATCCAGAAGGACACTGTCAGTGCTGCGTGCAGCGACGGCAGCAAGCAGCAGTCTATGAGGGCGTCTGGCTCGGCGTCGTCGGTGGGAAACGTCCGCAACACGCCGCTGACCTCAGTTTAATCCGACGGCTGATAGCCCGTCGGGGGGAAAAGCCGAAATTCGGCTCTTATGGTCGTCGTCTAAAGACAAATAGAACGATCAGACCAAGGTTACAAGCAGAATCTTCGATATAGCTAGCGAGAATTGCCGGTAGAACAGATTAGAATAGTAAAGGGAAAAGAAAAGACGTAATACGTACCAGTTGGATGGAAGAGTTGTACACAGAACTTTATCGATATGAGCAATTTTAAAAGTAGCACCAGATAGACACACGTAGGTTTAGTTACAAAATTTTAGGGCTAAAATTGATAATTTAAACATAGGAGTTCCGAAAGTAAGAATATTGATGTGAAACGTTCGGCTCCCATCGGCAGTCTGCCAGTTGACAAGCAAAAATTTTTTGGCGTAAGATTTTACAGGGTCGAAATTTGAAATAGAACAAAAAATATAAAGGCCAGCCAGTGTTTCTAAAAAAAAGGTTGATTTAGAAACCAAAAAGTTTTGTACGCAGCGAATTTACGCAACAGCACCCCGTACCCAGCAAAAAAAAAAAATTGTGTGGCAACCCTACAAGGAAGTGACAACCCTAAGTGAGTGACCACTATATATGAGAGTGCCAAACCTATAACAGAGTAAAATGTATAAGGAGGAGACAACCCTAGAGAGGAAGACAACCCTGCTAGAATTAAATGAGCTAACCTAAATAAACTAACTTAATCAACCTATAAATGATATGACTAAGCAAACGAATTAAAGACTAATTAAATCTAATCAACAACATCGCAGTGCAGCTGATACAGAATAAAATTGAAAGTCGACCTTCACTTAAACGTTATCAGTGCGAGCTCCAGATGTGTGCACTAAACCTAACAATAACAAAAGTCAAGAAATCTAGGAATTAATTAATGAAAAATAAACGACCTAATTAAATCCTGGGGATCCCCTTAATATATACAAGAACAAAGAATAATAAACGACTTCACTCAGACTTCAGAAGGACAAAACATCATCAGTCAGACAAAGAAAATTAATACTAATAAGAAAGGTTAAATTAACGTAGTTAATTATTTAAGAATATCTTTTATATGATATTTGCCGGTATGAGAAGAATCACAGTCTTGTAGGACATATGTGGTCCTAAAGACGACCCTGATCACTTGGCATTTAATAAAGCGAGGAGCAAGCTTTCCAGAAAAATATTCACTAGCTGAAGACTTCGAAAAATTACGCCTCCATACAATGTCGCCAGTGTTAAGTGTAATTGCTGTCCGGTTTGTATTATAAATCCGAGAATTTCGTAGGAAAGCAGAAGAGAGGTTGTCTGCCACTTTCGCATAAACCTCAGCCAGAGAAGTCAGATTCTTTGCGTGTTGTTCCCGACTTTCAGCTAAATTAGTGCTTAGAGTCTGGCTACCAGCGCGAACTGAATCCATACAGACTTCTCTACCGAATATGAGGAAGTTTGGTGTAAAACCTGTCGCTAAATTTATTAATACAGGAATTAAGATAAAGTTTGACTTTGGGTAACAATTTTGCCCAGTTTCTTTGGTTCTCACCAACCAATATGCTCAAACATGTTACGACACTTTGGTTACAGCGTTCTACCGTGTTGGCTTGCGGAGTATAATAAGGGGTATATGTTGGGGAATCAATGTGAAATGACCTAAGAAAATTTATAAACTGATTACTACGAAAAACTGTAGCATTGTCACAGAGTATAGACCGCGGAACTTCGAAATTAAAAAATACTTCAGATTCCAAGGATTTAATAACTGAACTTGCGACAACCTTTGTAAGAGGAACAAGCCAGACATATTTAGAGAAAACGTCGACCAAAGAAAGAATATATTTGTTCCCAAAATAAGCGAGAATCTTTTTTTTGGACGTAAGGTGGACAATCTTCAGATTTCATAGGAGATGGAAGACTAGAACCTGGAGTTGCCCTAGGTGGGATCGGTGGCGGTCTAGAAATAATCGGGCTTTCGCGAAGGGGTGTCTCACTAATAGAAGCTTCTTCTGCCATGTTTTATAACTCAAAAGAAAAATCAGGGATAAATGACAAGTCTGCTGAACCTAGCTGGAATGCGTTAGATACCGAGTGGTAAGATCGATAGAGAAATAGGACGACAAATACACGACAAAGGAAACGGGCTAAGAATCAAAAAAAGAAAATAGACACTAGCAAACCAACATTCAAAAAGCTTACCTTATTATCGCGACGCCTAAACATCCACACATCAAACACACACTACGGGAAACTAACTACAGCTACCTACAGGAATGGAATAATACACGGGATGAATATGTATTTCATTGGGGGAGAAATAAAAGAGATAGATATTGGGTATGGTTACAAAGTTATTCTTTGAAATTATATTCAAAACATCACATTAAAACAAGGAACACAAACTTCAGTAAGCAGTTCCGTAGTCCAATTGCGTATGAGGTATATTCAACGAAGCATCCGAGACACAAACTCCTTTCTAGTTCCACACCAGATTCTGTCTGATACTAAAATCTGAAACTCACAATAAAATTAAAATTTGCTCATATGGAGCAACCACACACGAGATAACAAAAAAATTAAATTATTGGTAATGAACTTACCTTTAGTTCGGGCGCCATTTTGTAGCGAGACGGTTAAAGAAAAACACCATATTCACACCACTTTTATAATCTCGGCAAAACAAGAAATAATAAAAATACAGCAGTAATATAAAACAATATAAAAAACAAGTATATGGTTAACTACAGATGAGGATATCAAATATTTGGTTTTGTTTAAAAAGAGGGACGAATCAAACTTAGTGGTTAATCAGATATAACGGAAACTATCTTCGCGCACGACCTATCCCCAATACGATTGCAATCGATTAAAAAATAGGCCTATGCACGTCGATTTATAGGTTTCTTTTTTATAACGAACACCTAGTTGAATCGTGAAATACACGTTACATCAGGATGCGTAAAATAGAAAATTATCTAGATAATCTATCACAGTAAAATAGAAAAAAATAGGTAATGTTAAAAGGTTCCTTATAACCAGCCGGGCGTAACTATCCAGAAGGACACTGTCAGTGCTGCGTGCAGCGACGGCAGCAAGCAGCAGTCTATGAGGGCGTCTGGCTCTGCGTCGGTGGGAAACGTCCGCAACACGCCGCTGACCTCAGTTTAATCCGACGGCTGATAGCCCGTCGGGGGGAAAAGCCGAAATTCGGCTTGTATGGTCGTCGTCTAAAGACAAATAGAACGATCAGACCAAGGTTACAAGCAGAATCTTCGATATAGCTAGCGAGAATTGCCGGTAGAACGGATTAGAATAGTAAAGGGAAAAGAAAAGACGTAATACGTACCAGTTGGATGGAAGAGTTGTACACAGAACTTTATCGATATGAGCAATTTTAAAAGTAGCACCAGATAGACACACGTAGGTTTAGTTACAAAATTTTAGGTCTAAAATTGATAATTTAAACATAGGAGTTCCGAAAGTAAGAATATTGATGTGAAACGTTCGGCTCCCATCGGCAGTCTGCCAGTTGACAAGCAAAAATTTTTTGGCGTAAGATTTTACAGGATCGAAATTTGAAATAGAACAAAAAATATAAAGGCCAGTGTTTCTAAAAAAAAGGTTGATTTAGAAACCAAAAAGTTTTGTCCGCAGCGAATTTACGCTGCAGTATGTATGTATGGATGTGTGGATGTTTGTTACTCTTTCACGCACTTTTTATCGCTACTACGCTACTTTTTATCCCGGTAGTTCGTTCCCGCGGGATATTTTCCGACCTCCACGCGGGCGAAGCCGCTGGCAAAAGCTAGCTACCTAATAATTATTTATGAAAGAGTAACAAAACATATGAATGAATAAACAGAATTATTATAATACATAGATATATAAGGTGTATCTATTCATACACGAAATATTTAAAGAGGTACACCTGTAGGTGGTAAAGAAGCTACAGCAACGAAAAAAAAATTTTTTAAATGTATTTACTTCAAAATGTAATATTTATAAATAATTTGACGCACATAAGAAATACTGGCTCCTTCTTATTTTTTACGGCCCGAGACACCGCGGCCATGCTCGTGCCGTCCGGTCGCCGCCCTCGCAGCGTCAGGCGGGCCATTCATAGAATTTGGAGTAAAGGTTTTATGCAAAACGTCTCAAGCAGTTTTAATATTATAATAATTACGAAAATTCAAAAACGCTTAGATAAAAAAAATATTTTTGCTTCTATAGCTTCTTTACCACCTACAGGTGTACCTCTTAAAATATTTCGTGTATAAAAATCATATAAATTATGATAGTACATTTTATAGATAAATAAACTATATGTTAGTTTATTTATTTAATTAATATTGTTATTTTTTAATTTGTAAATAGTTTTAGTTAATTTAGGTTGTATATTTTTTTATTAATTTAAATATGTAAACCATGAAATAAATAAAACTATGTTAGTTTACGCCGCCTCCTGACCAAATGATTTTCAAAAATAGAGCTTCCGCTCTCCTATCCTTTTGCTGTGCCCTGCAGGGTCCATAATGATCTAAAATTATCTTATTACCACCTAAGTACACATTATGGTAAAGCAATAAAAATATTGAGTATTGAGTATTTACACTCTGAGCTAAATCTTGAAACTGTCCAAAGGAAAAGATCAAACGACAAATTACAATTTCGACTAAAATCTTTAGAAATAAATTTACACCTAGTTTAAAAAACAATAGAAAAACACGCTTTTATAAATGCACGTAAAAAGTCAAAAAGTCAAAGTTCCTTACAAGACTTTTCTAACAAGTCCAAACACGGCTATGATACGATATTCTATCATGGAATGCCAGTGCCTATCTTCCGGCTTCATCATCAGACCTTAAAACCTAATTTTGGTCAAAGTTCATTACAAACCTTTTCTAACAAGTCAAACACAGCTATGATACGATGTTCCATCATGGAATGCCAGTGCCTATCTTCCGGCTTCATCATCAGACCTTAAAACCTAATTTTGGTCAAAGTTCATTACAAACCTTTTCTAACAAGTCTAAACACAGCTATGATACGATGTTCCATCATGCAGTTCCAGTTCATATCTTCCGGCTTCATCATCAGATCAGTTTGACAGTACCATATTATTGTATTGTCATCAGAACTACATACAGTTGCCAATTTTCATGACGCTACGATCTTTGGAAGATGGTTAAATTAGTTACCTTAAATTCCATTACATAGTTAGTTACATACAGGTCGACCTAATAAAAGCGTGTTAAACATGACTCAAACGCTAACAAATAATAATTAAGAACAGATTAGAAGCGGAGAAACTAATTTAATGGGCAGTTCATAACAGGCAGCAAACAGTAGGAAACTTTAATAAAACGATTAATAAATTGAAAGATGATAAATTTAAAGTATCGTTAGAAAAACAAAGTTCGTGCCGTCCAGATAGTTATTTAAATGACAAGTTTGAATGCTTTCTTGGAAAATCAGAGCAAAGAAGTAACCAGGAGCCATATTACGTAAAAGGAGCTTACAATTTATTTGAAAACAAGGACAAAGCCGTCGAAATTGACGATACAAGAAAAGCGGTCTTTGGGAATGTAAAAAAGCATGCCCTAAACTAAGGGCAAAAAGAATAAAAGAACACAAAAAACAAAAACATCTTTTTACAAAAAAATTATAACCGACTTCCTTAAAAAAAAATACTACAAAGTGAAATATAACTTTAATTTCGGCAGTCGGTGTCTTAGGATCTGTATTTAAGGTTTTCTGCCACCGACTTCCGAAATTAAAGTTATTTTTCACTTTGTAGTATTTTTTAGGAAGTCGGTTGTTATTTTTTTTTTTGTAAAAAGATTTTATTTTTATCCTTTTAACTGACTTCAAAAAAAGGAAAAGGTTGTCAATTCGACTGTATTTTTTTATGTTTGTTACATCATAACTTTTGACTGAGTGAACCGATTTTCATGATTCTATTTTTTATTTGAAAGTTTTAACTTGGTTCCATTCTGACAATGGTATCTATGTGCAAACCATACATATAAGTCTTAATTTTGCATTAAGTATTTGTGCGACAAGTGAACGGTTAACATGATTATATTAGTGCAGGGTACACACCGTAGCTAAAAAAACTTTATAAAAAAAAATAACAACGGACTTCCTTAAAAAAAAAAACACTACAAAGTGAAAAATAACTTTGATTTCGGATGTCGATGTCTTAGGATCTGTATTTAAGGTTTTTTTGCCAACCGTTATGGTGTGTACCCCACACTAATCTAATCACGTTATTCGTTCACTTGTCGCACAAATACTTAAGGTGACGTAGCGAGATAAACGTGCTTTTTCTTTTTAGCGTACCTTTCTTACCGTATGGCATCCGTACTTAATCTTTTAGTGTATGTTTTTTGACTATATGATCTAGTATCCTGTAAAAGGAATACACGATACGATGAAATTTTCTCGATACAAAAAAATCGCAAAGTTCTATCTATGATTGTGATTTTTTTAGCCTCAACGCGCGATGTGTATGTATTATTAAACATAGTTCACTTTAAAACATTGATTATAATTGTATCTAAGTTTTTGTAAAAGAGTTTTCGTTTTAATAATACTTTTCATTCATAAAAAACGGCGATTCGTTTTGGCACATACGTTATTTTATTCCAAGCGCACACACGTTATCGCCATCTCTTCTTTTGCCTATCATAAGTAGTGTCATCACTCTCGTTCGTTCATAAATCAGTCGCCCAGTAGGGCTCATCGACGACGAACCTATGTCACTTTTTTACAATCGGTGCGATTAAAATTACGTTTTTTAAATATTTGTGTTCACAGAAAAAGGTAGTAGCATTAAGCATTTTGCTGTAATGATTTAATATAATAAGTGTTGGCTTTCCAAATAACTTTGTATTTTGAATGTATATGTGTCTATTTTTGTGACTGTGAACAATATAACATTCTTTTTCTATTACCATTTAGAGACGACCTAAATTATGTATGAAAATGGGAAGAACCATAAACCAAAACTGAACAGTACCTTCAAGGTTAGGAGTGCCTGCACAGGGCAATTAATTTATTCATTTTGCAAGAATGAAATACCAATAAGATGATCATAACAGTAAATCGAATTCACCACCTTCACTAAGGCATTACAGCAACAATCTATTCTCACTTTGTAAAGTAATATTGAGTAAACACCTAATTTTATAGAGAAGAACGTCTGTTTTATCCCAAAAACTTATAATAATCATGCATTTAGAAATAAAATAAAATATATAATTTGTTTTTAGGTTTGAAGTATGTCAACAATATATCTATATGTGAAGTACTGTCACTTCAAATACAGCACAACGAATGAATAGAGTAGCATTAGAATTGTAAAAAAGGTGAGGTTTTACTTGACAGCAGCTCAAAGAAGGGTAATGATATAAACAGGCTGTGTCAAACACCGAACTAGTTAAAAAAAATATCATTGGCATGTAAAAGTGTTTGTACAAACCTACTTACAGAAATAAAATCATTTATCATTTATAGCAGATGTGAAGTTTTATTGAAAATATAAATTTTAATTTCATGTATCAATCAATCAATCAAATCAGTTTATTTCGGGCTACAAAGACCCAAATCATAATACCATACAGAGTATCATACATACAAAAAAACCACGTAAACATAACTATTGTACACGAAGTGACGGCGACGTGTTGCGCTGCGTAGTATCGCGTAGCCTTCCACGGAATCGCCGATACACGACACCCTTCGGCCAAAACTCTTCCTTCAGGAAGGTCTCGATTTGATGAATTGGAACTCGGACCACCAATGACTTGAAGTTTGTGTTGTGGCACGGTTCCAACTTCTCGACCCTCAAGGTCCAGTTGGAATTAACACGTACAAACTCCACGATCTCCTCAACCATCGTGGTGTAATGTTGACGGGACACATAGAGCTGCGTCGTCAGTGTAGCTGGACGCAGCAGCATACTGAGTCCTGCTAGCGCGGTCCCACACTGGTTCCGACTACGAAGCTTCTTCCTCTTCTTCCTCTCTACCTTCACGAAGCCATCCTTGTCAGGCACGTGGCCTGAAGCCGAGCCTAGCTGTTTTGAACCCTATATGTACCGTGTTTGATACCTAATCATTAGCAGCCTATAACGTTCCCACTGCTGGGACACAGGCCTCCTCTCGGTGAGAGAGAGTGGGACATAATCCACCACGCGGGCCCAGTGCGGGTTGGTAGATGTCACATGTTTTCGATTTTTTAGTTCTAAGACATGTTTACTCACGATGTTTTCCTTCACAGTTTTGAGAGCAGTGGTGTTGAAATAATTTTCACAGAGTAAAGCGTCTGCTCGGGTTCGAACTCGTTAGTAGTAGCCGTTGCCACTGAGCCACCACTGCTTCTCGATATCTAATTGATATCTAATCAAAGCACTCTTGTAGACAAGAGTGCTTTCTGAAAACATATTGGCTATTTATAATTTTTCATTCCTACAAGATTTTATGGATGATCAAAATAATGGTGTTTTACTCTGTTTTGAATAACACTAAACATACTTCTATAACCTTATGAAGACTGTTTAGCAAAATATTTGTGTACTCCATCTCTGAATTACCCCTAACCCCAAAATAACTGTAATGAAAAATAAAATTAATAAAAGAACAAACATACATACGAGTTAATAGGCTGATAAACACATTGCCCTCTGCAGTCGGATAAAACACCCAAATAAAAAGATGTAATCTAGACATAGTTACAAAATATCGGCAATAATATCGGTTTTGATTTTCTAACCGCAGTCACACGTAATTACTAAAATATGTATGTATAAGTCAAGTAATTTTAACATTTATCATACACATTGCCATACGAAATTGACCTTGAAGGAAATATAAATAACTTGTAAAATAAGGGGAAAAAATACTCATAACTAGTATTTCGTAATGGACGAAGTCAATGTAAAATATTGTAATTGTCATTTACCAAATAAATGTATAGTAATCGGTGACATGAAATTGTTATTAATCTCTTAAACACCATCATATATTTTATTCATAGACCTCTAGAAGATTAATTCGTTATTTTTAATTTCATGTTTTATGTCTATATATTAATACGTGAAGCGAAAATTTTGGAACCCTTTTTACGAAAATTGGGTGGATGGAGGAGTATGAAATTTCGCACACATATAGTTTATACAGAGAAAAAGTGACGAATGCTATTTTTTTTTTTAATTATGCGTAAAAATACACTATTTTCATTATTTTCAATATTAATACCATACTATTTTTTATATTCTTTTATTTCATTGTACAAACATATAAATTATATTTTTAAATATTAAAATAACAAAAATTATAAAAACATTTAAAAATATAAAAAAATAGTAGCCCACCGGTATCGGGAACAGGGTCCAAGCTACTGGCGGTCAGGGCTCCAGAGAGAGGAACCCCCTGACAATACGAGCCGTATCCAGAAGTACCGCTTTCTGAATCAAGCCCTTGATCCAGCTGCCAAACGAGAGCCTCCTTAGATGTTGGTCAAGGCTCTTGGCTATCAAGCCGTTGACTATCGGCACAATGATCGCTGAATCCACATCCCACATGTCGACAACCTCGCGAGCTAAGTCAAGATACTTGATCTGTTTATCTTTCTCAGCTTTCACGAGGTTCTCGTCATGTGGGACCGTTATGTCAACAATCATTGTGTGCCGCTCTACTCGATCCACCACCACTATATCAGGCTTATTTGCAACAATAGTCCTGTCGTTATGCCGTTATGTCAACAATCGATCCCAGTACAATGTGATTTTTCCATTTTCGAGAACTGGGTCGGGCACATACCTGTAGTACGGCACCTCTGATTCCACAAGACTGTATTTCAGAGCAAGTTGCTGGTGGATAATCCTAGCTACTAGGTTGTGCCTATGCAAGTATTCTTCGTTAGCTAGTCGAGAACACCCGGAAATTATGTGTGTAATTGATTCTCCTGGACGGTGGCATACCCGACAGATGTCAACCGTGCCATCTTTCACAATAAATCTCCGGTAGTTGTTCGTCATCATAACTTCGTCCATAATTGCACAGACAAAACCTTCGGTTTCCCCAAAGAGGTGACTGAAACGCAGCCAGGCTACGGACGCTAGTAGATCTACATCGGATCCATGTAAGGCCCGGAAATAGCGTCCGTGGAGCTCCTTACTCTGCCATACCTTCATGCGGTCATTAGTGTCGAGTATTACAGGTTTACGCCAGTTCTCGTTAGCCATGGAGAGCGAGGTGAGGCCCTTGTCAACCGCGACCACATCTCGATGCATCCCCACGTCGGTTTCTAGGAAATATTCCCTGAGGCTGCATATCTCGCGATTGTGGAGAGTCTTAGCGTTTACAAAACCTCGACATCCACACTTTCACGGGATATACAGTCTCATTACCGATGACCGTGGGTGATGCATTCGATATACAGTCAACAGCGTACGGACCCTCCTGTCCAGGGCGTTGAGTTCGGTTTGAGTCCATTTGATTATGTCGAAAGAGTACATCAAAACCGGCATGACCCAACCGTTGAAGGCGCGCACCTTGTTTCCACTTGATAGAAGACTATTAAAAACTTTCTTCAGGCGGCCAAAGAAGCGCTCCTTCAACGATTGCTTCATGTCAGTAACATTGATGCCCAACGCTTCCGACATACCCAAATACTTATAGGTTTTGGCTGCGGAGAGGGCTCGGAGGTTTATGGAATCCGAGAGTTGGGTTTCCATGGATTCCACAATCTCCCCTCGCTTTACATGCATGACCGCACATTTGTCCACACCAAATTCCATTCTGATGGCGCTACTGAAGGTTTCAGCTACTTTCAGTAGCTCCATCAGTTGAAAATTGTTGGGGGCAAAGAGTTTTAGGTCATCCATGTAAAGGAGGTGGGATATAACCTGACCACCTCTCCTCATCCGATAGCCTATGCGTGAATCCTCCAGCAGTGTGCTTAGAGGATTCAGGGCTAAGCAGAACCAAAGCGGACTCAAACTATCACCCTGAAATATGCCTCGCTCGATCCTTATCGGTTCGCTGTTCTCTTGGATATTTCAACATCCTGGATAGCGAAGGACCGTCCTCCACTGCCTCATACATGAAATCAGGAAGGTGCGAAGAGATGCATCGACTTTATACAACTCCAGCACCCTCATGAGCCATGTATGTGGCACCGAGTTATAGGCCTTCTTATAGTATATCCAACATGTCGACAGATCCTATCCTTTTCCTCATTTGGACAATTATTCAATAACAACAATCACACCTTTCGGGAACGACAAACTTGTTGGCTAATGGTCATATCAATGAGGAGCAGCTCCTTAGTACCTTATATACTTATTATTATTACCTCCTTTACATTTATTATTATATATTTTTTTTTCACTTAATAATGTATTTCTATTCAAATGAAGCACGGTCGAATTTCGACCAATGGGCGATGACTAGTAATGTAAATACTTAAATTTATTATTATATATTTTTAATTGTTTTGAGTTAAACAATCTCGTATTACCCAACATCGGTACATAAATATTAGCTAGCTTTTACCCGCGACTTCGTCTGCGTAAATCTTACGTTACGCGGACGCAGGTGAAGTCGCGGAATTAATAGGGTTAATGGGTAACGAATAAGGTTTAGTCGTGAAAGCGTGACAGACAGACAGAGTTAGTTTCGCATTTATAATATTACGTATAGAAGATAATTTATTGCTGTAAGATAGTTTTATTGCTTATAATTAAATATTTGTATTATTTGTCTACTCCATAGCACGCTATGTGCAAAAATTTCATAGACCGACTAAATTTATGCTACTTTCACGTACTTTTTAGGGTTGCGTTGCCAAATGGTAAAAAACGGAACCCTTATAGATTCGTCATGTCTGTCTGTCTGTCTGTCTGTCTGTCTGTCTGTCTGTCCGTCCGTCCGTATGTCACAGCCATTTTATTCCGAAACTATAATAATAATAATAAGCTGGCAACACTGTGTTGACAAGACGTCTTGTATTCCTTATTTTAGAAAAAAATATATATTTAACGCAAATTAGGAAAAACTGTACAATAGAAAAGAAATCCTCGACCTTTAAAACCTTCCGGAATTATAAAAACTACAAAAATCACCATAATGTAAAAAAAACACAAGTTAAAACAGCCGAATCGGGGGTGACATCTGTCATGTCACCCCCGGTAAAATCACAATGAAATGAAAAAATCAAAAGGAATGTGAAGACTACGAGTATGTTGACCCGATCAGCAGCACGAAGAGCACGCCCACCACCTCCGGACTCGTCTCTCAGCTCCGCCTCGCCGCCGCCGGTACCCAGCCCCACTGCGGGCGCTGTGACGACACCGGCCGTGGCAGTTGCGTCGAGCTCGAGCGACGAGTACTTCTCCCCGCCCACGACGCCACCACCTGCTCGTCGACGGGGAGGACGCCGGCCGCCGGACGGTTTAGGACCTCGACGCCCACCGGCCTCTGATAGGGTCCCAGCTCCCGGCGGAAGTGTGCAGCGCATGAGATGGACAAGATCCATCAATGAGAATGTCATGCGCTCATACTATGGGGCTACAGAGGGGGGAAACAATCTGACCGCGTACCGTGTTCGGATGCTCTCTCTTTTTCAGGTGCTTGAGCCAGCTGTCAACGTCTCAACCCAACCACTATCGGATCAGGTGCGGGTCATCCAGCGTAATCATATGTTGGATGACACTGTACTTGATCGCCTACGAAATGAAATGCAGAGTAGCCATGTCATCGCACCCCCGTTGCAGACTGCTGTGGTCCCACCACAGTACTTGACAAGTCAAGCTGATGAGGGGAATGATGACAGGGCTACAAACGTAAGTACCCAGTGCAATGAGGAATTGAGGAGTGCTTTGGAGGATGCGATTCGAGAATATCGGTCCATATCACCCGAACTTAGACCACGCTTACCTCGTTTGCCCATGCATAACAAAAATAGGGCGCTGGTGGCGGCTCTGGATTCGCAGTTGTCAAACTATTTTGATGACTGCGAAGACCTCACTGATACTCATGCAATTCTGTACTGCGCGGCTGTAGCGGCATGTCGTGTAGCTCACGTCAAATTTGCTAGTGACTCTAGAGCTACACGACCAAAACCAGCCGTACCAGCCTGGCAGTGCAGAATTGAGCGACGTATTAGTGGGGCCAGAGCGCTCATCGGCAAACTAATCTGCTTCAGGGAGGGCAATACTCGCCCTAGAGTGATGCGCTTTGTGAGACGGGCGTTCTCAGGGACTGATACCAGCCCTCAGGATTTTATGTCCCGTGTCACAGAGCGCATAGACTTCCTGAAGCAGAAAGTTTATGCATGGGCAAGCCGTATTCGTAGGTATAAGCGGCGAGTGGACCGATACACTCAGAATCGCGCCTTCCAGAGTGATGAAAGGTGGGTTTATAGGGCTTGGGAGCGACCGATCCAAGGTGTGGCTGACACGCATCTGCCGGATAATGATGCCATGTGTTCTTTTTGGCGCAGTATCTGGTCGGTGCCTGTGAGTCACACCGAAGGTGATTGGGCTAGAGAAGTCGAGCGAGCCTGCGATCCTATACCAGAAATGGGGGCTATTACTATCTGCCCCCAGGATGTTGCTCGTGCAGTTCGTCCGTTGCCCAACTGGAAGTCTCCAGGGCCGGACGGGCTGCACAACTTCTGGATAAAATGGTTTGTAGGATCGCACGCTCGCTTGGCGACTCAGTACCAGACTGCTTTGGAGTCTGGTTCGCTACCCCAGTTTCTTACAACAGGAGTTACCCACCTGCTCCATAAATCAGGTAGCACCGCGGAACCCAAAAATTATAGGCCGATCACGTGTTTACCGACGGTCTATAAAGTTCTTACATCCATTTTGAGAACTAAAATTTACAATCATATAGACACTAACTCTATCATGTCTGTCTCTCAAAATGGATGTAGGAACGGGTCCCGCGGTACTAAGGAGCTGCTCCTCATTGATATGGCCATTAGCCAACAGGTTCGTCGTTCCCGAAAGGATCTGTCGACATGTTGGATAGATTACAAGAAGGCCTATGACTCGGTGCCACATACATGGCTCATGAGGGTGCTGGAGTTGTATAAAATTGATGCAACTCTGCGCACCTTCCTGATTTCATGTATGGGGCAGTGGAGAACGGTCCTTCGCTATCCAGGATGTCGAAATATCCAAAGGAGCAGCGAACCGATAAGGATCGAGCGAGGCATATTTCAGGGTGATAGTTTGAGTCCACTTTGGTTCTGCTTAGCCCTGAATCCTCTGAGCACACTGCTTGAGGATTCAGGTATAGGCTATCGGTTGAGGAGAGGTGGTCAGGTTATATCTCACCTCCTTTACATGGATGACCTTAAACTCTTTGCCCCCAAAAATTTTCAACTGATGGAGTTACTGAAAGTAACTGAAACCTTCAGTAGCGCCATCAGGATGGAATTTGGTGTGGACAAATGTGCGGTCATGCATGTAAAGCGAGGGGAGATTGTGGAATCCGCGGGAACCCAACTCTCGGATTCCATAAACCTCCGAGCCCTCTCCGCAACCGAAACCTATAAGTATTTGGGTATGTCGGAAGCGTTGGGCATCAATGTTACTGACATGAAGCAATCGTTGAAGGAGCGCTTCTTTGGCCGCCTGAAGAAAGTACTTAATAGTCTTTTATCAGGCGGAAACAAGGTGCGCGCCTTCAACGGTTGGGTTATGCCGGTTTTGATGTACTCTTTCGGCATACTCAAATGGACTCAAACCGAACTCGACGCCCTGGATAGGAGGGTCCGTACGCTGCTGACTGCATATCGAATGCATCACCCACGGTCATCGGTAATGAGGCTGTATATCCCGCGAAAGTGTGGAGGTCGAGGCTTTTTAAACGCTAAGACTCTCCACAATCGTGAGATATGCAGTCTCAGGGAATATTTCCTAGAAACCGACGTGGGGATGCATCGAGATGTGGTCGCGGTTGACAAGGGCCTCACCCCGCTCTCCTTGGCTAACGAGAACTGGCGCAAACCTGTAATACTTGACACTAATGACCGCATGGAAGTATGGCAGAGTAAGGAGCTCCACGGACGCTTTTTCCGGGCCCTACATGGACCCGATGTAGATACACTAGCGTCCGTAGCCTGGCTGCGTTTCGGTGACCTCTTTGGGGAAACCGAAGGTTTTGTCTGTGCAATTATGGACGAAGTTATGATGACGAACAATTACCGGAGATTTATTGTGAAAGACGGCACGGTTGACATCTGTCGGGCATGCCACCGTCCAGGAGAATCAATTAGACACATAATCTCCGGATGTTCTCGTCTAGCTAACGAAGAATACTTGCATAGACACAACCTAGTAGCCAGGATTATCCATCAGCAACTTGCTCTTAAATACAGCCTTGTGGAATCGGAAGTGCCGTACTACAGGTATGTGCCCGACCCAGTTCTCGAAAATGGAAATATCACATTGTACTGGGATCGATCCATCATCACTGACAGGACTATTACCGCAAATAAGCCTGATATAGTGGTGGTGGATCGAGTAGAGCGGCGCACAATGATTGTTGACATAACGGTCCCACATGACGAGAACCTCGTGAAAGCTGAGAAAGATAAACAGATCAAGTATCTTGACTTGGCTCGCGAGGTTGTCGACATGTGGGATGTGGATTCAGCGATCATTGTGCCGATAGTCGTCACAGCCAATGGGTTGATAGCCAAGAGCCTCGACCAACACCTAAGGAGGCTCTCGTTAGGCAGCTGGGTCAAGGGCTTGATTCAGAAAGCGGTACTTCTGGACACGGCTCGCATCGTCAGGAGGTTCCTCTCTCTGGAGCCCTGACCGCCGGTAGCTTGGACCCTGTTCCCGATACCGGTGGGCTACTATTTTTTATATTTTTAAATGTTTTATTTATATTCTAATATTTAAAAATATAATTTATATGTTTATATACTGAAATAAAGGAAATAATAATATTCCACAATTATCACACAACGCTATCTAGTCCCAAGCTAAGCAGAGCTTGTGTTATGGGTATTAGACAACTGATAAACATACTTATATATTTCTAAATACATACATATTATAGATAAATTACGCCCAGACACAGAACAAATGATCGTGCTCATCACACAAACATTTGTCTTGGGTGGGAATCGAACCCACGACCTACTCCTTAGTCAGGGTCACTAACCACTAGACCAACAGGCCTGTCGAATACTATAAGAGCTATGCTGTTGAAACTTGGTAAGTAGATGTATTCTGTGAACCGCATTAAGATTTTCACACTAAAATAGAAAAAAAAAACAATAAATTTTGGGGTTCCCCATACATAGAACTGAAACTCAAAAATGTTTTTTTTCTTCAAACCCATACGTGTGGGGTATCTATGAATAGGTCTTCAAAAATGGTAATGAGGTTTCTATTATCATTTTTTTCTAAACTGAATAGTTTGCGCGAGAGACACCTCCAAAGTGGTAAAATGTGTGTCCCCCCCCCGTAACTTCTAAAATAAGAGAATGACAAAACTAAAAAAATATATGATGTACATTACCATGTAAACTACCACCGAAAATTGGTTTGAACGAGATCGAGTGAGTAGTTTTTTTTTAAAACGTCATAAATCGTAAACCGCAATTTACCTTACATTCAATCAACTTAAATATTAAAAAAAAAAAAAAATTAAACCTAAAATACCTACAGGTTTGTACGGAACCCTCGGTGCGGAGTCCGACTCGCACTTGTTTCTAAGATGTTTCCGTCGCTACCTTGCTATTGTAGTTTGACAGATGTGCAACAGTGACAGGAATAGTGCTTACAGCAAGGCTATGCTAAATTAGTAACGGTTTTTTATTTCGAGACATTTTCTGTCATTAGTTCAACTTTTGGCCGCTGGTTTTCCTATTCTCTATAAACGGTTCAGATATAAGTTTGTGGTGGCCGGCCACTTTAGGTTGACCCGTCATAAACCACGCCCATCTTACTATCATTCACTTTGAAGGTGGGCCCTTAATGCATAAGGCTGCGTTTCATCTCACTCTCCCACCGAGAGTGAAGTGAAACATATCAGAGAAGCAGCTTCTAATTATGTAAGTTTGTATGCATATGATATTGGGTGATCAATCACGCCTTCACGGATCAACGAACCGTTTATTAAGATAGAATAGAATACTTTATTTATCCGGTACGTAGTACGTTGTTCCCCAGCATAACTTTCGACAATCTTGCGGGCGAAGCCTCTGGCAGAAATTGGTACATAACATTATGAAAAGTATCATTAAAAGCCATCCAGGGGATTTTTCGTGATAACGC
This sequence comes from Aporophyla lueneburgensis, assembly GCA_932294355.1. Classification (NCBI taxonomy): domain Eukaryota; kingdom Metazoa; phylum Arthropoda; class Insecta; order Lepidoptera; family Noctuidae; genus Aporophyla; species Aporophyla lueneburgensis. The sequence goes on along the minus strand of OW028744.1, from coordinate 32,148,428 downwards.
AGAGGCAGAAGGCAATTCAAAAAAAATGTTTAACCTTGCCCGGCTCCCTGTCATAAATGTGGAAAAGGAACACTTGCACCGAACTTCCCGCATCTTATAAAAAACACATTTCTCTATTAAACGCAAGAATTATGGTTTTCTTTGACTGTTACATCTGTCACTGATCCGCAACACTTGTGGTACTCTTTCTTTGTGGAGGGTCTATTACCTTCTCATCGGACTAGATTGACCTAATTAGGCTAATGTTCCGTCCCGTTGACTTGATTAATCTGTGCGCCTAACGGAACGCGCCCGAACGTAGTGACATCTCATTTGTCAAGTTTTGACACTTGACACTTTGATTTTTTGGCTTGAACAAGGGATCATCGTCGCCGTGTTGATTTTCGCGACCAGTTGTAAATTAATCCTTGGGAATCGGTCGTTTTTGTGGACAATAAGTTATGACCCAATTGTTTTGTGTTTAATAACCCCATTTGACGGAATAATACGGGTTTAGTTGAAAACTTTGAGGTTAATGTGACAGTGATTGGAGCCGCATGTTGGAGAAAATCTCTGGCGTGTTGCAGTGGATGGTATCCTGGAGAATACTCATACGTCACTACACGATACATACACACTCACTTATATACATAAATCCAGGTAGGCTCCAGAGCAGGTGTTCGTCTACCACCAGGTGAGTTCTTTAAATATATTATAGATTAGCTCCGCGCACGGCGGACAAGTCTCGCTCGCCACTTCTTGACCCAGGGCCCACGATTATCACGCTTCCACATAATAATTAAAATCCTATGGTAGGGGCCTGGCCTGGCAGCGAACAGCTAATCTAGTCTGATTTATGTAAAGAGCATGGCGGGATAAGCATGGGGTAGCGGCCCCAGCGGTAATTTAATTGCCAAGTTTTGTGTATGTTGGTCTTCCGGAGTACAACTTACCTGTAAAATATTACTTAAAAACATGCATTAGTTTTCGAGAAAATAAAAAAAACAAAATTAAAATTTGAACAAAAATTTTTTTTCGGTCATAGTTACAAATACATATATCAATGTCTATAATATATGTTGTACATAACTTAGAGATACAACATATCATGATATTTTTGTCAAAAAATCTCGAGATAATGATCAATTTTTTTTTAATTTTTGAAAAAAATATTACATGCTTTCTAAGCACGATACACCTACGAAATTTTCACTAAAAACCGGCCAAGTGCGAGTCGGACTCACGCACCGAGGGTTCCGTACTTATTTTAGTTGATTGAATGTAAGGCAAATTGCGGTTTACGATTTATGACGTTTTAAAAAAAAACTACTCACTCGATCTCGTTCAAACCAATTTTCGGTGGTAGTTTACATGGTAATGTACATCATATATTTTTTTTAGTTTTATCATTCTCTTATTTTAGAAGTTACGGGGGGGGGGGGGGGGACACACACATTTTACCACTTTGGAAGTGTCTCTCAAGCAAACTATTCAGTTTAGAAAAAAATGATGATAGAAACCTCATTACCATTTTTGAAGACCTATTCATAAATACCCCACACGTATGGGTTTGATGAAAAAAACATTTTTGAGTTTCAGTTCTATGTATGGGGAACCCCAAAATTTATTGTTTTTTTTTCTACTTTAGTGTGAAAATCTTAATGCGATTTACAGAATACATCTATTTACCAAGTTTCAACAGCATAGCATTTATAGTTTCGGAATAAAATGGCTGTGACATACGGACGGACAGACAGACAGACAGACAGACAGACATGACGAATCTATAAGGGTTCCGTTTTTTGCCATTTGGCAACGGAACTCTAAAAACATCTTCCTCACAATCTACACCATATATTTGGATACAAATTTTTACGTGGGTACAAGGGTGTTTTTTTAAATTGGAAAATAAAGATAAGTAAGAAAAAAAAAATGAAAATTAAAAGAGAATCTATCAATACATGTGGGTCAACTGATTTTTTTTCAATGACTAGAAAATTTTCCTCATTTGGACAATTATTCAATAACAACAATCACATTTTTTTTGTTTAAAATATTACCGAAACACACAAGAAAAACTGTTTAATTAAACAATCACAATAATCATAACGTCAAACAGAATCACTTGTTTCGCTTGTACTGCATCGCTCGCTCGACTCGTATTCGATCGCTTCCTTAATCGAACTGCTCGTCGGCCCGACAATTCGCTATTTTTATCCCAAACAGAACATTCACGAACATTCGACACTGTGCCATAGTTCACAAGTAGCGTAGAAGCTTCCAGGAACTTCCACAAACAATTGTTCACTGTTTAATCCCGCTATTCGACAATAGATGGCAGTGGCGTCTACGTACAATTGACATGTAGTACTTGTTACTTGATAACAGATGGCGTTAGCGTGTCGTTTCTAGTAGTTTCGAACACTGCCCCATCCTTAGATGGAGTTAGCGTGACGTCTCTAGACTTTTCAATTTACGTCACACTGCCCCTTTCTGAGATAGAGTTAGCGTGATGTTTCTAGACTTTACGATCTACGTAACAATAATTTTCATATTACGATCCTATCTCGACACGTTAAAAAAAAATAGTACGTATACTAGATTTGAATAATTCACAAAAGATGATTATTACGCATTATTCTTTAGCACTTGACATTAGGTTCACTTTGTACTTCTACCTTAAAAAGCATATTTTGAAATTATCGATTAAATGTATCTTCTGTGTTTATAATCATTAAATTCTATAACACTGCGTCAAAACTTAAGAATTCGCGTAAGTAATACAAAAAAAATGACGTTAAGAACTCTCTTTGAATTATTTTTACAAACAAAATATTCAATAAAAAGTGATTTTTGTCATTAAAAAGCTGAATAGTTTGGTTGAACGCGTTAATCTCAGAAACGACTGGTTTGAATTGAAAAATTCTTTGTGTTGGGTAGCCAATTTATTGAGAAAGGCTATAGGCTATAAAACATTACGCTACAATCAAAAATAGCGGAGCAGCAACGAAAAATGGATGAAAACTGGCAGGCAATTCGATGCATCGGAAAGGGTCTGGGGAGCAAAAATTTGACACGGACGAAGTCGCGGGCAGTTGCTAGTGTGTTTATAATCATTAAATTCTAAAACACTGTGTCAAAAACTTAAGAATTCGCGTAATACGAAAAAAATGACGTTAAGAACTCTCGTTGAATTATTTTTAACCGACTTCCTGTAGCCTATTTATTGAGAAAGGCTATATAACATTATGCTACAATCAAACAGAGCGGAGCAGCAACGAAAAATGAATGAAAACTGGCAGGCAATTCGATGCAACGGGAAGGGTCAGGCTCAGGGGAGCAAAAATTTAACACGGACGAAGTCGCGGGCAGTTGCTAGTGTGTGTGTATAATCATTAAATTCTTAAACACTGCGTCAAAAACTTGAAAATTCGCGTAATACGAAAAAAAACTGACGTTAAGAACTCTCGTTGAATTATATTTTAAACAAAATATTTAAAAAAAAATTGTGAGTTTTGTTATTTAAATTTTCCTCATTTAGGTACACATCTAAATAAGGAAAATTTTCTATAGTCATTGAAAAAATCAGTAGTTGACCTACATGTATTGATAGATTCGTTTTTAGTTTTCATTTTTTTTCTTACTTACATCTTTGTTTTCCAATTTAAAAAAAACATCCTTGTATCCACGTAAAAATTTGGATCCAAATATATGTTGTAGATTATGCTGAAGGTGTTTTTAGTGAACATTTCGTGCTTAGAAAGCAAGAAATTATTTTTTCAAAAATTTCAAAAAAACATTTTTGATAATTATCTCGAGTTTTTTTGACAAAAATATCATGATACTCTTAGATTAACTTTAATACTAAAGAACTGGGTCGAATAGAGTACAAGTAGGCAAATAAACTCACACTGCACGTTGCGGGAACATTACAGATGGAACAATAATACTCACTTTAAAAATGACTAACTCGTTTCTTTCTTAAGAATTATTATGTATTCACTATCCACAGTACAATAAATTCGTTCAGCACACTTAAGAAGCACTAGAGGGTTATGTCCAAACTCGAGAAGAGCTGGAATCAGACTGCCAGTCCCCAATCCCGCCGATCATCTCCCCATCCATAATATTATAAACGTTTCTTTCTTTAACATTACTTCCGGTCAAGCACGTGTTCAAATGTTGCCCGAAAAACAACTTTTAACCAGTCAATTAAAAAACGACTGTGTCTATACCAAATGTGGTATCTCAGGGACTTAGAGGTTAAATCAAATTAAATACTGCCATTCTTAAATCCTAACATCCATAATATTTTAAACGTTATTTTCTATTACTTCCGGTCAAGTAGGTACGTGTTCAAATATTACCACAAAAACAACTTTTAAAACAAATTAAATACTGAAATTCTTAAAAACCTAACATGCATAATATTTAAACGTTATTTCCTATTACTTCCGGTCAAGTACGTGTTCAAATATTACCACAAAAACAACTTTTAAATCAAATTAAATACTGAAATTCTTAAAAACCTAACAATACGTTGCATCTCTAAGTTATGTACAACATATATTATAGACATTGATATATTTGTAACTATGAGCGAAAAGAAAATTTTTTGTTTTTATTTTTTTTTCTCGAAAACTTATCCATATTTTTAAGTAATATTTTACAGGTAAGTTGTACTCCATAAGAACATCATAAACAAAAATTGGTAATTAAATTACCGCTGGGGCCGCTATGTTTATCCCGCCATGCTCCTTAGTATCTATATATTAATACGTGAAGCAAAAACTTTGGATCTCTTTTTACGAAAATTGGGCGGACGGAGGAGTATGAAATGACAATGCCAGATCCTGCCCCACCTTTTACCACCATACAGGAAATTTAACTTAATCATAAATATCGCATGAAATGATGACCTTTTTTGCTTAACTATTATTCTGTTACACTTGCGGATAATAAGTTAGTGATAAAAAGGAATTTAAAAAAAAATTTTGACAAAAAAAAAAACCGACTTCCTCAAAAACACTAGAAAGTGAAAAATAACTTTAATTTCGGAAGTCGGTGTCTTAGGATCTGTATTTGAGTTTTTTGCCACCGACTTCCGAAATTAAAGCTATTTTTCACTTTCTAGTGTTTTTGAGGAAGTCGGTTTTTTTTTTTGTCAAAAAGTTTTTATTTTTTACTTTTTAGTTATGGTATCTACCCGCACTAATTCCTATACCACTAATCGCCAGGTGAAATTTAATACTTTACTACTGCTGTAAATCGTTGAGGAATTCCCTTGACTGTCTGTCTATGGTCTCCATCATCAGACCTGTTATGGTACTTATAAGCCTTATGGGAGCTTTCTCATCAATAGAAATGAATTAAGTTCAAACACCAGGTAATTGCTGTAAATCGTTGAGGAGTTCCCTCGATTGTCTTTTGGCTCCATCATCAGATCAACTCCGGACCTTAATTAAATAGTAGTGATAAAATTGGCACTTTGAACCGTATAAAGTAACCCCAACAATAGGGAACTGCTGTAAATCGTTGAGGAATTCCCTCAACTGTCTATGGTCTCCATCATCAGACCTGTAATGGCACTTATAGCCCATATGGGTGCAAAGTTCTCATCAATAGAAATGAATTAAGTCCAAACACCGCGTAATTGCTGTAAGTCGTTGAAGAGTTCCCTCGACTGTCTTTCGGCTTCATCATCAGATCAACTTCAGACCTTCATTAAATAGTAGTGCTTTAAGATAATTAATGAAAGAAATAAAAAACGCACTAGTCGCCACTACGATTTTCGAAGGTTCTCTTCTTTTTTTTTTTTTTTTAATTTATTCCTGACCATGGATACATGTCCTTCAGTCGTAATCATTAAACATACTACTCTTATTCTCAGCTAAGTACATCCCGAAACAATTAAATTTTTTCTACAGTATTCAGTAAATATCTAAATAATGAATTGAAATAAACTGTGTTGGAAAGTAATTCCTGAACGTGGCGGGGAACACATAAAAGAGTTTTGTTCTGCTATATCACTAATTTCACATTATTATACTCTTTGAATTTCACTGACAAGTAACAGTCTTTGCATGGCGAACGATTCACAGTCTAACGTGTTTTATATCCGCATTTTCTTCAGAACAATAGGTACATTTGCTTTCACTGATGAATCTTAGCTTCAATGTCTTCAGTAATTACTTTAAAATATGTATTTATGTTTTTGTTGTATTCTCTTCCGTTTCATCTTCACATTCTTCATCTTCAAAGTTTTCGTGTGATTCGTTCTCAATTAGTAGCAAATCATAGATCTCGTCGTGGAATAAAGCAGCTGTTTCAATGTTAACATTTTCGTAGAAATCTGAACTGTTAACATCAATTTCTTCAACATTATTTGGTTTTTCATCCATATCTTGAATTATATTAATAAATATAAAATTATTGAAAACTTTTTGTATCTTTCCCGCCAATCACCATTTTCCTTTGAAGGTTCTCTTCGACTTCTCTGGGATGCCATCATCAGATCCTGGTTTCCTTATCATGGGACCACCCTTGGGATATCTCCTTTCCAACAAAAAAAGAATCATCCATATCGGTTCATATACGACGAAGTTATCGGTGAACACACATAAAAAAAAAAAAAAAATATATACGGTCGAATTAAGAAACCTCCTCCTTTTTTTGAAGTCGGTTAAACACCCAAGGCATATGTTTCCTGTTCCTGTTTTTATCGCGACCATCTGCGTTACTTAGTACGCACACACGCGGAACAAAAACAGTTATTTAATTTTTTTTAAATGATAAATGTTCATTTATTATGTACGGATTTTAATATGTATTTAATTGGTTTAATTACACACAAATGATGAAAATAATGTTTGTTAAAACCTATATAACATTATTATGAACATATATTTTAATAAATATTTCGCATTTGTTCACTAGTAGGTTATTAGGTGTAATGAAACGTCATTGACAAGCTATGTCAAAAAGTAATTCATTGACTTTTGACTAGGGATGGGCAAGTGAAAAAAATGTCGATTTTTATCGTATCGATATTTTTAAACAATATCGATAATTATCGAGTGAAAAATATCGATATATCGTCAGTTTTCGCATGATTATTCATACATATGTATTCCCAAAGTATTCAAACTTCGTAAAAAAAGAGTCGAAACACGAAACCAAAGTTGCGTTAAAAAATAAATCGAAATTGATACGAATTCGATACTCTAATATAAATATCGAATATCGATATATCGCGATTAAAAATATCGTCGATATATATCGATTATTGTATGGAAAAATATCGATATTTTGATATATCGATATTTTTTGCCCATGACTACTTTTAACATTCGCTTTGTTCTGTTTGCCGTTGCATTGCTGTTTGTATTTTACGCTCCATCTCAACGTGATCAATATTATTACTGTTATATTATCCCGACGACTTTTGCTTTTGTAAACGGATTCTGATTATTGCTTCCATTTTGAACATTTTGTGCTTGACTTGGGTAACGATGTTGAGGTGCATAAATTGTCATTTGTGCGTCGACAGGATGCTAAGATATGTTGTCTTCCTTACAATTTGCACTACAAACTCTTCTCGCAACATGGAAATTGTTGTTACAGGTATGTAAATACTACGGTATTTATTGATCGTATTTGACCGTAGCGAAAAATCCTAAATAATAATAATTGTAGATTTAAACAGAAAAAGCAAGTTCTAAAGGCATTTAAACATAATTTAGATATCTCTAATAAAGCAGCAATACAATGCTACATTTTGCATGCTTGTAATCAAACTTTTATTTTATGGGTCAAAGCTCTATAGAGTTTCTGGCATTGTCCTTTCGCACACTTATAGTTTATACAGAGAAGAAGTGACGAATGCTAATATTTTTTTAAATTATGCGTTAAAATACATTATTTTCAATAAATAACACGTTACACACACTACTGTTCATTACCGTGTATCTAATACACACATGCATAGATATACTTTTGTTTATGGTCCAAATCTGTCTTTACTATTTTGTGCAGTGTTACCAACACCCAGAAATATTTACCCCTAAAGCTTAAGTTAAAAACCCCTAAAATTTCCACAATTACTAAAAAAAACCCCTAAAAAATTATAATGAAAATAACCAACGAATGTTCAGTAATCATAGACCGGCACACAGTAATAATATTTGTCTATATTTATTACACGACATTTGTTTATCATTCACTCTGCATTCTTAGTATCGAGGAACCGTACTAGAAGTCGCTAATACTTTTATTGTAATCAAAAACACAATGAGAAATGTAAGATGGCTAAAAATCCCTAAGAATACCCCTAAAAATGGAACGCCCCTAAAAAATCTCAATCCTCTTATTTACCCCCTAAATTTGGGAAAACCCCTAAGTTGGTAAGCCTGATTTTGTGTCTATAGTCCTGAATGTCAAGTATAACCATAGGTAATAAATTAATTTATAACCTATTTCATTTTTAAAATCTATGATCATATCGAGAATATTTGTCTTTAATATTATTTGTATTAGCGACGATAGGAATACAATTTATACAAGAAATATTTTTTGTGGTTTTATGGGGAGTGTCAAGTATGGCATTAGTAAGTTTCCCATACAAAACTTAGTGTCGTGTGCAAACTGTAGAGGTTGTATGCCTCACGATTGTACAGGCTGGTCATAGATTGTACAGGCTGGTTATAATTATGACATTTGGAACCGTCATAATTAACTAAAAATTATAGGGAAAATTCTATAAAAACAGAACAAATTTCTGTGATAATTAATTTCATATTGTTCCATATCCAGCAGTTAAGAAGTATCAAGAAAATAAAGAAGAGAGTCCTGAAGAAGTTTTTCTTTACTCATTACACCTACGTCCTGGTCCTGGCCATCACCATCCCGCCAGCGAACCCTCTCCACCGTAGTACAGCGTCAACAATTTGTCTATAGTGTTACTGAATGTCAAATATAACCATATTATATTTTTTTATATATATTATTATCTATATTTTTTTATTTAATAATGTATTTCTATTCAAATGAAGTACGGTCGAATTTCAACCAATGGGCGATCACTAATAATATACCGAAGGTTATTAGAGAACTACGAACTAGCTTATTCCAAAAGCATCTCAGAGCATGGCTCATCGAAAATTGTTTTTACACTGTTAGGGAATTTCTGGATTTTAAGACAAATGGGAAAGTTTCATGAGACGAAAATTAAATGTAACAATTTGTAATTTAATTATTTTTCTTTGGCTTATGTAATTTACGTTGACGTTTGTAATTTTAATTAGTTATCTTTGACATTTGTAATATATTTTTTTTTTCTTTGACATTTGTAATTTAATATGTAGGCAATTTTTTATTTACTACTTTTTTTTGACATTGCAATTTAATTATTTTGTTTAAAGTTAGAATCATCATTGTCATTACAAAATTTGCATGCCGAATTTAGTTGGCGGAATATGAAGATCTATTGAGTGTGTTATAAAATCTGTGAAATACCATATTTCAGGCAAATAAATGAATCTAATCTAATCTAATCTAATCTAATCTAGTATAATATTAAAATGTGTTACGCCACTTCTTTGCAGCTAAAGCACTTTAAAGGAAGTGTTGAAGGGCGGGCGTTATGAGGGCTGTCTTATGTAATTTTGACGTTCGAAAAGTGCTGATTCTCAGCTTAATTTGAATAAATGACTCTTGATTTTTGATTTCGTACTTGGCTGTCGGTCAGCTATTGTCGCATTTTACAACCCGGCTCTTACAAAGACATTGGTGCCGATCCTGTTGTACACCGAACTTAACTAACTAAACTATTTCTAAAATTCCTTACTTTTGGCTATGAGAATTGTAACGCTATTCTGCAAGACAATCAAAATCTCTAAATTTAAAAATTATTTTGACACGACTAAAATCGAATTTGACAATCGCGACTCAACGTTGTATTTTTTTCTCTTTTGGCTTCACAACGTGGTACTTGTGTGCGCTATGCAATGAATTTTTTGAGAGACGAAAGCGCGCGCATGGTTGCATCTGGACGTGTTTTATATGGAATTTTTCACATTTTGTTTGAAAAATATTTAAAAAAAAAAATTACCCACGTGTTGCGATTTATATGAGCGGGGTTTTAATAAAGAGGGTCAAAAATTTCATTATTTTTGCGATAGGAACGCCATTTTCGAGATATAAGCAAAATAAAAGGAAAACAATCAATACAGTACCTACTGTTTTTGCAAGAGAAGGCGAGGCGTTGGTGTGAATTTTAGTTCATGGCCACTAGTTTTATTCCACACCTTTTTAATTGCGATTAAAAATAGTCAGATTTAGTTAAAATAAATTATTAGAGTCAAAATTTTTGGTAAAACTCGGCAAACTCAGAATAGCAAAATTGTCACTTCACTAAACTAATAACTCAGTGCAATCTTAGTGCTGTCAAACTAAAATATAGTTAAGTTGTGTAACTTTAGTCTTTTTCAGAATAGGAAATCGTCGTTTGACAGGAATAAACCAAATTTTTGTGATTTTTAGTTTAGTTTAGAGAATTATGTGACAACAAAATCAGCACCATTGTATCTTAATACGGTAATAACAAGTTCTATATAGGTTTGGGCCAGAAAATACAACCATTAAAGAAGGAAACGAGAGAGACATACTACGCAAATGATTATGGAGCGCTACGTGCATAGAGTGTTGAGTGTAATAGTGAATACAATGGTGTACCATCATGAGCCCGCCGAGCACGATGTCGCCCTCCACGACGGCGGCGTGCTTCACGGGCCACAGCGTGTCGTTGTCCGACGCCTTCTTCTTCGCAGGCGGCACGAGCCGCGCCTCGCGCCGGCTGTTGCTCGGGGCACTGGTTGTTGCACTGTTTGTTGTCTTTGATACACTTTTAGATTTTCGAGTCGCCTTTTCCTTGAGTTTGGGCTTAACAATTGCTTTTGAAACGGTGGAGGCTATCGTTTCATAGTTTTCCGTAGGAATCATCTTCGGTGGGATAATAAAAAAGTGAGCCGCGGTCACTGCGACGGTCTGCTCGGTGTGCTGCACGAGATTGGCGCTGGCAGTAGCGGTGGCGGCAGGTGGGGACTCGGTAGCGCTGCGGGGAGCCTGCCCACCTTGCAGGGACGAGGCGCTCGGTCTTAGTTCGTCGTCGTGCTTACTTTTGTACTTTTTTTTCTTAAACATTTTGGATATGTCGAAAGTTCCGATGAGGGAGTGCGACTTTCTCTTATACCTGTGAAGTTTTTCAGGAGCAAAGTTTTCGACGAACATGAGGAACTCAGCCAGTGGATTCGTTTGCGGTCCATTTACAAACATTGCCGTCAAATTGAGCAGATCGTATTCATAGCTGTCGAAAGCGATGTCAGATGTGAGCGGTCCTCGCAGCCTGTGCTCATGCTGGCCGAGTGCGCGCGTGTCGTTACCGGCGGGCGCGCGGCGCACGTGCGCGTGGTGCGCGTGCAGCAGCAGCGCCAGCACGAGGGGACGCAGCATGTCGGCGGGCGCGGCGGCCGACGCACCTCACTCCTGTAACATCGGCGATGCTGGTCGCGTCACTGACAGTGCCATCGAGCGACATCTCTGACCACTGTCACCGCAACCACATTCCTCTTCATATTTTTATGCTCTGAATAAATCCTTGAGTGGGATGTATTCATCCTCAAATTCATGGTATTTATTTTAATATTATAAATATTATTTCCATAAGGCAAAGGCATAACATTTTTGTAAATAATTTATAATTCTTGTTACTTTAAGCAGTACTACAACACTTTATGAAATCACTAGTTTGACAAGTGTTAAAAACAAATGTAACTTATTCTTGCAGAGTTGTGATTTCACCAACACCAGCATAACATTGGAAACTGAGAGCGTTCGCTCAGTGGTTCTCTCCGCGCCAGTAGTGGTCGGTGCACGTATAGTGTTATTTACAAAACAAGTATAATGTCGCGCGTCGTGTGTCACGAGCGGAGCGAAGTCGCGCGGGCGTCGCGGGCGGTCAGCGCGGAGAGCGGTCGCGGAGTGCCGCGCGGCGCCGGCTGGCCGCCGTGCAGCACCGCCGCGCCGCCGCGTCGCGATTCTCTCCGCGCCAGTCGCCAGTAGCCACTAGCCACTGAGCGAGCGCGCATGGCGCACGTCGCGAGCTACCACACGCTCGCTTCGTAAAAAACTTCATCACAACCACAACACAACACTGTTACTACGTACGAAAAATCAAAAAGTTTAAGTCAACTCGGCACAGGCATGCATTCAAGTGCTGTATATTGTATGTAATTAATATTTATTTAGCATATAAACTGGTAAAATAACTTCTATACATACATACAATCACGCCTTTTTCCCATGGGGGTAGGCAGAAACCACGGAACGCCACCTGCTACGATCGCTACACACTCCTTTTGCTTCGTTTAGGTTCATACAATTGCTCACACACACACGCCGTTTGCGAGTAGTATGAACCTGACATTTGTTTTCAGTAAAATAACTTCATAAATAAAATCTTGAAAATTACGTACTAAGCTATGAAAATAGTAGATGCCTGTACTAGCATAACCCTGTATCCTGTATCACCAGGGGGCAGGAGCTCAAACATATAATACTTACGTTATCGTCATTGTAGGACTATCAATTTTTTTACAATAATGTTTTTTTGGTTGAACGCGCTAATCTCAGAAACTGTTGATCCAAATTGAAAAATTATTTTTGTGTTGGATAGCCTATTTATTGAGGAAGGCTATAAGTTATATAACATTAAATCATAGTCAAAAAAAGCGGAGCAGTAATGAAAAATGGACGACAACTGGCAGGCAATTCGATGCGACGGACGCGGACGAAGTCGTGGGCGATTTTAAACTCGTTTCCATCCATATGTGCATATTTATGTATTATGTTACACATATTTATACAAATAAACGCATCTTTATTTCTTTATCCTGAAGCTAGTTAGGAATAAAATGAGGTATAAAATAATATTGTGTCATTATTTCAACACAATAATAACAAAACATTTGACATGCGTAATTTCTTATTTAGTTTACGTATAATATTTTCTTGCACCTTACAACTTACATCCTAGTTGTGTTTCTGCATCAGCAGTTATTTGTGAATGGGTCAATCTTACACATTACTGTTTCTTTTGCGGATATTAATGAGTTACTTGATTTAACTGCCGGTGACTAACGTGTTTAGACATCAACAAAATCGAGGGTTTGTAGGCCAATACAGTGTTTGGTTGAGTCAGCAGCCGGTAATAAACACGGAAGTTTGGCCATAAGACTGACTCTCTGTCTGGACTGTCTTTATGAAGCCACCTGTCTTCCGCTGTTTTCCTAGCAGGGCACTCAGTATCTCCTGCTTTAGCGTTATTGGGTTTTTAAAGCGTGAGCAACTTGCACATTTCTGCGTGCCAGGTTTCTTCGCGCACCATGACATCGAGATTCCTTTCTCACCGCATTGATCACATATAAGCTGTATGTTCTGCACTCTAATGGGCCCACCTGTAGAGTGCAGAACTAAAGATAAACATGTCCAATATCAAGCTGACTGATGGTAAGCCGCTGGAAGTGGTGATCTATTACGTATTTGTGGGACATATTATATCTTTTGGAAGGGACGGCCAAACTAAAGACATCTCGAGTCACATACAACTGGGCTGGGCAGCATTTAGCAAGCTGGTTGATATTTTGGGGATTGCAAGATACCATAATGCCTGAAAACGGCACTATATGAACAATGTCTTGACTACTATGGCATATGGGGCAGAAACATGGACACTCACTAATTGGCTGAGACTGTATGCAAAATCGAAGTTGCACAAGGAGCAATGACGCGCGCCATGTTAGCCCTAACACTGAGTCTGTAATTCAGAGAACCGACGTAGTACTAAGGTTCAAGACGTAGGACTTCGGGTAGCGGCTCCGAAGTAACGGGGAGCTAGACACTTGGGTGGACATGGTGATAGTAGGTGGAGTAAAGTCCTAACGGATTGATTCGCGAATGACGCTTTTTACCGAGAAGACTATATACCAGAAGCGTGAACGACCTATAGCCGATCGCTGGGAAAAACACAAAAGTGAGGAGCTTTATACTCAGCAGCGGGTGAAACAAGGCTGCCACTGATGATGATGATGATGATGATGACTGTAGATACGAAACAGGTAAAAGTAATATTTTTAGATGACACGACCTCTCTACTATTTCTCAATGCAGAATGTTAGTTTCATAAAAATCGACAACAATGTTATTTTTCTATTGTAGAAACGGCTCCCTACAGCGTTAAAATTCTATTTCTATTGACAAGTTATAAATCAACACACAGTGTTTTAAAGGCTGGATGGGATGGCAGGAGGAGAAGGGGCTCATAACATTGGTCATCAGAATCATTGTTTGTAGAGTAAATGCAATACCATCGTTTGTAGAGTAAATGCCGGTGATTATCGTCGCAGGCTACGGCGTAGGCGATGACTACGATTGCTACGACATAGGCTATGACTACGATTGCTACGACGTAGGCTATGACTACGATTGCTACGACGTAGCTGACTACTACGGCTATTACGCTGTAGGTGACTACTTCGCCGGTTACGACGTAGGTTCACTTGTTGATGGCCTCGAAGTTGGTTATAAGAAAGCTATTTGTACTTATATGGGGTACGACACGTCAGCGATAGGTGACGAACACCACGACGGTGAGGTTCTGGCGAGCTGGGCTGCAATGTCTGTCGCACGGACTTGCGGCAACTTGCTGCATCGCTTGTACATCGAACTGTGGTCGAACGTCGTAATCACGCTGATAAATTGGCATCAGTGGAAAACAGAGTTACCGAAGCGTATAATAACGTAGACACAACTTACAATGTGATTCAACATCAAAAGATGTAAGTAAGTATACGTATGTAAGTAAGTATATTTATTGCTTCATAAAAGTTTTACAGTATTTAGATGTGACACTGGATCCCACACTAGGATACCCTGTGTCGCAGGATCCAGTGTTTTTCGACTAATTATTTATTTGATTTGATAACAACTGACTATTTGACTACATTGGTCCACTGATTTGGTTAGTATAGACTTATCAACTAAGGGTTAGTTAGTATTTATTTACACAGCACCTATAAAATATGAATTATGGTAAACAAAAGGAACGGTTTAGTAAGTTTCACTAAAACTACTGACTAAAAGGTAACCAAAATTATGTGTGTATGTGATAAATATATGTACGAGTATGTGAAGAGTGTTAGTGTTGATGTGAACAGTGAGTGTGTGTGAAGAGTGTATGTGTGTGATCTGAGTATGTATGATGTGACTGTTTGGAAGAGATGAGCAAGTATATGTGAAGATAAATACTTTAACAGTTGAAAGATATAAGATGTTCCGTTTCAGTATAGTCAAGCCCAAGCAGCCACTCCTGAACCTGTTTTTTGTACACAAATTTCGTCAAGGAATAGATGTTGAGCTTGAAATGATTTCATTTCTGATACAAATCACACGTGTTGTAAATATTACTTAGATTAGGTACTCCACTGTCTATTAAAATTAAGGTATTCCAATATAAAATGCTAAAACAATTTTTTTAATAAAAGTTCCCTTTGGGCCCACGCGCCGAGTGAAAGGGACCACAATGAACTCGTTTTTATTTATTTAGGCAAACCAACTAAATACACACAAAGACATTCACAGTACATATCATTTTCAAATGTAATAGCATTGCATGCATCTAAATTATAGGTGAGCACAGCATTTTATTAAAATCTCACTATACAATAATTAATACAAAGATGGATAACAAAATAACAAAGCAAACTAAGACCAACAATATTTTATACTTAAAATTAATTTGTAACAAATAAGATAAGATTGAATTAAATTAATTAACATTGAATTAAATAAAATTAAATAAATTGAATTAAATTAAATAAATTGAATTAAATTAAATAAATTGGATGAAATTAAATAAATTGAATAAAATTAAATAAATTAAATTAAATCAATTAAATTAAATAAGATTGAATTAAGTAACAAACTAAAAACACACAAAATAGATAGAAAATAATCATTACTGAGCAGAAATTACACAAATGAGCAAAGATTATATTACATTCCCAAGTAGCACAGAACTGCATTATAAATGGTCACTTAAGGCCCACAGCGGTAATCTAAGCATTTATAAAGACTTATTAGTATTCACCTGTGCTGCAACAGCTGTTTCGAAAAAAACGTGGCCAACTATAATGCTTTTTTCTGTACAGTAATTCTATTAAGCACCACAATAAGTCTCAAATCACTCGACGGCTTCCGAGTAGTTAGCGGCGGAATGCAAGAGTTATTGTCGAACACAGCAATTATAATGCAGTTATAAAGTTAGGCAGATCATAAAACAGTTTTAGTTGTTTACAGTACATACTTCTTAAATCTGAGCCTAATTGACTATCTTGCACTTAATAGCAGCACCTAGTAGCTCTGCAATATAATTTGAGCGTCATGCACAGATCGGGCCATTGCGCCTGAGAACACATTGAGCAATGGCGCGGTTTGCTGGGTGTAGCATGTGTTGCGAGTTATGAGAACCTTGTTACGACCGCATAAGATTCAGTTTGCTGTGGCCACACGTTTGGCGTGTCGTGTAAAGTATCGGACGGAGCGAGGCTGCTCACCGCTCGTCTATTTCAACAGTTAGCGCGCAGCTAAGTGTGGCCGCTCGTCGCTTAGCGCCCGAGCGCACCGCGAATGCTCGTTTGTAGTGCGTCGTATATCTGTGTACTCAATACGTTGGTATAATATTATATTGTGTAGCATTCAATTACTATTTTTGATTCCATCATTAGAACTTTAGGACATGTGGGTAGATGAAAATTATGAAACACTAGCTTTTGACCGCGACTTCGTCTGCGTGGAGTTCGGTTATATCGTAGCGTGACGTAGGTAGGCGAGCGCTAAGAAAGGAAGTACAATTGCACGGACGAAGTTTTGTTTTCATTGTTCTTTAGTTTTAATTTTTTGTTCAGATGTAATATTGTGCAATTTTTTTGTATGAATCTTCTTGTCTATTTCGTTTTACGTTTTTGTGCAATTTTTGTAAAATAGTTGTTGTTTTCATAATCAGCGACCCGATAAACCATAAAACAATACCCATGTCGAGTTTCAGAATTTGTCACCCCTTTTCCACCTTTTAGGGGTTTGAATTCTGAAAGAGCCTGAAACACTTGTTCACTCATTTATTGATAGGAGTACTCCTGTGAAGTTTCGAATAAAATAGTTTAACTAATCTTGTTTCCCCAAACAAACTTTCAAGCCCTTTTACACCCCCTTAAGGGTTGAATTTTCAAAAACCCTAGAACATGTAATTGTTTATTTCTAATCGCTAACCTAAAAACAAATTTCATGCTTCTAGCTCTGAAAATGACGGACTTCCATACAAAATTTTAACCCCTTTTTCACCCCCATAGGGGGCGAATTATCAAAAATCCTTTCTTAACGGATGCCTACGTTATTACAACTATCTGTATGCCAAATTTCAGCGAAATCCGTTCGGTAGTTTCGGCTGTGCGTTGATAGATGAGTCAGTCAGGTTTGCCTTTTATATCTATACTTAATATTATAAAGCTAAAGAGTTTGTTTGTTTGTTTGATTGAAAACGCTAATCTCAGGAACTACTGGTCCGAATTAAAAAAATATGTTTGTGTTGGGTAGCCTATTTATCGAGAAAGGCTATGGGGTATATAACATTACGCTACAACCAAGAAGAGCGGAGCAGTAATGAAAAATGTTGCAAAAACGGGGAAAATCGCACGGGTAGGCGATTCGACGCGACGAGAAGGGTCGGGGTAGCAAGAAATTCAACGCGGACGAAGTCGCGGGCAGAAGCTAGTTATAGATAAAAACATGTTGCGCCGACCCCAAATAAATTGGGATATGATAAGAGTGATGATGAATGGTGGTGAAATGTGAGCAGATCAAGTTTTTGTATCACATTTAATAAAAAAAAATGTGAGTTTAGAACATAGGTACCGTTATGTATGAAACTGCATATAACTACAAAGGTATTAAAATGCTTAAAAATATTTGATAATGTGCAAACCGCATCCTTTCATATGATACTCCACATGCCCTAGTAGCCCCACTTCACTTATTTAAGACCCCCGCCCCGTTCAGTTACTGTTGCTTAAAAATATATTCATATTTTATTTATTTTCTTATTTGCAAAATAGTTGGACAAACGTCATCTAAAACTAATTCAAATTTCTAGTTGATAGCATTAACAGTATTTGAGATATCCAGCCGTGACAGATAGATGGACAAACAGACTGAGTCTCACCATAAGGGTTTATTTTACCATTTTGGTGCGGAACCCTAAAATGGCAGACATTACAAAAATAACAATTCATGCATTAAGATTTCTATGGAATAAATAAATTAACTTATTCCATACAAAGCCTGTTATGATTTCAAAGTTATACCTACGAGTATGTCAGTTCAAAGATAAAGATGCAAATGTTGTCAGAATAACAATGTAATAATTGTAAATGTCATAACTAATAGTCAAAATTCAATATTCAACAGGTTTTGTATTTTTATTAAACATAATATGTGCCTATTGAAAATTTTCGATTAAACTCAAACTTCACTGATTTAATATGTACTAGCTTTTGCCAGCGGCTTTGCCCGCGAATTATACGTATAAAACTTCGTCTTGAATCACTCTATCTATTAAAAAAAAGCGTATCAAAATTAGTTGTGTAGTTTTAAATATCAGAAAATACATAGGGATAGACAGAGGGAAGCGACTTTGTTTTATACTGTGTAGTGATGTTTATTATTTTTATTTTCCGGGTACTGATCTCAAAATTATAAATGACTAGCTTTTGCCAGCGGCTTCGCCCGCGTGGAGGTCGGAAATTATCCCGCGGGAACATACTACCGGGATAAAAAGTAGCCTATGTCCTTTCTCAGGCTCTAAACTATCTGTGTACCAAATTTCATTTAAATCGGTTTAGTAGTTTTAGCAGGAAAGCGAGACAGACAGACAGACAGACAGACCGACAGACAGACAGACAGACTTACTTTTGCATTTATAATAAGTGTAGATGTAGATATATTGTATATTATAATATTATATTATTAGTGTGGATATATTAATATATATATATAAATATATCTGAATCTCGGAAACGGCTCCAACGATTTTCATGAAATTTAGTATACAGGAGGTTTCGGGGGCAATAAATCGATCTAGCTAGGATTCATTTTTATCAAATGTCGTATTATTCGTGTTTTCAATGACCAACTTTATCGATAATCAACTTGAACATAAACTTATTATTTTAAACACAATTTACCAAAAAATACTGAGCAAAGCTCGGTCATCCAGATATTTTAATATATTATGACAGCTACTTATTTAAATTACAAATGTTGGACACCTGTTTGACATGTCTAAATTTGTATTTTTGTTCAGTGGTTTGTTTATTTTTGTGACACTGCAGCACTTTAAATTATTTATATTGCTGTGCCCTAGCAGGGTTCATGTATGAAACCTACAGTAGCCTCGGAAATTATGTTAACAACAGAGCTTTGCACAGTATATTTTTTATTAAAGCATATTATCGTAATAAATCACAACTCCTGTATATAAAACTTATGTACTATTATTGCTAATTATATACACATAGTAATTACGTAGCATCTCTGAAAACATTGCAGTATTACAAAAGAATATCTTAGATTCTCAAACAAAAAGTAAGTTAACAAGACAGAAATTTATACAGACCAGTGTTTTTTAATCAAGTAATATCGATTTGAATATTTTGTTTGGAACCCACGGCACTTTATAACTTCATTCAAGCGGTCTGGTATACTATTTATAAGTTTAGAAATAATTTTATAATCTATGTTATTCCACTTATTAATAAGTGATGGTTTAAATGTTTCGATATTGGCACGGGAACTTTAGGGGAATTTTTCTCTTAAGATGGTCCCACAAATGTTCAATAGGGTTTAAGTCCGGGCTCTGAGGAGGGAAGTTAAGTAATTGGATTACTTCTTGTTCGAAAAAAAAATAAGGCCACACGAGACTTATGCTTAGGGTCATTGTCTTGCACAAAGACAAATGATTTTTCTAACTGATTTTTTTTTAATGAAGGTAGTAAGTTATTCTTAAGTATTTCAAAATATTTGACGCCTGTTAGTTTGCCATCAATTATATGAAGATTACCGACTCCTTTAGTGGTAAAACAACCCCAGACCATAACTGGTTTTGCACCACCATGCTTCACCATAGTCGTTACCAAAGTTTTCTTAAACATTTCTCCAACTTTTCTCCACACATATCTACGGCGTGTACTTGATTTCAATTCAAATTTTGATTCATCACTCTATATGACACTGTTCTAAAAGTCTAAAGGCTTGCTTTTGTGATCCCACGCAAATTTAATTCTTATTTTCTTATGTTCTTTAATTATTCACAGTTATATTTGGAATTTTAGAGATTTCTCTCAAAATTTTTCTATCTTGTCGATCGTCGATTTTCGTATCCTCCCCGATCTGGGGAAGTTTCCTGGTGTGCCTCTTAAATCAAGTCGATCGACAATTTTTTTTTTACACCTGCCTTACTTAAATTGTAATCTTTTGCGATTCCAACGTTTCACCTCGTTTTCTTTGGTTATATACAGGTATGCGCTCATCGGGTGTTAGTTCTTTTTTGTTTTGGCATTTTTAATAATTAATTAATACAAAAATACCTTCAATATCAAACAACAAACTCTCAGTTTACTATACACTAGGATAACACTTATTAATTCACTTAAATCAATGAAATTGTTTCTTTTCACAAAACAAAATAATTGTTTGAAATGCTATTAACTTATTTTCCGACACGAGTGAATACGTTATACAATGACCTTCAACTGTTTATATATGAATACAGGGACTGATCGCGTTTTATCTTGAAGGCGGGACTTCCCCCTACCAAAGATTATTAGAAACAAAATTTATATTATTTGGAAAAGGATAGAAACCACACAGCGTATTACATCGATTTTGTTAACTTAATTTCCGAGGCGACTGTACATAATTTGTAACAACTTGTAAACTACATGAATGCAATATGATTATGATTATGATTACGAAAGACAGCCGGGACCAACGGCTTAACGTGCTTTCCGAGGCACAGAAGGGTCTTATTAAAGTATTAGTAAAGATGGTCACCCATCCACAGACCCACCGCGGCAAGCGTGGCGTAACCTGAACGATCGACCCGTGCGGCTGTTATAATTTGCAAATATCCCTACTAATACATATTAAGTTTGTTTGTTACGCTTTCACGCGAAAACTACTTAACCGATCATTATGAAACTTTGTACACATATTCTTGGAGGTGTTAGAAGTAACATAAGATAATTATTAAGAAAAAAAATTGCGAAAGATAAAATTCGGTACGAGGTAAGTTTGAAAGGACATAGGCCTATTTTTATTCCAAGATTTCGTCTCCGTCCACGATAACCGACATTTACGCGGACGAAGTCGCGGGCAAAAGCTAGTTAGTTCATATTAATATCAGTTAAATATTTGATACTTCTTGATACCTTGGTTGAGATTGGATACCGGTGACGACACAATGCGCTTCCCGGGCTGCTCCGCACGCCATGCGCACGTCTACTATTCCACGTAGGATTTTCGAAACCCTATTTGACCTAGTAAGGGGATGATTTTTTAGAAATTGTGATACACATGTCACATAATTATACTTGAAGAGTATGTGTACCAATTTTTGTGTAAATCAACCCAGAGAATAAAAAGTTTCATAGAAAATTCAACCCCCCATTTCACCCTCTTAGGGGTAGAATTTCGAAAAATGCCTTCTTAAAGGATATTTAATCTTTACAAAGAACGCACCCTCCAAATTTCATGTCTCTAGGACCAGTGGTTTAGGCTGTGCGTTGATATATCAGTCAGTCAGTCAGTCACTCAGGACTTTGAATTTTATATATATAGATTGTAATATTTATGACAAACGGATTTAGGGCATTTTGTATTTAGGGATTTCAATTTTATGGCATGTGATATGATTATGTGTTATTTAGTTCGGGCAAGTTATCATTCGGACAAATGATGATTAGGACAAAGAAAATTATGTATCTTTAGATTATGGATAAAAAACTTCGGTCACACAATAGAGAACCAATTTATGCTAGTAGAAAAGTATTATGGCAAGAAACAGTCATGTTTATTTTTCAAAGATTTCAGTATCTCATTCGGTCGTTTCGTCATTTTTATTTGGACAAAAGTAGTCGGAAAGTTAGTATGAGTAGATTTTTAGTAGGCAGTAGATTTCATATTTTGAGTAAGGACAATTCTTCTTTTTTTGTCGGAACTATTATTACTAACCTTTTTTAATCACCCCTAGAGGTATATTATGTCGGATACATTGAGTGGACAACCTTTGTAAGACGACTAAAATGTCACAGTGTATAACAGTGGCGCAGGTAACTAATAAGCCGATTCCTGTCGGCTTTCCTTATGAAATTATGACAGTCAGTAGTTCTCAGCAGTGTTTAATAATCACACTGAATGTATTTAATCTTTCACCATAAAATTAACGTATTACAAAACCGCAACCTACATAAAACAATACTTGCCTTTATATTCCAACGAAAACAAAACGTTTAAAGTGCGCGCGAATCTCCCCCAACCGCGCGCGAACGTTTTGCACCAGTATAACCCGGTCTAAACTCCGGGTTATGAACACATACATTTCTATAGAAAATAATCTCGTCATGACGTCACTTCAGGTTATGTGACACGCATTTTTTTGAGGCTTTGGAAAGCCGCAATACCTCGAGTTATTCGAACTAACTGAGTGAGTAGCAATATCGGTCCTTTCGTTGAATTTCATAAGTATTCGGGCCCTTCCCCCGCCCCCTTGAGCTCCCGCTCGACGCGACAGTACTTCTTTTGTCATTTTAAATGTTTGTTTGACCATTGACGTAAATAGCCTTATAACCTTAAAACCTTTTATTTTGTTGATACTTGTGGTTAATAAGCATTTATTTCGTTGTATTCATATAAGTTATTAGTGTAGTACTAGTGTAACAACTAGAATTTGATAATTGTGAGTTTGTTGTGAAATTATTTTGACCGGCCTGTTAGTCTAGTGGTTAGTGACCCTGACTGCTAAGACTGAGGTCGTGGGTTCGATTCCCACCCAGGACAAATGTTTGTGTGATGAGTACAATCATTTGTTCTGTGTCTGGGTGTAATTTATCTATAAAAACCTGTCGCCTGTCGTTAAATCCAACAAAAACAAAATATATATTAATTGGCACAAGACAGCAGTTGGCTCGACTACCTGTGACTTTTGCTCTAAAACTTATGGGTGAACCAATTGAGCGAGTGTATGAAGCGCGGAACTTAGGCATCGTAATGGACAAGGACCTTCGATTTGAAAAACACGTAGCGGACTCGGTTAGAAACTGTTTTTATCGTCTAAAGGTTCTGTACAATGTGCGGCCTTATTTATCCGAAAAACTACGGGAACAGCTAGTGGAGACCCTGGTTTTGTCCAGGCTGAACTACGCTGATACGGTTTACGGTCCGCGCCTATTAGCTCGTACAGAACGCCTCATCCAAAGGGTACAAAACGCCTGTGCTCGGTTTTGTTACAATATTCCTCGGAGATGCCACGTAACACCTTTTCTTAACAAGCACTTTTCACTGAAGATGAAGTCCAGACGCAAACTTCTGCCTGCCTGCCTCTTTTCCTTTTACCATCACGTGGTTGCCATTCTGTAATAATGTTTGTCCATTTAGTCCTACTGTCTCTTGTCATGTGTCCTGTCCATCTCCATTTCAGCTGTCTTACTTTCTTTATTATGTCTTCCACTTTGGTTATGGATCTAATATCTTCTGCTCTTTTGCGATCTTGAATCGTGGCGCCTATCATACTTCTTTCCATTCCCCTCTGACATGTTCTCAGTTTTTGTGAATGTTTTTGAGTCAGTGCCCAAGTTTGGCATCCATATGTCAGGCATGGCAATACGCACGAGTTAAACACTTTTTTCTTCGCTGGCATGGAGAAATGTTTGCTTTTGAATATTTCCTTGAGTGACCAATACCGTTTCCATGTACAAGCAATTCGTCTTTCTATTTCCATGTCTGTTTGGTCTCTGAATGATATCAGTTGACCTAAATATATATAATTCTTTACGTATTGAATATCTTCATCATCTATTGTTATGGCTATTTCTTCTCTGTTTGTCATTACCTTCGTCTTTGATTTGTTCATGGTAAGACCAACTATTCTGCTTGCCTGTGTCAGCTGTTGCAACATGTATTGCAGCGTATTAGCGTTGTCAGTTGCTAAGACTAAGTCATCTGCGAATCTTAGGTGGTTTAGTTTACTGCCGTTGACATTTATACCAACATTTTCCCACTCAAGATCCCTGAATACACTTTCCAGGATTGCTGAGAAAAGTTTTGGAGATAACGGGTCTCCTTGTCTTACGCCTTTAGCTATTGGAAACTCTTCACCAGTTGTTTCTAGTTTAATTTGTGCGGTGCTCTTATTATATATATTCTTTATTATGCGTGTGTATTTTTTGGGGACTCCTTGTTGAATTAGAGCTTTCCATAGTGACTCATGTTTTATTGAGTCAAAGGCTTTGCTGTAATCCACGAATGCAATATACAACGCTTTACCGTATTCTTGGCATTTCTCTATTAACTGTTTTATGACATGTATGTGATCGATAGTTGAAAATCCTGCTCTGAAACCAGCTTGTTCTATAGATTGCTGTTCATCCATTACTCTTGTTATTCTATTTAGGATCAATTTCGAAAATACTTTGTAAATGTTTGACATTAAACTTATTGCTCTATAGTTTTCAATGTTGTCCCTTTCTCCTTTCTTGTGTATTAAGATAATTGTCCTCTTAGTCCATTGCGATGGTATGGATTCTGTTCTTAGGATGGTATTGTATATTTCTGTAAGTTTTCTTATGTTCTCAGGTACAGCTATTGACATTTTTATCATCTCATTTGTTATATGATCTGGTACAGGGGCTTTATCGTTCTTTAGACTTTGTACAGGACTACCTATACAACAAGCTAAGTTGGGTTGCGAGTAGACGGAAATGCGGGAGAAGGCAATGCTCACAACAACTCTCGACTCAGTCTCAGGGAACAGCCGCATTTAGAGGCAGCTTTCGTTACGCAGCTTCTAAAGTATGGAATAACTTACGATTAGAGTCCTTAAAAGAATAGGCGCTTTTTAAACGGCGCTTACGTCAGTACCTCATAGAAGCGCAACGGAAGCTGGATATGGTCACACTCAATGTTTCAATTATATGATGTATGTATAGACCTACCCACTTACCCACTTGAGTGTGTGTCAGTATTTCTGTCGATGAGTGTTGTACGAAAATGTATATGGTTATGGATCGTGGATGTCTCGCATTGTTTAAAACAGTTTGCTTTCTGACTCTTTTCTTAAAATAAATTTTAAATTTTACATGAGACCTATCTTGCATCCGCTTTGCTTATTTATTTACCAGCCGATTATTTGCAATATTATTCAGTGTTACTCTGTGCTTTCAAATGTTTATTTGTTTACTTACATAATTTTTTACAATACTTCATACAACTATTTACACTAGATACTAAATTGATTGAATAACTAACGAACTATATCAATATGTACATATCGTATCGTTACTACGTATTTTATTTTAATTATGTATTTATTTGTTTGTCTGATTCAATTATTTTATTTATAAATGCATACACATATCACGTTGCGGCTTTGATATAAAACTGATTTACATCCGTCACCTCATTTTCAGGTCCAGTTGAAAACCAGCGTCAGGCACTAGTTGTCTGGCTTTTTTGCTGAACTGGGCCTTTTTGGCGCAGCCGTGAGGCACACTGTAGTAATGCTAGTTTCTGACATCTCACCTTACACTTTTTTATTTTATTTTTTATTCTTTCCTGCTGTAAAACTAACTGTTATGTGCCTTTCAACTGTGCTAAATAAATGTATTTTCTTTCTTTCTTTCTATAATATGTATGTATTTAGAAATATATAAGTATGTACATATATCAGTTGTCTGGTTACCATAGTACAGGCTCTGCCTAGTTTGGGATCAGATAATGGTGTGTTGGTTGTCCTAACATATTTATTTTATTTATTTCCTAAGATATTTATTGTGTGTTCGCAATTAGGAATTTGTGGTAACTCGATAGATTAGCAAGTTGAAATTACTTTTTTAGAGTAGATTTGAACAGTTATTAGTAGGATGGCGGTATTAATAGTTTTAGATTGTTGTGTGACAGATTTATTTACTTCGTGAGGATACATGCTTTTCAAGGTTAAGTTTTGAGAATAAGAAACACGTAATTAGGTTAGGTCATAATTCATTATTGTGTGACACTTTTCCACAAATTACAACATTATCTGTACTTAATATTATAAAGCTGAAGAGTTTGTTTGTATGTTTGGTTGATGATTGAACGCGTTAATCTCAGGAACTACTGGTCTGAATTGAAAAAATATTTTTGTGTTGGGTAGCTTAATTATCGAAGAAGGCTATAAGATATATAACACCACGCTGCAACCAAGAGAAGCGGAGCAGTAATGAAAAATGTTGCAAAAACGGCGATAATCGCACGGGTAGGCGATTCGACGCGACGGGAAGGGTCGGGGGAACAGGAAATTTAACGCGGATGAAGTCGCGGGTAGAAGCTAGTGTTGTATATTTTTCACACTTCCCGTTACAGTTGCATCCGCGGAGAGGTCGTTTTCGGCTTTGAAGTGAATTCATACGTACATGCGTAATTCTCAAAAACAAGAACGATTATCTGATCTAGCAATTTTTTCTATAGAAAAACATTTATTGCTAAAAATTAAGAATCATCTCGGCTTTTATGATAATGTCTTAGCGCACTTTGTACTAAAGAATAGACGAATAGCTTTAGAGTATAGCTAGTATTATAAGTAGAATAAGTCAGTAGTCTTGTAGTTAAGTAGTTTTTTCTAGTACACATCATACGTCAACGTCATCACACTGATCACACCACAAACGGCTTTTTTCAAAGCCACTTTTATTATACTTGCAAGACACTGTTTCAATCACCAGTGCTTACGCGTATAGTAAAGGTGGACTGAAGACATCTGCTTGTAGAAGACTGAAGCCAGGAAGTCAGTCACAGATTTTAAGTAACTTGACTACGTGCGCCACGTCCGGCCTAGGTAAGCATTTTTTTTGCTCCGGCTTACCTCTCTAATAAAATCACCCTTCGCCACTGGTGTATAGTCTAGAATAAGTAGTGAATTTCTTTTTGTTTTCGTGATGTTTCATGTGATGCTGAATAGCGTGTATAAAAGCTTATTCGAGAGTCGGTTTTCTCGGCAAAAATTCTTAACAAAAAGTTAGTACCTACAAGGTAATCCGTAGTGTAACCTTTTTGTTCATAACTTACAATTTCAGAAGCCTCTCTATTAGTTATAAAGTTAATGAAATATTTGCAAGCTTAGCTGCGAATAGGGTTTGAAATTTCTGGTAGAAAACGTAAGCATTATAATACACATGCGATATTGACAACGGTATTGTATTACGTGATATAACAAAAAAAAATGGCTCACGGCTGGCCCACGGCTGCCCACGGGTGGCTCAGGGCTGGGCCACTGCTGGCCCGTGACTAGCTCACTTCTGGCACATGGCTGGCCACGGCTGGCACGTGGTTGGCAAAATCAAAATCAAAAGTCATTTATTCAAACTAGGCTGAGAGTCAGCACTTTTTGAACGTCAAAGTTACATAAGACAGTCCCCCCAAAACGCCCGCCCTTCGACACTTCCTAGTGCTTTAGCTGGGAAGAAGAAGTGGCGGAACAAACTCCCCAGAAGCACAGCTGTCTGTTAAGTTAGAAGAACTTGATTCTATACAATATCGTGTAAGTTATTATCATTATCATTATCATTACATATTATAAAATAAAGTCACTTCGCTGTCTGTCTGTCCCTATGTATGCTTATATCTTTAAAACTACGCAACGGATTTTGTTGCGGGTTTTTTTAATAGATAGAATGATTCAACAGAAAGGTTTGTATGTATATAACATGTATAATATAGTAAAGAAACGCTGATAATTTTAGAGGTTTCTAATGTGATGTCATAAATAAACTCATTTTTTTGCGCTTACATTGCGAACGCTGGCTGAACTCTACGAATTAGATCAAAATAATGTACTACAGTATTGTACACCTTAAAAAGTTCTACAAAAAAATCCGCAATGGTATATGCCTAACTCTTAGGGATAACCCACAATAACCACTTTTATCCTTTACTTTTTACGAGAAATAATGGCTTATTTATGAATGCGATTTTAAGCAATACAGCATTAATCCTTATCCAATTAAGTATCTTAAATAAATTGTGCATTTCATGTAGATCAAAATTGCCCTTTACAGCATATCATTAAAATGAATATTTTAGAGGATATCAGAGATTATGATAAAATTGCCGCAGAGCGGCTAGCGGGCCGTCCCGCGTCCGGCCATCTCGCTTGGTAGCGGTCGGGTACTGCAGGATTAGTAGGATTGTATTGTAATTCATATTACTTTGGCTTCATAGTAAATGCGAATATCATGTGTGTTCGAAGTACTCAAAATAAACCCAATTGTATTATTCCAAGTAAGAGACCGCGAAATATGGCTTAGATGTTTAGGTTTTTGGATGGATTTGGTTTTTTGGTTATCCTGGATAGTAAGTATCATATACGTTCCCGGGAGATATTTTCCGACAGCTATACGGGCGAAGCCACTGGCCAAAGTACTATTCTTATAACCATGTTTAATTTGGTGTCTGGTAAATAATTGAGTGTTTGTATAGGTAGAATAGGAGCATTAAGAAAAACCAGGAAGACTTATATTCAATTCAATCCAACCCTATGTCGCAGTCTTCTTGCTCTGAATACTATTAGTTTTATTTTAAGTACATCAAACACACATGATATATAAGGATCGTAACAGGTGGCGTTCCGTAGTTTCTGCCTACCTCCATGGGAAACAGGCGTAATTTTATGTATGTATAACATGGATTAATACATTTTTACCGCGGTAGTACGTCCTCTTGCGATAATTTCCGACAACCACGCGGGCGAAGCCGCGGGCAAAAGCTAGTTAATATTATAAAACAAAATATACATTATTCACCATATGTCAGCTAGCACATGCCAATATACCATCAAAAACATTGAAAACTAAACTCAAGCTGAAATAATAAAACAAAAACGTAAACAGAAATTTAAACCTACATAAAGCCTCCAGGCATAAAGGGCGTGCCCGCTTACATTATTCAACGATGCAAAATGATCCATATACATAGGTACATTGATGCATACATATAGCTAAGTTGAAGTTACAATAGTTAAACTAGGACCTCCGGAGTAAAATAAAATAACAGTTAATACGAATAACAATAACAAAAACCATGGTCAGCAAGACGACCAGTCACCACAAGCAGCACCCGTTCACGAGCATAACGCAAAGGTCAGCCACTACCCCCTCGCCTTATTTGAGGAAAGGTGGTAACCCGACCCCCGACGCTACCGCAAGTAGTGACATCTAAGGGAGCATGACCGGTAAGTCCCCTCTTTGAGGAGTGGATAGAGAGGCGTCACGGCGTCCTCACCTTCCGCCTGACGCAGGTTCTCACCGGGCATGGGTGCTTCGGTGGGTTCCTGTTCAGAATAAAGCGGGAGGATACGTCCGGGTGTTTCCATTGCGAGGATCGTCTGGAGGACACGGTGGAGCATACGGTGGAGGTGTGCCCTGCCTGGGCGGAGCACCGCCGTGTCCTCGTGGAGGCGATCGGCGGCGGCGACCCCTCGCGTCCGGCCCTGGTGCGAGCCATGGTACGGAGTGAGAGGGAATGGGAAGCCGTCACCTCCTTCTGCGAAGCAGTAATGCTCGCGAAGGAGGAGGCGGGGCGCGTGAGGGAGTGGCAGTCTCTGCGCCCTCACGTCCCTAGCCGCCGCAGGAGGAGACGCCCCGGGCGTCGGGAGTCGATAGCGGACCCCCGGCCACCGTAGACGCGAGCTTGCGGGTGGCGAGCAATGGGTAGCTCGCCGCCCGGTAAGGACCAAACTCGGGTCGACGGCGCGTAGTGTTCCACGCGCGCCTGAAAGAGATGTCAGCAGCAGTGTAGGGGTCTACTAGGACCGATGCCTGCCGGGGTCGCGTGATTGTTCGAAAGAGATACCGTGACCCTGACACATGGGCAACTGATGGAACACGGGTGGGTTTTAGTCAGTAAAAGTCTGACACGCCCTCCCGCTCCGCCCAGAGCGGGAAAAGTCATTTGATGATTTCCCATCCTTAAAAAAAAAAAAAATGGAGCATGACGAACTTGCTGCCGGTTAGTCAGGCAAGAATATTGACGAGATCGCTAGCTAACTACATGTTGCAATACAACTCATTTAAAATCATTGTAATGAGTAGATTATGTCCACAATAAATGAAATTAAAAGAAAATAAAAATAAATTAACAAAATCAGTTAAATAAAATAAAAAAAAAACAATTATATGAACTATCCATATAAACTGTCAGTAGGAAAGCTAATTCTGGATTGGAAGAACATAAACATTGTTTTGAGTTAATCACAGCGACCAACTATTCTTCAAGTTTAAGTAGTCGTTGATAGAATAATATGCCTTTGAACAAAGGTTGGATTTTATTTTAGCTTTAAACTCATTAAACTGCAAATCTAGCAAAGCAGAGGGAAGCTTGTTATAAAAGGTAATACCAAGACCAACAAAAGAATTATGAAGCCGGTGAAAGGGACCACGTAGCTTGTCCTTATTTCTAGTATTAATATTATGAATATCACTGTTTTTGGTGAACAGGTGTATATTTTGCCTAATATATAAGATGTTGGCGAAGATGAATTGTAATGCCACCTTAAAAATACCAATATCTTTAAACAAATCTCTCAGAGAAACAGCTCGTATTTGAAGGACAAAAATATTTTTAATGTCCGCGGCTTTGTCCCACAGCAAAATGCCGTAGGACATTATGCTATGAAAATAACTAAAATAGACTAGTCGAGCTGTATCAACGTCTGTGTACTGTCTAACTTTCCTTACGGCGTAGGCGGCCGAACTGAGCCTTCCCGCTAGGCTTGATATATGTGATCCCCACTGAAGTTTGGCATCTACTTTTATGCCCAGAAAAACTGCCGAGTGTACAGTTTCAAGCACCTCATTATCTAAAACGACATTGGGTCCCAGATTCCTAACATTCGGTGAGGCGAACTTTATACATTTCGTTTTCTTAGCATTAAGAAATAGGTTATTTGTGGTAAACCAATCCGTAGCCATAGAGAGCGCACTATTCACATCGTCAAAATCTTTCCTATTCCTATCTACTTTAAAGATCAGTGAGGTATCATCAGTAAATAGTACAATGTCACAGATATTCTTTAAATAGAATGGTAAGTCATTACTTTACACTAAGAATAAGAATGGATCCAGTATTGAGCCTTGAGGTACACCTAACTGAACTAGTAGCCCGGAAGATTTTACACCATTGACATCTACACATTGGTGCCTATTTTGCAAATAAGAACTTATGACACTGAGAGCTTCGTTTTGAACACCGTAATGACGTAGTTTATGCAAAAGTGTGTCATGGTGAACGCAATCAAAAGCTTTGGAGAAAACTCCGATAGCATTTTGCGAGGTCTCCCATGCGTTGAAAATGTGTTTCAGCAGAGCAACACTCGCATCTGTTGTCGAACGACCTTTTGTAAAGCCATATTGCTCATTATGAAGGAGGTGAAATGCAGGTAAGATAGAAAAGTTAGCCCTGAGAATTTTACCAATTAATAAGTTTAAATGTAAAATGTTTGATTTTCTCTTAGACATGTGTTTTTATTCCGTGAATGATTTTTTAAATCATACTTTTTAATATAATATTGTTTTAATGACATAGTACTTTTACATTATTATGAATTCTTGGACCTTGTAGATTTAGTTTTTGACATTATAATTTATATTTTTGACATGGCATATATTTTTACTCACTGCCATATAAAAGGACAGGCCTCGGTCCTAGAAGACCCCTTCAGCGCTGCTGACATCTCTTTGAGGCGCGCGTGGAACACTACGCGCCGTCGAAAGGCCTAATGATGGATTTATAGACCTGTCCCTTCAGCTTAACCGGTATCTTGGGGTCACAAATGACACCTCTCGCCATTTGGCCCACGCTGCAGCAATGCGTGCCTTGACGTCGTAGTCGATGTCACCAGACGCGTGGAGTACAGATCCCAAGTACTTAAACTGGTCCGTGCGCTCAACCATGTCTTCGCCTATGCGGACGGATGTGAGATCTGCTGTATTGCAGGCCAAGTACTCTGTCTTCGCCACATTGAGCTTCAGACCACCATTCTCAAGCGTACCCTTCCACGCCTTCACGCGTCTCACCAGTCGTCCCCTGTCCGCGTCTACCAGCGCAATATCATCAGCATACATGAGCAGCCACGGAGGCTGCTCATGGGAGTTTCTGATGCTGTCTGACACAACGTCTAATACTACGCTGAATAGGAACGGGCTCAGGACGGATCCCTGGTGTACATCTACAGTAATGGGAAAGGGTTTAGTGTCGCCAACAGCGGTCCGAACCACTGAATCGGAATCATGGTACATGTCTCGGATAGTGTCAATATAAGCCTCTGGTACTCCTTTGGACCGCAATGCCCACCAGATCATCACACGAGGAACACAGTCGAAGGCCTTCTCCATGTCCAAAAATAGGAAATGCAGAGGCGTATTCTTCAACCTGTACCTCTCCATGACGATCCTTAGGGCAAAAACGGGGTCCATGGTCCCGTGACCAGGGCGAAAACCATATTGGCCATCAGAGACTGTACATTCTTGTCGGATCCGAGAGTCAATTATCCTCTCAAAGAGCTTCATAGTGTGGGCCATGACCTTTATACCGCGGTAGCTGCCGCAGTCCTGCACCGATCCCTTGCCCTTGAAGACCGGAGTAATTACACTCAGTCTCCACTGACGAGGAATCTCGCCGGTGAGGAGTATGCGGTTATAAAGGTCAGTTAAAATGCCCACACCACGAGAACCCATTGCCTTCCAAGCCTCGATCGGTACTCCATCGGCTCCGACAGCTTTCCGATTTTTCATGCGACGAAGAGCATTTTCCACTTCTTCAGGTGTTACTGGTGGCACTAGTCCCTGATTCGGAGGGAGGTCCAGTGGCACCTCTTTATGCTGCTTGTTTAGCAAGTCGCGAAAATACGAGCGCCATCTCTCCTTCACCGCGACGTCTTCATATAACAGGTTGCCGTGAGGGTCTTTAACACAGCGGCACTTGGAAATATCCTGTGCCGCTTTGACCCTGGAGCGTGCCAACTTGTAAATAAGCTTATGCCCCTCAGACGATTCCAGCTTATCGTAGAGCTGAGGCTGCTTTATTAACCAATTTGTTGTTAATCATAATCTCTAGTTGTTTTTCCTGTTTAACCGGTTTACCCGTTTCATTATTAATAATTTGCCAAGTGGTTTTTATTTTATTATTGGATTTTTATGGTATCGCTTAAAAACTTTGATTTAGCTAAAGCGCAGAGCTTTTTAAATAATTTTGAATAATTACTGTATGTCAGTTATTATTCAAAATTATTCCTTTTCTAGAGTATATTACTGTATACTCTAGAAAAGGAGTATCAAATCTTGTTGACAACCTTCTTGGTATGTTATCTTAGTTGTCTATTTTTGATTTTGTTTCAAGTGATTTTGTCAGTTGTCTTCCCTTCACCACATTGTATAGAATATTCCTACTTGCTTATTAGATTTATATTGCCATTACTTGGTTTTATTGCACCACACCTCATATAATCCCATACAGTCCATTCCTATCGTCAATAAATCTGTATTTTTTCAAACCTTACAACTCGTATAGTCTCGCGCTACTTTTATAAATTCCTGGAGTAGCCCATTGGTTGAAGCTAACGGAGGTGCTATTAGTCCCAAGCTAAGCAGAGCTTGTGTTATGGGTACTAGACAACTGATAAACATACTTATATATTTCTAAATACATACATATTGTAGATAAATTACACTCAGACACAGAACAAATGATCGTGCTTATCACACAAACATTTGTCCTGGGTGGGAATCGAACCCACGACCTCCGGCATAGCAGTCAGGGTCACTAACCACTAGACCAACAGGCCTGTCAAAATTGTGTTCGACAGAAACACAGCTTATACATGTTATTCGAAACTTGATTAGACTGTTTCTTCAAACCAGCCTCTACTAAGTGTATATTGAAGAGGCACAAAAAGCTTCTAAATATTTTTTATTACCTTCACTCAAAATTGATTGGGAGAAAACACATAAGTACTGCGTTGTATTCTATTTCTACGATTTCCTTTCTCTCTTTTTTAAGTCGTTACATTTCAATGACCTCGGCTCTAGTCCCACAGGCCGTTCAAAGTAATTTAATTATTAATAGACACTAAGGACACTATGCACATCGGCAGGGGGTAGCCCAGTGAGCTAACTCGTAAATGAAGTAAGATAAGAGCATTGATTCGGGCACGCCACAATTGCGGCGGTAAGTCTCCTCTTTGAGGAGTGGATAGAGAGGTGCCACGGCGTCCTCACCTTCCACCTAACACAGGTCCTCACCGGGCATGGGTGCTTTGGGGGGTTCCTGTTCAGGATAAAGCGGGAAGAAACGTCCGGGTGTTTCCATTGTGTGGATCGCCTGGAAGACACGGTGGAGCATATGGTGGAAGTGTGCCCTGCCTGGGCGGAGCATCGCCGTGTCTTTGCGGAGGTGACCGGCAGCGGCGACCTCTCGCGTCCGGCCCTGGTACGAGCCATGGTATGGAGCGAGAGGGCATGGGAAGCCGTATCCTCTTTCTGCGAAGTAGTAATGCTCGCGAAGGAGGAGGCAGGGCGCGTGAGGGAGTGGCACTCTCTGCACCCTCTAACCGCCGCAGGAGAAGACGCCCCGGGTGTCGGGAGTCGATCGCGGACTCCTGGCCACCGTAGGAGCGGGCTTGCGGGTGGTGAGCAATCGATAGCTCGCCGCCCGGTAAGGATCAGGCCCATGTCGACGGCGCGCAGTGTTCCACGCGTGCCTCAAAGAGATGTCAGCAGTACTGAAGGGGTCTGCATGGACCGATGCCTGCCAGGGTCGCGAGATTTGTTCGAAAGAGATACCGTGGCCCTGGCACATGGGCAACTGAAGGAACACGGGTAGGTTTTAGTTAGTAAAACTCTGACATGCCCTTCCGCTCCACCCAGAGCAGGAAACGTCATTTGATGATTTTTCATCAAAAAAAAGAGCATCAATTCGTACAAAACATGAATTATAGACATGTAAATATTTTGAATACGTACTCGATTGCGAACAGAATAGCAGGAATTAATTTATTGTTTCTTTTTAGTTGCAAATTAGAAGATTAAATCAAAATCAAATCAAATCAAATATTTATTAATTTTTATTTTAAAGCTTGTCAAAGCGAGGAAAGATTTAAACAGAGTCCCTGCAGTGATTAAATCATTATCAAAGCATAATTACAAGACAGCAATATTTCATCATGGATCAAAGGCACTGCGGTCTTGTTTATGGGTGTTATTCACAAAAATTGTACGTAACGGATATGAAACTGATAGGAAAATAAGTTGAATGTAACAGAAAATGTAACGGAAAAGGAGTCAGAACAACTTTTAAATTAATCATGATTTTCGTACTGCAGTAAACTCCTTTGCCATGGACATAGCTTTACCTTTACACATCAGAGAAACGTAACAGAAAAGTAACGTATATGAACAATTATTAGCACATGTTTAACCTACAAAATACTATGTAGTGTCGAAATAAGTTTGCTTCAACGAAAACCTTCGACTTATTTAACTTCTTACACCACATTTCTGTTCTTGTAATAATATAAAACCGGCCAAGTGCGAGTCAGACTCGCGCACCGAGGGTTCCGTACAAACCTGTAGGTATCCTCGGTTTATGTATAAGGTTTATGTTTATGAAATTAAATGTTTTTTTTTTAAATTTTTATATTTGAGTTGATTGAATGAAAGGTAAATTGCGGTTTACGATTTGTGACGTATTAAAAAAAAACTACTTACTGGATCTCGTTCAAACTAATTTTCGGTGGATTTTACATGGTTATGTACATCATATATTTTTTTGAGTTTTATCATTCTCTTATTTTAGAAGTTACGGGGGGGGGGGGGACACACATTTTACCACTTTGGAAGCGTCTCTCTCGCAAACTATTCCGTTTAGAAAAAAATGATATTAGAAACCTCAATACCATTTTTAAAGACCTATTCATAAATACCCCACACGTATGGGTTTGATGAAAAAAAAATATGTTGAGTTTCAGTTCTAAGTATGGGGAACCCCAAAATATTTTTTTTTTCTATTTTAGTGTAAAAATCTTGATGCGGTTTACAGAATACATCTACTTACCAAGTTTCAACAGCGTAGCTCTTATAGTTTGGAGAAAAGTGGCTGTGACATACGGAGAGACAGACAGACAGACAGACAGACAGACAGACAGACAGACAGACGGACAGACAGACAGACAGACAGACAGACGGACAGACAGACAGACATGACGAATCTATAAGGGTTCCGTTTTTTGCCATTTGGCAACGGAACCCTAAAAACGAAAAAATATTAACCATAGTCAGATAAACCACACAAACGGATTTCATAGATAAAAGACGAATTAGAACGTCACACACAAAGATACTCGCATTGTGCTAAAAAACAAATTGACAGAATCCATTGTCACG
The DNA here is from genome assembly GCA_932294355.1 of Aporophyla lueneburgensis. Lineage (NCBI taxonomy): Eukaryota > Metazoa > Arthropoda > Insecta > Lepidoptera > Noctuidae > Aporophyla > Aporophyla lueneburgensis. Next base: position 32,111,601 of record OW028744.1, on the reverse strand, counting down.
CCACCTGTTACAGTGTTATATGTGTAACGTTGTCAGTAAATAATTTTATTTACAAGATGGGTATAATTTTGTAAAACCCTGAAACTGAGTGGAGTAACGGAGACGAAATGAAATTTAGACATGCATTAAAGTATGTAAATGTTATGTATTAATAACTATGTATTGTATTTTGATTATATCTATACTATTTTATACTATATTACTATATAATTTTATTATAAAGCTGAAGAGTTTGTTTGTTTGTTTGATTGAACGCGCTAATCTCAGGAACTACTAGTCCGAATTAAAAAATATTTTTGTGTTGGGTAGCCTATTTATTGAGAAAGGCTATAGGCTATATAACATTACACTGTAACAAAGAGGACCGGAGCAGTAATGAAAAGTGTTGCAAAAACGGGAAAAATCGCACAGGTAGGCGATTCGATGCGACGGGATGGGTCGGGGAACAAGAACTATAACGCGGACGAAGTCGCAGGCAGAAGCTAGTAATAACATAATTTAACGCATCAATCCTAAAAAAAAACATAAAATTACATACCGATACCATTGTACTTGAAAAATAAATTGTCAAAGTTACTTTATGTAAAGCGGGACAAGGTTTTACTGTATGAAATTACTTCGGCCACAGTATTAAAATTTTAAATTATGAAAAATCTACTTACTTATCGACAGTTTTAATAAAAACGAATGGTAGTTCAATAGTTTTAGAATTAGGGTGAACTGAAATTTACTGAAATTTAACTAGCAAATAAAAATAAGCAAGCTGGACGCGGAGAGCGTAGCAAAAGTACAATTTTTTTTAATAATATCCATATATGGCAACGTCCACCCAATGGGAGATGAACTCCACCCCATACGCAAACAGGCGCAGAAGCTCCACTTGGAACTGGAATCGTATTGCTTTTAAAGAAAAAAAAACACTGTTACTGTTTCTTAGCCTTTGAACGGTAAAGATCAGTCTTATGCTTTGATTTGATTTTGGTTGTCGAACCATGTCTGATCACCATATTTTTGCAACCGTATGTTGAAAATGTGATTATGGTAGCAACAATTTGTAGGCAGTTGAAGCAGTTGAATTTGTACATCATTTTGTATCATTCAGAAAAATAGCACATAGTACACAGCGTGTGAGCAGGTAGCTCCACCAAAGTGGCCGACGTGCTGATTTACTTGACACGTAGAGTCCACTGAACTTTCTGCGTGCGCGTATTTCAAGTCGAGCGGATAACTGACTACAGTGACAGCTAGTTGTCACGCGAGACGTCGTTATAGGTGAGTGTCGACTGTCGACTGGCGCGTGGCAAGCGGCGCGTGGCGAGCGGTGACTGGCCTGTGGCGACAGGCGCGTGGCGAGTGGAGGTGAGTTACAGAGCAGGACAGTCGCAATGAGCCAATCTCAGCGTTACACTCGCTACTGCCGACGTATCATAATCATCTTTATCAGCCTGTATTGTTCCCACTGCTGGGACACAAGAGATAAAGGGAGTAGGCCGTCATCTACCACGAGGGGCTAGTGCGGGTTGGTAGATGTAACATATCTTCGAAGTTTAGGTTCTAGGACATGCCGGTTTCCTCACGATGTTTTCCTTCACTGTTTTGAGAGCAGTGGTGATGAAATTATCTACACAGCCGACGCATACCGTACAGTATTACTCACTTACACTTAGAATATTTGCAACAAACCTACTAACCTAATTTTCTACCGTTAGAAACAATGTTGCAAATGTTTTACAGATCAATAACGTTTTAAATGCATATCAGAGGCAAGACCCGAAGAATATTGTTATGGCTCTACCGCTTAATTGTTTGACCTTCTTTCTTATTTTATTTTTTCCTACTTAAGCTATACTTAGTTCTTTACAAAATCACAAATTCGAGGTAAGTTATGAGCAGTCGTCATCGAAGGGCGCGGATGTGCGGGAGCTCTACCCCGTGATTGGTCTAATGTGTTTGGGTCGCTCTCCTCAGTAAATACCTCGTTTGCTCGAACAGAGCAGTCAAACGACGTCCTTAATATCTTAGCCCGTTTTCTTTGAAAACATTTTGCCTTCCACATTCCAGGAACGCTTCGGTATGTTATTGATTAAACAAAAAAAATGTACTAATGCGAGCTTCTATTGTAACAGTACAGATATATACGTCTGTGACTGATTTCTGTTTGTTCGTTTCTTTGAACTATTCGTGCGTTATATGGGACTTTAACATAACTGGCGAAATGTGGGTGTACTATAGGTTCACCTCTGATGTTATGTTATTGAACTATTCGTTTTAATATGAACTATTCGTTAAACCTCACATTGTTATTGCGCTGAAATTGCAATAGGATACAGTTATACAACTATCTCAAACATCCATCTCCATGATGTATGTAATGATGTCGGGCTACCCAGGCACAAGTACGTGTGTATAATTATAACATTTCCTTCAACATTTCCTTACAAAGATAAAAATTAATTTCGGAAGTCGGTGTCTTAGGATCTGTATTTGAGTTTTTGCCACCGCCTTCTGAAATTAAAGTTATTTTTCACTTTGTAGTGTTTTTGAGGAAGTCGGTTTTTTTGTTAAAAATTTTTTTTACTTTTTAGTTATGGTATCTACCCCGCACTAATTCCTATACCACTACTCGCCAGGTGAAATTTAATAGGTACTTTACAACTGCTGTAAGTCGTTGAGGAATTCCCTCGACAGTCTGTCTATGGTCTCCATCATCAGACTTGTAATGGTATTTATAAGCCCTATGGGGGCTTTCTCATCAATAGGAATGAATTAAGTTCAAACACCAGGTAATTGCTGTAAATCGTTGAGGAGTTCCCTCGACTGTCTTTCGGCTCCATCATCAGATCAACTCGGGGCCTTAATTAAATAGTAGTTTTAAAATTGGCACTTTGAACCGTATAAATTAATCCCAACAATAGGGAAATGCTGTAAATCGTTCAAGAAACTGTCTATGGTCTCCATCATCAAACCTGTAATGGCACTTATAACCCAAATGGGTGCAAAGTTCTCATCAATAGAAATGAATTAAGTCCAACCACCAATTGCTGTAAGTCGTTGAGGAGTTCCCTCGACTGTCTTTCGGCTTCATCATCAGAGCGCCTTCAGACCTTCATTCAATAGTAGTGCTTTAAGATAATTAATGAAAAAAAAAAAAAACGCACTAATCGCCACTACAATTTTCGAATGCTCCCATCAACTTCTCTGGGATGCCATCATCAGATCCTGGTTTTCTTATCATGGTACCACCCTTGGGATATCTCCTTGCGGACAAAAAAAGAATCATCAAAATTGGTTCATAAATGACGAAGTTATCCGCGAACACACATAAAAAAAATATATATAATACGGTCGAATTGAGAAACCTCCTCCTTTTTTGAAGTCGGTTAAAAATAGATAAAGTTTAAAAGTATCTTTTGGTTACAATGAAGAGACGGTCTTATTTCTACTTACCTCCTGTCCGCCACATGACACCCTGCACTCTGCATGGTGAAGTTATCTCAGAGAGGTATCAGAAACTCGTTGTATACTAAACATTATTTTCAAACTCGTTCCGAACAGAAACTCATTGCGCAACTCATTTTTACACGCTTTATATTAGCTTCACTTGTATGTTTGTTTTTTGTAACCGACTCCTTATAGCGCGATTTTGACCCACTTTAAACGACCAGATTTCATTCAAACTTTGCGCACCTGTCGAAGTACTATAATTTCATAAAAAGTGCCATTATCCTTGCCAGGGTTAACAGGACAGCAATTTTTTTGCTGTCCTGGTAACCCTGGCAAGGATAATGTCTTCTGTCTTCGAAAACTACGCTGACATACGTTACAAACTACGCTGACATACGTCACAAACTACGGTGACATACGTCTCAAAATTCGAAACACCCTAAAAAATTGAAAATAAATAATAGTTTTAAAAAACTGGAAAACACGCTTCTTGCTTGATATCAATAAAAAATACCTCAAAAAGCACCCCACGCTTTTTTTCCATTATTTTCTACTTTTTAGTTTGGTTTTCTATGGAAGCGTGTTTTTAGTTTATTAAACAATTATTTATTCAAAGAAAGGTTTGTTGTGACTTTATAACTGCAGTGAACGGATGTAATATCATTTTTGTGCTATGAAATAATAAAGGCGGATCTTATAAAAATTCATGTAGCCCGAGCTGACAGAGCTAACAGCGGATTTGCATAGCCCTGCCATTACTAAGTGATCCTGTTGGACGACGAGCAATATCCCCTACCGTCCGCGTCTGTCGCGGACCGTTCGCTTGCGGTTCTTATTCATACTGTAGACGGTCGCGGGACGAGCAAATCTAAAAGTTAAATCAATTAGGTCACCACGCGTCGCCACGACTCGTCCACAAGCAGATACTCAATACTTTATTGCATTCCATATTGTATACAAACGAGTATAACAGTTGGAATGTTAGAACATTGAATCAATTATGGACCCTGTCGGGCACAGCAAAGTTAATTTTTAATAGGAGAGAGGATGAAGGCGCTTTTTGTTAAGAAAACAATAAATATTAAACTAAAATAGTATTGTACGGTGCACATACATGGTTTTTAAAACATATTTATTACAATAAGTTAGCCAGTAGGCTCGCATATTTGCACTTTGGACGCGACCTACATTTGGCAGTGCATTGACACTGACATATTGCATTATTCTATGCATTTTATATCTAGACACGCGGGAGCGTGTCAAGCCAAGTTCAAGTAACAGAACTGGCGAGCAGCACCATGTGTAATATTACACGAACCATTTGGAGCCACTTTTGACCCCCTCATAACTCAAAAATTATTTCACATAAACGTGTCAAATTTGGCTCATATAGTGACTTGCAAGATACATATGTCTTCCAAATTTCATAAACATATCTCAAACGGTTATTTAGATATTAACGTCCAAAAATCGTCATTTTTATCACTGACTGACCTATAGATCAAAATTCTAACCCAGTTCCAGATGACCTAGAAAGTTCAAATTTGGCATGCAGATAGGTAATTAGGTGAATACAAAGGAATAAATCAGAAACTGGTAAATTTTTATCATTTTGTTATAATTAGGGTTCCGTTGCCAAATGGCAAAAAACGGAACCCTTATAGATTCGTCATGTCTGTCTGTCTGTCTGTCTGTCCGTGTTTGTCACAGCCATTTTTTTCCGAAACTATAAGAGCTATGTTGTTGAAACTTGGTTAGTAGATGTGTTCTGTAAACCGCATTAAGATTTTCACACAAAAATAGAAAAAAAAACAATAAATTTTGGGGTTCCCCATACATAGAACTGAAACTCAAAAAATTTTTTTTCATCGTACCCATACGTGTGGGGTATCTATGGATAGGTCTTTAAAAATGATATTGAGGTTTTTAATATCATTTTTTTCTAAACTGTATAGTTTGCGCGGGAGATACTCCCAAAGTGGTAAAATGTGGGTCCCCCTGTAACTTCTAAAATAAGAGAATGATAAAACTAAAAAAAATATATGATGTACATTGCTATATAAACTTCCAACGAAAATTGGTTTGAACAAGATCTAGTAAGTAGTTTTTTTTTTATACGTCATAAATCGTAAACCGCAATTTACCTTTCATTCAATCAACTCAAATATAAAAATTAAAAAAATAGGATTTAATTTCATAAACACAAGCCTTGTAGTGTGTAATCAACCTTATAGTATGTAACCAGCCTTATTTAATATAAATGTAATCCATTTAATTGTTTACTCGATATAATAAAGATTAGTATTGATTCAGCTCTCGGTCTTTCAATATCTCCTCGAGATCCCGCCTTACATGGCGACCCTGCCAAAGCGCGATGGCTGTAATTTGAGTTGTATAAAATACCATTGCCCATATATGTATGTGTGACTGGGACTTAGTACAAAATGTTCGGTTACAACTCTCCAACGTCGGTTATACGATTAATAATGATCACCTAAGGAAATGGGTACCACTACATCAAAGGAGGAGGTGATCCTTGCCCAGAACGCCGCTGGGGGCAACAACCAGGCTTCAATAGAAGAGTTGAGGGCACATGTTGGAGTTACAAATATAATCTTGCTGCTGATCCTCACTTTGGTAACGCTTGCGTCAGTCTATGCCATCTACAGAATCTATAGAAGATGTCACCTTCAGTGGATAGACCAGGAGATACACCATCATTCCAGGCGACGGTCGTTTCTTCGCAGACTTCCAAAACCGACCGTAGGCGTGGACGACGGAATAGTGTGATGTGACAAAAATAGTTTGTGTTTGTGCAGTGCTATGCTAGAAAATACAAGTGCGGTCTAGTGCGGTCAACATTTCAATAACAATGACATAAATATAATATTCAACAAGACTCCGTGTGATGATGACAATTATATTTTTTTAATGAACTTTAATCTAGCATTAACCTAAGTATGATAGAAACATGTATGCAAAAGAAGATTCAGCTTTTATTATGGTAAGTTATGGCAACTAAGTTAGAAAATTTGTGTAGTGAGATTAAGGAAATAAGAGTTTATTTAATTAAAATTGGTCCAGATCGTAGGACAGGAAATATATTGACTAAGAAACTATCTGAGGCAAATGATATTTTTATGAAATACTCTCATTATGAAGCTCAAATTACGAGTGATATACAAAAAGGGAAAGTGTCAAGTAGTGAGTCAGAATTAATATACAAGTATATTGAGAGATTTCAGAATTTATATGCAGAAGTTATAGAATTGTGTAAACCTAAAACTGAAACAATGTCTACTTTTGACCTTAAAGTTGCGTTAAATTTATTGCCACTCATGACTGACGAGGAGGCTAATGCCAGGCAATTAATAGATAATATTGAGTATTATAGTTCTACTCTTTCAACACCAGAATGTAAGAAACAATTAGTTAATTTTGTACTAAAGAGCAGATTATCTCAGGCAGCTAAATTACGATTATGCCCACAATACTCAAGTGTGGATGACTTAGTGATTGATATGAAAAAGGTGTTATTACCTCAAAAATCAGCCACGGCATTGCAAACTGAATTGACCTCAATGAGACAAAATGATTTATCTACACAGGACTATGGTAAAGAAATATCTGAACTTTTCGTGCAATTGACGGTTTCACAGGCCAACGGGGAATCCGAGAAATAGAATGTATTAAAACCAATAAATGAGCAGTATGCGATTAAAAAGTTCGCCGAAGGGCTGCGAAACCGCCGATTGAGCACTATAATAGTAGCTCGAAATTACAGCTCTCTTAAGGATGCGATTCAGGCGGCGCAAGATGAAGAGATAAGCTCGTCTCCAAGGTCGGCTGAAGTACTCGGTATGTATAATAATAATAACGGTAGATTTACAAGACGTTTCAGGCATAACCGAGGTTATCGAGGTCATCGAGGTCACGTTGATCAAGGTCATTCGCATCGTAGACCTTATCGTGGAGGCTACCACAATAACAACGGCAGTCGCGGTGAATGGAATGGGCATCGCGACCACCAGCACGAGCAAGCCCCAGCCCGAAACCGCCAGGGATACAGAGGTAAGTCTTACTATAATTATAACAGAAATCAAAGGATGCGCAACAACGATTCTAATAAGGTTAACGTGATAACGGAACCGGAAGCAAACGTAGAATCGGCCAATACTTCAAATTGTGATAATAACAAAAAGTTTTTTTCGTGAATAAAATTCTATCATGCAATAGTAATTGTTCAATTAGTCTACCTATAAACAATCATGCATTCCAATGGTTACTTGATACGGGTGCATCGATTTCTGCGTTAAAGTATAAACATGTTACAGAAGAGCGCATTGCATATTACAAAGAAAACAATTCTATAAATGTTATTGGAGGCAAAGTAACAACAATTGGATATTGTTATTTAAATTTCAACGTAAATGGGCATCAACTGAAACATAAGTTCTATGTATTTGACTTCTTACCAATTAGGGCGAATGGCATCATCGGTCAGGACTTTCTAACCAAGTATAAAGCGGTATTGGATTTTAATCGTAACATGATAACTTTATCTACTTATTATAATGAAATAAATTTACCTATTAATATAATTAGCAATAATATAGAGATTCGACCAAGATGTGAGTCCGTTCATTATATTTCGTCAGATATAAAGGACGAATGCTTAGTTTGCGCATCAGTTATCAGAGATGGTATTTATTTAGCGAGTACATTGGTAAAACCAGTGTGTGGTAGGATACCTATCAAGATACTAAATACTACCGAAGATTATGTTACACTTACAGAAATTAAACCAACTATACATAGCGTTAGTGACTATAACTTATGTTCCTTTTCTCAAGGCCAATCAAATGCGCATCGAGTTAAGAAATTATTTTCATTGTTACAATTAAATCATTTAAATGGAGAGGAACAAACATCTGTAGAGAATGTATGCGCAAAGTACAGTGATATATTTTATTTACCAGGAGATAGTTTGACAACGACTGATATTTATAAACATTCAATAACTTTAAAACCTAACACGGCTCCCATATTTTCAAAACCTTACAGATTACCACACGCTCAGAAAAAGGAAATAGATAGACAGATAGGAAAAATGTTGCAAGAAGGAATTATAGAGGAATGTAGAAGTGAATGGAGTAGTCCAGTGTTATTAGTTCCGAAAAAAATAGATTCTAGCGGAGAGAAAAAGTGGAGAATAGTCATTGATTATAGGAAATTAAATAATTGTATTGAGAATGATAAATTCCCTCTACCTAACATAACAGAAATACTGGATTCGCTATCAGGATGCATATATTTCAGTCATTTAGATTTATATCAAGGTTTTTATAATGTAGAACTTGATAAAGATAGTCGAAAGTATACAGCCTTTGGTTCTGGACAGTACCAGATGACAAGAATGCCAATGGGGCTCAAGACTAGTCCCTCTTCATTTTCCCGGATGATGACAATGGCTATGGCAGGTCTTTCATATGATAAGTGTCTCATTTACCAAGACGATTTGATAGTATTTGGTCGTAATTTAGGAGAAAAAGTTAAGAATTTACAAGATGTTTTTGAAAGGTTACGGCAAGTGAATTTAAAGTTTAATCCCGAAAAGTGTGAGTTTTTCAAAAAAGAAATGTTATACTTAGGACATGTAGTGTCTCGAGAAGGTGTTTTGCCTGATCCAGAGAAAATTGAAATTGTCAAAAAATATCCTTGTCCAAAAACTGTTGAAGAAATCCAGCGTTTTACAGCTTTTGTAAATTATTATAGGAAGTTTATACCGAATTTTGCGGAAAAAGCTTATCCTTTACACAAATTATGTAGGAAAAATGCGACTGTAATTTGGGACCAAGAGTGTCAGAAAACATTTGAAGATTTGCAACAGTGTTTAGTCTCACCACCAGTTTTGCAATATCCAGAGTTTACGGAAACTAATCAATTTATTGTACAAACAGACGCTTCAGGTTATTCAATTGGAGCTATTTTAAGTAATGGAAATAAAAAACCTGTTGCGTATGCAAGTAGAAGTTTAAATAGTGCAGAACGGAGATACCCAACAATCGAGAAGGAGTTGTTGGCAATAGTTTGGGCAGTAAAGTATTTTCGCCCATATCTTTATGGTAGGAAATTCAAAATATTGACAGATCATCGTCCATTAGTTTATCTTTTTAATATGCGGGATCCATCGAGTAGGCTTATGAAATTTAGATTAATATTAGAGGAGTACGACTACTTTGTAGAGTATGTAAAGGGTTCAGACAACGCAGCTGCAGATGCATTGTCCCGGATTTCTTTTACAAGTGAAGACTTAAAGAATATGGGTGAATCATATATAAATGTAACAACTAGAGCACAGGCTAGAAAAATGCAAAGCTCTCTGAGTAGTTCGACATCTGACAGCACTTGGCCTGATCAACCAGGTGTCGTGGGAAGTCATACGAAACCAAGAGAGGCAATAGAACTTAGATTAATCGAGAAAAAAGAGTTAAATATGTTGAGAAAGCAAAATAAAATAACTGAAGAGAAAAACGCGTTTTGTTATGTAGAAAGCAAGTTAACAATTTTTATTAATCCCGACTTCCAATCACAATTGACGCGAGCCGCATTTGTGAGGGAGTTAGGTAGATTTTGCAAATTAATAGACGTCGACGAAATATGTATTATGAAGAATAGAGAACAAAAAGAATTTATTGAAGAATTATTAAGTGAGATTAAATCGTCAAATGATAGGTACGTACCGCGAGTTTACATAATAAATGATGTTCGAAGAATAGACGATAAAGATGACAGGAAAGTTATTCTTAATGACTTCCATCTCTTGCCTACCAGTGGCCACGCGGGCATGAGAAGGATGGTTAGTAACATTAAGAAGTATTTTTACTGGCCAGGGTTAGAACGAGACGTTCGAGAATTTGTGAAAAAATGTCCAAAATGCCAAAAGGAAAAATATGCTAGACTGGTAAAGGAGCCGATGATTATTACTTCTACGGCTACAACGGCATTTGACAAAATATTTTTAGATTTAGTAGGACCGTTAGATAGGGATTGTTATAATTATTCTTATATACTAACCATACAATGTGAGTTGACTAAGTATGTTGTGGCACATCCTTTAATTTCTAAAAAGTCTGAAGAGGTGGCTCAAGCTTTAGTTAATAATTTTATTCTTCGCTACGGGTCACCGAAGGAAATAGCAACAGACAGGGGATCCGAATTTATGTCTACAACATTTCAAGAGGTTTGTAAACTTTTAAAAATTACTCATCTAAATTCCACAGCTTACCACCACCAAAGCATTGGTGCATTGGAAAATACTCATAAACATTTAGGCTCTTTCTTACGTATTCAAACAGATAATCATCCAGAAGCATGGAGTCAATGGCTTCCATATTGGTGTTTTTCTTACAACACATCAGTACATACGGAAACTAAATTCACACCATTTGAGTTAGTCTTTGGTAAAATATGCTCGCTTCCCAGTAACTTAGATAACAATGTTGTTGAACCACTTTATAATCACGACAGTTATCCTTTGGAATTAAAATTTAGATTGCAGTTAACTCAAAAAGAAGCTAGAGAAAATTTGCTTAAAAGTAAAATACATAGAAAAAATATTTACGATAAAAGTATTAATCCTATAATTTATAAACCAAATGATTCAATTCTAGTAAAAAATGAAAAAATTAATAAAATGGATAGCGTATATTCTGGTCCTTTTAAAGTAGTGAAAGATATGTCACCGAATGTTCAAATAGATAAAAATGGATAACTAGATATAGTCCACAAAAATCGTACAAAATTGTTTACACCAGAAAACAACCTTGTATTTGTATAACTTAATCTAAGTTGAATAAATAAGAAATATTATTAAAATGAACATTAATCTATACTTTAAAACTCATGTATTGCATATTCAAATATTGTATTATCCTATACTTTAAGTTAAAACACATTACACTGTAAAGAAAAAAGCAAAATTTTAGTTATAATTTTACTTTTTTTTCACCATGGGAAGGAGATGTAGTGTGTAATCAACCTTATAGTATGTAACCAGCCTTATTTAATATAAATGTAATCCATTTAATTGTTTACTCGATATAATAAAGATTAGTATTGATTCAGCTCTCGGTCTTTCAATATCTCCTCGAGATCCCGCCTTACAGCCTTATGCATAAACCATGAATACCTACAGGTTTGTACGGAACCCTCGGTGCGCGAGTCCGACTCGCACTTGGCCGGTTTTTTTTTCACTTAATTGATTCTATTAGGAACACTTATAACAAAAACCATTTGGTATTAATTTTGTTATAAATTTGTTATAATTGATCAGGTATCTTCAGAATAAAACTATAACCATGCCTAGAAAGAGGTCAAATCTTTCCCAACGTTCCAAAGGAGCTAAAAGATGGAGGATCATAAGATCCCAAGAATCTACCGAAGAGCGTCAGGATAGACTTAGATTTTAATTGATCAGGTATCTTCAAAATAAAACTATAACCATGCCTAGAAAGAGGTCAAATCTTTCCCAACGTTCCAAAGGAGCTAAAAGATGGAGGATCATAAGATCCCAAGAATCTACCGAAGAGCGTCAGGATAGACTTGATGCTGTTCGAGAACATCAGGCTGCAACTCGCTCCATAGAAACATCTTCGGATCGCGAAGCTCGCTTGCGTTCTCAGCGTATTTATGCATCTATATCCAGGTCTCTAGAGACCAGTGAAGAATATGATGCACGACTGTCCGCTGATCGTGAACGTCATGCATTGTCTCGCGAGTCGGAGACGTTTACGGATAAAGAATTGCACTTGAGTTCTCAGCGTATCTACACATATGCTGCTAGGTCTCTAGAGACAAGTGCGGAACATGATGCGCGACTGTCCGCTGATCGTGAACGTCATGCATTGTCTCGCGAGTCGGAGATGTTCACTGATAGAGAATTGCGCTTGAGTTCTCAGCGCATCTACGCATCTGCTGCTAGGTCGCTAGAGACAAGTGCGGAACATGATGCGCGACTGTCCGCTGATCGTGAACGTCACGCATTGTTTCGCGAGTCGGAGATGTTCACTGATAGAGAATTGCGCTTGAAAAATGAACACCTGATACAGACCGCAACGGACCAGCTAAAGTAAGTATAAGAGATATAAAAATGGTGCCATAGCAAAAAATATTCCACGTGAAGAGCATTTTCTGCTGTGAGAATAAATTTGAAGACCTGGAACACCTGTTGTGGAACTCTTAAGTAAAACTCTTAATAACATATTAAGGAATGACATCTTAGCAAAAGTTGTTTAGTCTGATGGGCATTTCCTATTGACATACAAAAATGAAAGATCTGGAACGACTCCAATCGTCTCGCTCATCCCGTTGTTTTCCCGTCCCTGGGCCTTAAAATTCTACATCAGACGTTTCAGATCTTCGATTTTGACAACCCCGTTGTCGGTGGCATAAGCAACAGGATCCGCGGACGAAGTCGCGGGCAGAAGCTAGTTGGAGACCAATGGAGACCAGTTTAAGAAAACATTAAAAAAATACTGACAGAAAAAGCTTATTATAATGTTAATGATTTTTTAAATGATAAATTGCTCTTGAGAAACTGACTTATATTATTCAATGTTTTGAGTCGCATGCCTATTACCGAATCATCATCATTTCAGCCGAAAGTCGTCCACTGCTGGACATAGGCCATAAACCTAATGTTTTTACTTTAATATTAATGTTTATTGTGTATCTATTTTTATAATTATTCTTTTTATTTTTAAATTTTATTGTTTTTCAACTAAAGTACACCAGCCATGGTCAAACAAATTAAGTCACAATCATAATTTATAACAACTATAATAAGCATACTATGTATATTATGTACACAAGTTTTTGCAAATATTGTAAATAGATCTGAATCTGAAGGCTATAGACCGCTACGACTTTTTCTCTCTCTGGCAATACAGGCAGCCAGCCGTCAAAAATTTTGGTGTTAGAATTAAATTGTATAATTAATGTAATCCGCGTTTAGATATTTAAATGGTCCACCCTTTATGGCAGAATTTTTTTCGTCATAATATTATTTTGCATAACAGCGGATAGCATAAAATTCATTTCGCAGAAAATCGTTTGGCATACACTCATTTATCATATATTCACAACGCATAATTTTATAAGACAGAATCATCTTTAGGCATAAATTTTATATCCATAATAATCAAAAGGGAGAACCATCAAATCGCAGAAAGTTCGCAGTCAGAATAGTCTCTTGGCATAATTTCATATCGATACTCATTAAAAGGCAGAACTATCATATCTCAGAAATTTTACAGTTGGAATCATCTTTTGGCCCACATTTCATATCCATAATAATTGAAACATTCATATATTACATTACAGAAAAATCATAGTTAGCACACTGCATTCAGACATGCAAACAAGCATACACCATACATGCAGCATGCAAGCAAGCATGCAGCTAGCAAGCAAGCATGCAGCTAGCAAGCAAGCATACAGCATGCAAGCAAGCTCACAGAATGCAGGCGAGCATGCAACATGCAGCATGCATGCTTTCTGTCACGGCTCCGGCGCTGCGAGGCTCCGGCGCGGCGGTCCCACGCGAGCTCATCGTCGCAGATAGTTTTACGCACGCCGCCGCAGCTGAGGCTGGCCGGCGAAGCCAGCCAGCAATCCGAAGCTGCGGTCTAAATCACCTGCTCCTCAGCTCGCGGGTCGCCTCGCCCCTCCGCGCCTACGAGGGTTTAAATTACACTCTAGGGGTAGGGGAGACAAGACTACGTGGAGTCGGTTCTGCAGCGATTCGTTTCTGTCAATAATTCTTGTAGCACAACATATTATATTGACTTTTTGAGACAATATTTTAATTTGAATTTAAGGTCAAAATGCAATATTATACAAATGACAATATGCCTAACAAAATTATTCAAAATTAAATTCTGCCATCTTCATAGTATACCAAGTGAAATTATACCAAATAATCGTCGCTCTAAATAAATGTTATGCTAAACGAAATTATGCGAAATTTTAAGTCTGCCAAAGGCTTTTAATTTAATTATGCGAATAAAATTCTGCCGTCTTAAAAGTATGCCACCGTAAAGTCGGACATATAAACATTCGGCCAAACAATGATTATGCTAAAAAAAAAATATGCCTCACAAATATTCGTTTAAAGAATAATATCTGGTTTACCGAGCTTTGCTCGGTATTTTTTGGTAAATTGTTTTTTAAATAATAAGTTTATGTTCAAGTTCATTATCGATAAAGTTGGTCATTGAAAACACAAATAAAACGACATTTTATAAAAATGAATCCTAGCTAGATCGATTTATCAGCCCCGAAACCCCCTGAATACTAAATTTCATGAAAATCGTTGGAGCAGTTTCCGAGATTCAGATTATATATATATATACAAGAATTGCTCGTTTAAAGGTATAAGATTATGCCAAGGGTGTTATGCCAAATAAAATTCGGAGCATCAACTTTCTGCCAGATAGAGGGAACCCTATTTAAATACATGCTTAATTTCGATAGATATAGTGATAAGTAATAAGGATTTATGTTTGTGAGTTATTTCGCTTCTAAATCAATGAAAAAAAAAAACAGTAAATCAGTACCAGCTGTCATCCAACGGACGGATTTGAAATCACCACCTAACCTGGAGAGTATTTCTTTTAATTTAAAAGCTTATTCAATTAAAATCTTATTAGATCCCATTGCACCTTCTGCCCTTTAACGTTCATACTACTTGTGATAGTGATCTATGTCGTAAATAACCCTTTATTTCTCCATAATGTGTTTGACATTAAGTTAGGATAAAATCACCTAACAACGTTAAAGACCCCATAAAAATCACTGTTCCATATTACTAGACATACTTTTTTATGTTCAATTGCTGAATTTGAACTAGTATAAGAAATTAATGTTAGAAACTGAATTGAACAATATAATAGTAGTAGCTACCCCCAACCATATTTTTTATATTTGCACATATAATAAAAAAAAAATTGTAGTCCTTTCACTTTTCACTGTTGTTAATTATTATCTCTTTTTCATTCATAATTGAGATTTCACCCTTTTAATAATATTATTCTTTTATTTTATCTCTACAATTTGAACTCCCGTCATTTACTATCCACTTCTCACCCCTCTTTCTTGTTCCTTTCACACACTTAGCTTTCTCTTCTCTCATTCCAGGGTGCCTCTAGGGTTGGTCTGTTAATATGTTGACCCGTAGAGCTGCATCCTTAGAGGAAAAACTGAGGGCTACGTTAAAGGAATTGGAATCTAATAAAAAGCAGTGCAATCAGCTGATACAGGAAAGGGAAGACAGTGAGGTTGAAATTGAGTTTATTATTAACAAGAACACTGAGCTTAAGAATCAGTTGGCTGAACTACATGTGCAGCATTTGGACATCCTTGACCAGCATCAACACCTTCGTCAGCTAGTGTCAAAATTCCAGCATTGTAGTGACACCCACGAACTGGCTTTGAGAAGGATTTCTGAACTGGAACTGGAATTAAGCAGAGCCCACAACTCAATAACCCATTTAGAAACTCTCAAAGCCGGTGAAGAGTCTGCGATCATCTGCAGTCTCTATGATGAGTTGGTTGGTAGCGGGTCCAAACCCACATGTTTGAGCCAATTGTGACGATAGACTTAACTGATGATACACTTACCAAAAACAAATTGTTTACTAGTCACAATAAGTTAAAAAAATACATTACACCATCTATAGTAGAACACGAGAATCCTAATGAAATCTATGGAGCCCTTTTTGATATTGTGCAAAAAGAATACCAATCTACTTTTAAGACCAAAACTATTGACATTAATTGCACCTCTGTTACCTTCATTCAATGTGCTACTCCAGGTTTCTATAAAAGTAGAGCAAGACTATACGAGTTATATGGTTTAAAAAATATATATATTTGATACTCCTTTTCTAGAGTATGTCAGAAATTATTAAAAGTTATTTAAAAAAAATTATGCTTTCGCTAAATCTAAATTTTTAAGCGATACCATAAAAAAAAACAGTAATAAAATAAAAACCACTTGGATAATTATTAACACTGAAACGAGAAAATCGGTTAAATAGGAAAAACAACTAGAGATTATGATTAACAACAAATTGGTTAATAAAGCTGCCGACGTAGCTGAGGCATTTAATGAGTTTTTTGCCAACATACCTATAACTACGACTTGCTCCTTAAATTTGTCCCCGTCGAAAGCTGAAAACCTTTTGCATAGTAGTGTGCCCAGATGTTGTCGCCTATTTAGTTTCGAACATGTAACGCCTCGTGACGTGATTATTACTTTTAAGACATTTAAGTCAAAAAGCACTGGAGATTACTGGGGCATCTCTATTAAACTGTTAAGTAATATAATAGACATAGTAGCCCCTTATCTAGCTGTAACTTTTAATAAATGTGTTGATTCAGGATCTTTTCCTGACTTCATGAAGAGTAGTAAAGTCATACCATTATTTAAAACAGGTAATTAAAATAACGTTGGCACTTTTAAGCCCATTTCTATCTTACCTGCATTTAGTAAAATATTTGAAAAGTTAATACTCAAGCAGTTACTAAGACATTTTAATTTTATTTTATTTTATTTTATTTGGGAAAATAAACGGTTACACATTACAATATTATGAAATAGAACTTAAAACTAAAACGGACGTGTAAATGTATAACCAACGACATTTTCCACATAATATAAAAAAGTTAAACAAACATGAACGGCGTGCGATACAAATTACTTAGAATAGTGAGTATGATTAAAGATGAAAGTAAAACTCATCTGAAACTTATACAAGTAAAAGTATTAAAAATAGAAGGAAAGAAAAAATGATTATAATTTAAATTATGTTTTTAGGATTGTAAGAATGTTAGATACTCAATTCTGATATAACCTTAAGTGCAATACTTCTAAATTTTGCTGCAAAAACAGCAAAGAACTCGATATCTTGGAAAATCTTATTGTACTGAGTAGTAAGACGCCGTAGGGGTGCTCGTGAGCCTGCGTTTGATCGACAAGAGGTTACAGCAAACAGCAGTCGAGCGCGCACACCTCGGCACATAGTTGTTCTGGGTACTACATAACATATTCTATTGCTTATATCTATACAGTCATAAGAATTGTTACATAAATCAAATAGAAAGGACGATTCCAACAGTATACGTCTAGATTTAAGGCTTTGAAGTTTATAGGTATTAAGTAAGTTGCTGTAAGATGCATACGTCCGACAACAACGGTAATGCATGGCCTTTAAAAATTTGCGTTGTACTTTTTCTATCATATTAGAATATTTTTCATACAAGGGATTCCACACCGGGATCGCGTACTCCAACTGAGACCTGACCAAAGTTTTAAATAGGTATAAATAAGTGTCAGGGCGTTTAAATTCCTGAGCCGATCTCATTACAAAACCGTACATACGGAAAGCATTGTTAACAATTTTAGTAACATGAGCATCAAGATGGAGTCTCTCGTCCAACAAAACACCAAGATCACGAACCACTGTTTCTCTTGTCAGATTTACATTGTTCAATGAATATGAATGTTTTATTACGTTCTTATTTTTAGTAAAACTAATGCAATGGCATTTGGATATGTTCAGCTTAAGTTTATTTTTTACACAATATGCAGAGCATCTGTTTAAATCTTCCTGCAAAAGTAAACAGTCACGTAAATTACTAATCGGCTTAAAGATTTTTAAGTCGTCTGCGTATAGTAATAATTTAGAATTTTGAAAACACGTACCTATATCATTAATAAACATAATAAACAAAAGAGGACCCAGTATAGAGCCCTGAGGAACACCGGAAGTAACATTTAGGGTCTCAGAATTAAAACCGTTTATAACAACTCTCTGAGATCTGTTAAAAACGTATGAAGAGAACCATCTCAGTAGATCGCCACGTATGCCATTAAAAGTAATTTTACTCAAGAGCAATTGATGGTCCACTTTATCAAAGGCCTTTTGGAAATCCGTGTATATAGTATCAACTTGAATACGAGAGTCCATACTGTTAAATAAATAGTCAACAAAAGTTATCAGGTTAGTGGTAGTTGATCTTTTTTTGACAAATCCATGTTGTTGTGGAATTATGCTATTATGTAGTACAGGATAAACTTTATCATGAACAAGTCTTTCAAGAACCTTTGACAAAACCGACAATATCGATATAGGGCGATAATTTTCGATATCCTGTTTGTGTCCCGATTTGTGAACAGGAGTTATGTTTGCGAGTTTCCATGCTTCAGGAAAGGTTCCTTGTGAAATAGATAAGTTATAAATCATTTCCAATGGCAGACACAGCGTCTCGGCGGTCTGTTTAATAAATACAACAGGTAAACCATCTGGTCCCGGGCCTTTAGATGGATCTAATGCTTTTAGCGCACTTAATATTTCATCGGCAGTAAACTGAATGCTGCTAAGGAGAGAACTGGTTTCAGAGTAATCACCGCACTGCGATGAAACACTGTTAGTGGTAGTGGATGGCTCGTATACCGAATTAAAAAAGCTTGAGAAAAGATTACAGATATCTTCAGGATTATTGGCTGAGTGATTACTATAGTGCATGATAGAAGGGAAGCTTGTAGAGGATTTGCGGGAAGAAATAAAGGTCCAAAAATGCTTAACATTAGTCCGGATACCATCTTCTACAGTAGCAATGTACTTTCTGTAACAGTTTTTGCACTCAAATGGGAATCTAGAGCGGTAGATGGAAAACTGCTCATAGTCTGAAATGTTTTGATACATTTTCCATTTTACCCAAGCTTTGGCTTTATTTTAGTAAATATGTATAAGCGATTTTGAGAACCACACCGGAAATTTCAATGATCTACAGGTAATCAATGGAACGTGTCTTCTAATAATTCTGAATACAATGTTATAAAACGTGTTCAAGGTATCGTCAATGGTTTGGTTAGCTAAAACCTCCTCCCAATTAATCTCCTTTAAATCCCCATTTATGTTATCATAATTTGCCTTATAATAATTATATTTCTTAATCGTCTTGCGGGCCATCGAATCGTATGGTACACTTAGAGAAATAAAAATATCAAGCGGGGGATGGTGGCTATCAAGCTGCAGCAAATAGTCTGTGGCTCTAGAAACATTGCAATCACTGTTACCAATAACCAAGTCCAATATCCTCCCACTTGGATTCCGTATTGTATTAAATTGGTGAGCGCTAAGGAACGACAAAAGCGCACTCATATGATTACATACGGCGGAGTTACCTCTACAAATATGAGCAGATGGCGACGAACTATCTGTACAAGCGATCCAGTCGATTTCTGGTAGGTTAAAATCTCCTATCACATAGAAATTATCATTGTTTGTGTCGCCAAGTAATGATTGAAGAAGTTCAAAATATTCTGCATAAGCAAATTCTGGTGTTTTTGGGGGTATATATACTGCAGCAATAATTTGGCACTTACCTCGACTCGACGTTGGCAGTTGCACCAAGATGTGCTCAATGCTGGCATGAGTTGCGAATTGTGGAGCCAATCTAACTGAATGCAGACCCTTCAGTACAGCCACGAGAACACCGCCACCGTCTTTTTTATTGGTGGCAATACGGTCACGATCATACCGGTGCACCACATAACGCTCATCAATAAACTCGCTATCAGATATCTCGTGCGTTAGCCAGGTCTCAGTCAAAATGATTATGTCATAACAATTGGCTAGAATATTCATATACAGAATATTTAATTTTGTGCGAAATCCCCTGCAATTTTGGTAATATATAACTAAGTTATCTGTCATTGTAGCGTAAAACTCTATAGAAAATGGCCATAAATGCATTAACCGTTACTAACGTAATCGTAAATAGCAGGATATTATTGTACAATAAAGCGTTAAGAGAATGCGAACAAAATACAAGAAACAAAACAAAGCAATTAAAAAAATGGATTAACCCTAACAAGCAACTTACAAGGCAGCATATGGAGCGTTCAACTAAAGTTATTAATATACAAACTATTAAAAAGTTCCAAAACTGTCGAGATCGATTATGCGATATGCCGAAGATTGATCGATTATACACTGTAGAGCTATTTTTCGGTAGATACAGCTCCTTGGTTGTCGATCAGTGCTGCGTAGCCAGATTTGATTTTAGCGATGTCTTGCGGGGTCCGAATTGCAAAAGACCTTGTCCCTTCTTTTTCACGGACAAGGATGGTTCCATGCTTAACCCAAACAAACTTATAGCTATACTTTTTGGCAGCGTCTCGACATTCACGAAATAATTGTTTGTTTTTTAGGGTCAGGTGTTCATGCATATATATCGGTTGTGATGTTCCTGAAATACCAACTTGGTCCGTGGCAAGTCCCCTGCACAACCGATGGGCACTAAGAACATTGTCACGTAGTATACGTGAAGTTAATTTAACTATGATGTTTTTGGGCTTATTGTTCTGCTGGTGTGCATGTGGGACACGGTGAATAGAAATAATGTCAGTTTGTTGAACATTGCACTTAATTATGGCCCCAATATTTTGCATCAAAGATACGAGGTTCTCATTACGCCTTTCAGGGATGTTGCATATCTCAATGTTAGAATTCCGAGCACTCTGTTCCAAATTATCTATCTTTATTACAAGCTCCGTAACAATAGGCTTCAATTCAATGCTTCCTTGAATATTTTTACTAAGATTGGCGACTTTTTTGCTGATATCAGCTTGCTCGTCAGCAATAAACTGGACCGAGCCCTCAAGGGAGTTAATTCTTTCCGTCGTACTTAAATATTTCACATCTAATTCTGCAATATTCTGCCGCAGGACTGATTGCTCCGATCGAAGAGAACTAATTTCATTTCTTATCTCTGACGTCACCTGATTAAGCGAAGTAAGTTCGACCTTCATCGACACCATATTCTCTGATATTTTATTAATACTCGTTTCCAACTCCCTTCGCCACTCGTTTATTGTATTCTTCAACTCCATCGACAACTCATTTATAACCTGTGTCCAGTCAGAATCCGGTTGTTTACGTTTACGGACGGACACATTTTGTTCGCCACTCATTGCGGGACCAGTCGTCGTCAAGTCGGTATTCTCGGCATCCGAATGGAATTTTTTCTTGTCGGGTGAATGGAACATAGTATCGTTTCTGTTAATACCCAATCCAACAATCTTTGTTCAAATTATAATATTTTGAAATTAGAAAAAGAACTGCGTTTTGCGAGATTCGAACCGGCGGCACGCCGTGTAGCTCTAGTGATACAAAAAGCACACGCCGCCAACCACTCGACCACGATGACTTTAAGTTACCGTTCAAAATTTTGCACCAATATTTAAAGTTTTTTTTTTATATGAATGACTTGCGATAAGATCGCAACTAATGAGGTCCTTTGTTCTCAAAGTCACAAGGTCACTTTCAACACTCAGAAACGTTAAAGTTTTATGTTATTTTGGCAAATACTGGTATTAAACTGTTTTTAATTGGCAATAACTATATATATTTGGATTCCACAAGAGTCACTGTTTATGTCACAACAAAAATTTGCCGTAATTAGTAGCAAATTACCACTTATTTAACTTATTTTATGGACTGATTTTAGACGCACTACATTCAAAGCAACGGTCGCACGACGTATACGTAATTTAAATAGCCTCCTTCATAATGAGCAATATGGCTTTACAAAATTTCGTTCGACAACAGATGCGGGTGTTGCTCTGCTGAAACACATTTTCAACGCATGGGAGAACTCGCAAAATGCTATCGCAGTTTTCTGTGATCTCTCCAAAGCTTTTGATTGCGTTCACCATCACACACTTTTGCGTAAACTACGTCATTACGGTGTTCAAAACGAAGCTCTCAAGGTCATAAGTTCTTATTTGCAAAATAGGCACCAATGTGTAGATATCAATGGTGTAAAATCTTCCGGGCTACTAGTTCAGTTAGGTGTACCTTAAGGCTCAATACTGGGTCCTTTCTTATTCTTAGTGTATATAAATGACTTACCATTCTATTTAAAGAATATCTGTGGCATTGTACTATTTTCTGATGATACCTCACTTATCTTTAAAGTAGACAGGAATAGAAAAGATTTTGACGATGTGAATAATGCGCTCTCAATGGCTACGGATTGGTTTACCACAAATAACCTAGTTCTTAATGCTAAGAAAATGAAATGTATAAAGTTCGCCTTACCGAATGTTAGGAATCTGGGACTCAATGTCGTTTTAGATAATGAGGTGCTTGAAACTGTAAACTCAGCAGTTTTTCTGGGCATAACAGTAGACACCAAACTTCAGTGGGGATCACATATATCAAGCCTAGCGGGAAGGCTCAGTTCGGCCGCCTACGCCGTACGGAAAGTAAGACAGTACACGGACGTTGATACAGCTCGACTAAGTAGTCTATTTTAGTTATTTTCATAGCATAATGTCCTACGGCATTCTGCTGTGGGGCAAAGCCGCGGACATTCAAAATGTTTTTGTTGTTCAAAAACAAGCTGTTCGAGCGATTTACCAACTAGGTGCTAGAGTTTCTCTGAGAGATTTGTTTAAAGGTATTCTTACGGTGGCTCACAATTCATCTTCGCCAACATCTTATATATTAGGCAAAATATACACTTGTACACTAAAAACAGTGATTTTCATAATATTAATACTAGAAATAAGGACAAACTACGAGCTCCCTTTCACCGGCTTTATAACGTTCATAATTATTTTGTTGGTCTTGGTATTACCTTTTATAACAAGCTTCCCTCTGCTTTGCTAGATTTGCAGTTTGAAGAGTTTAAAGCTAAAGTAAAATCCATGCATGCTCCCTTAGATGTCAATGCTTGCGGTAGCGTTGGGGGTCGGGTTACCACCTTCCCTCAAATATGACGAGGGGTGTAATGGCTTACCTTTGCGTTATGCTCGTGAACGGGTGCTGCTTGTGGTGACTGGTCGTCTTGCTGACCATGGTTTTTGTTATTGTTACTTATATTAACTGTAATTTTATTTTACTCCGCAGGTCCTAGTTTACCTATTGTAACTTCAACTTAGCTGAATGTATCAATGTATGTATATGTATCATTTTGCATCGTTGAATATGTAAGCGGGCACGCCCTTTATGCCTGGAGGCTTTATTTACGTTTTAAGTTTTGTTTACGATTTTGTTTTATTATTTATTTCAGCTTGAGTTTAGTTTTCAATGTTTTGTTGGTGGTATATTGGCGTGTGCTAGCTGACATATCGTGAATAATGTATGTTTTGTTTTATAATATTAATTACTTACACGATATTGTATAGAATCAAGTTCTTCTAACTTAACAGACAGCTGTGCTGCTGGGGAGTTTGTTCCGCCACTTCTTCTTCCCAGCTAAAGCACTAGGAAGTGTCGAAGGGCGGGCGTTTTGGGGGGACTGTCTTATGTAACTTTGACGTTCAAAAAGTGCTAACTCTCAGCCTAGTTTGAATAAATGTCTCTTGATTTTGATTTTGATTTTGTCTCCCGCCCTGGACGGAAACCATGCTGCGCGTCGGACAACAAAGCGCTAATCTGCGGATACAGGCTAATGTGAATGGTCGACTCGAACACTTTAGCTGGAGTGCATAATACCGCTATAGGTCTATAATCGCAGGGTGCTGAGCCTTTACTACCTTTAGGCACAGGTACAACTCGGGTAAGTTTCCAGCGCTCAAAAAAAGTTGGGGTCTTGATACAAACTTTGAACAAGTGTAGCAACGGCTTAACCAACACTGCACGGCAATCTCCAAAAATGTACGTCGGAATACCAACCAGTCCGGCTGAGCGCTTACCGCCTGGCCACAGCCCAGCACGGCGCGGATTGCGGCGCGGCGAGAGGCGCGGCAAGCGGTGAGCGGCGAAAACAAATGGTAGAAAACCTATGAAGTATGCCACAGCTACCGGCGGCGCGGACAGCGGCGCGAACTGCGGCGCGGCGAGCGGCGCGCTGCTCTCGGCGGCGACGGGCGGGCGGCGCGGTGTGCGAGTGAAACAAATGTACTAGCGAGTATCGAGGTGGCCACAGCTCAGAGCGGCGCGCGCGGCGGCGTCGGTGGACGCATTCATGAATATACGATGGCAAGCATAGAAACTTTTGTAGGTACCATTTTTGTGTGCGAGAAGTTTAAATAAATAAATTCATGAAGACTTGAAAACTAAAGTTTATTTTAAGAAAATTGTTTCACCTCTAGAACAGCTGTTTTTAACTTTAAGGTACCGATGTAGATATATACTTACCACTACTACCAGGAAATTGTTGTTTTATTTCGTCCCACATTTTTTTTTATAACATGCCTCTATTTATGATGTGGATGTTTTGACATCCACATTGCTGGTCTACTCAGTATTTCACTTATAAATTGTTCCGTATCCATTATTTTTATAAGCTCAACGCGCGATAAAAACAAAATTATTTGTTTCGGTCGCGCGATGCCTGAATGCGTCCACCGATGCCGCCCCGCGCGCCGCTCTGAGCTGTGGCCTCCTCGATGCTCGCTAGTACATTTGTTTCACTCACACACCGCGCCGCCCGTCGCCACCGCGTGCCGCGCGCCGCTCGCCGCGCCGCAGTTCGCGCCGCTGTCCGCGTCGCCGGTAGCTGTGGCATACTTCATAGGTTTTCTACCATTTGTTTTCGGCGCTCACCGCTTGCCGCGCCTCACGCCGCGCCGCAATCCGCGCCGCTCTGGGTTGTGGCCAGGCGGTTAGGCGGCAAGCGTGCGAGTGCGCGCTGTACGTCAGCGGGGCCCACACTTGCTAGATGCAATCGCACGCCCGGCGACGCGCCCGCCGTTTCGCTCGCACTCACCGCCGCCGCGCCGCCACACTCAGTTCGGAAGGGTCCGGATTGTACACCGACTGAAAAAACCGAGCGAACTCATTGGCACATTCGTATTCCGATAATATGCGTCCGTCTTTGATTAAGGGAGACTTTGTCCTCGGAGTGCCATATTTCAGGTGTTTACGTTTTATTTTTTTTAAAGGAAACGAGTAAAGCTTTCTGAGTGCAGTTTTTTTCTTGCTTTTATTCATGATATATAGAACGTTAAAAAAAATATTTTGAGAAAAAAAAACCAAAATGGCGGCCGTTGCAGCTCCGCGAAAACAAGTCCTCAAATCGCGGGAGGTAAACGGCTGACATCACTGCCCCCTCTTTGTTGATCTGAAACACAAATTCAAAGCATATTATCAATGTGTGACCCTTTGGCCATGGAATGACGGATGGGTTTTTCGTTTAGTACAAATTTCGAAAAATGGCGGCAATTAAACAAAAAAGATCGAATTTTCGCGTTTTTTTTCGCATAAAAAGATAAATAATAAATGCAAAAATGTATCTATTGAAAAAACGATCCGTCATTCCAAGGCCAAAGGGTCACACATTAATAATATGCTTTTAATTTGTGTTTCAGATCAACAAAGAGGGGGCAGTGATGTCAGCCGTTTACCTCCCGCGATTTGAGAACTTGTTTTCGCGGAGCTGCATTTTGGGTTTTATTTTTAATAAAAAAAAAAATTTAACGTTCTGTATATCATGAATAAAAGCAAGAAAAAAACCGCACTCAAAAAGCTTTACTCGTTTCCTTTTAAAAAAAAAAAACGTAAACACCTGAAATATAGCACTCCAAGGACAAAGTCTCCCTTAACTTCCGCTGATTGGAATGACCTTTCCTAAGACCTAATATAACCCCAAAACGCTCGCGGATCCTTAGCCAGGTACCCTTGCACGTGGTTGCGATACTGATCATGCGCTCGAGCAGTCTCGGTTTTCACTCTTGCACTGTATCGGGCGAATTCCACATTGTCACTGCGCGATTTACTTGTTTTTTTTTTTTTGTAATAAATATTTATTTTTTATACCTCTAATCATTTCAGCTGTATATCAAACTGGATAAACGTATCTATTACACAGCACGACGTGACTCTTGCTCCTTGAATGAGAGTAGGCATTCCCCGTAGATTTTGGGTCGCTGAATTCAAATTCGGCCTCGGAATTGTTCCATCACATCACATATTTTAGATATCCTAACCTAAAAGTGCAAAAAACACAATTTTAGCGTGTTTTCACAGTTATGTAGCATCGCGACAAAAGCTATCGAAAGAATACACACAATGCTTTAAAGTATAAGCATTGCTCTTCCAAATGGCGTTGAGCTTTTTCATCATCGAGAAATTTGATTTTGAAAATGTCTAATTTTTATATACATGAATTGTATGAAAAATTGTATATCGAATGTATTTAAAAATTTCCAAAATCATGGAATCATTTAGGATATCTAAAAAATGTGATGTGATGGAGCAATTCCTAGGCTGAATTTGAATTCAGTAACCCAAAATCTACGGAGAATGACTACTCTCATTCAAGGAGCAAAAGTCACGTCGAGCTGTGTTATTTAATGAATTGATTTGTTTATTTTTCGGAGGAACACACTTGATGAAAGTGTGTGTGTCTATTTGTCCGTCTTTCACGGCAAAACGGAGCTACCAATTGACGTAATTTTTGAAGTGGAGATAGTTGAAGGGAGGGATAGTGACATAGGCTACTTTTTGTCTCTTTCTAATCCCCCACTTCCCTAAAATGGGGGGTGGAACGCGCTAATCTCAGGAACTACTGGTTCGAATTGAAAAAATCTTTTTGAGTCGGGTATTTACCTATTTATTGAGGAAGGCTATAGGCGATATAACATCACGCTACGATCAAAAGGAGCGGAGCAGCAACAAAAAAAATGGACGATAGCTGGCAGGCTGCGATGCAACGGGAAGTGTCAGCGGAGCAAATATTTAACGCGGACGAAGTCGCGGGCAGAAGCTAGTTATAAAATAAATCTAAAACTATATCTGGATCGCATGATCCGTAAATCTCACTCCAATCTATTTTAGCTACCACACTATATATTTGATGGAAGTCTACTTTGTTAAAATTCTAACATGTGCGACTTATCAAAGATTGAGATTGCGAGGCTCGCGTACGCGGCGATGCGGGAGAGGTACTCGGCACGGGGGCGGCAGAGGCGGGCGCGCGCGTGGCCCGCGGAGGATGGTACGCGTCCACGGGCCGTAGGCCCTCGTCCGCCGCACTCACCGACACGCCACCACGCGCACGCGCCTTTTTTTTTTTTTTTTTTTTTTTTTCAGGATGGGAAATCATCAACTGACTTCTCCCGCTCTGGGCGGAGCGGGAGGGCGTGTCAGACTTTTACTGACTAAAACCCACCCGTGTTCCATCAGTTGCCCATGTGCCAGGGTCACGGTATCTCTTTCGAACAATCACGCGACCCCGGCAGGCATCGGTCCTAGTAGACCCCTACACTGCTGCTGACATTTCTTTGAGGCGCGCGTGGAACACTGCGCGCCGTCGACCCGAGCTTGGTCCTTACCAGGCGGCGAGCTACCCACTGGTCGCCACCCGCAAGCTCGCGCCTACGGTGGCCGGGAGTCCGCAATCGACTCCCGACGCCCGGGGCGTCTCCTCCTGCGGCGGCTAGGGACGTGAGGGCGCAGAGACTGCCACTCCCTCACGCGCCCCGCCTCCTCCTTCGCGAGCATTACTGCTTCGCAGAAGGAGGTGACGGCTTCCCATTCCCTCTCGCTCCGTACCATGGTTCGCACCAGGGCCGGACGCGAGAGGTCGCCGCCGCCAATCGCCTCCACGAGGACACGGCGGTGCTCCACCCAGGCAGGGCACACTTCCACCGTATGCTCCACCGTGTCCTCCAGACGATCCTCGCAATGGGAACACCCGGACGTATCCTCCCGCTTTATCCTGAACAGGAACCCACCGAAGCACCCATGCCCGGTGAGAACCTGCGTCAGGCGGAAGGTGAGGACGCCGTGACGCCTCTCTATCCACTCCTCAAAGAGGGGACTTACCGCCGCAATTGTGGCGTGCCCTGCGCTGGGTTGCGACAATCGTACCCGCCATGCCGCCATGAGATCACACCGGAGCTCTGTCCGCCGAGCCGCGATTTGTCGCGGCAGCGGAGTTTCGCCCCGGCGTTTAGCCTCCTCGCGCCACTCCCACATGTGCGCGAGGACCTTTGCCTCCAGATCCCATGGCGGCACTCCGGCAAGGAGGCTCGCCGCCTCGCACGAGATCGTGCGGTATCCTCGGATTAACCGAATGGCCATGACCCTCTGGGCCGCACTCAACCGGCGCGCTGGGCGCAGCCTCAATGAGGGAGCCCACACCAGTGCCCCGTAGAGGGCCATGGACCGCACGACCCCAGTGTAGAGCCTCCGGCAGGAGGCGTTTGGACCCCCCAGATTGGGCAGGAGCCGCTTTAAGGCAGCCCCAGCCCGCTCCAGTCTGGGAGCCAAACGTCGGAAATGTTCGACGAAGTTCCACCGGCTGTCGAGGACAAGTCCCAAGTACTTCATCGTCGACTCGACGCCGATGTGAACCCCTCCTACCGTGAGTTGGAAACCCGCAGGTGGCGCGTTCCGAGGACCATGAAAACCCATGGCCTCGGACTTATGCAAGGCCACCTCGAGTCCCAATTGCCGGATCCTATCGACGATTATCGCAACCCCGCGTGTCATTATGTCGGCCGCCGCCTCGTACGACCTCCCCTGCGCAAGGACCAGCGTGTCGTCAGCGTAGCAAACCAGCACGCGCCTCACTACGAGGTCCAGCTGCCTATCGTTACAGTTTGCTACTGCGTTATACTGAGCAAATTCTTCAAGTAACGTAGAGGATATGTGCAACATGTTTGGCGACTATTTTTACTCGAACTTTCTCAATTCGCATAGTAGCACCAACGACTTTACTAATGAGCGCGCGCAGAGTTCTAGCACGCATTTGGGACATATTATTTCTGACATACACTCGGTCGAAGTTAGTGAGTTGGAGGTATATAAACTACTAAAAGGAGTTGACTTGACAAAATCTGCAGGACCAAATAATATTCCGCCTGTTTTTACACTAAATCGTGCGAAAAGTCTGATTACCCCTCTTTCTCGTTTGTTCAGGTGATCCCTAGTTGTGGGTGAGGTACCTGCAATCTGGAAGTCAGCGTTGATTACCCCGATTCATAAAAAAGGGCCTAAAGACAACGTGGAAAACTATAGACCGATCTCTAAACTTTGTCTATTTGCTAAACTCCTCGAAAAAGTAATTTACAAGCAGCTATATGCTACTCTTATGCTAAGTGTTAGTGACCGCCAACATGGTTTCCTACGAGGTCAGTCCATAACCACCAATCTCATTCTATGCAGTGATTACTTGACTGATGTATGTCCCATCGCACACACGTAGACGTAACCTACAGTGATTATAGCAAGTGTTTTGATCGCCTGGATCACGCTACACTCTTGAGTAAGCTATCGGCTGTAGGTATCAGTTGAAATCTTTTCAGGTGGTTCTCTTCATACGTAGCTAACAGATGTCAAACGGTTGTACTTAATGGATAATCATTCAGAACTATGTTTATCCCCTCAGGGATTCCTCAAGGATTACTACTGGGGCCCTTGATGGTCAACATCTTCATCAACGAAGTCTCTTCATGTTTCTGGAACTCAAAAGTTCTTTTGTTTGCGGATGGCATGAAGATTCTAAGTAAAGTTAGAACTGAGGAAGATGCTGAACATATTCAACTTTATCTGGACAGATTCCAAGAGTATTGTGTGGCCAACCGTTTGGATTTATAATTGGTTCAATCTAAGAAGTCGGATATGAGGTTTCTCATTTGACATGCCGCGATAACTTCGTATGAACGTCTATGTAAGAAATTGCAAAATCAAATTCATAATCCTAAATAATTATTATGTTACCCATACTCTTTAACAACGAGTATCATTAGTATACCTCAAGTTTAAATTTGTATTGAAAAAATACACTCAAAAAAACGAATTAATCGTTGATTACCTATCCCGATAGGACGTTTTGACAATGTCATGTCTTTGGGTTGATTGCTGTAGTGCTGTGACCGTGTAAAAGCCGTGTTTTGCCTAATAAAATTGATTTAATAAAAAATCGTTACTTTTACAAATATTACTTTAAAATAACCGGCCAAGTGCGAGTCGGACTCGCGCACCGAGGGTTCCATACAAACCTGTAGGTATCCTCGGTTTATGTATAAGGTTTATGCTTATGAAATTAAATGTTTTTTTTTTTTAATTTTTATATTTGAGTTGATTGAATGAAAGGTGAATTGCGGTTTACGATTTATGACGTATTAAAAAAAAAAACTACTAACTGGATCACGTTCAAACCAATTTTCGGTGGAAGATGGTTATGTATTCTCTTCATTCTCTTATTTTAGAAGTTACGGGGGGGGGGACACATTTTACCACTTTGGAAGCGTCTCTCGCGCAAACTGTTCAGTTTAGAAAAAATGTTATTAGAAACCTCAATACCATTTTTGACGACCTATTCATAGATACCCCACACGTATGGGTTTGATGAAAAAAAAAAAAAAAATTAGTTTCAGTTCTAAGTATGGGGAACCCCAATTTTTTTTTTTTTCTATTTTATTGTAAAACTCTTGATGCGGTTCACAGAATACATCTACTTACCAAGCTTCAACAGCGTAGCTCATAAAGTTTCGGAGAAAAGTGGCTGTGACATACGGACGGACAGACAGACAGACAGACAGACATGACGAATCTATAAAGGTTCAGTTTTTTGCCATTTGGCAACGGAAAACTAAAATGAGATAAATAGTCAATAATTGTATTATTAAATATTTAAACATAAGTATAAAAACAAAACCTGATCATATATATTTTAGCCGGCCTATCTGGCAGAAACTTGATGCTCCGAATTTTATTTGGCATAACACACTTAGCATAATCTACTTTAAACGAATATTTGTTAGGTATAAAAAAATGTTTAGCAATATCATTGTTTGGCTGAATGTTTATATTAGGTATTTACCTATGAAACTGCCGTCCTGCAGTACTGGCCATTTCAAATCAAAATAATAACTGACATCTGTTAACTTATTTCATGTAATTCTGTTGTGACATCTATTATTTAATGATATTTTATATTGACCTCTGTTTGTTTTGTTTTTTTTTTTATTATATGTCAACTAATCTTGAATTGTATATATAACTTTGACTAATTAATTAAAAATTTATTATAGGTCTCTAATTTTTAATGTTATTTTAATGAGATGTCATTTTATTTTTTGCATTTAATGTTACTATAAACGGTTATGGATAATGTTATCATAAATTTCACTTCTTCTAAGTTTAATGATTGTAGTTAAGATGCATGATACACTCAGTGACATATAGTTTTTTTTTATTTTTTTATTGGGACATTTATTTGTTCATGTTTGTACGCTTCTTGGCAAAACACAGAGAATATTACTAAATATATTGTAACATCTCACACACCATGTAACTACCTGTGTTTACAAATAAAAGTTTTCTTATTCTTATTCTTATAATTTTTGTTTGTCTAAGAATTCTAATTTCAAATTAATTTTATTTTAAAAACATGGAATTCTTTTTCCAAAAACTTTTTAACAAAAAATTAAACCGCCGAAAAAACTGAAAAGCATAAAATAATAAACCTTAAAATTATGAGTCGGCGCTTTGAGTGATCGTTGTTTATTGATTTTTCAGCGCCGACTCATAATTTATATATAATATATTGTATTAAATACCACACTCTGATATTCAAAGTTAAGTTTACTTTTTTTATATAGTACGTACTTACACTAGATACTTACTAAACTAAGTATATACATCAACATTTCACTATTTATTTATTTTATTTAAGTATGCATGCAATCGCTACATTGCAGTATTTGTATAAAACTGATTTACATCCGTCCGCTCACACTTCAGGACCAGTTGAAAATCAGCGTCAGGCACTAGTTGTCTGGCATTTTTGCTGAACTGCACCTTTTTAGCGCAGCCGTGGGGCACACATAAATGCTAGTTTCTAACATCGCACTTTTATTGATTTTCTTTTAATTTTTGTTTTTTGTTAATTTATGTACTTTTTGCTATATTATATTGTGTGCCTTTTGAGTTTGTGCTAAATAAATGTATTTTCTTTATTTCTCTTCTTCTTTTAAATTTCAATTTGGAATGAACTTTTTTATACTTAGTAATAAAAACTTCACGAGTGTATCATAATCAGTTAACTATGTTTATTACCAGTTAGTTCGTAGGTAGAAAATAATATGCATTAAAATTAAAATAAATATTGGAGTGAGGGCTGAACATAACAATTATTTATAGGTATTTACGGTCGATTTGAGAATCTCCTGCTTTTTTTATCGGTTGAAAATACTTTACTTCTACGTTTATTGAAAACGTTTATTAAAAACGATGATCCATTTACATTATAACACCGGACAGCGTATCTACGACCGCGCAGTTTAAGTATAATGACATACTAGATCCGATGAGAATCCATTATCCATTGCCAGTAGCCGCAGCGCAGTGAGTGTCGGTGCGGTCAGCCGTGTGTCGGTGCGGTCAGTCGTGTGTCGGTGCGGTCAGTCGTGTGTGGGTGCGACGGGGGGCGGCAGCAGGTGCGGGTCGTCGGTGTGGTCGTGCTGCGCCACTCGGAACTTGTAGTCGCGCGCGGGGTGCGCGCGCACCAGCACGGCGCTGCGGCACCACCGCCCCGCCGCCACACACCGCACGCCGCCGGCACTGCACACCTGTACCACCGCGCATCCCTCCACCGGCCCGGCCTGCCATCTGCGAGTGCACACAAACACTATAGAAGAAGAACGCTTCAGGTTCCATCGTCAATCTTTGCCAGAACCGAAAGGTGAGTAAAATGTGAGTAGTACAAGGCCAAGAAGGGAGCGAAGGAACTATTCAACCTTTTATTCAAAATATTCAAATTCAAAATATTTATTTCAGACATAAATCCATATAATGTTAGTAATAAAACAACTTACCCTAATGTTAGTATTAAATAAAAATAAAATAAACGAATGAACCATTGAACTGATCGTTCAATGGTTCCTTAGTTCATTCGTCTAAGTGGGAATGAACTCTCAGCCACCTACGCAAGAGGGGAGAGTCCCACCGGTCTGAGAACACATTCAGGATGCCATTGGAGGAGGACCGCAAGCGCTCGATCATGGAAGCGCAGCGCCTCCGCATGATCGCGGCAAACCCGTCAACGCACGCCTCCGCGAACATCCCTGACGCGCTACATCTCCATGGCAGTCTCAAGAGCACCCTGAATGCGTTATTGTATTGTACACGCAGGTCGCTGTATGCCCGCTGGGTAAATTTGGTCCACAGGCTGCACGTGTAGAACGACTGGCAGAAGGCCTTAAAAGTGTTATCTTAACAGATTCAGTACAGCGTGCAAACCTGCGAGCCAGCATGTTGCCGCGGACAGCCAACGACCTGCGCTCCCTGTCTATGTCAACGTTATCTTTTAAGTCATCAGTGACCCAGTGACCCAAATACTTAAACCTCTGAACCCGACCCAAAGGAGTCCCAGAGAGTGAGAGTTCTGGCAGCTGTTTGTAGGTTAAAGTACCAGATTTAAAAACCAACCATTCACTCTTATTGGTATTGTATTTGAGCCCATGAGCCACCGCATAACTTTCACAGACTTTCAAGAGGCGTCTCATTGCACCGACAGATGGGCTCAGCAGCACCATGTCATCAGCATAGCTAATGTTGTTTACGCAGACACCGTCTACGTGACAACCGACTTTGGTACTACTGAGCTCACCTATCAGCTTGTTTATGTATAGGTTAAACAAACGGGGGGAGCTCAGTCCCCCTTGCCTCACCCCACAATCCAGCCCATACTTATCAGAATATGAGCCAGCCCACTTAACTCTATTGTTCTGACTACTGTACCAGAATCGAAACAGCGATATAACATCAGCTGGGACAGTAGTCTCATGAGTGAGCTTATGCCAGAGCAGGTCATAATTGACCAGGTCGAACGCCCTCGATAAGTCCAAGAAACATGCTATTACAGGAGTTTTTCTGTCTGTATAATATTGGACAGTCTGCTTTAAACATAAAATTGCGCTATCCGTTGATAAGTTTGGTCTAAAACCAAACTGAGCATCTTCGAGAATGATATTTTTAGCTAAAATTTTATCAAGCAGACTATCCAATACCTTAGCAACGACAGTGGCAAGCGATATAGGCCTATAATTGGAGATATTGGAGGCGTCACCGGTCTTATTCTTTATAACAGGCACAACGACTGTATTAGTCAGTTCAATAGGTAAGTAACTATGACTTAAACATAAGTTAAAAAACATAGCGAGCACTCGTGGCAAGTGTACTCCCGCGTATTTTAGATGTTCGACGCTGAGGCCATCGAGACCGGGGGACTTTCCCCTTACCATGTTCTGTATGGTTCCCGCGACTTCCTTAGCCGAGAAACTGACAGGGGGAACCCCGGCCACGGCCGCCTCTGCGCCGCTATTTGACGGCTCGCCGTTGCCACACAAACAAGAGCTTACATTAAAATGTGTTTGGAAAGCGTTAGCTATTTCAGTGGGGTCGCTCACGCCCGCGACGCTCACCACCCCCGACCTATGTTTGAATTTATTTGTTAATTTCCAAAACTTATTAAATTGCTTACTTTTATGACATGATGCTAGCATATCCATTTTAATTTGCTCTTCATTATTTTGACAAAATTTTAATTTAGCTTTAAAAAGATTTCGTGATGAACACATTTTTCATAAATTAATCCAGAAGTAGGTTTATTGTATAACAGCCACGTTTGATAACACAGTCGGGCATCGCGGTGAGCTTCGCGAACGTGTTTGTTCCACCCAACAACATAATTTCTTTTATGACGCTTCGTTACAGAACCTGCATGAGTAAGTTCAGCTCCTTTTTTCAAAATACAAGTTAAGCTATTATACATCCTATCTATCACCAACCGATGCTCAGTTTTATGACACATATTATCAGCACATTTACACAATTCTGGAGGAAAATCTATTTGTTTTAGGTTGTTATTACAGTATTCTGAATAATTATTTATCTGTTGTAAATCCCTCTCACCCCATATGACTTTGTTACAAGATATGCAGGAACTAACAATTTTAGGTTTAATTAGATTAATGTTACACTCTATTAACAGCGGAATATGGTCTGATACGTAAACGCCGTACAAAATAGACGCATTATTCACTAAATGTCTGGCGGCTTCAGTGACAACACAGTGGTCTAGCCAGCGAAGAGATCCATTGGCGGAGCTAGTAAAAGTATGCGAGTTTGGCGGCAAGAGTTCTGTATCAATGCAGGACCATGATTGATCAGTACAGGTTGATAATAACTCACGTACGAATCGAGTCCCTGGGTGCGCGTTAAAGTCTCCCAATACAAAAACCGACTCCACTTCACTGCTCTCAATCACTGAGACAATCTCACTGACACAAATCGTAAACTCAGGAAGATTCTCGGCACAGTCCGTGGGCATGTACACACTAAATATTAGCAAGGACCGCTCGTCCTGAGCTATTTTAATACACACGATACGATCACTAACACAATTTATAACCGAAACCGACACAAATAACGATTTTCTCCACAACAGCGCCACACCTCCGTACGGTCTTCCCACGAGAACACCGTCAGAGATGTTCACAGCTGATTTCCCAGTGTACGCAAAGTCTCCATCTATGGTCGCCAGGTAGGGCACGTCGTGGGGCAACAACCAGGTCTCCTGTAGCGCTATAACGTCGGCTCGAGCACATAATTGACGAACGCAACCAGCTGATCGGGATATATTTTTACAGTTGAATGTACATAGTTTGACGTTCGACATACAACCCATTATGTGTTAGTTATATTTTCAACACTGTGCTGTTTATTTAACTTAACGTTATTGTTCTTAAAGTAAATAAACTGTCTAAACCGTATACCCTCGGGCCATATCTTGTCATCTAAAAATTTATTCACTTTGTATTTAGAGACAAACAATTTAAATGCATTATACGGTCTTTCAGACTTCATATTGATTTTCTGAAGCTGTACTGTTTCCTGCGTCTTATTTTGGATGTAATCGCAAATATCTGTTTCCGTAGTCTCTTTGTCAACATTAGTTATAAAAAGCGGAATTTTAGAATCAGCAGCCCTAAATTTAAAGTTCGCATTAGGGCTTGCGGTTCCCGTTTTTCCCTCGAAACGATTTATGATTTTGGTAAAAAATCAAAATGTTTTCTATTGTTCGATTCACGGACATCTTTTATTCGCCAAATGGTGGTCTTGCCGAAGATAGGGAAACGACGGGACGTATAAATGTTGTCAAACTATATAC
This sequence comes from Aporophyla lueneburgensis, assembly GCA_932294355.1. Taxonomy (NCBI): domain Eukaryota; kingdom Metazoa; phylum Arthropoda; class Insecta; order Lepidoptera; family Noctuidae; genus Aporophyla; species Aporophyla lueneburgensis. The sequence goes on along the minus strand of OW028744.1, from coordinate 32,074,953 downwards.
CTGAATCCTGGAGTATACATAGTTCTATGAAAAGAAATGTATATAAGGTGTATCTATTCATACACGAAATATTTTAAGGGGTACATCTGTAGGTGATCAAGAAGCTATAGAAGCAAAAAGAAAATTTTTACCTAAACGTTTTAGAATTTTCGTAATTGTTATAATTTTAAAACTACTTGAAACGTTTTGCATAAAACCTTTGCTCCAAATTCTATGAATGGCCCGCCTGACGCTGTGAGGGCGACGACCGGACGGCACGAGCATGGCCGCGGTATCTCGGGCCGTAAAAAATAAGAAGGAGCCAGTATTTCTTATGTGCGTCAAAAAATTTATAAATATCAAATTTTAAAAAACGCTTAGAAATATTTTTTTTCCTTGCTATAGCTTCTTTACCACCCACTGGTGTACCTCTTAAAATATTTCGTGTATGAATAGATACACCTTATATAGCCAGAGGTTTGCCCATCACGCCCGTTTACAACATCGAGCGGCATTTCAGAAAATCACACTCTTACTGCACAAGGAATGACTGGCGCCATATGTCCCATACTTTCCAAGTCCTCATGGATGGATACTATCAACAATACTTTAAAACAAGATCTCACACGGCGGTGTACTGCAGGTACACGTTGGCGCTGTCTCCAGGGGCTATCCGTAGAAATGGCGGCCAGATCTTAAACTCCTTGCCACCGATCCATTCTGTTGCTATATCCAGAGTAACAGTGCCTGCGATATAAAATTATAAATACTTAAGTAGTTGTTTTGTAACTAACACAAACATAAACATGTGACTGATTTGTACTCCAGAGTTTATGTATTATTTACTCGTGTTATGGCCCAGCCTTTCATGAAATCTGTTTTGGGTAATTGTCAGAGTCAAGTCAGAATTTTTCAAATTCTTTATTCTCTCTGATGTGTAAAAAGTGGCTGACTGTAATGTAATTCTGTGAAAAATAAACTATGTTACTTAAATAAGTACAAAATCCGTTTACAACAAATATTGATGGTAATGTAGGTACATAGCAGCCATTTACCTTTACAACAAAACTATGGCTACTGGAATAGCCGTAGCCAAAACCCTTGACCGTATTAGTTTAAGTGAGCAATGTATATTATTTATAATTAATGATAATAAATAAATAATATCTCTAACCGAGAGGTACCCGATGTTATCGCCGCAATAAAGGAGTGTGACTTACGGCTGGAGTGCGACACGCTGAAGTAGTTCTTGCGCGTGTCACCGTCCGTGACGACGCGGAAGTCGAGTAGCGGCGGCGACACGCGCAACGTCGGGTACTCCAGCTCCAGCAGCAGCGGCACCGTCTGAGCAACACACGGTATACTGGGACACATGCACAGTAGGTATAATAGTCCGCAGTCCTAGTTTAAATATTGTAACTTCAACTTAGCTGAATGTATCAATGTATGTATATGTATCATTTTGCATCGTTGAATATGTAAGCGGGCACGCCCTTTATGCCTGAAGGCTTTATTAACGTTTTAAGTTTTGTTTACGATTTTGTTTTATTATTTATTTCAGCTTGAGTTTAGTTTTCAATGTTTTGTTGGTGGTATATTGGCGTGTGCTAGCTGACATATCGTGAATAATGTATGTTTTGTTTTATCTATATTTAATACGTGAAGCGAAAACTTTGGATCCCTTTTTACGAAAATTGGGCGGACGGAGGAGTATGAAATTTCGCACACTTATAGTTTAAACAGAGAAGAAGTGACGAATGCTAATATTTTTTTTTTAAATTATGCGATAAAATACATTATTTTCAATAAATAACACGTTACACACACTACTGTTCATTACCGTGTATCTAATACACACATGCATAGATATTCTTTTGTTTATAGTCCAAATCTGTCTTTATTATTTTGTGCAGTGTTGCCAACACCTAGAAATATTTACCCCCAAAAGCTTAAGTTAAAAACTCCTAAAATTGCCACAATTACTAAAAAAAAAATCACTAAAAAATTATAATGAAAATAACCAACGAATGTTCAGTAATCATAGACCGGCACACAGTTGTAATATTTGTCTATATTTATTACGCGACATTTGTTAATGATTCACTCTGCATTCTTAGTATTGAGGAACCGTACTAGAAGTCGCTAATACTTATATTGTAATCAAAAATACAATGAGAAATGTAAGATGGCAAAAAATCCCTAAGAATACCCCTAAAAATGGAACGCTAAAAAATCTCAATCCTCTTATTTACCCCCTAAAGGGAAAACCCCTAAGTTGTTAAGCCTGATTTTGTGTCTATAGTCTTATTGAATGTCAAGTATAACCATAGGTAATAAATTAATTTTATAGATATTTAACCAATTTCATTTTTAAATCTATGATCATATCGAGAATATTTGTCTTTAATATTATTTGTATTAACGACGATAGGAATTTAGTTTAGATTTTTATGAAATATTTTTTCTGGTTTTATGGGGAGTGTCAAGTATGGCATTAGTAAGTTTCCCATACAAAACTTAGTGTCGCGTGCAAACTGTAGAGGTAGTATGCCTCACGATTGTACAGGCTGGTCATAGATTGTACAGGCTGGTTATAATTATGACATTTGGAACCGTCATAATTAATTAAAAATAATAGGGAAAATTCTATAAAAACAGAGCTTTCTGTAATTCTGTGATAATTTATTCCATATCCAGCAGTTAAGAAGTATTAAGAAAATAAAAAAGAGAGTGCTGAAGAAGTATTCTTTACTCATTACACCAACGTCCTGGTCCTGGCCATCACCATCCCGCCAGCGAACCCTCTCCACAGCAGTACAGCGTCAACAATTTATCTATAGTGTTACTGAATGTCAAATATAACCATATTATTTTTTTTATTTTTTATTATCTATATTTTTTCATTTAAAAATGTATTTCTATTCAAATGAAGTACGGTCGAATTTCGACCAATGGGCGATCACTAGTAATATTAATTACTTACACGATACCTATTGTATAGAATCAAGTTTTTCTAACTTAACAGACAGCTGTGCTGCTGGGGAGTTTGTTCCGCCACTTCTTCTTCCCAGCTAAAGCACTAGGAAGTGTCGAAGGGCGGGCGTTTTGGGGGGACTGTCTCATGTAACTTTGACGTTCAAAAAGTGCTGACTCTCAGCCTAGTTTGAGTAAATGACTTTTGATTTGATTTGATTTAATAAAGTAACCAATATTAAGTTTTCACACAAATCGGCCGAAACGACGCGCTTCCAAATCTCAAAACTGTCAAATAGATGAATTGTGTGCAATGAATTGTACGCATATATTATGAACAATATTTTCCTATTATGATTCTGCTAATGTGGCCTTTTTAGGCCCCGAATAATCATCAATTGTAAATGCGCCGCAGTTATGTACGGACGCAGACGGTGCGCACATTTATTTATATGAAATACGGCACCAAGTTATTGACTGTTTTGTTCAGTGTTTAAGGTAAGCTTCATTTTATACTTTTTATTTACTTATTTTCTTTTAATCCATTAAAAGCTTGGTTTAAAAAAGGTTTTACCTTAAATTTTATTTTTTACTTTACTGCATTAGAATTTGTATTATTATCCATTCTATCAACTTCACTTGCAAGGTACTTATAAATCCAATCCAATGAACCCAAACAGTCCTTTACTCAAATCACTATCCAAGTCATGCCATACTTTAGATCGGGCGATCATTGCATTATGCGGACGACATGGTTCTGTTGAGCCCGTCAGTGAGTGCGCTTAGGACACTTCTTAGCATTTGTGAATCGTATGCCCTGTCACATGGACTCAAGTATAATGCAAGTAAGAGTGTTCTCATGCTATGTAATGCAGGGAACAAGGCCCCCTCAAACGTGCCGTCAATTAAGATCGGTGGAGCGGCACTAGTGAGAGTGGCTAAACTTAAGTATTTGGGTCACATGCTGACAGATCGGCTACAGGACGATAAAGACCTAGAGAGGGAAAGGAGGGCGTTGGCAGTCCGCTGCAATATGTTGGCCCGCAGATTCGCACGATGTACCACAGATGAAAAACTGTTACTGTTTAGAGCCTTCTGTCAGTCTTTCTACACGTGCAGTCTGTGGATCAACTTTACGCGGCGGGCTTACAACGCCCTACGTGTTCAGTACAATGACGCTCTGAGGGCAGTGTTGAGAAAACCTCGGTACTGCTGTGCTTCCGCAATGTTTGCGGAGGCTTCCATCGATGATTTCTTCTCCATCATTAGGAAAAGAACTGCATCGATGATGGGCAGGGTCCGTGGTAGCACTAACACTGTCCTCAGAACGTTAGCGTGCAAAATCAACAGTCCGTTTACTGTGTACTGGGCAAGTGTACACCTGCACAGAAATAGGAAATAGACTTAGTTATTATTGTGCACCTAGTTTTTTTTTTTACTAACACCCTTTTATTTTCTTTGTCTGTACTACTAACAACCCTACTGACGCTTTCTTTGTAAAATGTATGGACGTATGTCTGAAATAAAGATAAAGTATTTATTTATTATTGAGGAGATCTTCTGTCTCCTGTATGGGGCCAAAACTGAGTGCAGCAGCTAAGTCATGGTGAACTTTAGAACAGACTATTATAATTAATCGCATGTGTAACATTTCTTACTCACTCCTAACACTCTGTCCTGACATCTAAATAAACTTTCAAAGTATTGGCCATTGAAATATTAGTGGTCAAAGATCTTACATTCTTCCTTTAGAAAACATCCATATTCTGCTGAATTGTACTTTTCTTACATTCATACTTGATGTTCCTGTCGCTCCGCGAGCCAATCTTACCTGTTTCCAGAACAGTTTAATATCTCTGAAGTTATTATATGTAGAGCTTCCTGTATTCCCTTCTTACTTTTTATCAAATCTTTCACTTTCATTTCGGAGTATTTCTTAGTTACTCTTTCCCAATCATCTGTTAGATCATTTGTCATCTGTCTGTCTTGTTAGATTCATTCTATTTCGGGCCTTATAGGCTAACACATAAGCCAGTCCTCTTTCTTCTTCCTCACAACCTCGTTTAACTTCATCATCTACCCAAGAATCATTCGTTCTACTACCGGTTTTTCTCTGTACCAGACCACATATTTTTGTGGCTAATTACACTATACTATTTTCACTATATCCTATACGTTTTCTGTACTATAATCACTCAGACAACCAAATGTTTTATCCGTTTACAATTTAAATTTCCCATTATCTTTTGCTTTCATTTTCTTCAGTCTTTTTACGTTTATTCCGTCTGGAGCAGTCACAAGAACTCAAACTCAGTGACGCCAATAACTGAATCGACTATTCATCCGACAAATGATCAGATAATAATAAGTCCCTACATTAACACCCTGAAATACTCTAGTATTTGAAAGTATACTCTTTAATCTTTCATCCACAATCACAAAGTCGATATGTTACGGCTAAAGGTGGGTGTGAACATAAACTTAAGATTAGCCGGCTAAACTTAGGTTTATCTTCGAGAAGCAGCTAAAGTTCGATACCACGTTAGTTTGCGTTGTGATATTCCATCTTTATCCGGCTAATGTGCACATTAACCGAAACGAAACGGCTAAAAATGTATTCGATGGACGCGCCGGGCCGGCGGAGGGCTTGAGGGGGCGGTGGGGAGACAATGCGCGCACACGTGGCAATGTTTTCGTTTAGTTAACACTTATTACAACTAAAATTTGCCTGCGAGTGGATAACTGATTGCCACCTGCGCTAAGAAAGGTTGACGGAGCCCCGCTTCGCGGGGCTCCTATTTCTGGGTGGTTTAAAAAAAAATAACCACGAAGGCTAAGGCGGGAGCTCCGCTCCGCTTCGCTCCCGCCTTAGCCTTCTAACCTAACCTATCCGAGTCGGGGTACTCTGAGTCGGGGTATTAACCATGCATTTCCTTCTACATTTTTAGCCAAGGGCCTCCAGTTACACTTAAGTATAGCCGGCTAAAGATAGAAGAAACTAACATTAACACCTCGTCGAAGATAAACCTAAGTTTAGCCGGCTAATCTTAAGTTTGTGTTCACACCCACCTTTAGCCGTAACAGATATACTTCTACTGACTTATCTTTCCCGCGTATATCTATGAACAACTCCATGATTAAACGTAGTTTTTATAACAGTTAGATTGTTCGTTGCCAGGCCAGACCCCTACCATAGGATTTTAATAGCGCAGTGGAAATTATGGTGGGCCCTGGGTCAAGAGTGGCGTACGAACTTGTCCGTCGTGCGCGGAGCTAATCTATAATATATTTAAAGAACTCACCTGGTGGTAGACGAACACCTGCTCTGGAGCCTACCTGGATTTATGTATGTGAGCGAGTGTATATTGTATTGTGTAGTGACGTTATGAGTATTCTCCAGGATATCAGCCGCTGCAACACGCCTGGTGGCAGGACATGCGGTCTCCAAATCACGCGTTTTCCAATAGCGTCACTTAACCTACAAAATACTTCAATTTCAACAAACTTAACCCGTATTATTTCGTCAACTTGGGATTATTTACAATCAAAGCAATTGGATCACGACTAATTGTCACAAACGGATCGATTTAAAGGGATTAATTTACAACTGGTCGCGAAAAACAACACGGCGACGATGCTCCCTTGTTCAAGCAAAATCAAAGACAAGGAGAAGTGTCAAAGTCAAACTTGACAAGTCAGATGTCACTCCGTTCGGGCGCGTTCCGTTAGGCGCATAGAGTAACCAATTTAAACGGGACGGAGCATAGATATATTTCTACGCATATCTCTAGCAAATTCGTCACATTCTCATTCACTCTGCCCATTTTTCTTCACATCAAGACAATACTAAAGTCACTCAGTATAACAATCGTCTCATTTGAACTACATCCATTGACTAAATCTCTTATACTGCCCAAAACTCGTCCCTCTCCCAAGGTAAGCTTCGCATATCGAGTGCATAAACGCACAGCATAATCCTGGGACTCACACAAACATAATCTTTAACACATTGCGTAAACCGCTCGTAGAGGACAACCCCCACACCCTGACAGGCTCTATGTGTCTATTACCTAATCTAAATACTTGACTAGATAGCAGTCAGAGCACCATGTGTCATTCATACATACCACATTTATTATTTTATCCTTGACCATCTCACACACCTAATCCACCTTATATTTTATCCCTCGCTGCACATTCAGCGTAAATAAGCGATATTTCGCCTGATCCTAGACAATAGGCACTACGTGGGGAGCCAAGTCATGAGTGGACCTAGTCATGAAGCTCTCGTCACGGCAACCTTAGCTTAGTAAGCGCAGTTCATAGTACATATTATCAGAGCTTCCTGACGCTTTTGAAACTGCAATAAAAATTAGTATAAGTGCCATTGGTGCCGATTCTGTTGTCACAAAATTCTCTAAACTAAACAATCCTGTCAAACGACGATTTCCTATTCTGAAATAGACTAAAGTGACACAACTTAACTATATTTTAGTTTGACAGCACTAAGATTGCACTGAGTTATTAGTTTAGTTTTTTAGTTTAGTTTGCCGGTTTTCACCAAAAATTTTGACTATAATAATTTATTTTAACTAAATCTGACTATTTTTAATCGCGATTAAAAAGGTGTGGAATAAAACTAGTAGTCATGAACTAAAATTCTCAACAACGCCTCGCCTTCACGTGCAAAAACAGTTCTGTATTTTTTATTTTCTTTTTGCTTATATCTTAAAAATGGCGTGTCCTATCGCAAAAATAATGAAATTTTCGGCCCCCTTAGTATACCTTGTATACATACCCTTAGTATACATTTAAATCTCAACACGTGGGTAATATTTTTTTTATATTTTTCAAACAAAAGTGAAAAATTCCATATAAAACACGTTGAGGCTGCCCCCCCAGCACGCGCCTTCGTCTCTCAAAAAATTCATTCTACGCAATGCACACACAAGTACAACGTTGCGAAACTAAAAGAAAAAAAAAAATACCACGCTGAGTCGCGATTGTCAAATTCGATTTTAGTCGTGTCAAAATAATTTTTAAATTTAGAGATTTTTCCTTGCAGAATAGCGTTACAATTCTCATAGCCAAAAGTAAGGAATTTTAGAGAAAGTTTAGTTAGTTTAGTTCGTGTACAACAGAATCGGCACCATTGTCATGTAGAGAGAACGTTATGCTCTTTGCGTTATGCTCGTGAATGGGTGCTACTCGTGGGGACTGGTCGTTATGCTGACCATGATGTCTTGTTAATGTTATTAGTATTAACTGTTGATTTATTTTACTCTGAAAGTCCTAGCTTAACATTTTTGTTACTTCGAGTTACAAGGTTGCTATATGAAAATAATGCATCATTGTATATGTAAGGCATTTATTTAGGTTTTAAGCTCTGTTTACCTTTATGTTATTTACTTCAGCTTGAGTATAGTTTTCAATATCTTGTTGGTATATTGGCGTGTGATAGCTGACATAATTATGGCAAATAATGTAATTTTAATGTTTTGTTTTTTGTTATGATAATTACTTACATATTATTGTTTAGCATAAATTTATTCTAACTTAACAGACAGCTGTGCTGCTGGCGAGTTTGTTGTGCCACTACTTTTTCCCAACTAAAGCATTCGGAACTGGTGAAGGGCGGGCTTTTTGGGGAACTGTCTTAAATATAATTTTGTTAAAAGAGTGCTGACCCACAGCCTAGTTTGAATAAATGACTTTTGATTTTGAACGTCTGAAGAGCCCGTACAAAGAAAGAAAAACGACAATAGGACAGCTTAATAGAAGGGCCATGATGATAAGTTTTGCCAGTAGTACCTCCTTTTAACAATTTTAACTTTGAATAAATAGTTACTGTACTAAGCTGGTTTTATTTGAATTATTCGCATTGATTGAGACATATATTTTATTCCGCAACTAACTGAACAGATGGCTATGCTGCTGGGGAGTTTTGCTGCATCACTTTTTCCTAGCTAAGAAGTTCAAGGGCATTTCGAGGGCATGTCTTATATAATTTTGCCTTTTGAAAAGTTCTGTTTGTCAGTATAATATGAATAAATTACTCTTGAATCTTTAATAATTGATCAAAAAGTGTAAGAATAAAATCACTTAAGGTAATGCAGTGGTTATGGTTGACACTGTCCATTGTAAAGTAACGTTAAAAAATATTATGAAAACTGAAAGACTGCATTTGTCGCCAAATCAAAATGACGGCAAAAATGTTATAGGCATTTGGGTGAGCCAAGTAGCCCCTATAGCAAAAGGTATAAAAAATAATAACAACAGAAGTAACATGAATTACTTTGAGTATATTGTCATCGTCGAAGATGCACAGCGACGTGGTGGAGCGGGCTCGCGGCGCGTACACGGGCGCCGTGCAGGGCCCGGGCGCCGGTTCGTGCGCGGCCTCCACCGGCCACGCCTCCGCCGCACTCACGCACACCTCCACGCACACCTGCGTCACACGCGCGTGCGCTCATTACACGAGGCAAGGCAGCGTTATGACTGCTATACCAGCATGTAATCTATACTTACATCTACACATGTAAATCGAAGCGAAGTTAAAAAAAAACCGGCCAAGTGGAGTCGGACTCGCGCACTGAGGGTTCCGTACAAACTGTAGGTGTCTTCGGTTTATGCATAAGGTTTATGTTTATGACATTAAATGTTTTTTTTTTATATTTGAGTTGATTGAATGAAAGGTAAATTGCGGTTTACGATTTATGACGTATTAAAAAAAAAAACTACTTACTGGATTTCATTCAAAATAATTTTCGGTGGAAGTTTATATGGTTATGTACATCATATATTTTTTTTAGTTTTATCATTCTCATATTTTAGAAGATCCGGGGGGGACGGGACACACATTTTACCACTTTGGAAGTGTCTCTCGCGAAAACTGTTCAGTTTAGAAAAAAAATATATTAGAAACCTCAATACCATTTTGAAGACCTATTCATAGATACCCCACACGTATGGGTTTGATGAAGAAAAAAAATTTTGAGTTTCAGTTCGTAGTATGGGGAACCCCAAAATTTATTGTTTTTTTTTCTATTTTAGTGTGAAAATCTTAATGCGGTTCAAAGAATACATCTACTTACCAAGGTTCAACAACATAGCTCTTATAGTTTCGGAGAAAAGCGGCTGTGACATAAACGGACAGACAGACAGACAGACAAACAGACAGACATGACGAATCTATAAGGGTTCCGTTTTTTGCCATTTGGCAACGGAACCCTAAAAAGTATATTAAATGTACATTAAATATGTTTATTAAAGTAATTTTTACGAGTTCTAGGAACGATTTTTTTAAGCAGAAAATATAATATTCGGGCTTTTTATCTGTTCTCAAAAATAATCCTTATAAGTAAGTCTGGTCTCCCTACAGGCTGATCAGATTTACCTATAAGGAATATCATATATATGTACATAATCTCGTTAATTGCTGTGGGAGATGAGAAATATTGCAATAAAATTAGTTGGTAATTAGTTTTTAGCAAATTGTAAAAGACGAACCAGAAAATAAGAGTATTGTAGAGACGGCGCCGTCACTGCAATACTCTAATATTCTAATTGTGTTCCACACGCGCCTCAAAGAGATGTCAGCAAAACTGAAGGGGTCTGCTAGGACCGATCCCTCCAGGGTCGCGAGATTTGTTCGAAAGAGATACGGTGGCCCTGGCATAGGCAACTGAAGGAACACGGGTGGGTTTTAGTCAGTAAAAGTCTGCCCTCCCGCTCCGCCCAGAGCGGAAGACGTCATTTGATGATTTGCCATTTACAAAAAAAAGGCATGCAAACCAAATCCTTTCCAAAGTTTACACACTAGTTTATGGGATACACCCACTATTCTCCCAACGCACCTCTTCGAGAGTGTAGTGACATAATTATTAAGGTTAATTATTCTATTTTCTTGAGCGTCGCTCAATTTGATGGCTCGTTCAGGGCAGCGTAGTCTAATTCCGATCTCAGAAAATCTCCTGTGTATGGTAATAAATGTTCGTATATCAGGAACGCGTTGACCAGGGAGTTGCCGTTAGTAGTACTCTCGTACAGCGGCTGTAGCATTTCCGTCACAGCAACCGTAGCCGAAGTGAATCAGTTTGGTGTTGAGCCGAATACTCGTACGGCATAGTGTAAATAACAATAAACAACAAACCTAAAATCGTGCATGACAAATAACACCTTTTATAGATACTAGTTAAATCTCTTTGATAGGTTCGTTGTCAAGAATGATCGTCCTTTTTCGCTAACTCTCGGGTTCCTCTCGAACGTACAAATAAAATGCAAATAGCATTTTATAGATTTAACATTTTAATTGCACTAAGTAGTAACATAGGCCAAATTAATAGCCCTTCCTACTACGTAGCTCAAATTAAATGTAATTACAAATATCTTTGTAACGGGGCCCTTAAGTACTACTTCCTCTGTTAGATATTTTTTTATTTATTTGTTCGGATAACAAAAAATCATTCGATAAGTAATAATAGTCTTAACCTATGTAGTAGTTGACTAATAACACAGACAGTGTACAGGTGACAAGTAACATCACTATCATGTCTCCCGGCTGTAAAATACTTGTTCAAACTGGTGCCACCGCCCGTACTATACTAAAATATACATGCCCGTTTCCACCGCGCGGCCAACTCTTAAAATTTGATGAAATTTTGCCAGGAATTAGTTGTAATTTGTTACAATACACACCTCTTTTCCTGAATTTGTTACAAAAATAACTAAGGCGCTACGACCAAAAACAGTTGGCCGCTAGAACCGCCACTTGCCGTAGTAATCGTCCGTGATTACACAGAAACTGAATAATGCAGATAGGCGAATGATACATCAAAAGAAAGGTCTTAATTTGTTATATTTGTTACAAAAATAAAAATCATCAAAACTTAAATATACAAAAAGTTATGCTATATTTAGTTTTCAGGATAAGTGTAGGTACGTATCTAACCATAAAATCAAATTAATAGAGGCTAATGTGTATGGACAATTAGTTGCTAATTTGCTACAGCAAATAAACAAGAAAAATACTAGAAAACAGGTTCAATATTTTTTTTTACAGTCGATTTTAGTAGGCCGCGCGGACGGCAAAAAATACAATGGCGTTTATTTCGTTATTAATAGTAGGTTCAAGCTTAGTTCTAGTACTAATCGACAGGTATGGTAGCCTAGTTTGGATAAATGTGGCGAATATAACTACAGGCTTTATATTTTAGGAGATATTCACTAAAATATAGTAGTATGAAACTGTATTAGAGTAGAGTGACTATAAATTTTCATAATAAAGTGAGACTGAGTCGTCATTATTGGAATGTTCGGTAGTCTTATGTTAATTTTTTAGGGTGAAACTCTTTAAGACATCTTATAGCATCTTTATCTTTACATTACATATTATAAAATAAAGTCACTTCGCTGTCTGTCTGTCCCTATGTATGCTTATATCTTTAAAACTACGCAACGGATTTTGATGCAGGTTTTTTTAAGTAGATAGAGTGATTCAAGAGAAAGGTTTATATGTATAAAACATGCATAATATAGTAAAGAAACGCTGATAATTTTAGAGGTTTCTAATGTGATGTCATAAATAAACACATTTTTTTGCGCTTACATTGCGAACGCTGGCTGAACCCTACGAAATAGCTCAAAATAATGTACTACAGTATTGTACACCTTAAAAAGTTCTACAAAAAAATCCGCGACGGTATATGTCTAACTCTTAGGGATAACCCATAATAACCATTTTTATCCATTACTTTTTACGAGAAATAATGGCTTATTTATGAATGCAATTTTAAGCAATACAGCATTAATCCTTATGCAATTAAGTACCTTAAATAAATTGTGCATTCTATGTAGATCAAAATTGCCCTTTACAGTATATCATTAAAATTAATATTTTAGAAGATATCAGAGATTATAATAAAATCGCCGCAGAGCGGCTAGCGGGCCTTCCCGCGTCCGGCCGTCCCGGTTGGTAGCGGTCGGGTAGTACAGGATTAATAGGATTGTAATATTGTAATTCATATTACTTTGGCTTCATAGTAAATGCGAATATCATGTGTGTTGGAAGTACTCAAAATAAACCTAATTGTATTATTCCAAGTAAGAGACCGCGAAATATTGCTTAGATGTTTAGATTTTTGGATGGATTTGGATTTTTGGTTATCCTGGATACTTACCATATACATAGGATACTTTATCCCGGTAGTAAGTTTCCGAGTGATATTTTCCGAAAGCTATACGGGCGAAGCCACTGGCAAAAGTACTATTCTTATAACTATGTTTAATTTGGTGTCTGGTAAATAACTGAGTGTTTATATAGGTAGAATAGGAGCGTTAAGAAAAATCAGGAAGACTTATATTCAATTCAATCCAGCCCTATGTCACAGTCTTCTTACTCTGAATACTATTAGTTTTATTTTAAGTACATCAAACACACAAGATATGTAAGGATCGTAGCAGGTGGCGTTCCGTAGTTTCTGCCTACCCCCATGGGAAAAAGGCGTAATTTTATGTATTTAGAGTGTGAGATTTTATTATAATCTCTGATATCTTCTAAAATATTAATTTTAATGATATGCTGTACAGGGCAATTTTGATCTACATGGAATGCACAATTTATTTAAGGTACTTAATTGCATAAGGATTAATGCTGTATTGCTTAAAATCGCATTCATAAATAAGCCATTATTTCTCGTAAAAAGTAAAGGATAAAAATGGTTATTATGGGTTATCCCTAAGAGTTAGACATATACCATCGCGGACTTTTTTGTAGAACTTTTTAAGGTGTACAATACTGTAGCACATTATTTTGAGCTATTTCGTAGGGTTCAGCCAGCGTTCGCAATGTAAGCGCAAAAAAATGTGTTTATTTAAGACATCACATTATAAACCTCTAAAATTATCAGCGTTTCTTTACTATATTATGCATGTTATATACATATAAACCTTCCTCTTGAATCATTCTATCTATTAAAAAAACCTGCATCAAAATCTGTTGCGTAGTTTTAAAGATATAAGCATATATAGGGACAGACAGACAGCGAAGTGACTTTATTTTATAATATGTAAAGATAAAGATAAAGATAAAGATATCATGGATTCATAATTCTTACCGCGGTAGTACGTCCTCTTGCGATAATTTCCGACATACACCCGGGCGAAGCCGCGAGCAAAAGCTAATACTTTATAAAAGTCAAATTCACAAATCGATAAAATAGCTTTATTCAAAATCAGCATACAGGCAAAAATCAAGTAATATAAGTCAACAATTTTTTTTTTTTTATAAACTACCATAACATTTATAAATTAACTGAAACTAATGTAAGACACAGAATGTAGACACATTTTCTTACAGGTACCTATTTCAAATTTAGAATCATTTTAAAAATATAGTGATTTTATTTTAAAAATGACATAGTGATCTATTTTTGTGCCTGGTATAAATTCTATAGCACTAACTAAGAAAAAATCTATAATGTTAATACTAATCGGTACTTCAGTGAGTAAAACTGAGGGCGCTACATTGCAATCGGAGTCTTTATTTTAGAAAAAAGTTTTTGTTATTTCAGTTCTACAGTTTAGAATTTACCTTTTTCTTTTCTATAAATATTTTTAGTCAGGAGCCTAGTCCGGAGTGGTTTAGATTTTAATTAACTTTGATGTTTTGAAGTTTTTGGAGTAACAAGGCTAATGTGTATGGACAATAAGTTGCTAATTTGTTGCAGCAAATAAACAATAAAATACTAGAAAATAGGTTTAATCATATTTTTAGAGTCGATTTTAGTTGGCCGCTCGGACAGCAATATGCCTAAATTACAATGGAGTTTATTTAATTATTAAAAGTAGGTTCAAGCTTAGTTCTAGTACTAATCGACATGTAACGTAACCTTGTTTGGATAAATGTGGCGTAAATAAAATTACTATATTTTTAAAATTATTCTAAAATTGAAATAAGCGCCTGTAAGAAAATGTTTCTACATTCTGTGTCTTACATAAGTTTCAGTTAATTTATAAATGTTATGGTAGTTTATAGAAAAAAAAAAATATTTTGTTGACTTATATTACTTAATTTTTGCCTGTATGCTGATTTTGAATAAAGCTATTTTTATCGATTTGTGAATTTGACTTTTATAAAGTATGCTATAGGTTATAGGATGTCTTAAAGAGTTTCACCCTAAAAAATTAAGATAAGACTACCGAACATTCCAATAATGGCGATTCAGTCTCACTTTATTATGAAAATTTATGGTCACTCTACTCTAATACAGTTTCATACTACTATATTTTAGTGAATAATCTCCTAAAATATAAAACCTGTAGTTATATTCGCCACATTTATCCAAACTAGGCTACCATACCTGTCGATTAGTACTAGAACTAAGCTTGAACCTACTATTAATAACGAAATAAACGCCATTGTATTTTAGGCATATTGCCGTCCGTGCGGCCAACTAAAATCGATTGTAAAAAAAATTTTGAACCTATTTTCTAGTATTTTTCTTGTTTATTTGCTGTAACAAATTAGCAACTAATTGTCCATGCACATTAGCCTCTATTAATTTGATTTTATGGTGAGATACGTACCTACACTTAACCTGAAAACTAAATATAGCATAACTTTTTGTATATTTAAATTTTGATGATTTTTATTTTTGTAACAAATACAAAAAATTAAGACCTTTCTTTTGATGTATCATTTGCCTATCTGCATTATTTAGTTTCTGTGTAATCACGGGCGATCACTACGGCAAGTGGCGGTTCTAGCGGCCAACTGTTTTTGGTCGTAGCGTCTTAGTTTTTTTTGTAACAAATTCAGGAAAAGAGGTGTGTATTGTAACAAATTACAACTAATTCCTGGCAAAATTTCATCAAATTTTAAGAGTTGGCCGCGCGGTGGAAACGGACATAAATATACCAACTTCTGCCCGCGACTTCTCCCGCGTTATACTTTGACCCGTCGCGTCGTATCCCATCGCCCGTCCACGCTATTACTTGGTTGACACTGAACGTTTTTACCGATTTTTTTTTTAAATTTGGTAAGCGCTTTAGGGTCGTAGCGTGATGTTAAATAGCCTATAACCTCAAGACATAGACTATCAAATGCTAAAAGAATTAATCAAATTCGACTAGTTGTTTCACAGATAAAAAAAAAACCGGCCAAGTGCGAGTCGGACTCGCGCACCGAGGGTTCCGTACAAACCTGTAGGTATTTTCGGTTTAAAAATATATATATTTTTTAATTTTTATATTTCAGTTGATTGAATGTAAGGTAAATTGCGGTTTACGATTTATGACGTTTTAAAAAAAAAACTACTCACTCGATCTCGTTCAAACCAATTTTCGTTAGTAGTTTACATGGTAATGTACATCATATATTTTTTTTAGTTTTGTCATTCTCTTATTTTAGAAGTTACGGGGGGGGGGGGGGACACATTTTACCACTTTGGAAGTGTCTCTCGCGCAAACTATTCAGTTTAGAAAAAAATGATAATAGAAACCTCATTACCATTTTTGAAGACCTATTCATAGATACCCCACACGTATGGGTTTGATGAAAAAAAACATTTTTGAGTTTCAGTTCTATGTATGGGGAACCCCAAAATTTATTGTTTTTTTTCTATTTTAGTGTGAAAATCTTAATGCGGTTTACAGAATACACCTACTTACCAAGTTTCAACAGCATAGCTCTTATAGTTTCGGAATAAAATGGCTGTGACATACGGACGGACAGACAGACAGACAGACAGACAGACAGGCAGGCAGACAGACAGACAGACAGACAGACATGACGAATCTATAAGGGTTCCGTTTTTTGCCATTTGGCAACGGAACCCTAACAAACCTACAAACTTTACCTCTTTATAATGTTAGTCTACAGAGTATGGATTAGAGTATAGGAGAGCGTCACCTCGGTGGAACTCCGTGGCTCCAGGTGCAGCGGCACACTGTGCAGGCGGGGGGCTGCGCGTGTGTCGCAGCGGCAGGCGGCGGCGGGACCTTCCTCCCCGCCGGCCCGCGCGTGCGTGCACACCACGCACCACGGCGCCGTCGTCTCCATGCCCAGCTTCAGCACGCCGGTGCCCACGTTCAGCATTTGGAAGCGTTTGCGCACCCTACACCACAACGTTAATCCACACACAAATACGTCCATTCAAACATGAAACCAACGCATATCTAACCAATGCACACATAGATTTGTTACCTTATGCAATTGTATGTATATTAAAATTACCTTGATTGTTTAAGTGAAGTATCTGTATGTCTAGTAATATATCTACAGGATAGCATGGTGCAACTACATAATTTAACTTTAAACCATTTAATAAATACCCAATCCTTAAAACTGCATATGAAATCTGCTTATGATCACCTGAGTGCTTCACCGTAGGGCAGCTGCAGCGCACACAGCCGGACACGCAGCTCGCGACAGGACAGCTGCAGCCGCGGCGCGCGCGGCGCCTGCCGCAGCCGCACCGCCTGCGGCGCCGGCTCGCCGCGCTGCCAGCACGGGCTGCACGACACACGCGCTCTATACATACACTTACTCAGAGAGCGGTTGAAATTCATGTACAACAGTTTATACTGGTACCATTCCATACCATACCCTGATACTGGTCACGACCGGGCTTTCAAGACGGCGTCTGTGACTGTTTCATCATGATTTGTAGTCAAACACTTCAACATTTATTTAAGTATGTGAATATGTGATATGTTTGCCTGTTTTTTAAAAATTGCATTGAACAAATGTCTGTATATAGTATGTATTACAGTAAATAAAGGTTATCTCAGTAAGAGTGTACTTATTAAAATTGGAATATTTTTTTTTCATGCATGTGGCAATTCTGAAATTTGACAGCTGTCACCTCTGTTTATTCCGATTATTAAAAATGGAGCGCTTTTCGAAAGAACAACGCGTTATATTTGTGAAAACTCATTACAAAAATGGCGAAAGTTACGAATAAAGAAAGTTAGGAATTATGATAACGGACTTTTTGTGGCCTCAACTGGACGGCATGAATCTGGACAGCATGTGGTTTCAGCAGAACGGCGCAACCTGCCACAGCGCGCATGAAACAATCAACTTATTGCAGCAACGATTTCTAGAACACATTATCTCACGAAATTCTGATGTCAACTGGCCACCAAGATCGTGCGATTTAACGCCGTATGATTTTTTTCTTTGGGATTTTGTGAAATCTTGGGTTTCTGCGAATAAACCGGAAACAATTCCTGAGCTCAAATCGGAAATCCAACGCGTCATCGGTGAGATACAGCCACATCTCTGTGCAAAAGTCATGGAAAATTTCATGAAAGAGCCTGTCATCGCAGCCGTGGAGGTCATTTGCCGGATATTTTATTCCATACTTAATCGGAACATGTCTTCTTTACAATACAATAAAAATATCACAACTCTGTCATAAAATACTTGTTTTTATTTTAAAATGAAAAAGTGCACTCTTACTGAGACACCCTATATTAATAAAAGCCTCACCACTGTATCTCTACGTTGACATCGTGGTGAGGCTTGCGTGCTTTTGAACTCTAGTTATGTAGTGATAGACTTTACTTTCTCGAATTATGTCTTACTAGCTTTTGCCAGCGGCTTCGCTCGCGTAGAGGTCGGAAAATATCCCACGGGAACCTACTACCGGGATAAAAAGTAGCTTATGTCCTTCCTCAGGCTTTAAACTATCTGCGTACCAAATTTCATTTAAATCGGTTCAGTAATTTTAGCAGGAAAGCGAGACAGACAGACAGAGTTACTTTTGCATTTATAATATTACTGTGGAAGTGTGGATGTGGATGTAAGAGATATACATAAATCTATAGCGCAGCATCTTGCGATCGAATCCAAGATCTAAATTTACTGATATTTCAAGCTGGGAAAGTGCTCAGATTGCAAAACGAAACCGAACTCAAAAGGCGCAAACAAATCTGGTGATTCCGAATACCTATATACTCAATATCGAGCAGGATGTTAATACAAAGAGCGATAAAACGTTACTACCTATATTCTATTTTTCTAATGGATTGATGAGCTCGCCTGTAAGCTTCGCATGCCTACGTATCTATCAAGGTTTGTCCCTCCAGCACTGTGAGTAGTGGTGCACGTTACCCCTTGTTGTCCGATGGCAGCAGCCGCAGCAGCAGCGTGACGTCGCGCGCCAGCTCGCACTCGTGCTCGGGCGCCGCGAGCGACAAGCGCCACTGCACCGCGCCGCCCGCGCGCACTGTCTGCTCCGCGGGCCACACCTGCCACACGACTCACTGTTTACTTTTTAACCCCCGACGCAAAAAGAGGGGTGTTATAAGTTTGACGTGTCTGTCTGTCTGTCTGTCTGTCTGTCTGTGGCATCATAGCTCCCGAACAGATGATGCGATTTCAATAAAAAAAAATATGTATTAAAGGTGACTTATCTGCGAGTGTTCTTAGACATGTTTGATGAAAATCGGTTGAGCCGTTTAAAAGTTGTGGGGGGGAAAGTGGGGAAGAGTAACCGAATGTCAGCAAATATACTCGAGTGGGGTCTCAAATGAAAGCGCACTGAAAGAGAATATTGATGAATTAATCGAGAGTGTTCTTAGCTTCGTTTGATTCTACATTATACTAAGTATATACCTATAAAAAGTACAAAATAAAAAATTAAATTAAAAATTTAAAAGACCCCCGACACAAAAACCTAATTTCCCTTTAAAAAGTAAAAAATAACTCAATCTTAAAGTACCTAAGAATGTATTAATAATTCAAAAAAAAAAAACGTCGCGTTGGGGGACCGCTCCGCGACTGCAGACGTCGTTGATAATAAGACTATTAGTAATTAAATTGTTAGGTTTGAAGCGGTCCCCCAACGCGGCGTATTTTTTTGAATTATTAATACATTCTTAGGTACTTTAAGATTGAGTTATTTTTTACTTTTTAAAGGGAAATTAGGTTTTTGTGTCGGGGGTCTTTTTTTATATTTCGTTAGCTCTACTTACTTCACTTTGTATTACTTATGGAATACGTTATTAGTTGGTATCATACTTTAGTCTGCTGCAAAACTTAAAATCTGTTATCCATTATTTGTGGTGTAAACTTCCTGGTGTTTGCCCTTATTTTTCAACCGACGAAAAAAACGGAGGAGGTTCTCAATTCGACGCGTATATTTTTTTTTGAAGTGAATACTTCTTTAGCGCCGTTGGTTGTGATTTGAAACTCAATGAAACGAAAAAGCGACAGGAAAAAGAGACAGACATAGATTCATAAGATTTAACGTGGGAGAAAATGAGATAGGAAATATATGACGTGACCATGGACGAAAGAAATATGGATACGGCAAATATTGTCACATCTGAACTTCAAAAAAATAAAACACATTCAAAACGTTTTATGTACCTGTACATATTAGAATTTAATCAAAAATGTTCTAAGCACTTGTACATTTTATTATTTCAAGTCTATTATCGTACCTATATATTATATAAATACGGAAAAAAAATGAAAACTAAAAAGAAAAGAAAATTATAATGAGGATCAATTCGACAAAAGGATATAGCAATTTTGAATACTACATCGAATACAATATGAATATCTGAGTTCATTTCTTTTTGAATCACTCAAATCCATCGAGAAATTACGAAGTTACTAAACTTTAAAAAAAAGGGAGTTTTAAAACGCACGCCGCGCGTGCGAAACAGTTGATGACGTCACGAGGCTCGATCGCCCGCCACGCGCCGCACTGCTTTGTTATGATTTGTGGAGTTTAATCGTTGTTTTTTGTTTATGTTTTATGATATTGGTAGATGGGAAACATGGAAGTCGGATTTACCCAAGGCCCAGTCGGACAATCTCGGGAAGATTGATTCGTTTATGGTTGAAAAGTAAAAAAAAAAAACAATTTATTCCAGTGCACAGGTAGGTACTACGTTTTAGAATGTTTTGATTTGGCAGGTAGGTACCTTTTTCGTGTTTCTACAATGTGTAGGCACCTCTCTACCTATTTTAAATAATATTTACTCCCCCAACCCATCCCGTCGCATCGAATCGCCTGCCCGTACGAGGTCTTTGTATGCGTGACGTTTTTCTTTGTGCTCGGCTCCTAAGGGTCTTTGCGTGACCTTATATAATATTGTAGAAGATAGGAAGATATGAAGAGGGGGAAGACCTATATAAGGCGTTGCACCACTAGCACCGGTCCTTTTTTCACTCGGAGCCGTCGTGGGAACAACATCGTGAGGACGTCACTCTGTCGGTTACATTTTAAATTGTGTCTGTATTCGCGCCATAATTTGTTAGTTCTGTTGTGAGTGTATTTTTTTCGTTTAGTTAATTTGTTATTCGATTCCTAGTATTAAATTGTTGTCAGTTCGATTTGCTTATTTGAATAATTTCCTGGAGGTATTTCTAAAATTATTTTTTTAAAAAGTCACTTCTGGTCTAATTTCCAAGATCAGAAGTGGGATTCTTCCCATTTCCATTGCCCACTGTTCACTTGGCTTCATCCAAAGTTCCCCCATTTTTATTTTTGTGTCGATTTATTTTTTTCTGTGTGGTGCAATTATTTTACTCGTGTGTGGGTACTTTTGCTGAGTGTTATTACTGGTGTATCGTTTGATAGTTCGTTAGTCGGTTGGTCTATTGTTTTCAGTTGTCTTGGGTTAGGACGTTAGGATGGCAGACCGCAAACGCGATCGTAGTCGCAGTCGCTGTAGCAGCCGCGATAATAGCTCGGGTCGTGGTTTGCGTCGCAATAGTCAAGGACGGCAAAATAGTGGGTACCGCGAGCGATCTCCTAATGAAAACGACGCGTTAAGGCTCGAGATACAAGCAACGATGTCTCGTCTTAAAACGCTAGAAGACAAATCGAGGGCTTCACCCTTGTCAGTGCGTTCGTGTGACCGTGATAAAACTTTAGTGTCTGATAGTGTACGTGGCCGACGGGCATTGCGGCGCCAGCAAACACCGTCGCTGGAACATAATAAGTTACGATCGTCAGTTCGAATAGAATCGCGTAGCGTGCGTCATTCGTCACCACCGGAGCGTGGCCGCCGTTTAGTTTCACCTTTGCCTAGAGAGACTGTGTCTCGACATACGTCACCGACCCACCGCCGTTCTAACTACCGCCGCTATCCGCGTTCTCGTTCTCGATCGCCGCCGTTATGTGTTTCTGAGCAAGCGTCGGTACGAGTGTCAGACCGTCTGATTGGGAACGTGAATGATAATTCAAATTCAACAGTAACCGATCGTATCGTGGATGCTATTCGGTCAATTAATACTGCGGGCAGGTCTCAACATTGTTATATTTCAAATTTTGATCCTACCCTACACAATATTGATGATTGGTGTGCGGAGGTTGATCGCGCTAAAGTTTTCAAACAATTGGAATGATTTCGAATGCTTGTCGCGTATTGGTAATTGCTTGAAAGGTGACGCTCGATCATGGCTTAACGAATGGGTAACTAGTGACCGATCGTGGAGCAACTTCAAAAAAGAATTTAAACCTTTGTGCCCTAGAGTACTGGACGTCGCGAATATTTTATATGACGTAATGACTAAAAATTCCGATAACTATTCCATGTATGCGGATTACGTGCGTCGGTCATTGCTCCGTTTACGAGTAGTGCGGGGACTTAGTGACGAGCTAATTACGGCGATAATAGTACGCGGTATCACTGATCCCATCATAAAAGCGTCGGCGACGAACGCCAAGCTGTTGCCTACTGACTTAGTTGAATACTTTTCGATCTACGTTAAGCCAAACAATACTAGAGCGTCAAAAGGTTCCGCGTTTCGTTCCGTGAGAGATAAACAAACTACAGATATTTCTCGTAAGCGCAATTTAAATGATATCAAATGTTTCTCCTGTGGGGAATCAGGGCATAGACAGACAATGTGCACTAAGAAACCAAGAACTGATCAACCGCCAAACGGTTCGTCAAATAATTCTACGACTAACCCTACGTCTGCTTTTGTACCGAATAGGTCCGAAACTTGTAATTTTTGTAAGAAACCGGGTCATAAGGCCGAAAAATGTTTCGCTAAGCAAAGATCGGAAGCTGCAAACAAAAGTAGTGTTAACTTCTGCAACGAGTTTGTAAATACCAAGAACAGTGATGTTGTTGTAGCAATTATACAGGACGTAGCGGTCGATGTTCTGATTGATAGTGGGTCAACTATATCCTTAATTTCGTCTTCGTTACTTAAGCATTTTAATTGTTCACGTAAGCCAGCGCTTCGTATTTTGAAGGGGTTAGGTACTCAAGAGGTAGAAAGTACAAGTTACGTGACGTTACCTATTGAACTTGACGGCTTAACCCTCGAGGTAGATTTGTTTGTTGTGTCCGCCGAATATATGAACACGCCGGTCATAGTAGGAACGGATGTTCTTAATAGGGACGGTGTTAGGTACGTTCGCACTAAAGATTGTCAGTCACTTACAAGGAGCGTTAATAATATGCATAGGGTAATGCAAATACAATCCGAGACTTCAATTCCAATCAATACACCCCTAGTTGACGGTCACTTGGATAAATTGTTGGAAATAATTAATAATTTCTCTCAGTATTTTATTTCCGGTACTGCAACATCAACTGTAAATACAGGGTGTATGTCCATTAAGCTTAATACCAATACTCCCGTTTACTATCGGCCGTACCAGCTTTCTCACGCTGAGACTCTTCGTGTCCGTGACATAATTAAAGACTTGTTGAATAAAGGGATTATAGAGGAATCGGAGTCTGATTACGCAAGTCCGATTCTTCTAGTTAAAAAGAAAGACGGCACAGATAGAATGTGCGTGGACTTTCGTAAATTAAACGAAATAACTATAAAATATCGTTTTCCGTTGCCACGTATAGATGACTATATTGATCGTTTAGGGCATAATAAATATTTCAGTTCCCTTGATATGGCAACCGGATTTCACCAGATTCCATTGGACCGGGACTCAGTTCCGCTTACAGGTTTTGTCACGCCAGAGGGGCATTATCAATATTTGAAAATGCCTTACGGTTTGGCGAATGCTCCAGTAGTTTATCAACGTATAATCACAAAAACGCTTCGCGAACTAATTGAATCCGGTGATATCCTTGTCTACATAGATGACATTCTAATCATGAGCCGGAGCATTGATCAGGGCCTTGTTTTGCTACAAAGGGTTCTTGACACATTGACTAAAGCTGGGTTTTCCATCAACTTGAAAAAATGCTCGTTCTTGGCCACAGAGATCGAATATTTGGGTAGATCAATTTGTGAAGGTCAGGTTAGGCCGAGTCATGAAAAAGTGAAGGCTTTGATTGACTCAGCTGAACCGCAAAATGTAAAGCAGGTTCGTCAATTCATGAGTATAGCCAGCTATTTTAGGCGGTATATAGCTGGATTTGCCCAGAAAACTGCGTGTATCGCGGCACTCACTAAAAAGGGAGTACGTTTTAATTGGGGTGTTGAACAAAGGGTTGCTCGTAAGTACATTGTGGAATGTCTAACGAGTGAACCAGTACTTGCAATTTACGACCCTTCATTACCCATAGAAGTCCACACAGACGCGAGTTCAATTGGGTATGGAGCTGTCTTGATGCAAGTACATGAAGGTAATCGTAAGCGAGTGGTGTCCTACTTTAGTAGGCTTACTCAGGGAGCTGAGAGCAGATACCATTCATATGAGCTTGAAACGCTTGCGGTGGTAAAAGCTCTTCAGTATTTCAGGCATTATCTTGTGGGTGTACGATTCACTGTGGTTACCGACTGTAACGCATTGAAGCTTACACAGCGTAAGAAAGATTTGTTGCCAAGGGTGGCTCGGTGGTGGGTATACCTCCAAGATTTCGACTTCAGTCTAGACTACAGGAAAGGCAGCCTTCTGTCTCATGCCGATTATCTTAGTCGGAATCCAGTTAATATATGCACGGTTCAGAAACCCTTGAATTGGGCGCGGATTGCACAGGCTTCCGATGAGGAGACTCGGTCCCTTATTCAAAAATTGGCGGATGGCCAATTAGACTCCAGCCGTTATATTTTCAAAAACGACATCCTTTATGTAAAGTTCGCACCTACCGGTGAAAATCCCAAATTCCTTTGCTATATCCCAAAAGGTCATAGACTTAGCCTTTTACGAATTTTCCATGATGAACATGATCATCCCGGTGTCGATAAGACAGTTGATCTTATCACGAAACACTTCTGGTTTCCAGGGCTGAGGGCTTTTGTACAGAAGTATATACCACACTGTTTAGTGTGTCTCTCCCATAAAAAAGTCCCCCGAGCCCCTTTACAGCCCATTCACTCTTGGGATAAACCGGATTCACCTTTCGAAACTATTCATTTAGATTCCTTAGGTCCTCTTCCCGAAGCCGATGGTTATCGCCATGTTCTTATAATTATAGATGCGTTTTCTAAATTCTGTTTGTTATATCCTATGTACCGACAAGACGCTGATGAACTAAATCGCCATTTCACCAATATGATCTCCCTTTTCGGAACTCCTAAGCTAATAGTAGCCGATAGAGGTCGCATGTTCCAGAGCACCGAATTTCTAAATCGGGTCAAAGACATGGGTTGTGACATTCACCTTATCACCCCTGAAATGCATCACTCTAACGGGCAAGTAGAACGATATTGTCGCACTGTGCTAAACATGGTTTGTATTGAGTGCAATCATCGACGACAAAAGTGGCCGAGTGTTATGTGAAAACTGCAGTTGATTCTCAATATCACAAAACATAGAACAACTCAGTATTCAGCTTTGAACCTATTGATAGGTATTGATGCTGCGACGCCACTCATTCGTAGCTTGGTTCGCGATGTGGCCTTTGAAGGTTCCAGCCCTAATCGGGTAGCTCGTCGCGAAATGAGTCGACGAAGAGCATCAGAACGTCTCCGTTCAAATCAGGGACAACAGGACGCCTATGTTAATCAAGGGCGAAAGCCACCCCGTGTTTTTGAACTGAATTCCTTTGTTTTTGTGAGAAAACAGGCTCAATCTACTGGGAAGCTGGATTCGTGCATGCGAGGGCCTTATCGCGTGGCGAAGGTACTCCCACACGGTCGCTATGAGCTGCATCTCTTGGCTGGCTCGTATGGCAAGTCGACACAAGCAGCTGCTGAATACATGATCCCGTGGCAAGGGGAATGGACTCCCGACGTGTGTACTGCTTTCTTTAGCGGTGAGTGTTTTCTTTAGTTGTGTAACGAGTTAGCGAAATGAGTTTTGCTTATTTTTATGTAAATGATACACTTCACTGAACTTATTTGAAAATTTAGAGGGCTATCTATTAATCTAATGAGTGCATTTTTGTTGGGAGCGATAATGTTGAACGACGCTAAAGGGAAGTCGAGTCTTGCAATTTGAAATAGGCTTGTCTTGGAGCGCATCGGACATGCTATCTCAAATTGACGGATACACTTCAAGTGAGGTACGGTTTCATGTTATTGGATGAGCCTCTGTCTTGGAGTGCATCGGACATGCTACCTAGTATATGGAACATACCTTGGTACTAGCTCATGAAGGGATACTGTCTTGGAGTAGCCTTATCGGACCTACGGTCTTGAAGTAGCCGTATCGGACCCGTGTGGTCTTGGAGTAGCTTTATCGGACCTATGGTCTTGGAGTGGTGTTCTCAGGCATGTTATCCTGGAGCTGTGGTACACGTAGAGTCGGACTATGGGTTTGTCTCTGACTATCGTGTTTAATGGGAATGAGTGCTTGTCGATAAGCATCATATGTACTATGTTATGTCTGGGATTGGTTTGAAACATGCTTATATGTAAACCGACTCACACACGCAAAGTTATGCCTCACGCAGGTCTCTAACGAGTCGTGAGGTGGCGTTCTTCCGACAAGTCCCGCCCCGGGTGGTTGGTTTGGATATTTGAATGTTTCACACCTATTGTGCGTAGGCTATGCTAGGCTAGCCCAAAGTTACTATGCTGTTGAAATAAATGTTGTTGAAAAGAGCTATTTTATCAACAATTATTTTGCTAACAATGAATGTTCTGTTATCTTACAAAATTGATTCTCGTGTGGTTTGTTTGTTCCTTTTGCAGAAAGCGAGGAGTCCGAGCAGGCTGTTGACGAGACTGAGCCAGTTGATGACGAACCAGAACCTTGCACCTCTGGCACGCAGAAGCAGATGGAGATGCCCGATCAGCACTTTAGTGCTTCAAGCAGTAAAGATTCGGGACCTTCCATGCCAACGTTGGAGACAAATCTTCGAAGCTAGAAGATAAAGGAGTCCGAGGACGGTCTCCAGTCAGGAAAGGCCGTGTAGAAGATAGGAAGATATGAAGAGGGGGAAGACCTATATAAGGCGGCCCCTAAACGATCAATTAAATTGTGCAATATTACGAATTGTGCAATATTATTGACCGTATAGGGTAAATATTGAAGATTGCGCAATGATTGAATGAAAGTTTGAGCATGTTTAATTTTTATTGCACCATATTTTTCCATTGCGTCGTGTAGGGTCAGTATTGCGCAATATTTTTTAGTATGATTTTGTCTTGAATGAGGAGTACACGGAAATTTCTGGCGGGAAATCAGACGCGTCGCTTGGGTTTTTGTTAAATTTTTCCAAAAACTGAATTGTGATGAATTTTACGGCAGAAAGTGGTGTAGTTTTGTGTTGTAAACTGTATTAATACTATTCTCCGACTGAACACGAAACATTGCGCGGTTCGTATTATTGTGCAATATAATTGATCGTTTGGATTCAAAGCGCCTCTCAATCTTATTGTACAGTAAATGTATTGTACAATGTTATTGTAGGTCTAGGGGCCGCCTAAGGCGTTGCACCACTAGCACCGGTCCTTTTTTCACTCGGAGCCGTCGTGGGAACAACATCGTGAGGACGTCACTCTGTCGGTTACATTTTAAATTGTGTCTGTATTCGCGCCATAATTTGTTAGTTCTGTTGTGAGTGTATTTTTTTCGTTTAGTTAATTTGTTATTCGATTCCTAGTATTAAATTGTTGTCAGTTCGATTTGCTTATTTGAATAATTTCCTGGAGGTATTTCTAAAATTATTTTTTTAAAAAGTCACTTCTGGTCTAATTTCCAAGAATATATAGTCTATAGCCTTCCTCGATAAATGGGCTATGCAACACTAAACGTACTTAACTCTTCAGCTTTTACTTGGGTGTGCTACGCAATGAATTTTTTGAGACCAAGGCGCGCGCAATGGACGTGTTTTATATGGAATTTTTCACTATTTCTTCGAAAAATAAAAAAAAATATTACCCACGTGTAGAGATTTATATGTGAGGAGGTTGTAAAGGGGGTCGAAAATTTCATTATTTTTGCGATTGGAAACGCCATTTTCGAGATATAAGCAAAAGAAAAGGAAAACAAAAATACAGTACTGTTTTTGCACATGAAGGCGAGGCACGTGAAGGCAAGGCGCGAGGCGCGCGCATTGGACGTGTTTTATATGGAATTTTTCACTTTTTCTTCGAGAAATAAAAAAAAATATTACCCACGCGTTGAGATTTAAATGTAAGGGGGTCGTAAATCCGACGTTTGGCTCCCAGACTGGAGCGGGCTGGGGCTGCCTTAAAGCGGCTCCTGCCCAATCTGGGGGGTCCAAACGCCTCCTGCCGGAGGCTCTACACGGGGGTCGTGCGGTCCATGGCCCTCTACGGGGCACCGGTGTGGGCGCCCTCATTGAGGCTGCGCCCAGCGCGCCGGTTGAGTGCGGCCCAGAGGGTCATGGCCATCCGGTTAATCCGGGGATACCGCACGGTCTCCTGCGACGCAGCGAGCCTCCTTGCCGGAGTGCCGCCATGGGATCTGGAGGCAAAGGTCCTCGCCCACATGTGGGAGTGGTGCGAGGAGGCGAAACGCCGGGGCGAAACTCCGCTGCCGCGACAAATCGCGGCACGGCGGACAGAGCTCCGGTGCGATCTCATGGCGACATGGCGGGTACGATTGTCGCAACCCAGTGCTGGGCACGCCACAATTGCGGCGGTAAGTCCCCTCTTTGAGGAGTGGATAGAGAGGCGTCACGGCGTCCTCACCTTCCGCCTGACGCAGGTTCTCACCGGGCATGGGTGCTTCGGTGGGTTCCTGTTCAGGATAAAGCGGGAGGATACGTCCGGGTGTTTCCATTGCGAGGATCGTCTGGAGGACACGGTGGAGCATACGGTGGAGGTGTGCCCTGCCTGGGCGGGGCACCGCCGTGTCCTCGTGGAGGCGATTGGCGGCGGCGACCTCTCGCGTCCGGCCCTGGTGCGAGCCATGGTACGGAGCGAGAGGGAATGGGAAGCCGTCACCTCCTTCTGCGAAGCAGTAATGCTCGCGAAGGAGGAGGCGGGGCGCGTGAGGGAGTGGCAGTCTCTGCGCCCTCACGTCCCTAGCCGCCGCAGGAGGAGACGCCCCGGGCGTCGGGAGTCAATAGCGGACTCCCGGCCACCGTAGGCGCGAGCTTGCGGGTGGCGAGCAATGGGTAGCTCGCCGCCCGGTAAGGACCAAGCTCGGGTCGACGGCGTGCAGTGTTCCACGCGCGCCTCAAAGAGATGTCAGCAGCAGTGTAGGGGTCTACTAGGACCGATGCCTGCCGGGGTCACGTGATTGTTCGAAAGAGATACCGTGACCCTGGCACATGGGCAACTGATGGAACACGGGTGGGTTTTAGTCAGTAAAAGTCTGACACGCCCTCCCGCTCCGCCCAGAGCGGGAGAAGTCATTTGATGATAAGGGGGTCGTAAAGGGGGTCGAAAATTTCATTATTTTTGCAATAGGAAACGCTATTTTCGAGATATGAGCAAAAGAAAAGGAAAAGAAAAATACAGTACTGTTTTTGCACGTGAAGGCGAGGCGTTCGTTGGTGTGAATTTTAGTTCATAACTACTAGTTATAATCCACACCTTTTTAATCGCGATTAAAAATAGATTTAGTTAAAATAAATTATTATAAACAAAATTTTTGAAATGCAGTATAAAATACATACTTTTAGTTAAGGTGACATGGGGCGTCGCTCCTCATGAAAGTACACCACTTTTTTCTATTTTTTGGGTATTTTGGGACACAAAATAACAATTTGTCCGGTGTAGCAACACTTGTATTTTCGCATCGTGGCACGATACAATATTTTTAGAAGACATTATTCGTTTAAATGTTCTGCGAGTCACGTAACTAAAGGCAGATAGAACGTGCGCGGTGGTGCCGCGGACGCGAACGTGGAAAATGACGACATCAACGAATTGTGCGTATTGGCGAGCGTTTTTGAATAAAAATGGCGATGTTAGTGTCACGTGACCTCAAATTCCCGGTTCAACAATCAAGCTCCATCTTTTTAGGTTGCGTATTTTTCATTACAATGTTACGCAAATATCTTAAATGCATAATAACAATAAACAATACATAGTCAACTAAATTACATCAATAGTTTGCTATCAATAGTAGAATTATTACACGTAATACTGCGAAATCCGACGCCGGCCGCGGAAAAATGGCGGCAATATGGATGACGATGTTTGTTGAACTAACTATTTACGTGCAAATCTTTGTCAAAAACACAATCTTGGCAATAAAAACTGTATTTTACTTACCTGTCCATCTTAAGTTTCAACAAAAACACTTCACACACACAACTTTGCACTTAAAACTTAATTATAATCATACGATTCACCACACTCATCGAAATTTTTATGTCAAACTGTCAACCTTCGTTGGCGCGTTCCAGGGCTGAGATAAGCTATTATATTGCATTGCCCGTCTATTGTGTACTCACTCGTCCATGCATAACCATCATAAA
The DNA here is from genome assembly GCA_932294355.1 of Aporophyla lueneburgensis. Taxonomy (NCBI): domain Eukaryota; kingdom Metazoa; phylum Arthropoda; class Insecta; order Lepidoptera; family Noctuidae; genus Aporophyla; species Aporophyla lueneburgensis. Next base: position 32,044,272 of record OW028744.1, on the reverse strand, counting down.
TGCAGATTATTAATACTAAAATTGTAAAAATGAAATTCCACCGCTAATCGGTGAACCATCGCGACCAATTGCGTCTGACAGATCAAGTTATTTTTGCGATCAAGATACTTCATCGTTTTTGGCAGATGAGAGGCGTTTGTGCACGCACGCATTTGTAGTACAAAGCTTGAGTTAAAGCATCACAAGTTGTAATGCCTTTACTCAAGCTGTTGACGGTTGTTGTGATACACAACATCCATCAACCGTGGTGTTTTGTATACGTGTACGTACCTATTATAAGTTTTTAGTTTTGAAGTGGAAACTTCTTTAGCAGCGTTGTGATTTGAAAGTCTATGAAACGAAAAAGCGACAGTAAAAAGAGACAGACACAACAACGTCATTATGTTTTGTGTCTCTCTTTAACACTTGGGGTAATGGAAATCCTTATGGTGCTCCTTTAGAAAGTTTACTTTTCTATTTGACGTTTTTCGAGCAGGGTTTTTGGACAAATAGACATTTGACTTTTTACATTCGTCGCATTATCTTGAAGCCAAAATTTTAGAAGGTTTCACTTTTACCACGTGTGAATTGCACACATGGTTTTTTTTTATGTATGACCACGCATAACTTTTTACATAGTGGTCCGATTGTGACAATTCTTCTTCTATTGGAAAGGGTATACTCTCAAGATGGTCCCATATAAATTTGGAAAACAAAATCGAACCCTAAAGGTCGGAAAACAGGGGATGATTGATTGTTCACTCACTGATTGTAATGTATAACCACGCATAACTTTATACAGCGTAGTCCGATTTTGATAATTCTTTTTTTGTTGGATAGGGTATATTTTGCCAAGTATTATGAGTACATTAAAGTCACAAAAATTATAAAATAAAAACTTTTTAACAAAAAATTAAACCGCCGAAAAAAGTATAAAATAATAAACCTTGAAATTTTGAGTCGGCGCTGAAAAATCAATGAACAAAGATCACTCAAAGCGCCGACTCATAATTTTAAGGTTTATTACATACATAAAACATAACATCACGCCTTGTTTCCCCGAAGGGTTAGGCAGAGGTGTACCTATAGTACACCCACATTTCGCCTGTTATGTTTAAGTCCCATATGTAATAGGGGGCGAGCCTATTGCCATCCACCGGGCACCAATCCAAGACTCCGGGCTGCTACAGAGAAATTCCAGATGGAAAAACCCAATAACACTTTGCCCGACCTGGGAATCGAACCCAGGACCTCATGCTCAGCAGTAGCGCATGCTACCACTAGACCAACGAGGCAGGCTAAAGGTTAAGGTTTATTATTTTATACTTTTCCGTTTTTTATAAGGAAGTCAACTCGTACGGTATAGATGGTACTGTCCTGCACGCCGTGGTCGGGTGCCAGGTAGATGTCGAAGCCCGTGTGCACCTCCAGCACGGTGGAGCGCGACTCGGAGTCCTCGCCCGGCAGCTCCGCTACAGAACACACTCATACATTATGTCGCACGTCATAACACACACCTCATTATTTTGCAAACTACACTGAGTTGGCGAAATAACTCATTCCGTGAGAATAAAACCAATAAGCATGAACAAAACATGACAATCAAACATTTTAAACTGTCATGTTTCGTGATCAAACATTAAAGAGAACACGCAAGTTGTCACGAAGTCAGAGAGCTCGAGTTAACGCCGACAGTTAATGTAAACGCGCTACTTGGGATCATCGGTGTCGTGTTCAGTTGCTGTGGCCACAAGAGGCACTACTGTGAACATGAAGATCACCGTAGTAAATTACGCATTCAAAATTATTTCTGTAAAGATTTTCTTACGAACCGAAAGTTCTTATGAATGAGATAACTTAGAAATACGGTAGACCTAGCAATTGAATAGTAGGGTCCTTATGATATTTCCCGTTCAGCTTGGCATAACCATGAACCCTAATATCGCGTTACACATATTATATAATAGTAATGAATGTCGCAGGTACGCACTGTTGAAGGCGGTGCAGCAGGGACAGGTGCGCGGCGGCGTGTCGTAGTAGCGCAGGTACAGGCGGAACGGCAGCGCGCTCTGCGGATACTCTGCACAGAACACATAGGGGAAGTACGTCCAAAATGACATACGGTTTTGTTTTTTAATCATATATTTTTAATTAACATAGTTACAATCACTGTTTAGGTTGAATAATGATCTTTGGTTCATAAGTTTTAACCTACGTAAACTCATAATTGAATAGGACCCATATAAAAAATATAATTTAAATTAATCGAAGCCTCTAAGAAAATTCATTTTGTCCATATAGTACGGACAAAATGACATACATAATGAAAACGAAAATTATGAAGTACATATTTCACAAAATATTAAATATGAGCCCAAAGAGAACAATTGTTGCACCGTAGCCACCACTCGTTGGGCTTGGAACGGGAAAAGAGGTCGTTACAATAAACGCATGCGCAGTCATCATCATCACCGTTCGACACAGCTGGAAATATTCTACATTCGAGTCCTCAGCGTAATGAGTCTTCTGTACTTGGGTTCACCTCTTTTCTGACTTCTTTTAAGGATCGTTATCGTAGTTCGATTCAACATTGAAAACCTCATCATTGAATAAAGGTATGTCGTTTTGCCCCGAATGTAAGTATGTCGTTTTGCCCCACAGGTTATCTAAACACTAATTAAGTCATAATTACTATAAACACAAGATTTATAAATAAATACTTTTAAGTAATGCAGCATAATGCTACACTTTTTGAATTTACTACAAAAGATGTAATAGAAATCACGAGAAACTGATCAAAAACAGGACTAAATCAATAAAAATAAAAAACTTTTATGCGCACAAAACGCTTTCCTGCAAGTAACTTCGGCGTGACTAAGTGAATGGCGGTATAAACTTAACAGGTATTCCACCATGGCCGGCGTCACATAATGATATGCCAACTGCAGGATTATAGCCCGCCAATTTCGAAAAAAGCCCGGTGTGTCATTTTGTCCGTCTATGTCATTTTGGCCGTACTTCCCCTACCAATATAGTACACAGCCTGACGCACGGGTTGTATTGCAAGCTGGACGAGGGAGTGTCCCTTCAAAATCTCTTTGCAAATCATATTAATATTTTCTCCCAGACAAATGATTTTTTTTTCTCTGGGAAAGTTAACCATGTTGTTAAAAAAGTACTCCAAAAACGTATGTGATTTTTTAGAAATAGGCGTTCACAATTTCATATTGGAAGTAACTCGGCGGGATGAGCGCAGGAAGTTCAAGCGTGATTGGCATTACGGTGACACTCTCGTAATGATAAAGTGTCGCGCGCTCGGTGAAACATTTCATATCATATCCTGTCCTCAGGGCTCGTCTACACTCACTTTACTCGTGATTTCGCTGCTTGTAATATGAGGTTCCTTTTTTATTCAAAAGACTGTAATTTCCTTTTCATCCGGGTACAAAAATATTTTAGTTAAAATTCTCCCTAGGACCATATTTTTCTTGATCAATTACGAGATTAAATGTAAGCATTGTTAATCGTAATAAAACATTTTTTTTACAAAATGGACAAGAATAAATAAAATAGTGGATTATCATCATCGTTTCAGCCGAAAGACGTCCACTGCTGGACATAGGCCTCCCCCAAGCTCCGCCACTTCGACCGGTTTTGTGCTTCCCGCATCCAGCGGATTCCTGCGGCCTATATTAAAAATAAATTGTGGATTAAAATTTAATTCGTTTCAAAAGTTATACTGTGCATTTCTGAATGAAATGCTGAGGTTTACCAAATGAATCTACTGTGATTCATTTCAAAGTAACCTTTGTTGACGGCGCGTGTGTGTGTGTGTGTCAGTGCATGTTCTCACCATGCACCAGCGCTGTGTAGGCGTGCACGGTGAGTGCTGAGCGTGACACGTTGGTGGCGCGCAGCACGCGCTCGCTGTCAGCCGACGACGACCTGCAAGCAGCTCACTGTCACATTCGAAACACAAATTGTTTTAAGTTTCTTGCAAGTTGCAGCTCAGCATCGGGTTATGTACATATGCTGATCAAAATACCATTCATGAAATACCTTTTCATTCAAATAACAAGGAGTCTAGGTGTTCACCAAGATATTTTTGGTTTCTATGAGCCGAATGTTACATTTGTTGTAAGAGAGCGGAAATATTACTTAAACTAGTATATCAAGTATCATGCTTTTTTTTGATCGGTCATAGAAATTGTGAAAGTAATAAAAAGAAATAACATTGAAGAGCGTGACAATGGTCTTATAAAAAAACAGCGATCTAACAATAACATGTAGTGCGTGAGCAGACGAGAGTGATTTCCGACGGACGGGTTTCTTTTTTTAGAAAATGTTTGCTTACACACGTTCAAGTAACCGTATAAAATGAACCTGACCGACGAATAACCGAAAGAATGAGAAAACGATTTTAATAAAAGTATAAACTTACTTTTATTAAAATCGTTTTCTCATTCTTCACTTCGGACGTGTCATTTTACACGGCGTTCAGAATCAATTTTCCACATTCCACCGTGACCTACTTACTTAGACCATGTGAACAAATTTAGCAAAAACTAAGGCCAAAACTAAAATCCAACTACGGAATAAAACACGCTCAAGAAAATGTTCTCATGTAAAACTGTAGTCGTATTACGAGAGACCTCTGACAGGCAGTGTTAGTTTTAAAAATATAGAACAAAAATCTCTGAAAAGTAAAAAAAAAAAACATGTGCGTTTATCCGGCTCATTAATGACCCTTTAAGTTGTAGGTAACATTTTCATTAATTCATCGTCGCGTCGGGGGACAGTTAATAATACCCTTTCTACAATAGCATACATTCATTATTGCTGGATCTCGTCTGTTATAAATGATAAATGATTTTATTTCTGTAAGTAGGTTTGTACAAACACTTGTACAAGTCAATAATATTTTTTTGAGCTAGATGAGGTCGGCGTTTCCTATCTGACTACTCTGAGAAGAAAGACCGAAACAAACTCAGAGGTCACAGTCTCTTTTAAGGTCCAGACATAATATTGGTAATGTTCAGTCCCGTTTAAATTGGTTACTCTATGCGCCTTCGGAACGCGCCCGAACGGAGTGACATCTGACTTGTCAAGTTTGACACTTGACACTTCTCTTTCTCTTTGATTTTGTGCTTGAACAAGGGAGGATCGTCGCCGCTTGGTTTTCGTGACCTTTCGTAAATTAATCCTTGAGAATCGGTCGTTTTGGTGGACAATAAGTCATGACCCAATTGTTTCCTGTTTAATAACTCCATTTGGTGAAATAATACGGGTTAAGTTTGTTGAAATTGAAGTATTTTGGAGGTTAAGTGACGCTATTGGAAAACGCGTGATTTGAAGACCGCATGTCTGGATGGAGAAAAACTCTGGTGGGTTGCAGCGGCCGTGATTGTAACCTGGAGACACTCATAACGTCACAACACAATACAATACACACTCACTTACATACATAAATCCAGATAAACCCCAGAAGCAGTGTACTTCAACCAGGTGAGTCCTTTGTTTGTCGTATTGTAATTTTTTCGCGACCTTTTGTAAATTAATCCTTGAGAATCGGTCGTTTTGGTGGACAATAAGTCATGACCCAATTGTTTTGTGTTTAATAACCCCATTTGGTGAAATAATACGGGTTAAGTTTCTTGAAATTGAAGTATTTTGGAGGTTAAGTGACGCTATTGGAAAACGCGTGATTTGAAGACCGCATGTCTGGATGGAGAAAATCTCTGGCGGGTTGCAGCGGCCGTGATTGTCACCTGGAGATACTCATAACGTCACAACACAATACAATACACACTCACTTACATACATAAATCCAGGTAACCCCAGAAGCAGTGTTCTTCAACCAGGTGAGTCCTTTGTTTGTCGTATTGTAATTGTACTTATAGAATTATATTATTATATTGTTCTGCTCCGCGCACGGCGGACAGTTTCGCTCGCCACTTCTTGACCCAGGGCCCACGATTATCGCGCTTCCACATAATATTAAAATCCTATGGTAGGGGTCTGGCCTGGCAGCGAACATCCTGGTAGCAGAGCGTGGTTCTAACCTACACAACCAACAAATTGGGAATTTACAGTAGGCTAATTACTTGGCAGTCTCGATAAGGAAATAGTAATTCGCTGTAAATATTTGTTAACTATGATTGCTTGTTTATTTGAAATAATTTGTTTTAAGTTTGTTGAGACGAGTAACTCATTTTGCCGGGGTCAACCGGGGTTGCATATGCTGATAGAGTTGGTTAGATTGGGCTATGTTATAACCTCTTGTTGTTGTATTTGACCTCTGTGTTGTATTGAATGTCAGGAAGACATTAAAATATTGAGTTTGTACCATTGACATGGTTGTTTGTGAAAGTTGACATTTTGAGCATTAACATTGTTGTAAATTGGAATAAAGGTTTATTATTGTTGTACCATTGATATAGTGGTTTGTGAAATTAACATTTGAATATTTGAATTGAATTTGAAGTATAATTTTTTGAACGTTGACATTGGTTTTGAATTAAAATAAAAGTTGTTGTTGAATTGAATTGAAACCAATATTTTGTTATTTCTTGAGTTGCTGACTAACAGTTTGGTAGTTTGATTGTTTGCTTGTAGTTATTTTGTAATTGACTGATTGAACTTTTTTATTTGATTATTTAATTATTTGGTTTATTTGAATTGTTTGTTTGTGCAATGACATACACATGGAAATATTGCAGTGCCGGACACCTGTCCAGGTCAAGCCGGAGACCTCGGTTGTTTCAGGTCCCGGACTATTCCCCACCGAGTGTCTCCACGTTGTTGTCGTGGTGGGGCTTGCGTGTCTCAGTGATCTTGGAGCTTTGCCGGTAGAGTCACTCATGCCGGAAAGGTCCAAGTGAGAGGCCAGACTAAGAGAGACACAAGCAGGGTCCATAACATCGGACTACTGTGAGGGGCGCGCCGTCTGGGGGTTTTTTTTTTTTTTTTTTTTTTCAGGATGGGAAATCATCAAATGACTTCTCCCGCTCTGGGCGGAGCGGGAGGGCGTGTCAGACTTTTACTGACTAAAACCCACCCGTGTTCCATCAGTTGCCCATGTGCCAGGGTCACGGTATCTCTTTCGAACAATCACGCGACCCCGGCAGGCATCGGTCCTAGTAGACCCCTACACCGCTGCTGACATCTCTTTGAGGCGCGCGTGGAACACTGCGCGCCGTCGACCCGAGCCTGGTCCTTACCGGGCGGCGAGCTACCCATTGCTCGCCACCCGCAAGCTCGCGCCTACGGTGGCCGGGAGTCCGCTATTGACTCCCGACGCCCGGGGCGTCTCCTCCTGCGGCGGCTAGGGACGTGAGGGCGCAGAGACTGCCACTCCCTCACGCGCCCCGCCTCCTCCTTCGCGAGCATTACTGCTTCGCAGAAGGAGGTGACGGCTTCCCATTCCCTCTCGCTCCGTACCATGGCTCGCACCAGGGCCGGACGCGAGAGGTCGCCGCCGCCGATCGCCTCCACGAGGACACGGCGGTGCTCCGCCCAGGCAGGGCACACCTCCACCGTATGCTCCACCGTGTCCTCCAGACGATCCTCGCAATGGAAACACCCGGACGTATCCTCCCGCTTTATCCTGAACAGGAACCCACCGAAGCACCCATGCCCGGTGAGAACCTGCGTCAGGCGGAAGGTGAGGACGCCGTGACGCCTCTCTATCCACTCCTCAAAGAGGGGACTTACCGCCGCAATTGTGGCGTGCCCAGCACTGGGTTGCGACAATCGTACCCGCCATGTCGCCATGAGATCACACCGGAGCTCTGTCCGCCGTGCCGCGATTTGTCGCGGCAGCGGAGTTTCGCCCCGGCGTTTCGCCTCCTCGCGCCACTCCCACATGTGCGCGAGGACCTTTGCCTCCAGATCCCATGGCGGCACTCCGGCAAGGAGGCTCGCCGCCTCGCACGAGACCGTGCGGTATCCCCGGATTAACCGGATGGCCATGACCCTCTGGGCCGCAAACAACCGGCGCGCTGGGCGCAGCCTCAGTGAGGGCGCCCACACCGGTGCTCCGTAGAGGGCCATGGACCGCACGATCCCCGTGTAGAGCCTCCGGCAGGAGGCGTTTGGACCCCCTAGATTGGGCAGGAGCCGCTTTAATGCAGCCCCAGCCCGCTCCAGTCTGGGAGCCAAACGTCGGAAATGCTCAACGAAGTTCCACCGGCTGTCGAGGACAAGTCCCAAGTACTTCATCGTCGACTCGACGCCGATGTGAACCCCTCCTACCGTAAGTTGGGAACCCGCAGGTGGCGCGTTCCGAGGACCATGAAAACCCATGGCCTCGGACTTGTGCAATGCCACCTCGAGGCCCAATTGCCGGATCCTATCGACGATCGTCGCAACCCCGCGTGTCATCAGTTCGGCCGCCGCCTCGTACGACCTCCCCTGCGCAAGGACCAGCGTGTCGTCAGCGTAGCAAACTACGCTGACGCCGCTAGGGAGGTCGGCGCGCAGCACCCAGTCGTAACCGATGTCCCACAGATGCGGCCCCAGGACCGATCCCTGTGGGACACCGCACGACATCTCTCGCCGGTTCCATTCCCCCTCGTGACCGGGGTAGATGACGGCCCTATCCGTCAGATAGGCCTCGATCACGCGACAGAGGTAGGTCGGCATCCGGTGATACCGGAGTGCCTCCCTAATGCAACTCCAGGGCAGGGTGTTGAAGGCATTGGCGATGTCTAGAGACACCGCCAAGACGACCCCACCCCGGGCCACTGCATCCCCCGTCGTGAGGGCTCGCACGCGCATGATGGCGTCCACCGTAGAGCGCCCCTTGCGGAAGCCGTACTGGCCGTCCGACAAGTCCGGCCCCTCCCGCACCAGCCACCCGACGAGGCGGTCTGCAATCACTCTTTCAAAGAGCTTGCCCACCTCGTCGAGCAGCACGATGGGCCGGTAAGCGGACGGAGAGTCCGCTGGGCGCCCAGGCTTCTTAATGAGGACCAGTTTCCCCGTCTTCCAACAAAGTGGGAACTGGCCCCTCTCCAAGCATGCGCTTAGGAGCCCCCTGAGTCGAGGCCCGAGAGCTTCTGAGGCCAGGACCCATGCTTTGCCAGGCAAGCCGTCGGGTCCTGGGGCGGTATTCTTGGCATTAAGCCTTCGTACCGCCACCCTCATCTCTACCTCGGCCACTTCTGGAGCACCGTCGTCGTCGTCAGTGGTGTGGTCCGCATCGGGCACCACAGTAGGCGGAGCCATGGGTGGGGGACTATGTTCCCCTCGAGAAGGGAACAGAGCGCTCACCACGCCCTCCACGAGTTGGGGCCGGAGACTCTGAGTCAGCGGAGGAGCCCATTGGCGGAGTTTCTCCCGGACGGCCTTGTAGGGCCGTCGCCGTCTGGGGGTCAGAACAAAGTTCATATTCTAGGACGGTGCGTAATTCAATCTTCGAGTTTTGAAGAATGCATAGAGGGGTATCGTCATGCATTTGCGATGACTTCCTTCTGGTATGCGTCTGTCTATCAGACGTGACCAAGAAGGTACAAGAGCAGGGAGGAAAGAAAAAAAAATTGAGTATAGGAGAACGGGACCACACCCTTCAAAGGATTAAATCATGAACAAGACAGACGGAAATAATCTACCCCAGGGCGGTACCGACTGCTCAGCAGCCGGAGAATCCGCCACGTCCCCTACGGGAACGTCAAGCCCCCAATCGTATTCTGGGGGGGGCAACGAATGTCTTTCGCTTGCCGATGGCAACAAGAGCCGAGGAGGCTCATCACGTTCTCGGTCATTCGAGGACCTGACAAATTTTAATTTTAAGAAGCCTGACCAGCGGTCAGGCGGTAGTCGCGCGGACGCTCCCTCCAAATTTTGGGGCAAGCGTCCGCGCGACTATGAATCGGACCGCACTGGGTCGGTAGGACCATCCTCGAGCGAGGAAAGCCTACCGGCTGCTAAAGTGCCCACAGGGGGGAGAGGGAGAGGTCGCGTGTCATCCCTCGGAGCAGCTATTACAATGCTTTCGCGTGACACTCGGGGTCGCTTCAAGCGCCCTGGTACGTCAGAAGTCAGTGGGGCGAGCGACTCTGGTGATGACCCTACAGCATTGGTCAGCACTAGAGTGGAGCTTAGTGCTGCACAGCGTGAAGCACGTAAGGCGGTAGCGAATGATGAAGTCGCCGAAATGGCAAGACAGGCGAGGGAAAGGCGGTTACAAGCCGCTGCTTCCACAGAGGGAGTGACAGCGGCGGCTCTCAACCGCCAGGTCATGGACGGCGTGGACGTGATCCTGAAGGTGGCCACGAAATCGGGAAACCTAAAGGGCACTTTCACGCGGGCTCTTAAGGAGGCGGCAAGTGGAATTAAAGAGGCAGTGGAAGTCCTCCTCAATCGCACTACCTCGGAGGAGACCTTAAAACTGCAGGAGGAGAACTTCCGCCTCCAATCGAGAATGGAGGAACTTCAGAGAGAGGTCACCGCTCTGAGGGCCGAATTCAGCCAGCAGCTAGCAAATCCGACTCCCGCAGCTGCTACCTCCGTTCCAGCACAGGTGTTCCTGGAACAGGACCAACTGGCCGATAAGTTGGCGCGGCGCGTAACGGATTTATTCGGAAATATCCTGAATGCTCGATTGGCCAATATGCAGCCAAGTCCAGTTCCTGAGGGAAACCACCGGCCGTTACTTGCAGCGGACAAACGGCGACAAGAACAATCGCGGTCGGGGCACACGCAAGAAGCCGAGAAACCCGAGGTGAATAACAGGCCTGCCGAGGTGGCCAAAAAGCCTGTGGAGGGGGCCAAAAAAACCCGCGAAGGGGACCCAAAAGTCCGTAGGCACGCGACCTGCCACTGCGCCGTTGGCAGAATCCGATGGTTGGACGAAGGTCGTCAGCCGTAAAAAGAGAAAGAAGAAGAACGGTAAGAGGAGGAAAGCCGTAGAACCGACCGGACAGGCAGCCAAGAATGGCCAGAAAACGCCTACAGTCCATATCCCTCGTTCTGCGGCTGTGGTAATCACCCTGCAGCCCGAAGCTGAAAAAAGGGGCGTCCAATATGCGACGATTCTGGCAGCGGCAAGAAAGAAGCTGCCTTTTAGCGATTTTGGCACCCCAGCCGGCTTCCGATTTAAAACAGCAGCCACGGGTGCCAAAGTGTTCGAGCTGTCGGGCACGGGAAGTGAAGAGAGGGCAGATGCTCTAGGAGCCAAGCTGCGGGATGTTCTCAACCCAGAGGAGGCCCGGGTTGCAAGGCCTACTAAAACAGCTGAGATGCGCATAAGTGGGCTGGATGATTTGGTAACCCCAGAAGAAGTAGCGGTAGCCATAGCCCATAAGGGTGAGTGCTCACCTGAAAGCGTGAAGGCGGGTGGAATCAGGTTCGGCGTTGACGGGCTGGGCACGATTTGGGTGCGGTGTCCGGTTACGGCGGCTAAGCGAGTGACCGATGGGGGACGCCTTCTGGTGGGTTGGGTGTCAGCGAGTGTCAAACTCCTGCCACCCAGGGTCATGCAGTGCTATCGCTGCCTGGAAAAGGAGCATGTCCGGGCACAATGCACTGCAGATACAGACCGCAGTGACCTCTGCTATCGCTGCAGTCAGCCTGGCCATAAGGCGGCCCAGCGCTTGTTGGAACCAAACTGCAGCCTTTGTGCAGCTGCAGGAAAGTCCGCAGGGCACAGCATAGGTGGAAAAGCCTGTGGTGTGCCTAAAAAGCGCAGCAAAAGGTGGGCTAAGACTGTTGGGGGAACTGCACCCCCCTTACAGCCTAGCACCCAGTCGGTCGACTCTCGACCCAGGGAAAGACGAGTCGCCGAGGAAATGGAGTGCCAGTAATGGCACAATTCCATTTCCTTCAGGCTAACATCAACCACTCTACCAGAGCTCAGGATCTTTTGCTCCTGAGTATGGCAGAGTGGTCGATCCATGCGGCGGTGGTCGCTGAGCCATATTTCGTTCCCCCCCGAGATAACTGGGTGGGAGACCTTGACGGCCTGGTGGCCATTATAGGTGGGACTCTTGTGAACGCCTCTCGAGGTCACGGCTGGGTAGCCGCCCTCGTGGAGGGCATAGTCACTATCGGGGTTTATTTCTCGCCCAACAGGAGTCTCGCCGACTTTGAGAGCTATCTCGTAGATTTGGGAGCCGTCGTGGGCCGGTATCACCCTCGACCCACGTTGCTTCTCGGTGATTTCAACGCCAAGTCTGCGGCTTGGGGTTCATCGGTAGTGACACTTCACCTCTGGGATCAGTGGATCCCAGAGGTGAAGTGTTGGAGGAGTGGGCCATCACGACTGGGATGACCGTTTTAAATAGGGGCTCGGCCTACACGTGTGTGCGGCAGAGGGGCGGGTCAATAGTGGACATATCGTTTGCCAGTCCCTCTGTCGCGCACCGCATCCATGATTGGCGTGTTATGGCAGAGGTGGAGACACTGTCGGACCACAAATACATACGCTTCAATGTCTCTCCCCAGACCGCTGGTAGTCATTACCAATCGGCCCCTCACACAGTCGGTCCACGCTGGACGCTTAAACGCTTGGACAGAGAGGCTCTAGAGGAAGCCGCTATCGTCCAAGCTTGGGTCCGGGAGTCGGCAACAGCAGATCCCATCGACGTCGAAGAGGAGGCGCTGTGGTTCAGCGAGGCAATGATGCATATCTACGAAGCATCGATGCCACGCGTCCACACACAGTCCACAAGACGCCGACTGTACTGGTGGTCTATCGAGATCGAGCGGTTGCGCGTCGCATGTACGGATGCCAGACGCCCGTACACGCATTACCGGAGGAGACGTCGACGGGATCCACGTGAGGAAGCTGCGCTCTACGAAGTATACCGTGCGGCGAAGGCGGCTCTGTGGCTGGCCATAGGTGAGTCGAAGACGCGAGCCTGGGAAGAACTGCTGGAGAATCTAGATGGAGATCCGTGGGGGCGCCCTTACCGTACAGTCCGGGGGAAACTTCATCCCTGGGCCCCTCCACTCACGGAGAGTCTCGAGCCGCAGTTGCTACAAGAAGTGGTCTCAGCTCTCTTCCCTGCAAGAATAGAGCACGAACCACCAATGATGACTCTGCTCACAGCCACAGAGCCTGAAGAAGAGGAGGCAGAAAGCGTCCCAGAGGTGACACAACCTGAGATGATGGCGGCCGTGAGTCGGCTCCGGGCTAAAAACACAGCTCCGGGGCCCGATGGGGTACCAGGCCGTGCTCTAGTACTTGCCGTAAAGCAACTGGAGCCCCCGCTAAGAGGACTCTTTTCAGCGTGCCTTGAGCGGGGCCAGTTTCCCACTCAGTGGAAATCAGGACGACTGGTCCTTCTCAGGAAGGCAGGGCGCCCTGCAGACTCGCCATCCGCTTATCGGCCCATAGTGTTGCTAGACGAGGTGAGCAAGCTATTCGAGCGTATAATCGCAGACCGCCTCATCAATAATCGCAGATCGCAGACCGCCTCGCCGAATCTGGATGACAACCAGTTTGGGTTTCGGCACGGGCGCTCTACCATTGATACCATAAAGAGAGTCAGAGAGCTGGCGGGGGAAGCGGTGTCCCAGGGAGGGGTATTGCTGGCTGTGTCCTTAGACATCTCTAACGCATTTAACACCCTGCCCTGGAGTTGCGTTAGGGAGGCGTTACGTTATCATCGGGTGCCTCCCTACCTCCGCCACATTGTGGGAGCTTATCTTACAAGGCGATATGTCACCTACACGGGGCGCGACGGCAGAGGCCGGCGTGAGATGTCGTGCGGTGTTCCACAGGGTTCGGTCGTAGGTCCGCTCCTATGGAACATCGGATACGACTGGGTACTGAGGGGCGAGCTCGAGCCGGGCGTGAACCTGACGTGTTATGCGGACGACACGCTGGTCACGGCCCGGGGGAGCTCGTACGGGGAGGCAGCGTTGCTGGCGACGGCTGCGGTCTCGCGGGTGGTGAGCCGCATACGGCGCCTAGGCCTGGAGGTGGCCCTCAACAAGTCGGAGGCCATGGTCTTTCATGGTCCCCGGCGGGCGCCGCCGGCCGGATCGCAAATCGTGGTCGGGGGGGTGTCGGATCGCTGTCGAGTCTACCATGAAATATCTTGGATTGGTGCTCGACAGCCGGTGGGACTTCGGCCCTCACTTCCGGAGGCTGGCGCCCAAGTTGTTGGGTGCGGCTGGGGCGCTGTCAACGCTGCTTCCCAATCTGGGGGGCCCGAGCGCTGCTTGTAGGCGGCTCTACGTGGGGATCGTGCGATCCATGGCCCTGTATGGGGCCCCGATCTGGGCGGCTGACCTGACGGCCGGCAGCATCGCTGTTCTGCGAAGACCGCAGCGAGCAATGGCCGTCAGAGTCATCAGGGGGTATCGCACGATCTCCTACGAGGCGGTTTCTGTGCTGGCTGGATCCCCGCCGTGGGACCTCGAGGCAAAAGTGCTCGCGTCACTATATCGGCGGCGCGAGGAAGCGACGGAGCGGGGCGAGAGACTGACGGACCGACACATGGAGCTTCGTCGGTCGCAGCTCCGCGCAGCCCTGGTGGCGGGCTGGCGGGACAGGCTTTCACGCCCTACCGCCGGGCTCGCCACCATCGAGGCGGTCCAGCCAGTACTCGAGCGCTGGCTCGGGAGGGAACACGGCTCCCTGTCGTTTCGGGCGACGCAGGTGCTCTCGGGGCATGGTTGCTTCGGGAAGTACCTGTGTCGCATAAACAGGGAGCCGGAAGCCCGGTGTCACCACTGCGTCGACTGCCGGGAGGACACGGCGTGGCATACACTGGCAGAGTGTGCCGCTTGGGAGGAGCCGCGCCGTGCCCTCATCTCAGGAGTAGGCAGTGACCTGTCGCTGCCGGCTGTGGTCGAGTCAATGGTCGGCAGCGAGGAGTCCTGGGACGCGGTGGTAACCTTCTGCGAAACAGTCGTGCCGCAGAAGGAGGCTGCGGAAAGGGAGCGGGAGATCTCTTCCGCTCACCCGGCCCGCAGCAGGCGCACCGGGCGTCGGCGGAGGGCGGATAACGCCCTCTTCCGGCCCCCCTAAATGGGACCAGGGGCAATGGATCTGGGGACATCCATCGCCCCCTATTTCTTAGGACCCGGGATGGCGGCGCGTTGTGTTCCACGCGCGCCTCTGTGATGTACGGGGGGAAGTTTAGCATCTCACTCCCCCCTAACGTGAGGAGGCCCGCAGAGACGGGCTGGCACCAGTCGGGGATCGCGGAAGACGCAATAGTTCCCGTGGTCCCCGACGTAGGTGTGGGACGGAACACCGGGGTGGTTTTAGTCAGTAGGAGTCTGACAGACCCCTCCGCCCACCCCAGGGCGGAGGACATCCATGAGGATTCCCACCTCGATATCAAAAAAAAAAAGGTCCCGGACTATTGAGTAGATTGCCTACTTTGGAACTGCCATACTTTGACGGTCGCTTGGACCATTGGTTGAGTTTCCAAAACCTTTTTGAAAGTTTGGTTGATGCACGCTCGGACCTCAGACCCGCCCAAAGTTGGCCTATTTGTTGTCTGTCCTGGAAGGTGAGCCTTGGTACAGCATCTGTCGTTGACTGACTCAGCCTACCCTACCGCTTTGGAACTACTCACCCGGCGGTACCAAAATAAACGTTGTTTGGCTGACGTTCATATTGAATTGATTTTGGGGTTACCGGTAATTACTAGTTTGTCAGCATTGCGTACTGACCTGTTGAACCCGTTGGTGGCAGCGACCAACGCTTTAAAGCAATTGGAGTTGCCGGTGGACCATTGGTCTTACCTTTTGGTGCATGTTGTGCTGCAACGGCTTCCTGCCGATTTGAGGGCTCGTTTCGAGCAAAAGTATGGTGGGGATAGTGTCACACATCTCCCCCTATTTGGTGACCTCGTCAAATTTTTGAAAAGAAAGAAAGAATACCGTTTATTTGTCACAGTCCGTAAAACACAAAATAAAATAACAGGAAAAAAATAATTAAAAAAGAAAACCAACATGTGTGTGCCTCACGGCTGCGCCAAAAAGGTTCATTTCAGCATTAATGCCAGACAGATGCTGTCTGACGCTGGTTTTCTAATGAACCTATAGGGACAAGTGACGAGGAGTACAAAACAGTTTCAACATACATTGTTTAATACTTATAAATAAAAAAATAGACTAGCCATTAATCATATAAATTATAAATTTACCCACAAACACAAGACAAAACGAAACGAAGACAACAAAAACTAAGGAAAAACCAAGGCAAAAACTTCTACCGCGCGCGTTGTACTCACACATACAGCACCTTATCGCCGCGGATGGCACGACAGCGTCATCTAGTCGAGGACATTTGAGCCAGCAAAGGATGGAAACCGGGTGGCACAACAGGAATTATGTTTAAAGTATTAAGCATTTGATTTCATATAAGTGATACGTTTAAGGCGACCATGTTAATTTTCCGTTATGAATCTAATAGATACTGCCGTAAACGTGTTCTGAACGTGTGGATAGTGCCCAGAACCTTTAGTGGTGGTGGGATATTATTCCACACCTTAGATGCAGCGTATCGGAAAGTGCCTCTGAAAGCCGCTGTCCTATGAGACTGTGTTGAGAGCTGCTGCGCACATAGCCTGGGCGCGCAATCCCGTCTACTAGCCATCCAACTAAGCTTGTCATACAAATACATCGGTTTCTTAGACTTAATGACACCAAAGAGTAAGCACGCTAAGTGTAACTTTCTTCTCGACTTCATCTTGAGAATAAAATGTTTGTTAAGAAAGGGGGTAACATGACTTCTAGGAGGAACAGAGTAACAGAAGCGTGCACATGCGTTTTGGACTCTTTGTATAAGTCGATCGGTAGGAGCCAGCTAACGTGGGCCGTAAACCGTATCAGCGTAGTTTAATTTAGACAGAACAAGGGTTTCGACTAACTGTTCGCGAAGCTTTTCAGACAAAAAAGGTCTCATTTTGTAAAGCAGTTTCAGACGATAAAAGCAATTTCTTACTGAGTTAGCAACGTGTTTTTCAAATCTAAGACTGTTATCCATATAGAGACCAAGGTTCCGCGCTTCATTCACACGCTCAATAGGCTCACCCATTAGAGTTAAATTTAGGCTCAGAGGTACCTTTTTTAACTGCTGCCTCGTACCAAACAACATATACTTGGTTTTCAATGGGTTTAGTGCCAAACAATTCTCATCTGACCAGGCGGAGATTCTTTCTAGGTCGTCGTTTAAGTCTCTGATGGCCGATTCATTTATCAGGACTAAAAGATAAATACAGTTGGACGTCATCGGCATAAATATGATATTTGCATTTCTGAAGACACTTTATTATGTCTGCACAGTAGAGAATGAAAAGAATCGGACCCAAAATTGATCCCTGAGGAACGCCTCTATCTATAGAACTCAGGGCTGAAGTCAAGGTTGTACCATCCGATAAACGCAATTCCACAAGTTGTTTTCGGTTACTGAGGTAGCTGTGGAACCATTGAATGGCATTGTCGTCAAAACCGTAGTATTTTAATTTAGACAGTAAAAGCGGGACGTTTATGCAGTCAAATGCACGGGAAAAATCGAGTAACACCATAATTGAACACATACCCTTATCTTGGGCTGCTAGAATATTATCTGTAACATCTAGTAACGCCGTAGAAGTGCTGCGCTGTTTCCTAAAACCAGACTGCAGATCAGGCAATATTTCATTCTGTTCCAAAAACCGAGTTAATTGACGGCACACTACCTTCTCTATTACTTTTGACAGACAGGGCAGAATACTGATTGGCCGCAAGTCTTTAATTTCTATAGGGTTAGGAATCTTGGGAAGGGGTCTAACTGTGGCAATTTTCCATTGGTAAGGAAACTTTGATGTCCAAATGGAAGAATTAATTATATGGGTAATGGTTGCTAAAGTGTGCGGCAAAGTTAAGGTAAGCATACTTAAGGTTATGTTGTCGTAGCCTAGAGCATTTGACGTCAGTTCTGAAATAATGCGGGAGATGTCATTTTGGTCTACCGGAGCAATGGTGAATATTGCGTCACTATATCTGTGAGTCTCAAAAAACGATGTAATTGACGTGCTAGCTACCGAATTGCCAGGGACATTCAAAAAAGAGTTATTTATTAGGTCTGGGTTTCTAAAATGTGGAGGAAGGTCCTGTCCTTGCTTTGGGGGTGCAAACGTAGATTTAATGTTCTTCGATAGTAATTTTGGGTTGTTTATTTTATTATTTATGTTGTGCCTAAAGTATGCAATTTTTTCATGATACAAGGAACTTTCAACTAAAGATTTAAACTGTTTATAATAAGCTTTTTTTGTTCCTGATTTAGTGGCCCTATATGTAGCTAATGCATTGTCTCGCAGCCGCATCATTAGCTGGATAACATCCGTAATCCAGGGATAGGATAATTCCTTAATACGACACGTTTTAAACGGCGCGTGGACATCAAACAATGATATTATGCAGTTATTAAAAGTATCAACCATGTCATTCACATCGGTAGATTCAAAAGTATTACCTATGTTTGATTGTGACAAATCCGCGTTAAAACTATCCAGAAAAATGTCTTTAATCGGCCTAAACTTTATGATGTATGGTATAAATTTGTCTCGCTTTAGGTGAAATTCACTGACTATTATGGAATGACCTGCAATCGAACCAAAGGATTCCACCGTCGTGTACCTTGCCCTAAGGTCTGTGCACAGTAGGTCGATAAGTGTCTCACTCGTATCTGTGAAGTGAGTGGGCATCGTGACAAGTTGAACTAGACTCATACAATCTAGAAATTGTTGTACTTTTCTAGTCTTGGGGTCGTTTATGTTGAGCATGTTCACGTTAAAATCGCCGAGCAATATATAATGATCACAGTTTCCTAGCGTAGCAAAAGTGTTCGTGATGGCATCAAGGAAGTGGTCTATATCAAGCCACGGTGGGCGGTAAGCTGTACCAATAGCAATTTTTTTCCCGCTTAACGATATAGTCAGCCACATCTGTTCGACGGAAACGAACCTGGGATCAATCGTGCTAGTACAGATGCGCGCGCTCAGACCGCGACGCAGATAAAACCCGACGCCCCCACCACGTCCCGCGCGAACCACTGACGGACGCGGAGTATGACGTAGACGATACCCGGGCACGCACGGCGCGCGCCTGTCCTCCCCCGGTCGCAGCCAAGTTTCGTTTATAGACATTATGTCAAACTTATATCTATCAATGGCACAAACCAAATCATCGTGGCCCGTACCCAGAGACCCTGCGTTAAGGAAGCCAACCTTAAGATATTTTCCAAATTTAGGCATCATGACGATAATGTAAAACTACTACTACCGCTATTACTTCATTTGCCAATGCGCAGTCATTGAAAAAGTTATAATTATTTTGGAGGATGAGTGTCGGTTTGTGGATAACTCTGGCGTTGCCACTGAGTCGCGCCAGCCGTCTTCCCGGCCACGAGACCAGGGACGGACTAGGGCTCGCGGGCCTGTTGATGGTCGCCCCGTCGCTCGTTTTGCTGGCACCCAGAGTCGTCCTGGTTGTGAGTTTTGTAGGGACACGGGGCATGGCATGGCAACTTGCGCGGCCTTTTTGAAATTGCACGTGAGTGCCCGCCGCCGAATTGCCAATGCACGCCGCATGTGCTTCTCTTGTTTGGGGGCTCACTTCCATCGGGACTGCCCCAACCCCCGCCCTTGTAGAATTTGTAGGGGGTCCCATTTGGACATATTGTGCGCTAACGCGAACCACGCTGGCAGACCAGCCTCTGATGAAGTTTCGTGCACGGGGGGGTACCATGGAGTTGGTCACCGGGCTTCTGGCTCGCCGGTTCAGAACCGGGGAAAGGCCCACAATTTTGAGCGCCGCACTCCACCCCCCGCGCAAGTTGATCGGGAGCCGCGCGACCGCCATTTGGTCTCCCCGCGTAAAGGTGATTACGCAATTAATGCTAGGCAGCGCTGGCCAGACCAGCACCGCCTTCCCTCCCCTCAATTGGCGGAACGTCCCCGTTTGGAGTCACGCCCCCCGCCATTCAAGCATCCGGTGGGATATGCCCTTCAGGCGATGGCGCGTGGCTCGGGACACCGCGCGGACGAGGAATTTGACCTCCATCCTCGTCGGGAAAGACTTGGACCTGGGTGCGGCGATCGGTCGCCGCCCAGGCATTGTTAGGACATTGGCGCCTGCCCCGCTAAGGTACCCCCTCAGATCGATACGGTTTTGTTGCCAACGGCATCGGTCAGGATCTGGGGGCCCACGGGGGACTCTGTTGTGGTCCGTGCCATTTTGGACACGGGAGCCCAGGGTTGCCTTTTGTCTATTGTTTTGTTGTTTTGTTTGTGTATTGTTTTGGGCGAAATGTTTTCTTCAGCGCCTTTGGACTGCGGGACTTAGCTGGGACGAGCCAATTCGGGAAACCCTGTTGGAAGATTGGCTCCAATTTGTATCCGCACTCCCTGCAGTCAACGAGGTCGTGTTACCCCGCGCTATCCTCCCCCCTGGGAACTACACTGCTACCCTTGTTTGTGATGCGTCTTCGCACGGTTATGCAGCTGTTGTTTGTCTGCGCACCGTCTGCGCGACAGGCCAGGTGAATTTGTCACTGGTCTTGGCCAAGAGCAAGGTGGCCCCCTTCCGGACGGCACTGACCATCCCTAAGTTAGAATTATCAGGGGCGGCGCTTCTTGTGCGTCTATTGAACCACGTTGCTCACACTTTGGGTGGAACTGTGGACATTCGGGCTTCTTACGCCTGGACGGACAGTCAAATTGTTTTGTTTTGGTTGAAGACCACTCTCTGGAGGTCTTTGTTGCGAACCGAGTGTCCCAGATTCAAAATTCTGAAACGCCTTTGATTTGGAGGCACGTGCCTGGAGATTTGAACCCAGGTGCCGTGGCCTCACGTGGGTGCATGGCACCCCGCTTGTTTGCTTACCCCCTATGGTGGGGACCAGACTGGCTGACTCACCCCGAAGATGATTGTCCTCGATCGCCAGTCTTGATGTCGGGTCCTTTGCCCGGGCTCAAGGTGCTCTCTGTTAGAACGAAGGACCCTGATTTTTGTTGAGTCGATTTAGCTCCCTCGACAAATTGTTGAATTGTTGGTGACTGATCGTCACATTAAGAACTCGCATGCCGGTTGCAATGCGCTGTTGGCCATTCTGCAGCGAGAGTTTTGGAAATTGTCGGGAGCCATTAGTAAGTTGAACCCCTTTTTGGACGATACGGGTCTCTTGCGTGTTGACGTCTGAGGCACTCTAGCCTTCCTTATGGGGCCCGTCACCCCCTTTTGTTGCCTAAGGAGGGCCGTTTGGTTAAATTGTTGTTGTTGTTGTTTGGTTGTTTTGTTGTTTGTTATTGTTTTGATTCGCCAGCCTGCCCCCATTGGGGGGGTATTTTTGAGGCCGTGGTGAAAGCGGCACAGGGACTCTGGCGCAGATTGTTGCGAGACACCGTTCTCACCTTTAAGGAGTTAGCTACGGTATTTTGCCGTTTTGAAGCTGTATTGAACTCGCGTCCATTGTGCCCGCTGTCTTCGGACCCGAACGTCTTGGAGGCCCTGACCCCGGGCCATTTTTTGATTTGACAGCCACTTGCCGCCCTGCCGGAGCACCCCTTTGTCGATGTGAGCCAAAATTGGCTATCGCGATTTCAGTTGGTGCAGCAGCTCGCTCAGAGTTTTTGGAAGCGTTGGAGCTTGGAGTATTTGCACATCTTCCAGCAGCGCGTCAAGTGGACTGATAAAACGCAACCTTGTCAAGATTGCCAAGTGATTAGTGGACGGGAAGGCCCGGGCAGGGGGGGTAGATGTTCAGTCCCGTTTAAATTGGTTACTCTATGCGCCTTCGGAACGCGCCCGAACGGAGTGACATCTGACTTGTCAAGTTTGACACTTGACACTTCTCTTTCTCTTTGATTTTGTGCTTGAACAAGGGAGAATCATCGCCGCTTGGTTTTCGCGACCTTTTGTAAATTAATCCTTGAGAATCGGTCGTTTTGGTGGACAATAAGTCATGACCCAATTGTTTTGTGTTTAATAACCCCATTTGGTGAAATAATACGGGTTAAATTTGTTGAAATTGAAGTATTTTGGAGGTTAAGTGACGCTATTGGAAAACGCGTGATTTGAAGACCGCATGTCTGGATGGAGAAAATCTCTGGCGGGTTGCAGTGGCCGTGATTGTAACCTGGAGATACTCATAACGTCACAACACAATACAATACACACTCACTTACATACATAAATCCAGGTAACCCCAGAAGCAGTGTTCTTCAACCAGGTGAGTCCTTTGTTTGTCGTATTGTAATTGTACTTATAGAATTATATTATTATATTGTTCTGCTCCGCGCACGGCGGACAGTTTCGCTCGCCACTTCTTGACCCAGGGCCCACGATTATCGCGCTTCCACATAATATTAAAATCCTATGGTAGGGGTCTGGCCTGGCAGCGAACAGGTAACATTATGTGACGACTATAGAATAGAACATTTTTATTTCAGACCGGAGTCCATAGGGTTAGTAACAATTTTTCTTAACGTCTAGTGTTAGTAGGTTACAGACAGAAACAAATATACAATTACAATTCAGCATGGAGCCGCATCCATCTCTGCAGCATCGGGGAATCCCACCGATCTGCGAATACACTGAGAATACTGTTGGTGCTGCCGCGAACACGAGTCATCAGGGATGCACACCTGTTTCTAATAATGGCGGCAAAACCATCAATATTATTATCTGCAAACATCCCTGACGCACTACTACGCCACGGCGGCCGCAGCAGCACTCTCAGTGTATTGTTATATTGAACGCGTAGGTCGCTGTATGTCCGCTGAGTGAAGTTGACCCACAGGCTGCACGTGTAGAAACACTGACAGTAAGCTTTGAACAGCGTTACTTTCACTGGTTTCGTACAACGTGCAAACCTGCGGGCCAGCATGTTACAACGGACAGCCAGCGACCTACGTTCCCTTTCAATGTCACAATTATCTTTAAGGTCTTCTGTGACCCAGTTGCCCAAATATTTAAACTTGTCCACCCTTCGCAGTGGTTCTCCACAAAGTGCGACAGTTGGAATACTCGCATATGTCACACTGCCTGCTTTAAAAACCATTAGTTCGCTCTTTGTGACGTTATATTTGAGTCCATGATTCACCGCATAATTTTCGCATATAGCGATCAGTTGTCTCAGAGCACCGATCGATGGGCTCAGCAGCACCATATCGTCAGCATAACTAATATTGTTAATGCACATCCCGTCCACATGACATCCGACATTGGTGCTGCTGAGCTCAAGGATCAACTGGTTCATGTATAGGTTGAAGAGCCGGGGTGAGCTAAGCCCCCCTTGCCTCACCCCGCACTCCAACCGATACACGTCCGAGTGCAACCCATTCCACTTCACGCTATTGCGTTGACTGCTATACCAGTACTTAAATATTGAGAGTATTTCAGATGGTAACGAAGTTTCACATTCTAGTTTACGCCACAAAACATCGTAAGATACAAGATCAAACGCCCTTGACAGATCCAGAAAACAAGCAAAAATAGGCGTCTTCCTGTCTGTGTAGTATTGGACAGTCTGCTTGAGACACAATGTTGCACTCTCAGTTGACAGCCCAGGCTTAAAACCGAACTGGGCGTCATGTAGTTCGAGGTGTTTAGCCAATTGCTTATCAAGCAGACTGTCCAACACTTTTCCAGAGAAATGGGCCTGTAATTGGAAATGTCAGAGACATCCCCTGTTTTATTTTTCACAATAGGCACTACCATTGTATACATTACGTCATCCGGTAAGTAGCCGTGACTAACGCACAAGTTAAAAAATAAGGCTAGCACACGAGGCAAGTGTCCCCCTGCATGATCTCTTCCCCGCTATGGAGATCGGCGGGTAATTTGAATTGTTTATTTATTTTTATTATTTTTTTGGCCTTTTTATTTAGGTTTAAATATTAAATCGAATTGTATGCGTGAAGTCATCGGAAATGAATGGATTTTAATTTAATTTTAATTTTAATTAATGGGTCTTCTAGATTATGAATTTTTAATTTAATGTATTTAATTTGTGTATTGTATAATATTGATATTTTTATATTTTGTATTAATTTAAAATAATTTATAATTTATGTATGACATTTTATTTATAATTTGATCATTTTAATGTTGTTGCCTAATATGGGTTTTGTTACCTGAAATAAACGAATTTTAACTATTTTTTTTTTAATTTAATGAACAATTGTAGTTTTATTTTCATGTAATTGAGAAAGAACATAAGTCCAGAAACTTTAACAATTTATTTTATTAAAACCATATATATATTTTTATCTAACTTTTATGTAAAATAGTCTATAAAATTGTTCTTAAAAACTTTACAATTTTTGTTTGTACTGCTTAGTGCAATTTTTTTTTTCAGTAGATAAATTTTTCTGTCTCTTGAAAAATTAAGTAATAATAAAAATAATAAAATAATAAATGTTTATTTGGAACAAGTTTGAGGACACAGATTTACAAAGAGAAACGAAGATAGCTGCAAAAGTTAAAAACTGTGGCGCAGCTATCAACGCCCAGGTCAAAAACATGGTGCATTTGCTCCAGACAAATAATTAGAAGAAAGAAATAACTTAAAAAATAAAATAAAATTAAAGTTAAGGGTTATTTAAATTTTACTAACTATGTGTCAGTGTGTAGTGGTTGTTGAGTAGTATGTGAGTAGTGAGTGTCAGGGTGAGTGATATGTATATGTTATGTTACCACAAGTTTTTCTGTAGCTTAGTAGTATGTAGCATGAACTCGATCTTTCTCAAGTAACCTATTTATATATACAGGGTGGAATTGAAGTCATGGGCATTATTCTAAGCCAAGGCACTACTCACGATACTAATTGCATTTAGGCTACTATTATACAAATCAAAAATATTATTAATGCAAGTATGGAAAATCTTAAAAATGTAGTAAGTCATACAAAGGATCAAATCGTTGCGCATCGCGATAGCGAATGCTGCAGTAGGTACACTACGCCGTACGCGTGAACTCTTTGACCCTACGCGACCCACGTGACATAGGTACGTAAGTTGCTAACGATTTGATTCATATTAGATTCCAAGTTTCCCTTCATACTTTGCCGGCTTAGGACGGTCAAAACTACGTTTATTAACACAAATTAAAAAAATGTTTACGTACCTCATCATTTCAGCCGTAATACGTCCACTGCTGGACATGACCTCCCCCAATTTGGGGGGCTTTGCCATAATAGCCATGCTTGGCAGGCGGATTGGCGATCGCAGTATGATGATAAAATGCACAGAGAACGCTCGTACGTACCTACCTAGTTAAAATTAATTTCCTGTAGTTTTGGCGTATTTACAAAGTTGGAATCACAGTATTTACAATAATTGTTCAGGAATCTCAATGTATTTACACTAGTTTAAACTACCTATCTTAGTATCTAGCACTTACACGTATTTTAAAAGATGCTCATAATGCCCACCACCTTTTTCAATACACAATTATTGAGCCCTACGTCTGTGATTGTCTTTCAGACTGTTCAACACAATGTCCCGCGCTATCACTGTGTCGAATGCGTTAGAAATTTTGTTTTTTAAATCGTCTCTCGACTCACTTTTACGTTCCTAAACAATTCTTTTAATTTCACCCCATAAAAAAAGTCCAGAGGTGTTAGATCGGGTGATCTCGCCGGCCACGAAAAACGTTGTTGAAAACCATCACCATTTGTGCATGTGATGGCACGTGAAATGACGAAAAATCCAATAGGTTCTGAGTGGTTCTTAAAATAAGACCTCGTGAGGGAAGCGGTGATGGAACATGTCACGGGTTCGTACTAAATTTTTTGTGCGATCGTAAATTACAACCATTTGTAGTATTTTTGGTTGGTGTACCTAGCCTGCACATTACGCAGTCGAGGCATCGTGTTTCTAATCACTACACTACCGCAACACTTAATACACTGCAATCCAAGGGTATGATCGAGACGTGAGGTGCGCGTGCGGCGATTACGTCACGAGATCAATTACATGCGTCAACGCACCTGCGCAGTCGTTATGACACTGGTTTGGGAAGCAGACCCGGCGCGGGGGTGAAATCCGTATTTTTTGCGAGTGAGGGAGCGGGACGGAGAGAATTGTCGGCGGGCGGCAGGCCTTTTAGCCTATTGTCCTATTGTCTGTGATTGTGTTACCGCTTCTAAGGAAACGCCGCGCGCTCGCCGCACGCCGGTCGGCCGCTATGACTAGTTATTATTATTATTTGATGTTTGTTTACTTTTCGTTTCGCGCTGTACTGTGCTTTAAGATGTTGATACTTCAAGACTTATTAGCGTTTATGAAGTATCTTGTTTTAATTACTTTAAGTGTTTATTTGCAATAATAAGCCTTTTGCAATATGACTTACTACAGTTCTAAGGTTTTACATACTTGCATTAAAATGTTTTTGATTTGCGTATTAATAGACCTAATGCAATCAGTATCGTGAGTAGTAAGGCCTTAGGTTAAAATAACGCCCATGACTTCGATTGCATCCTGTAGATAAGTTTGTTAAGTTGAATAAAGGGAATAAATAATATTTTGCATGCCTTAGTTGGTAGGACATAATTAACTGCGCATCATTTATTCATCATCTTTCAATTTGAATTTGAATTTTCTTTGACCGTCCTCAGATACTGACAGATCTGTTGATCAACACGGTACCTGCTCTTAAAAGTTAATATGGTAATAGTAGCCACGCTTGGCTCGATACATGCCTGGCTTAAATCTGCGCAGCTTTACGTATGTTCCACAGTAAAGCTAGCTTCTAATTAATCGGCATTCCTCTTTGCAACTCCATCATTAGATCCTGATCACTCTATCTATAAACTATTCATTGACACCTTTCCAATGAACCCAAACACTTACTTCTGTAGTTGGTGCCACGGATGCCGCAGCATGAGTTCTAGAATATTTTATTTTATTTTTTTATACATATTACTGAATTTATACATATTTACAATACGAAATATCGACTCGATCAGGCCAGTAGAAGTTGCTCACATACTTTCATCAACTCGAAAAGAGCTGATAATTTTCAAGCGGCTTAACAGATTTTCTTGAATTATAGTTAAGTCCACATTAAGTCACTTTTCAGATAACACAAAAACGAAAATAAAATTGGTGTCAGCCGTTTGGGAGCTACAATACCACATACAGAAACACACATATATACAGATACACTCGTTGAATTCTGTGCGTAGTAAAGTACTAAGCATAGTTACAATATTGTTTAAAAGTAGTCGCAAGTAGTTGCTGCCTGAAAAACAAATAGCTTGTTCGACTGTACAGTGTCCATCGATAATGCCTTGTTATCTCGTACCTGCCTGAAAAACAAATAGCTTGTTCGACTGTACAGTGTCCATCGACAATGCCTTGTTATCTCGTACCTGCCTGAAAAACAAATAGCTTGTTCGACTGTACAGTGTCCATCGACAATGCCTTGTTATCTCGTACCTGCCTGAAAAACAAATAGCTTGTTCGACTGTACAGTGTCCATCGACAATGCCTTGTTATCTCGTACTGCTGCCTTCACTCAATGAGTGCCTAGCGTTGCTATAGACAGCTCGCTCCTATGGAGCTCAGTGGATGATAGCTAACTACGAAACGAGATTACAATCCCGCATTTTGTTGCTAGTGGTCGTATATTTCACGGGAACTTTTATAAACTTTCAGCCACGCTACTTTAAACGCAAAAACTTTACACATTTATTCACGGTACTAATGAATTAACGACCTAAGTCGATACTGATAGTAGGTACTTTAAATTCTTCGGAGGCTTCATTAATAATCTTGAGTTAAAGGGACTAGCCGTAGATAATTGCTATTAGATAAACTGTAAAGTGTACCATAAACATTGAAATTTGTTTTATTTTCCTAGCTTTAAAATTAACAGAGATATGTCACTTTGAAAAAAAGTCGTCTCCGAACACTTTTTTTCAAATAGCTCCTCAAATAAATAAGATATAGAGCTAATACCTACTCGGTGAGCTACTATTAGTACCTTCTACAATATAACATAGGTTACGATATAGGTTCCTATCGGGGGCAGTTTGCCTATGGAAGTACGGCTAGACCCTTTGAATTTTTGTTCCGCCACTTCTTCTTCCCAGCTAAAGCACTAGGAAGTGTCGAAGGGCGGGCGTTTTGGGGGGACTGTCTTTTGTAACTTTGACGTTCAAAAAGTGCTGACTCTCAGCCTAGTTTGAATAAATGACTTTTGATTTTGATTTTAATTTTGAATATAGACTGTTGAAGATTTATAGAACGTCAAAACTGTAAAATACAATGAAAGATCTGTAATTACCCTTTAAATTGTTCGATTTGCGTCTCATTTTTTGCCGTTAAAATGTGTTTTTTCGATGAAATAACTTTAAAACAAACCTAATTGATTCGAACCAACGTTAAGTAGAAAGTAATGAAGATTGGCAACCGACGTTGATATTCGATACACTCGCCAATTAAGAGGCGGAGGTACCAGCCGAGGGGGAGAGGGGAGGCGAGTGGGGGATGAGCGACGAGACAGGATGAGGGTGGTGATGAGGTAATTAATGATACATTTACATTAACAGGAACCTTCACACTAATCTTATAAATTAGCTAGCGTTTTGCTGGTTGGCGCTTCATCTCACAAACACGCAATATTTCGAATACCTGTAGTTGTCGCGTTTTAGCATTTCAACAGCGGTCATTGCCCTTTCCCTATTACGTCTCGGTATTTTTAATCTTTTTCGTGCACTGTAAATACTGCATTATTGCTAAGTGTTCGACATATTTTGTAAATTTCCGACGTTTTTCGTTCATTTTAGTTAATCTATACTTATATCTATACTAATATTATAAAGCTGAAAAGTTTGTTCGTTTGTTTGTTTAATTGAACGCGCTAATTTCAGTAAGTACTAATTCGAATTGATAAATTCTTTTTGTGTTGAGTAGCCCATTTATCGAGAAAAGCTATAGGCTATATACCATTACGCTACAATCAAAAAGAGCGGAGCATTATTGAAAAATGTTGCAAAAACGGGGAAAATTTATTCCTGTTGAGAGTTGACGTTGCGTGCGCTGCGTAAACGGTTAAAGTAACGCAACAATCATGTATGACGGAATTGTTCCTCTTAATACGTTCTAAAAAAAAGTTCGCGAGAGCATATGTCTATCTTTTAAGGTTGGCGCACTATGTTTATAACAACCTGATTATTCAACACTACGTACGGGCCGGCGGCGATTCGATGCGACAGGGTGAGTCGCGGGAGCAAGAAATTTGACGCGGACGAAGTCGCGGGCAGAAGCTAGTCTAATATATTAAATTCTCGTGTCGCAGTGTTTGTTACCAAACTCCTCCGAAACGGCTGGACCGATTTTTATGAAATTTTGTGTGCATTTCGGGTAGGTCTGAGAATCGGCCATCATCTATTTTTCATACCTCTAAATGATAAAAGTGACCCAACCCTAATTTTTTTTTATTTTTTTTTTACAATTATTGTTTTATTATGATTAGCATTAAAAATACATACAACTCTACATTTTCACTCTTTTTCACCCGGCAAAACAACGTTTGTCGTGTCAGCTAGTCTATCAAAACATACATTTCATATAGGCTAGTGTCACAATGAGCGGCAATTTGGATGATGATAGATCACCCAGTAAAATGCATCCGATAGATTTAGCGCCCCAAAAAATTGCTATAGGTAAAAGTGTTACTAATTCAACGATGAAAATGACTCATTTGATCCCAAGTCAAATATTAACCCACGCTAGCCCCGCAACTAGCCTGACGCGTCTAGGGATTGCACAAATTATATATTTCCTCAAATGTTACTTCACAGGTATGCGTTTTAATAATTTAATCATTCATTTGTTTGACATTGATTCAGGACGTTAATCTAAGTTTCTGAAAAAAAAAACAAATTGTATGTGGACAATGACTCTTATTACCACGGTCAAAACGCAACAAATGTAGTTGATATCATTCGTGTTTCTCTGATCAAGCCACACTCTGGGTAGTCACTAGTCCTCTAGTGTGCCTAATTAAAGATAGGTAGTTCTAGTTAGGGAGCTGGCGAGCAAAATCTCGATATGATCAGCACACAAGGCAGACATTATTAATAGTGATAATTATACCCTAAGAAACAACAAGAATCTCGTCTGCCACCATGGTGGTGCTATGTTGTAAATTTACAGCGTTTCAAAATATTTTTTACAAAAATGTGTGCTATATTATGCGCACTCGTCTGCCTCTGGGGCTGATGATCACAGTCATGCTGGAAACACAAAGAATCGAAAAGGCAGACTTTTGTAGTATTCAATTTTTTTATTTATTTTTATGATTAAAAAACTGTATATGAAGTGCAAATTTGGCAGATTTGAATTGTTCGATTAAAAACAATGAGAAGAACCACGAAAAAATAGTCTGCCAACATGTTGCCTCTGCGTTGTCTATTGACAGTGCTCCAAAAAATGTAAAAAAAAAGCTGTGCTATATTATGCGCACACGTCTGCCTCTTGGACTGATGTTTTAATTCCTTATGAAAACCAATGAGGCAGACGTTCAGGCCTCTGATATTCCAAAGGCAGACCATTTGAATTTTTTTTCAATCCGACGCTCGCACCAAACCAGGCAGGTATAAAATATCCCCATAGTTCCTTTCGTGGTATCTCTCTTTTATTTGGGAATATGAGTGAGAACGGTATAACTCAGTTCCGACCTTTTCCGTATTGTGAAACTAAATGTATAGAGCATATATCTATATACAACCTCCCCTTTTATTTTGAAAGCTTCTCCTCTTTCTCTCTCTCTCTCTTCTTCAAAATCTACGTATTTTACACAAATAAAACGATTAAAAAAGTTAATGACTGTTCCTATCCAGATCTTTATCCTATTCAGATTACATTCAAGCATGCAAGTTTTCTAATTAAAGTTCCAAGCGCATTTCGTTTCTGGTTGGCATTGAGAAAATATATGATTGAATAGATTTCAGCTCCAGAAGTTTAATCGTTACCGTGAGTTCAGAGGATAATATTAATCAAGTTATAAGAATAAAACTATAAATAATAACAATAATCCCATGCAATACCCGCTGTTCCTTGATTCAGTGAATCTCAAACAATTATATAACTGAAAATCAGTCAGCAAACTATCTGCCACATTTTTTTTTACATTTTTACAACTCCGTCCCATGATAATGCCGAGTCCTGAATGTCTGCCTCTTCGATTTTCTTCGTTTCCAAGATGATTGTAACCATGAACTCCAGAGGCATACATGTGCAAATGATTTAATACCCCGATTTTTTTAAGCAACTTCAATCCGTTGTAACGCGAAAACGCAGTTATATAGGACCTTAATTGATTGGACCAAATCAATTCATAATTATTTATACTGCAATCCACCTCGACGTGAAACGTGTGCAAATCATATACCGAAATGCTCGCCAGCTCCCTAACTATTCCGTGTACTCGGTGCGCTTAAAATGTTGGAAGTACTCGGTGATTAGTCAGTTAACAAAAACTAAAAAAGACACTGTAGGACCGGGGCCCCCATTCAGTGTATTTATGCTCATCGTATTTAATGGATGAAACGACTCTATTGCTGATGGTTTACTTCTGTGTTTCTTTAATATACTGTATGTGTTATTATTACGTATGAAATGTTACTTCTGTATGATAAACGATTGCGTAATAGTTTTATCTCTGAACTAGCTTCTGCCCGTGACTTCGTCCGCGTCAAATTTTTGCTCCTTGACCCTTCCTGTCGCATCGAATTGCCTGCCAGTTTTCGCCTTTTTTTCGTTGCTGCTCCGCTCCTCTTGAATGTAGCGTAGTGTTATATATCCTTCTTCAATAAATAGGTTACCGAACACGAAAATATTTTTTCTATTCGGACCAGAAGTTCCAGAGATTACCGCGTTCAAACAAAAAAAAACAAACAAACTCTTTAGCTTCATAATATTATACAGTATGGAAACCACATATATGCAATAAACGAAACCACAAGTAATACTAGTCCACAGAAGTATAACAAAATTAAATATTAAATAAAAGACCGTAAATTAAAAAAGTGAAATTTTCAAACAAAATAAATATCAAAATAAATTCTATAAAACTAAACACTCTGTTTATAAAACGTACCTTAATCTCAGGAAGAGCAGCAACT
Organism: Aporophyla lueneburgensis; assembly: GCA_932294355.1. Classification (NCBI taxonomy): domain Eukaryota; kingdom Metazoa; phylum Arthropoda; class Insecta; order Lepidoptera; family Noctuidae; genus Aporophyla; species Aporophyla lueneburgensis. Next base: position 32,012,210 of record OW028744.1, on the reverse strand, counting down.
GCGCACGCGGGTGACATCAAATGGCGGCTTTTTTGTCGGCGCTGGCGTTTGATCGTTTGTCAATGTTCGATGAAATCAAAATTCACTTAGTTCATTTTTACCGCCACGTTTTTATTTCGCGATAACTGAATTGAACTAACTAAATTAACTATTGCACATTAGTAAAAAACGTAATCTTAAATTTTCAAATTTTCAAAATGTCCACCACGTTTCTGAATGCACAAGTTACATCGCCGCAAAATGTTGTCCCGAAGCCTGCTCAACAAATTTTGTTCAGGATCCAGAGCCATGGCTTTTAATTTGTCAAAGGCAGCGACAATACGATTGCGCAGTTCATCTTCGGTTTCGGAGACCCGCGAGTAAACTTCACTTTTAATAAAGCCCCATAAAAAGAAGTTTAGAGGAGTGAGGTCGGGCGACCGAGCTGGCCACCTGTGGGGGCCATAGCGCCCAATCCATTGTTCGCCGAACATGGTGTTAAGCCGCTCTCTCGCGACGTGTACGGAGTGTGGAGGAGCTCCGTCTAACTGGAACCATACCCGCCTGAAAGTTACCACAGGCAATCTTTCCAAATATCGTGCTATCGGGCCGTTAAGAAGATCTAGAAACTTCTGTGCATTCAGGTTTCCGTTGATAAAAACAGGACCGAATATTTGATTTCCGTGAATGCCTGCCCAAACATTAACGGAAAAACGGTATTGTTGAGCTGATTCTCTAAATAAATGGGGATTTGTATGGCTCCAGTGACGCATGGTTTGTCGGCTCCACATGCCGTTCCGAGTAAACGTGCTTTCATCTGTCCAAAACACATCTGATAAAAAAAATTGGTCTTGAGAGATTTTTTCAAGTACCCAGCGGCAATAAAACTCTCTAATCGGCTTATCATGGGGCAGCAGCGCCTGAACCTTTGCATATTTATAAGGACGTATTTTGTTCCTTTTCAGCACTTGATGTATTGTTCTATGGCTCACTCTAAACACACGCCTAGCTTGTCTAAGGCTGCAAGTTGGGTTCCGATCAAAATGGTCTAAGACTCGTTGTTCAAAAGAGGATGGAACGTGACGCGGAGCAACTCCTTCATGAGTGTTCGGCACTGTGTTGATTTTCTCTGATCGTTTGGACAGCTCTCAGGATTGTCCGGACATTAGTAGGGCAGACACGAGTTGCGCCGTATCTCTCACGATAAGTACGTAGAGTTAAGGCTGAATGTTGGCGGCATTTGCCATACAATAAAACCATGTCTGTATACTCTGCAGCACTGTAAAAATTATGTTGTCTTGGCATTTTGTTAAAAAAAACACACGGGTACACACACACACACAAGTCAAGTAGTGTCAATTTCACCGTAAAAAATAAATAAACTTTAAAACACTATTTATACACACACAAAGTCAAGTAGCAAATAAGTGTCAATTTCACCTTAAAAAAGTACCTATTTACGAGTATTAGTTTAATTTGCCAAAATCACTTGAAGCAATGCGCGCTATGAAATCTCTGCGAAAGTCACGATACACTATCCCGGAAGATAGCGGTGAACTGACAAAGCGAGACTTCTCAAAAATGGCGAAAATAATAAAAGTCATAATTTAGGGTTAACGGCGCAATTATCGTTTATCGATACTTTTTTACACTTATTTACCTACTACCAAAACAAGGCTAATCACACAAAAACAAACAATCGAATAACACAAAAAATGCTTGTATTTTAATAAATACAAGCTGTTTCGGACCGTTCGATTAGTTACTCTATGCGCCTTCGGAACGCGCCATCGAACGGAATTACATCTGACTTGTCAGTTTGACTTTGACACTTTGACACTCCCTCTTGATTTGGCGCTACCAAGGGCCCGTCGCGTTTTGGGACCCCCGCGACGCGTTTGTTGAAATTAATCCTTTTAAATCGATCCGTTTGTGACAATTAGTCGTGATCCAATTGCTTTGATTGTTAAACAACCCCATTTGACGTAATAATATGGGTTACGTTTGCTAAAACTGAAGTGCTTGAAAAAGGGATGTCGGTCCAATTGCGCGTGCGACCCTTTTGTTAAATTAATCCCTTAGAATCGGTCGTTTTGGTGGACAATAAGTCATGACCCATTGTTTTGTGTAAATAACCCCAATTTGGTGAATTAATACGGGTTGAATTTGGATATTACTTGACATTGAAGAACTTTGAAGGTTAAGTGGAAGTGACGCTATTGGGAACGAGTGATTTGAAGACCGCATGCTGTGATTGCCTCCAGCCTTATTGCAGCGGATTGTAAACTGGAGAATACTCATAACGTCACAACACGATACATATACACTCACTTACATACATAACTCCAGGTAACCCCAAGGAGCTGGTGTTCGTCTACCCACAGGTAAGTTCTTTTGTTGTATTGTAGGTGAGTTACTTGAATTGTACTTGTATTGTCTGCTCCGCGTACGGCGGACTAGTTTCGCTAGCCACTCTTATCTCTAGAGCCCCACGGTTATCACACTTCCACTGCGCTATTGAAATTGTATTGTGAGGTCTAGTCTGGCACCGAACACAAGCATTTTTGTGTTATTCGATCGTTTTAATATTTTTAACGATTAACAAATTATTGATTGGATTAAGTATTGGTGGGGCTCCGACGGAAGGCGAATTAGGTACCTTCGACGCGGACCGAAAAACTGATGATCGCAAGTGTCCCGCCTAGGGCCAGGGGTGAGGGAATCGTGCACCTACCTCCTCGTGAAGCCGCTCGATCTACCAGCAGAATAATAATACGGAGCTCCGGAGTCCTCACAGTTCTGCTCACTACGTGTTGGCAAAGTCCAGAGGCACAACACAGCACTTCAGTTCAACCGTCGAAGCCACAAATACACCACTATAGAAACAGCGGGACTGCTATGAACTTATAATATTCAAATTATATCGTTCTGCGATAAAAAAAGCACAGCGGAGTTGCGATCACGGCGGAATCCATATTGGAATATTATAATGTCTTTCTCGAGCGAGCCATAAAGAGGGCGACACTCGTCAAGGAGAAATTTACGAGGTGCACGATATAATTGGCAGGGAAAGGACTAGCTTGACATCTTGCGTAATAGTTTAACAAAATAAAAATAGATGGCGCTAACAAGTATTAAAAAAGTTTTAGTAATTTTGTACGATTGGACTTAAGAACTACCGTTTTGTGAGTGATTTCCTGAGTAGCAAACGTGTTAGTAGGTACGATTTTTTTTTTAATAAGTTGCTTCTACGCTACTTATAAAATTGTTATTGTTTACTTCTACTTCATTAATTTTATCTCTAAACCTACTGAATATTTAACAAGAACTTACACAACACACTTAAACAAAGAAGCTGTATAGCTACACATACTTAGGGCATATTGTTTTTAGAATTATCACAAGAGCACGATAATTCTAATAAAAACACTACGCCCTAAGTATTTAAAGCTAAAAAGTTTTTTTTGTTTATCGATAATTATTCCATAATAGTCAATAACAGGTGTCCTTACCTTACCCGAAAATTCGCTTACAATAACCGCCGCCTTTGAAAAACGCCGCGGCGGCGCGCCGCATGTCTGGAGCCGTCTGTTGCAAGATACCGCCAAAGACACCGCTGCCTACGTACACCCGTAGGACATGTTAGCGCGTGCCAGTGATGATAGGTTATGTTTGTGTAAATTGCAAAACAAAATTTCGGCCGTGGCAGGTCAAAAGGAAATTCATAATTTCCAAGTACTAATCAGCTTCCAGTCTAACCGGATGCAGATGAATGCCAGTATTTTATAACAGTAATTTCAAGTATTCATGTATCGAAAAAAATACAACATAAACATTAAATTTAATAATCAGCCTAATGTTCCCTGTACAAATTGACTGCATAGGTTTCCTGTCTGTGAGAGGGAGTAGGCCGAACCATCATAGTATTAAATTCCATCCATTTCAAGAAACGAATGTATTTGCGTAGAGCAACGGCGCACAGTGGAGCCAAATGAGTTGTTTTATTTCAAAAAGGGCTAGAGGTCACAATTTTAAATCAATTACAACGATTTTTTTTTTTAAACACCCAAAATGATTTCCAAAGATAATGTCGGAGCCCGATTAAAAAAAAATACCTTATTAATGACATAAGTAACCTTAAATGCTCAAATATTTTTTCTCATGTCAAATCTCAGAAACTATGGCCCCTGAAATATGGCTCGTAATTCTTACAACTATTTTCCTACGGTTTTCAGTAACTTTCGACGTTATTGGAAGTTTTCTACACCAAAAATGAGAAAAAAAATTGAGCATTTAAGGTTATGTCATTCATAGGGTAATTTTTTTTCTTCAATCAGGCTCCAACATTCTCTTTTGAATTCATTTCTAAGTGTTTAAAAAAAAAAAACTGATTTAAAACTGTGACTTTCAGCCCTTTTTGAAACAAAAAACCCATTTGGCCCTACTGTGCGGCGGCGGTGGATATACCGATAGGAGTCGGGCGAAGTTAAAAAAAAATGTATTACATTTTAATATTTTTTTCTTTTGTAATTGAAATAAACAATTTTTTTTTAATTCCAGCTTGTCGGTAGGTGTACCGATTTTACATTTTAGGCAAATAGGTAAGTAGAATACGTAACAGCGTCGTGATAGTTTGCACTGTATGGCAATGTCGCTTTTCAATGTTCAAGGATTCAAGTTCATTAAATCATTGACCTAGTGATCCAATTCTACAGAGTGTTCAAATTTGATCAAAATTAGAACTCTAGTTTTTTACCTAATTACTGGACCGATTTTGTCCATTTTTTTGTGTATCGTCAGAAAAGGCGATAACAAGTATGTGGTTTAATTTATTGCATATATGTGGTTTCCATTATTGTATAGTATAGAAATGATTACAGACAGAGGCATGGCACGGCATCTGGAAGCCCGCAGTGCACGGTGACTTTATCGGAATGTACCGGGAATGTACCGTAATGCGGAGACATTCCGGTGGAGTGCCGTCAGGGACGGCAGCGAGGAGGTTCAGTAGCTGCAGATTAAGGTGTTGTTATAGATATGAGACTGTAGCTTTACCCATTCTCTTACCTTATACTGACACTAAATATTGAGTATGGTGTTTCTGTGGCGGTTAAAGAAACTTAAATATGCTTATATTTAAATAAATTAATTTTGAAATAATTGAAGTCTATAAAAAGTATAAGATAGTAGACAGTAACCTAATGATATTGATGTAATTTATAATTTCTATAAAAAGGCTAATATTGAGAAAAAGCAATCATTGAGTATCGTTGTCACTTACTATACATCAGCTAGTAATTTGATACTAATAGCATCACCTAATCTCATCACATTGATGCCTAATTGATACACGCACTTAAAATCACAACATTTTTTCGACCGCAACATTTCAGCTTGTATGATTTATAATAATACTAGCTGATCGTACAGACGTTGTCCTGTTTACTAGAACTCGATAGCAGCGCAACCTACCGGGTCCAATAGTGAATCTAAACCATCCAGGGTGCCACCCAAACGCATACAAAAAAAAATCATACAAATCGGTCCAGCCGTTTAGGAGGAGTTCAGTGACATACACACTTACAGTAGAATTACATAATATGTTGCAGTCAAAACTCTTAACCAGTCAAAAGTACTATTGACTAGTAAAATCAGTCAAAAGTACTTTTGACTGAACAGGTTGGTCAAAAGTGGTTTTGACTGAAAATTATTGGTTATTAGTACTTTTGACTGACGCTCTTCGTCAAAAGTAGTTTTAACTGCAATAAAGCATCAGTCAAAAGCACTATTAAGCGAGCTCATGACTTAGGGCACCCCGACTCGGACAGATTAGGTTAGAAAGGGGGCTGGGGCTCAGCGCAGCGGGCGCAGCGGGGCTCCATTGACTGGGGTTCCGAATTTTTAAGAGTTTTGACTGATACAACCAGTCAAAACCACTTTTGACGGAATCACTTAGTCAAAAGTACTTTTAACTGTTATTTTAGTCAAAAGTATTATTGACTAAAGCATACGGCCAAAAGTACTTTTGACTGATTTTGCTAGTCAATAGTACTTTTGACTGGTTAAGAGTTTTGACTGCAACATATGTATAAAGACATACTCGTACATACAAACTGAAATGTACCACTTGACATGCATTTTTGTACTATGTACAATTTATCAATCGGTTACCGTTTATTTGCCAGAAATGATGGTTTCCTATGTAGGTTCTAAAATGCTCTAGAATTCGAGAAACACTTTCGTTTATAATCTTCAAAAATCAGAAATTAAATGAACTAGCGTTAATTCGACCAATTGTGTAACTGTTTAGCACGTTGTGTATTTCATTCATAACTATAGTCTATTCGTGTTAAGAAAATAGTGACTCATCAGTGCAACTGCAAAGTTAAGGCGTATTCATACAAGGCTAAAAATTAAACCATTAATAATAAAGCAAACTTTTTATTATAAATTCTTTTCCTTCTGATCCTTAATAATTGTATAAGTACCTACATACATCTATATATATATATAAAAATGACTCCCTATTTCCTTGGTCACGCCATCACGCATGAACGGCTGGACCGATTTCACTTTTTTTATTTTGTTGTGTTTGTTACTGTCAGGAGAAGGTTCTAGTGAAAGGAAAAAATTTAAAAAATGCACGGAAAATTAGAAAATTTAAGAACACTTATTTAATAATACTTAACAACCATGTACATTAAAACACGCTAAAATCATAGCTATCAAAAAAAAAAACGGGAAAAGATCAGTCAATACCATCTAGCTATCGACCAATGAGTTTGTTGCCAAGCATAGGGAAACTCCTAGAGGCCATTATTCTATCCCGTCTCACTAAAATAACCACACATAAGTTGATACCCGAACAGTTTGGTTTCCGAAGCTCACATTCAACCACACAACAGCTAGCCAGAGTAGCTGAACATATAGCCCACGGGTTAAATGGAGGCCTCTCCACAGGCATGATCTTATTGGATATAGAAAAAAGCTTTTGATTCTGTTTGGCACGATGGCCTTTTACATAAATTAATTAAACTTGAAGTACCTCTCTGTCTAGTAAAACTCATTCAGAAAACTCATCTCTATTTACAAGATCGATCCTTTTCCGTTTATGTAGGCAAAGACCATTCTGCACCTAAAACCATCCCAGCTGGTGTGCCTCAAGGCTCGCTAGTAGGCCCATACGTCTTCATACTGTACCTGAATGACATACCCAAACAAGCTCACACACAACTTGCCATCTACGCTGATGATACGGCAACATTCACGACACACAAAGATATCGATGTAGTAACTGGTCGACTGCAATATTCACTGGAACTTATAAGCAAATATTTTAAAACCTGGAAACCCAAACTAAACTCAACGAAAACCGAAGGCATTTTGTTTACCAGGAAGCGCGCACTTCCCACCACAGTTGTAAAAATTGATGACTTCCATATTACATGGTGTGTTTCAGTGAAATATTTAGGTGTTATATTAGCTAAGACACTGAACTGGAAGAATAACACTGAACTGGTTATAAGCAAAGGTGCAAAAGCCCTAAACTCATTAAAACCAGTCTTAAATCGCAAATCTGTTCTCAGCCCCTCAACCAAATTGCAGATATATTCTACACTTGTTAGACCTTGCCTAACTTACGCAGCACCTGTCTGGTCTAGTATTGCCGAAACAAAATATAGTAAACTCCAAACTATCCAAAATAAAGCCTTAAAACTATCATATAATACACAATTTCGTACCAACCTTAGAATATTACACAACCGTATAAATTATATCCATTCTTAAAAGATTTAATTTTAAAAACTTCGCGTAAATTTTATTTACATAAAAACCCAGCACATCGTAACATTTTAATATCGTCAATTGGCAAAAGTAGGCTTAGTACATTGCCGTATGCCCGCACGTACAATCGATACCGACTGCCCCATCACTATTTCCTCCGTGACGCATCATGACGATAGCTCGCTTACTAGCTGACGCCGCTCGTACGGCCGAAGAATGCGTGATCTTTTGCGAACTACCCGCTACTTACCTCATATTATTATAATAGATTATAATAAAGCGTACATTTTGTAACTCGAATCATTTAAATTTATGTGGGTCTATATAAGATGTATCTATTCATACACGAAATATTTTAAGGGGTACACCTGTAGGTGGTAAAGAAGCTATAGAAGCAAAAAGAAAATTTTTACCTGAACGTTTTTGAATTTTCGTAATTAGTATAATTTTAAAAGTACTTGAGACGTTTTGCATAAAACCTTTACTCCAAATTCTATGAATGGCCCGCCTGACGCTGCGAGGGCGACGAACGGACGGCACAAGCATGGCCGCGGTGTCTCGGGCCGTAAAAAATAAGAAGGAGCCAGTATTTGTTACGTGCGTCAAAATTTATAAATATTAAATTTAAAAAAAAACGCTTAGAAATTTTTTTTTTTCGTTGCTATAGCTTCTTTACCACCTACAGGTGTACCTCTTAAAATATTTTGTGTATGAATAGATACACCTTATATACTAGTTTGAAATTGAAATTGAAAAAAAAAAAACATTTATTTCAGACATAATAACTTTGAAAGATACAAGTCCATATGATGTTAGTAGGTAGATACTTATAGCTATGTTAGTAAAATTTAAAATTATTATTATTGTGGATATGTATGAGCGACCAATGTCTCAGGATTTGGCTGTCCACTCTGTCCGACACCACGCTCAGAAGCGTGTTGGTGCTACCCTTTATACGAGACCACAGGGAGGCTGTTCTTTTGCGAAGCACTGCCTGGAAGCCATCTGTGCCGTGGTCGGCAAACATGCCGGAAGCACTGCATCGCCATGGGAGCCCCAATAAAACCCGGAACGCGTTGTTATACTGGACGCGCAGAGCATTGCCGGCTTTTTTAGTGTAATTGCTCCACAGATTGCACGTGTATAATGTTTGGCAATAGCTTTTGAAGAGTGTGACTTTAACGTCACGGGAGCATCGCGCAAACCTGCGAGAAAGCATATTACCCCTTACCGACAATGCCCTGCGCTCCCTATCCATGTCCATATCGTCACTGAGTTTCTCATTGACCCAGTGACCCAAGTACTTAAAATGGGAAACTTGCTGTAGGACGTTTCCATTTAATGTGATCGGAGGAACAGGGTAGGTTTTAGTCCCAGCCTCAAAAACTAGCAGCTCGCTCTTCTGAACATTGTACTTGAGCCCATGGGCCATTGCATACCGTTCACATATGGTCAATAGTGACCTCACAGAGCTGATTGAGGGGCCCAGCAGGACCATGTCATCAGCATAGCTAATATTATTGGTAAAAACTCCATCCACTGAACAACCGACACCAGCACTGCTGAGCTCCTCAATCAGGCCATTTACATATAAATTAAAAAGAGTAGGTGAGGTTAAACCCCCCTGCCTTACTCTACACTTCATCCTATATTCATCCGAACATTCGCCCATCCACCTGACAAAATTACTTTGGTGATCATACCAATATCTTAATAAATCTATTATCTCCACAGGCAGCCCGGTATTGAGCATCATCTTCCTCCACAGAACTGTGTATGACACCATGTCAAAGGCTTTTGACAGGTCCAGGAAACAGGCGTATACTGGCGTTCTTCTGTCAGTATAATACTGGACAGTATGCTTAAGACATAGTACTGCAGATTCTGTGGACAGTCCAGGTCGGAATCCGAACTGCCCATCATGCAGAGAGACATGTTGACTTAAATGTCTATTAAGCACACCATCCAGCACCTTACCCAGGGTCGTACCCAGAGAAATAGGCCTGTAATTTCCCTTTTCCGAGGCGTCACCAGTCGTATCTTTAATTATAGGCACTACTATGGTCTTCATGAGATCGTCTGGTAGGTAGTTATGGCGAAGACAGAAAATAAATAACATGGATAGGACCCTAGGCAAGTGAACCAGCATGCTGCAGATGCTCGATGCTGAGACCATCGTGCCCCGGTGACCTCCCTCTGGTCATTTGCCTGATAACCTTATCAACCTCCGCATAAGTTATTTTAACTGGAGGGTCACCGGTACCACGCTTCCCAGCATCCAGCATCATGTCGCCTTCGTCCGGTTTCAGAAGAGGTTCCACTCTAAAGTGGTTTCTAAATAGGTTAGCCACATCACGGGGAATACTAAGCCCCTCCACACTGGCTGGGAGACTCACCTTTGGCTTAAGTTTATTTGTAGACTTCCAAAACTGGCTGAAATTTTTAGACTTATGATGTTCGGCAATTATATCCATTTTTATTTGATCTTTGTGATTAAGGCAATACTTCAGTTTGGCTTTAAAAACTTTTCTAGAGTTGTGCATTAGACTTGTGTAAGTAATGCGAGTGATGCATTGCGCGTCATATATCTCGGCTGCGTACTGTAGCATTACACATGACTCGACTCAATCAACCATGGCACATGACACTAAAACATGACGCGCGGGCTGCGGCGCGCTGTTCGGTGTTCGTAATATCTCTGTAATCTTTGCTGTGTGTGCAAGCGAGAAGGAACATGCTCCAGTCGGTTGGCTGCGAGATAAGTGAACTATTATCTAGAACCGTATTGTCATTGAAATAAGGTTTACGTTTTATTGAAACCGCGGAGTGCCTACGTGATGTTTCAAATCATGACTCGAACTGTATGACACTATGACAGTTCGAGTCATGGTCAATAATCACTATTGCAATTAATGTCTATCGTTTTAATTCAATAATTCCTTATATTGGGGGCTAAATATGAAAGAAAATCGACTATATGAATATGAAACAAAATAAAATGTACGTTCCGGCGAACCGAGGGCGCATTGCGTTTGACCCATGTCACATCACATCACAATATAGATAATGCGATATCTCATGTAATGATGTATATCTTTTACAACGCGGCATTTCATTACAAAAACCATCGCGCGTGCTGCGTCATCTCGCGTCATGTTTGGAGTCATGGTGTAATGAAACATTACTTGGGACGAAATGTCTTGCCATATGACATTACTTTAAAAGGCACTGTTTTGCGCATGTCTATTGTGCATGGCCTCATAGAGCCTACCTGACTTAGGCTTATCATACGAACACCACTCTTGGAAATGGAATCTGGCCTTATGGTGTGCATCCTGAACATGCTTATTCCAACCCGTGATGTAGCGCCCCCTCACATGTTTGCTTTTATGGCTCGATACAGAGGCTTCTATAAGCACTGTTAGAACAGCTCGATACAACCTATTAATCACATCTCTATGCTCAATATTATTACATAACTTATCCGCACAGCAATTTAAATCATCAGGAAAATTAATATATTTTAATATACTGTGACAGATTTTATGATAATTTTCTATTTGCAACTGATCCCTATCCCCCCATATAACACCCTTTCTTATCTTGTTCCTATTAATCACACAATTATCTACAAGCATTTTGGGTGTGCAGTTACCTAAGTTAATTACAATTTCTATCGGCAAATGATCAGACCAAAACACATTGTACTGAATTTTCGCACTTTCAATAGTTTTTCTAGCCGCTAATGAGGTCACACAATGATCGAGCCATCTGCTACATCCGTGACTATCGCTAACGTAAGTATATGACGCTGCAGGCAAGAGTTCAGTGTCCACTATACACAATTGTTGTTCACTACAGTATTCCTTAAGCTCACTATAAAAGGGCATGCCAGGGTGGGCGTCAAAATCACCCAACATGTAAACCAAGTCCACATCTTCACTTTCGATAATCGCATACATTTCACCCAGACATACTGAGAACTCGCCAAGGTTTTCACGTTCATCGGTAGGCATGTACACCGATAGTATTGTCATAGATCTATCACTCATTTTGACCTTGATACCCGCTAACCGAACACTTTTGCACTGAATTACGGAGACACATGGAAACAAACTCTTACGCCATAGGAGCGCAACGCCACCATGCGGCCGGCCACGCAGAACTCCAGAAGAAAGGTCAACAGCTGTATTACCGGTGTATGAAAATTCTGAGTCTATTGTGCCTAGCATTGGAACGTCATGCTGTAGTAACCAGGTCTCTTGGAGTGCGACGATGTCCGCTGATTTACATAGTTTCCTCACACAGTCCATTGAGCGCACAAGACTCTTACAATTAAAATTTAAAAAATTACAGTACCTGTTTATAACTGCACTATCCATTGTTTGGGTCATGTTCTTCCTTGCCTTTCACTTTGGGTTTCGAAAAATCCACGAAACGCCTAAACAAAACGCCCTCAGGCCAAATGTTTTCATCTAAAAATATGTCTAATTTATGTTTGGGTACAAACACTTTGTATGCGTCATAACCTTTATCACTTTTCATAGCTAGTTTGTTTATTGTAACATGTATTTGAGATTTATTAAACACATGCGCACTTATATCATTATGAGTAGTAGACTTGTCAACGTTGTATATAAACAACGGTATCTTTATGTCGGCCGCCTTAAATTTCCCATTCTGTTCTGTGGCTGCGGCACCTATTCTTCCTACAATTCTGTTTCTAAGCCTTTTCTTCTGAACTACTTTCCATTCTTCCGTTGGTTTTCCGGTTTTCCATTCACCAGGAGCCATAACTATGTCTGCCAAAGTTGCTCGGGACTGCAGCTGGCATGTACGCTGTTTTGAATGCGCAGAACCAGAGTCCGTTTGCAACATCGGTGATTTTGCGCGCACAAAAGTACTACGTGACAAAGGTGGTTTTGTTTGCGCATTACTTGGAATATCGGTCGCTTCATTAGTCATCGCATCCACTGTACTAATTACCTGTTCCGACATTCGTGGTGTTGTAGGCGCACATGAGTTGTTTACATTTTTTTGCCCGTTAGTCATACCCACATCTGGTTTTCTTATTTCTCGATATGAATTAACAAATGTTTCATTTGGTGAACCAACGGTATTTATCACTGGAGTATTGTCATTTTTGGGACTAGATTGGGAGAAATGATGTAGTCCCATCGGTCCACTATCACAATGATACTCGTTTTGATGACGACAGCCTCGTTTTACATTAACGTTACAGAACTCGTCATTGAAACTTAAGGTTGATGTTTTTATGACATCTACATTTCTTTGCAATGCGTTGAATGTTTCTATTGTGACGTAGCTGTCCTTTACTGCCTTTAGTTCTTCCCTTAACACCAGAATATCCTTGAGGAGTCGTGTCACATCTACATGGTCGAATGTGACTGGCGGTAACTTTTGTAAGTCACGGGCCACAAAAACTGGAACAATCTCAGGATCAGTCCGCTTCAGAAGCGAAATAATATCTTCAATGTCGCGCTGTGATTTCCCCTTTGCGAATCTTCAATTGCTGGCCCAACGGAATTGAGTCGAACAATAACTTCTTTGCACTGACGATTTCTTCAGACGAAAACGCCGTCACACATATTTTACTTAAACTAACTTCGTCCATCACATCAAGTTAACTACTACACTAATGCTTGCACATACTTCCTATTTGAGTAATAAGTATTTATAACTATAAGTCAAACCATTGTAAAATAATATTAAGTAATTTCATGTTTATATGTTTGTAAAGGCGTTAGTTAGCCTGTGTAACAAAATAAATCGAGACTTGTGAACAAATAGAATAAGATCATTTGTAAACTGTATTTCTGAACCATGTATACTAATAAAGACTTTGAAAAATCACAAATCACTTAACAACCATCTCCGGAACCACTGGTCCGAATTGAAAAAATCTTTTTGTGCTTGGTAAAAAAGGAGCAGAACAGCAATGAAAAATGGACGAAACTGGCAGGCAATTAGATGCGACGGGAAGGGTCAGGGGAGCAAAAATTTGACGCGGAGGAAGTCGCGGGCAGAAGCTAGTATAAAATATTTATGTTGTGTCACAGCAGGCGTTCCAAAATCAATTCACAAACGTTTTGATGACGAGTGAGTCGAAACCGAACCAGTTGTTGAATACATTGTGAAGAGGCTGAATTGGGCTGTCGAGCGCGCCATACCAGCCGTACCCATATCAACCGCGGACATCGATGCATTAGCCTGGCATGACTGGTATCGGTGCAATTATGCACCGATACCAGTCATATCGGGGAGATTGACATAATCGCCACTCTTGGCAGTCGGGTTGGCGATCGCAGTATGGTGGTAAAATGCATAGAAAATTCTGACGCCCATTTTCTAGTAAGTCCCTTAGTCCCCCTCTTATGACACTAACGGGAAAAAATGGGATAGTGACACACAATTATATCACGAGAACATACTACCGGAATAAAAAATATCCTATGCGTTAATTATATCACGAGAACATACTACCGGAATAAAAAATATCCTATGCGTTAATTATATCACGAGAACATACTACCGGAATAAAAAATATCCTATGCGTTAATTATATCACGAGAACATACTACCGGAATAAAAAATATCCTATGCGTTAATTATATCACGAGAACATACTACCGGAATAAAAAATATCCTATGCGTTCATCCAGGTTCCAATAGTGTGTTCCAAATACATGTCAGCCGATTTTGCGTAATTGAGTAACGAACATCCAAACATCTAAATATGCAAACTTTCACATTCATAAAACTAGTAGGATTTTATTAATGGCGGTGGTTTTTATGGGAATGATGATTGTGAAAGGTAGAATCAGCAGTAGATGTGGCAGCGTGCAGCGGTGCGAGGTGCCGCGTGTGTTTTATATCGCGAGTGCCGCGCGACCGCTACCCGATCATATCATCTGGTCACAACACACAACACCCGATAAAAAATATTCGCTTGAAAAAAAATTGTCAAGTCAAATCATTTATTGATCGAATGGACTCAACCTCATTTTAATATTCTGATACTGGAAATTATTGTGAGAAGGAACTAGGGATGCCCGAATCTTTGTTTTGAATCGATTTTTTGGATCGTAATGGATCGTTACTTCGTGAATCGATTCACGATCTTAATCGTATTGTATTGGACCGATCTTACTCGATCTCAAAAGATCGTATCGTAATCTTTTAATAATAATGAAAAGCACAATAGGCATGCAAAATTAATTTTAGATATATTACAAAGTGCGCCACGGACGCCGTCATGACAGATAGCCGTAATAGGCGATTCAGGCAGGGAATCGTATCAACTAAAACCTAAACAACTTACCGTACGAACTACAACTTGTCGGGTATGTTAGCATTTCCAACCAAACGTCTATTTTCTCTAGCTGGAAATACTTTGACCGATAGATAATAGGCGTAGATCCAGTGCGTCTGTATAAATTATTTATTTTGAAAATTTGAAATGTAGGCAACTGGAATCTGGATCTAAATTAATCATTTAATAGAAAAAACAGACGTTTGAAACGTAATGTTAAGATACCCGACAAGTTCTAGTTCGTACTGTTTAGGTTTTAGTTGATACGATTTCTTCATACGATCTACTAGGCGCATATGATTCGATCTGGGCGAAAATCGTATCCTGTTGAATAGATTAAAAAATCGGTAGATCGTATGACCATGAATCGATCTTCGAATAGATCGATTCAGATCGGGCACCGTTTTTTTTTTTTTGACTTCTCCCGCTCTGGGTGGAGCGGGAGGGCGTGTCAGACTTTTACTGACTAAAATCCACCCGTGTTCCTTCAGTTGCCCATGTGCCAGGGTCACGGTATCTCTTTCGAACAATCTCGCGACCCTGGCAGGCATCGGTCCTATCAGACCCCTTCAGTTTTGCTGACATCTCTTTGAGGCGCGCGTGGAACACTACGCGCCGTCGACCCGAGCCTGGTCCTTACCGGGCGGCGAGCTACCCATTGCTCACCACCCGCAAGCTCGCGCCTACGGTGGCCGGCAGTCCACTATGGACTCCCGACGCACGGGGCGTCTCCTCCTGCGGCGGCTAGGGACGTGAGAGCGCAGAGACTGCCACTCACTCACACGCCCCGCCTCCTCCTTCGCAAGCATTACTGCTTCGCAGAAGGAGGTGATGGCTTCCCATGCCCTCTCGCTCCGTACCATGGCTCGCACCAGGGCCGGACGCGAGAGGTCGCCGCCGCCGATCACCTCCACGAGCACCCGGCGGTGCTCCACCCAGGCAGAGCACACTTCCACCGTATATCGGGCACCCCTAGAAGGAACAAGTGCTGATTTTTTGAGATGACTTACATAATAATGTAAGTCTCTGTCTATTAACTATGATTTGAATGATTCGTCGAGGGTGTGATTAGTACAAAACTATGCCCTTGGTGTAGTAATAACATCGGGGATTTATTTATACAAAGTACGAGGTTGGATTGAAAAGTTCGCAACCTGAATATGAAAACAAGACCAGAAGATTTTAAAATTATTTTTAATTTTCGAGTTAATCACCACTTTTCTCAATGCACTTCTTCCATCTGGTTTCAAAAGCCGTTTACCATTATACCATTTTCAAAAAATGCCTCATCTGGGCCCTCAAACTAGGCATTAACGGCAGCTTCCATCTCTTCGTTTGATAAAAATTTCTGTCCTCCTTAATGTTTTTTTTTTTAATTTGGGGAAGAGGTGGAGGTCAGATGGTGCCAAATCAGGTGAATAGGCGGGGTGTGGAAAGAATTCAAACCCACAATTATGGATTTCAGCCATCGTTTTGCAGGACATGTGATGGCGTGCGTTGCCTTGATGAAACGACAATTTATTGGTAAACATTCGTGAGGTTTTTTTTTAATTTCATCACGCAACCGACGTAAAAGCATGCAGTTACAAGTAGAGTTTATGACGGTTCCTTTCGGTAGGTTATTGACCGTAATGACTCCCTTCGAATCCCAAAATACTGATACCATCACCTTGCTTCCAGACAAAATCACTTTCACTTTCTTCGGAGGCCTGGTCTCCTCCATTCTTTTGACTCATGAGTATTGTAATGAACCCAAGTTTTATCAGTATTAACAAATCTCTCTTAGTTTTATGAATCGGCTTTAAAGAACTTCAAACAATCGCGTGAAAACGTAAGTCAGTTGTGTTTATGTTCGGCTTGAACGACCCTCAGTATCCATCCCGCAGAAACCTTCAAAAACCCCAAATAATTATGAATTATATATTGAGTTCATTCAATCGAGATGCCTATGATATCAGCTATCTCTCTGATTTTTTATCTACGGTCCCCTAGTATCAAATCGCAATTTTTTTCGATGTTTTCTGCAGTACTGGAAGTTGATGGCCGTCTAGTGCGTGGGTCATCTTCAATGTTTTACCGACCACGTTTGAATTCTGCCAGTTACTTTTTAACGGTTGTATACGACGGAACAGATTCTTCTAAAGTCGCCACCATATTATCTTCGTGAATCTGTTTCGGCGTTAACCCTTTTTATAGAGAACGGCGCAATGGTCGGTTTTCCATTTTTAAAAATCACTTCACTTAACGCTCAATAAAACACTGTAAACTCATAACCAAAAGTAACACAAAAATGAAATTTCACACCATGACAACTAAAGAGTTACTGAATATAATGAAGGCAGAAAGAAATATATTTCAAATCACGTCTATACGAGGCCTCGAACTTTTCAATCTACCCTCCTACGGTTTGGACTACGTCGTAGTAAGCTGCTACGCCATAGCAGATTGCTACGGCGTAGTGGGGTGCTACGGTGTAGCGGGCTGCTACGCCAACAACGTTTTATATTCGAAAATCTGCATTCGTTTACTCAAATATGTCGCGATGTCATAATTTAGCGTTCCATGTCATGGTAATTTGAAAGTATGAGGAACGGGTGTAAAGTTCACTAAAGCTCAGTAAAAAAAGAGCAACCTCAACCAGACGAGTCGTAGTATATATCTATTAGTTAAGGGGCAAACTTTGCTTACGAGATATAGGATTTCGCGTGACGTCAGTATGATGTGTAGTTCACATATTGCGATGTAGATGCCGCTACAGTACAAATACAGGGTGACAGAGACATAGGAGTTAGTTTCTTGAATTCTCCTTACCATGGATTCAGTACATGATTCTGAACCCCGGAGTGTGCATTTAAATGATTTGTCGGTCTTATCAGAGAAAATATGCCATACATTTATCATAAGGCATTGCACTTTTCTATTGAACAGGACCGGGATAGACAGATTGTTTTGCGCTATGGGATCTAAAATCAGGGCTTAGTGTTGAAGTCTCTGCCACCTTGTATAAACCATTAATTGAGACGATACGTAGCCAGGCTAAGTCACGGCGGCACATTGAAAGTATCGTTTATAAAGTAACATGAGTGTGTACCACATGGTGGGCATGACGTTTGACTCATCCTGCCGGTCCCTGGGCGCGATGGCGAGCTGCAGCGGCGCGCCCACCACCTCCACCCACACGTCCAGCACAATCGGCTCCACGTCCTGGATCTACACAACGATACAGAGGTTATTACTGGGGCAGTGAAGTGAAACAAACGTGTAGCTAGTTTTATTCGCGGTTTAAGTTGCGTCGCCAAAACTTGAAAATCAAAATTAAAAATATTTTATTTCACAAACACCCACATGAGTACTTATAAACGACCAATTGAAACCTTGTATCCAGCAATGCAAGGTTGCAATTGGTCGTTTCCTGTGAAGAAAACCGGGCAAGAAACGCTACGATATTTTTTTAAATATAATTTGCTTGTAAAATGTTCTCAAATAACAGTGTTAATAGCTGTAAAAGGACAGTGCAGACCAATGACAGTTGACACAAACATACTTTACGTCAAAGTTTCCTTAGCATTCAAAGAAATCATTCACACTAGTAACAGCTGTCCAAATACGGATTATTGACTCCTTAATGTCGAATACTGGCATGGCTTTGTTAAATCCAAATCTACTACCACAAATTTAATGCTTTTTACACAACTTTTATTTGAAAACATGGACATGCGCGCGCAGGTTGATGCTGTATACACTGATTTTCAAAAACCTTTTGACAAGGTGGACCAGAAATTGCTTCTCGATAAAATCGCTTTAAATGGCATAAGAGGCAATTTACTCAGATGGTTTGCCTCATATACATATATTTCATAGGACTCAAAAGGTACTCATCAATGGATTCGAGTGTGATTATGTGGTCGTCAAATCAGGTGTGCCTCAAGGATCTGTCTTGGGCCCATTACTTTTTATCTTGTTTATAAACGACATAAAATCCTGCATAGTCGTAGTAAATTCGATTATTTATGTATATGTATGTATTTTTTTTTTACATTTATATATAGTTAGGTATATATATTATGTTTATGATTTAAATAGGTTATAGGTTTATATTTGATTATCTTCAAATTCATTGCACCTACCACTGTTTGTCTCTGCATCACCCAAAGGTTGACTGGTAGAAAATGCCTATGGCATTAAGTCCGCCTCTGTACATTTATGTGCTTAAAGTGTTAAATAAATAAATAATAAATAAATAGTCAACTCTAAATTCTTAATGTACGCCGATGACATTAAAATCTTTAAGGCTTTTGCGAACACTCAAGATTGTTTGCTACTCCAGGAGGACTTATGCAGGCTTTCACAATATTGTCTAATCAATTAACTTCATCTTAGTCTTCCTAAATGTCACTTTCTTTCTTTTACGAAAAAAAAAAATACTATTAATTTCCCATATACCTTGAACAACATACAATTGAAAAAAAATGAGTGCACACGTGATCTTGGCGTACTGCTTGATTGCAAATTACATCTAGACACCCATATTAATAACATAATTAACAAAGCCTTTCCTTTCAGATGTATGGTCTCGCTATGCGGTCTTGTAATGACTTCAAAAAGCCTTCTACTTTTCTCTTTTTATACAAAACACTAGTCCGGCCACAGTTGGAATACGCGGTACCCATCTTATGCCCGTATTATGATAAATATAAGCAAGCCATAGAAATGGTTCACAAAAAATTTCTTCGTGCCACACACTACAATTGCTTCCCTGCAAGGATTCCCTATGCAGTTTTGCTGAAGCGTTATAAGATTTTAAGCTTGGATTCCAGACGTTCAATGATCATGTTTGTGATGCTTTACGGTATATGTAATGACAAATTTAATTGTACTGAGCTCTCGAATAGATTGTGTTACGTAGTACCTAAAACTGTCATTCGACGGGAGGTGCGCGCGCCCCAATTATTATACACAGCGCAAAATAAAACGAAGCCTGGGGTGCTAGCCCCTCTCCGCCGACTTTTAGAAACCTATAACTCACAATTCGTTGACATTGATATTTTTGCGCTGTCAAAGTCTAATTGCAAAACAATAGTTACGCAATCCCTTGCAAGTCGCCCATAACACGCATGCTCTTGTCATCCGCTTCCATCAAATCGACATATAGTGTTTTCACCTAAATTTGTTCTTTTCTTTTTTTTTCCCCTTTTTCATATAATATGCGTTTGCTTTCATACTTTGATGTCACCTCGTGGACAATATTGTGGGTTATACGTTTTTTCGATTGAAATATAAATGTTTTTGTAAATGCTCTAATGTATAACTGTTTTTTGTCCCAAACAAATAAAATAAAATACTAGTGAAAGTTACCGATTTTATGACGGAAAGACTTTCCAAGGAAATCAAATTTTTCATCATCATCACCATCATTTTAGACGAAAGACTTCTACTGCTAAACAAAAAACTCCACCAATTCGAGTCCAATTCTGTGCTTCCCACATTCAGCGGATTCCTGCAGCCTATACAAGAACTTCGATGGGCAGCCTTTCAACTCTACGTCTTCCGGTACGCGGTCGCCACTCCAAAATCTGTCAGCCCCGTCAGTCATCTGCTCTGCGAGCAATATGCCCCGCACTGCCACATAAGTTTTGGCTATCTTCGGGCTATGTCAGTTATTTTGGTTCTCGTGCGGATCTCTTCATTCCTGATTAGATCACGTAGTGAAACTAGAGTACAGTCGTCTTCATTACTCTTCAGGTGGCCTTCAAATAGGGCTTATTGAGTGCGATCTCGTTTCAATGTCATAGGTCATTTACTCCACCCATCCCTCTTGTCATAATCCGTCAATTACTGGCAACACGCACAGGTCAAAGTCTTTCGTCTTAAGACGCTGCAGTATATGGCACGAGAAGATATTGCGTAGCTTCCCTGATATTGCTCAGACGACCCGAATTCGGCGATTGGCCTTTTTTCCGAAGTTGGACCTACCTAACTGAACAGTTTGTCGTAGGTAAACATGCTCGTCCACAAGTTCAAGTGTAGCGTCGACGATCTTCATGAGTGAGGGTGTTACAAGGACATTTGACATAATCTTTGTATTGTTCATGTTTTCTTGTAGACCCACTCTTTTAGAAACTCTACCACTCTAGCTCTACTGAGCTCATCGAGCACAATACTGAGGTCATCCTTAGTCTTAGCTATGAGTACTTTATCATCGGCATACCGAAGGTGAGATTACTCACCTTCGGCATTCCGATGAGAAAGTGGTCATACACATTAGTACATTAGTACTCCCCATTGATGTTGATGCTAGCCCCTTTCTAGTCCGAAATCTTGAAGACTTCATCCAGTGCAGTGGTGAACAGTTTCTTAACGTTCCCCTGTCTCACACCTCGCTGCAGAAGGATAGGTTTCAAGGTCTGGTTGTGGATTCGGATTATGTCAGTCCAACTCCAGTAGCAAGTGGTGTTTTCGTTCAAACCTTTCACCACCTCGATGTACCGATAGTCGATCGGGCACCGTTAAAGAGACTGCAGTACAGTTCATGTCGCGATCAAATCGAAGGCTCTTTCGTAGTCTAGAAACTCTAAAGAGAGAGGCAGGTTATACTCTTCGGTCTTTTGTATTAGTTTCCGCAGCGTATGTTTGTGGTCTACAGTGCTATAGCCTTTAGAGAATAGGACTTGTTTGGGAGGCTGGAAGTCATCAAACTTGCATGCAAGATGGTTC
Source organism: Aporophyla lueneburgensis (assembly GCA_932294355.1). Taxonomy (NCBI): domain Eukaryota; kingdom Metazoa; phylum Arthropoda; class Insecta; order Lepidoptera; family Noctuidae; genus Aporophyla; species Aporophyla lueneburgensis. Next base: position 31,990,399 of record OW028744.1, on the reverse strand, counting down.
GAAAGGTCTCTTGAAAACAGCTTATAGGCATAGCTCAGAAGTGACTTGGGCTTATTATTCTTAAGAAAGTCACCCGCCTTAAAGATATGTACCACCCCTCCTTTGTTTCATCACATCGAGTATAACGGAATCAAATAACTGCATGAGGGCCTTGAGAAAGGGTTTTCCGCCGGCTTTTAGTAGTTTGGCCGTCATCACCCGACGCCTTGTTGTTTATGGCTATTCTAAGGTCGAACAAGCTAATATCTGGGACGTTTTTAGCATATTATTATTTTCGGGTCAGTCTAGCTCTTGTTTGTTAGATTTGTCACGGTGTTACTTACACACGTTACTGAACGGTTCTCGAACTGGCCACCTGCCTACTCATATTGAGAGGGAGAATACATTTACAAAGTTAGTTTTCAAAAACAGTTTTTTTTTTTGCTATCCTGGTAAGGATAATGTAACAAAGGGAAATGCCCATTTAATAAAGAGGTTTTGGCCAAGTGATGCCCACGAAAGAAATAACTAACTTATAGGCATTAGGGCTGACATCATAGGTAAAGAAACTACCACTATTTTTTACATAAAACTTGGTGGGACTTTTAGAAACCATATATAAAAATTAAAGGTTATAAAAAAAAAACACTTTTAGTTTTTTATTCGTTCTCATTTAAATAAATGACAAGCACGCCATCTAGGAATTCGGTTCACAATACACAGCTACAAAATACAACTTAAGTTGAGACAAAACAAACTACAACTATTTCAATGGTTTCCTTGTATTTAAACAACCGAATTATTTAATTCAAATCTATCTTACATAGCTATGCAATATAAGTTACTGAGTATGCATGTACCTTGCATGTTTTTATAGTAACTGACTTGATGTGGTGCAATCCATTGCTGTAATATAGACCGTACTTCCACATTGCTTAAGGTAATGCAATTGACACAGAGAGGGCTCTGTGGTAAGCAAGTAAGTTCGTGTAAATCAGGTTCAGGTACAGGTCCGGCACCATTGACAAGCCGGTGTCGTCGTGGGAGGCGGGTACAGAATCCAAAGTAAAGCCAAAGTCGGGAGCGGTTACAGGGTCCATATTCGTAATCAAAGTCGTCGAAAATCAAATAGAAAAACACAGTAAAAAATAAATCACGCTTTGCAAGAAAACACAACACCAAACAAAATGTGAAATGTCAATTAGTTGTCAACTACGATTATTATTGACGTAGGGATGCGATATGACATCGATTTACCGAAAAATCTGTAAATCAATTTAAAAAAAACTGGAGACACGGAATCGGTTCAATAGCTCGCGTTTGGAAGCCCGGAAATGAACAAACATCTTTTTTGTTTCTAAAGAAAACAACAAAGGCGAAACAACTATATAATAAAAGGTTTTCCAAAAATCAATGTTTGGTAACGGGTTTTATTTAGTGTATCGATTGTGTGTTTCAGTAATGTTTGCCATCCCTAATCAGGATTGACAATCGAACGGAACTGTTAGATAATATAATAAACGATTGAATGTTTTTATTAAATCGGCTTTTAATTCCGGAGTTTTCATAACAAATAAGTAATAGCAATATTTTAGTTACTAAATGGGTATTTTTTCTGTATTTACCAAATTGATGGGCAGAACATGGCCAAGAGTGAGCCTCCCCCTTTATGAAATTATTGTATTGTCATCGGCCCTCGATAACTGTCTACAAAGTTTAAATTAAATCCGGCCGTTTAAAATGGGCCAAAATCAAGTCCGAAGGAGTCGGTTACAAACATAGTTACATACTTGTACATGTACAGGTGAAGCTAATAAAATACAAAATACAAAATTTTATTTGAAATAACTTTACAAACTTCTACAGTATATAATCTTACATAGAGGTGGAATAAAAGCGTGTTTAAATCATTCGGCTAGCTCACACTTGGAAGTTTAACTTTAATTAAACTCTGTATAAGTATGGTTCAGTCTGTGGAACAGAATGAGGAACAGTCTGGGAAATATTTTTATGGAATAGTTTTCTTAATCTTGCTGGATGTTATCGAGTGTTAAAGTAATATTTGCATAAATTAAGAAGATTGACTGCGGTTAGCTTCTATTTGATATAACACTAATCAACATTTTATTCAGAACATTTAACTTATCCTGAGTTACGCAAAAATCTAAATGAGTGAGTATTTTCTTTGTAAATAAATTATAACAACGAGTGTGTTCCATAAGTAGGAGCAGTTTCAAGAGACTCCATTAGATTGTGTTGGTGTGCTTGAGATATCATCTGTGTGCGGGACAATGCTGAGCTTTCATGTTGGTTCGATTAGTTGCATGACGGACTAATAGCGCAGCATGTTGAGACTGGATTGTCCCTCGCAGAGTTCTCGTCAGCGTCAGCCACACTGATCTAGCTTTAACATCGACTTTAATATCCAACAGCTGATCAAATCTATTGTCATTATTTTGTTAGCAATTTAAAGGGGATGTGGTCGCAGTCAAAGCGTTTATTGACAATCTCTGTTAACACATTAACACCGTTTAGTACCTCTAAGAGCAAGTTCCGCCATATATTTTGATCGTAGAAAATATTGGACGTGTCGCCACATTTGCTATTCTGAACACCATTAAACGAAGTAAAACACGGCGTTCTCAGAAAATTGATAAATTACGGGGATTTTAAAACGTGTTGCGGATTTTTAAAATGACAAATACCTCAGGGAGCTCTACACTCTGGATTCCTTGCTTGCTCGTGTGGCTGCTCGCATACGGGCTACACGTACTTACCAACTGCAGGAGAATTCAAATTCAAATTCATTTATTTGCCGGAATGTAGGTTAACAATGTATGGTCTTAAACTATAATGGCCCCTATACATTCTACCATTTAATATGGTGTGCAAATATTTATTGTCATCCTAAACAAAGCTATTATTAATAAACAAAAGTCAGCAACAACAGATAAGAGCTCATGCATAATGAAAATGATTTTACGGAATAAATTTATTAATTGATGTCAAGTTATACATATACAGTCAGTTCAAGAGCTAAAGTTTAATACAATGTCAGATTAAGCATATATTAATAATTTTAAATTATAATCAATAATGTAATAACTATTATTATTATTACAGTGTTAATCAATTAAAGTTTGAACATTCACAATTATAAGATACCAATACCTATTGTTGATTTAAGTTCCCGTCTCCGCGATCTGACATGTATTCATTGAGATTATAAAAGGATTTTTCTTTTAACCATTGCGTTACCTTTTGTTTAAACATGGGCAACGGTAAATCTTTAAAGGCGTCGGGTAATTTATTATATACCCTTACTGCATTTATGTAAGAGTTCCTCTTATACAGTTCGAGTTTACATTGTGGTAAGCAGAGCTCATGTTTAAATTTATTTTTATTTCTAGGAGCTACATTTCGTTTGGTTACATCTTTGAATTTTGTAAAATATTCCGGATGTTGTTGTACAAATAAGCATAATTCTCTAATGTACGTACACGGTAATGGCAGAATATTGTACTTTTTAAACAATGGCTTACAACTATCCGTATACCAGGCTCCACAAATTGCACGTACACATTTTTTTTTGTACTTTAAACGCTTTCATAATATCCACCGAATTACCCGAGCTTGGACCGAATGTAAATGTTGACACGCTTGTTAATGATGCCGTGACGTCGTGGCATCTCGTATCTGGCTGTGGGCTGACGCGGTAAGCAAATAAAACGTCGTATACAGCTTTATTTATTTGAGATTTATTTCGTAAAATCACACACGTGACGTTTGCAGTAGAATGTGGATCTAAAGTGATATCTTTCCTTATAAAAAATGTATCATGATAAGTTTTGACAAATTTTGGAGTTTTCCTGAAAATTATAACTATGTTTTACTGGAAACTGTCTCATTTTGTCTCCAACTGCAAAAATTTCAATTGCTCGATAATTATTATCGGGTATTGCTTTCATCATTCAGTGTTAGAAAGTGGGCGAGGTCAGACGGGGTCACGTTGCTATGAGCTGTAACAATCAGATCTTTTCAACGATGTGACCAAGAGACCTACGAGTGTTGTTGTGTGGAGCCAGCGAAGCAACTAAAAGCAACTGCTCTTGAGACAATTAAAAATATTATTGAGAAAACTTTTATATCGCGAATTAAAGGGAGTTGATACCGACTAAGTCAGGCGGCGTGCCCGCAGCCTTATGAGTCTTAAGACTAATAGTTGTTGTAGAATGTACTTTTCAGATCTGATTTTTGAGTATAAACACAGAAATAAATTACATTTTCTACATAGTATTCAAATGTATTTTAAGCTATTTCATAGCTTTTATCGCGAGCTTTGAGCGCGGCGACCGAATCATGAAATTCCATAACGAAAAAACCTAACACAAGTCACTTCCTGGTCTGTCTGTCTCTATGTATGCTTAGATCTTTAAAACTACGGAACGGATTTCGATGCAGGTTTTTTTATTAGATAGAATGATTCAAGAGAAAGGTTTATATGTACATAACATGCATAATATAGAAAAGAAACGCTGATAATTTTAGGGGATTCTAATGTGATGTCATAAATAAACACATTTTTTTGCGCTTACATTGCGAACGCTGGCTGAACCCTATGAAATAGATCAAAATAATGTACTACAGTATTGTAAACCTTAAAAAGGTCTACATACAATTCTGCAATGGTATATATCTATCTCTTAGGGATAACCCACAATAACCATTTTTTATCCTTTACATTTTACGAGAAATAAGGGCTTATTTACGAAGCGATTTTAAGCAATACAGCATTAATCCTTATGCAATGAAGTACCTTAAATACATTGTGCATTTGGTGTAATTTATTTATCTATAATATGTATGTATTTAGAAATTAGGTATATAAGTATGTTTATCAGTTGTCTAGTACCCATAACACAAGCTCTGCTTAGCTTGGGACTAGATGGCTTTGTGTGATAGTTTTGGAATATTATTATTTAATATAGATTAATATGGCCCTTTACAGCATGTAATTTAAATGAAGATCTTAGAAGATATCAGAGATTTAAAAAGCGGGGACAGAGCAGCTGGCGGGTCGTACGTCCGTCCCGTTCATCCGTTGGCAGCGGCCGGGCAGTACAGGATGAGTAGGATTGTAATTCATATTACTTTGGCTTCATGTAATCGCTATTGCATAAATAAAAAATAAATAAATAATTATAATTGCATTAGTTGATAAAAAATGCTATTTACCGCGGCAGCCCCGAGTGCCACACGTTTTTTTTTTAAACGAAGTGTTTTCTACTACTGATTCCATATATTACATAGCATAATCAGCCTGGGAGCTTAGAAACATTAAAAAGTTTATTTTTTCTTTTCAGTTTATTTTTTCATCGGTTGGATTTTTCGTAAAAGTTATTTTTATATATTTTTTTAAAATTCTAGATTAATCCAACTTAGGCTTTAATTAAAAAAAAATGTATTTTCAATTAAAAAGTTATGCAAGATCAAATGATCACATTTAAAAAAAAATACGTGTTAATGAGAGAAAAGGGGGGGGTCCCCGTTTTCTTTCACAATACATAGTTAAATTGTGTGTAGAAAAATACAGGGTGATTGGAAAATGGGTACAAAGCTTTAAGGTGAAGATAGTATAAACAATTTTTTTTTTTTTTTTTTTTTATCTTGGGACAACCAACACAACGTTATCTGATCCCAAACTAGGCAGAGCCTGTACTATGGTAACCAGACAACTGATAAACATACTTAAATATTTGTAAATACATACATATTATAGATAAATTACACCCAGACAATTTAGAACCATTTAAGCCATGGTTGTCTTAGACGAAGTCTTACCAAAATTTTTTAACCAAATTTTTAAGTTTTTTTTCGGAAATTCTCAAAATTTAATGTAAACTGCATAATTATGGCCAAATTGAATGATAAATGAATTATTTTTTTATTTATTTAATTAAAGTAATGTGTAAGCAACCAAGCAAAACATGTTTTAGGCTTCTGTGTCATTAGACATTTTTTTTACAGATATTTAAAGCTCAGAAAAAATAAAAAAAATTGTACAATACGTCTTTTAAAACTTATTTTAGAAAAAAAACGGAGGGTGCTTTTTTTGTTTGAAAAAGGTTTGAATAAATAAACGTTTTATATTTGTTCAAACCTTTTTGAAGACATGCTTGATAATCGCTCTTTCTTTTGAGGTATCATTTATGCGAATATCTTACAAATTATTGAAATTAGGACCTACAAACCAATTCGAGGGAGAAATTTTAAATTTTAGGCAGTCTAACAAAACACAAAATTTTTGCTTAAAAGAATACTTTATGTGCTCGAAATGATAACATTGTTCAATTCTAAGAATTTTTAGCACATGCAGGAACCAATTGAGGGGAACCCATTGAGGGGATTCTCTAAACAATGGCCACCGAGCGCGGTGCGATGGCATTTCCAGGTAGAACGCCCAATGAATAGCAAAAAGCGATAAGAGTTGGTTTTTACAGCAAAATGGTCTTAGTTACTGAGGCAACAAAGTCGTTTTTCTTTAGTCAGGGTCAGTCGGTCTGTGATGAAGCCGTTACATCTTTTACTTATTAGTCAAACTACTGCCCTTGTGAGTGGACGTTGTCGTGTTGATTCATAATTTACCGTGTTCAGTTGTAGCCCTTTGCGTTCCTGCACGTGTTGTTTGCGTTAGTTTTGAACTTTTTTGTTTCACCGTGTCCAGTCGTACACTCGCGCTCCTGCACGTGTTGATTTTTGACTTAATTGTGTTGAGTTGACATTTAGTGCGCTCCTACGCCGTTTTTCTTAATAAATTGTTAAGTGACTATGGCTACTTTTTCCAATCAAGAATATGCGGATATCGTATTTATGTACGGTAGAGCAGACGGCAATGGATCTTTGGCGCGACGGATGTATCAAGAGCGCTATCCGAATCGCAGGATACCGAATGTTCGAGTGTTTTACAACACGTTTCGTCGTCTTGCCCAAGATGGGTTTCACCGCGTGGAACCTGGAGTCAACCCGAGCAGATACGAAACTGCCGTCGACGAAGACATTTTAGCAGCATTTCAAGCGGATCCTACTACCAGTACTAGAGCAGTAGCTCGAAATTTAAACATTTCTCAATGGAAGGTGTGGCATACAATGCACCAAAATGATAAGTATCCGTTCCATGGCAGGAGTGTGCAAGGTCTAGTAGAGCAAGATCCTCAAAGAAGAATTCAGTTCTGCCGTTTCCTCCTCAACAGAGACATCAAAGATGCGTGGTTTCTGAAATCAATCTTGTGGACGGATGAAAGTAAATTTTCAAGGGAAGGTATTACAAACTTTCACAACATCCATGAATGGGCCGACGCAGACAACAATCCACATTTTAAGAAGCAGGTGTCATTTCAGATGAAATTCTCTGTGAATGTATGGGCTGGAATAATTGGCAGAACATTGATTGGGCCCCACTTTTTGCCTGATCCATTGAATGGCGAAAATTATTTGCAATTTCTGCAAATTGATTTACCACTGCTGGTAGAGGAATCAGGTCCCGATCTTCGAAAGGGACCGAACAGTCATCTTTCAGCAAGACGGCTGTCCAGCGCATTGGACTTTAAATGTAAGGGAACACCTCAACAATTGCTTTCCTGATAGCTGGATCGGCAGGGATGGACCCATCCCTTGGCCCACTCGCTCCCCAGATCTGACCCCGTTGGACTTTTTCGTGTGGGGCCGGGCCAAGGAACTGGTGTATAACAACATAGAAATAAACACTAGAGAAGAATTGATACAAAGAATAAATTCAGCGTTTGAGACAATGAAGCAGGAGATGATGTTGAAAATAACGACTCCAGAAGTTAGAAGACGGGGCCGTGCTTATATTAGGAATCACGGCCGTCATTTTGAACATGAAAAATAAATAATTTTAATTCAAATGTTGTTTTAATTAGTCTGCCTAAAATAAAAAATTTCTCCCTCAAATTGGTTTGTAGGCCCTAATTTCAATAATTTGTAAGATATCCGCATAAATGATACCTTAAAAGAAAGAGCGATTATCAAGCATGTTTTCAAAATGGTTTGAACAAAAAAAGCACCCTCCGTTTTTTTTTAATAAGGTTTAAAAGAAGAAAGAGAAAGAAAAATTGTTTATTCTGCACAAACAAAACGCACAATTTAAAATAGTAACAAATAAATAAAAAACAAAAAATACACACGTACAAAGTAGCCAAAAGCCCCGTGTTCAAGCTTAAAAAGGTTGTACATGTACAATATTGTCCATTGCTGTTGATGTCATGGCGACGGACCAAAGACAATACAGATAGATATGCGATACGACATTGACAATTAGCTATTACATAATAACAAACAAAACAAAAACAAAAATTGCCAAATGCAGAGTACATTATTGGCTACTTTTGTGATAAACATAAAAGACGTATTGTACAATTTTTTATTTTTTCTGAGCTTTAAATGTCTGTAAAAAAAATGTCTAATGACACAGAAGCCTAAAACATGTTTTGCTTGATTGCTTACACATTACTTTAATTAAATAAAAAATGAATTCATTTATCATTCAATTTGGCCATAATTATGCAGTTTACATTAAATTTTGAGAATTTCCGAAAAAAAAACTTAAAAATTTGGTTAAAAATATTTGGTAAGACTTCGTCTAAGTCAACCATGGCTTAAATGGTTCTAAATTGTCTGTACTATCTTCGCCTTAAAGCTTTGCACCCATCTTCCAATCACCCTGTATATTGATGTTTTGGAGATGTTCCAAGCATCACATATTCTTAATGAGGGACGCACCACAAGACACCCTTTTTATATTGAACCGTTCTATTTTAGTAAGGAAGTTCCAGAGCCGGCAGCGCTCCGTCGCCTATGCCTATCGTATCGCACCGCCGATTGGCATCGCGTCTTGCGTAACTAGTGTTTGTTAACCAACTTCAAAAAAAGGAGGAGGTTATCAAATTAATTAATGTTTGTTACCTCATCACTTTTGACCGGGTGAACCGATTTTGATGATTCTTTTTTTATTTGAAAGCTGATGCTTCCCGAATGGTCCCATTTTAATTTAGTTTCATTCGGATAATGCACAGAAGGGCCAAATCGAAAAAATCCGGACAAAAGTCTAAAAAATGAAAGTTTTTAATAGGGATTTTTCAATGCAGGGTTGGATAAAGTGGTCCCTAGTAAAGTAGAATTCACTCATAATAGGCCCTAACTCGACTATACAAGCGCAGATGGCAGTTGGAACGTAGCTCTCGAGCGAGCGGTCAGTGTTGTTTGCAAGTGAGAGAAAGTAGTTAATCTTTTAATAAGCCCCATTTTTCGAAAAATTATTATTTTTATTCGAGATAAAATGGAATCGATTCCTGCAGGTATGTATAATAATATAACGATTTGATAAATCCTATTTTATTACCTAAAAATTTATGAGAATGAAATAAGCATGTTTGATTTATAACTTTAAAAAAATAAAAAATATTTGCTTGAAATGAAAATAGTAAAATGTTCCGCATTGTTCCGACCTACGATTGATTTGAGGTTGAAAATAATCATACACATACACATACATACAATCACGCCTTTTTCCCATGGGGGTAGACAGAAACTACGGAACGCCACCTGCTACGATCTCTACACACTCCTTTTGCCTCTTTAAGGTTCATACAATTGGTCATACACACACGCCGGTTGCGAGTACTACGCACCTGACCTTTTTGAAGAACATCACCAATAAGGTCACCATAAGAGATAGATAATCATGGTTAGATAATCATATCACGAATAAAATATCTGAATTTCAGTTGCTCATATGTGCTCGTCTAATAATAATCGTTTTTTTCGTGTGAACATGTGCGTGTCGCGTGAATAACAGATGTTGCTGTAGTATACGAGTATATAGAAATTCTGGGTTCCCCTTATCCAATACATGAGCACGTAGTAGTGAGCACTGAAAGACCTTTGATACAAATGTCTGTTCCTCTCTTTAGCTTGTCTCTCTCTCTCGGTGTCTCTCTTTCTCTCTCTCTTTCTATCTTTTTCTCTCTGTAGGTAGTACCTCTATATTCTCCTTTCTCTATTTACTTTTGGAAGAACGACTACCTGGTTTCTTAGCCTTTTTTTTTCTTTTTTTCCAAACTTTGTACCTGGACGTAAATGTTTCTCTGTAGGTATATTCGTTTTTCTCGTGCTAAATTTAAAATATTTCTTAGAACACTAGTCAGTATCAATTAATGATACTTATTCATTATTTTAACTAACAATTTTTTTTTGTTTTAAATTAACTAATTCAGTTTTACGCATGAATCTTTTCCTATTTATATCAAATGTAATTATTATTAATGAAATAATCTAAGTAATTATTTTGATTAAATATTTTTATGATTAAAATTAACACTATTTACATTAAAATTTTTGTTCAGATTCCAGCGCACATTATAAGAAATGAGTGACCCATTTATTTCAAGTTGTCGACCGATTCCTCAAAACCCTTGAAATCGTTATCAGAGGACGTCTTACGATTATTAAAACCTCCATCAACACCTGCATACGAAAGTATTTTGGCTCAATTTGAATTAAACGATAGTAGTACAAGTGAATCAGATGTGTCCAATGCAGAATCAGATTATGAAGAACATTTTTGTTTTAAATTTTATCATTAAAATGTTAACTATGTAATATCTAAATAATTTACTGCAAATGTCTAACTTATTGACTGATTTTTATTTAATGTTTGAATAAAACCTCGTTAATTGATTTTTTTTGAAAATTTATTGTTTTCAGACGGTTTTCAGAAGACGTGTCCGCCATATTGGATCCGCCATCTTGAAGTTTCCAATTCTGAGTTCATATTTGTGATCAGCGACCCCAAAAACCCCCAAGTAATCAGTTTAATAACGATCACTTGCCTTATTCGACTTTTGTCCGGATTTTTTCGATTTGGCCCTACTGTGCAATGGGGTCCATGTGAAAACCACATAAGTCTTAAATTTGCATTAAGTATTTGCGCGACAAATGAACGAATACTGTATGTTTGTTACCTCATAACTTTTGACTGGGTGAACCGATTTTGATGATTCTTTTTTTATTTGAAAGCTGGTGCGTCCCAAATGGTCCCATTTTAATTTGGTTCTATTTGGACAAGACCCCATGCCCATGTGAAAACCATATAAGTCTTAAATTTGCATTACGTATTTGCTCGACAAATGAATGAATAACACGATTAGATTAGTGTGGAGTATCTACCACAACTAAAAAGTTAAAAATAAAAACTTTTTACAAAAAAAAAAAACAACCGACTTCCTTAAAAAAACACTACAAAGTCAAAAATAATTTTCATTTCGGAAGTCGGTGGCAAAATCCTTAAATACAGAGCCTAAGACACCGACTTTCGAAATTAAAGTTATTTTTGACTTTGGAGTGTTTTGTTTTTAAGGAAGTCGGTTGTTTTGTTTTTGTAAAAAGTTTTTATATTCATGTGTAGAAGGGGACCTAAGTAGTTGCTGCTATTGTCGGGAAGGAGGTTGACGTATGTACACCACTAATTACCTCAGGCGTGGGGTGCTTGATATGAATTCATAAAATACCTCATAACCACCACATGCACGTCACGCTTTTTCTATGAAAGCGTGTTTTTAACATTTTAATAAGATAGCGTACGGAGAACTAAGTTCAAGTACCGCTCAGGTAATAAGAGTGGGGTTTGCGGTTGAGAAATGTCACCACAATAATGACAATAAAAATAAAATGAGCCCTTCCTTTTCAAAAAGCCCTTCTCTTTATGTGTGGTGGAGTAATGGCTGTGCATGTTGCAGCCGCCCACATTGTCAATGAAGGGACGCGGACGTGCGTCACCGCCGCGCGCGGTCTGGGATGGATGGACGGACACAACTAGTCAAATTAACTTGCTACATGGAAGCACCATTTAGAGCGTTATGTTCGTTGCAAGCTATTAAAGTGTGAAAGTGGGGCAATATGTGAGGAGCGAGCAGCCGGCATGTCGCCGTGCTTGGCTCACGTTGTGTTGTTAATGAAACACAAATTCTATAGAGCATACCTTTATTTGATAAAACAATATTTTTTCGTAACAAAAATACTGCTAGCTAACATATCCAATTCACCACCGTGGGTGGCTATTGTTCCAAGCTCAGCCCGCCGAGTTTAAACTTGTGTCGTACAAACGGACGAGAGCACGCTCCTTGGATTACATATTCTCAATTATTTCTAGAGATTTTCTTCGAAATCAAAGATACACTTAAATATCTGGCACTATCCTCAAAAATCCAGTATCGTCACAAATTGTCATATTTAAGAAAGGGAGAATGGCGCTATTACCCCTCCAGTTTTGTTTGTCCGAAAAAAAATGCTTACAGCTTGAGTGTTCTGCAGAATTTCTGAACATTGCACAATAAATACTTTTTTTTTGTGGGTGGAATCATCAAATGACGTCTCCCACTCTGGGCGGAGCGGGTGTTAGACTTTTACTGACTGAAACCCACCCGTGTTCCTTCAGTTGCCTATGCCAGGGCCATGGTAACTCTTTCGAACAAATCTTGCGACTAGCCTGGACCCTTTCAATTTAGCTGACATCTCTGAGGCGCGCGTGGAACACTACGCGCCGTCAACATGGGCCTGGTCCTTAATAGGTAGCTCGTCGCCCGCAAGCCCGCACCTACAACAAAGACTTGGCTTCAGCTTGTATTGTATACTTCCGTTTTTCTAAATATCGTCTCAAATTTACTATAACTAATTTTGGCGTTTACCAAATCTTCAGATAGTGTTGTGGCTCATTGCGAAATTAACTTGATGTCACAGAAAAGTTGTTTCGATCTTCGCTCATCATAGACAAGGATTATGTTATCACAAAATCAATTTAGATTTCATTATTATTAGTACTAGTGATCGCCCATTGGTCGAAATTCGACCGTACTTCATTTGAATAGAAATACATTATTAAATGAAAAAAAAAATATAATAATAAATAAAAAAAAATAATATGGTTATATTTCACATTCACCAACACTGTAGACACATTGTTGACGCTGTACTACTGTGGAGAGGGTTCGCTGGCGGGATGGTGATGGCCAGTACCAGGACGTAGGTGTAATGAGTAAAAAATACTTCTTCAGGACTCTTCTTTATTTTCTTAAAACTTCTTAACTGCTGGATATGGAAAGAATTATCACAGAAACTCTGTTTTATAGAATTTTCCCTATTATTTTTAATTAACTGTGACAGTTCAAAATGTCATAATTATAACTAGCCTGTACAATCGTGAGGCATACAACCTCTACAGTTTGCACACGACACTAAGTTTGTATGGAAAACTTACTAATGCCATACTTGACACTCCCCATAAGACCACAGATTTGGACCATAAACAAAAGAATATCTATGCATGTGTGTATTAAATACACGGTAATGAATAGTAGTGTGTGTAACGTGTTATTTATTGAAAATAATGTATTTTTACGCATAATTTTAAAAAAATATTAGCATTCGTCACTTCTTCTCTGTATAAACTATAAGTTTGCGAAATTTCATACTCCTCCGTCCGCCCAATTTTCGTAAAAAGTGATCCAAAGTTTTCGCTTCACGTATTAATATATAGAAGATTATGCCCCATTAAATAATAGCTTGCTGAGTGAAAGTAATTTTAGTATTGTAACAGGCTCAAAATAACCTGTTATCCTAGCCAGCGACGGAGCTCCACTTTCACCATTTATTTATTTATTTAGTACATGAAGGATTTACAGCTAATTAAAACAGACAAAAAGGGAACCATAGTTATCTGAAAGTTAATTACAAATCCTCACGTAGAGACTTATATTAATATTATGGTGTGAGCACGAAACCAAAAAACACATCGTCTTAACGAAAGAAAAAAGCCCTTCAAATACTTAGCATGTGACTGAATTAATAGGCAAAACAAAAAACAAATAATTTAATCTACCGCTACTTGAAAAATTTAAGGCACCTTCTGGCAGAGTTCACACTTATTGTGAATGGATCAAAACTATATTCCTTGCATATATCATTGAAATTGCAGCTTGCTGGCACAAAGTAACTGTTCTGCCTATAATTCTGTAGATGTTCGTGATGTACGTGTGATGTATGTGAGTAGGTGCCACTACAGATGGCGCCAGGGATGTAACACTTGTACACCAAGGAGAGTTTGCCGGTGAGTCCCGGATTGAGCTTTTTTTTTATAATAACGGCGCCTGATTGTTTTTTTTATTAAATTATCTTCAAAATACCATTACTTTTTTTAACTAACGAAATATTGATTTTATTAAAACTGAAGATTCGACGAGCGAGGTGGTCGGCTGAATGACTTCGCTACGGAGAATTTTAACGCCCTTTCTTAAAGCCTTGTTTAACCTTTCAAGCATTTTAGGAATGCATTATTATTTAGCGTGAAAATTCACTGTACGTTTTTGTTTTGATGGGACACGTTCTTTACATAATATTTCATTTACTATTCAGTATAATGTGAACACATATCTCATATTTTTATATTTTCAATAATATTTTATTTCTGTTCGAATTTGAGCCAGAAAATATTGTTGGAGTTAGGCGTAAGAAATTAAATATATTATCTCGTAATATGATGTAAGATTGAGGGGCGTCGTGTTGTTGACAATTTGTTGGCACTTGATAACCCAAGTTATTACATAGACGCGCGACGCGGAGCACCGTGCGGCGAATAGCGCCGCGGGATAATGTGACCCATAACATACTTTACTATTTGTATCGCTTCACTTTCAAACACTAAATCCTTTAGTTACGATAACATGGTAAATGACGTTCCCATCATAACATAAGCCATAAATTCTTCAAGCTCGGTGAAATACAATAACATTTGTGGGTTCTTTAATTTTAGATAGCAACTATAAATAATGTTGAAATTTACAAACCTTTAGCGCTGGGTTCTTAACAAAATTTATTGCCCTTTAGCTCGAGTAACGAGGTTGCTTTCGCCAGCTTTAAATTATGATTTTAGCAATGTGTATTCAAAGGAATCATATTTATTGTAAAAATACGGATGGGTACGTTCAACTTTCTGTCATGGACTCACGGACTGGTCAATAGGAACAGCCGTTCAAAACCAACTCACAATCATTTTCGGTATGACATTAACTAGGTGTTGTTTCACTGTCGTTGATTGTATTCGATATCTAGACAGCCCCATAAATAGCTCGTATACGTCCCCTGCTAAACACAAAGCTTGGCGGAAAAACTTTGTGAGCAGCCATTGTGTATGATGTGCACAGCTTGCCGTGCCAGTGTGCGCTCTACTTAGTATCGCAACTATAACATCGCTAGCTCATCATTTATTTCAATAAGAACACTATCTACGCGAGGTCTCACACTATAACCGACGTGTCCCAGTAAGTACCTACTAAAGCTTTCAACCTAACCTATCACCATTAGGTGAAAGGAAAATGTAAGTGTTGATTTATGTCTGCCCTAGGGGCGAGCCTATTTATTTATATATCTCTAACTGCGGTTACACAATTGCATGCAAATATTTATAGCTCAGAAACAAATAAATGTGTGTTTCCAACTTTAAGAGACCTCGAATAGACTCACTCATCTAGGTTTTTGCCATAAATGGCAAATCATGAACTTTTATTTTTAGAGCTAATTTCCGCTAGCTCTATAGATATATACACGTATACAACCACCGACCGACCTCCTGGACATGGCTACTCGTAATTATCGCTTTGGTATTAGTGGCTGGGGTGAAGTCACACGACAATATAGCGATTATAGGTTTATTTAATACTTTACTCATTAAACTTCAATGTTCTATGAGTTTCGTGTGCACATCAAATAGTTTGTAGTAGGTACGTATTATAAAAGGCAAGAAGTTTCAAATAAGTCGTAAGGTGCAATTAAGTTATTAAAGAATTGTAGATTTTGTTTACTGTAAACTTACTACAAGGAACTAGGTGGTTTGAAAGTGTAAGTGCTTATAAAAAAAAACCAGATGAATAATTTCCAATTTGTGCGAGCGCCAAAGATTCTTGTACAGTTATAGACAATTGTGTGTGACATGACGTTTAGTGGTACCTGTATGAGCAGCTGGTCGTGGTAGAGCCCCCAGCAGTCGGCGTACACGTGGAGCGCGAGCGGCTCGTGTGCGCGCGCCGCCAGCACGCCGCGCGCCGGCGCGCACGCCAGCGCCACGCCCGGCGCCGCCACGTCGCGCGCCCACGGGTCTGTGACAGCCACACGATACTACACACACGCCACTTGGGAGCGTCCAGCGAGGTTGTTCAACGTGCTCGATGCGTGTGCGTATGCGAAGCGAGCACGTCGTGCGAGTGCATTGTGCGTGTGTGTACGTCGCGTTTGTATAATGAGAGTGGTAGACGTGTGTGTACAGGAAAGAGTTAGACATGCGAGCGCAAAATTTGTGAAAACGTGGAGAGTCGCGCAGTTGCAGCTTGCTTGCTTCGTACGCGTGGAATTCACTTTCGTACGTGGGTGGTCTGAAAAGTTTCCGACCTCGACGTGAATATAAGGAGCACTCGTCAATAAAAGCTAGTGAAAGTAGTTGTGCATCTTTTGACAGTTACTCACCACAATTTCAGCCAGCTTGGATGCGTAGTTGATAATTGACAGTCGTTTAAGTGAGTCGATGCGAGTGTTTTTGAGAAAACGGAAAAAAATTGCATCGAGCTGTTTAAAATTTTTGTTTTTGAAAGGCAATACGCCCACGCAAATCAAAGATGAGTTGGACTCTGTGTACGGAGACTCTGCACCATCATTTACGATACTGAAATTTTGGGCAGGTGAATTTAAACGTGACCGTGAGAGCTTGGGATACGATGGACGTTCGGGATGTCCAAAAAAAATTAAACCGCCGAAAAAACTGAAAAGCAAAAAATAATAAACCATCCCCTGTTTTCCGACCCTTAGGGTTCGATTTTGTTTTCCAAATTTATATGGGACCACCTTGGGAGTATACCCTTTCCAATAAAAGAATTATCACAATCGGACTACCAAGCACAAAGTTGTGCGTGGTCATACATAAAAAAAAAAATATATATACGCGTCGAATTGATAACCTCCTCCTTTTTTTCGTCGGTTAAAAAATGCGACTACTGATAATAACATCGCTAAAGATCACCAAATGGTGCTAGACGACCGCCGAATTAAAGTGAGATCAGATTTAAGTGAACAACACGTGTTCGAAGGAACATTTTCAACGCTCTTTTGGCGCAGTTTAGATGCAATAAATCCAAGTTTTGTTAATTACTGTAGATGAAACTTGGATACATCATTATACGCCCGAAATAAAATTAAGTCAAAACAGTAGAGTGCAAAGGACGAAACGGCTTTTAAAACAGCAAAAACTGTTTTTTCGGCTGGGATAGTGATGGAGACTGTTTTTTGGGATATTCGTGGAGTTATGTTAATCAATTTTCTTCAAAAGATAAAAACAATTACAAGAGTATCTTACGCATCATTCTTTAACAAACTGAAGGCAGAAATAGCGGAAAAGCGGCCATATTTACAGAAAAGAAAACCCTGTTTCACCAAAACAATGTACCGTTTCACACCTCAACGGTTGCCATGGTGAAAATCCGCGAATAACGGTATGAACTGCTTGACCATCCACCTTACTCACCAGATCTAGCCCCAAGCGACATTTTTGTGTTCTTTCATCTAAAAATTGCGCTCGGAGGACAGAGATTTTCGTCAAATGAGGATACAATCACGCTTGTGAACCATTATTTTGCAAAGAGAAACGGCGAGTACTCTTTGGACGGGTTAGAAATATGGGAGCATCGCTGGAAGAAGTGTGTAGACTTACAAGGAGACAATGTAGAAGAATAAAAATAAATTTTATGAAAAAAACTTGTATCTTTGTAAGATCGGAAACTTTTCAGACCACCTTCCTATATCGTCTAGCTGGAACCACTTTGGCAAATTAGTCAGTGTGACAACCGTCTTGGCGCCAGTATCGAGGCGATAGTCTCGCCCGTGCCATTAAATTAAATTTTAATTTTGTAAACAAATGTCCACAAGCGAATAGGAACAGTGGCGGCGAGACTGTGCTGGCGATACGCTCGTGGAGATCGTTG
This sequence comes from Aporophyla lueneburgensis, assembly GCA_932294355.1. Lineage (NCBI taxonomy): Eukaryota > Metazoa > Arthropoda > Insecta > Lepidoptera > Noctuidae > Aporophyla > Aporophyla lueneburgensis. Next base: position 31,972,325 of record OW028744.1, on the reverse strand, counting down.
ACAATGGCGATGAATTTGTTAATTGAGTAACTATAGTACCTAGTTATAGTAGTAAGCTCTCCCGACGATGTTTCACTTCCCTTTAGATATCCTCGGATAATAATATATACTACACAAAAAGCAAACAGCAGTTTATTTCAGTACAAAACTTTTATTGCTTTGAAGTGAAACAACACACTCCGAATTACCTACTTAACTTTGTGAAATAGAAACTAAAGCAAAGCAAATAGAGTTAGAGAATCATAAAGTGGTACGATTGCACACGCTAACGAGGTTTCACTCGAGCCGAGATTAAACTTAGTTCAAAGCGTGGTGCACTCGGACCCCCCCCACACTACCCCGCACTATACGTGGTCGAGATTATATGCATATATTCATACAGACGGACCGCGGCTGTCACTTAACATTGTAAGCCATTCTAATGTATGCAGATATGTTTTCCGTAAGTTTATCTCGGAACCTCTTGAGGCTTTACTACTTTCCGTACGCTAAGGTTTAAGCAGTTTTATTGCCTGTTTGAACCTAAAGGCGTTAGAAAGAAAGTATTGTTATAAATCAAATTTCAATGTGTTTATTATGTTAACGTTTTGAAAGCAGACCAACGGGGATGTACAGAGTGAAGAGGGTGCTATAGTGTCAGTATAACGCAAGTTTTCAACTATAAGAAATTTTGTATGTGCAAGACATCTGGCGCGCCTGAAGTTGGACCACATTGGAGTTTTCCTCTACTTTTCACATGCTAGCGGGTATTCTAGAGAAACAACATCATTAATTTAGTATGGAAACCCAAATTAAATCGGTGTACTTATTGTGGTAACAACAAATAAGCCAATTCCAGTAGCGAAAACATCAAACTGCATGCTATTAACCCAAATATGAAATTCTGCCTGTTCTCGTGCAATACGTTCGGCGTCTGCCGAGCGCGCTCACGACACACTACACCGATATATTAGCGAGTAGGTATTTGCAATAAGTGCGCTTGTCTTACGAACGATACGTAAATGAACTCCTGCATGCGTAGCATGACCATCGTAGAAAGGGGTTTTGTCGACGGACGATTAGACAAAGTAACGTTTCGGATACACAGTACGACGGCAGCAAAGTAGAAAAAGTCAACTGCACTTTTGATGTGAAACATCTATAGGCGAGGGTAAATCAAAATTTTTGTGTGGTGAGCGTGGCCACGCACAGTGGCCCATACTGAAAATTAGTGGACCTAAGTCCACTATTTTTTTTTTTTTTTTTTTTATTGACCCTTTGTTGTCTAAGCAACAAAGTTTCAATATCGATGCGATTTTTTTTGATGTGATAATTAACATATTAACATATCGACGGGTTCCGGGCTATTTGAATTAACCGACATTTTTGAAACTTTAGACCAGAGCATTTTAAAGTTTCGATTTTTAGAAAAATAATAATAACTTTAGCAAATCGCATTATTTCTTTAAAAAGAAGGATGATACTGTTTTTATATCATATTCCCCACAATCAGATTAATTTTTTTTTCTAATATCCCTATTTTTAACGAAGATAAATGTCGCTTAATACAAAATGACCCATATTTTACTTTTTTTGCTCCAGGCTAAATGACTTAACCGCCTATGATTATTGTTTCTTATTCCAGGCTAAATAACTAAACCGCCTAGGTTTATTATTTCTTGTTCCAAGCTAAATGACTTAACAGCCTAGGCATGCAAATAATGGCTCTAAGCTAAGTGCTTTAATCAAAGAGTTGGTCATATTTCAAACCGAAGCTAATTGATTTAAATACCATATCTTAAACTTATTAATGTATGGCTAATTAGTTTATGCAACTGATTTTTTTTTTTTAATAAATTGGTTGTAATCACACTTGAATAATTAACTTTGCAGAAATTGGCGGTTAAAACATTGATAAATAATAATTAAAAGGTACATACATAGGGTGTACCTACCTATCTTGTTAATAATTATGAAATGAGAAATAAAACACATTATAAATTGTTTAAAGATAAGTTTTTTATTTAAAATGACAATCACCTAGGAACAGCAGTAACTTCTTAGCTTACCAAGTTAACAACTAAAGTTTTTTATCACAACTGTATAGGAATCAGAAGTTAAACAGTCTTTTTATTATGTAGCCTCACGATTTGCGTCAGCTAAAACGAGGTGAGAGACGCCTGAAGCGCCCGCGCGGGGTGGCGAGGGCATTTAAACTCGTGCGGTTTATCGCGATGGCGCCAATATCATTGTTTTAACCAACGTCATAATAGTCAATCCATATAACATTTTGATTGTATTAATGTGTATACTCTCTTAATCTTATTCCGTTTAAGTTAAACTGTTTGAAGTACTAGAACTTTACTTTTGATATAACTGAAACGACACTGCGAATCAAATATTGAATAAAACAAATAGGTTTAACCATAATCTTTATATGTTTACTGTTGAAATCCTAAATAGTTCATGCGACCGACATATCATTATCTACTGCAAGCTAAATGGTTGAAGTGACAACATCTAACATTTCATGTACAGAGCTAAATGTATGGATTGACACTGGGTATGAATTTGACAAAGAGGCTAAATGTATTAAACGACATTCTTTTATATTAACAATTGTATTATAAGCGACACTGGATAAGAATTTAACAAAGAGGCTAATTGTATGAAGCGACATTTCTATATATTTATAAAGTCAGGCTAAATGCTTTAATGTACGTTGCCTGTAAATTGTTGCTCCAGGAAAAAATGTTTAAACGACTGCCTGGTATTTGGTAGTCAGCTAAAGTACACAGTTCCTAAATTTGTCAATATTTTATGTTGCTTCATTCATTGCAGTCCAAAATGGGCCCCAAAAATGCGGTTGTATTAAGCGACAAAAAAGTGCTCCGATCTTCAGCAAACCCAGCTCAAATGACGCAGAAAAATTCGCTGATTCCAAATATGTATAAAAGTCTATATCGCTCAGAGTGTCGCTTAATACAATTAGCCCGGAACCCGTCGATATAATTAATACGTTATTTTTGATAATACCATATTTATTTCCTTTCCTAAAGTATGCTTTATAAATATTACCTTTACAAAATATTTTTTTGTTTTGCCTTGCGTCGCAGGTTCGCTAGGTTTAGCTACACTTCTTAAGGTTAACCCTTGGATGGGTGACCATTTACTTTATGTGTGGCGTTTTGTCGCAGGTTCACAAGGTTAAGCTGCATTTCGCAAGGTCAGCCTTTGGATGGGTGACCATGTCGTTTTTGTTTTGCCTTGTGTCGCAGGTTCGCTAGGTTAAGCTACACTTCTCAAGGTCAGCCTTTGGATGGGTGACCATTTACTTTATGTGTGACGTTTTGTCGCAGGTTTGCAAGGTTAAGCTGCATTTTGCAAGGTCAGCCTTTGGATGGGTGACCATTTAGTTTTTGTTTTGCCTTGTATCGCAGGTTCGCTAGGTTAAGCTACACTTCTCAAGGTCAGCCTTTGGATGGGTGACTATTTACTTTATGTGTGGCTTTTTGTCGCAGGTTCGCAAGGTTAAGCTGTAATTCGCAAGGTCAGCCTTTGGATGGGTGACCATGTAATTTTTGTTTTGCCTTGTGTCGCAGGTTCGCTAGGTTAAGCTACACTTCTCAAGGTCAGCCTTTGGATGGGTTACCATTTAGTTTGTGTGGCAAAATCTGTTCACCCAGTCGAAAGTTATGAGGTAACAAACATAAAAAAATACAGTCGAATTGAGAACCTCCTCCTTTTTTGAAGTCGGTTTAATATAATTCTGAGTCGATTCATGTCGAAGAGTAAATTTTATAAAAAGTGCAGTTAACTCTTTCTACTTTGCTGCCGTCGCGCGTCGTACTGTGTACCCGAAACGTTACTTTATCTATTCTTCCATCGACAAAACCCCTTTCTACGATGGTCATGCTACGCGTGCTGACATTAAGGGGATTACCTTGCTGAAATCCGAAAAATACCGTATGTTTAACGAATTTTGTTGAAGAATGCTACCGTGCGATTTTCATATGAAGAATATATTGTCATACTTAAGGTCATGATAAATACTTTGTATTGTTTAGAATTTTAATAAACTTTTCCAAATATTAGAAAAATCTGGCAGTAAACAGGTCCTCCTTCAACCTAAATTGAAAATTATCTCTATAACGGCTGAATCGTTTGACATGAATTTTATATCAAAATATGCGTACTGATTTATTTAATAATTTGTATTGTTTACTTTTCTTATTTCTTTTTACATTTTTAAATAATAATTAAAAACCTGTAAGAGAAACTCGTTGCTTTCTTGTGACACATACTCGGGACGTGAATGACGAGATACATCAGTGCCTTGATGGCTGCCGTGAAGGATGGATTAGGCGCGCGTTATTTTCACCAAATAAAATTTAAAAGTTCACGTTTTGAATGATTTCTGAATTAAATAATATTGTTCATATTACACATATAAATATTACGTAAAATAAGAACAGAAATTAATTATGTACATACAAATAATGTAGTTTGTAATTTCGTTTTGTTTTCTGAACCAGTCATAGAGTAAGCTTGCAATATTTTATAGATATACGAGTCATCATCAGACATCCAATTTTCTTACTCAATGATGGAAATGTGTTTGGGTCAATTAAATTAACTGGCGAAATTCATCACATGAAAAAGTTTGGTGATCCTAACTAACTCCGTTACTGAGAATCGATAAGCACTTACCTGGTCATCATCACACAAAATAATTTTTGAAAGCTAGGTCAGCAGGCAAAGTCCATCATTTAATTCAAAATAAATATTAAATTTTAATTGTAGAGGATAACAATACATAAGAACTCTCAGAGAGCGAATAAAAATAGGCAAAAACCTACATATCTGTGTTCTTGCTTAATCGACAGTTTGTTTGTGTTTTGTTATGGTAGATGGCACCAAACGAAAAAATACTAGTACAGAGGTCAAATCGTCAAAGTCATCGGGCAATGTGATAGCCTTAACATTACGATAATAACGACGCCATTCACGGCTCAACAATACACATAATAAATGAATGGAGCAATCACGAGGATCATCTCAATTTGAACATCGTGTCGAATGGATCAAGGAGGCACGTGCTACACTCTAAGTACGCGTTTATTTGATGGAAAACTTAATGTTCTCGCTTCTTATAACTGTATCCTTACGAACTGCCAAGGACTGCTAATACTCCTTTTATTCAAGGAACGTTAGTATTCAGATTACGTTGACGTCTGAATATGCGGACATTACAGAAATATCAAGTAGAGCGGTCGATGTAATCAATTTGTGTGCAGTCCACGCGGCGGCGGCGTGCGGCGGGCGCCACCCTCACAGAGATATGCAGGAGCGGGTAACTCGATATTGTGCCTCGCACTCATTGTGTTGCCAACTAGGGCAACTGCCCACACGGAACGGGGAACAGTGGATTGACACATGGACCTAAAATGCCATTTTTATAAGCGGAATAATAGTAGGTAGTAAGAGTTTTGGCAACGACGAGTCTACGATAGAATAAATTATTCATTTTGGGAACTGGGGTCATCAGCCGCGATACGTACGCTCGGCAATATTATGAATTGTATCTATAAGGGTAAGAAATATGGCAAAGCATGGGTCCTGGCGTCAGAGGCTCTCGGGCCTCGACTCAGGGGGCTCCTTAGCGCATGCTTGGAGAGGGGCCAGTTCCCACTTCGTTGGAAGACGGGGAAACTGGTCCTCATTAAGAAGCCTGGGCGCCCAGCGGACTCTCCGTCCGCTTACCGGCCCATCGTGCTGCTCGACGAGGTGGGCAAGCTCTTTGAAAGAGTGATTGCAGACCGCCTCGTCGGGTGGCTGGTGCGGGAGGGGCCAGACTTGTCGGACGGCCAGTACGGCTTCCGCAAGGGGCGCTCAACGGTGGACGCCATCATGCGCGTGCGAGCCCTCACGACCGGGGATGCAGTGGCCCGGGGTGGGGTCGTCTTGGCGGTGTCTCTAGACATCGCCAATGCCTTCAACACCCTACCCTGGAGTTGCATTAGGGAGGCACTCCGGGATGCCGACCTACCTCTGTCGCGTGGTCGAGGCCTATCTCACGGGTAGGGCCGTAATCTACCCCGGTCACCAGGGAGAGTGAAACCGGCGAGAGATGTCGTGCGGTGTCCCACAAGGATCGGTCCTGGGGCCGCATCTGTGGGACATCGGTTACGACTGGGTGCTGCGCGCCGACCTCCCTAGCGGCGTCAGCGTGGTTTGCTACGCTGACGACACGCTCGTCCTTGCGCAGGGGAAGTCATACGAGACGGCGGCCGACATAATGACACGCGGGGTTGCGATAATCGTCGAGAGGATCCGGCAATTGGGACTCGAGGTGGCCTTACACAAGTCCGAGGCCATGGGTTTTCATGGTCCTCGGAACGCGCCACCTGCGGGTTCCCAACTCACGGTAGGAGGGGTTCACATCGGCGTCGAGTCGACGATGAAGTACTTGGGACTTGTCCTCGACAGCCGGTGGAACTTCGTCGGACATTTCCGACGTTTGGCTCCCAGACTGGAGCGGGCTGGGGCTGCATTAAAGCGGCTCCTGCCCAATCTGGGGGGTCCAAACGCCTCCTGCCGGAGGCTCTACACGGGGGTCGTGCGGTCCATGGCCCTCTACGGGGCACCGGTGTGGGCGCCCTCATTGAGGCTGCGCCCAGCGCGCCGGTTGAGTGCGGCCCAGAGGGTCATGGCTATCCGGTTAATCCGAGGATACCGCACGATCTCGTGCGAGGCGGCGAGCCTCCTTGCCGGAGTGCCGCCATGGAATCTGGAGGCAAAGGTCCTCGCGCACATGTGGGAGTGGCGCGAGGAGGCGAAACGCCGGGGCGAAACTCCGCTGCCGCGACAAATCGCGGCTCGGCGGACAGAGCTCCGGTGTGATCTCATGGCGACATGGCGGGTACGATTGTCGCAACCCAGCGCAGGGCACGCCACAATTGCGGCGGTAAGTCCCCTCTTTGAGGAGTGGATAGAGAGGCGCCACGGCGTCCTCACCTTCCGCCTGACGCAGGTTCTCACCGGGCATGGGTGCTTCGGTGGGTTCCTGTTCAGGATAAAGCGGGAGGATACGTCCGGGTGTTTCCATTGCGAGGATCGTCTGGAGGACACGGTGGAGCATACGGTGGAGGTGTGCCCTGCCTGGGCGGAGCACCGCCGTGTCCTCGTGGAGGCGATCGGCGGCGGTGACCTCTCGCGTCCGGCCCTGGTGCGAGCCATGGTACGGAGCGAGAGGGAGTGGGAAGCCGTCACCTCCTTCTGCGAAGCAGTAATGCTCGCGAAGGAGGAGGCGGGGCGCGTGAGGAAGTGGCAGTCTCTGCGCCCTCACGTCCCTAGCCACCGCAGGAGGAGACGCCCCGGGCGTCGGGAGTCGATTGCGGACTCCCGGCCACCGTAGGCGCGAGCTTGCGGGTGGCGAGCAATGGGTAGCTCGCCGCCCGGTAAGGACCAAGCTCGGGTCGACGGCGCGCAGTGTTCCACGCGCGCCTCAAAGAGATGTCAGCAGCAGCGTAGGGGTCTAATAGGACCGATGCCTGCCGGGGTCGCGTGATTGTTCGAAAGAGATACCGTGACCCTGGCACATGGGCAACTGATGGAACACGGGTGGGTTTTAGTCAGTAAAAGTCTGACACGCCCTCCCGCTCCGCCCAGAGCGGGAGAAGTCATTTGATGATTTCCCATCCTAAAAAAAAAAAAAAAAAAGGGTAAGAAATATTAAGCTGAACATCTGACACTGATCATATATTCTTTCTTTATCCAACATTTATTTTAGAAACAGACTCCAAACTTACTTATTTGTTTATTGTGCAGAATCTAGGTTCAAAAGCCGCAGGTATATCAAAGAAAAGTATAAATTAGAGAATAATATCGACGGGTTCCGGGCTATTTGTATTAACCGACATTTTTGAAACTTTACACCAGAGCAGTTTAAAGTTTCGATTTTTAGAAAAAAAATAATAACTTTAGCAAATCGCATTATTTCTTTAAAAAGAAGGATATTACTGTTTTTATATCATATTCCCCACAATCAGATTATTTTTTTTTTCTAATATCCCTATTTTTAACGAAGATAAATGTCGCTTAATACAAAATGACCCATATTTTACTTTTTTTGCTCCAGGCTAAATGACTTAACCGCCTATGATTATTGTTTCTTATTCCAGGCTAAATGACTAAACCGCCTAGGTTTATTATTTATTTTATTTTATTTATTATGGGACAATAAACAGCTACAATATAAAATGTTTACATATTACAATAATACAGGCTCGTAATTAGTATTAACAATATTCTAGCCCACTACATTATCCGCATGTTTACTTAATTCAAATATGGTAAAAAAAAAAGTGCCACTAGAGTAGCATAACTACGGTATATAAAATAAAAAAAAGATTGATTATTAAAATACAATACAGGAATAATGACAAAAAAAAATTAAAAAAACATAAAATACAAATATATGAATTTTTGATAACATTAAAAATATATGGGATTGGATTCTTATTATCACAAATAAAGATTTAGATTATAAAAACTACAATTGATTATTAAAAATAATTGAAACAGTTAAAATTGTTTAAAATTGTGGACTCTCTCTATTTCTTATTATTATTAGATAAGATTTTAAAAACACTGGACTTAAATTTCGATTTAGAACATATAAAGATATCAATATCAATGAAGTTGCGATTGTAAGATTCCACCATACGACGAATAGGGCAGCGCAATCCTGAATTAGTCCGACAGCTATTTACAGCGAACAATGTGCCTGCACGGACGCTACGCTTATTTACAGTGCGGGGGACCACATAGCATAACTTACTGGTCAGATCAATGGAATCGAAGTGATTATGAACAATACCATGCAGTATGTTGGCTTCAAGAAACTTACGTCTAGATTCCAATGTTAACATATTATATTTGTTAAGTAATTGTGAATATGACAAACGCTTTTTATAGCACCTATAGTACATGCCACGAAGAAATTTACGCTGGACCTTCTCGATCATATCCATGTATTTCTTATAAAACGGGTTCCAGATTGGGACCGCATAATCGAGCTGCGAGCGCACAAGCGTCTTATATAAGTAAAGATAGGTGGAGGGCCGTTTGAACTCAGTTGAAGATCTCATGACAAAACCATACATCTTAAAGGAATTGTTAACAATTCGTTCTACATGCTGATTAAGAGATAACTTACTGTCCAGCAAAACACCAAGATCTCTCACAATAGATGTGTTATTAAGCAGTGCATTATTTAGCTTATACTTAAAATTCGTGATAAATTTGTTTTTCGTGAAGTTTATATAATGACATTTGGAGATGCTTAAGTGTAGTTTGTTGTCCAGACAGTATGCTGAGAGTCTATCTAAGTCTTCTTGAAACTTTAAGCAGTCTTCTGTAGTAGTAATTGTTTTAAAAGCTTTCAAATCATCAGCATACATAAGAAATTTAGTATTTAAGAAGCATTTCCCAATATCATTTATATATAAATTAAAAAGGAGTGGTCCCAGAACGGAACCCTGTGGTACACCCGAAGTTATAGATACTGAATCAGATTGATGGCCACTTACAACAACCTTCTGTGTTCTATTTTTAATGTAGGATGAAAACCACCGGAGCAAGTTTCCCCGTATGCCATTAAATGCAATTTTATTAAGTAAGATTTCGTGGTCGACCTTGTCAAAGGCCTTTTTGAAATCTGTGTAAACAGCGTCCACTTGCAAACGTCTATCCATGTTTTCAAAAACGTGGTTGGTAAAGGTTAATAAATTGGAAACTGTAGATCGGCGCTTAACAAAACCATGTTGTTCAGGAATTAAAATGTTGTGCAAAACTGGGTAGATTTCGTTATGTACGAGTCTTTCAAATAGCTTTGACAAGGTCGATAGAATTGAAATTGGTCGATATTGCTCAATATCATGTTTCGAGCCACCCTTGTGTACTGGCGTTATATTGGCCCGTTTCCATATTTCAGGGAAGACCCCTTCACACAAGCATCTATTGTAAATTATATGAAGCGGTTTATATATGCTATTAGCAGTAGCCTTAAAAAACAGGGCTGGGTACCCATCAGGGCCAGCCCCTTTGGACGGGTCGAGGTTTTTTAACTCTCGAATTAATTTAGATTCCTCGATACATAGGTTGTCGACTAAGATATTAGCGTCACAGTTAGTTGGCGGGGTCCACGTCGACAACGTGGGCGATGCGGGTTCGAATACTGACAGAAAGTAATCGGAGAACATATTGCAAACCAAGTCTGGAGCGCTTGACTTCAGGTTTTGGTATTGCATCGTTGACGGAATGCCTGATTTATCTTTGCGATTTGAAATATAGGTCCAAAAGAATTTAACATTAGAGGTAAGATTATCCTCAACGGATTTAATGTAGGTGGAATAGCATTTGTTACAGGCCTCTTTAAAAGATGTTCGGTATTCGGAAAACATATTGTAGTCTTTAATATTTTTATATTTCTTCCACTTTATCCAGAGGCGCTGCTTCCTTTTGAAAGTCCTAATCAAGTGAGGAGAAAACCAAACGGGGAAGTCAAGCACTCGAGACCTCACCAGAGGAACGTTCGGTGAAACGATGTCGCTCAATATATCATAAAATACTTTCACCGCCTCCTCGGAAGAGAGATGATCCAACATGATTGACCAATCGACTTCATTGATCTGTTCATTGATAACGTCATAATTGGCCTTACGGAAATCGTATTTTTTCATGGGTTTTCTTTTTATAGTTTGCGTTGATATATCCATAGGAGCTTTTACAACAAACGGAGGGTGGTGTGGGTCTATAGGCAGTAAGGGGTCTATTGGAGGGCTCAAGGTGCCAGCCACGTTCGAAATGAACAGATCGAGAATATTACCATTTCCATTGCATATGTTATTATATTGGTAGGCATCCAGGGTTGACATTAGCTGTTTTAGTTCTGTGCATATAGGGGAAGGGCCAAAGCAAGTCATGCCAGTGATTTGTTGCTGTCTGCAGGTCTGGGATACCTGCCACGTAATATGCGGAAGATTATAATCTCCAACAATAAATGAACTCATTACGTCAGGTTGATTTAATAAGTCTTGCAATGTGTCGAAGTGAGAGCAATAAATATCAGTGCTCGCCCAAGGTGGGATATATGCTGCGCTAATAACATGCATTTTGGAACTATTAGTTTTACTTGGAAATCCAACCATGAGATGCTCGATGCAAGTGGTGAAGTCATTATGCGAGCACTAGTCGAGCAACAGTCATTTATTGTTCCAAGCTAAATGACTTAACAGCCTAGGCATGCAAATAATGGCTCTAAGCTAAGTGCTTTAATCAAAGAGTTGGTCATATTTCAAACCGAAGCTAATTGATTTAAATACCATATCTTAAACTTATTAATGTATGGCTAATTAGTTTATGCAACTGATTTTTTTTTAAATAAATTGGTTGTAATCATACTTGAATAATGAAGTTTGCAGAAATTGGCGGTTAAAACATTGATAAATTAAAAGGTACATACATAGGGTGTACCTACCTATCTTGTTAATAATTATGAAATGAGAAATAAAACACATTATAAATTGTTTAAAGATAAGTTTTTTATTTAAAATGACAATCACCTAGGAACAGCAGTAACTTCTTAGCTTACCAAGGTAACAACTAAAGTTTTTATCACAACTGTATAGGAATCAGAAGTTAAGTAGTCTTTTTATTACGTAGCCTCACGATTTGCGTCAACTAAAACGAGGTGGGAGACGCCTGAAGCGCCCGCGCGGGGTGGCGAGGGCATTTAAACTCGCGTGGTTTATCGCGATGGCGCCAATATCATTGTTTTAACCAACGTCATAATAGTCCATCCATATAACATTTTGATTGTATTAATGTGTATACTCTCTTAATCTTATTCCGTTTAAGTTAAACTGTTTGAAGTACTAGAACTTTACTTTTGATATAACTGAAACGACACTGCGAATCAAATATTGAATAAAACAAATAGGTTTAACCATAATCTTTAAATGTTTACTGTTGAAATCTTAAATAGTTCATGCGACCGACATATCATTATCTACTGAAAGCTAAATGGTTGAAGTGACAACATCTAACATTTCATGTACAGAGCTAAATGTATGGATTGACACTGGGTATGAATTTGACTAAGAGGCTAAATGTATTAAACGACATTCTTTTATATTAACAAGGTAAAGCTAATTGTATTAAACGACACTGGCTAAGAATTTAACAAAGAGGCTAATTGTATGAAGCGACATTTCTATATATTTATAAAGTCAGGCTAAATGCTTTAATGTACGTTGCCTGTAAATTGTTGCTCCAGGAAAAAATGTTTAAACGACTGCCTGGTATTTGGTAGTCAGCTTAAGTACACAGTTCCTAAATTTGTCAATATTTTATGTCGCTTCATTCATTGTAGTCCAAAATGGGCCCCAAAACTGCGGTTGTATTAAGCGACAAAAAAGTGCTCCGATCGTCACCAAACCCAGCTCAAATGATGCAGAAAAATTCGCTAATTCCAAATATGTATAAAAGTCTATATCGCTCAGAGTGTCGCTTAATACAATTAGCCCGGAACCCGTCGATATATAAAAGCGCTATCCGTAGTCAAGTTGGCAGGTCAGTGGTGCGTGAGACACGATCGAGTACGACGTGAGGAGAGCGTACTGCGCGAATGGACATGGCCTTGACACCACAGCGGTGCATATGTCGCAGGTTTTTCATAAAAAACTTTTTAACAAAAAATTAAACCGCCGAAAAACCGAAAAGCACAAAATAATAAACCTTAAAATTATGAGTCGGCGCTTTGAGTGTTCCTTGTTCATTGATTTTTCAGCGCCGACTCAAAATTTTAAGGTTTATTATTTTGTGCTTTTCAGTTTTTCGGCGGTTTAATTTTTTGTTAAAAAGTTTTTATTTTATGATTTTTTGTGGCTTTAATGTACTAATAATACTTGGCAAGGTATACCCTATCCAACAATAAAAGAATTATCAAAATCGGACTACTCTGTACAAAGTTATGCGTGTTTATACGTTACAATCAGTGAGTGAACAATCAATCATCCCCTGTTTTCCAACCCTTAGGGTTCGATTTTGTTTTCCAAATTTATATGGGACCACCTTGGGAGTATACCCTTTCCAATAGAAGAAGAATTGTCACAATCGGACCACTATGTAAAAAGTTGTGAGTGTCAGTGAGTGAACAATCAATCATCCCCTGTTTTCCAACCCTTAGGGTTCGATTTTGTTTTCCAAATTTATATGAGACCACCTTGGGAGTATACCCTTTCCAATAAAAGAAGAATTGTCACAATCGAACCACTATGTAACAAGTTATGCGTGTTTATATGTTACAATCAGTGAGTGAACAATCAATCATCCCCTGTTTTCCAACCCTTAGGGTTCGATTTTGTTTTCCAAATTTATATGAGACCACCTTGGGAGTATACCCTTTCCAATAGAAGAAGAATTGTCACAATCGGGCTACTATGTAAAAAGTTATGCGTGATCATACATAAAAAAAAAAAAAAAAAAAAAAAAAATATACGCGTCGAATTGAGAACCTCCTCCGTTTTTTTTCGTCGGTTGAAAATTAGGTTTTTGATCAAAAATCTAGGTTTTTGATGAAAAACCGGAAGATGACACATTTTAAACTCAATTTCATCATAAACCTGTAACAATCCAGATTTTTGATCAAAAACCTGAACTAGTTTGGGTTTATGATGAAGTTCTTGTCAAAATCACGGGTTTGCTTGGTTTTATGACAAATAAATCTATTTAAATGAAATAAATAAAACAATCCATCATCATTTGCAACTTAGTAGAAGGAAAACAATTATTTATTTATCAAAATTTTACATCCAGATCCAATCAATATTCTCCTCCTTCAATCCAATTATGAAATGAAATGTTTCAATGTCACGTACCTATATTAATCTGATTTTCATAAGCCGCGAAAATGAAATTTTGTAACTATTAAATACGACAAAACTGAGTTAAAATTAAAAAAAAAAAATAATAAAAATGTAATAAAGAAACGTTTACCACGTGCTTGCTTTTTTATAAATCTGCTAGTATGCTTGATTTATCATGAAAGTTTGTTGACTTGGACATCTACTAAGTTGCAAATGATGATGGATTGTTCTATTTATTTCATTTAAATAGATTTATTTGTCATAAAACCAAGCAAACCCGTGATTTTGACAAGAACTTTATCACAAACCCAAACTAGTTCAGGTTTTTGATCAAAAATCTGGATTGTTACAGGTTTATGATGAAATTGAGTTTAAAATGTGTCACCTTCCGGTTTTTGATCAAAAACCTAGATTTTTGATCAAAAACCTAATTTTATGAAAAACCTGCGACACATACACGGTGATGAAATGTGTTTGTTCGGGTCAATCACCGAACAATAATGAACATGTCAGCGTAATTTTATTGCAACACCGCGCTGTATGCCTTGAATATTTTATGTATAATTATTAATCTAAGTAAAACAGTCAGTACGTTTCGGACAGCATATCGGGCGCGACTCAATCTCATCCTATTCACCTCATTAGTTTTAATTTTTATCCCATTTGTATTACTGAAATATAGTTATCTTTATAATCTTTATTCTTAGTTTATCTCAATCTCACCCCAACCCTGAACATTGGTCCTTCGAGCCTTCGGAGCGGGACTATTACGCGTATATCTACGAACTGTACTGTGTGAGTGTCTCGCTTGGAACTTATTACCAGACCCTGTGCAAACAAACCTGAGTGTATTCGGTCTCAAAAATCTCATCATCCTGCTGATCCTGATTGAACCTGAAAGCATCGCATCATCTCATCGCGCTGCTACTCCAGGTTTGTTCTTGCAGCTAGCGCAAGGACATTTGATCTCCAAAGAAGCCTTCAGTGCAAGTAAGGTCTCCTTTTTATCTTTATAATGTCGAAAATGGATGACATTTTAGCAGCTCAACAACAACTAATCGAAGCCGTAGATAGGCTTTTCACCAATTTCAAGAAGGATGGTGCAGAGCGCAAGACCTCAGACTACTTACGTCGCCGATTAGCCACCTTGGAACAATACTTTACGGAGTTCCATAATAATCATATGACTTTGCTATCTTTTGGTGATGAATCTCATGCATATTTCAGTACTAATCAATACGATCAAATGAAGGAAAAATATAACAACATTAAAACTACTATTCAAAACTATAACCCTCTCGCAAACAGACCGCAAACCCTCGAATTGAAACCTCCTGCGTTTCAAGTTCAACCTACTGCCGAATCTCAAACCTCGAACCTCGCATCTGCCGCTTTTTCTAAAACCCTTGTTCTCGAAGAGAGTAAAGCCGAAGGTCTCTTCAAAAAGCAAGCTACCAACTTTAAGGCTTTCTTGAGAACATCTTCCAATATCGACCTTGATCTCATCACGGAAAAATGGAAGTTTGAAGACGTCCTGAAGACGATACAATCTCGTTGGGCGGCTATTGACTCACTTCATTGGGAGCTGGACAACGAGTATGGCGGAACGAACCCCGAGTACGAAGAGCAATTTACTCATTATGAGAAATGTTATAACAAAATCAAGAAAGACATCAATAAGAAAATGTGGTCCGTTGCTCATATTGAAAAATCTACTCCAAAAATGGAGATAGTCACCTTTGATGGAAACTACAATAAGTGGATTTCCTTCAAAGATCTTTTTACCGAAGCAGTGCACAACAACCCTTCTTTGTCGATTGCACAAAAGATGCAGTTTCTAAAGAGTAAAATTAAAGGTGAGCCCGAAAAATTGATCCAGCATCTCGAAATAAGCTTCGCATAATAATAAAAGACAGATCTTCACTTCTTATCTTAACAATCTCATGAACATCCCTGCAAACCAGCAACAATCATCAAATCACATAAAACGCATTCACGACACGACGTACGAGAGCGTGAATGCTATCAAGAATCTGGGAGTCGATGTGTCTTCCTGGGATCCTTTCCTAGTATGTATATTGTCTCAAAAACTGGACTCAGATACATACGAGGATTATCTACAAGCCTTAAAATCCCCGCGAGAGTTGCCCGTCTTAGAAGATTTCCTTAATTTCTTAGAAACTAAGTTTATGATGCTGGAAACTTCACATAAGAAGCTTGATAATTCCACACATAAATCATCTCCATCTCAATCCAACAACAATAACAAAACATCATTTTCAAAGGGTCCCAATCGTAATCGAAATTATAACAATCCTAAAACGAATTACTCAATAAGCCAAGTTTCGCAATCGTCAAAGTCCAAACGTAAAATTAATAATCGCAAGCAATGCTCTATTTGCAATTCCGATGACCATCGAATTCATGCATGTCAAAAATTATTGGAATTGCAACCTAATGAACGTAAAAATGCTATTGCCAACTTGAACCTTTGTATTAATTGTCTACATTATCACGAAGGCAAAAAATGCTTTTCTGAAATAAGGTGCAAGGAATGCAATAAAGAACACAATACCATTTTGCATGAATCTTTTACGTCACACCGATCTGGGTTAAATGCAGCCACGACTACAAAATCGCCAGCCCAGCAGCAAGAAAGTAACACAGTTGCATCGCTTCGTAAGGAACCCTCAGAAATATTGCTTGCCACAGCAATAATTAACGTACAAGCAGCAGATGGATCTTACCAAAAAATGAGAGTTCTTTTAGATCAAGGGTCACAGACATCCATTATTAGGGAAAGCGCAGCTCAGTTGTTAAGACTACCGCGCCGAAAATGTAATGGTTATATCTCTGGAATAGGAAATAAGGAAAACAACTGTAAGGGAATGATTACCATCAAATGTTCGTCGCTGGTTAGCGAATTCACCTTTGAAACGGACGTATATGTAATGAACAAACTCATAAATAACTTACCCAGCTGTACCTTATCTAAGCCAGACTGGCCTACTCTTAACCAAATAACTCTAGCAGATCCCGAATTTTACAAAAGTAGGCCTATTGATATCTTATTAGGGGCAGATATCTATTCCACTATCCTTATGGACGGTATCTGTCGGTCAGAAGGTACGATGCCCATTGCCCAACAAACCCAGTTAGGATGGATCTTAAGCGGCAACTACAAAACATACCAGTGCAATGTGATCCTAAATAATATTGAAGAGATTCAGCAATTTTGGGAAGTGGAGGACATATATGAAACTCCAGCGATATCAGAAGAAGATCAAAAATGCATCGAGTTTTACCAATCCTCGACCTCTAGAAGGAAAGACGGAAGCTACGTCGTTAAAATACCATTCAAGGAGAATTTTGAGAATAAAATAGGGGAGACGAAAACAAAATCGATTGCTCAATTTTTCCAAATAGAGCGGAAATTAAGTAAACAACCAGCACTGGCACGTGACTATAAAATGTTTATTTCTGAATACCTAGAACTCGGACACATGACACCCGTTGCGTCACACGTACAGCCGGACTGCTACTTATCGCATCATTGCGTCCAACGAGCTAAGTCATCGACTACCAAATTGCGAGTTGTTTTTAATGCCTCGGCAAGAACCTCGAGTGGACACAGCCTCAATGATCTTATGTGCCGAGGACCTAATTTATAACAAGACCTTCAGAGCCTTATCTTAAAATGGAGACAATTTAGGTACGCTTTTACAGCAGATATCGAAAAAATGTTTCGCAAAATCCGGCTCGAAGGACCAATGTTCGGGGTTGGGGTGAGATTGAGATAAACTAAGATTAAAGATTATAAAGATAACTACGATATATTTCAGTAATACAAATGGGATAACAATTAAAACTAATGAGGTGAATAGGATGAGATTGAGTCGCGCCTGATATGCTGTCCGAAACGTACTGACTGTTTTACTTAGATTAATAATTATACATAAAATATTCAAGGCATACAGCGCGGTGTCGCAATTACGCTGACATGTTCATTATTGTTCGGTGATTGACCCGAACATGCTCCCGAGGGAGAAAAAGGTGAGGTTAGTAAATAGGTATAGTTAAATGGGTAATGCACTTACTATTAACAAGGTGAAAATAATATTCAAATAGTACTAAAATAGTTATGTAGGGTTAGTTATGTCAAAAGATGAGATTAAAGTAACATTACAAATTAAACGGAATCGCTACATTGTAAATCAGGAAGAGAAAACACATGAAAGATTGGTGAAGAACCTCTATCTTCACTTTTTTGTAGGCACTCACTTGATAAAGCTAGTCGCTCAGAATCACTTTTCACTGATTTGCTACTAGACTGCCCTTTTTCCCTAATTTCACTACACTTAAACACAACACTTTCCGTAATGGTGTGTGGAGATGGCAACGCAGTCGTCGCAGAGGCTGTCGACCGCTCTGCTGTAGAAGTGGAACGATTTCTTTTACTTTGCCTTTGTCGCCAACATTTAAAGCCGTAAGCTACTCCCAATAACAGGATTCCCAATATGATGAGATATATAACAGTATACTGATGGACGTCGTGGTAGGAGATACTGGTGCTCAAAGGTTCACTCTGCTTCATGATCTCAAGACTTCGCTTAATGGCTTCAAATTGCTTGAGGTTGTCTGAGTTATTGGGATTAAACTCATATGAGATTTCTGGCATAGTTATATTTATTAAGTGATTTATTGGTGATATTTCTGGCGAGATAATCTTTGTCGTCGTACTAATTTTACTAGACAATCTTTTGTTGGAATACACTATAAAATCTTCTGTTTTTACTAAACAGCCTTCCCCAACACGCAACAGACCCGCTTCTGATAACCTAACTGCCATAACCTGATTTTTACACAGAAGTTTGACGTTACATTCATTGCAGCAGAAATAATAATATCTGTTATCTGTTGTCAACTCTCTCCAGTCATTCTTGCACGAGTTAGTTTTAGTTTTACAAGTTTTTGTGCCTGGGATCGTCTCACAAAGGCTATGATCGTCTTTCATGTGGTGAACAGGCTTTCTGATATGACACAGAATAGTCACAGAGTTTTGTAATATGCATGACTGTAGATCCGTGTCTGAGATAGTTAAATATGAATCCTTTCTCACGTTGATGGCTGCTAATTCAGAAATAGTTTCGACCTTCATCATCATGTTATCTTTTACAATACGTGGAACCGGGATAAGATTGAATACCTCGTAAAGATCTCTTTCAATCAGGGGTATTTTTATTTCTATGATTAGGTATTTTCTAGAGTATTTGGCTCGTACTTTGAGCAAGCTGTAAAGATCTTTAAAATTGAAGTTGTCGACAGGAACTACCAAGTCTCCAGATATTTGCGCTGATATTATGCTTAACTCTGATCTGAGTTGCTTCGGAGATATCAAATGAAAATCTAGTTTTCCATTATAAATATCAGTTACTGTGTCTAAAATTGAGTCCTGGATTCGACGAAGGGTATACAACAAGTTGTTGGCAGTGAAAGCCGAGGTTATGAAATCTGTGATAACAGTTATGTTTTGCACTTGCTGAGAGAGATTTTTATAAGAATCTTGAAGATAATTAAGTTTTTGATTTATTATTTTGTGATGTTTGTTGACAGTATTCTCCATCCTTTTCATGAGATTAAATTCTGCTTCTACGACGGACGTTTGGTTTTTCCAGAGGTTGTATAAATGGTTTTCGTTTTGCTTCAAAAGGTCAATATCCTTCTCATATTTTTCTGCAAATCGTTGGTCCAACACTCCGAATAAACTATTTGCAACGTAGCCTACTCCGTCTATCAAGCCACGACGCCGACGTTTCTTATTAGTCATAAACGAGTCATTTATCATGACAATATTGTCGTAATGTTTAAGTTCTTCGAACTCGTGCTCAAGTTGTAACATGACGCCGTCGCAAGGTGTTTGTGTTCTGATCGTAGAGCATAAGGTTTCAAGATACTTGATATATTTTAATAATGCCGCCGTTCCTTCTTGATAAGGATTTGTGTCATAATAGACTATTAAATGCCAATCATCTCTAATTAAATGCATATTAGATATTTTGTCGAAGTAGACACTATTGTTTGTCAACAGGGTGAAGTTGTAGGATGCTTGAACGGTGCTTGTTACTGACAGTAAGAATAATGTTAAAGATAAAACCACAGCTGAGAATGAGACAGGACGCTTTTTTCTCGCCGCTGGCACTTTATTATCAATTTTTGGGGCATTCGGATCTGGATAATTTTTATTTGTTGGCAGTAAGGCCAGTTTTACAACTGGGCGTTTAAAGAGACCGTTTTTTGTTTTAAGTGTGACGACCCTTACGTGTCCGCCACTTCCAGGATGCAGCACCACTACGCGACCTAGACTCCATTTTCCTGGTGGAAGATTGTCGTCCTTTATGATAACGATGTCGTTTAGATTGAGATCTTTTTGATGCTGTCGCCATTTGGACCTCGTAGAAAGCTGCGAGAGATAGTCAGTCTTCCACTTATTCCATATGTCTTGATAGATTTTTTGCGTCAAGTGCCACCGTGTTCTGAGATCATGCTCTGTTTCAAAAATCGTTAAGTTGGGGCCACTTGCTAAAAAGTGAGCCGGGGTCAAAAAGTCCAGATCCTCAGGATCTTCTGTCAGAGGGCACAGTGGTCTGGAGTTCAAACAAGCCTCGAGTTGGGATAATAGGGTATTGTATTCCTCGTAGGTTAATTTTTGTTCTCCCACGACACGCTTGAGATGATGTTTTAGGCTCTTTACTGCAGCTTCCCAGAGTCCGCCAGTAGATGGCCATGACGGGGCGTTAAAATGCCACTCAATATTCATTTCAGAGATTGTCGAGGTTACTTCTTGGTCAGACAAGATGTCGGAGATTTCGGCAAACTCTTGTTTTAAGATTTTGTTGGCTCCTATGAAGTTAGTTCCCTGATCACTATAGATGTGCCCAGGAACCCCTCTTCTAGCCGACATTCGTCGAAGCGCGGCAATAAATGCTGACGCTGTGAGATCTGATACGATTTCTAAATGTATGGCTTTAGTTACGATA
Organism: Aporophyla lueneburgensis; assembly: GCA_932294355.1. Taxonomy (NCBI): domain Eukaryota; kingdom Metazoa; phylum Arthropoda; class Insecta; order Lepidoptera; family Noctuidae; genus Aporophyla; species Aporophyla lueneburgensis. Next base: position 31,951,378 of record OW028744.1, on the reverse strand, counting down.
CAAACAAAAACTGCGACATATCCTTTACAGGTTTTAATGCCACGACCTTTGTTTGCCTTAATAAGTATGTGTCCGGTATAATCTATGCCGGTGTGGTAAAACGGTCGGTTAGGAATCAATCGTGCTGGAGGTAGATCACCCATGATTTGATGTTGTGGTATGGGATTATTTCTTTTACATTTGACACACATTCCTAATCGTTTCTTTGTGACTCTGTTTCCTCCAAAAATCCAGTACTTGCGTCTTATAAATCCAGCAGTCATTTTAACTCCACCGTGAAATACAAGTTCGTGGGATTCATCAATGATAAGATCAGCCAACTTCGATTGATTCGGGATTATGATGGGATGCTTCATTTCCGGATCAAGGTTCGAATGTTTAAGTCTACCACCGACACGGAGAATTTGATTAGTGTCTAGTATGGGATTGAGATTAAGAATCTGGCTTTTCTTATTCAAAGGTTCATTATTTTTCAGCCGGGATATTTCTTCGTCGAAATATTCGTTTTGGACGGGCTTAATTAACATTTCTCTAGCTGTCTTTATATTTCGCAGAGTAAGAAAACACGTGCGTTCTTTTTTGTAAACAATAATGTCGATGAACTTGTTGATGTAAGCTAATACTCGAGTAACTTTCCTTAAAGTGCTATATTTTGCTAATAGTTGATTAATTATTAAATTTTCGGGGTTAACAATGACCGTATTTACTTCCTTTTTCTTTCTGAGTTCTTCGCTAGTATCACTCGTATAAATCGGCATGAGATTCCTTTGGCTTATATTGTGGTAACCAGTCGGGACCATGCCACCACAGCGAGTGATTGGCTAATTGCGCTGCAGTTAAACTGCGGCTTGCGCAATCTGCGGGGTTTTCTTTGGATTTTACGTAATTCCATTTACCTTTAGGGATTATTTCAGTGATAATCCATACTCGATTCACAACAAAGGGTTTCCATTTCTCCGGTTCGCCACTTAACCAACCTAGAACAGCCGTTGAGTCAGTCCAACCATAAACATGCACCTTGTAGTTCGATAGGGATAATATGATTTTTCGCATAAGTTTTGCTAATAAGAGAGAGCCGCATAGTTCTAATCGCGGGATCGATTGTGGTTTCTTCAGCGATGTTACTTTTGATTTCCCTGCAATAAGGGTCACGTGAGTTTCATTTTCTCTCTGTATTTTGCAATACACGACGCAAGCGTATGCTTTTGTGCTGGCGTCACAAAATCCATGGAGTTCGATGATATCCTTTTCCTGGGTTTGAATCCAACGTGGTATTTTTAATCGAGATATTTGAGATAGATCGACTTTAATATTATTCCACTCCAACGCGATCTCATGAGGGACAGGGTGGTCCCAACCCAGGTCTGATTTCCATAATTCTTGGAACAAGATCTTAAGTTTTATTGTGACTGGTGCTAGCCAGCCCAAAGGGTCAAAAATTTTAGATATTTGAGATAGGAATTGTCTTTTTGTAAGGATGTCTTTAGTGGTAAATTCTATGGGATGAAAGATGAATTGATCATTTTTTGCTTCCCACCTAAGACCTAAAGTTTTGGTTGACTCCGGTTGCTTAAAGTCAAAGTCTTCCTTCTGCAGTTCATCTGAACTGTCTATTATTTCCGGCAAGTTAGATCGCCATTTTCTGAGATTAAACCCGCCAGATTTGAGGAGGTTGATCATCTCTGCTTTGAGCAGTATAGCTGCTCTCGCTGAATGTTCACCATGCATGAGATCATCCATGTAAAACGAGTGCTCTAAGATGTCAGGAGCGCAACTTTGTGGATAGCTTGGCTTTTCATCGATGGCCAGTTGCTTCAATGTCATCATGGCTAAGAAGGGTGCGGCTTTTGTGCCATATGTGACTGTCGCTAACTGGTATTCTTTTAAAGGTTAGATTGATGATTCCGCCAGATAATTTTCTGATATTTCTGATCATCGGGATGTAGCCAGATTTTGCGAAACATTTTTTCGATATCTGCTGTAAAAGCGTACCTAAATTGTCTCCATTTTAAGATAAGGCTCTGAAGGTCTTGTTGTAAATTAGGTCCTCGGCACATAAGATCATTGAGGCTGTGTCCACTCGAGGTTCTTGCCGAGGCATTAAAACAACTCGCAATTTGGTAGTCGATGACTCAGCTCGTTGGACGCAATGATGTGATAAGTAGCAGTCCGGCTGTACGTGTGACGCAACGGGTGTCATGTGTCCGAGTTCTAGGTATTCAGAAATAAACATTTTATAGTCACGTGCCAGTGCTGGTTGTTTACTTAATTTCCGCTCTATTTGGAAAAATTGAGCAATCGATTTTGTTTTCGACTCCCCTATTTTATTCTCAAAATTCTCCTTGAATGGTATTTTAACGACGTAGCTTCCATCTTTCCTTCTAGAGGTCGAGGATTGGTAAAACTCGATGCATTTTTGATCTTCTTCTGATATCGCTGGAGTTTCATGTATGTCCTCCACTTCCCAAAATTGCTGAATCTCTTCAATATTATTTAGGATCACATTGCACTGGTACGTTTTGTAGTTGCCGCTTAAGATCCATCCCAACTGGGTTTGTTGGGCAATGGGCATCGTACCTTCTGACCGACAGATACCGTCCATAAGGATAGTGGAATAGATATCTGCCCCTAATAAGATATCAATAGGCCTACTTTTGTAAAATTCGGGAACAATAATGAACATGTCAGCGTAATTGCGACACCGCGCTGTATGCCTTGAATATTTTATGTATAATTATTAATCTAAGTAAAACAGTCAGTACGTTTCGGACAGCATATCGGGCGCGACTCAATCTCATCCTATTCACCTCATTAGTTTTAATTGTTATCCCATTTGTATTACTGAAATATGGTTATCTTTATAATCTTTAATCTTAGTTTATCTCAATCTCACCCCAACCCCGAACAGTGTTCATTCTATATTTTTCAGCACTTTCTTACCTGCTAGGTTGCCTTATTGAAGCAATCAGTCAGTTTGTTATTTATGCTCTCTTCACAAAGCTGACTTAATATTCAAAAAAAATGTCTCAGCTGTATTCCACCTTTGTGCGAGACTGGTGCCTGATTTAGTGTTTGAATCAAAGTAGTATGAACAAAATTCGATGTCACGTTCTTTCTCCCTCTATCGATCTCACCGCTAACATGACAGCTTGTTAAACCGCTGGTCGACCAACCGATCCCCACTCGGGCCGCAATTTGTGTACAATATATGAAATGAATGTTGGTTGATAGAGTTTGATGGTCGGTCGGTTCGACAAGTTTCATTCCGTGAAAGAGTTGTAACAAAGGGATTCGCGGCGACTCTTCGTTTAATTATCACATCATTCAAGCATATAACTGAAGCGCGCTGGCCAATACATGTCGGTGCCTTCAAGCTCTGCCCGATAGGGCTGGCACGAATAACCAGCATTATTATTGATAGCAATCCTACCTATCTTAGAGTAGGTAAAAAATATCGGCCAGTAAAAGAAAATGAATATTCGGTTCCAAAATTGTTGAAAACCGAGAACAAAATCCAGTCGAACTCTAGTAGCAGGCATTAGCAAGTCAATAGAATGGAATAGATACTCTTTATTATGTACGCTATGAATATTTCAGATTGACATGTAGAAATTTCAAACAATGTGCGCGATATTTTAAAGACAACCATTGGATGGTTTAATAAAGAAAAGAGAGTTAATGCTCCTGGTAGTCAGTGGTATACCAATAACAAGTTATTATATACAATATTTATATATACATAAAACATAAGTATTAACATCAGGTCTCTATGTAAATACATATAAAATATAATAATCATATAACAAGTGAACACACATAAAAATGTCGTTAAAGGTAAAGTATACGTAATTATCTCCGAATTACTAGTTTTACTCCTAAAATGTAACTTATCGTTCCATCTTACGATAGATCGATGATGTAATTCATTAAGTTATGATCGCACAGTCAACAACACAGAGGACACGTGTCACGCCTGTCAGGTGAAGTTGAACTACTAACAAGACCAGACAAGCGTCGCTGAAGGCGCAGATCTAATTATAATTTTATAAGATTTAGTAAAGTTTCGAGGACGCGTCAGAGGGCACGTGTCAAGGCGAGAGACGTGCGAATAAGGCCGTGCACACACTGCGTTGGTTTGTGCCTTTTCTAGCTATAGGGAAGAGGAATATAGGAGAGAAATTCTGTAAATTCTGTAAACCAGAAAAACGGCTTCAATTTACGAAAGCTTTAACATAACAAGCCACAATTTTGCTAAGGATATCAACCACACAGGCAAAACACGTAATAAGATTTACAACAGTATCTACTGACAATGCACTTACTGTGATTTTACAAAAGCACATTTCAAAATTTGTCATCTGTCACTTAGATCCGATACATAGCCTAATTTCTCTACTATCTGCTTGCAATTAACATTATTAGACTGTTAAACATTGGGCTATCCCAAGACGCCTGACAGAACGAACGCTGGTGACACATCAAGACTATTTTTAACCGACTTCAAAAAAAGGAGGAGGTTTCTCAATTCGACCGTATATTTTTTTTTTTTTTATGTGTGTTCACCGATAACTTCGTCGTATATGGACCGATTTTGATGATTCTTTTTTTGTTGGAAAGGAGATATTCCAAGGGTGGTCCCATGATAAGGAAACCAGGATCTGATGATGGCATCCCAGAGAAGTCGAAGGGAACCTTCGAAAATCGTAGTGGCGACTAGTGCGTTTTTTATTTCTTTCATTAATTATCTTAAAGCACTACTATTTAATGAAGGTCTGAAGTTGCTCTGATGATGAAGCCGAAAGACAGTCGAGGGAACTCTTCAACGACTTACAGCAATTACGCGGTGTTTGGACTTAATTCATTTCTATTGATGAGAACTTTGCACCCATATGGGCTATAAGTGCCATTACAGGTCTGATGATGGAGACCATAGACAGTTGAGGGACTTCCTCAACGATTTACAGCAGTTCCCTATTGTTGGGGTTACTTTATACGGTTCAAAGTGCCAATTTTATCACTACTATTTAATTAAGGTCCGGAGTTGATCTGAGGATGGAGACGAAAGACAATCGAAAGAACTCCTCAACGATTTATAGCAATTACCTGGTGTTTGAACTTAATTCATTTCTATTGATGAGAAAGCTCCCATAAGGCTTATAAGTACCATTACAGGTCTGATGATGGAGACCATAGACAGACAGTCAAGGGAATTCCTCAACGATTTACAGCAGTAGTAAAGTATTAAATTTCACCTGGCGATTAGTGGTATAGGAATTAGTGCGGGTAGATACCATAACTAAAAAGTAAAAAATAAAAACTTTTTTACAAAAAAATAACCGACTTCCTCAAAAACACTAGAAAGTGAAAAATAACTTTAATTTCGGAAGTCGGTGGCAAAAAACTCAAATACAGATCCTAAGACACCGACTTCCGAAATTAAAGTTATTTTTCACTTTCTAGTGTTTTTGAGGAAGTCGGTTTTTTTTTTTGTAAAAAAGTTTTTATTATAGAAAACATGTGTAAAAGGATGCACTGCAGATTTTGATTGATGAAAAATGATCTCACAGAGTCACGAGTGCGTGGCGACGCTGTTGCCAGCTGCCGCGGCCGCTCTGACACGTGTATTACATGTTTCGCATCGAAAATAACATTATGAACAATAAGACAACGTTATCAAACCCCTGTCTCCTAAAATTATATTATCCCCGGACTGGAATTCTGTGAAAAATGAGTGAAAAATGGAAATTTAGTTAAATAGAATTGAAATAAATAAATTAGTACTTTTAAAACAGGTCTCCGTAGAGCTTTATATTAAATAAACGTTTTGTTTGTTTATACTGCCAGATGTTGGAATTTGTATCCCTACAATTTAATGAGCGCTTTTAAAATTTCTAACGTGAAAGCATTTTAGTATAAACACAAGCGAGCAGGTATGGAACTATGGACATTATGTAGACGCTTTTACTTCCGCCATGATAACTTTATATTGTGCACGTACTCCATATATTTCATGGACGTAGAAGTGGACGTCCACAATAATATCGTGGCGTTTCAAATAATAAAAGCACACCATAGAAAAGAATATGGAATCCAACATTTTTGTTCCAAACTATGGAATATCAGGAAAGAGGGAATCTTAATTTGTGCATGACATCGCAAGGGAGTAAAATCATTATTAAATTAAAAATAATGTTATTTGTTAAAACTAAATGATTTTTGCTCAAAATAGGTACTCTTTCTTTGGGCCAGCCCTATTAGATAGGGTCTCATTTGCATCGCTATTCATGTTGCGTTCACAGCTGCGCAACTAAACATCTTAGACGGTGGGCGACCAAACTGACACCATCGAAGATTGTGCATTTGTAAATACAAAGGTACATACAATATTTCTGACCATTACTTCATTAGCGATCGGAACTCATGATAAAACTCGCTCACATTTAACTATCGCGCTGAGTTCCAACTTATTACTATTGCAGTACTAGTCGGGTGCCTGTTGGCTTTATCGAACGTATTTTAATAAGAATAAGTAGTAGAAAGTCGTCACTATATCAACTGACGGTACAATACACGAACTTCCAGATAGTAATTGCTACACGTCTGAGCTATAGAGCTACCTGTGAGAAGTATCTATCATATTTTTTTTTGTGTGTTGTTTTGTTTAGTTTCGTTCATTCATTTATTCCATTGCACTTCCAATCAAATGCATGTAATGTTGCAGAATATCAGTGACCATTGTCCTAAGAACACGTGTTTGTGAGATCGGATGCCACCGGGCGCGGCGGGAGTTACGCGATAATCAAATTACTGACGATTAGCGACGGGAAAATCTCCAGTTAGCTGACGCTAGTTAGACGCTGGCTAGACGATTACTTAATGTGAGTGCGTTAATTTTGCAGCTTATTAAGATTAATTTGACAGTTCAGTTTTTTGTTAAATGTTCTTGTTGTAGGTAATGTATTTTCTGGTGTACAATAAAGCATATATATGTAAGGAAATGATTACCTACTCACATAGCTATAATTTCTCTTATTTTGATTTACCCGCGCTCCTTCAAGCGCGAGTGAATAATAGAATGACCGTTAAGATGCGTTGGGTGAATGTAGGAATGAATGACTGACTGAGAACTGACGTGACATTACGTATGTCATTGTGATTTGGAGGTTATGAAAAAACTTAGATTCAAGGAAACGATATTCGTAAAATTATAAGCTTTGAATGTTGTTTCTTTATTTACAGGTAAAGTAATATTTTGTAAAGCAGTAAGTACTTACCTACTTCATAAAACCCATACTTTGTAAAACAATAAAAAATACTTTATTTACAGAAACGCAATCGAGTTTATTTACGGACGTTGAACCTTATATATAAATAAATATAAATAAATAAATAAACATATATATATAATATATTACGATGCACAAGACAAAATTATCAAAACGAACATACGAATAACTCGATGAGAGACTATTATCTCAGAACATTACTGCAATGAGACATTTTAGCACTCTTCATATGACTCAATCCGTAAAAGTTGTCTGCACATTCGACCTTCTGTAGTGCAGGCTAGAAATAAATTTACACTGGTTGCATTCGAATAGTCTAGCAAATTGTAGAATGGTTTCCAATTTTTGGGCAAATAATTAGGTTTATATTTGGGGAAACTAGTAAAACCACAGGCGCGTTGATGTAATCACGAACGCTGGCAATAAACGTAATAATTTTAATGTACTACTAATAATTTTAATACTGGATCATCTCGTTAATCTGAACACTTGTAAAGCTCAAACAGTACCAACTAAGACATACTGTCTGTTTTACTTCATTGTAATAAATATGCACTTAATAACGTTGGAGGCACCCTAACATAAAATATGCTAATGAACTTATCTTGATGGTACACTTTCAAACAAACAACAAAGGTGAGTGTACAGCAGTGGCGAAAGCACCATATAACACGATTCCTACCGGCTTTCCTTCGGGGATTCGCATTGGTAACTCTATCACTATTAAAAATACAATAGTATGTAAATAGTGGCTACTATTGTCAATAAATATAGTTACACTACGGTTATTTAATTCACCATAACATTCAAACAACAAAAAAGGTTATTTATAGCTTTGTATTACAACATAAAAAATTAAATTAAAAATTTAAAAAACCCCCGACACAAAAACCTAATTTCCCTTTAAAAAGTAAAAAATAATAAAAAATAACTCAATCATAAAGTACCTAAGAATGTATTAATAATTAAAAAAAAATACGCCGCGTTGGGGGACCGCTTCAAACCTAACAATTTAATTACTAATAGTCTTATTACCTAACTAAGCAGTCAACGACGTCTGCACTCGCGGAGCGGTCCCCCAACGCGACGTTTTTTTTTTTTAATTATTAATACATTCTTAGGTACTTTATGATTGAGTTATTTTTTATTATTTTTTACTTTTTAAAGGGCAATTAGGTTTTTGTGTCGGGGGTTTTTTAAATTTTTAATTTAATTTTTTATTTTGTACTTTTTATAGGTATATACTTAATATAATGTAGAATCAAACGAAGCTAAGAACACTTTCGATTAATTCATCAATATTCTCTTTCAGTGCGCTTTCATTTGAGACCCCACTCGAGTATATTTGCTGACATTCGGTTACTCTTCCCCACTTTCCCCCCCACAACTTTTAAACGGCTCAACCGATTTTCATCAAACATGTCTAAGAACACTCGCAGATAAGTCACCTTTAATACATATTTTTTTCTATTGAAATCGCATCATCCGTTCGGGAGCTATGATGCCACAGACAGACAGACAGACAGACAGACAGACAGACAGACACGTCAAACTTATAACACCCCTCTTTTTGCGTCGGGGGTTAAAAAAATAAATGTTCTAAATTAACCCGGCGCCAATACGTCATAATCGGGAACTAAAAATTCATACAACAGCGATCCCGTAATGATGTCACTTTAGGTCACGTGGCACCACTTGATATGTACGAGAGCAAGCCGCTGTACAACGGGTTATGACAAAGACAGGTATAGAAAAATGCGTCAGCGAGAACGAGATAGAGGAATATTGCATATTTTATTCGGTTTTCAGCTGTTCAATTTAATTGTATTGAATTCATTACAATCCTATATTAATTTTAGAATGATAGTAAGTAGTCTTTATTGATGAGTCAGTAAGTTAAAGCCAACTTCGCTTCGGCTTCTCTTTTAGAAAAATTTACACTTCGCCGCTGGTGTACAGCCAGTAGTATATAAACCGAATATATTACTGGCTCGTGATACAATATATCATTTAACATATTAAGTAAGTCAGTCTAATGATAGTCTTGGGATTTCATTAACAGATGTCTGGCTGCTCTGTAATGATTCTGTTTACGCAATTTAATGAAGATGGTGACAATAAACGCGAACTTTCATTGCACAGCTGACATCTAAGGAGCCTAGTGTTCGTCACAAAACAAAGATTAATGATTTCTGCTCATTATTTTGAAAATAGCAGTCCCGTTACAAGACAGTGAACGGTGCCGGAAAGCCGACCGGTTCGGCGCCGGCGTAGGTCAAGGCCAAAAATAGCCGCCTTGCGCCGTTGGCGAGTGCCTACGTCGCAAGTCGCAAGGCTCTAATGGAGCTAGCGTAAAGGCTTCCACCTCGTAAATAACAATATTTTCTTAATATTTCACGATGGCAGACGTAAAGGTGCTGTCACACGAGCGCGTCACGTACACTCGAACAACAAATAAGCTTGACGAAGGTGGAGAGCTGGGCACGCCACTATTGCGGCGGTAAGTCCCCTCTTTGAGGAGTGGATAGAGAGGCGTCACGGCGTCCTCACCTTCCGCCTGACGCAGGTTCTCACCGGGCATGGGTGCTTCGGTGGGTTCCTGTTCAGGATAAAGCGGGAGGATACTTCCGGGTGTTTCCATTGCGAGGATCGTCTGGAGGACACGGTGGAGCATACGGTGGAGGTGTGCCCTGCCTGGGCGGAGCACCGCCGTGTCCTCGTGGAGGCGATCGGCGGCGGCGACCTCTCGCGTCCGGCCCTGGTGCGAGCCATGGTACGGAGCGAGAGGGAATGGGAAGCCGTCACCTCCTTCTGCGAAGCAGTAATGCTCGCGAAGGAGGAGGCGGGGGGCGTGAGGGAGTGGCAGTCTCTGCGCCCTCACGCCCCTAGCCGCCGCAGGAGGAGACGCCCCGGGCGTCGGGAGTCGATTGCGGACTCCCGGCCACCGTAGGCGCGAGCTTGCGGGTGGCGAGCAATGGGTAGCTCGCCGCCCGGTAAGGACCAGGCTCGGGTCGACGGCGCGCAGTGTTCCACGCGCGCCTCAAAGAGATGTCAGCAGCAGTGTAGGGGTCTACTAGGACCGATGCCTGCCGGGGTCGCGTGATTGTTCGAAAGAGATACCGTGACCCTGGCACATGGGCAACTGATGGAACACGGGTGGGTTTTAGTCAGTAAAAGTCTGACACGCCCTCCCGCTCCGCCCAGAGCGGGAGAAGTCATTTGATGATTTCCCATCCTGAAAAAAAAAAAAAAAAAAAAAAAAAAAGGTGGAGAGCCGCTGTTTTCATCTCATGCTATGTACAACGATGATGTCAAAAGATTATTGAACTGTTTGTTGAAATGCCAGCATAATACAACTGAACAAGCTAAGTATAAGCAAGTTAACGGAAGTTACTCTCGTGATTCACGTCACTTATTGAATTTCATTTGACAACGTACAGGTGTGTTTGAACATAACATAACGAAGCGCAGGGACTTGTATGCTTCCGTTCATTCCAATCAAATTTAATTCGAAGTCTAGACATTTTGAACGTTATTTTGTGGACAGTAGAGCTAAAATTCCCAATCGGATATCGTCTCTAATTGGAAATACCTGATAGGATTAGCAGTGAATACGATGTGGTTGTGATAAAGCGATGAGATTTGGTTACAAATTGATATCCTACTAATATTATAAATGTGAATGTTTTTATGTATGGATGTATGGATGTGTGGATGTTTGCAAATCTTTCACGCAAAAACTACTGAACGGATTTGGGAAATTTGGCACAAAGTTATAACCTGGATTAACACATAGGCTACTTTTTATCCCGGTAGCACTTTCCCGCGGGATATTTTCCGACCTCCACGCGGGCGAAGCCCTTATATATGTAAGGGAAACTTGCCTAATTCGTACTAACGGCTAAATCGTACTCCGATTAAATCTCGGCTTCGGTAATAGCAATGAGCGCCTCTAGCGTCTAAAAATGTAATTAGCAGTTGGCCATTTTGTCATCTGTCAGTTTAACACCTGATAAGCTGCTCTCGGCAAAAATATCAAAAAAGGGAAGTTTTTTAAACTATTGATGTAATATTTTTACACATTTTGTAAGTTTTCATCAAATTAGGTCATGTATTACCTATTTTACGATTTGATATGTATTAATGCGTACCTTTGTAATCCCATCTTATGTAATAATATACGCGTGATCGTTTTCATATTTTCCGGCAGAAAATTTAAATTTTGTTTGGCTCTTGCACCTATTTAGTAATCGAGACATGTTCTAAAAACATCCTGGTACGGTTCCTCGAGTTGTTTGTATGGAAACAGGTATACCTACATGGCTTTAAATCTTGCGGTTTATGGCCTTGCAATCGCTTTAAGATCAAGGAGAAGGAATATGTTGTGCTGGAAGAAGCTAATGTGAATGAATTGGCTGAAGTCTCCCAGAATTTAACAACTGAAATACAGCAAGAACAAACAAATGTTTTACGTGCGTGCCACAACCCAATGAGAAATCCCGATCTTCTTCGCTCGCTAGAGCGACACTTGAAACAATATATTTATTACGTGCTATTCCTGGAAATTTGAGACCAATTAAAAGAAAAACTACCGGCGTTATAGTTGTTACGGAAAGTCTTTATAAAAAAGAGATCGAGAATAAAACAAAAGAGTCCAAGAAAAAAACGTATCAAAGAATCTAAGTGCAAGAAAAGGTAAAACTACTTAGACATCACAAAATAATCAAGAACAAGATGAAAATGATAGTTGGTACTGTAAATTATGCCAAGAAGACGTAAAATAAACTATGATCTAGTGTACACAATGTGAGATGTGGGTACATGAACTTTGTGCAGGAACCAATAAAAGATTACAACTGCGATGATTGCCAAGAATTGGCGAAGAATATCCTTCGATTTTTTTTGGAATTACAGCATATTATGATATTAATACATTGTTGATTAAGATGCGGATTCTGAAGACTGTGAACCAATTATAAGATCTCAAAGTACGAAATAAGGATATATCAGTACGATTTAAGATGAATGGTCTTAAATCGCACTTTTTTAAATTGATTATTTTTCAGAAGTTTATAACGCTTATGTTCAATTTGATCATGATAACAATAAAACATTTACCAAATAAAAATTACTTATAATTAAAACTAATTTGTGTTTATTAATTTCCAAGATATGATGGTTTTTTTCTAAAGGGGTACGAATTGGGCAAGTTTACCCTATTTTTCATCATCATTACCTCTACACATCAGAGACGTTTATCAATTTTTATATACGTAATCATTTATACAGTTGCATAATTGTGGATGATTGTTTACAAATTGTTGACAATTTTGATTAGCCTGCACAATAACTTTCTTATGACACTGAACACATTGTACCGCAGCTTAGGTAAACTTCAACGTCCAGCCACACATACGGTATATGTTAGAACCGTTCCGACAGCGATGGGTCGCCGACGCGGCCGTGTGAGCCGACCCTAAAGCGGATCATTGAATAAATAGGAACATTCTATTACGTTAGGGAACTTTCCTGACATAAATATAATAAATGTTGTTGTTTCTATATTCCGCTGCCGGTGACCGGAATACCGCGCTCAATATTATAGTCTGAAATAGAATTAACAAGTGAATGATATTTTTGTACAATATAATAAAATAAGCGTTAACAATGAGTTGTTACATTATAATAACCGTGCTCGTTCAAATGTTGTGTAATCGTCAGTTGCAACTGCCCCGTAGGTCTCGTTGTCCCAAGTGCGACTGATGAGTGTGGCCTGGGTCCTGGGTTTGATTCACAGGTTGGGCAAAATGTAATTATTTTTTTTTCATTAGCAATTTCTTAGTAACAGCCCGGAGTTTTAAAGTTGGCGGTGTGATACCCCCGTGCCTCGGTGCGCACATTAACCGGTCAATTACCGTAATAACAGACACAATTAAAAAACGATTGTTTACATACCAAATGTGGTATCTCAGGGACTTAGAGGTTAAGATGTTGTTCGTTTTGCTAGGCCTGACCTCTCTCCGGTCGTGTCGGATTGCCGTCCCATCGGACTATGAGAGTGAGTACCCGTGTGTCTTCGCACTCATTTTTGCACTATAATATCTCCCGCGCCGATGGTTAGTCTCTATTGAGATTGGCCGGCATGGACGAAATACGGTCTGGAGGACTATATACGTATAATCATCAATTCAATAGAGCTCATTTTAAACATTGGTGAGATGTCTACCACGCACCTCGCGCTCCGCCACGTTTGGACAAGCTGCTAACACACAGAGTTGTAGAGCTAATTAATAAAGTTTAATGACTGCAATAATTCCCAGGAACCTGACTTGCAGAAGGAGTCACTCATAAATTAATAATTTATTTGCATAATTGGCCCCAAGGGTCACGCCTACTGCCCCCCCCCCCCCCCGCCCCCGTCTGCATGATCTCCGACCTCCAAGTTAAATTGTAGGAGCGCATCGTCTCCTGGATTGTGATTTGTTTTTGAATTAAGATCATTAATAAGGAAATACCGCTGTCGGCTTTTCATTCTGTACAATGAGGATTTTATGTTCAGACAATCTTATGAATATTTATCCCAGTAGGCTGATTTTGAATGGAACAAATTTGGTAAATACATTTACATTTTAGGAGCTTTTGTATTTGAAACTTGAAGCGGTTTATTAATTACGATATTATAGAGTATTCCAGAGTAATTCCTTTGAACTAATTCACTTATATTATTTTTAGTTCTACGATACATTAGGCACCCTTCAACTCCCACCTCCCTCCCTCCACCTCCACCCTTCTTGCTGATGATATGGTCTTACTGAGCCCGTCGATTAACGCAATAATAAACTTGCTCACAATTTGTGAAAAGTATGCATGCGTAGACTCATGGACTCAGATACAATGTCAAGAAGAGTCAGGTACTTGTCTTTAAGGCGGGCATTAAAACTTACCCGATTGTACCACAGTTAAAACTGTGCGGAAGTTCCTTGGAGCAAGTGTCTTCCTTCAAGTATCTGGGCCACTGGGTTTCCGAAGACATGAAAGACTTTCTGGATATTGAGCGTGAGCGCAGTGCGTTGGCTGTCCGTTTTTATTTACGTATTGTTTACGCTACGCAGGCAACATAAAGTAAAATGTGGGTGTATCGTTGCGCAGGAGCAGCGTGCGTGATAATTTAAGTATCTCACCTGTGTCTAGTGTCCTTTGGTGTCTGCGCGGCCAGCGCCGCACGACGGCACTCCAGTGTGCTGTTACCACGGATTCGTTGCGCAGGAGCAGCGTGCGTGTCCGGACTGCACACAACAATATTGTACAGTTATCGTTTAGCTGATTGACACACTACGTGTAATGGCTATAACTTGGTCACACGTTTTAGCCATTTCCAAGTTATGACTGGTAAAGAATGACACTTGGGGGAATTACTGATCTAAGTAGATGGTCAATTTGCAACATCCGTGTCTATGTTTTATATATAGCCTTCAAACGACATGCAGTTAGAGTACCTGCCCCCCTAGCCAAGTTACAACTGTTTCGTGTCGAATTCCGTTCACCAATCGGTAACGCCTCGGTGTCAGCAATTGTAGAAAACGATAAGTTGGTAGCCATGTTGACGCACCTGAGTCAGCCACTCGTTCTACAATGTCTTTAGAAACACGACATTATAACAAAAGATGAAGCGTTGAACATTGTAGAAACAATAAAAAATCATTCATTAATTTTGAGCGATGTGAACTGGCTAGGAATTTTCTATTCGTTTGTTCTAACCACGTGACTTAACTCTGAGATGATTTCATTCCTATACACTTGATTCATTTTCGACTAGCGTTAAAGATTGCAGATTATCAACTGGGCTAGGGGTGCTGCTGTAACTAGCAATGCTTCTACATAATAGATTATGGGAATGTATTAATGTTTGGTTAATTCATCAGAACGATATTAAGTAATTGTTCACGTTCACAGTTTGCAAGTAATTACTTCAGTGAAACAAGAAGCTATTATTTATTGTGAACGATAATGTTAGCGCCATCTATTTTTATCCCGTTAAAACTATCACGCAAGATGTCAAGCCAGTCCCTCCCCGCCAATCATCGTGCACCTCGAAAACTTCTCCTTACGAGTGTCGCCCTCTTTGTGGCTCGCTCGAGAAAGACATTATAACAGTTCAAATATGGATTCCGTTGTGATCGCATTCCCGCTGTGTTTTTTTTACCCGCTGTGCTATTTTATCGCAGAACGATATAATATGAATATTATAAGTTCATAGCAGTCCCGCTGTTTCTTTAGTTGTGTATTTGTGGCTTTGACGGTTGAACCTGAAGTGCTGTGTTTGTGCCTCTGAACTTTGCCGACACGTGGTGGGCTGAACTGCGAGGACTCCGGAGCTCCGAGATTCTGCTGGAAGATCGAGCGGCTTCACGAGGAGGTAGGTGCACGATTTCCCTCACCCCCTGGCCCGTAGGCGAAACACTTGCGTACATCAGTTTTTCTGTCCGCGTCGAAGGTACCTAATTTCGCCTTCCGTCGGAGCCCCACCAGATAATTTGTTTGTGCTCAAAGTTTGTGAGCCTCGAATACTCATTATCAAACATCGTGCGCGCGGTATGTTCATTATTTAGATGTTCTATGTTATATGCTGTTATATGCC
Source organism: Aporophyla lueneburgensis (assembly GCA_932294355.1). NCBI lineage: Eukaryota > Metazoa > Arthropoda > Insecta > Lepidoptera > Noctuidae > Aporophyla > Aporophyla lueneburgensis. The sequence goes on along the minus strand of OW028744.1, from coordinate 31,935,454 downwards.
GACAATCTGAAGGTATTTAAGTCGATTAAAAACACCTCCGATAGTGAATCCCTTCAAAATGATTTAAATATCATTTCTAACTGGTGTGCCCTGAATCGAATGAAGTTAAACATAAATAAATGCTTTGTTATAACTTTCACGAGAAAACGTTTAAAGAACACTTTTGATTACAGTCTTGACGGTCAGTTTTTAAAACGAGAGCACGTCGGGTGTAAGGGAGAATGCAAAACATCCAGACTCTCCAAATGTCAACCTCACCTGCACGTGGTACACCCTGCTGCTTACTAACGAGGCGCTGACGACCGACAAATGGTGGGATATTCATTTAATTTACTAACCAGAGAGCTCAAGAACGTGGAAGTTCACACGAGGTTTCTAGTTGGGATAGTCGACATCAGTGCAGGATGTTGACTCAGGGTGGCGGCGGATGAGTATATCATTTACCGACGGCGGCACTCATAAGCCAAGTGAGTAGGGTTACTGCGCGCCAACCAACCCGCATTTGACAAGCGTGGTGAGCTTTTCTGTCAAAACCCCTTTTTTCCATGAACCACACATCAAATGATCCCTAAGTGCCCGGCGGCTCCCGGGGAGAAGCTAATGACAGTAGGTGGATATCCCCTGAAGCCAGTGGTGATAATCTCCGGGCGAGTGTCTTAAACTGTCAGACGAACAAAGCTAGCCAAAAGGACTCCGATAAACTTAATGTACTTACATATAACGTCCGAACATTAAGAACCGAAGAACGTTTAATGGAACTAGAAAACGCTTTAAATTATATTAACTGGGACATCATAGGTCTTTCTGAAGTAAGAAGAGAAGGTGAGGACACTTTAGAACGAAGTCAAAACATTTTCTACTATAATGGCAGTAGTGGAGGTCGCTCAGGCGTTGGTTTCTTGGTAGCAAAACGATGGCAACCGAATATCATCAAGTTTGTGGCATATTCTGACAGAATTGCCTTGTTGAAGTTTCGGATCACAGAGAAGAAAAGTTTGACCATCATTCAAGTCTATGCTCCTACATCCGCACATCCAGACGAAGAAGTAGAAGAGTTTTATGACCTCCTGAATAAAGCATGTGATGAACATAGAGGAGCATGGACAGTAATACTTGGAGACTTTAACGCCAAACTTGGCAAGGGAGAAACTCAAGATAATAAACGCATAATAGGACCTCATGGCTTGGGAACCAGGAACAAACGCGGCAACCGCTTATTACAATTCGCTTTCGGGCAGAATTTGAGCATCAGCAACAGCTTCTTTGACAAAAAACCACAGCGCCGTTGGACCTGGTTTTCTTCCGACGGAAATACCCAAAATGAGATTGACTTCTGCTTATCATCCAATAAACAAATTATTACCAAATTTTAAACAGAATTCGATATTCTTCCGACCACCGGCCACTGCGCGTAGTAGTGAGCTTTAATCACAAAATTAACAGGACTCAAATGATTCGAAATATCATAAAACGATTAGACCAGAATGCATTAATTATCTGTAGGGATAAATTCAACTTGGAACTCAAAAACAGCTTTGATATTCTTAAAACACCAGAAGTAGATGACGTGGAGCAACAATATTTAAATATTAAAAACAGTATTAAAAGTGCTAGAACAAAAGTTAAGCCAAAAAAGAGAAAGCTTCTCAAACTCAGTGAAGCAAGCCTTAAACTAATAGAAGAGAGACAAGATCTAGTTTTTAACACCACCGAATTTAGGAAAATAGATCGGCTCGTCAAAAGGAGCATTCGATAAGATGTAAGATACTATAATGACAAACTGGTGCAAGTGGCTCTGGAAAGCAACATATCATTGAAAATAGCCCGAAAGGGTGCCAATATAGGTCAATCCACGATCACTAAAATCAAAGACCAGCTGGGTATTTTACACACCGATAAAGACAATGTTCTGAATTTATGCACAGATTTCTATAAATCTTTGTACACCGCCAAAGATAGCGATTTTCCATATTCCCAGATACACAATAATGTTTCTTTAACACAAAATGCACCTGCAATAACAGGCTTTGAAGTCCATTGTGCTCTGTGCAGTATGAAATACAATAAAAGCCCTGGTGAAGACAAAATCTCTACAGAAGCCCTGAAAATCGGAGAACCCGTACTAATTCCTCACGTCACTAACTTCTTTAATTCAATACTACAAACTGGTTTGTTTCCCGCTCATTTCTGCCACTCCAATATCATTTTATTACACAAGAAAGGTGACAAATCTGAAATCACTAACTACCGTCCCATTAGTCTGGTATCGCATTTATGCAAAGCCTTTTTAAAGGTCATAGAGAACCGTATTTCAAGCCAGCTCGACTCCCACCAGACACCTGAACAAGCAGGGTTCCGAAGAGGCCTCTCTACCACTAACCACCTACAATGCCTTAATCAAATAATCGAGAAGTGCACAGAGTACAACAAACCTCTTTATTTAGCATTCGTCGACTACGCCAAAGCGTTTGACAGTATCTACCATCACTCATTATTCAAGGCACTCAAAAACCAAAATGTAGAAACCACATACATACATATCCTACAAAACATCTACCACAATAGTACAGCCGCTATCAAAATCTCGACCACCGGACCATCCTTTCCTATCGAAAGAGGAGTCAAGCAGGGAGACCCGCTATCCCCTAAGCTATTCACTGCCACCCTTGAAGAGGTTTTTAAAAACCTCTCCAACATTTGGGCCAATAAAGGAATAGTCGTCGGTGAGAAAAAGTTGACCAATCTGCGTTTCGCCGACGATATTGTTCCGTTTTCATCTTCGGCAGCTGAATTAGGCGAAATGCTTGATGACTTAAACAAGACAAGCCTTGAAATTGGTCTTCGTATGAACATGTCTAAGACCAAACTCATGACCAATAGCGCCAAACAAAAACAGTATATGGAGGGGGTGGAGATTGCATATGTTCCAGAATATATCTATCTTGCCCAAATAGTCTCTTTCCAAGCGAGACAAGAAAAAGAAGTTGCCCGCCGCACTGAAAACGCCTGGAAGAGCTATTAGTCGATGAAAGCTTTTATGAAAGGAGATCTTCCAATTTGCCATAAACGCAAATTAATGGACATGTGCGTTCTCCCTACCCTTACATACGGCGCTCAAACCTGGTCTTTGACAGTTCAGCAGAGCACCGGGCTCGAGGTTTGCCAGCGAGCGATGGAGCGTAGTATCCTCGGAGTTAAACTTACCGATCGAATAAGGAACACGATACTGCGCTCTAAAACAAAAATCGTGGACGTCACCCAAAAAGCAGCCAAGCTCAAATGGGACTGGGCCGGACACGTTTGCCGTATGTCGGATACAATGTGGGCAAACATCACCACAACATGGGTCCCCGAAAACGCCATAAGGCACCGCGGTAGACCCAAACGTAGATGGCGGGACGAACTTGACGCCTACGTGAGGGATTGGTCCTTATTGGCTCAGGATAGAGTTGAGTGGAAAAAGGAAAGGGAGGCCTTTGCCGTGCAGTGGGACATTACAGGCTGATTATCATACGTCGCCAGAGATCTGGGCGTGTTGTTTGATGAACAACTGTCTTTTAGAGATCATTACAATAGCGTGACGATCAGAGCATTGAAACTTCTCGGTTTTATATCTAGGTCTACCAAAGGATTTAAGAAACCGCAAAGCTTCATATTACTATATAAAAGCCTGGTAAGAAGTATATTGGAGTATTGTTCGATAATCTGGTCACCGTGTTACGCAGTACACTTTGATAGAATTGAGAGTGTGCAAAGAAAATGTGTTAAGTGGGTTTCGTACCGATACGGCTTCTCAAGAACGCTTCAAAGCTATCCCGGACGCCTTGCTAAGTTCAATTTAGAATCCTTGCTTGTTCATCGCAAACAGCAAAACTTAATTAACCTGCATAAGATCCTCCACTCCAAGCTGGACTCTTCAACTCTGCTGTCCCTCATAAACATCAATACTAGACATAACACCCGTACACCGAAAACTTTTGCACTTCTGGTCTATACAAATAACACCTCATATTACAACCCTATCGTTAGAATGTGTCGACTTTACAATCAAATTTCAATAATCAGTAAAAGAATTGACATCTTCGATTCTCGTGCCATTGTTTTCAGAAGACATGTTTGTACTCTCTCTTTTTAAATTCTTAATCTTGAAATACTATTTTTCTTTAAATAATGTAATGTAATTATGGACTTTGCTTGGTGCGTTTGGTCTTCAACACATTCCCTGCCTAAGTAGGAAGTGTGTTGGAGGGCATACGCACAGTCCTTGTAGCCATTATTTTGTGTACTAAGCTTTTTATTGTAGTTTTAATCATAATTAATTTTGTTGTTGCTGTTATTTTCTGCACTAAACTTTCACTGTAGTTTTAGTCATAATTAATTTTATTGTTTCTGGTCATTTGTGCGATTACGCTTTGGGTGATAATCAGGTTTAAACCTATAATGTGAACCTCGTGAAATATTGTGATTGTTACCTATTGTAGCTGCCTTGTGAATAAATAAATAAATAAATAAATATGATTAATATAAACAGCCTGTGTGATTCTTGTGACATACTTTGCACATCTCTGTCTTGATGGAGGGTTATATTATAATTTGTAACTTTAAGGAACGCCTATTTATGAAAAACTTAACATAATTATTTGAAATGCCCAAAAAAATCATTAAGTCCGAGAGCTACTAGCGCTGTATGCGGAGATACACAGGTTTCTTACCAAGATCGACTTTTGACGCTTGAGTGTTATATTATTTTTATTACGGCCTACAATTTTTCTTACATAATATGGTAGATTCAGTATTAATATTGTTCGTGTCGACAAACAGACGAGACAAAACAACGACGAATAATATTAACATTGCAATTATTTATATTTATGACTAGCTTTTGCCCGCGGCTTCGACCGCGTGGATTTCGGAAAATATCGCAATACTACTTACAGTTCACCCACAGCACATAAACACACAAACAAATAGTAAATCATGCAGTAATAATTATATATTCCAATTACAGGTAATCACAAAATTGACAGAATATGCTTGTCTACAAAGTGTACTTCCAACTAATATTATAAATGTGAAAGTTTGTATGTATGGATGTTTGTTACTCTTACACACAAAAACGACTGATCGGATTTAGATGAAATTCGGCACACAGATAGTTTATAACGTGGATACACATAGGGTACCTTATATGCCTTATATGTAATACGTTTCCGCGGGATTATTTCCGACCTTCACGCGGGCGAAGCCGCCGGCAAAATCTAGTATAATAGAAATTTACTTTCATTTCTAAATGTAACGTTTCATTATTAAATATAACACAGTACTCTATGAGAGATATACAGGATATAAGGGTAAACACCGTTGTCACTTAACCCATGGGTAATTTGACTTAAATATAAAATAACAGAGCGAGTTAAAAAAATTAAAAAAAATATTTTCCTAAAAAGGTTTAGAACGGATTTTATCCCAGACCGCCCGCAAATTCATGGATATGCGCATGAGTGACGTAATCACTACAACGATCGCTGGCCGTCCTGTCCACACAACACATAAATACACATTACCTGTGATGTAACTTTCCCATCATACTTATCTTGACTAAGGACAGCCACAAATACCTACCTTTGGTTTTGCGTGACGAGTTTAGATGTAAATTTGATTCGAAATGGCTTTGGATTCTAAATGATTTGAAAACATTTTGTTTTTAATAAACCAAACCATTGGGTAGGTACTTTTGGCGTATTTAAAAAGTGAATCACAATTTTATGTACAGTTCAATTAAAAATTAAATTAAATTTACATTGATTGAATAAAATATCAACACTTACCGACCTACATTAACCTCAACACGTGTTCAAAATGGATTCCGTCCAACATTCTGTTGTTATCGAGGTTATTGATAAGCCACTGCGAAAATACCATCCGTGGTATGCGATCATTATCATTTAGTTCTTGGACCGGCTGAAATGATATGGATGTTGACGATCGATGAGGAGAATTGTCCGTAGTGTCCAGTGGGAAACATTGCAAATTGAACCGCCGGCACAGGGAACTGGCCGTAGGTACTTACGTTGCCGCCAACATCGTTTCACGGTTTGGCACAGGTTGTCCAGGGAAAAATTCTGCGTACATCCTACGCGCCCCGTTCAGATTATTACCCGCAATGGCGTAAAGCCGAACCATTTCGGTTCACTGTTCATTTGTTTAAGACATTGTAACACACTCAATTCACGCGCGAGAAATGAGCGACGGACGCTACGACGCGGCGTTACGTGCAATCGCTAGTGAGTCTGCCACACAGGCTGCCAGCTGACTGACTGCGGGGTCGCGAACCGTGTCGGCGTCGCGTCGTGCAACGCGGTGTGGTTCCCGAAGTTTGTTGCCCTCGCGCATAGGGTGAAATTTTCTTGTGGAAAAATGCAGATTTTCTTTAAAAAAAAAAAGTTGTTTTTTTTTCATTGATTTTACGTTCTATTAACGAAACCAAATCACTGGTTTCAAGGATAACGGTGTTTACACTAACATCCTGTATGTACTATCAGCAAAACTAACGCATTTTCTGTTAAGAAAATATTTCTGCGGAAGCGCCGCTAGTGACAGAGCACTTCTGTTCCTGGTTTTTCTCAGTTAGGGATATTATGGATTTGTGTGAGTACGGGGCGTGTTACAAAAAATAAAAATTAACATGAACCGGTGCCAATTTGCTCGCGAACCTTATTTTATGGGACTTCTATTTACTCGTAGTTGTCTTATTGTTTACCACATTCCCAATAAATAACAATCACACTTCTTCTTTGCTTAGTATATAAAACAAAGTCGCTCCCGCGTCTGTTCGCCTAGAGCTTTTAAACTACGTAACGGATTTTAGTCTAGAGCAGCAATCAGCAATAGATAGAGTGATTCAAAAAAAAGTTTTATAAATTTATTGGTCACTTGTGTTTTGTGTTTTTTACGGAGCAACCGTAGCATAAAAAATGCACATTAATAACTATTTTTTGTTTAAAATATTTTATACTAGAGATATTTATTTTTAAAGACGTGCATTAGCAGTCATACTATTTAAAAACTGATAGAAGTAAATAATTTGTCGTCGTGGTGAATGTCATAAAACATGGTATCAAAAAACATCCATAGTATAAAACATAAAATATATCTTTGGTAGCACTTTTTATTTTGTTTTTTTTTTTTGTGAATGGCCATTCATTTTACCATAACTCAGTTTAAGAATGTCCGCTGATATCAGACAGCCTGTGTACGTACCTGTCCGGAGCGGCACGGCGGTGAACTGCAGACAGATGGGCTGCTCGAGCTGCGGCGACAGCGGCCTGCTGCAGCACGTGCACGCACACACGCGCGTCAGCGACGGAGGCCGCGTCACTGAGGACGAAGAGTGGTGCACGTGTATTGTGCAATATTAGCATTTATTGCGCAATACAAATTTTATTTTAATGAAAAGATCGTTTTAATTACTGGTAACATTGTCTGTACTTTCACTTTGTTTATAACGAACAAAATGTATGTACAATGAACGCCTCGAACAGGTTTCTAGATTCTGAGATTGTTCCTGTATTTGAAGTAAGTAACAAACTTTTTTACAAAAAAAAAAAACCGTCTTCTTCAAAAACACAAAAAAGTGAAAAATAACTTTAATTTCGGAAGTCGGTGTCTTAGGATCTGTATTTGAGTTTTTTGCCACCGACTTCCGAAATTAACGTTGTTTTTCACCTTGTAGTGTTTTTGAGGAAGTCGGTTTTTTTTGTAAAAATGTTTTTCTTTTTAACTTTTTAGTTATGGTAGAGGTGCAAAGTTCTCATCAATAGAAATGATTTAAGTCCAAACACCAGGTAATTGCTGTAAGTCGTTGAGGAGTTCCCTCGACTGTCTTTCGGCTTCATCATCAGTGCAACTTCAGACCTTCATTAAATAGTAGTGCTTTAAGCATGAAAAAAAAAAAAAAACTAATACACTAGTCGCCACTACGATTTTCGAATGTTCTCATCGATTTCTCTAGGATGCCATCATCACATCATGGTTTCCTTACCCCTGAGATATTTTGTTTCCAACAGAAAAAGAATCATCAAAATCGGTTCACAAAAGACGAAGTTATCCGTGAACACACATAACAAATATAAATATACTAGCTTCTGCCCACGACTTCGTCCTCGTCAAAGACGAAGTTATCCGTGAACACACATAACAAATATAAATATACTAGCTTCTGCCCACGACTTCGTCCTCGTCAAATATTTTGCTCCCCTGACCCTTCCCGTCGCATCGCAGCCTGCCAGTTTTCGTCCATATTTTTGATGCTGCTCCGCTCTTCTCCGGTCTTGATCATAGCGTGATGTTATATAGCCTATAGCGTTCCTCAACAAATAGGCTACCCGGCTCAAAAATATTTTTTCAATTCGAACCAGTAGTTCCTGAGATTAGCGCGTTCCACCCCCCATTTTAGGGAAGTGGGGGGTTAAAATCAGGTCAATTCGTCGCTCCGTTTTGCCGTGAAAGACGGACAAACAGACACACATACTTTCCCATTTATAATATTAGTATGGATATACGGTCGAATTGAGAAGCCTCCTCCTTTTTTTGAAGTCGGTTAAAAATAGTCTCAAATCTCTCTGTTAGAACGAATTCTACGAATCTATATATTAATAGGTGAAGCGAAAACTTTGGATCCCTTTTTACGGAAATTGGGTGGACAGAGGAGTATGAAATTTCACACACTTATAGTTTATACAAAGAACAAGTGACGAATGCTAATATTTTTTTTAAATTATGCGTAAAAATACATTATTTTCAATAAATAACACGTTACACACACTACTATTCCTTACCGTGTATCTAATACACACATGCATAATTTTTTGTGGTTTTATGGGGAGTGTCAAGTATGGCATTAGTAGTTAGTAGGTTTCCCATACAAAACTTAGTGTTGTGTGCAAACTGTAGAGGCTGTATGCCTTCTTTTTTTTTTTTTTTCAGGTTGGGAAATCATTAAATGACTTCTCCCGCTCTGGGCGGAGCGGGAGGGCGTGTCAGACTTTTACTGACTAAAACCCACCCGTGTTCCATCAGTTGCCCATTTGCCAGGGTCACGGTATCTCTTTCGAACACTCACGCGACCCCAGCAGGCATCGGTCCTAGTTGCCCCTACACTGCTGCTGACATCTCTTTGAGGCGCGCGTGGAACACTGCGCGCCGTCGACCCGAGCAAGGACCAACCTTACCGGGCGGCGAGCTACCCATTGCTCGCCACCCGCAAGCTCGCGCCTACGGTGGCCGGGAGTCCGCAATCGACTCCCGACGCCCAGGGCGTCTCCTCCTGCGGAGGTTGTATGCCTCACGATTGTACAAGCTGGTCATAGATTGTACAGGCTGGTTATAATAATGACATTTTGAACTGTCATAATTAATTAAAAATAATAGGGAAAAATCTATAAAAACAGAGACCGCTTTCTGTGATAATTTATTCCATATCCAGCAGTTAAGAAGTATTAAGAAAATAAAGAAGAGAGTCCTGAAGAAGTATTCTTTACTCATTACAGTTATGTCCTGGTCCTGGCCATCACCATCCCGCCAGTGAACCCTCTCCACAGTAGTACAGTGTCAACATTTTGTTTATAGTGTTACTGAATGTCAAATATAACCATATTATTATTTTTTATTTATTATTATATATTTTTTTTTCATTTAATAATGTATTTCTATTCAAATGGAGTACGGCGAATTTCGACCAATGGGCGATCACTAGTCCTACTAATATTACAAACGCGAAAGTTTGTATGTATGGATGTTTGTTCCTCTTTCACGCAAAAACTACTGACCCGATTTATATGAAATTTGGCACACAGATAGTTTATAACCTGGAGTAACAACAAGTACTATTTATCCTAGTAGTATGTTCTCGCGGGATAATTTTCGACCTCCACCCGGGCGGAGCAGCTGGCAAAAGCTAGTGGGAAATATTTTAATGATTCACTGATCGACAAAAATGACCTTAATGAAAGTTAAATGAAATTGAGTGGGTTATTTTGTATTTACAACTAGTCTGTAATAGATTTGTATTTTCAAAAAAATTCAGTCACCCTCGGGTTTTTTGAAACAGCAGCTAATTTAAAAAATAAAAATTTTGTCAAAAATTGTATCCAATAAAGGAAAATAATTTACATTTCACTTTTATTCAGGATTTTCGGGAATATTTAGCGTCAGGTACATCTCTTTTGAGTGTCCAACAGTACTCAGCTAACATGTTCGGACTCCACTTGCCTTGGTACCGTTTTTCCATGTTAGATATTTCCTGATGGAACCGCTCACCGTGTTCGTCGCTAACGGCGCCGAAATTGTTAGAAAAATAATCCAAATATGAGTGTAAAAAGTGTATCTTGGACGACATATTACTTCCCATTTCCTTATAAGCTGTTAAGAATTTGTTGACCAACTCTTTATCGTTTTTGGCCCTGTGGTTTCCGCACCGTAAAGCCAAAATAATTAAAATAACAATTTTTAACTAATGGTGTCAAACTACGACGTTGACTTTTAACAGTAAGTTGGCCGCAAATATAGCAAAAGTTATCAGGATGATTTACACACAGTCTGGGCATCTTATCCATACTAATATTATAAAGCTGAAGAGTTTGTTTGTTTGAACGCGCTAATCTCAGGAACTACTGGTCCGAATTAAAAAAATATTTTTGTGTTTGGTAGCCTATTTATATAAGGTGAATCTATTCATACACGAAATATTTTAAGGGCTACACCTGTAGGTGGTAAAGAAGCTATAGAAGCAGAAACAAAAGTTTTATCTAAGCGTTTTTGAATTTTCGTAATTATTATAATTTTAAAAACTACTTGAGATGTTTTGCATAAAACCTTTACTCCAAATTCTATGAATGGCCCGACTGACGCTGCGAGGGCGACGACCGGACGGTACGAGCATGGTGTCTCGGGCCGTGAAAAATAAGAAGGACCCAGTATTTCTTATGTGCGTCAAAAAAATAATAAATATTTAATTTAAAAAAAAAACGCTACAAAAATTTTTTTTCGTTGCTATAGCTTCTTTACCACCTACAGGTGTACCTCTTAAAATATTTCGTGTATGAATAGATACACCTTATATAGAAAGGTTATAGATTATATAACATAGCGCTACAACTAAGAGAAGCGGAGCAGTAATGAAAAATGTTGCAAAAACGGGGAAAATCGCACGGGTAGGCGATTCGACGCGATGGGAAGGGTCGAGGGAACAAGAAATTTAACGTGGACGAAGTCGCAGGCAGAAGCTAGTTACAATATATAGAAATACTTGTCACAAGGAAAAGCCGTTTGATTTCAATAAATTTATCGCAAACACCCGTCGGTACACAAAAGTCACGTGAAATGCAATGTAGTCGATGTTTCAAAGAAACTAAGGGTGATTAAACAAAACTAATTATGAGTATTATGGGTAGGTAGTAGTGTTTAGAAAAGTAACTCGATTTTGTTTAACAAAATCACTGTTTACCAGTGTCGAAAAACTTTTTGGCCTTCTGAAGAGAAATACTCGTATTTTTTTTATCCTGATTTTAGTATTTTATATTATTTCAATTCAAATAAATTTTTGATTATATTCTAATGGATTTTATTAATTTATTGAGGTTGTTATATATTTTCTTTAATTCTAATTTGATTTAACAATTCTATTTTAGTACTTTATTTAAATATTAGTGGTTCATTAGTATTGAACTTAATTTTAAGTAAAGTTTTGTCAAAATTTGCTGCATAAAACATGCATAATGAGGATCAATTCGACAAAAGGATATAGCAATTTTGAATACTACATCGAATACAATATAAATATCTGAGTTCATTTCTTTTTGAATCACTCAAATCCATCGAGAAATTACGAAGTTAATAAACTTTAAAAAAAGGGAGTTTTAAAACGCACGCCGCGCGCGCGAAACTGCTGATGACGTCACGAGGCTCGATCGCCCGCCACGCGCCGCACTGCTTTGTTATGATTTTCGGAGTTTAATCGTTGTTTCTTGTTTATTTATGTTTTATAGATATTGGTAGATAGGAAACATGGAAGTCGGATTTACCCAAGGCCCAATCGGACAATCTCGCGAAGATTGATTCGTTTAAGGTTGAAAAGTAAAAAAAAAAAACAATTTATTCCAGTGCACAGGTAGGTTCTACGTTTTAGAATGTTTTGATTTGGCAGGCAGGTACCTTTTTCGTGTTTCTACAATTTGTAGGCACCTCTCTACCTATTTTAAATAATATTTCTTACTAGCTTCTGCCCGCGACTTCGTCCGCGTAAAATTTCCTGCTCCCCCAACCCATCCCGTCGCATCGCCTGCCCGTGCGAGGTCTTTGTATGCGTGACGTTTTTCTTTGTGCTCGGCTCCTAAGGGTCTTTGCGTGACCTTATATAATATATATTATAGTCTATAGCCTTCCTCGATAAATGGGCTATGCAACACTAAACGTACAACTCTTCACCTTTTACTTGGGTGTGCTACGCAATGAATTTTTTGAAAGACCAAGGCGCGCGCAATGGACGTGTTTTATATGGAATTTTTCACATTTTCTTCGAAAAATAAAAAATAAATATTACCCACGTGTTGAAATTTATATGTGAGGGGGTTGCAAAGGGGGTCGAAAATTTCATTATTTTTGCGATAGGAAACGCCATTTTCGAGATATAAGCAAAAGAAAAGGAAAACAAAAATACAGTACTGTTTTTGCACATGAAGGCGAGGCACGTGAAGGCAAGGCGCGAGGCGCGCGCAATGGACGTGTTTTATATGGAATTTTTCACATTTTCTTCGAAAAATAAAAAATAAATATTACCCACGTGTTGAAATTTATATGTGAGGGGGTTGCAAAGGGGGTCGAAAATTTCATTATTTTTGCGATAGGAAACGCCATTTTCGAGATATAAGCAAAAGAAAAGGAAAACAAAAATACAGTACTGTTTTTGCACATGAAGGCGAGGCACGTGAAGGCAAGGCGCGAGGCGCGCGCAATGGACGTGTTTTATATGGAATTTTTCACATTTTCTTCGAAAAATAAAAAAAAAATATTACCCACGTGTTGAAATTTATATGTGAGGGGGTTACAAAGGAGGTCGAAAATTTCATTATTTTTGCGATAGGAAACGCCATTTTCGAGATATGAGCAAAAGAAAAGGAAAACAAAAATACAGTACCGTTTAAAGCACGTGAAGGCGAGGCGTTCGTTGGTGTGAATTTTAGTTCATAACTACTAGTTTTAATACACACCTTTTTTATCGCGATTAAAAATAGATTTAGTTAAAATAAATTATTATAGTCAAAATTTTTTAAATGCAGTATAAAGTACTTTTAGTTAAGGGGACATGGGGCGTCGCTCCTCATGAAAGTACATACACCACTTCTTTCTATTTTTTGGGTATTTTGGGACACAAAATAACAATTTGTCCGGTGTAGCAACACTTGTATTTTCGCATCGTGGCACGATACAATATTTTATGAAGACATTATTCGTTTAAATGTTCTGCGAGTCACGTAACTAAAGGCAGAAAGAACGTGCGTGGCGGTGCCGCGGACGCGAACGTGGAAAATGACGTCATCAACAAATTGTGCGTATTGGCGGGCGTTTTTGAAAATGCAAAATTAAAACCGCTCTAACTTCGTCATTTTTGGTCCAATTTTAATAATTCTTTCACTGAAATAATTGGTTTAGGTATGATTGTAATTCTACATATTTAACTAAAATCGTCGCTGATCCTCATTGAAACCTGTATGGAAAAAGTCACTGGCTTCTGAATATAGGTACTTTAACCTAGCTCTGGAGCCAGGGTCTCAAATGTTCTGTAACCTGTTTTTATGGCAATAAAGAAATTTAATAAAAAGTTAAAAATAAAAACTTTTTACAAAAAAAAAAAACAACCTACTTCCTTAAAAAAACACTACAAAGTCAAAAATAACTTTAATTTCGGAAATCGGTGGCAAAAAACCTTAAATACAGATCCTAAGACACTGACTTTCGAAATTAAAGTTGTTTTTGACTTTGTAGTGTTTTTATTAAGGAAGTCGGTGTTTTTTTTTTAATTTTTATTAATTTTTTCGTCATCTTTTTATTAAGTTTATATTTGTAAATTTTTAGTTATGGCAGATACTCCGCACTAATCTAATCGCGTCATTCGTTTATTTGTCGTGCAAAAACTTAATGCAAAGGACAATGCCCACATACTAGAACAACCGTGGCCCACAGTGAACACTTACAAATAGTGTAAGGAATGATAGTATAAGGTGTTATGAGCACCTTCTAGTACTTATCAGTTCAGAAAATAAGTCGCCATTTGGAAATAAAACAGTTTTTAATTTTTTATAATTTTTAATTTTTTCACAAGCACTGACTTATTTTATACACTTACAATGACTTTTAAATGGTATTAACACAGTCATTGTTCATTTCAAAGTTACTTACTCATTTTACCCTTTTGAATAATAGTCACCTTCTAAGTTTAAACAGTCTCGGGGAGTACACACAAAACCCATATATTAAACCTAGAAAGATCCCAGCGAGCAGTTCTCAAAGTAATGCACAAAAAGAACTTTCAGTATCCAACGGAGCAGCTATATAAGGATTGTATGGTATTAACGGTTCGACAACTTTATATCAGGAGAGTTCTGCTTATAAGCCACAAAGGCTCAACGTATGACCCGGTAAGACTGAAAAACAAACGCAGAAACGACCTAGTATTTGACCTGAAACCATGTAAAACAGAATTCTTTAGAAGACAACCGTGCTATATGGGTCCATATCTATATAACAAAATAAGTAAAAATACTGAGCTACATCACTTACCAATAAATAAACTAAAAATTACCATAAATGACTTCCTTCTCTCTCAAAATTATGGAAATCCTGAAAAACTTCTAGAAAGTATAAAATAAAGTCACACAACCCCATTCATACACCCGAACACATACATACACATACACACAAATACACCACACCCCACACTACACTTACATCATACATATGTTTATTCATAGATTAATTAAATTATTATATTATTACATTATTAAATTATTACGTTATTAAATGATTAAATATGAAATTAAATATACATATAATCTAATATAATTTATTAATCAATCAATACTATTTGTCCCAAACAACGTCCCCCCCCCCCCCCCCCCCAACAATACAAAAGCTATGTAATGAATGAGCTGTAAGATTTGGTTACTTTCTCAATAAAGTAAAAGTATTTAGGTATTTAAAAATAATAATCTTTTTTTACTTATTTAATACTAGCTTTTGCCAGCAGCTTCACCCGCCTATTATACGTATAAACCTTCCTCTTGAATCACTCTGTCTATTAAAAAAAAACTGCATTAAAATTCGTTGCGTAGTTTTAAAGATCTAAACATAGGGACAGACAGAGGGAAGCGACTTTGTTTGATATTGTGTAGTGAAGTTAAATCACTATAAGTTTGCATTAGTAGGTACTGGCTATTGTTATTATCATAGTTTTCTAAAGGTATTGTTTAATGTAGGTGTAGGTAATATAATACTTACCTGTTGTGGAAGAACCCATTGCTGTACAATATATATTTATGAGTTGATGAGAGCGTAAGTGCCTCATATCCATTATTCAATTCGCACAGCGAACCTTGCTTGCGCCGGTTAATCCACGCGACGCGTTCGGGACAGCATAGTTACTCAGGTCCGAATTCGCGCCGAATTAATCATTAGTAAAAGCGGGACTCCCGCAGTCCAAATGCATGCGAGGGTCGTCATATGCAGCCAGCAGTTTTCACATTCACACTAGGGTCGTCATTAAAAGTGGAGCCACGATCCAAGTGCGTGCAAGGATTGTCATTCTGGTGATATTGATTGGAGTCCATTGTCATAAAAAAGCTCACAAAAGAACATAAACTATATTTTATATCTTTAACTATTTGTTTACGGGTGTCAAATGTCAACTTCATCATCTGTCGTAGAATAATGCTGCCATATTTTGAAATATAATCGATTACGTGCATCGATTATTGGTCTTGAACAATTTATTTTTATCTAATTACGGCAAAGCCATAAACAATACAATGATATTACCATTCCATGTTTATGTATGTTTGGACTATAAGATATCTGATTTGAGATGTTTATGAACATAATTGTTTTGTCTTAAACTGGAGTTAGTTAGTTACGTTCACAGAAACTAAAATGGCCATCATGATTATGACGGCGTGCCGTGTGATTACAATGCACGCCTTTGAGCACACGGATTGATTTTTTATAACTATTAATTAATCCGTAATCGATTAGACGTATTCAATATACGACTCGAAATTAAATTGACAATATACTAGCAACCCTAAACTTTGCCTGACAGTCAAACTCTCAGTGATAATAATACGTTAAATTACTTATTTATTTCTTAAAATGACGGTAGAGATAGAAGTGAAACGGATAATTCCTGTTTTAAAAAAAAAAAAAAAATTAATTATCCTTCGAAACGTGTTCGGGTTGGGCCATGAATATTATAGGCATTGACCTTTAAGACTTATATGGTTTTCACATGGACTCCATTGTCCAAATTAGACCATTCGAAAAGCACCAGCTTTCAAATAAAAAAAGAATCATCAAAATCGGTTCATCCAGTCAAAAGTTATGAGGTAACAAACATAATAAAAAAAAAATACAGTCTAATTGATAACTCAGATAGGGTACCACCGCCAAACGGGTTTTGTTATATTGGAACTGTGACAAACCAAGCACGAACCGCGGTTATTAGAGAATATATCAAATACAGGCCAAACATAAGTATACGTATCTACTCAAAATATTTTGAAGCGAAATGAAGACCTTATGATATCTCACCCCAAGAAGATTAGGTACCTAGTCTTTTAGATAAGACTAAAACTATGACTAAATTTTAAATTTTAATGAAAAATTGATAATCTGATTAAGCAACTTCTTTATCAATGAATACGAACGTTTGTGGTGTACTGGTGTCAACTGTTATATGATGTAACACATACGTGCGAGCACTGCGTGATAAAGCGGCTTCACATGGCGCCGACACTTCAATAATGAAATAACTTTAACATTCAGCGCTACTCTCATAAAAACTGAATTAACTACGTCAAAGAGAATATTCCATAAACTATAGAATTAATCCGAGTCGTTGTGTGTCATCGACAAGACTCTTTGAAGCTTAACCCTTAAGTTCATTTTGTATAGTATACCAAAGTTATTTATCGAGGCCCATAAAGGCATTATCATAATTCTTTCTTGTGACTGTTTTGATATAAATAACGGAGACGAGGGAAGCGTTACTCGCAACAAACAATTTTGTGAACAGATGCATGATGTTCATTTAAAAGGCACTTATGTTTTTTTAAAGGATATAATATGACCTATTTGTTAAGGTTTATCTGAAAGGGATGCTCATTCTTGATTGCATGCCACCGGCTGTCAGGCGCGTCTCGCGCACGCCTCACGAGGCTTTAGAAGGCACTGAGCTCTTTCCATTCAAGCAGGCCGAGACAAGGAAACGCCACGCGTGACAGGTATGAGATAGTAATATCAGTAGCGGCTTTAAAAACATAGATTTCTTTGCATTTCAAGACCACTTTCTATATTGTTCCATAGCGTGACAGAAACTGCATCGCAAAAATTCAGAAAATATATACACTTAGAATAATGAACCTAACAGCTACTAGATCGTTTCGCTGGTCACAAATAGCGAACTTGGTTATTATAAATTGCTTGACATAGGAACAACTTTCTAGCTGAAATCTTAATCTGAATGAATACTTAAACAAAGTTTTTTAACTAAGTTAGTCTTTTCACGTCAGGCCTTAGAGGAGACGAGAAATTTAGATTTTTAGGTTGCTTTATTTAATAAGTACTAAAAAACAAAAGGAGGTAAGTTAATTTCACTTTTTTATTTAACTTGTGATTAATAATTGTGGACTCTAAAAGTTCAATGAACTTTGTAACAGTATTTCTGGCTTTTTAACGAAACTCTAGGTCTCAACTCAACCGACAATACAACAATATTAAAACAAAAATATCAAATAAAATAACCACATAAAACCACGAACATTTACAATGTCCCCAATCCGGCTGGTCACCGTGGGGAAATCGACCAAAACCCTCCATATCCTAAACGGCAAAAAAAAAATCAGAAACACCTATACATAGGAACATTAAATACTAGAAGCTTAAAATCAGGTGCTTTCATATGTTTACTTAAATCGTAATGTATTTAACTGAAAGTTTGAAGAGCTTATTAAAATATGTACCGTGTGGTGCCGAAAGTACATAATACCACCATCCCATTTCTCCCCGTGGGTGTCGTAAGAGGCGACTAAGGGACTTATTAGAGAATGGGCAACAGCGTTCTCTATGCATTTTACCATCATATTGCGATCGCCAACCCGCCTGCCAAGCGTGGCGATTACGGTAAAGCCCCCCAAATTGTGGGAGGCCTATATCCAGCAGTGGACGTCTTGCGGCTGAAATGATGATGATGATTAAAATATACAAATACACGTAAACTGTGATATTGTACAATTGTAACAAAAGTGAAGCGCTGTAATTAAGTAGTTTACTTGAAGTTTAACTTACGGTGAACGCACAGCACCGCGCCGCGCCGCCTCGCGCCGCTTGCACTACTAGCTCTGTATGGAATAACGGCCTGACGTGGTTGCTACATAACATTCTAAAATAACTAATCCGCATCATTCACAGTACTCATACTTATGACACGACGACATTTTTTTTTTAAGGTTGTCTCCACATATGTACTTACATGTATAGGTACCCCAAGTAGCATAGAACTGCATTATAAATATAGTCACTTCAGGCCCACAGCGGTAATCTAAGCATTTATAAAGACTTATTAGTATTCACCTGGGCTGCAACAGCTGTTTCGAAAAAAACGTGGCAAATTATAACGCTTTTTCCTGTACAGTAAAGCACCACAAACACGCCACAAAGTCACTGTTATTGAGCGCTTAGTAGTGCAGTACCCTATTAGCTGTAAGTTTTCTGAATAATAGCCTACACGTGTACTATACAACCGTTGCATTTTAAGAGAGAACATATCACCCACTATAACATCATCAGTTACTTTGTGAAGTTATTTAACAAAAATTTAATGCTTTATGCTGCATACAGATTCACTTTTCCCCTATTAGTCAGGTGTTTACCATACACTCGAATAACAGCATGTATCCAAGTGTCGGCATGCGCGAATGGAATATTGGACGCGACGTGTTCCGTACGTTATATTTATAAATAAATAAAATGAAATTATTTATTTCAGACATAACCCATATTACAAAAATTAAGATAAAAGTAACAATGCTGCAGCAGAAAAGAATAAAATGTCATTAACAAAATAAAAATATATGTCACATAGTTAAAATAAAATAAAATGTCTAATTTACATCGGATTTAAATTAAAGTAACAAAAAAATAAAAAACCCGACTGCGTGAAAAAATGTGAAATAACTGAAAAGATAAAAACAAGCTAAGAAATATTTTTTTTTTTGGTTTTTAAGCGATCGTGGTGCACAATTTTCACAAACGCAGTCGGAGGCATCAAATATACACACCACGACAATGGTGTAGACTTAACCACTGCTGAGTCATCGTGTACACTGTGTCTGTGAATGGGATATAATTAGGATAAGAAGAAGAAGCTTGTGTAGCTTCTTCTTCTTATCTCAATTAAATTGCGGTAAGAATACACAAATTATGATGATAATTATATTCACAAAGAATGTACTGGTATTAATCTAAATCCTGTTTCACTGGGAGCCGACACCAATAAATTTGGGAAAAGGCTAGGAAGATGATGGATTACACTTACAAAGAAAGACATGCGGCCGATGATAGAACGTATTGTGTATATTTGATGCCTCCGACTGCGTTTGTGAAAATTGTGCACCACGATCGCTTAAAAACCAAAAAAAAAAATATTTCTTAGCTTGTTTTTATCTTTTCAGTTATTTCACATTTTTTCACGCAGTCGGGTTTTTTATTTTTTAATAATAAATTTTTTTATTTTACTATTTTTAGTTTTTGTATAAATCAAAATCAAAAGTCATTATACACAACAACTAAACATAAGCCCGAAGGCATTAATGAGTTTAATGGGAGTTTTAGCCAGATAATCTGTTACCGCCTTCACCGCGTGGAGGTACTCCCAGCTTATGTTATTAAAATTGCTGCGCACACGCCGCCCGCTTGTTGTCAGTTGTCCAGAGTATATAAATGTTGTCTGCTCACACACAGGGACAACAACAAAAAGCTCGGCAATATTGGTATATTTATCTAAGGTTTTTGTTTTAAAATATTTTGTTGTTTTTAGCATTTACCAGTCCAAATGAAATTGAAACATATAAGTTATATATATTTTGGTAAATCATTTTTAAAATCCTTTATTTTGATACCCCACTTGATAGAATGTGAGAGATTTAAAAAAAATATTTTTAGTTCGGAACCCTTTGCACGCGAGTTCAACTCGCACTTGGCCAGTTTTATGTACCCAGTGACATTTTCACGATTAAGACAAATCTAACGACACCTCTCAAGTTAAAATCCATCAAGCCGTTTAGGCTGCAGAGCGTGCCAAAGAAATATACCCACATACATACATACATACATACACTCGAAAAACATAACCCTCCTTCTGGCGCAGTCGGGTAATAAATAATAATTGCACATAATAGGTCTTTACCTATGAAAATGCCGTTTTGTATGAAAAAAATTAAACGAATTTTTTTAAATTAATTTTCTATTTGTATTTATCGAATAATCACCCATGCAATCAATGCATCTTTGCCAACGCAGTGGCAGTTTATTGATACCCTTCTTAAAAAAATCAGCTGGACGGGAGGCAACAAATTCTTCAAAGGCATTTTGTACTGCCTCTCGGGTATTGATTTTTTTTTCCGCCAAGAAGTTATCCAAATTCTGTAGGCGCAAGGTCTGGTGAGTAGGGCGGATGACGGAGAGCTTCCAACCCCAGTTCTTGCAACTTGGAGACCGTCTGCTGTGCAGTAAGAGGTCGCGCGTTGGCGTGCAGGAGCAGCGGAGACGAGCGATTGACCAATGCTGGTTGGAGATGTGCTAGCTTCTCCATCATTGAGTCCAGTTTTTCACAGTACGCATCTGCAGTAATGCTCACCCCGTTTGGTAAGAAGCTGTGATGAATCACACTGGCGCTAGACCACCAAACAGTGACCATCACTTTTCTAGGGGTAAGTTTCCGTTTAGGGCATTCTTTAGGTGCTGAACCAGGATCCAACCAACTTGCTGAGTGCTTGCGGTTATCAAAAAGAATCCATTTTTCATCGCAGGTAACAATGCGGTTTAAAATTCCTTCATTTGTGTGTCTGTTGAGCAGTGCAAGGCACGTCTGTCGAGACGGCGTACTTCGCGCTGGCGATCATAGAGTTCGTTGGGCACCCATTTGTCAAGCTTTTTTACCTTGGCAATTTGACGCAAATGGACCAATATTGTTTTGACGCTAACTTTGAAAGCTGCTGCTAATTCAGCCGTAGATTGTGTATCAGCTTCCACAATCGCCTTTAATTCGTCATTGTCGACCAAAGTCTTTGGACATCGGCGAGGTTCATTTTTCAGGTCGAAATTTCCAGAACGGAAGCGATCAAACCAATAACAGGTGTTGCGTTGGTTTGTAGTGTTAGCTCTGTAAACGTCGTTGATGTTGCGTGCCGCTTGTGCCGCGTTGCTGCCACGACGGTACTCATATTCCATAATTACTCGAATTTTTAACGTATCCATGATGACGAAAAAGATTGAAATGCGATGAAAATGTAACACTAATCAATAAACAAATGACTACGTTTGGAAAAAGAATTCCATGTTTTTAAAATAAAATAAATTTGAAATTAGAATTAGACAAACAAAAATTATTTTGATTTGAAATGGCCAGTACTGCAGAACGGCAATTTCATAGGTAAAGACCTAATATTAATAAAACAATACAAAAAAGCCTTTATAAATAGAGGTCAATGTGTTTGGTGACATTAGGCTGAGTAGGTCCAAAAATCTTCTTTTAACCTACACATTTTCGGGACTAATATGGTTGCCACAAAATTAATATTGTTGTTTTAAATGTTTCTGGTACTTACCTAAAAATTAAAAAGATTTATTAAGAGAAATCCAAGATTTTTTTATTATAATAAATTAATAAATTTCGAGACTTTTTAAGATTCCAGATTTCGACAACTTTTAGGGTTTCGTTGCCAAATGGCAAAAACGGAACCCTTATAGATTCGTCATGTCTGTCTGTCTGTCTGTCCGTCCGTATGTCACAGCCATTTTTTTTCGAAACTATAAGAGCTATGCTGTTGAAACTTGGTACGTAGATGACTTCTGTGCACCGCATTAAGATTTTCACACTAAAATAGAAAAAAAAAATTTTGGGGATCCCCATACATAGAACTGCAACTCAACATTTTTTTTTTCATCAAACCCAAACGTGTGGGGTATCTATGAATAGGTAATCAAAAATGGTAATGAGGTTTCTAATATTTTTTTTTTTCTAAACTGAATAGTTTGCGCGAGAGATACTTCCAAAGTGGTAAAATGTGTGTCCCCCCCCCGTAACTTCTAAAATAAGAGAATGATAAAACTAAAAAACATATATGATGTACATTACTATGTAAACTACCACCGAAAACTGGTTTGAACGAGATCGAGTGAGTAGTTTTTTTTTAAAACGTCATAAATCGTAAACCGCAATTTACCTTACATTCAATCAACTGAAATATAAAAATTAAAAAAAAAAAAACATTTATTTTTAAACCGAGAATACCTACAGGTTTGTACGGAACCCTCGGTGCCCGAGTCCGACTCGCACTTGGCCGGTTTTTCTCAGAAGTAGTCAGTTAGGGAATACCTGTACAGCTAGCATCTAAGAAAACAACGTAGTTTTCTTTATGTTTATTTAATTTTCCCTTTTTAAAGTACAATTTAGGGTGTACCACCCTGGTCCAGGCCTTGAATTTTCATCCTTTTATAATTTCAAGCAGTATTAAAGTACTTCTCGGTGGCCACCATAGAATTTCCTTAGTTTTCCACTATGCAGGAACGACTGTTAGATCGACAACACCTCTCTCTATAGTCTGAACTATTTTGAAAGGCTTGTTCTGTAAAAAACAAGAAAAATATACTTATTATAATAGAATTATCAGTTTCTCAAAATGACAACACTACCTATACAGTTTTTGAGGAAAAAAAAAACCACAAGATACAATAACATATTAAATACCTAAACTTAACGTAACATAATGCTATTTCATGTGGAAGTAATTAAATTATTAGGCCAGAAAAATACATTATTTTTAGATAGGTACCTACTAATTTATAGATATTTCGTCACAAATTGAATAAATCAATAACTTATGTATTATACATATCATTAAATTATAATCTCAGCTACTGAAATTATAATTTTAATTGAGTACTTATCGTCGAATAACAACTAAAAAAGGGAACAAAATTGCTTTAAAAGAACCACGACGGAACCCTAAAAGCTTGGATCCATAAAGGTAGTTATCTAGGTAACAGACGCAAATGTGAACCAATACTACTCTCCTCATCGATCCATGTCTGAATTCTATTTCACAAATGCTAAACTATTTTACTCTTGACTGAATTACAGGCCACATGTGAACACCCGTACAGACCTTAGCATTACATTGACCTGCCGGGGTCGCGTGATTGTTCGAAAGAGATACCGTGACCCTGGCACATGGGCAACTGATGGAACACGGGTGGGTTTTAGTCAGTAAAAGTCTGACATGCCCTCCCGGTCCGCCCAGAGCGGGAGAAGTCATTTGATGATTTCCCATCCTGAAAAAAAAAAAAAAAAAGCATTACATTGAGATTAAAACTGTTCACTTGCCATCCGCCATATTCACTGCGTTACTTTGTTTTACTATAAAATTTTATCTTTTAACTTTTGTTTATTTTAGAGGGTATCAATTGTAATTAATTTGGATTAAAAATTATTTACACGAATCAAACAATTTTTTTTTTGGTTTCTTTAACAAAAACGAACATATTTATTTTATTTTCATTCTAATTGTGTTGCTTTTCTTTTAATATTTAGTGGTATTCCGAGAGTGCGTGAAAATTTTGAACTAAATGTGTATGGTATTTGACAGTAAAGTTACCTTCCCAATAAGATTTCAAATATAATAGGAGGAAATCCAAGTTTTACTTACCTTAAATTTTATGTATGTACCTATATTCTCACAAATGGCACCTGAGATCTTGCACACAACGATACACTTCATGTTTTACAATTTGAAAGTTCATATTAAAGAGAAATAAATAATATTAAGTTATTGCATTCCACAATTTCGCTCAGTGTGTATTTACAACTGTATAAAAGTATTCACAATGTACACATTCGTCTTCCTTGCTGTATAATAAGTAACACGTGCCTCATTAATCAGGCAATATTCAGCTCTTTAGGTGAGTGTTACACACATAAATGCTACTATAATGTTGTTATAATGCAATTATTTATCAATTGGATTTCATAAACAGCTATGTGCTGGATAATTTGTGCCCAAATTAGAGTTATATCATCTGAGGATGCGCTGTTTAAGCTACTATTCAGCAAATAATGCATTCACTGTGCACTGTTAAAATGCTGTCATACAGCACTTTTGTGCTACTTGATTACATATGAAAACAGCAATGACATAAGCCAAACTTTGGCCCTAACGCGTCAAAATGTCGTTTCTGCTTCACTACGGGATCTGAAAGTTACCTCTATTCAGTATTTTACACTTTATGCGTAACGTTAATTCGGCGAGAGCAAATGAAACGCTTGATAAATATTTATACGAGTTAATAAGCCAACCATACACCTATTTGCCGAAAGTGTGCGCGAACAACATGAAACGTTGAAACTGTTTGTTTTTAATCAGATTGAAGGTTTGTGTGAAATAAAAATATATTGATTTGATTTGAACCAAAAGATACATCTATCATTACGTCACTTGAAACACGTAAAATGTGGCTGTTGACGTGCGTTTCACGGAATCATAAAATAGCTTGAGTTACTATTAAACTCTTTTTCTAGTCGTGATGATAATGTTGCCATTATAATCATTACATATTATAAAATAAAGTCACTTCCCGCTGTCTCTCTGTCCCTTTGTATTCTTAGATCTTTAAAACTACACAACGGATTTTGATGCAAGTTTTTTTTAATATATAGAGTGACTCAAGAGAATGGTTTATATGTATATAACATGCATAATATAGTAAAGAAACGCTGATAATTGTAGAGGTTACTAATGTGATGTCATAAATAAACACATTTTTTTTGCGCTTACATTGCGAACGCTAACTGAACCCTACGAAATAGATCAAAATAATGTACTACAGTACACCTTAAAAAGGTCTACGAAAAAATCCGCAACCACAGGGATAACCCACAATAACCATTTATTATCCTTTACTTTTTACGAGAAATAATGGCTTATTTACAAAGTGATTTTAAGCAATACAGCATTAATCCTTATCCAATTAAGTACCTTAAGTACATTGTGCATTAAATATTAATTAATATGGCTCTTTACAGCATGTAATTTAAATGAGTATCTTAGAAGATAACAGAGATTTAAAAAGTGGGGGCAGAATGGATGGCGGGCCGTACGTCCGTCCCGTCCGTCCCGTCCGTCCCGTCCGTCCGTTGCCAGCGGCTGGGTAGTCAAGGATAAGTAGGATTGTAATTCATATTACTTTGGCTTTATAGTAAATGCGAATGTGTGTTCGTTATACTCACTATAAACCTAATAGTATTATTCCAAGTAAGAGACCACGAAATGGCTTAGATGTTTAGATTTTTGGATGTTTGTTTTTCAATGATACAAAGACGGCCAAACGGATTTAGATCGAATTTGGCTTAAAGATATTTTATATCATGGATATGTTACAGATACGATACTTTATCCCGGTAGTAGGTTCCCGGGTGATATTTTCTGACAGCTATACGAGCCAAGCCACAGGCAAAAGTACTATTCCTATAACTATGTTCGGTGTCTGGTAAATGATATGTATAGGTAAAACAGGAGCGTTAAGAAAAACCAGGAAGACTTGTATTCAACTAAACCAAGCCCTGTGTCGCAGTCTTCTTACTCTGAATAATATTTGTTTTATTTTAAGAACACGAACACACATGATATTCTCATAAACTATGAATTCGAAGTAATATGAATTATAATCCTACTTACTACTAATATTATAAATGTGAAAATATGTATGATTGGGTGTTTGTTTCTCAATCACGCAAAATAAGCTGAATGGATCTGGATTCGAAATGGCACACAGAGTAATATTACCTATTATAGCGGATGGTCGTATAGTCTCTGGTCGCAGAGGCAAAGGTATTCCGCCTCAGCGGTTTTCGCCAGGCTAAGTATCGCGTTTCCGAACGCGCCCATAGACACTACAGTTTGTCTGTGGTCGCTCTAACTAATGGTGGCCACGGTCACTTCAAGGACAAGGCTTACTGATCAGTGATTGGTCAGTTTGAATCATGTTAGAATATTGTAAGAACCAATCAGGAAAAACATGTATCATAACAGAGAGTAGTGTAAGAAAGCAAATGGCGCGCTTGTACGATCTTTTCAATAAAAGTTTTATCGTGTAACAAAGCTCTTTAACTGAACCTGACCCACCCCGACTACACTATATAACCTGGATTGACATATTCTTACCGTGGTAGTACGTCGTCCTCAGTTAATTACCGACATACGCGGGCGAAGCCGCGGGCAAAAGCTAGTTAGGAATATAACATAAGATTTTACCCCGCTTTACAAAACACCACATAAACGAGTAATGTCTCTTCAAAGACAAACACTGACCGTGGACCATTTACACATAACTACATAATCCTACAGTAACCACGTATGTATCGGAACTGTTGTGAGATGCAAGGTTGCAGTGTTTAGTGGAGGTTCTGGCACTATTAGGCGCTTTTCGATCACGTATGAAGCTTTAGCAGATTTTTTTGAATTCCGACGGAGCACTTATATTTACGTCATTGGGTTGAATATTTAAGTTCTGGGCCCGGTTGTAGTGACGTCAGATGTGCGGTTACATAGTTTGTAATGAGATGGCAGTAAATAAAGAAAGAAAGAAAAAAGAAATTTACCTATTTCGATGGGAGTCTGCTCCTCGGTTGGGCTCGGCGGCTGCGGCCTCGGAGGTGGCGGCGGGATGTACACCATGTCGAACGCGCAGCGGCAACAGTTCTCTGCAACAAGACAACCAAACGAGTGACCAACGATTTCTATTGTGACCGTAATCTCATATTTTGCCTGTAATATTACAAAAGGTCCATAAAATAAAGCGCGAACCTTAATCATCGATTTGAATCTAGATTTTAGGGTACTGCCAATCAATTTCTAGGGAAAAAATACAATAACACTTTTTAGGGTTCCGTTGCCAAATGGCAAAAACACGGAACCCTTATAGATTCGTCATGTCTGTCTGTCTGTCTGTCTGTCCGTGTATGTCACAGCCATTTTTTTCCGAAACTATAAGAGCTATGTTGTTGAAACTTGGTAAGTAAATGTATTCTGTAAACCGCATTAAGATTTTCACACAAAAATAGAAAAAAAAACAATAAATTTTGGGGTTCCCCATACATAGAACTGAAACTCAAAAAAAATTTTTTCATCGTACCCATACGTGTGGGATATCTATGGATAGGTCTTTAAAAATGATATTGAGGTTTTTAATATCATTTTTTTCTAAACTGTATAGTTTGCGCGAGAGACACTCCCAAAGTGGTAAAATGTGTGTCCCCCCCCCCTGTAACTTCTAAAATAAGAGAATGATAAAACTAAAAAAAATATATGATGTACATTGCTATATAAACTTCCAACGAAAATTGGTTTGAACAAGATTTAGTAAGTAGTTTTTTTTTATACGTCATAAATCGTAAACCGCAATTTACCTTTCATTCAATCAACTCAAATATAAAAATTAAAAAAATAGGATTTAATTTCATAAACACAAGCCTTATGCATAAACCGTGAATACCTACAGGTTTGTACGGAACCCTCGGTGCGCGAGTCCGACTCGCACTTGGCCGGTTTTTGAAGCAGTCTTTATAATACATGTAGGAGAAAAATAACGCAGCTGACATCAACTAGAATTGTAGTTTTTTATTTATAATAACATCTCGGAGGTTAACCTGTGAGGTTGTCTGCTGCTTAACCGGACTTGCTTGTGGCTACCTTAATAAATTAAAGCCTCCAGCCTGTGGGTCAGGAATGATTATTATTAACTCAGCGGCGTGGGCAGGCTCGAGCAAGGGTCGGGCGGACATGGATTGGGTAGTCGCGGCGGACGTCGGCGACGACGACGGAAGAACGGCGATTTGTGACGTACACCGTCACCGTCTTGAGAGTGCTAGTTAGTTTACTACTCTCCTGGAGAAGGGTTGTAGCGTCAGGAATGGGAACTTTTAGTTGAACATGTTTGTTCAATATATCTGTGATTTGCGGCTAAACGTTTGTTCAATTCTGCTGCTCGCGACTACATGCTTGGTTTACATTTCATTCACAGCGGAATTCACCCACTGCTGGGCATAGGCTTCTCTCGTATTGTGCCGATCCCCACTCTCCTGTGCCAGTTTAATCTAGGTTTTGCCTGCGATGGCAACAATGTTGGCCACTCATCTTGCCGCTGGACGATCGAATCATCAAATGACAGAAGTCATTTCCCGCTCTAGGGTGGAGCGAAAGGGTGTGTCAGATTTTTACTGACTAAAACCCACCCATGTTCCTTCAGTTGCCCATATGCCAGGGCCACGGTATCTCTTTGGAACAAATCTCGTGACTTTGGCAGGCATCGGTTCTAGCGGACCCCTTCAGTTGTTGCTGACATCTCTTTAAGGCGCGCGTGGAACACTACGCGCCGTCGACACGGGCCTGGTCCTTACCGGGCGGCGAGCTATCTGTCACAGCCTTACTCCAGCTGTCATCACTGCGCTTTCCTGTCAGGTGTTCTGTCCAGCTCCATTTCAGTTCCATAGTACACTTTTTGATATCGAAGACCTTCGCACGTCTGCATATCTCGACGTTTGGAACTCGGTCATTAGCCTGATGCCAATCAAGGAACACTCCACGGCTCTTTGTGCGACTTACTTGTTCAGAGGACTACACTTACAACATTAATATTACTTTTATAAGTAAGAGTAATGGTCTCAGTAATTATTAAGTTATCTTTCTGTTTAACGAAGTACTTGTTACTTCATTATAACGGTTTGAGAAATAATTTAGTTCAATTCTTCTTGAACAAGCTCTTAATAAAATTACTCAAAAGTAAACAATAAGTATGAAGGATAAGAAAACTGACAAGTCGTATCTATTCACAAAGTTAGTAATCAGCTGGACTTAGAACTTAGTAGCAACACAAACAGCCTAAAGTCGCTCTGGAAACTTGTTTGTCTGTAACAACACAAAATTACGGGATATTCCTTTTTAGATTGTCGGTGATTTTTTAATTCATCTTACATTACTATTGGCGCCAGTAACATAAATATACCTGAACAATTATTTCTGTATTTAATTAGGTAGTTGAATGTTATTCAAATAATTCGTTTAACATTTTACCTACCCGCACACGCACGTTGGTAACAAACGGTAACATTATAAAGCAGTCAGTATTTGGGTCATTCTACTTTTTTACCGACAACGGTCTGTCCTTCGTCTTGTTATGGCATCTCGTTGGAGTATTGATATTTACGGTTTTTTAATTTGGTTCAAATAAACGTCCGTATTATGTATTATATCTGAACTTTCATCGTAATTGCATGTAATTTTAAAATAAGCTGTTGAGTTGCCTAATAAATAAATAAATAAATGTCATTTTAATTTTTTCTAACCAGCATAATTAATAAGTCTTTTTCCCGTAGAATGCCGTGACAGAGTAATAAGCCGAAATGTGGTCTCCACAGAAAAAGGCCACTGTCACATAATTCTTTTCGTTACAATTGTTAGCTAAAAAAAATTTTCGAACTTCCGTCTTAATTGTAAGTGAATAAAAATGTTTAAATAATTGTCGTAAAAAAAATTTGCTTCTTAGAGCCTTTCTTACATACATACTTAAATATTTTTTTTTAACAAGATTACTTGGATTTTTCAGTTTTTGTTCAAGTAAAAAAATGATTATAAACAAAGTAAAAGTATTTATTTAACTTTTATGGCAAGATCTTGTTAAGTAAAATTAAGACGGAAATTCGAAAAAAAAATTATTAGTTAACAATTGTTTAACTTGTTGAAAAATTAATTTTAAGTATAATTTCTAACGGGAATAAATTACTTATAGTGTTCAGAACACACCACAATTTTTTCAAATTAAAAAAAAAAAATCAATTCCTTAAATAAATTAATTAATGTTCCGTACTCGCTTTTGACGCCGCGCGCTCAACCTAAAAATGTCACGCGCAGACCTATTTTCAGCGTTAAATTAAAATTATAAATAATGGAGATAGAGTTCCAGGAGTTGAACGTTTTTTATTGAAAATTTCCTCTTCTTGCATAATCTTTTTTTGAAATTTCTTAAATGTTAACAGTTTATGAAATATTGGCAAAAAACGAAATGCCAATTTTTTTCATCTTTAATTGTTTATAACTTTTGCAATTTTTTATGTGCTAATACACGCTTTTGGCACATTTTTCTAGACGTCATTCCGGATCCAATGAGCTATCGCACATAATTTTAAGAGCAGTATCTCTATTTTGTACCATTTTCAACTTGTCGACTAGACTAATGGTTTATATCAGTAGTGACGACTCACTCATGTTTTATTCAAGCGGAGCGTATTCCAGTCATAGTTACATTTACTGTATGAAAATTAAATGATTTATTTTATTATTCACTCAGTATTTTTGCTGTCTGAATAGTTTAATCTGTGAGGTTAATCTGTATACGCTGCGATCAGTTTGAGGATGGGTGACCAATTCTTATTAATCGAGGACTCTCCGTCAACCGCCAGTCCCGGCTGTCATAGGAATAAAATTTATCTAAATCGTCGGTGCGCGATGTTCAGAATCCCTGAAAGTTTGAAAACGGTTCAATACGTGGAATTTCAATATTGCTCAACGATCGACTCGTGGATATTAATGTTCAGTTATATCTGATGAGACTGGAAGCCAAACCCAACATAATTGGGACCGAGGCTAGACGGCTGATGATTGTGACAGTATGATTTACAGGTTCCTCGAACAGTCGACGAACTGTATTTAAATGTCTTTCGATTAAGGTTGGCTGGAACGCTAAATTAGATCCTTTGTTCTTCAATAAAATTGGGTCACATTTCATTCTCAATCCTACAGTCCCTTAAACTTACATAAAACAAAGTTTTAGATTCAGCAACACAAACTATATTGCCATCGAATATTGTGCGCATTGTTTAAAGTGCTTGCACGTCACAAGTATCGCACATCGACGCACATGGGACCGACCGACCGCGACAGTCGTGCGACAAAATGCAACAATAACGAACTTGAACGTACACCGCAAAGTTTATACGACGCCGGGCGCGGCAGTGGCGCGGAATGTCGAACATTCTCGTAGTACACACAAGTTTACTCGTTGATAAAGATACTGTCAGCGTTGGGAAAATAGAACATGGTAAAAGTGTCTTACAAGTTTAAAAGTAAGTTTGAATTTGTGGCTAATAAGTTTATATTGTGTTTCAGCGTTTTTGGTGTATTAAATATTGTAGAACAGTCCTGGAATATCATAGATACATGCATTTAATAACATTTTTGATTACA
Source organism: Aporophyla lueneburgensis (assembly GCA_932294355.1). Classification (NCBI taxonomy): domain Eukaryota; kingdom Metazoa; phylum Arthropoda; class Insecta; order Lepidoptera; family Noctuidae; genus Aporophyla; species Aporophyla lueneburgensis. The sequence goes on along the minus strand of OW028744.1, from coordinate 31,903,616 downwards.
ATTCCCAGTAAATTGAAACGTCACTAAGGTTGAATGAAAATATCTGTCACATGTAAATAGTTTTCGTTTTCTGACGTGAAAGTAATCCTAAACATTAGGGTGGTAAAGGAATGACGAAGGAATATGTCGCGAGCTTATGACTCAAAGCTCTCACCCGTCGCACTAGATATAACACACAGGCATTAGGAGCACTTCACCTTCATGTATTGAGCACAAGACGGGCATGATGAGTTGCAGCGCACAGGCGTAGGCGCGCCGACATGTGCGCCGCTCCACAGTGCACAGCGGGGCAGCTCTGTGATTAGAGACACGCGCCGACGAGGAGTGCCTTCTTTGTTTGTAATACAGTTTAATTGCTACACTTGCACTGCGCACTATAAATTAACATTCGACAATTATTCCCGGACGAAAGAAATAAGGACTAAAATCACAGTAGTTTATTGGTCTTTTTTACTATAAACCATCTAAAAAATCTGAATTATATTTCGTTTAGTATTTATTTATTTGGACCGCAACATCTTACAAAATAAGTTTTCTTATCGAAACTTAAAACATTTTTTTTTTATAAATGGGCAAGGAAAAGCCATGAAACTCCGTAGACACCCTACGGAGTTTCATGGCTTTTTCTTGATTTCTTCTTGCCCTGTTGCCCATTCTTATATTTGAATGTATATTTGAAACAAACGATCCGTCTTGTGATTAAATTCGAAAGCTTGTTCAGATATTCAGAGACCTAGGTATAATTCTAAAAAAGTCCAAATATTTAGTTAATGTCCCAAAAAGAAGCGTCCCTAAAGTGTGGACGTGTTAAGCGCGCGCCGGCGACGCAGAGTAATGACGTCATCACGTGCACACTTCCGACAGACGATTACGTGACGTGACGTCATTACCGGCGATATACAACGTGCCGTAGACTTGTGAATACATCGCTTACTATCTGTGAGTACTACGGGTTAGCGGCGCTAGATAGCTACACGATTACCGACCTTATCTAATTCAAAACGAAATCCTTTTTCGTTCAATATTTTCACAATGTATTTATAACTAAGTGCGAGACTACTGCCACTGTGCGAAACATTTCCAAAGCCAGATGTTTATTACATGGGAATTCGATTAAATATGGACATGCGACGTTGACGCTTATGCTAAAAGGATATATCTGTATCGAGACAAGACGGTTCTTTTCTTATTACAAAACGTTGTACAATAACGCACCGGAAAGGAATACGTCCTATTGTGCGAACTGTTACTCAAAAATAATTTATTTCCTTGACAAGAACTTGTTTTCACAAAAGCGTTGAATGACACGTTGGCCCACGCAGCTTTTCTAAACACAATTGGACAGTATAAAAGAAACACTATGACACAGAAGGACCACTGAGCCATTTACTTTGTAAGCAACTCATTTAAATAAACCACAAATGCCAAACCCAAACAATATTGAAGCATCGAGGTGTTAATAAGTCCGAAACGTAAAATGTATATTTCATCTAAACCCAAGCCATTCTAAATTGCCCAAAGATACACACATACATAAATTCACAGTTTTTCCCTTGGGGGTAGGCAGAAACTACAGAATAGGTACCACTTGCTATGATCTTCACATACTTTGCCTCGTTTACGTTCATAGTAAACCAAATAGCTGCTTGAAACATACCATTTTGATTAAATTTAGTTTAGTGATATAATTGTCTTGTGTGTTAGGTGTCAAGAATAATCCGAAGTTAAAATTGTAATAATTATATTATAACCACGCATAGACTAAACACAAAAATAAATATATCTTATACCTTTAAACGAGCAATTCTTGTATATATATAATCTGAATCTCGGAAACGGCTCCAACGATTTTCATGAAATTTAGCATACAAGGGGTTTCAGGGGCGATAAATCGATCTAGCTAGGATTCATTTTTATACAATGACGTTTTATTCATGTTTTCAATGACCAACTTTCATCATCATCATCATTTCAGCCATAAGATGTCCACTGCTGGACTCAGGCCTGCCCCAATTTGGGGGGCTTTGCCATAATCGCCACGTTTGGCAGGCGGGTTGGCGATCGCAGTATGGTGGTAGAATGCATAGAGAACGCTGCTGCCCATTCTCTAGTAAGTCCCTTAGTCGCCTTTTACGACACCCACGGGAAGAAATGGGGTGGTGTTATTCTTTACGTCCAGCACCACACAGTACCGGCACCACACGGTACACGGTACACGGTACACGGTGACCAACTTTATCGATAATCAACTTGAACATAAACTTATTATTTCAAACACAATTTACCAAAAAATACCGAGCAAAGCTCGGTCAACCAGATATTATTTATTAAAATGATAAGAATTTTGATAATTACCGTTTGTGTTTATTATTGGAAATGAATACAAATTAGAAGTTTTATAGATATTTTAGGTATGCAAAAAAAAGCGAATTGTCAAATTTCTAAGCCACAGAGTTCTCCGCCCTGCTGTTATATTAGTCCGGTCAATTTAGACCAAAAAATACCAAGTGCGAGTCGGACTCGCGCACCGAGGGTTCCGTACAAACCTGTAGGTATTCTCGGTTTAAAAATAAATGTTTTTTTTATTATTTTATATTTCAGTTGATTGAATGTAAGGTAAATTGCGGTTTACGATTTATGACGTTTTAAAAAAAACTACTCACTCGATCTCGTTCAAACCAATTTTCGGTGGTAGTTTACATGGTAATGTACATCATATATTTTTCTTAGTTTTATCATTCTATTATTTTAGAAGTTACGGGGGGGGGGGGGGGACACACATTTTACCACTTTGGAAGTATCTCTCGCGCAAACTATTCAGTTTAGAAAAAAATGATAATAGAAACCTCATCACCATTTTTGAAGACCTATTCATAAATACCCCACACGTAAGGGTTTGATGAAAAAAACCATTTTTGAGTTTTAGTTCTATGTATGGGGAACCCCAAAATTTATAGTTTTTTTCTATTTTAGTGTGAAAATCTTAATTCCGTTCACAGAATACATCTACTTACCAAGTTTCAACAGCATAGCTCTTATAGTTTCGGAAAAAAGTGGCTGTGACATACGGACGGACGGACAGACAGACAGACAGACAGACACACAGACAGACAGACATGACGAATCTATAAGGGTTCCGTTTTTTGCCATTTGGCAACGGAACCCTAAAAATGAGAGTGAAGGTGCATACATTCCCAACAAGCTGAAAATCAGTAAAATTGTTCAAAACATAATTATAAATAAAATATTTAAGTTCCTCATCATTCCATGTATGGAAAAAAAATACTCAAGGTCAAAGGTCAAGACAATGAGTTTTTCACGATTTTCAGCAAAACGGTAAGTTTTATCATAAAAGTACTCTCAATTAAAATTGTAGATCATAAAATTATCTATAAAAACGTATGAATATTTTTATCCTACGACCCACCGTTTCTGAGATATAACGATTCAAAAAGTTGTAAAGGTTGATATCATCATAATATGCACATGCTTACACGCTACCTATGAGGTAGTGTACTTAGTACGTTTTTATTAACGTGGTTTCCCCAGTAGGCTTACTCCACGGGTCAGTTCTGATCCTTTTTAATTTGAAACTATTGCAAAATTACGGAAATTTTCAAAGAATGGAAAAGATAAAAGCGATGTAAATTAAAGAAAATAGTGAAGTTCATTCGTCTGATTCGTTACCTTCAAATTCTTTTTGTTCTTCTTCTTGTTCTTCTGCTTCTTAAGTGTAAGTAAATTGAGTCAATGATGGTGTAAGTAAATTGCATGAGTGATTTATCGCATGACACTTCGTTGGAATCAAACGAATCCTCCACCTTGACAATTTGTACATGCCAGAGAACAAAACAGTCCGACTTTTTTCAACCACATTTAGCACTGCATACCTTTCCTTTACAACTTTTTGAATCGTTATATCTCAGAAACGATGGCTCGTAAAAAAAATAATGGTATATTTTTATAGTTAATTTTATGATCTACATTTTTTATCTGAAGTACTTTAATGATGAAACTTACCGTTTTGCTGAAAATCGTGAAAAACAATTTTTTTTTACTTTGACCTTGATTTTTTTCCATACACATGAATGATGGGGAATTTAAACATTTCTATATATATAAAAATGTTATGTTGGTTTGTGTACGCTTCAAAAACTCAAAAAGTTCTGCACCAATCGAGCAGAAATTTTAGCATGATATAATTATAATCCGCATCAAGGATTGTTTTTATCTATTTTTTGCATCAGTCACATATCCGGAACCGCGAAAAACTGTTATTTTTTAACAATCAGCTGTGTACCAGTGACCGCGCCATCTGCCGGAAGTGAGGAAAACATTCGCTGACAACCGCAATAGTAATGGCGCAGCAGTCACATGAGAAACAAATGTATTCTTTGTTTTGGTTCTCATTTCTCAACCATTCAATCACAATGTGACACAAAAAAGCGTGACAGGGTACAGTTAGTTATTTATAATTATGTTTTGAACAATTTTACTGATTTTCAACTTGTAGGGAATGTATGCACCTTCGAATTTCTAAATTGACCGGACTATATCCTATTTTTTCCTGACTCTAATAGAGTCATCCGTACATACATCTACAATAATTTTTTTTCTATTAATATATATTTAAAGCTCTAGGTACATACCGCCACCATAGTTATTATATCACATCACCTAGTGCACTGACAAAGATGAGACAAAACGAATATCAGTCGTTGACGTTTTGTATGAATTCAAAAACGGTCTCTGATTGTCGCTGCTATTGAAGAATATAAAGTGTATTTAATATTTTTGTGGTGATCCACAGGTATTTTTTTTTGTGCTTGTGGATAATGTTAAACGCAGGGAGGTCATAACATGATCATTTTTTTTATTTGTGTAACATGTCCATAATAATGTATCATGTTCTGAATCTACAGTAACAGGTTGCGCGTTGAAGTTCCTTTCAACATCAATACGTATTGGAGGAAATGGAACTTCTGTGAAGTTTATTACATACGTCTGAGTGGAACACAGAGATAGCGACATTGGAGATTCGAAAAGCCGGGGGCTGTAGCGGGCCGTAGGCTCGTAGCGCTATGTTGCTACGCCGTAGCGTATCGTAGCATCGCGTGCCGCCAAAAGATATTGCGCTAAGCTGTGGTTTGCTGTTCCAATAAATTATTGTTACCAGTAATTTTTTTGTGACTTAATTTATTTAGGGCTGTGAGTAATATTTAATGTTTAGTCGTTAAACTGGTGAACAAAATGGTGGAGAAAATAATATTGTATTTCATTCAATATTATTTTTTCCACCATTTTGTATATATAAAAATAATCTGAAGTTTGAGTACAAAATTATTTGACTGATAAATACAACTACATTTGACCGCTCTGAATATTAATGGTCTGCCACTGACGAGCTCTCTGCAGCACAGTGGAGTGTTATGGGTAAATAGAAACAGCGATCAGTCAGCACTTGAGGCCGGCAACCGGTTGGCGGTTGTAACTTTTATATTTGATTGATCGAATACGTCTACCAATATCGGGCAAATATTTATAAGTATTTTCAATTGTTAATATAAATTATGACACACGTATTAAATGAATAAATAATTTTTAATTATGTCTTTTCAGTAAATCTGTAGAGATTTTTGGATTGAAGTTTTTTAACGCAGCTTGCATTGGAGCAAATTGTAGAAATCGCCACATAACGAAGTTTAATTTCTTTATCCAACAAAAAGTCTCTGCTCTTATTCAAATGAACAATTTCTACATTAATATTCTTTTGGGGTAATTATAAGGGTCGGTTCACATTTGACGGAAGATGCGCCGAGCGTATCATCGGTCGCGTCTATTCGGTCAAATAGTGTGTTTTCATATCTGACGGCAGATGCGTCGGGCGTAACTTGTACTTCCGTGATAAATCATTCTGTATCAAACATTTTCAATGCAAAAAAACTTCGAACGGTCTGTACACAAACAATCTCCACTGATATTACGCCTAGTCTGAATGCATCAGTCAAAATACACGTGGCGGAAAGTTGCCGCTCTTTACGTCGGCCGACAATGCGTTGATGGACATGGAACAGACGCTGTACACTCGACGCACTAACGCATCTTCGGTTAAGTGTGAAAGGTTGAATATTTTCTCATATAATTGTCTGTTCTGGCGTTACGCGACCGATGATACGCGACGCATCTTCCGTCAGATGTGAACCGACCCTAACATCAAACTAGCGACTATTAGAACTCACTTAACCGTTCAAAGTGAAACTTTCACTTTGAACGGTTAAGTGAGTTCTAATAAATGTATCAAATATTCTTATATTAATAGTAACAAATATTCTCATACTCGAATAACAGATTTCATTCCGCTTGTTTATCCTTTTAGCTTATTGTGTTGTCTTAGATACTTCAAAATATCTGGATAATTGATGTTGGCCTCAGTTGCGATAGCGCGATACTTTGTTCAAAACTCAAAAGAGTGAAGAAACATTAGCATAACCATTAAATATAATGATAACAAACTAAAACGAGTTTTTTTAGAAACCAGATGAGATTGTACATCCGAGTAATTAACGAGAGTGCCTCGAAATGTTTCCGTAAAGTGGACCGCGATGTGGATGTAGCAATTACAATTTGCATCAATACGTTTTGTAATAACAAACAATGTCAAGTAATGAGAGTATCGGTCGATCGAGCACGCGCCTGCACGCGCGCGGCCCTACACATGGGAGAGCGAAGACCAAGCGAAACATTACAGTGTCAATAAGTTCACATTTATTTATATACGTACACGCACTGCCAGATTAACGGGGAATCAATGTGTATTTCAATTTGTGTTGATGGATGAGGTCAGTACGTAGCACACAAGTTTATAATGTAAAAATGCGCGGGCGGGCCCGCCGGGAGCACTCTGCTACATATTTATTGAAATAAAGCGGAACAGTGCGGGAAATATAGTAACCTTTTAATATTTATCAGTTTGTAAGAGAAAATATAAATTTGTGTAAGGATACAACAAGGAATTGCGGCAAGTCTCCACTTACACCCGGGTTTAAAATTGTAAACCGCTATACGAGTATTTTCGTAGACCTCATATTTTAAATTTATTTTTGCAAGTCAACCACTCTAAAATCTTGTAGTAACAACGGTCAGATAGCACTCGCAAATAAGTCCATTTTTGCAATTGTCGTCTGAACGTGGTGTCTGTTGGTGACCGGAATAAGCTTTATAATGAAATCATGTGAGGTGAATCTAAATTAGTTTTTAACACAAATTGTAATGGAATGTGATCTGCAGCAACACTAAACATAAGCAACATTGGCTGTATCTAAATCAGTTCCTACACGTTCGTACCGCGTCAAAATGTATTATATCAGCGCATTTTGATCTCTGTAGACTAAATAACTGGGTACGTTAGTGGCAACGATTTAACAATCTAACGCAGTAGGTTTCTAGCGAGTTTGCTTTACAAGTTTAGTTATGTGTAACACACGTAACGTGAGTAGTACTTATATTTCTCTCTACTTGTTGACCGCACAACCCTTCGTCATGTATCCCACACAATTGTGTCACACTGGTACGACTCCAGTCCTTATCGACGCAAGCATTAATTCATTACACAGTAGATGCTCTGCTGAGCCTGCCACAGCGCAGCGCTATGTTTACAGCGGACGGGAATGCCAGCAATCCGCGATAACCAGGGAACCGATTAAATTAAAAATTGTTTGCATTACGTCGGAGTTTCATAATGAACGATACCATTTCCGCGAACCGATAATAAAGATGAAAATATTTCCATACATGTTCAATATTAAACGGTACAAATAAGTACCTAGGGGAAGGCCGGGCAAAGTGGATACCTTAACGTTTAGCGGCCTATCGGAAGGTAGCCTTTACAGATATATAAACAATAATGACTGAATTTGAAACAATATTTATTGAACTTTTCAACATAATCAACAAAAATCACGTAACATTAGTACTTTACTTATAATTAAAAATCAAATTAAAGTGGGTACCGCTATCCGCTTTACCCCACCCCCCGGGTAAAGCGGATAGACTCATAGGGCAAACTGAACACATGGTTTATTAAAGAAGAATGACCAAAGTATATAAAAAAAACATAGTTAAATAAAGGAGACATTAATAAAGAATACAACTAATCAGTCATCAGTGGAGTTGTCACAAATAAATATGCCATTTCCCTCGTAAGCCGTGCATCTTTCATTTCAGATTGATCGGACACCGGCAAGTGGGTCAAATGTAAACCAGTAACATTTCAATACAGACAGACAGACCGACACACACATACACAGACAGAATAAAAGGAAAGGAAAAACAAAATAAAATCTTGTAAATTTATATGGGCAAAACAATGTGGGTACGGTATCCGCTTTGCCCGTGTTCACTTTGCCCGACGTGTACTTGTTGAATTTAACCTACCCTAAAATCGAATCTAGAAACAAATTCCCAATATAACTAGCAGTAATTCTGCACGAAGACATGCACTTTTAATAAGTAATCTAGCCAATGCAGTAGTACTATTTAAACATGAATAATTACAGAATTACGTACCTTGAAAAGTCGTAAGAAATGTTCACTTTTTTATTTTTATTATTTATTTCGCAAATGACGTGTGACCTCACTTTATCTCTAATTGCTTACAACTGAGGGTCGCGGGGAGCACCTCGTGGCTCGACTAGAGCGCACTTGGACGCACCATTTTGAAATAATGGAGGGTATCCGCTTTGCCCAGGGTATCCACTTTGCCCGGCCTTCCCCGACGTATTTATGAAACGTGTTTCAACCAGAGATATAAAACTTTAGTTTCGACGTCATTATTAATTTGCAAGAAGATTAGCAACTCGTTTAAAGAATAAATTACAAATTAGTAGCTCGTATTTAAACAATTTCTACTGCCATTACAGTGCTTATGCCATAATAGATGGTCGTAAGTCAAGTTAATAGGAGGCGCGCGGCGAGCGTGCGGCTGAGCGGCGGCCGCGGTGCGGTTGTGGTGCGGTGGCGGTGCGTCGCGGCTAGAAGCGATCCGACTGCGCGGCACGTAGCTGATTTATAGTGAGACTTATAGCTGCACTTACTCTGATAAATGTTATAAAAGGCTTGTGTTCGTTACAAAATTAATATTAAAGAGACTGGAAAATAATGAGCATTTAACTTGGCCTGCAGATAACTTAGGAGAACTTATTAAAAACATAAATTGTACTGAAGGTTTATGTTAAATATATATCCTTGATACTATGATGGAGACGCGGCAAGTGAGACAGGAATGCTAAGGTTGCGAGCGGCTTATGAAGTTGCTTTGTCCCTCGCCACTCGTAATGCACTCATAGAATATAAGTATACGTTAACTCGCTCACCTCCGTGCAATCATACCAAAGCTTTCTAAAACATTTCACACACCAGCAAATACAACATTCATACAATTATTTCTTAAGTAAACTGATCTTTGCAATGAAAAATATTGGTTGCCTAAAAACACACTATTGCCTAAGAACTTCAATCACATCAATCAAATAACATTATCATAATTTAATTTCGTTCGAAGTATTGTAAAACCAATCACATCCATTTCGAATTAAATTGTATTACAAGTTGCGGAGGAACAGAATAAAATAGGGAAAAACCAAAATGTAAAGTAAGCAATCTGCGGCGGGTATACTCCCGACCGCGAGGTGCCCGGGCGGCGCGGCGGCGCGGCGGCGGCGTACAGTGATGGAACTTATGTAAGTGAAGTTCGTTTGTGTGGGACGACTCATGGTTATTACTTAGTATTTAGTTACAGGATAATTAAATGACGTAAAGCGCTGGTGTAATTGTGAGAAGCACCCACGAAATCTTCTAATGTAGGTACCTAGTTTGTGTGATTCGTTTTAATAGTTTTGGAAAGGAACAAAATTAAAAATTGTTTGCATTACGTCGGAGTTTCATAATGAACGATACCATTTCCGCGAACCGATAATAAAGATGAAAATATTTCCATACATGTTCAATATTAAACGGTACAAATAAGTACCTAGGGGAAGGCCGGGCAAAGTGGATACCTTAACGTTTAGCGGCCTATCGGAAGGTAGCCTTTACAGATATATAAACAATAATGACTGAATTTGAAACAATATTTATTGAACTTTTCAACATAATCAACAAAAATCACGTAACATTAGTACTTTACTTATAATTAAAAATCAAATTAAAGTGGGTACCGCTATCCGCTTTACCCCACCCCCCGGGTAAAGCGGATAGACTCATAGGGCAAACTGAACACATGGTTTATTAAAGAAGAATGACCAAAGTATATAAAAAAAACATAGTTAAATAAAGGAGACATTAATAAAGAATACAACTAATCAGTCATCAGTGGAGTTGTCACAAATAAATATGCCATTTCCCTCGTAAGCCGTGCATCTTTCATTTCAGATTGATCGGACACCGGCAAGTGGGTCAAATGTAAACCAGTAACATTTCAATACAGACAGACAGACCGACACACACATACACAGACAGAATAAAAGGAAAGGAAAAACAAAATAAAATCTTGTAAATTTATATGGGCAAAACAATGTGGGTACGGTATCCGCTTTGCCCGTGTTCACTTTGCCCGACGTGTACTTGTTGAATTTAACCTACCCTAAAATCGAATCTAGAAACAAATTCCCAATATAACTAGCAGTAATTCTGCACGAAGACATGCACTTTTAATAAGTAATCTAGCCAATGCAGTAGTACTATTTAAACATGAATAATTACAGAATTACGTACCTTGAAAAGTCGTAAGAAATGTTCACTTTTTTATTTTTATTATTTATTTCGCAAATGACGTGTGACCTCACTTTATCTCTAATTGCTTACAACTGAGGGTCGCGGGGAGCACCTCGTGGCTCGACTAGAGCGCACTTGGACGCACCATTTTGAAATAATGGAGGGTATCCGCTTTGCCCAGGGTATCCACTTTGCCCGGCCTTCCCCGACGTATTTATGAAACGTGTTTCAACCAGAGATATAAAACTTTAGTTTCGACGTCATTATTAATTTGCAAGAAGATTAGCAACTCGTTTAAAGAATAAATTACAAATTAGTAGCTCGTATTTAAACAATTTCTACTGCCATTACAGTGCTTATGCCATAATAGATGGTCGTAAGTCAAGTTAATAGGAGGCGCGCGGCGAGCGTGCGGCTGAGCGGCGGCCGCGGTGCGGTTGTGGTGCGGTGGCGGTGCGTCGCGGCTAGAAGCGATCCGACTGCGCGGCACGTAGCTGATTTATAGTGAGACTTATAGCTGCACTTACTCTGATAAATGTTATAAAAGGCTTGTGTTCGTTACAAAATTAATATTAAAGAGACTGGAAAATAATGAGCATTTAACTTGGCCTGCAGATAACTTAGGAGAACTTATTAAAAACATAAATTGTACTGAAGGTTTATGTTAAATATATATCCTTGATACTATGATGGAGACGCGGCAAGTGAGACAGGAATGCTAAGGTTGCGAGCGGCTTATGAAGTTGCTTTGTCCCTCGCCACTCGTAATGCACTCATAGAATATAAGTATACGTTAACTCGCTCACCTCCGTGCAATCATACCAAAGCTTTCTAAAACATTTCACACACCAGCAAATACAACATTCATACAATTATTTCTTAAGTAAACTGATCTTTGCAATGAAAAATATTGGTTGCCTAAAAACACACTATTGCCTAAGAACTTCAATCACATCAATCAAATAACATTATCATAATTTAATTTCGTTCGAAGTATTGTAAAACCAATCACATCCATTTCGAATTAAATTGTATTACAAGTTGCGGAGGAACAGAATAAAATAGGGAAAAACCAAAATGTAAAGTAAGCAATCTGCGGCGGGTATACTCCCGACCGCGAGGTGCCCGGGCGGCGCGGCGGCGCGGCGGCGGCGTACAGTGATGGAACTTATGTAAGTGAAGTTCGTTTGTGTGGGACGACTCATGGTTATTACTTAGTATTTAGTTACAGGATAATTAAATGACGTAAAGCGCTGGTGTAATTGTGAGAAGCACCCACGAAATCTTCTAATGTAGGTACCTAGTTTGTGTGATTCGTTTTAATAGTTTTGGAAAGGAACAAAATTATTTATGAAACAACCCTCATTATTGCAGACTAACGTATTGAATACTACTTCTGTAGGTTTCCAAGATACAAATAAACTGCAAGGCATGTTCCCTATAGTCTGCCTAAAAAGTTCATCTGTTAGTATTTGACATCAAATAAGTATTTTTTGAGCTATTGTTTCAGGCATTATAATATTATCGAATACTAAGAGGGAAATCTATCAAAATGGCACTCAACTGAATGTATGTATTTGGGTTCGTTCTGTCAAGTTACTGACACATGAATAACTACAGTTTCTGTAGCGCCAACACTCGCATGCTCGTCACACTCACAGTGTCCAAAGAGCGTCGCGCAACACTTCAGTATCGAATCCAATCCCAGTGATTGAATAAGGCCGGCTGCCACGTTCGCACGCATGTAGCGCGCCTCACGGCACTCGCTCTGTTCCCACAAACTCAATAAAGTGATTGCACGGCGCACACTGTGCAGCGCGACGGATTAAAGGCATCTCCTTTATGTGGAGCAACCCTCCGTTGTACATCGGCCTGAGCCCTGCAGCATACCAGCGTTGATATTGTTCGATGTCACGGACGAAAAACCGTTCGAGTTACACACCAAAAACAGAGTAAATTAGTAGGCTGATTGTGACCGCATCGATGTTGTACGGCGTGTTAACTTCACTCAATATAATATGTAAGCACGCAATTACGTGACGAAATGTCATAAGTAGTTACCCAACGAAACATTTTCTAAAGTAAAACATTACGATAACAACACTTTAGTGGCGTTAGTTAGTTTTAGTATCGTGCGTGCGATCAGCCTAATATAGCAATACCTGGATGTTAGGATCCTCTACAGTATCTCCAAGCTAGTATTAGTTTTGGGTACATTATCACTATAATCCTAGTCACTATATTCCTAGTCACATCGAGTGAGCGCTAGCACTTCATTATTCAAAGTAGTCCGTCTGTCCACCACGAGTACACGCCTGTCGCTTTTACTTTCCTACAAGGGTGTCCGTTTATTACTCCATTCAGACGACCTCAATACGTAGGCCTCCCTAACGTACTTCTAACCGTATTACCTTTATCGCGAATTTTTCAATACAAAAAAAAACAGAATCGTGTTTTCCTTACAAAGTTAAACGAACTCAGTACTTAAATGATCCAGATGTCAAGGCGTCTTTCCAGAATTAAGTTAATTTTCGAAACTAATGATCAGTACTAACACAGTAATTTCCCGAAATTTTGAAAGATATTCATAATTTGTGCGTCAAGTGCCAACAGAATAGTAAGAAAGAACGTAAAAATCTAACGACGCATTCACGTTCGATTCAGCTCCCAACGTCCTAGTTCCGAACTATGTCAGATCTATAATGAACATAATATAGTAAGAAGACAGTTTTAAGAGCTCAACAAAACTGGTTTAACTGTAATTTGGTAGAAACTTGCGGCCGCCGAGGACAGCCAGACATTCACAGAGTTTGCGCGTGCTGTCTCACGGCACATAATAGTATTTAGTGCTAAGCAATAATGGCGGTCAGCACACAAGTTGCCGTTGCCTGTTTATAGAGTCAGTCGCCGTGTGAGTAGTGTCACTGTACGTAATATACTGAACCACGGCAATTTGTGTGTATAAAAGAATTTCATATGAAGGTCGAGATCTTAATGGCACATTGCGTGTTAATAAGACAATCTTCCAGCAAAAAAAAAGGTGGAGACTTGAACTCATTGTATTACCCAGTAGATTTAGCAGGACCTTCAGTTCATGTCACTTCTTCTTGCCAGCTAAAGCACTAGGAAGTGTCGAAGGGCGGGCGTTTTGGGGGGACTGTCTTATGTAACTTTGACGTTCAAAAAGTGCTGACTCTCAGCCTAGTTTGAATAAATGACTTTTGATTTGATTTGATGTATCTTGTGATGGAGGTTCGCGTGAAATATCTCCGCCAGAATTATGAGCAGTTTTCTATATCATCAGTGCATGTTGCTGCATGCTATACATATAACACATGAACATAGTGTTTTAAAAATTGTATTAGACTCTAAGAAAGTGCTACGGACTTGAATATAAGTGCAATTGGACACTATTCTTAGTTTTAACATAATCTATTACGTAACATATTAAGTTAGAGTTAAATTGCTTATTAGCCTTTTTGGCTAGATCGTAATTAATTACTAAGAATTTAGTTCTTACTAATAAAGTATAAAAAAAAAAAAAAAATCAGTGCATGTTCCACTTTAGTATGCGAGTGAGCAGACAACGACATATTTGTGCTGCATTGCACTCCATTCTCACTTTATGATCAACATAAATACTCCAAATGTGGACGTAACGACACAACTTGTATGCAGACAACATATTTTCTGTTATATTACGTCGTGTATATGAGAGAATTATGTGTTTATTTGAAATTGCTAAAGATGTATGTAGATACTACTCAGACATAAAATTATGTGTCGATAAATCTGAATATATGTGCCATTTGTGTTCGCTAATATTTTAAAGACTACATAAGATATTAAATGATTTGCTGTCCTGTCTCATGTATACGGTATGAGCATCATTCAGCATACTTGCTCGGTGTAGGAGGATGGGCTCACATAATATTCACTGCGTCACTGGAGTGACATTCGATGATTTTATTGTGGTCGCAAAGATCCGTTAGCGCGAATAGATTTGACCAAAAACAAGTTAGATAATTGCTTTCAAAACAAACGTGTAATATTTCAAAAAAACTATTTCTTTTTCATTTACGAAACAAAAAGATTTTTTTACGGAGATAGTAATAAATTTATAACAAACTACGAGCACTTAAAGTTTAAATGATTATGATCTTGTCTGAAATACAAAGAAACAGGTAAGTATCACAAGTTTGTAACAGAGAATTGACCGTAAACAATGTATCATTCATCCGCAGATAACAAATCCCTGCGGAGACAATACTTTTCAACTAAACTGAAGTTCTTCGTTGTTAAGATGAGCTGCGTCTTTCAAGAAAACAACCGAATGCTGTAAACATCACTGGGACGGTAGGCGAAGGAAAAATAACACTTTGTTATAAACTAGAAACAATTTTATATTTATGCCTTGAATTGTGACGTTGTTATAATTAATTATAATTGTCAAGTAAGTCGTAAAAAATTGCCATCTGTGAGCGATTTAAAAACTATAGAGTTTACACGTATATAATGTATAAGAGAAATGTTTATCTTAATTAGTCCTACAAAAAGTCCGGGACAGCATATATCTATCTTTTATGAGTAAGCCATTATCGTCAAAACAGTGAACCATAAATACAATAAAAAATTATAATATATTTCTAATGCACATTTGGTAGTAACAAATTAATTTGTATATCAAAATAAATACTTTTATTAAACTTCGTCTTTTACACTACATCGCTTAAGACGAAAATTAATATTTTAATAGTTACGACGATTTTATTAATCGAGTGCGCGTTGCTATAGCGGTGGGCGAGGTGGGGAAGATGTTGCTAGTACACTTTTTTCACACACACAAGCTATTTATTCAATCCATCTGGTCTCCGTCTCACACAATTATCCTCGAAGTGGGTGCTCCAGTAACGCTACTACGAAATCTCAATGCAGCCAAGTTGTGCAATGAAACTAGGTTGCGTGTGAAAACCTCACATCAAAACGTTGTAGAGGCTCCGTCATTGTATCGTATTTACTGCCTGTGCTTAAGGTGATTCGGTGTACTATATACCGCAGATACCACTAATCGTGGTATGATCATAACTATTCTGGATCATCTCCTACCCGCGATTGCCCACATTATTATTTTTTCCTTATTCACCGGAGTATTCCCTTCCCTTTGGCGCAAAGCCTATGTTCGCCCACTTCCTAAGGTTTCTAACCCCTCTCTTCCCACTGACTTCCGTCCAATTTCTATCCTTCCCTTCTTATCCAAAGTGCTTGAGGCCTGTGTGCACAAACAATTCTCCAACTTTGTTCATCATAATTCTATCATTAGTCCGCTTCAATCTGGGTTTAGGCCTGGGCACAGCACTATTTCTGCCCTCCTTAAAGTGACTGGCGATATAAGGGCAGGATTGGAAGATACCAAAGTTACTGCTCTAGTATTGGTGGACTTCTCGAATGCCTTTAACACCGTCAGTCACGACATCCTGTTAGCCATTCTTTCATTTGTTATGGTCTCTCCCAAAGCACTGGAATGGTTCTCCTCTTACCTTCAGGAACGTCAGCAGTCTGTTCATGCTGGAGATTCTTCTTCTTGCTGGCGTGATTTGAAAACTGGCGTTCCTCAAGGCGGTATACTTTCTCCTCTTCTGTTTTCTATTTTTATCAATCTAATTATTTCCGAACTTCAGTGTGCGTATCATCTGTATGCAGATGACTTGCAGCTGTACTCTCAAGGGAAGGTTGATGAATTACCGGACGCTATTGGCAAACTAAATAGGGACTTGATAGCCATAAAATCCTGGGCTGATAGATTTGGTGTAGCTGTAAACCCTACGAAGTGTCAGGCGATCATCATTGGCAGTCCTCGTAGCATTAGCAAGATGGTTGGTACTATCTTGCCACCAATACTCTTCGACGGTACGATCGTTCTTTTCAGCACTGACGTTTCATTTCTTGATTCTCCCTCTTCCCCTGTTTATCTGGCCCCACACTTTCAGTACATTTGCGCCAACCACAATAAAAATCTACGCTCATCGCACAATCGGCTTCTTCAGTGTCCCACTCATCGCACAGACTTCATTCACTCTTCTTTCTTTGTCCAGTCTGTCTCTCTGTGGAATGCGCTCCCCCAGGAAATCAGGATGGCAACCAACCGATTGACCTTCAAAGTTAAAGTTCGCGAACACATTCGCAAGAAGGTGGCAGTTTCATCACAACGGTAATGTTTCGTCATTGTTTGTCTCATTTGTTTTTAGTAAATTCGATTATTTATGTATATGTATGTATGTTGTTTTTATATTTATATATAGTTAGGTATATGTATTATATTTATGATTTAAATAGGTTATACGTTTATTTTTGAATATTCTTCAATTCATTGCACCTACCACTGTTTGTCTCTGAATCACCCAAAGGTTGACTGGTAGAAAATGCCTATGGCATTAAGTCCGCCTCTGTACATAATATGTGCTTAAAGTGTTAAATAAATAAATAAATAAATAATACCGTCGGTCAGAGTACCCATTCGCGTTCAAAAAGCTGCAGTCCCCTTATGTTTCACAATGACGATTATAACCCAAGTAGCACAGAACTGCATTATAAATTGTCACTTAAGGCCCACAGCGGTAATCTAAGCATTTATAAAGACTTATTAGTATTCACCTGGGCTGCAACAGCTGTTTCGAAAAAAACGTGGAAAATTATAACGCTTTTTCCTGTACAGTAAAGCACCACAAACACGCCACAAAGTCACTGTTATTGAGCGCTTAGTAGTGCAGTACCCTATTAGCTGTAAGTTTTCTGAATAATAGCCCACACGTGTACTATACAACCGTTGCATTTTAAGAGAGAACATATCACCCACTATAACATCATCAGTTACTTTGTGAAGTTATTTAACAAAAATTTAATGCTTTATGCTGCATACAGATTCACTTTTCCCCTATTAGTCAGGTGTTTACCATACACTCGAATAACAGCATGTATCCAAGTGTCGGCATGCGCGAATGGAATATTGGACGCGACGGGTTCCGTATGTTATATTTATTAATAAATAAATAAATAAAATGAAATTAATTTATTTCAGACATAACCCATATTATAAAAATTAAGATAAAAGTAACAATGCTGCAGCAGAAAAGAATAAAATGTCATCAACAAAATAAAAATATACGTCACATAGTTGAAATAAAATAAAATTTCAAATTTACGTCGGATTTAAATTAAAGTAACAATAAATAATAATTGCACATATGAACAAAACAATACAAAAAAGCTTGTATAAATAGAGGTCAGTGTGTTTGATGACATTAGGCTGAGTAGGTACAAAAATGCCCTGCTACAAAAATTTTCTTATAACCTACCCATTTTCGGGACTAATATGGTTGCGACAAAATTAATATTGTTGTTTTATATGTTTCTGGTACTTACCTAAAAATGAAGAAAATTTATTAAGAGAAATCCAAGATTTTTTTAAAGTAATAAATTAATACCTTTCGAGACTTTTTAAGATTCCAGATTTCGACAATTTTTCTCAGAGGTAGTCAGTTAGGAAATACCGGTACAGCTAGCACCTAAAAAAAACAACGTAATTTTCTTTATGTTTATTTAATGTTCCCTTTTTAAAGTACAATTTAGGGTGTACCACCCTGGTCCAGGCCTTGAATTTTCATCTTTTTATAATTTCAAGGAGTACAAAAGTACTTCTCGGTGGCCACCATAGAATTTCCTTAGTTTTCCACTGTGCAGGAACGAATGTTAGATCGACAACACCTCTCTCTATAGTCTGAACTATTTTGAAAGTCTCGTTCTGTAAAAACAAAAAAAAATATACTTATTATAATAGAAGTATCAGTTTCTTAATGACAACATTATCTATACAGTTTTTGAGGAAAAAAAAAACAAAAGATACAATAACATATTAAATACCTAAACTTAACGTAACTAATTTATAGGTATTTTGTCGCATATTGAATAAATCAATAACTTATGTATTATACATATAATTAAATTATAATCTCAGCTACTTAAATTACAATTTTAATTAAGTACTTATCGTCGAATAACAACTAAAAAAGGGAACAAAATGGCTTTAAAAGAACCACGGCGGAACCCTAAAAGCTTGGATCCATAAAGGTACTTATCTAGGTAACTGACGCAAATGTGAACCAATACTACTCTCCTAATCGATCCATGTCTGATTTGTATTTCACAAGTGCTAAACTATTTTACTCTTGGCTGAATTACAGGCCACATGTGAACACCCGTACAGACCTTAGCATTAAATTGAGATTAAAACTGTTCACTTGCCATCCGCCATATTCACTGCGTTACTTTGTATTATTATAAAATTTTATCTTTTAATTTTTGTTTATTTTAGAGGATATAAATTGTAAATATGGATTTAAAAATAATTACACGAAAACAGTTTTTTTTTTTGGTTACTTTGTAAAAAAACGAACATATTAATTTTATTTTCATTCTAATTTTGTTGCTTTTCTTTTAGTATTTAGTGGTATTCCGAGGACGCGTGAAAATTTTGAACTAAATATGTATGGTATTTGACAGTAAAGTTACCTTACCAATAAGATTTCAAATATAATAGGAGGAAATCGATGTTTTACTTACCTTCAATTTTATGTATGTATATTCTCACAAATGGCACCTGAGATCTTGCACACAACGATACACTTCATGTTTTACAATTTGACAGTTCATATCAAAGAAAAATAAATAATTTAAGTTATTGCATTCCACAATTTCGCTCAGTGTGTAATTTCAACTGTATAAAAGTACACACAATGTACACATTCGTCTTCCTTGCTCTATAATAAGTAACACGTGCCTCATTAATCAGGCAATATGCAGCTCTTTAGGTGACTGTTACACACATAAATGCTACTATAATGTTGTTATAATGCAATTATTTGTCAATTGGATTTCTTATACAGCTATGTGCTGAATAATTTGTGCCCAAATTAGAGTCATATTCTCTGAAGATGCGCTGTCTACGCTATTATTCAGCAACTAATGCATTCACTGTGCACTGTTAAAATGCTGTTATACAGCACTTTTGTGCTACTTGGGAAGTCTCGGGGACAATTACTATAAACGGCAGGATATGATCTTAGAGGGGACTGCTTCCTGCACGGCCAGTTTACGTGGCCTGCTCGAGAGGGAGCCATCTAGTAACCTGGTTGTATTAGCACCTGAGGACAGAACCTCCCAGGGTCACGAGATTTGTTCGAGAGAGATACCGTGGTCCTGGCATATTGGCAACTGAAGGAACATTGGTGGGTTTTACTCAGTAAAAGTCTGACATGCTCCGCCCAGAGCGGCAAACGTCATTTGTTGATTTCCAACCCAAAAAAAGGCACGTAGTATATAATGAGATACTTTTAGTAAAACTAAAGATAAATAGTCTTGAACCCTGTGAACAGCAATGTAAGTCAAATCAGCATTTGAATAATTTAGGTAACAATTTTTTTCGGAATTCCCAGGGAATAAAGAGAATTTATATTTTCGCTTATACATA
The DNA here is from genome assembly GCA_932294355.1 of Aporophyla lueneburgensis. Classification (NCBI taxonomy): domain Eukaryota; kingdom Metazoa; phylum Arthropoda; class Insecta; order Lepidoptera; family Noctuidae; genus Aporophyla; species Aporophyla lueneburgensis. The sequence goes on along the minus strand of OW028744.1, from coordinate 31,883,323 downwards.
GTTGCCTTTAAATTTGGCATACAAGTAGGTAATTTGCCGTTCCGTTATATATTCCGTCACTATTGTGGATTATTTATCCTACCGCAATCATTTATCAGCCCGAGCGTTGCTCCTCGGATAACACAAAGCAAGCAGTGCAATATTACATTGTTTACCTGGAGTAACACGTAGGGTACTTTTAATCCCGGTAGTACGTTCGTGTGGGATATTTTCGACATCCACGCGGGTGAAGCCGCGGGCAGAAGCTAAGTTGAATAGTCAGTTACCTGTGACCGTTTCTCTCTTGCGATCCTCTTCAACAAACATGTCCTCGGTAGTGCTCGGCTTCGGCTTGCCCTCATCTTGAGGGAACTCCTCTGTCTGGAACAACACAACTAATTCAGTAAATTAAAAAAAACCGGCCAAGTGCAAGTCGGACTCGCGCATCAAGGGCTCCGCACCGCAGCCGTTAGCTTTTTAATAAAAATATTTTTATTATATGATGTTACTAAAAATTTACGGTTTTCACAATTTTTCCTTTATCTGTGCTATACGACGTTGCTTCGTACCAAATTTCAAGATTCTGAGTTCACAGGAAGTACCCTGTAGGTTTAACTTTCAGTATTTAAAAATAAATTACGAAAATTTTTAATTGGTAAAGCATTCTACACGATCCAAGATTTCCTGAATTGTTGACCATTTATTAGTTCCACTGTATTTTGACATATATAAGTATTGACCATGTATTAGATTCACCGTATTTGACATGCATTAGTATTGACCATGTGATAGTTTCACTGTACTTTTACATTTATAATAACTTACCATCTATAATAATTTCAATTTTTTATGCCAATATCTACCTACATAATTATTGTATGCCTATAAGGCAGGACATATTGATACTTTAATATATTGTTAAGACCTGTAACTTAAATATGCCCACAATAAAGATACTTTGACTTTGATTCCCTTGTGAATCTTGAAAATTTGCGGGAATTTACGGCATAAACGGCTGTATCTTTTAATTTCGTTGGTTTAGAAGTTTGATTTTTTCACAGCTTCAAGGGACAGTAAACTTGAGTATTTAATATAAATTCTAGCTTGATACCTCTACGCATAACTGAGGAAAAGGGTCTTGACAGACAGACAGACGGACGGACAACAAACTGATCCTATAAGGGTCTGCCGGGGTCGCGTGATTGTTCGAAAGAGATACCGTGACCCTGGCACATGGGCAACTGATGGAACACGGGTGGGTTTTAGTCAGTAAAAGTCTGACACGCCCTCCCGCTCCGCCCAGAGCGGGAGAAGTCATTTGATGATTTCCCATCCTGAAAAAAAAAAAAAAATCCTATAATGGTTCCGTTTTTTCCTTTCGAGGTACGGAACCCTAAAAACGAAGATGTTCTCAATTATGTTATGTTCCTGGCGGGGTCGCGTGATTGTTCGAAAGAGATACCGTGACCCTGGCACATGGGCAACTGAAGGAACACGGGTGGGTTTTAGTCAGTAAAAGTCTGACATGCCCTCCCGCTCCGCCCAGAGCGGGAGAAGTCATTTGATGTTTACCCATCCAAAAAAAAAATATATATATATTATGTTTCTTTTTTGTTAGTTGCCTATCTCAGAATTCGTCATTTATAAACCGATTTGAAAACAATCTTGTTCTTTATGGAAGGGTTAATAATATACCCCATCAAAAATATAAATGTGGAGTGAGAGCCAAGTTCAATATTATGATATATGCCTTGGTTGTTGACTTCAACGACAAAAGAAGTGAGATATAAATGGGTACCAAGTTCAATGGTCATTCCTGCAATTTATTTATAAATACATAAAATATCATTTCTTCTTAAAACTTAGGATAATATACTGTAGCCTAAGGTCTGACTTGGCTAGTTCTCATATACGAATTATTATGTTTGATGGATAGTTTCTACCAGCAAGCCAAATTTTCGGAATAATAAAATAAGAACCGACAAGTAAACAGGTTTAGAACTTGGGAAGGCAATAATATAATTCGTATATGAAAACTAGCCAAGTCAGTCCTTAGGCTACAATATTATCCTAAGTTATAAGAAGAAATGGTCAGTCAGTGATCAAAATGAAGAATTTTGGACGTAAATATGTGTTTATGAAATTTGTAGCATATAATGTATGCCTCAAAGAGATGTCAGCAAAACTGAAGGGGTCTGCTAGGACCGATGCCTGCCGGAGTCGCGTGATTGTTTGAGAAAGATACCGTGACCTTGGCACATGGGCAACTGAAGGAACACGGGTGGGTTTTAGTCAGTAAAAGTCTGACATGCCCCTCCCGCTCCGCCCAGAGCGGGAGAAGTTAGGAGTTTGTTCCGCCACTTCTTCTTCCCAGCTAAAGCACTAGGAAGTGTCGAAGGGCGGGCGTTTTGGGGGGACTGTCTTTTGTAACTTTGACGTTCAAAAAGTGCTGACTCTCAGCCTAGTTTGAATAAATGACTTTGATTTTGATTTCATTTGATGATTTTCCATCGCGTCATGTATCTCGCAAGTTTCAATATATAAGCCAAATTTGACACGTTTATGTAAAATAGTTTTTGAGTTACAAGGGGGTCAAAAGTGGCTCCAAATGGTTCGTGTAATATTACACACGGTGCTGCTCGCCAGTTCTGTTACTTGAACTTGGCTTGTCACGCTACCGCGTGTCTAGATATGTAGTTAATAAATAAACGTAGTATATGGTCAAGTCCTGATTACTGGGTTTTGAGAAAGTAAAGTAAGTCAATACTACGTATTTATTTCCCTTTAGTGCGTGATGATGTTATAAAATATTATTATTTTATTTGTAAAATTTTATATAGTACAAAAAATATGTCCTTACCTAGCAAGTAAACCTATAAAAAAAAGTTTGATGTATAAAAAAGCAAGCAAGAATTTTGTAGAGCTACTTGCCGGAAGTCACGTAACACAATAATATCAGCGATCATGATTGAGCTTGTCAATTTTGCTCGCATTAAGCTCTTAACGCTTTTATGAAATGCTACAAAGAGTTATGTGCTAGCATAAGGAAAGAAAACTGTTTGTCTTTATTTGGAAACTAAGGTTTTCTTTATAAATAAACTTAAGAAACTGCTCCCTGTGCTTTTACGTAACATCACTAGTCGGCCAGTGCTTGTATATTTTTATACGCAGGAGTACAGTCACGAGCAATAACATAGAAACGCCCTTAAAATTCAAATTCATGTAGCAACATTAAATCGCAAAAATAAGTATGCTAACTGTGTCCAAAAATTATGTAAACGTTAAATTGTGTCAAAATGAACTACACATTTTTATCAAATTTTCGTCAACAATAGATTACCAAAAAATAATAGTAACTTTTAGTTACGTAATTATGAACGCAAGGAAATTTCAAAAACATGTTTACAGTACAGTTTCGAAATTATGTAAACAATTACAAAGCAGTAGTTTCAAGCACCTTGAGCTCGGAAATAAGTCGCAATTCGGGTTCAAAAGGAACCCAAATTGTGATTTTACCTAATTGACAAAACCAGAGTATATAAATAGTTATAGGATCGTATTGTATTATTTATTTTTAAATTTTTCATCATTGCGTTATAGATATTGTGTCATAGTAAGGTAAAAGTAGCCATCAGTGAGTGGTATCGACTCGTCCGTCCACTGTTTTTATTTCCGTGTACCGTCCTTAAAATATAGTGCTATTAGATTCTTTTTACTTTTTTTTTTTTGCTGTCGTGGTGGAAATCCTCATGGACTGCCGCACCGACTATGCCGATCCGCTTATGTGTGTAGCTACCCTTACGCGCCACCACCTCGGGTCATATATGATAGGGGGCGGCGGACGACCCTGAGTCCGCCGTCCCTGGACCCATTTAGGGGGGCCGGTAGAGGACGTCTACCGATAATGTCATCTACCGGCCCCCGTAAATACATGTATTTTTAGCAGGTGCACCAGGCGTGCGGTGCACCTGCGCCTGCTGTGGGTTGGGAGAGCACTCGAAATCGGCCTCTCCCTTTCCGCTGCCTCCTTCTGCGGCATGACATTTTCGCTGAAGGAGATCATCGCATCCCACGACGCTGCGCCACCGACCATAGAACGGATCACAGCCAGCAGCGACAGATCGTTTCCTACTTGCGAAACAAGGGTTCGACGCGGCTCCTCCCAAGCTGCGCATTCTGCAAGCGTTTGAACACCGTGTCTTCCCGACAATGGACGCAGTGATGACACCGAGCGTGTGACTCCCTGCCTACCCGAAGCAACCGTGCCCCGAGAGCACCTGCGTCGCCCTAAATGACAGGGAGCCGTGCCTTCTCCGATGCCAGTCGTCTAGCATCGGCCGGACCGCCCCCCGATGGTGACGAGGCCGGCGGGCTATTAGATTCCTACGGCAACATTGCAAATCATACAGAAGGGATAGGCGCGCATTACGGTTGTTTTTTGTTGTCGTGCAGTACAGCTGGATAAATATGTATTTCCTGTGTTATTGTTATTATTATTGAAATCGATATAAAATCAACAATAACAACGTGCCATATCGTATTTCTACATATGAAAACACTGATTTTGTAAGTCCTTGTTTTATTGCAGTCACCAACCCCTATTTATTTATAAAACTGTAGTTATTACTGTAATAAACTTAACAAAAACAGGAAAAAGTAGGTATACACTTTCAATCTCATTTTAATGTATCCATGACAATTCCTATAACACGTATACAATTGTATATATGTTATAGAAACTGTCATGGATACTTAAAAATTACATTGGAAGTGTTAACTTTTTACTGATTTTGTTTCGTTTATATTATTGTGAAACTAATGTATACCCAGTTTTGACACAGTTTGATGGTTAGGTAATTTAGAAAAAAATATCGTACACATATTTTTTGAATGGTAGAAGTTAAGATATTTTAGAAAATGTGACAATGTATATATATTATTGCTCGTGACTGTACACGTAAATTAAATGAGAAACTGTAGCAACTACTGAATTTATAATTAGCGTACACTTCTTGCGTACTAAGTAGAGTTAAGGGGACGCCATCAAAGCAAGCTATAATGGAACTTTAATCTAATTTATAAATATGCAGAAGGAAACGTAGCCTTTTGGTATTGGGGTGAAAATCCTCAAGGATATCCTCTAATGACTGAAACCACCTCGTGTTTCCTCGCACACTTGCAAAGGGGGCTATAGGGACGTTTAAGCACTCTCCAACGCAAACCCCGACTAGTACCGGCTCGCCTCTACGAGCCCCGCCTGATCAAGCGGGGGGAGTGAGGTGTTTGACTCTCCCCGCGAAGTCTAAGAGGGGCGCGCGTGGAACATTACGCGCCACCACCTCGGGTCCTATATGATAGGAGGCGGCGGACGTCCCCGAGTCCGCCGTTCCTGAACCTATTTAGGGGGCCCGGTGCGCCTGCTGCAGGCCAGGAGAACACTGGAAATCTCCCTTTCCGCTGCCTCATCCCGTGACGTGACATTTTCGCAGAAGGAGAACACCGCGTCCTACGACGCTGCACCGCCGACCACAGAATGGATCACAACCGGCAGCGACAGGTCGGTTCCTACTTGCGAAACAAGGGCACGGCGCGGCTACTCTTTGCTCCCATAACAGGAACTCGTAGTGAGTTGGGATATACATAAAGCAAATTAATTCTAAAGTAAATGAGAAGTAGAAGGCAGGATAGATCTGACGATATTTCTTTATTAGAGGGCGGCGTGCGATGAATTATTTACGAGCATATGCATATGAATGCGGCACATTGTTCGCCGGACCTACTGCCGGGATTAGTGGCTTACGAACTCACTAAGCACTTCAAATATGTTTGTTGTTATTTGCTTGTGTTGGACACTCAGCTCGGGAGTTGGACACAGAGCGATACTAATTGAAACATGGAGAGCTTTTCCGGTTTGTTAGAATTTACCCAACAGAACATAGTATTTTTCTGGGTAGGAAATCATCAAATGACTTCTCCCGCTCTGGGTGGAGCGGGAGGGCGTGTCAGACTTTTACTGACTAAAACCCACCCGTGTTCCTTCAGTTGCCCATGTGCCAGGGTCACGGTATCTCTTTCAAACAATCTCGCGACCCTGGCAGGCATCGGTCCTATCAGACCCCTTCAGTTTTGCTGACATCTCTTTGAGGCGCACGTGGAACACTAGGCGCCGTCAACCCGAGCCTGGTTCTTACCGGGCGGCGAGCTACCCATTGCTCGCCACCCGCAAGCTCGCGCCTACGGTGGCCGGGAGTCAGCAATCGACTCCCGACGCCCGGGGCGTCTCCTTCTGCGGCGGCTTGGAACGTGAGGGCGCAGAGACTGCCACTCCCTCACGCGCCCCGCCTCCTCCTTCGCGAGCATTACTGCTTCGCAGAAGGAGGTGACGGCTTCCCATGCCCTCTCGCTCTGTACCATGGCTCGCACTAGGTTCGTTCGTCGCGTCAAAGTTCTCTGAAGCGTGACGACAGTAAACGGTAGGTAGCTAACGGGTACGCCATCATTCACTTTGGCAGAACATGTGGTGAGGTTTTAATCTTAACTCAACCTTTAGAAATGGGGTCAGCTTCAATTACGGTGAAAGGTCACTCGGCTTTTCATTCACGGCTCGAAGCACAATTCTACGTGTGATTGTGTTTCCTGGAATGATGTGAACTGAACTCACTAGTCTCAAACGTAATCCTATCGTTTTATATCCAACTACGACGAAGCCTAAAAGGACGAAACTCCCCACCAGAACTATCATCTAGACCAGCACCTGATCCAGTGACACGCGATTGAAACACAATCACGGATAATCGCACAACACCTGTTGTCACCGAAAGCTACTGCCCACACATGTATGTCAACCAACCCACCCGTGTTCCTTCAGTTGCACATGTTGTTGTTGTTGTTGATGTTCCTTGATGTTGTCGAAATTTACAGAGCTTCTAAAATTTTCTCACATCAAATGCTTTGTGAATTTTATAAAAGGTTCACCACATTTCCACACAATTTTGCTCGGTTTGGCAGAGTGTACGAGTGGCTCGTTTAGGATATCCTCAATTACGACATAGTTGAGTATGTTCAGAGGACCACGCGCCGGTAAAAGGTTTGGGCTGGGCTTTGAAAGCACATCCCTCTCGAGGTACATTAGGACTCGTTCAGATGAGCAGCGTCAAGCGCCATTTTTTGTTAGTGAATGGAATATAAAACGTGAACAGGAACTCATCGTGATCCAATTATGATTTCAACAGTTATTAGAGTGACTGAAGTGTAATATATTTTGACCCAATTTCTAATGTACTAATTATTATTTTACCTACAGAGTACCTATAGGTGATTTTTTTAGTAGAATTTGTACTGCAGGGTTTTTTGGAAACTATTTACAAAGACTGGTACTAAACTTAATGCCAGCGTAGTCGGTAGTCCAACACCAGTGCGGAGGCAGCCTTACATAATGTTGGGAAAACATTATTTTATCCTTTCTCTAAATGTGACTTCATGAACAGCATTGTAGGGCCCAGTTGCTTTATTATTTCTTTGCAATTGCTACAACAATTGTGTTAAACCTTGCAATTGTTTACACTATAAAATGAGTTGGGTAGATACGTAATTTAAGTATCTTACTTAACGATAAATTATTTATTTCTATAAGAAGGTTTGTACAGACACATTTACTTCGATTGCGATTAGACTGCGGTAGTAGAGTAATTTTAACAAAAATATTTTAGAAGGGTTGATTTTATTAAAATGCTACTTTATTTGAATACACACACACACACACACACACACACACACCAGCCGCATGCACGGCGACCGATGGGCAATAGTCTCCACACAGTGGTTGCCTGACGATGGACGGCGCCGGCGAGGCCGGCCCAAGAAGAGATGGCGAGACGACCTCGATGCGTACTCCAAGGGTTGGATCGAGGTGGCCCGGGAAAAAGATACCTGGAGGGATTTGGGGGAGGCCTTTGCTCAGAGTTTTTTTTTTTAATTAGCCTACACTGTCCAGTGTAGGCTAATTAAAAAAAAAAATTGAATACATAATAATAGTTCTTTACCTACGAAAATGCCGTTTTGTATGAAAAAAAGTAAACGAATTTTTATCATGTATTTTTTATTTGTATTAATCAAAATAATCACCCACGCAATCAATGCATCTTTGCCAACGCAGTGGCAGTTTATTGATGCCCTTCTTAAAAAAATCAGCTGGACGGGAGGCAACAAATTCTTCAAAAGCATTTTGTACTGCCTCTCGGGTATTGATTTTTTTCCCGCCAAGAAGTTATCCAAATTCTGGAAAAAGTAGTAGTCTGTAGGCGCAAGGTCTGGTGAGTAGGGCGGATGACGGAGAGCTTCCAACCCCAGTTCTTGCAACTTGGAGACCGTCTGCTGTGCAGTATGAGGTCGCGCGTTGTCGTGCAGGAGCAGCGGAGACGAGCGATTGACCAATGCTGGTTGGAGATGTGCCAGCTTCTCCATCATTGAGTTCAGTTCTTCACAGTACACATCTGCAGTAATGCTCACCCCGTTTGGTAAGAAGCTGTGATGAATCACACCGGCGCTAGACCACCAAACAGTGACCATCACTTTTCTAGGGGTAAGTTTCCGTTTAGGGCATTCTTTAGGTGCTGAAACAGTATTCAACCAACTTTCTGAGCACTTGCGGTTATCAAACAGAATCCATTTATCATTGCAGGTAACAATGCGGTTCAAAATTCCTTCATTTGTGTGTCTGTTGAGCAGTGCAAGGCACGTCTCGACGCGTACTTCGCGCTGGCGATCATTGAGTTCGTGGGGCACCCATTTGTCAAGCTTTTTTACCTTGCCAATTTGACGCAAATGGACCAATATTGTTTTGACGCTAACGTCGAAAGCTGCTGCTAATTCAGCCGTAGATTGTGTATCATCAGCTTCCACAATCGCCTTTAATTCGTCTTTGTCGACCAAAGTCTTCGGACGACCGCGAGGTTCATTTTTCAGGTCGAAATTTCCAGAACGGAAGCGAGCAAACCAATAACAGGTGGTGCGTTGGTTTGTAGTGTTAGCTCCGTAAACGTCGTTGATGTTGCGTGCCGCTTGTGCCGCGTTGCTGCCACGACGGTACTCATATTCCATAATTACCCGAATTTTTAACGTATCCATGATGACGAAAAAGATTGAAATGCGATGAAAATGTAACACTAAGCAATAAACAAATGACTACTTTTGGAAAAAGAATTCCATGTTTTTAAAATAAAATTAATTTGAAATTAGAATTCTTAGACAAACAAAAATTATTTTGATTTGAAATGGCCAGTACTGCAGAACGGCAATTTCATAGGTAAAGACCTAATAATAATTATTCTATTTTAAAGGGTATGCACTCTTTTAAATACCGGTCTTCTATTATCCCTCAAAAGAGTTCGCTAAAAACCGTAATTACTTCGTTCCAAACTAGGTGATGAAATATTACGAATTTCGTCCGAACCGGCACGTCGCTCATAAAAATGCTCCTCGCTCAAAGGGCTGAATATTTTCTACGTGAATACATAATTATTTTATACTAGGCGCTTCATATGGAAAATTTTGTGCTACCTATGTTAACTTAGTGATAAGTGAAATACCTAAGGATTATTTGTTTTATTGTATTTTGGTTGCCTCCAAAATTAAATCGTTACATGTGCAAAAGCCAGAAAGTTAATCATAGCCTTACGATAAAATCGAAATAAATTTGTTAATACATGCAGGCGTCACGCCGATACATAGTTGTATTATGACGTAATACAATTCAATGAACAGCACCCTAATTGCGAAACGCACAATTTATCAGAATCTGAATGGGATTGAAGATTATTTCCAAACCATTGCGTCATTTGTTCGAATAAATTGTCGGCTCAGCAACGTAAATAACGCAATGAATAAATAAACCAATTCTTACCGATAAAAAAATCCGCAATTACCCCTCAGATACGTGTTATAATGTGTTCTTGATACGTTCTAACTTCGTATTTCAAGAACGATATTTTTTTTTTAAATTGGGCTTTACTGTCCCACTGCTGAGCAAAGGCCTCCCCCAAATCCCTCCAGGCATCCGTTTCCAGTGCCCCCTCAATCCAACGCTTGAAATACCGATACAATTTATTAATACTTTAATGTTTCACCATTTTATTTTTTAACAGCTCTGTGTTAAAAGAACCTTTAAAAGTATTATTTAAATACATGTACAGACACCAGCACATAAAGATACCCGAAACTGTAAAATTTTTGCAATCAGTCTTGAGCCTAATACTTCAGCGTTAAAGTTGAAAACCTATTAAAGAAATTTGACAGATTGTAGTAGCTTCAAGTGCTGGCGTCTGTACATTTCAAAACAGATCCAATTCCAAGATGTTACATAGTAAGCAGGTAGATTGTGCGAGCAAATCATTATTTATGTATACCTGAGGTCGTTAAACTAAGTTTATCGAGTGAGGTTTGAGCAAGCGCTCGTAACTGCCGATATCGAGACGCGTGCGTTATGTGACGCACTGGCGCGGGCGGCTCCGCGCTCCGGCGGCGAACGATAAGACATAAAATAATTGTTTAACAATTGTTTTATGTCGTTATTATATCAGTGTTAACTTACACGCTACTCTTTGATGGCCGCGTCAAGTAGCAATTCCATCCATTCTAGCTTTTTAGCGCCGTTTTTGGGATGATAATATTAAATATTTTATCGGTGAAAATGGAGATTCTAGTTAGTAGAAAACCAGAACGTAGTCGTTACATCATACGTATTGTAAGCGTGTGAAAACAAGTTTAATGTCGTCGCATAGATGGACTCAAAACTGGATGTTTGGTGGGCTTGGGCAGTATTTCTAACAAACTATTAAAACAATATTAAAAAAAGTTGTACCGCCCCTAAAAGTAATTTTTAACTTATGTCTTAAGTCCGGTATCTTGATCTACCTTCCCCCAAGACTTTAAAAAATCAGTCGTACCTCCCATAGATAAAGGAGGAGATCAAGACCGTTTAAATACTACTACTTTATTATATATCCGCTTAACCCATCCTTATTTATAAAGGACGTACATACACTACCTAACTACTCCTTCCTATGAGGAAACAGAACGTATTAACACTACCCAACACCCCAACACCTTTCAGTACTACACTCATACAAAATCACACACACAGACACACGCCTTTATTTTTGTATTTTTTCGGTTATTGTTATTTATGTTAATTCATTTATGCATCTATTTGCACGAAAGGTTCTGGAGTGGCGACCGCGTACCGGAAGACGTAGAGTTGGAAAGCCTCCAAAAAGGTGGACTGATGACCTTGTGAAGGCCGCAGGAATCAGATGGATGCGGGAAGCACAAAACCAGTCGAAGTGCCGGAGCTTGGCGGAGGCCTATGTCCAGCAGTGGACGTCTTTCGGCTGAAATGATGATGATGATCTATTTGCATGTCGTTTGGGCTATTATATAATGACGCTGCATACCGCGGTACAGGACCCGTTCTAGTTCGGCTACAGATGCTAACATGTTATTGTATAATCCCAAGTACTAGCCTATAAACATGTGTAATTCATTTTACTTAATCGGCGAAATAAATATCTGTAAGTACTCCCTTATCATTAAACTATCCGTGAGGATGTCCACTGCAGATTAAAACTTCCGTTCAGAGTTGCTTGCAAAGAATTCGGTCTAAATGTTTTAACTTATATTAGAAAGAACGTACTACAGACTTTACTTTTGTCGTAACCGTATTTCTAAACATGTTGGGGTTTTCTCGTCGTTGTCGGATGCCCCGGTAGTTGTTGTAGGTAGTTAATTAAGTTAAACCAAACCACTGTTGAGTTTAATAGTTTATTTGTGTGAATAGTTACAAGTTATGTTTGTTTAGTTATCTGAGCCGCACTTACTGTTTTGTTGTTTGTTATGGATCGACTCGCACACTAGCACGTGACGGTGTGTTAGTTACGACTTAATGGAATGATATTAGTTCAGTACGCATAAACATACTTTTGCTTTAGAAGCCTTATTGGCTCGTACAAACCATATCGTGAATGTTTTTCGACTTAGAAACGGACTTCAGCGTTCCATAATAAAGTTGCCATTTACGAACGAGTGAAGTCAAAGTCAAAAACATTTATTGCTAACTAAGTGTACAATGTTGGTGTTATCCTATGTTAGTACTGAAAAGCTTAAATGAATATTCTCTAAGATATTTTATTTGCGTATCCTTACCACCGACATACCTCTGAAGTTGTAACAAGTGAAACTGTGTGGAGGAATATTTCCATATTCCTACGCCGCTGTCCCAGTTTAGTAAGTTTCCTAGCTCAAAATAAATATGAAAATTCGCTAACTTGAGCCTATTCACATATCAACCTGTGGCGCGCTGACACCGCACCGCACCGCCACAGTCACGAGTGAGCGGCTCACTGCGACCTCACCACAGTACTGTAACCACAAGCCTCCAGTGCTACTTCTACACAGAATTAGTTTAAATGTTCATTCTAGGGAAATAATGCAGCCGCAAGCAGTTCACCTAGTGTATCTGCAGCCTTATAACGTACGTATGGAAGTATACGGCCTTCCGTATAGTTCCATAAATAGTTTATGGTGGCTTTTTAAACATTGGACGATACGATAACGACGGTAAACGAAATACGACACGTCATTTCGTAAATGATAACGACATGCTATTACGATGTTCAGGAAATTAAAAGGGACGCTAATATCTCATATAAAATAACACCCAGTAGATAACGTTTTATGTATCGTTAACGTATCGTATTGCGGAACATTACAAATTACCCCATTATTTACAGGGGAGTGTAAAAATTGGAGTAATTTGTCGCTGAGGCACTTAGAGACAAATAAATGAGACAATGAGCACACAAAAACGGGCAAGCAAACACTTTAAGCCTACGCTTATCGTGGCTACGTTAATAGTGCCACTGTTATCTTGCCGTAGCCGCTACGATTGTAAGCCTACGGCGTAGCTTATAAGCTACGGGGCTACGCCAGTATCATAGGATAAATACTAATAATCGAGGTTATTGAAATTAATACTCAGTCTGTATAGTATGTCCGTTAATATATTGTTTTTGGTTTTGTGTTTATGATTCAGGTACCGATCCCTCTGGCGATAAGCTAAGTTCAAAAATTATTAAGTGCGTGCCTCAGATTAAACCTAAACACACATCTATATTTATTGTCATAACTCGACACAACACAGTTCCGAGACAACCGAAGCTGATCAAAGCCGATTTAAAGCCTGTCTAATGGCTTGAACAAAAACGGTTCAAACACAACACACCAATTTGATGGCGTGTTGTGTTTGAGCCTTTTTTATATTATTGTTTTTTCGGATACGATAAAAAGGTTCGTGGAATTTGGCCTGACGGAAAACAAACAGCGCTTTGATTAAAGCGACAATTCACTGAAAAATAAAATGGGTTCTGCGTATATTGGGAATGTTATCAAGCTTGCATGTAAAAGGTAGGTCCAAAGTGAAAGGCAGGGAAACAAACAACAGCGAGGTACAGCCGGGGACAGTGAGTACAGTCGAGTGCGGCCGGCTTATCGGCATATAGTGTGTTCACTCGCGCACTCAGTTGCAGTGTTTGGATGTGAGGCAGTAAGCGCAACTGCTACTTTTATTTTCGCCACAAAAGTGAGAAATTGGAAATGTATTGCTCTAAGCTTTTATTTTATTTAAGCCTTATTAAACAAATATGACTAATCAAGAATTGCTGTTATCCACTTTTTAGTACGGGCCAAATTAAGTTGCCCTCTTAAAGGTCACAATTACAATTTTTTGATTTCTTTCAGTTTTTGACCTAAACTTCTAAACTATCCTACATTAAATGGTGATTTGCAAAATGTCTGAACATTTCTTGTGTGAAACCTTCCACGTGAATTTTGTCCAGGAACACATTAAATAATGTAGTTAAATTATCCTTGAACAGCGTTTTTTCCAAATGGGTTTTAACTTTTCGGATCAAATTACTGAGTATTTTTAAAAAGACCTTTACGTCTTTAGTCTCATAACATTTTCAAATATCAACCCCATCTCTTTAAGTTCGATCGTGTCACAAAAAGATCATTAAAAAGAAACTACGTAATAAAACTCATTTAATGCAAAGCACGTACTGATTGCATATTATGTTTATGATTGTAATTAAAATGCTATTGTACAAAACATAAGTAACAATCTAATGCATAACACAATAGAATCCTTTCAATAAGGTAATCAACTGTCATCATTTTTCATTCAAACCGTCCAATCAGATGACAACAGAACGTCTGTCCGCCATTGTGACAGCGGGTGTCACTGACTAGAAAAATGTGTTTGTTCTTGTGCAGTGCTTTTTCAACAATAAAACCTCTTTTTTGGTTGGTTACCTATAGAATTAACGATAAAACTTTCCTATATTTACGGAAATTGAATGAATAATTTTGACCAACTTCGAAAAAGAAACTAAATAATTCTGTGAGATTCATTCTGATTTTTAATTAACAAGTATTATATGTAACTTATTATTTAAAAAATATATAGTTTAAAAATAGACAGACTTGTGACAACCGAGCCTAAACTCGACAGGTTTTCATCATTTTATCACAAAGCTCTCGCATTCACTAAGTAACCAATCACCTATTCAAATCAATTATTCACAACTGACTTAATAGCTTTTTAAGGAAGTCACTTAATATTTTTCTCTTTTTTAAATTAAGAAAGCAGATATTTAAACGGAATAAATATAAATCATGCAACTATGTTGTGTTATTTTTTAAATGATTTGGACTTTCATTTGTGTAACTTTATCTGTTCGAGATAAGAGCGAAAGTGATAACGCTACACGCTAACGGTACACTCTCTGATATGCCATAGCCTTCGAATATATAACTGAGCATTTACAAAATGAAATATTACTTATTGAATCTTTAAATAACAGACAAAAATGAAAAATTACGCTAAACATTGAAATCTATACTAATATTATAAAGCTGAAGAGTTTGTTTCATTGTTTGATTGAACGCGCTAATCTTAGGAACTGCTGGTTCGAATTGAAAAATTCTTTTTGTGTTGAGTAGCTTATTTATCGAGGCAAGTTATAAGTTATATAACATTACGCTACAATTAAGAGAAGCGGAGCAGTAATGAAAAATGTTGCAAAAACGGGGAAAATTTATTTCTTATGAGAGTTTCCGTTGAGTGCGCTGCGTAAACGGTTAAAGTAACGCAAAAATCATGTATGACGGAATTGTTCCTTATAAAAAGTTCTAAAAAAAAAGTCCGCGAGAGCATATGTCTATCTTTTAAGGTTGACACACTATAACTCAAAAGGAGCGAGCAGCAACGAAAAATGGACGAAACCTAGCAGACAAATCGATGCGACGGGAAGGGTCAGGGGAGCAAAAATTTGACGCGGACGAAGTCGCGGGCAGAAGCTAGTTAGATATAATTTTGTGGAACAGTCCATTCACTACTTTTCTCAACCTTCCATTTGGGATGAGCAATTGTTAAAAAGATCATAATTATGCAAGAATATGGGTAGAAGGGTATTTACGATACTCAAATAATTGCTCAAATCACAAATAGATATTTTAAGCATACTACAAACCTCAGCAGCAGTGAAAGGAATTGGTCGTTATTTGGCAAAACTTGCTAGAAATATACTGACACTTGGAAAATTTTCAGTACTGATTTTGGTGAGAACAAATTTAGGGATCCTTGACGGATAAAAAGACAGCCGAGAACATAAACGAAAATTATATAACAGATAACTATTTTTTTGGATTGGAGATACAAGTTAATTTGGGTAGGTTCCATAACTGTTGTTGGTACGGTAAATAGTATTGAAACTCTGTTCTTAACTTTTTGAAACAGTTCGATTTGCATTCACAGATTTGAAAATAAAAGTAAGTACATTCAGCAGGAAACCCGGGCAATTTTCACAAAAATGATGCCAATCGAACTTTTTTATCATCATTTCAGCCGAAAGACGTCCACTGCTGGACATAGGCCTCCTCCAAGCTCCGCCACTTCGACCGGTCTTGTGCTTCCCGCATCCAGCGGATTCCTGCGGCCTTAACCAGGTCATCGGTCCATCTCGTGGGAGGCCTTCCAACGCTACATCTTCCATATAGTAACTAAATTAAACTTTCTTATGGTAACTAAAAATTCAATGGGACCACTGAGGTTTGAGTACAAGAAAAGTCAGCAATCGCAAAAAAAAAAAAAAACTTAGTTACCATGCATTTCGCTTCCCATACATGTGATTATAGAGATCATAATATACGAGTCTACAACAGTTAAATTATGTCTGAACGAAGTCGCGGGCAGAACTTAGTTATATTATAAAATCTATCATCAGCATTCTTGGAATATGAATTACCGACTGGTAGTTATGTAACTATAGCTATTGACTGTGCTCTGAAAATTAATTTCTGGATCATTTAAATGCTGCCCACTCTTTATGTGCCCACGTATAATTAAATTCTTGAACAGACCAGCTGTAAAAAGCAATTATGCCTCAACTTCATTTTATCCTGAAATAAGTGGGGTGTTAGTATATTATTGTATACTTATAGCTGAAGTTACCGCGTTTCTTCAAAATCTACCGATATGTTTTATGTAAAATATTTTCAATCAAGCAGTGTTATTTCCGGTCGGAAATCCGCTCAA
Source organism: Aporophyla lueneburgensis (assembly GCA_932294355.1). Classification (NCBI taxonomy): domain Eukaryota; kingdom Metazoa; phylum Arthropoda; class Insecta; order Lepidoptera; family Noctuidae; genus Aporophyla; species Aporophyla lueneburgensis. The sequence goes on along the minus strand of OW028744.1, from coordinate 31,866,696 downwards.
GTTAAGCGGAAATAAGTTGAGAATTACTCAAACATACGTAATGAGGCAAACATATATTAGAAGATACGATTTTTATCGTTCATACAAATAAAAATTGATTGTAAGTCAATCAAACAAGCAGCGGAAACTCAGAAGCAAACATACGCATGCACAGATTATGACTTAGTATAACAAATTATCAATCAGAGTAAGTACGCAGTTTGTGTAACAGATGCTGATAATTTACGGTAATGAGACGTTAAGACATCTATATCGTAGTTGTTTGTGGGCCGTACAGGGCCCTCGCGCGCGTGATTAGTAGGAGTGTTTGTTTTCGACACACATTTACTTTGCCACTTTGTCTAAATCCTTTTGATTTTTGTTATACATAGCAAGACGACAGTGGAGAGGAGAAAGCACCTGCTACGAACTAAAGTTTTAGTTGACCTTTATGGGAAATTACGTATTTTTATCAATGTACTAGCTTTTGCCAGCGGTTTCGCCTGCGTGAAGGTTGGGAATTATTCTCCAGAAACGTAATACCAGGATTAAAAGTATCCTATGTGTTATAACAGTTTCAGCAGTTTTTGTGTGATTCAGTAATAAACATCCAAACTTTCACATTTATTATATTAGTAGGATATTAAATATATTAGTGGCAATTATATTGACATATGTACGTTAAAGAAACATTTTCTAGTTGACATTACTCCTGTACAATCTCGTAAATGTTTAGTATTAACATTATTGTTGTACTGTCTCGTAAATATTTAGTTTTAACATATGTTTTCTGTTAGACCGGCGCATTTGAAGGACTATTTAGGGACAATAACATAGGTCAATTGTTAGGAATAATTTGCCTAACTTGTTACTTATTCACTTATTCGATAAAATAATAAGTAAGAGAACTATATACTTCTATGACGCAAGGTATGAATATTTAAAAAAGGACCAGCGGATAGGAAAAGCTTTCTTTCGTATCATTATTTTATTTCAGAAAAACTTTCAGCAAACAGTCATGTGGAAAAAGCTAATGAGCAAACAAAGCCGGGTCCGGTCTAAAAACAGAAACAAAATGACGGAGGTGGAGGTCCTAAAGTATTATTACGTCGATCAGTAGGTACATGACAAAGTCAAAATCAAAATCAAAAGTCATTTATTCAAACTAGGCTGAGAGTCAGCACTTTTTGAACGACAAAGTTACACAAGACAGTCCCCCCAAAACGCCCGCCCTTCGACACTTCCTAGTGCTTTAGCTGGGAAGAAGAAGTGGCGGAACAAACTCCCCAGCAGTATTACGGAAGGACGAATTGACGTAGGAACGGCGAGCCCTAGTTGTGGTGTACTAAGTGCTCAGACCGCTCAGTGTGTTTCATAACCTTGATCCGACGTCTGCGGCTGGTGACCGGCGACCGGCGGTCACAAACTATATCGATAACGTTTTATGAAATACCTCGGACAGGCTTACAAGATGCCTTGGAAACTTGCATGAACCGTAATATACCGCTCCTGTCCGGCCGTTGCTCACGCTCCGAACAAAAGCCCCGAGGAGGTATTATTGTATTTCGGTGAATGTAGATTTAGGCGTAATAATGTCAGCTTTCTGTTAACTGCAGTATAGCGTAGTAGGTACCCATAATTTTAAATGTAAAATTCTGTTTGTTTTATTTTACATATTTCAATAGAAAATAAATTTCAAAATTTTTCGAACAATAAACAGATTTTGTTTTGCTTGAATGTGCGTATTTTAAAGAATAAAACTGATTTATAGGGTTCCGTAACACAAGATTTCTTTTGACATTAACACGTAGACGTATAAAATTAAACTAAGTATCAAATACGTCTACGGTCCTCAAAGTAAACGCGATAAAAAAACCCTGACCAAGATAAAATTTATTTTATTTTATTAATTTTAAGAAAACTTACAGCTAATACATTCGAATAATTAAAAGTAACATGTAGAAAAAAGCCAATTACAAGTTTCCACTTATATACCTTATGTATAAAATTTTCAAGACGGTACAAACTGCGTGAGAGTGAAACAGGGACAAATAAAGTGAACCAACAAAAATTAAATAAATTACACAACAAGTTTACACTCCAAAGAAAAGGTTATTTAACATTTTTTTTTAATTTCTGGACACTGTTTGAGAATAGGTCAAGTTCAACATCCTTGCACACCGTATTGAACATTCGACATGCTCTCAAGATAAATGTATTTTGCCTATAGTTCGTTTTGACAATAGGAACATAAAGGAGTTTAGGTCTCCGAAGAAACACAGACGGGACACGTAGTCCAATTTTGGCCACCAGCTCAGGGACGTCAGTAGACCCGTTCATTATATTAAATAGAAAAGTAAGATCTGCAATCTTTCTCCGCTCGTGTAAAGGAAGAATATGAAATTTCTTACACCGACTAATATAGTTAGGAAGATAAGTATTAGAGCGATATTGAGTGTACCTTAAAAATCGCCTTTGTATACTTTCAAGGCGATCGACATAAACATTGTAATTTGGATTCCAAATTTGGGAAGCATATTCGAGATGGCTACGGACAAAAGCACAGTATAAGATTTTCATGGTTTTGATATTCTTAAACTCAGAGGAGACCCTAAAAATAAAACCCAATGCTTTAGAAGCCTTGTTGACTACATTGTCAATGTGCGCATCGAACAAAAGCTTTGAGTCAAAAGTTACTCCAAGATCCTTGATGACGTTGACTCTGGCAATTGAGGTATTCGATAATTTGTAATCATATCTAATAGGGTTTGGCTTTCGAGTAAATGTACACACATAACATTTAGAGATATTTAAATCCAACCTATTTCGGTCGCAATAATCATGGAACCGGTCCAGATCCTCCTGTAATAAATGAGCATCCTCAATGGTTGCCACTTGACTCAAAATTTTCATGTCATCTGCGTATAATAAAATTTTTGAATTTAGGAAACAAGAGGCGATGTCGTTTACAAAAATATTGAATAAAAGGGGTCCTAATAAAGATCCTTGGGGAACCCCCGAAGGAATGTACATCGGTCTCGAGGTGTACCCGTTAAGGACTACAGTCTGGCACCTGTTTTCAACATATGAAACAAACCATCTGTACAAGCTACCCCTCACACCAATCTCTAGCAGTTTGCGCATTAGAAGCGTATGATCTATTCGATCAAAACATTTGCTGTAGTCAGTGTATATAACGTCGACCTGAGACCTCCTGGACATATGCTCTGAAAGATAATCACTACAGACCACGAGATTGGATGTGGTGGAGCGACCTTTTAAAAATCCATGCTGGTGTTCGGAGAAACTTAGTTTGAGTGAAGAAGAAAGTTGCACGTGTACTATTTTCTCCATAATTTTAGCAAACACGCAGAGTTTGGAGATTGGCCTGTAGTTTTCAACGCCGTCCTTAGGTCCTTTTTTATGAATCGGCGTTATATACGCTGACTTCCAGACTGTAGGTACCACTCCCAAGTCAAATGACCGTTTGAATAATAATGTCAATGGTAAGGATAGACATCTGGCACAGTTGGTTATAAAAATCGGTGAAATATTATCCGGACCAGCGGATTTGTTAATATCTACTTGCTTTAGTAAGCGAAATACCTCATCCTCCCGCACATCAATACAACAGATGTCTGATACGCCACCAGTAGAATTATTCATACTCGCAGAGGGTAAGAATTCTTTTGCGTCGCGTCGCTCTTGGAAATTCGAAAGGAAATAATCGCCGAACATATTGCAAATTTCCTCGCCGTGACTAGACGACACTTCACCAAGTTTCAAGACAGATGGGTAACAGTTGGTTTGTTTCTTAGATTTAACATATTGCCAAAAAGCCCTAGGATTTTTAGAAATGGCTAGTTCTATGTTAGCTATATAGTCCTCAAACATTTCCTTCTCCAGCTCTTTAACCCGTTCACGTAAGGTAACAAAAGATTGATAGTCCGAGAGATTACCATAGGTTTTAAATTTTGAGTGAAATTTTGATTTCTCTTTAATTATTTTAATAAGAGGGCTTTTGTACCAGGGAGGATACTTACCCCTTGGAGTGACAGTTTTAGATGGAATATGTGTATTGTGAAGCAAGTAGATCGTATCATAAAAGAATTTAACAGCTTCTTCAAGAGGCCTACAATTCAGCTCAAAGGGCCAGTCGATTGCCATCATTTCTACAATAATGGCGTCATAATTCGCCTGAGCATACAGGAACTTGACTCGTGGCTGAGAATGCAGCTGATGAAGTTGCACGAAGTCGGCAGAGATGCAGAGTGCCTTATGGTGTGAGTCCTCGTGCACTAGGGGATCCAGGCTGCCCGTGACAGCTACTTCACTGTTAGACAAGACGAGGTCAAGGATCCTATTGTTTACATTACGGTGTGAGTTGTACTGTAGTAAATTGCAAGCGGTGAGGGTATCACAAAAGCCGGTTTGAATGGGACCATGCAAGTTACTAGGACACAGATGATCACCGTCCGCCGCAGCTTGCCAGTCAATATTCGGTTGGTTAAAATCGCCGAGCACTAAAACCTTATCCGCGGGAGATTTCAGAATGATATCAGCTAAATTACTAGAAAAATTTTTGAGTTGGATCATTAAAGAGTTGCTAGATTGCTGGCTACATATATACACAACACATAAATGTATTTTATAGGTTACTTTAGGTTTTTTTTGGTATAAAGTTAAGGTAACCCACAGATCCTCGGCAGACGAGCACCAATCATTGCGGACATCGGCAACTAGTTCTCGACGTATGGCTATTAAAACACCCCCACCCTTTTTTTGATTCGTTTGCGAGTAATTACGATCACGCCTCCATACAAAATATCTATCGTCAAACAATTCTATTTGATATACCATTAATAAGCCATGTTTCCGTCAGACAAATTACATCAAAAGAATTTACACACACATTTCTGTAGAACACAGATGTTTTCGTCCGTAGCCCTCGAACATTTTGGTAGAAAATACTAATAGGTGCCATAACAATTCAAAAGTAACATCAGAAAAATATTTGAAGAGATATAAGGTACACTCAGACTTAGAGTTAGGTAAAAGCTATAGCTAATAAAAGTCGGCTTAAAAAGCAATAGATGGCAAAATAAAACGAGAACTATGTTAATTATGAATGATTCAATAGAATACGCGAAAGAAACTGTATTAAAAGTGTAGAAACATTTAGTTTTAAAGTTGTATAGGGTATGAGTAATAAATTTAAAGTGTAAGCAGATCTCACCTTTAACCGTACACATATAAAGTATAAAATTACAATAAACAAAGCCTAATGAGTTGAATGAATAGGTGTCACTAAGCGATAAGAGAACAAAAGGCAGGCGAGAATGGAATGTGTGCAAAAAATACGTACCTATGTTTCTCAAACTTAAGTCAAACGAGTTTACTCTTAAGAATAATGTGTCCACAAACACAGTTTATATGAAACGTTTCAATTAACAAACGAACTTTTTTAAATCTTGCTCTGTTTTAATGCAGTGCTTTGGAGACGTGGTGTTTTTTCTAACAAGTATTTTGCATCCTCTAACCCACACATGTTCAAAGCCACGTTCTTTGGCTTGCGCTTTAGTTCTGTTGAGTAGGAGTTTATTTTCCAGTGTTAGGTGGTCGTTGATGTACACCCTGTTATTGCCCTGTAAGCCCAGATCTCCAGCATTCAGTTTTTTATATTTCCTTGACGCCGCTATAAAATCGTTCTTAAGATAGCTGTTATGTACAGAGCAAATAATGTTTTTATTGAGTGCATCATTACGTGTCGGCACCCTTGCTATGTAGTTGATCTGTTCCTTCTGTAGCGGATAAAGTTATAAACCTTTTTTGCGTCGAGTGTTAAAAAAATACGGTAATTTATGCGACATATTTTAATACTCGCAAATAAATCAAAACCTATAGGGTTGAACTAGAATCATGAAACTTGGCAAGACGTTAGGAGAGCACAAATTCGAGGTAAAGATTTGAAAAGCGTCCATTTGTAGTTTTGTCACAAAAAATATTTCTTTGCAGTTACAAACTTACATTTGCAGTTCGAGAATCGTGACGGATATCGATGTATGGGAGAACATTTTGTCGATCACAAAGTGAAGTTTCTATTTTATCTTCTATTTAGCAACATTAACTTCATACCTGCGTCCGAGACAGGATGACGAGGGAGTCAGGTTTGAGTCCGCCGCCCAGGGGCACTTCGCACGAGATCTTCACTCCCTGAAACAGTCATTAACATTAACATAAACTTATAATAAAAATAAAAATATTTTCACAAACGTTTTCGGAAGACTATGTACAGTCGTACTCCAATTTTGATGTCATTGCAATAAGCGTCGTCTTCGTGGTTCAAGTGTGGCTGCTAAGGTGCGGTTTTACTGACCGTTAAAATAAATTGGTCTCTTTGAGTAAAATTTTATGGGTTGTACAGATGATTTTTTACGAAATGCAAACATATCATGTTTCACTTTACATCTAAAAGTACCCACTTAAATATACACAGTAGCAGGAAAACCTGATCGAAATATTAAAGAGAAAATAACAGAAACGAAATGATTAAGAAACGGGTGACCGCTTTCATAGCTCTGAAGATTATTTCAGAAGTAATTGGAGTCCCCTTAAAAAGAAAATACTTATTCATGATTCTCCTCCAATACATATTTATAGGAAAACGTCAGGAGTTTGTGCGGTTTTTACTCGACTTAAGTATCTATTCATAAAGGATCGTATCAGCTCCCGTATCCCGTTTGAGTACGCAAAGAGCCGTGGGCTCCGTCCCTCGGACGAACAAACTAACAGTTTGTTGAAAAGACTTGCCAAATTACATCTTAGCCGAGCAATCAGTTACAAACATACACACGGAACTGGAACAAGTTACATAAAATTCTTTTGTTTCTTGTTTTAAGTGGAAATCTTCAATAAATCGAATGGTGTAGGTACCTTTATTCTGCTGATTTTCGTATCTTCAGTCGTTATTTTTGTGAAGCTTATCATCTCTGTGGGCCTGGAAATTATTTATGTCCTATTCCAGTTGTTACGTGACACAGGGTACTTTTTATGACTTCCAAAACAAACAACAACCCCCGGACAGTGATAAATGAATAGATAAGTTAACAACAGTTGTCTTAGACCAAAAAAACTTCGACCAAAAAAAAACGGACAAACAGACACACACACTTTCCCATTTATAATATTAGTATGGAAGTATGGATTTCACATGAGAACACCAACCATGTTATACCGACGGACCAAGCCACCACTCAATTATTTGAACAACTAAACTTCTTCATTAAAACAGCAATTTTCGCCGTTATACTATTAAAATATTTTAATTACTCGCTCGGCGGCGTCCATCTTAGGGTCGGTTCACATCTGACGGAAGATGAGTCAGCGTATCATCGGTCGCGTCTATTCGGTCAAATAGTGTGTTTTCATATCTGACGGAAGATGCGTCGGGCGTAATTTTGCATTTCCGTGATAAATCGTTCTGTATCAAACATTTTCAATGCAAGAAAACTTCGAACGGTCAGTACACAAATATCTCCGCAGATGTTACGTCTAGTCTGAATGCATCAGTCAATATACACGTGGCGGAACGTTGCCGCTCTTTACGTCGGCCGACAATACGTTGACGGAAACGGAACAGACGCTGTACGCTCGACGCACTAACGCATCTTCGGTTAAGTGTGAAAGGTTGAATGTTTTCTCATATACTTAATCGTCTGTTCTGGCGTTACGCGACCGATGATACGCGACGCATCTTCCGTCAGATGTGAACCGACCCTTAGTTCCAAAAATAATCCGTCGCTCACCTGAGGCATGACGTAACGTCACCGGCCCCCCTCTCCCCCGTCACAATATTGATAAACGATTTATTTCAGGTGACGCAGGCCCACAGATAACAACCTTAACCCAAACACACATGTTTGAAATAAAACAGATAATATTTTTTCCCATATCTTTTAATGCAACGATGAAAAAGTTATCAATCAATAAACCATTTATGTCAGGTGACGCAAGCCCAGCATAGATAAATATCTTAACCTAAACCTAATACTTTCATTACAAAAAAATAAACTATGGTACACGAATGAGGACAGTCACGGCGGCGCGCGTCGTGATGCACTACGTACCTACGTCGAGTAACTTTACGAGAAAAAGTGCATACCACACCTCTTGGGCAAAACTCTTTCTTCGTGAAGAAGGTTTCTAGGTACTGAGTTGAAATTCGCGCCACCAACGATTTGAATTTTATGTTGTGGCGCTATTCCAAATAATCTTCTCTCAAGGTTCACTTATCTTTGATCCTAATGACATCTTCAGTCATCGTGAAGTGTTGGAGACGGGACACATACAGCTGCGTCGACGGTGTTTCAAGACACAGCAATATATTTGCTCCCTCCAGAGCAGGACCACATCGATTACGGCAAGTGGAGCTTCCTTCGCTTTGACTCCAGCGTCACGATGCTTTCCTTGTGTGACTGCCCTTTTTAAGGTCCGGGTTCACAACACTGGACCCCAGTTCATTGCGGCTCTAAGATGCTCCTCTTAGGTGACCTTACACTTTTGCCAAAATCTAAACTTCAATCATTAAAGGAAATTTAAAAGGTCACAATATTATAATAAGTTACTCTACTAGATTTTTACGATATATTTTTGTTAGACATTCGCAGAATTGGAGCCACGTCATTATATTCCGAATTAGAATGAGAGTTAATAATAACTTACTTGGTACTATTTCCAGAGAGCATTCCTGCGTGATAATTAATCTGCATCAGACAAAGAGCCACATTGTTTCGTTAATGAATGGCTGAGTATCAAATTACCGATTGTAATATTATGCGATCACTGTCTGGGAAACGGATCTAATAACGTCTGTCATATGGGGAACTTTATTACTTGTTAGAACATTAATGAACAAAAGTGTAAGAAATTGATAGAATGTAAAACATATTATTAGGACAGAGATAATTATATATCTAGTTTAATAAATTTTGTGTGTTCTGATGGAAATAATGTACTGTGTGTACCTGGTTATTATATCGGTCGAGAAAATGTATTCACTTGTTGGTTAATGATTGATTAATGAAAGTAATAATACAGCCGCGACTTGCGTTTGATTTATGAACATGAGCGACACTTCCACAGGATATGAAGTGTCATGACTCTGCGCCTGTTCAAGACAGATGATGACTTATCGGAGGCTTCCCGAGAGTGATCGTGAGCAAATCGCCATGAACTCGAACAAATGACCGCCACGCGCCTCCTCACCTGATCGTGGAAAAACAGCGATTACATTAGGGATCGCTTGACTATCAATAAAAGTCGGATAAAGTTTTCTGGGCCGGTACCCATGTAGCCGCGCAACATATTTAAAACCGGTTCTAAATAAATGGTAATGGCCTAACACGCCGCGGTAAATTACTTTCTCCTCTCTTTTTATAGACAATCTCTTGTGAAATAAAGAGTCGGTAGGTAACATGTGTAACATATGTGACGTCAGGTGATATTAACTCCTATACGCACATATTAAATCTCAGTTTGAGTAATGAAAAAAAATTAAACCGCCGAAAAAACTAAAAAGCAAAAAATAATAAAACCTTTTAAATCTAACCCTAATAACTAAATTCTTAAACTAATGAAGTAAACCTAAGTATATATTTATGAAATTATTTTGAGTTTTAAATTAACCTTAATAACTAAGTTCTTAAACTAATGTAAATATATAAAAGTAATTTTGAGTCGGCGCCAAACAGGCAATTTAAAGAATTACGTAAAGCGTGTTGCGCGCCGGCCGACGCGACGCGCTCCTTCGCCGGAAAATACCGAGCGTTTACGAAGTTAATGTCAGCGAGACGGCAACCCGAGCGGGCACACACCATGGTTGCGGCAACATCGGCAACATCGTTGCAAGTGGTCGTGCGGAGAGCGCATTTTTTATTGTTATTGTTTATTTTTCGGAGATTTCAAGTTGCATTATTAATTTCATTTGGTTATTTATTTAAGTTTAAGGTAATTTAGTGATCTTTGTTCATTGATTGTTTGGCACCGACTCAAAATTACGTTTATATACTTACATTAGTTTAAGAACTTAGTTATTAAGGTTAATTAAAAACTCAAAATAATTTCATAAATATATACTTAGGTTTACTTCATTAGTTTAAGAATTTAGTTATTAAGGTTAGATTTAAAATGTTTTATTATTTTTTGCTTTTTAGTTTTTTCGGCGGTTTATTTTTTTTGTAAAAAAGTTTTTATTTTATAATTTTTTGTGGCTATCATCTAAAAATTACACATGCTTAATTTTTTATTACTTTTAAAATAGTTACCTACCTTACATTAGCTATTTACTGTTATAATAATAATTTATCTTTATTTCAGACATACGTCCATACATTTTACAAAAATAGCGTTAGTAGGGTTGTTAGTAGTACACACAAAGAAAATAATAAAAGGGTGTTAGTAATTTGTTAGTAAACAAAACAAGGTGCACAATAATAACTAAGTCTATTTCCTATTTCTGTGCAGGTGTACACTTGCCCAGTACACAGTAAACGGACTGTTGATTTTGCACGCTAACGTTCTGAGGACTGTGTTGGTGCTACCACGGACCCTGCCCATCATCGATGCAGTTCTTTTCCTAATGATGGAGAAGAAATCATCGATGGAAGCCTCCGCAAACATTGCGGAAGCACTGCAGTACCGAGGTTTTCTCAACACTGCCCTCAGAGCGTCATTGTACTGAACACGTAGGGCGTTGTAAGCCCGCCGCGTAAAGTTGATCCACAGACTGCACGTGTAGAAAGACTGACAGAAGGCTCTAAACAGTAACAGTGTTATAGACTCCTACTTTCACTATATTAGTTGTATAATATAAATACTTTTAATAAAAAAACAGACTTTATATATCAACATGGGTAGGCCTACAAAAAATGCTGCTCGAATGAGAAAAATATATTTAGATGAGTCTAATAATGAGAAAAAAAAAGGTTGGAAACAAATACAAAAAGAATTCGATTAACACGTTCCCAGGAGAGTTTAGAACAGCGCGAAGAAAGACTGTTGAGGATGAAAAGTTATATTAATGATAGGTTATCGCAAGAAGGTGACAAGCAGCGCGCTCGTCGCTTAAATCTAATAAGAGAGCGACTTTCAAACGAGAGTGAAGAGCAACGCGCTCATCGTTTAGGTCAGATAAGAGAGTGACTTTCGAATGAAAGTGAAGAGCAATGCGCTCATCGTTTAGGTCAGATTAGAGAGCTACTTTTGAATGAAAGTGAAGAGCAACGCGCTCATCGTTTAGGTCTGATAAGTGAGCGACTTTCAAATGAAAGTGATGAGCAACGCACTCATCGTTTAGGTTTGATAAGAGAGCGACTTTCGAATGAAAGTGAAGAGCAACGCGCTCATTGCTTAGGTCTGATAAGAGAACGACTTTCGAATGAAACTAAAGACGAACATTTGCTGCGTTTGGATGCTGTTCGTAACCGTTTTGCAATGGTGATACTTTATGAAACTGCTGAGGAGAGAACTAATCGCTTGAGTGCCATGCGACAAGGGGCTTGCGAGCGAAGAAACCAGTGTAACGCAGAAAACTTTAAGAAAGCGATTAATGTTTATGCTGACTTGCCGTGTTCAATATGCAAAAAAAGTTTGTATCCTCAGCAACGTACGAAATTGAAAACTACAAATTTAGGCTTTATTTTGCCCAATGAATTGGTAGCTTTAGGTAATATAATTACTTGTTGCCGATGCTCAAACAATATCAAAAAGCATAGCACTCCACCCCAGGCCTATTGGAATAAAATGTCGGTAGCTGCAATACCTACAGCAATTGATGACTTATCGGAAATTGAGAAACGTTTTATTTGCAGAGTAGTGCCATTTCTTAGAATAATAAAAGTTCAAAATCGTTTGAGTCAAGACTGGTGCAAAGGGCAGGCAATTATTTTTGCTCAGGATGTGATCCAGCTGGCGGAGCAACTTCCGCTTGAACCTAATCAAACTGGATTAGTACTCGTTGTAGAAAGTCGTGAACATTTAGAACATTCTAGGGAGTTTCAAATAGATATAGGTAAACTTCAACTAGCATTGCAGTGGCTCCTAAGGAATAATGCACTCCATAAAGATGTTCGTGTATATTTCCCCACTGTGATCGATATTTCCACGATAACACAAATTGCTGATGAACCCGCACATGGTCATGATAATGAAGAACCAATTGCTGAACGGTCAACTGTATCTACAAACAAGTATACTGCCTTGAGTAACAGTGTATCTATATTACATGGTTCTTTTCATCAGGGCAATGAACGATTAACCGGGCCGATTACCCGAGGTAACCGGGTATCTGTTATCTTCTTCGATATGTCGAAAGCTTTTGACTTCGTGTCTCATAGATTGCTACTTTCAAAGTTAGAACGATATGGTATTAGAGGTCCGGCCCTTAGTTGGATTGAAACCTACCTACTCGGTAGAAAGCAATGTGTTGAAATTCCAAGTATGACTGAGAATAAAGAACTGGAGGGAATTAGGTCTCTTTCAAGATTCAACAACTCGGGTGTACCACAAGGGAGCGTTTTGGGACCCCCTTTGTTCTTATTGTATATAAACGATCTTCCTGAACACACATCTAATCAATGCACATTATTTGCGGATGACATTTCAATTATTTTGACATCACCAATTAATACTGACATAAATAATTACAGAATTGACATTAATAATACAATTAAATCAACAATTTCTTGGTTAAGACTTAATAATTTGCATGTTAATATAAGTAAAACAAAAATTATTCAATTTAGGACATATGGTCGTAAGCGAGAGAAGCTTGAAATTAATTATAATGGAAAACCTCTATTAGAGGCAGAGGAAACTACTTTTCTGGGAGTTGCATTAGACGGCTACTTCTCCTGGAAACCACACGTAGAAAAAGTATGCAACAAATTAAACAAATTCGTTTATGTTCTCTACACACTGCGAAAGACCTCGTCGCAGAGTACGATGTTGACTGCGTATCACGGCTGCGTTGCATCGACTCTACAATACGGCCTTATACTATGGGGTAACTCAACAGACGTAGATAAAGCATTCAGAGTACAAAAAAAATGCGTTCGAGCCATTTGTGGCATTCCACCATGGGAATCTTGTAAGCCATTGTTTCTAAAATTAAACCTCCTGACATTACCCAGTATGTATATTTTAGAATGTGCAAAATTTGTCAGACGGCACTTTGACCTGTTTGAAAAGGCTCAAGACCGTTGCCCTCGGAAAGTAAGAGATCCAGATAGAATAGTTCTGCCCAGGGCCCCAAAGACTTCTCTGTATAAAAAGAACTGTTATCATATGTGTGGACTTATTTATAACAAAATACCAAAGAACTTTAAACAGAAAAAATGGCGAGCTCTAAAATCGTTAAGTGTAAAACGTGTAATATCGTGATTAGCGAGTTGTTGGCTTTTGTGCAAAATAAGCTGGATGTGATGGACAATGAGAGCCTTATCAACATTTGTGCAACGGGTTTCTCCGTGGAAGATATCGATCAAGCAAAGTCGTTATTATTTGAATCGTTGTCGTCGGGCAAGCGTAAAATATCCAGACGAAAAGACAAGAGACATAAGGACCTGGAAGACATTATAACTTTGTTCAAGAATACCGACCCCGAGCTTATTCCTATATTTGTGGCCAAAGAACTGAGCAAACTGCCTCCAGTAACCTTTGACCACGTTGACGTTACGGGGCTGCTAAAGGATTTAGTGTTACTGAAAAATGAGCTTAAGCTTGTAAAGAGTAACTACGCAACGGTTGAGCAGCTGCAGGAAATAAAAAGTGAATTACATAATTGCAAATATGGGTCAATTGTGGGAATAGATGACTACAACGTAAACACACGGAGGCGAGCTGCTTTTTGTATGGATAGTGGACCAGTAGGTATATCACCTGTGATAAACAAAATCAAGGAGCCGACACTGAGACAACAAGGCAGTGAGAGCACTCCACAAGTGCTATCTCCGTCATACCTGCGCTCGGAGGATAACTCAGTGTGTGAGACTGGTGTAACCGAGCGGGACGCAAATATGCACGGTGTCGCGCCAGGTGGAAATCAACGTGTTTCGATGCCGTGTAAACTGTTATCTCAATCAGCTGAGAAACTAAGTGCAACTGTACCGGTTTGTACTACGACTACGCCTATTTTAGTGGCTGAAAATCCGTTATCTATGGCAGAAGTCGTAAAAAAAGGCGGAGATTTCAAGATAGACAAACCCGATCACGGCTGGACTGTCGTTCAAAGAAATCGTTTACGAAATCGTTTTGTGAGTCAGTTAGGTAAGGCAACCGCGGAACCTCTGAGTAATTTTAAGGCGGCGGACATTAAAGTGCCCCTATTTGTCTCAAATGTACATAAAGACACTCTGGAAGAGGACATAACTGAATACATTTATAAAAAAACGCAGGAAAAACTGACCCTGTCAAGAATTAACATGAAATACGATAGAGGGTACAACGCTTTTAAATTGTATGTATCTAAATGTAGAATGCATCTGTATCTTGATGACAACTTATGGCCGGACGGAATAAAGTTCCGCCGTTTCGTGAGTATGAGACAGGGGCCGGTTGAGCAAAATTTTAATGGAACACAATCAAAACAACACGTTGGTTAGTTTTAATTGCAAAAATGTGAAAAGGAGTGTGGAATGTGTGCGATCACTGTGCAAGCGCGCGGACTTGGTAGCACTGCAGGAGACTTGGCTGGTGCCGCAGGACCTGCCTTTCCTGGGCAGCATCGACGATGACTTCAGTTATACCGGAAAATCGGCGATAGACTTATCGTCCGGTGTGAGGCGAGGGAGACCGTTCGGGGGGGTTGCGATTCTGTGGCGTAAAAGTTTGTTTACAAAAGTGACAGTTGTCAATAGTGAAAGTGATCGTATTACGGCAATTAGAGCTATTACAGGTAATAATCGTGAAAGTGTTGTTGTATGTGTGTACATGCCTACAGACCAGTCTGACAACCTACCAATGTTTACGAATTGTCTAGGGGAGATTAGCGCTATTGTGCAACAAAATGACGTGGGATCTGTGTTTATTCTGGGTGATTTTAACGCTCACCCATCAGCACCTTTTTGTAAGGAGTTATTAGATTTTTGTAGCGATAGTAAATGGATTTGCGCAGACATAGCTAAGCTTGGTAGGTCGTCAGATACACATACGTTCTATAGCGAGGCTCATTGTTGTAAGCGCTGGTTAGATCACTGTTTAGTCACGGAATCAGCCTGGCAAACAATAACTAACATTAATGTTGACTATGGCGTGTATTGGTCGGATCACTTACCTTTAATTGTTAAATGTAATCTTGACATAATTCAAACTAAATGTATTTCTGCCGATTGTATTTCTAATGACATTTTGTGGGGTGATAGAGAAAGTGACGAAGTAATGAGTTATTCTGACATTTGTAATGGTAAATTTAAAGAACTTCAGTTCCCTAATGAATTTTGTGTTTGTGCAGACAGTATGTGTGGTAATTTTGAACATAGAAATATTATTGACAATTTATATAATGATATTATTAACATTTTATGTGAGGCATCTGTGCAGAGCAAGAAGGTGAGAAAGTTAAAGAAAGGTAAAACGGTAGTAGGGTGGAACAAACACGTGAGAGAAGCTCATAATCAGGCTAGGCAGGCATATCAAACATACTTAGGACATGGTAAACCTGAAAGTGGGCCTCTCCATGAGAACATGTGTCTTACGCGGAAAATATTTAAATCTAGACTTAAGTTCTGTCAAAACCACCAAGACCAGCTTAAAATGGATTTATTAGCGTCACACGTTAGGGATAAAAACTTTCGGGCTTTTTGGAAAAGTACTAAAAGAATGAACGGTAGGGTAAGTTTGCCAGTGACTGTAGGCGAGTGTAGTGAGCCTAAAGATATTGCTAACCTGTTTAAAAATCATTTTATAGTTGAGTCACCGCTTGCCGACGGTTCTGTGGTGGCGGATGTTGCGGCCGTCACTACCTGTGAGAAACCAATTGGGTTCTCTTCTAAAGATGTGAAAAATATTATTAGTAACATGAAACGTGGCAAATCTCCAGGTAGTGACGGGCTCAGCATTGAGCACCTGCAGCAAGCGGGTAACCATTTATTTAGGGTACTGGCTATGTTGTTTACTTTCTGTATACGTCACTCATACTTACCACCTAAGATGATGGAGACTATTGTTGTGCCTATAGCAAAAAACGTCTCTGGTGATGTCTCGGACAAGAATAATTATAGACCCATCTCCCTGGCCACTGTCTTAGCGAAGGTTTTCGATGGGCTTTTGGATGCTGAGCTAAGCAAGTTTATTAACCTACACGATGCACAGTTTGGTTTTCGTGAGACTTTGTCAACTGAAAGTGCTATATTGACACTAAAGAACACAGTCGCTTACTATGTTGATAGGAAAACACCTATATACGCTTGTTTTCTAGACTTATCGAGGGCGTTCGACCTGGTGGATTATAGTAAGCTCTGGACTAAGCTTGGGGAGGTCGGGGCCCCCGCCGAACTCACTAAGGTATTTTCTTTTTGGTATAACCACCAAAAAAACGTTGTCAAGTGGGGAAACGTATATTCTGAAGAATATTCACTTAAGTGTGGAGTGAGGCAAGGGGGACTGACCTCTCCTAGACTTTTCAATCTCTATGTCAATCAACTGATAGGTGAGCTCAGCAACAGCCATGTCGGCTGTCATATAGACAACGTTTGCGTCAGTAACATCAGCTACGCGGACGACATGGTTTTGCTGAGTCCATCTGTCGGTGGGCTAAGGAAGCTATTAAGTATCTGTGAGGCCTATGCTGGGGAGCATGGCTTGAAGTACAATGTTGGAAAAAGTGAGTATATGCTCATCAGAGGTAATAATAAACAACCAGAACATATACCACCAGTGTACCTCAACGGGGTATCTTTGAGTCGGGTCTCGCAGTTTAGGTATCTAGGGCATGTTGTGACCGAAACCCTGCATGATGACGCAGATATTGAGAGAGAGCGGAGAGCATTGTCGGTGCGTGCTAACATGTTGGTTCATAGGTTTGCGAGGTGTACAACACAAGTAAAGATAACTTTGTTCAGAGCCTACTGCCAAAGTTTCTACACAAGTGCCCTCTGGACCAACTACACACAGCGGGCCTACAATGCTCTCAGAGTACAGTATAACAACGTCTTTAGGATTCTGGTGCGACTACCTCGATTTTGCAGTGCCTCGGGTATGTTTGCCGACGCGAGGGTAGATGACTTTTACGCTATAATGCGCAAAAAGTCAGCCTCACTAATACGCCGAATTCGAGGGGGTAGCAACGGTATCCTAAGGATGTTTGCAGACAGACCAGCATCGCCAGCGGTGAAAAGACTCATCAGGCTGCATGTGACCTGATATTATATTGTAATGTAATCTTTGTATTTTAGCTAATTTACAACTTTTATTTTTATTTATTTTTTTCAATCTAATATTAATTTATTTCAATTTAATTTAATTTATTCTTAATTTAATTTTAACTCGTTTAAATTAAATTTTTACTTATAACAATTTAATTTTTAATTCATTTCAATTTTAATTCATTGCAATTTAATTCATTTCAATTTAATGTAGTACAATTTAATTTTAATTTATTTTTCACACGAGTATTATTGATCTCACGACTAACATAGTTTTTAAGATTATGTAATACTAACGAAATATGGACTTTTAATGGTCTGAATTAAACGTATTTTATTTTATTTTTATTTATTTATTTATTTAAAGAGTTACCTAATAATTTATTTTTTATAAAGTTAAAATCATGGCTAATGGAAAAACGATTTTATTCTGTAAATGAATTTATAAATAATGTTAATAATCTATTTTAAATGTGTATAACAATAATATTAATAATGAATGTATTGTAATGTATTAATTAATAATAGAAACATTTAAAGCATGCCATTTGATTATCTGAAATATTAAATGTAAGCAATAAATGCACTGTAATGTTTTGCATGTCAAATGTCTGACTTTGTATTAGGAACTTATTACTGACTATAACACCAACACTGTACCAATACTTATTGCAAATAAATGATTATGATTATGATTATGATTATGATTATGATTATGATTTAGTCCTGATTCACATGGTCGGCAAAGCACAGGGATTGCAACTGTTGCTAGTGTGGCATTTTCACTCATCAATTCTAATGATTGGTGCAAAAGCGACATAGATTACATGTTATTGGTAGGAGATAAATATTATAGAGACTGTATTGCGGCTCGGGCTAACCCCAGTTCCGAAGAAGCACATATCGAGTATTTGGCTGCAACTGAGCTTTTGCCTAGCCTACAACAATCGAAAAGTTGATATCAATGTTCTTCATGAATCAGCTTTTAATGGTCACGTAGACAATGACAATAGTGAAGAAGGATTTCCCAATTTATTAAACGCTCTAATAAATGTATTTAGGGATTATAGTTATGCAATACTTACACTGAATAATACCACTGTAGCCGTCCATTGTAGACAAGAGCCTGAAAGTATTTCTTACTGGTTCTTTGACTCCTACGCGCGAGGTCCCAAAGGTTTCAAAGCTCCAATGAGGGGTACTTCATGTTGTATACGATCTACTAGTATCCATGATTTGCATAATATCGTGCGTAGAAATTTGATAGTTAAAAACCCGTCTGTGAGTGTGTTAACTCTAAATGTTTTTTCACTGATACCACTTACAATAACACCGGAAAATCAGCTAGAACAGTTGCCGCAAAATAGAGAAATATCTTCAGATCTTCAACAACAACGTGAATCATCTAATTGTCACCAGCCGCAAGATCTGAATACGTCTAATATCGTGCGACAATCGCCAGAAGAAAATAATAATAACATGGAAGAAGACCCACAATTACAGCAAAATTATAATAAAGTAACAAGATATATTTTCTCAACCAGTATGCTTAGGAGTATTGATGAAAGTTTACCTAATTTGGACAGTTTTGTTACTATAGACAACCCTAACCCAGAAGATGAAGTAAGATTAAAAGAAGTTAAAAGAAAAACAGCACCGCCCCTAAATTATGAACGTGAGAAAAGAATGGAAGAGTTGGGGTGGTACTTTTTATTCCCTGACGGAAAAAATGGATTTGGTGAAGAAAGAGAGGTTCCGATTACCCCATTAGACTACTTCCAAGCTCGTGTAATGGGTAATGATAAAAGGTTCCAGAGAAACGATTATTTATTTTTTGCTTTGTCTGTAGTAGAGTATTTTCGAGCTAAAGCTAGTGTGTCAGTTTCATGCAGAATGCGTCAAGGGCAAGGAGAACTTACACCCCAAGGACTGATTGACAATATGCACCTACCCATGAGAAATGTGCGAGGGTCTGCGTCGTACTGGAGACGATGCTGTTCAGAGTTGATTGCTATGGTAAGAAGTCTAGGACCTCCTACCTGGTTCATGACCTTTTCGTGCAATGACCTAAATTGGCCGGATATGATAAAAGCTTTGCTAATTGCGGATGGCCGCAATGTAAATGATATAGATAGCATAACTTTTCCTGAACGACTAAAATTGGTGCAAACATATCCAGTGGTTATTGCCAGACAATTCACAATAAGAATTAATGCACTTATGCGTTATTTAAAACAAAATAATGACTGCTTGGGTGGAAGTATAGTAGACTATTGGTATAGGATAGAATTCCAGAATAGAGGAAGTCCACATTTGCACATGTTGGTGTGGTGTGAAAACATTCCTGATTTTTCGACAAATTAAGGAATAAGTGTAATAGAAAGAGTTATTTCGTGTTCTTTGAACTCTTTGAACACTGAGTTTTCAAATCTAGTCGAAAATGTCCAAATGCATATAAATACTAACACCTGCTATAAAGATCGCACCAACCATTGTTGTCGTTTTGGGTTTCCCAGGGCTCCAAGTGAGGCTACCTTATGTTTGGGTCCGGATGAAGCACTTTCCAACAACGGTCGGTTTTGCATCTTGCAAAGAACTTCTCAAGAAACTATGGTTAATAACTATAGTCCTGAAATTCTTAGTCTTTGGGAAGGAAACATGGACATTCAGCCATGCGGAAATATTTCTGCCGTCGCGTATTACGTTGCAAAATATGCGAGTAAGTGTGAACCTCACGATACTGGAGACGTTGTACGCCAAGCAATTACAAAAGCTAAAAGACGGAGTGGCACAGTGTGGAGCCAACTGTTTGCGGTCTCTATGGCAATACTCTCACAATGATTGGTAAGTGCTCCCGAATGTGCATATCGTCTGTGCCACTTGCCGCTTAAAATGAGTTCTCGCAAAACCATATTTGTGAATAGCTGTATGCCAAATCAACGCTTTCGTTTATTGCGGTTTGAGGGCGATGAAACATCAATTTATAACAATATATTTGACCGTTACGTGTTGAGGCCTGATGAGCTAGAAAATATAAGTCTGGCAGAATTTGCTGTGCGGTATGAGACTATTTCAAATATTACGTGGAGTGAGGAAGATGGTGACATCGAACTGAGAGAACCTGTTGACGGAAATATAAGAATAACATATATACGACTGAGGGACGGTTCACGCATGCGAATAAGAAATAAGCCAGCTGTGTTACGTACACGTTACTATACACTCAATAGTGACAAAAATGGGTATTATTATATCTTAATTGTTTGCCATATTCCGTTTCGCAATGAAAACCGAATTATGTTGGAAGATGAAACTCCAGAATCTTGTTTCATTAAGTTCCAGAAGATGAAACTCCAGAATCTTGTTTCTTCAGAATCTTGTCGCGTCTCTGGTGCGCAGAGTGCGGGGCAGCCCCAACACCGTCCTAGCGATGATCACCGACAGAGTGGATTGTCCATATGTCCGGCAATGTTGCAGCAAACATGTTTCTATGTTGTAAGTGTTCTTTTTTCTTTTTGTCTGTGTTTGTTATCCTGTCTGTTTCCTTTTAGTATGTATTTATTTATATTGTCTGAATATGAGTCATGTGACTTGAATTAAACTAATTTTATTTATTTATTAGGCGAAAAGATGAATTGAGGCCTCTGTTGAGTAACATTAGTACCGAAGATTTTGCGCATGCAGAACAGGTAATTCAACAGGCCCTTGCCCAGGCAACTGCTTTAAATGTTGCCCGTGAAACGCGTTGCGAAAATGTTGCCCATGAAACGGGTAACGAAAATATCAGGAACGATCAAGTTATAAACGCCGATGAACTTATTAACCAATATCAAGACGACTACTGTGAAGATGTAGAAGAAAGAGGTGCAATGACTGATGATATTTTTTAAATAATATTAGAGGTCTTATCATACACCAGAAGGATTTTTTTCAAAGAATTTCTACGGCCATTGAAAAAGATTTACATGGTGATGATGAAAAGTTGTTGCTTTTTATAACTGGAGGAGCTGGCAGTGGCAAATCATTTGTTTTAAAATTACTCGTGGAGCACATCAAGAGGTGTTACGCACCTACAGTTGATTTGCTTCTAAAGCCTAAATTTGTTGAGGTAGGTTCACTGACTGGTGTCGCTGCCCGCCAGGTACTTGGGAAAACATTGCATTCTCTTTTTTCTCTTCCCATCGAAAAAGGTAATTCAACTGCATATAGACGCTTAACTGGTGAAAAGTTAGAACAGGAAACACGTAAATGGCGTAACATAAGTTGGTTAGTGATTGACGAAGTATCTATGGTTTCTTACGAGAACTTACGAATGATTCATTTGCGGCTACAAGAATTCAAAAACAATGATAAGTTGTTTGGTGGTATAAATATTGTTCTCTTTGGAGACATCATGCAACTGCCCCCTGTAAAAGGAAATTGGTGCTTTGTACAGCCACCTTGGAATGCTGCAGAAGTTAATTTATGGCAGGCATTTTCATTCTGCGAATTAACTATCAACATGAGACAGCGAAATGATACAGAGTTTGTTGACCTGTTAAACAATTTACGCGTAGGCGAATTGACAACAGGTCAATTGGAACTGCTCTGTCAGAGGCGAAGGGTAGCTTTAGATGAAGAGTTTAAGGATGGTGTTGTGATTCGAATATTCCCAACCGTCAAACAGGTTGACAAATACAATAATGAGATGATAGCTATGATATCAAAACAAAATCGCGTCTATACAATCCGTTCCATAGATGAGTCTCGTGAAGTTGCTACCTATGGCAAGAGCCCTCCAGATAATGTTGTTCCAAAAGATGTGAACAATTGTGTGGTGGACTTTTATCAGATGTAAAATTAGCTATCGAATCCCGTGTGATGTTGAGACGTAACATATCAGTATCTGACGGCCTCGTCAATGGTGCTATGGGTATTGTAAAAACAATAAAATGGCCATCACTACGCAGGGATCAACTAGAGGAAGGGGAATTACCGGACTGCATATTAGTAAAATTTTACGATGAAAGCATAGGAGGCAGACTAAAAAATAGCGATGGTTGTGTCGCCATACCTCCAGTGGTTGCAACTTTTCAAGGTACGAAGGGTTATGGGGACATTGAGCGCAGGATGTTGCCGATAATTTTATGCTGGGCCGTCACGGTACACAAATTACAAGGTACGACCCTTGATACAGCTGTAATCGACCTCGGAAAGAAAGTGTTTGCCAAAGGGCAGGCATATGTGGTACTGAGTAAAGTAAAAACACTTGAGGGTATTGCTTTATCTGATCTAGAGCCAAATAAGGTATTAAACAAACCTCACGATGAACGAGCTTTAGCAGAAATGCAGAGACTGAGAGGTCTACACACAAGAGACTGACAACCCTGAGGGTCATTCATCGTGGGGTTTTTATTATTTTATATTTATAGTTACTGGAATACACAACTGAGAATTAAAATCTGTGAGTGAACATTAAATCACCTCAATTTTCCCACCATTAGGGTGGGTTTTTTTTTCAATTTATATTGGATTAATTATGAGGTATACCTTATCCAATAATAAAAAAAAGAATTATCAAAACATGATTACTCTGTAAAAAGTTATATGTGGTCGAACATTACAATCAGTGAGTGAACAATCAATCATCCCCTGTTTTCCTACCTTTAGGGTTGGATTTCTTTTTCCAAACTTATATGGGACCATCTATGGAATATATCCTTTCCAATAAAAAAAGAACTATCAAAATCGGTCCACACTGTAAAAAGTTATGCGTGATCATACATAAAAAAAAAAAAAAATACGCGTCGGATTGAGAACCTCCTTCGTTTTTTTCGTCGGTTAATGAAAAAGTATTAAGTAGTTGGCACTCGAAATATAAATGGATTATTTTGTGAATATATTTTTTGTGAGGGTATAATGTTACCTTAAAATTAGGCTTGCAACGAATAGTATATTTGGCAATATACCGAATACCGAATATTCGGCGAGGTCCCTAACCGAACAGCCGAATATTAAGCAAAAGTATTCGGCCGGATTTTAGCGCTAAAACTTGTACAGACGTGATTGTTTAGCGCTCGTTTGTTCTTACCATTCTACCGCTGTCACTGTCAAACGTCAAAAATATAGTTTGCCAACAGCCTTGACGAGAACCCGCCTCTTTTCGGGCCACTTGTTGTTAAACCCCAATTTCTCGATATTTTACTATGAAACTCATATAAGATTGTGGCTGTTTCGTAATGTGTACAAGTTTTCCTATTCGGTGTATGACATTTATGTAATTTGGTTCGGAATTAAAGGAGTATCATTCAAATTAAAAACGAGTTTTGTTATTTTCGTCCCATTTTTATCATTAAAGGTCCCAGAACTTTTAGTAAAAGACATATTTTAACCTTATCCTTCTAAATTTTGATTAATACAATAATTCAAATACATAGAATCCTTAACTTTTCTAATACAGAAGATGATTATGTACCTGTGTTATGTACCAATGACTACTTAAATGATTATAAGGGAAATGAAAAGATGAATATATACGTAATAAATCGATTTTTTTTTCATTGTATCAATTATCTCCCAATAACAAATATATTACTTAAGTATTCGGTATTCGGCCGAATATAATAAAAGCAGCCGAATAGGCCGAATACCGAATAGTAACCAAATATTCGTTGCAAGCCTAATTAAATAATATCTGGATGACCGAGCTTTGCTCGGTATTTTTTGGTAAATCGTGTTTAAAATAATAAGTTTATGTTCAAGTTGATTATCGATAAAGGTGGTCATTAAAAACACGAATAAAACGAAATTTTATAAAAATGAATCCTAGCTAGATCGATTTATCGCCCCCGAAACCCCCTGTATACTACATTTCATAAAAATCGTTGGAGCCGTTTCCGAGATTCAGATTATATATATATATACAAGAATTGCTCGTATAAAGATATAAGATAACGGGAGCGGTGGTAGATGGAAACTGATACTCCTGAAACAGGATTTACCGTCGTTAACTGTGTACTGAATGGCATTGAAGTATGAAAAAGCGATACGATTTACAAAGCGGGAATGATAAAATATATCTACTGAAAGAATCCACCAGGGAGAGCTGTTGTTGAGTTTGGACTGTTAATTGCGTGTTTGTCTAGTTCGTGACTGCTATGTCGCAATCCATGCCTTGTAAAGTACAATATGAATTGATCTTGCCCGATACTTATCTTAAAATGATTTACCCCTAACGATTTATGACCAATAAGAGATCTGGTCTCACTTGATCTTAGGTAGTCGAACTTTTTGTTACGTAAACTTACAGTTTGAAATACGAAGACAAGTTCCTTAATCAATTAAACTAGGCCCAAATATTGGCAGAAAATGAGCGAAGTTATAATAATAACTCTCATAACGTGTATTTTAGGTCTCGGATAGATCGATCTATACATCTTGAATAGAATAGAATAGAATAGAATAAAATTTATTTGCTAAAAAACATGGTAAAAAAGATGGTAAAAAAAAAATATCAAGAGCGTACATGTTTTTGCTTAACAGTTATAAGCGTACAAATTTACACAAGCACTAGCTTTTGCCCGCGGCTTCGCCCGCGTGGATGTCGGAAATTAACGCAGGTATTTACCTAAAACAAAAGAATTGTTCTAAAATAAAAGTAGCCTAAGTTACTCCTTATTAAATCCGCTACCTGCCAATAAAAGTCCCGTCAAAATCAGTCCAGCCTTTTCAGAGATTAGCCGGAACAAACAGACAGGCAGACACACAGTAGACAGACAGACAGTTCCTTCTTAATTATGTTAAATTAATAACAGAATTCAATCAGTCGTTTGTACGTGCACTTTTCAAATATCTTTGAAAATATAGATATTAACGTTATAGGGCGATAATTATTAACGTTTGATTTTTCCCCTTTTTTAAAAATTGGTTTAACAATTGAAACTTTTAATGCCTCAGGAAAAGTACCAAGCCAGAACGATAAATTAATTAGATAATTATGTTATAATTTCACTTATCTCATTAGTACATGCTTTTTAATTTTCGTATTAATTTAGTCGTATCCTTCAGAGTTTGAGTTTTTTAATGCTATTATCTCCGTTCTGACTTCATTTTCAGACACAGGGTTGAGGAACATCGAATGAGCTGCAGAATTTTTTTTGGGTTTGTTTTTATATCCGTCCTAGAAGTATGCGCTATATTAGTGTAGCGCTCATTAAAGGCAGTTGCTATTTCGATAGGATCCGTGATCACCGTGTTATCAATATGAATATTTTATATGCTATCCTTGAAGTTACTGTTCATGATTTCGTCCCTAATTACTTTCCAAACAGCTTTGCACTTATTTTCATTTTTGTTAATAAATTTAATATTTGCGTTCTTTCTTGATACGTAGATGCATTTTTTTGTAAGATTTTTGAATATTGCAAATATTTATTTAGATATCCTATATTTTTATTTCTATAATATTGGTAGCGTAGATACCATTTGGTTTTACAACTTTGTTTTAGTCCTATGCTTATCCAGTTTTGTTTTTTTTTATTACATTTTACTTTTACTCTTAGTTTTGGGAAGCATAAATTATAGAAAAGGCATAATAAGTCGTGAAAAGAACTGAATGTTACATCTATATCGTTTACTGCGTAACTTGCCGACCAGGACATACTTTTTAAGCATTCTTTAAACTTCTGAATAATATTCATGTTATAGTTTCTTTTATAGGCATAGTATGCTACCTGTTTATTAACTTTTATTTTATTTCTTAAAGGAATGCTCAACATTTGGCCGTGTCATGGTCAGATAAATGGAGTGGCATTACTTTAGCAATAGCATCCGGAATATTACTGAGAATATGGTCAATACATGATGACTTGCGTGTTGGCTCATCAACCGACGAAAAAAAAACGGAGGAGGTTCTCAATTCGACGCGTATATTTTTTTTTATGTATGACCACGCATAAATTTTTACATAGTGGTCCGATTGTGACAATTCTTCTTCTATTGGAAAGGGTATACTCCCAAAGTGGTCCCATAAACATTTGGAAAACAAAATCGAACCCTAAGGGTCGGAAAACAGGGGATGATTGATTGTTCACTCACTGATCGTTATGTATAACCACGCATAACTTTTTACAGAGTAGTCCGATTTTGATAATTTTTTTTTTTTGTTGGATAGGGTATACGTTGCCAAGTATTATTAGTACATTAAAGTCCCAAAAAAATATAAAATAAAAACTTTTTAAGCTGGAGTCTGCGCTGAAAAATCAATGAACAAAGATCACTCAACGTGCCGACTCATAATTTTAAGGTTTATTATTTTATGCTTTTCAGTTTTTTCGGCGGTTTAATTTTTTGTTAAAAAGTTTTTAATATGTGGTTTTAGATTATAATTTTACGAAATATCTAGTAATTGATTAGTTATGTTGCCTTTTTTAAAGTATTAATGTTAAAGTCACCTACTAAAACCACCTTTATTTTAGATTTATATTTATGAAATACATGTTCCAAAAGTGCATTTAACTTAAATAGGAATTGGGTGGGGTCGGATTGAGGATTTCTATAAACACAAATAATTATCAACTTATGATGAGTTAGTTCTATTCCGCATGCTTCGAACGAATGGAGTTCTTTGAAATGAAGGGTTTTTAGGGTTCCGTTGCCAAATGGCAAAAAACGGAACCCTTATAGATTCGTCATGTCTGTCTGTCTGTCTGTCAGTCTGTCTGTCTGTCTGTCTGTCCGTCCGTATGTCACAGCCACTTTTTTCAGAAACTATAAGAGCTATGCTGTTGAAAATTGGTAAGTAGATGTATTCTGTAAACCGCATTAAGATTTTCACACTAAAATAGAAAAAACATAATACATTTTGGGGTTCCCCATACATAGAACTGAAACTCAATTTTTTTTTTTCATCATACCCATACGTGTGGGGTATCTATGAATAGGTCTTCAAAAATGGTAATGAGGTTTCTAATATCATTTTTTTCTAAACTGAATAGTTTGCGCGAGAGACACTTCCAAAGTGGTAAAATGTGTGTACCCCCCCCCCCCCCCCGTAACTTCTAAAATAAGAGAATGATAAAACTAAAAAAAATATATGATGTACATTACCATGTAAACTACCACCGAAAATTGGTTTGAACGAGATCGAGTGAGTAGTTTTTTTTTAAAACGTCATAAATCGTAAACCGCAATTTACCGTACATTCAATCAACTGAAATATAAAAATTAAAAAAAAACATTTAATATTAAACTTACAGGTAAACCTATAGGAGAATACCTACAGGTTTATACGGAACCCTCGGTGCGCGAGTCCGACTCGCACTTGGCCGGTTTTTTTACTAAGATGCAGGTCCCTCCTCTTGGTTTATCCCTGCAGAAGTTGGCAGCCATTTCATAGTCATGAACTTGAATGTAAGACTCGTAGCCTTTTTTTATAAATGTTTCAGAGAGGCATATAACATCTGGATAATTCTATACTTCACGTAGTTCTTATAGGGTTATTTCGAGTAGTTCTTTTTTTGATAACAGACTAGCAATATTTTGATGGAGGATTTTTACATTATACGTTCTAGATGGCAGAGTGTTGGTCCCGAAAAACATAACGTTCTTTTGTATTATAGGAAAATAATATGGAATTGTTCCTTTTTCTGCCTTATGGGTAGAATTTAAAGCTTTTTCCGTTTCTTGTGGTTTTATATTCCTCTGGCCGAAATAGAAAGAAATTGTTCCTTTTTTGGGTTCTATATTGTTTGAATGTAGTTTAAGACTTGATCTGTTGCTCGCTATCCGCTTGACAAGTTCTCTAGGATTTAAGTAGTTCTCATTATAGTCATGACAATCTGTAAAGTAATTAATTTTAGTACACAATTCAGACATTTTAAGAGTCTGGCTTTCCAGAAATTTACATTTTTTATGGGTAAGACATACATTTCTGGTCCGATAGTTAAGTTTATTTACATTTAAATACTCGTTTTTGAACACATTTAATACAATAATCAGGTTATTATAGAATGTATCTAGTACAATTTGTAGTTGGGATAAGGTATATTTTAAATTGTCATCATTTTCTCCTAAACAAATCACAAGTTTATCATTGTAGTTTAGCTTGGCATGGCGGCAACTCATTATAATTTGACTACTTAGTGCATTTGGTTTTGTATCCACGACAGTCGTGTACTTTTCATATTTTGTATTTTGTCTTGAGTGTATCATGACAGCTGCTAAACAAACGCACTGTTGAGAGCCAATTATAAGAACTCTATTCGTTGATTCATGTTTTTGCTCTTCGGTATGGGTTCGCGTAGGTATGTAGATTTTTGAAATCGAGGATTGTTTGGATATTTTGTTATTTTATTTCAATGTGTTAATGATTTCCGTGAGAGCTACAATCTGTTGTTGTCCTTCTATTAATTCTTGTTGCAGGTCCGCGATTTTTTGTTGAAGGTGCATTATTTCTGTGCCACTGTTAGCATTTAACTTATTCCCCAAGGAAGTAGAAGGTGCAAAAAAGGAGTTTTGTAATAGCAGAGACTCTCTTTTTCTTTTATGTATGGGTTATTTCCAATTACAGACGAAGAGTTACAGAGTGATTTTAACATTTTAATTTCTGCTGCTAACTTATTTAATTGTTGATGAAGATTGTTATTTTCGAGTATCGTGTTTTCTAATTCATTTTCAGTACTATCCAATTTATGTGTAAGCGCTTTTATAGTGTCTTTCATTTCTAGAACTGACAATGTTTCAGAAATTGTGCCGACAACACTATGAGACAGTTTATTGGGTGTGTTGAATGATTCATCTGAAGTTTCATATTCAGACAGTATGTGGGAAGCCAATCCATCTGGACAGGGCTGTGCGGCTGACTTCATAGCCATAAGTTGCCTACTTTCCTGATCATTTACACTTTTCCCCGGAGAGGAGGTATTTAGGAGTTGTTTCCTCTTTTCCTCGTTGTGATGTTAGAGACAAGGCTAGTATTCTGGACTTTGTTATTTTTTATGCATGTTTTACATCTCCAGTTTCTCTTAGATTCCTGGTCCATTAGCCGGTAGGTTTGATCTGGGAAGCCATCACAAACCAATTCATATCGGTTTTTACAAACAGAACATGAGGCTGTTTTTTTTAAATCAACCGACTTCTTGTATTGAAAACATATAGCTTTCTCTGGCACCTTGCGGTCCGTTTTTGTACCAATTTTAGATGACATTTTAAAATACGTTACGTATACTTAAATTAAATGCCAATGTTCAAATAATTAATAATAAAGAAAAAAACAAAAACAAGAAAGTCAAAAAAGTTAAAAAAAGATGAAAAACAAAACACAAAAATTAAAACGAATTACGGGGTTTGAACTGCCGACTCTGTTCTTGCCTGAGCGCTTCATTCATGGGCACGCCACAATTGCGGCGGTAAGTCCCCTCTTTGAGGAGTGGATAGAGAGGCACCACGGCATCCTCACCTTCCGCCTGACGCAGGTTCTCACCGGGCATGGGTGCTTCGGTGGGTTCCTGTTCAGGATAAAGCGGGAGGATACGCCCGGGTGTTTCCATTGTGAAGATCGTCTAGCGGACACGGTGCAGCATACGGTGGAAGTTTGCCCTGCCTGGGCGGAGCACCGCCGTGTCCTCGTGGAGGCGATCGGCGGCGGCGACCTCTCGCGTCCGGGCCTGGTGCGAGCCATGGTACGGAACGAGGGGGAATGGGAAGCCATCACCTCCTTCTGCGAAGCAGTAATGCTCGCGAAGGAGGAGGTGGGGCGCGTGAGGGAGAGGCAGTCTCTGCGCCCTCACGTCCCTAGCCGCCGCAGGAGGAGACGCCCCGGGCGTCGGGAGTCGATAGCGGACTCCCGGCCACCGTAGGCGCGAGCTTGCGGATGGCGAGCAATTGGTAGGTCGCCACCCGGTAAGGACCAAGCTTGGGTCGACGGCGCGTAGTGTTCCACACGCGCCTCAAAGAGATGTCAGCAGCATTGTAGGGGTCTACTAGGACCGATGCCCGCCGGGGTCGCGTGATTGTTCGAAAGAGATACCGTGACCCTGGCACATGGGCAACTGATGGAACACGGGTGGGTTTTAGTCAGTAAAAGTCTGACACGCCCTCCCGCTCCACCCAGAGCGGGAGAAGTCATTTGATGATTTCCCATCCAGGAAAAAAAAAGCGCATCATTCAATGTTTTTTTTTTTGTTTAGATATCATTTATCTATTTAGTAAAAACAGTTAGTAACCCAGTATTTTTCGTCAACGAAAAGATTAGTTACGAAGAAAATGTTAATTACTTAAGAAATAATTATTAATACAATTATGGGCCAATAACATAATGGGTCTACTAGGACCGATGCCCGCCGGGGTCGCGTGATTGTTTGAAAGAGATACCGTGACCCTGGCACATGGGCAACTGATGGAACACGGGTGGGTTTTAGTCAGTAAAAGTCTGACACGCACTGACAAATTGAACTCGATTTATTGATTAGGATAAGAAACAATATGAAACCATTAAAAATGTGACAGTGTACCTGTTAGCGCCATCTATTTTGTTTTGCTAAACTATTACGCAAGATGTCAAGCTAGTCCTTTATCCGCCAATCAGCATCGTGCACCTTCTCGCCAATGAGCGTCGCCTATTTTATGGCTCGCTCGAAAAGGACATTATGAGAGTTCAAATATGGATTCCACCGCGATCGCTGTCTTTTTTTTACCCGCTGTACTATTTTATCGCAGAACGATATAATTGAATGTTATAAGTTCATAGCAGTCGTGCTGTTTTCTTTAGTGGTGTATTTGTGGCTTCGACGGTTGTACTGAAGTGCCTGTGTTGTGTCTCTGGACATTGCCGACACGTGGTTGAGCCGAATTGTGAAGACTCCGGAGCAGAGCTGCTGGTAGATCGAGCGGTTCACGAGGAGGTAGGTGCACGGTTTCCCTCATCCCTTAACCCCTAGGCACGACACTTGCATTTATCAGCTTTTTCTGTCCGCGTCGAAGGTACCTAATTTTGCCTTCCGTCGGAGCCCCTCCATTATTGTGGTCCTTCGAACCGTAATGATACAGTTTCCGCCCCTTTTAGGTCACCTAATAGGAGATTTAGTGTTAAAACCCGCCGTTTTTAGGTCTTCGTTAGCCTAGAAAACATACCGACGCCATTACGCTCGTTGCGTACCGCGAAGGTAATTATTTCATTTTGTTACCGCTTAACACTAAATACTTATTTTTCTCGCTGTCATACTAATATTTAATCTTATTATTCGCTGTAATATTCATATTCTCAGTGGTATTCGCGAAATAAGGTTCTATTTCGATAACTTTCGCTGAGATTTACCTTTTTAGAAGTACCCACTTGTACTTTTATATTATTCGCAAACTCACAAATAAATTATTTCTGTATACCTTCAATTTAAAATTCTCATGTCATAATGAAGAAACCTATTAAGTCTGGTAGTACGGAGTTTTCGTTGTTGGCGTTGGAAGCCAAACGGAATGCTTTATTCGAGTGTTTACAGTCTGCCTACGATTTATCTAAAGACATAGGCACGGGAGATGATGCGAAAGAGGCTTTTCTGGACGCTAGCTCAAACATTGACACTATTCGTTCCGAATTTCATGAAGTTATGGATCAGTATAATAACTGTCTACTGACAGCCGATCCCACCGCACGCGCTGATTACAAGGCGCTGGTTTCGTTTGAACAGTTATATAGTCGCTTAAAACGTTTGGTTGCTTCTACCAATGCAGACGTCATTCCGTCCATCTTAGAGAAAAAATCTTCTTTCATTAAGTTACCGCCGATTGAATTAATGAGTTTTAACGGTGACATTCGTTCATGACCATTGTTTTACTCAAATTATAAATCCGCTGTTCATGATAATCCATCTCTCTCGGATCATCAAAAATTACATTATTTACAGGGCAAATTGACCGGTAAAGCGCTAGCCGCATGCGCCGGCATTGTACCTACCGCTGAAAATTACGAACTCATTTTCAATACGCTAGTGAATAGGTATGAAGACAAACGCACACTAGCGGCCACTTATTTAAAACAGATCATAGATTTTAAACCGTTAACTTCCGTTACTTCCGATAACTTGGACATTTTTAATGATAAGTTTGTTAACGCCGTCCGTGCCTTACAACACTTAAAAATTCCAGATTTATTGAATTTAATTTTTGTACAAATAGCTATTACCAAGTTAGACAGTGAAACTGTTCGTAACTTTGAAAACAGTCAGGATCAGTCTGATATTCCTTTATTTAATGATTTAGTCGATTTCGTTAATAAACAGAGTAAAATATTGTATCGCACTCACGCTTTAACAGCCGGCGCGCAAGTACATAATTCCGCAAAATCAGCTGATCGCTCCCGCAGTTCTAATGATAGTAAAAAACCGCAGTCCTGCCCGCGTTATAACGCGTATGTAAGCACGGTCGAATCTGATTCAACAGATAAATGTTTGTGTACTAATGTCACACATCAACACTTATTTATATGTCCTGATTTTCATAAATCAACTCCGTATGAACGCTTACAGGTTGTTAGGAAATTAACGGTTGCGTTAATTGTTTAAGTATTAAACATAAATTATCGAGTTGTCAATCCGCATCTGGCTGTAGAACGTGTAAACAACGTCACCATTCACTATTACATTTTACTCGGGATTCGAACCCACAGACCGCGGAAGCGGCGAGTACCACTATGCCTGCGCCGCAGCGCGGAGCGCCCGATCCGGTGACGTCAACGCAAGCGAACGCTGCTGTCGTCCCAATCGCACCCGTGCCCGCGTCCGAGCCGGTGCGCTCCGCCACGCAGCCTGATGTAGCTTTGTGTTCGATGTCCGTTGACGCTCCGCGTTCTGTTTCCTCTAATGCCGCTTGCAGCGAGACGCCGCAATGTGATTCGCATACTACCGTTTTGCTCGCGACTGCTCAAGTCGTGGCGTACGATAGTGCTGGGCGTGAGCATTTAATAAGAATTTTACTCGATTCCGCCTCGCAAAGTCACTTCATTACTAGGGAATGTTGTGAACTTTTACGTTTACGTCAAAACAATACACGGTCTACTACTGTAAGAGGTTTTGGAGGCACAGAGAGGACGTCGTTCGGGACAGTAAATTTACGTATATTTTCACGCTTTAACAAAAATATCCGATTTGATATTGACTCGTTAGTAGTTGATCAAATTACGGACAACTTACTTTCCGCTTTTGTTGATATTAAGGCCCTACCTTACTCGAATAAACTTCAGTTCGCTGATGATAGTTTCGCTATTCCAAGTAAAATTGATATTTTAATTGGAGCATCGCTGTTTCCGCATTTACTTTTGCCTGACGTGGTTCCTGGTGGCCCGTCAGTGCCCGCCGCTGTCAATACGGTGTTAGGCTACGTACTCATGGGGGTCGTACCTACACTCAGTAACCGCCCAGCATGTGTCACATCGTGCTGCGCCATAGTCCCTTCGCCTATGGATAACAATTTGATTTCCCGCTTCTGGGAACTTGAAGAAGTTCCTGACCCGCCCGTTCAGCATCCTGCTGATGCTGAATGTGAATATTTTTATCATTCAACTACGCAACGGGACCCAGTTACTGGTCGCTATACCGTGGGTCTACCGTTTGATAAGGATGTGTTCACACTGGGTGACTCATTCAATATCGCTCGTAGACGTTTTTTATGCTTAGAGAGGAAGCTTGAAGCTTTACCTGAGCTACGCGCCGCTTATGACGAAGTTTTAAATGATTACCTTTCTAAAGGTTATATCTCGCCCGTCTCAGTTCTTCCGCATGAAACTGCAGATGTGTACCCTACTTATATAATCCCACATCATGGGGTTCTCCGCCCAGACAAGTCTTCGTCTAGGTTGCGTCCCGTGCTGGATGGTGTGACGGTATGTCACCTATTTAAAATAAATTATTATATTTCTTCTAAAATTGTGACACGATAGCGTGCCTCTTAGGAGGAAGCACATTAAATCTTAACTTTATGGCCTGACAGCTCGACACGTTACCGTAATAAATAACGATATAATATATTTCTTTAAAATCCCAAAACAATATCGAACTACTTACCAAGCCATTCATTTATATTTTACGAGCAGCAAAGTGCCAACAATCAGTCGAAAGTAATATTTGAAGCCCCTTAATTGGTACAAATTCTCAGAACTAAGGGTATATAGATAAAAGGCGACGGACAGTCTCACATCTGGTTGTCATAACTTGAACCCAAACGATAGTTTTTAAAACAATTGAAAAATTTCACTCAAAAACGGTCGTAAAGTGATTCTACAAAAGTATGGGAATTGCGAGGGTTCTCAGGCTCGTGGTGAATTTGGGATGGGAGAAAGATGTGTGGAGGTTGGTAGTTGGCTTGAGGGCACCAGAAGAGGCGGTTGATTTAGGCTAGGCTGAGAGAGTTAGAACTTATAATAGAGAGTGTGAATATGTCTGTGTGGAAAGGTCGTGATAGCGAGAGTGTTATTATTACGTTAAATATTTGATAGGTGTTTAGTTCAGACTAAGCTATAATTAGCCTAGAGTTAATGAAAGGCGCGTCAATCTTAGAGAGTTGGAAGTAAGGAGACGTGTGATACACTGGCAACACTGTCCGAGTGACATGTCAAAATTATGTTCCGTATTTTAAAATTAGTTTTATTTAATTTTTAAGTGTAATTAAGGTGTAATAATATAACTATATGTAAAATAACTGCCTAAATACTAAGGATTATTGTTTTCCTGCCAATTACCGAAGTAAAAGACAGTGTTTGGTTACTTAACGATACCGGTAACCTATCACGAACAGCTGATGTTTGACCTGCGGATTTAAACGGGAAGTATTGTTCACTTTGTTTTATAATTAGCAAACAGTCGTCACTTATACTTAGTAACACATTTATCCAGTCTTAGTCTATTGGTTAAATTGCAAACTTTAACTATGCAAAACTAGAACTAAACTTTTAATCTAGGCATCCTACCCACTTATGTAAAAGTAATATTAAGACAATAAAATCAATATATCTTGTACTTAATCTAATCTCAATAGTTGCATTTAGATAAGATACACCAGCCTATCTCATCAACCTTAACATTAACTATTATCTATTATCATTAATTTCTCCCATTTTCCCTTTCACTTCTAGCTTTCCATTTTTTTATTTATCTTTCTAAGTAGTTCTCACTGTTCCTTTAATTATCCTTTCAGTACTTACGCTTGAAACCATGCCTGTGATGACCCGTAAAGCTGCTGCTCAGGAATTGGAGCTTAAGTTGAGAACGACCCTTC
Source organism: Aporophyla lueneburgensis (assembly GCA_932294355.1). Classification (NCBI taxonomy): domain Eukaryota; kingdom Metazoa; phylum Arthropoda; class Insecta; order Lepidoptera; family Noctuidae; genus Aporophyla; species Aporophyla lueneburgensis. The sequence goes on along the minus strand of OW028744.1, from coordinate 31,831,057 downwards.
ACGAACTACAGGCTTCCAAAATTAAATGTCAAGAGCTGTTAGACGAGAGAGAGGAAAGTGAGAACCAAGTCGAGAAAGTTGTCTACAAAAACACAAGCTTAAAACAGGAGCTAGTAGACCTACATCTCCAATACCTCAGTGTTGTTGCTGAACGGGATCAACTAAAGGTGGTTACAGATGGTTTCAACAACTGTAGTAATTTGTATGAGCAGGCTTTAAGTAAGGTTAGGGACCTAGAGGATGAATTAATCCATGCAAATGTCAAAATTCAACAGTTAGAAAAGGATAAAGAACGTAATCAGGTCAAAGAAACTGACCATTTGTTTAATGAATTGTTTAATACAAATTGTAACCCACACTCTATAACGACAATTGACCTAACCGAGGATTCCTTACTGAAACATAACTGTAGTCATAAAGTAAGTCAAAATAAATTTAAAAAATATGTGCGACTGAATAAAATTATTAAAAAATGTAATAAATTCAAGAAACATCAAAAACATTATTCCACAAATATTCAATTAAGGAAAGAACGTGTTTCTCTTGTCAACAAATTGAAAAATTATCAAATTAAATTAGAAGATAGCATAAATATATATGAAGTAGACACTCAGCGCTTACAGTCTGAAATTCAAGTTCTTGATGAATCCCTCAAGTCACTTTGTAATAAATATGTATGCTCTAAGCACCAAATTAAGGAACATATCCTTGCTACAAATGAATTGGTAGACAGAGTGGATTTGCTGACTCTCAGTAACACTCAGTGCACTTGTCGAAGGGTATCCAACCCTGATGCCCTCCAGCCTGATGCAATGGTGAACCCGTCCCAAGTTGTGAGTAGTCTGCACTCTATCTCCATTCAAAATATACCTGATACTGTGCATGAACAATCTCAAGGGGTACAGGTAGTAGCTAGTAGTGTTACCCCTTGTTGCAGTCAACTTGGTTTTCAGTCCGTTATGTTTTCAGATAGTATAGGAAGAGGTTTAGGGAAATTAGTTAGTAACAAGTTGAATATTTCGAATCAAAATAATTGTTTGCCTGGGAAATCCTTTACAGAAATAATGACATCAATTATGAGATATCAATATGATTGTAATACCAACATAACTGTATTTGTAGGTAATAGTTCAAAGGTCAAACAAAATGATATAACTGACAGTGTTACTCAGCTTTTAAAGATTAATTGTAACAAAATTATTTTGTGTGCATTTCCATATTTTGAGAAATTATCTAGTAGGAAAAACAAACATATTCATATGCTTAATAATCATATGCAGTTTTTGGTCAGTCACTACAGTGATAAACTTATATTTTTTGACACTAACATTTTTGTTGATAAGTTAAAATCGACAAGGAATACAGTGTATCTTCCCCTTAGGTTTAGACATCAAATAGCGAGGCTATTAGCTTATATTAACTCAGACATAAGTAGTATGTCACAGTCTTATTTAATTAGTGTTGGTAGTGATACTAACACTACTATTGATACGCCTAGTAGTTTAAACTACTAGGTGCGACAACGGATGAGCCGCATATGTTGAATGTTGTTCATCAAAATATGCAGGGTCTGTCCGGCAAAGAGTTAGAGTTAAGTTTATTTATAGAGAACCATGATGTTCAGGTATTATGTTTAACTGAACACTGGTTGAAAGAACATGAAATAGTGTTTATCAATGATGATAATTTTACTGTACAAAGTGCATTTGCGAGAAAAAGGGCCATCCGTGGTGGTTCTTTAGTTCTTGTTTCAAACAAGCTAAAATGTAAGCAACGTTCAGATTTAGTAAATCTCTCTATTGAGCGCACTATTGAGTTGTCTTGTGTTGAACTCGAGCGATACGTTATAATTTGCGTTTATCGACCCCCCTCTGGGGATTTCGTTTGTTTCGAGTCAGTAATGGAGGATTTACTCAATAAGTTAAAATCAAGTAATAAAAGTATAATTGTATGTGGCGATTTTAATATTAATATTTTAGATGTTACTCCATTGAGTATTAGACTTCTCAATCTTTTCAGGTCTTTTAATTTATTTAACTTGTTTTTTGAACCAACTAGGATCACAGCTTCTTCGTCAACTTGTCTTGATAATATATTTAGTGATGGTGATGCCAAAAATAAATTAGTGCTAACTGATTTAACGTCCGACCACTGTGGCTTGCTATCTAGCTTCCCTATGTCATTGTTTAAAAAGGCACATAAACTTGAATGCAGGCCTTATACAGCTAGTCGTTGCACCAAGTTTAAAAATAATGTAGCTCGTAGAATTACACCATCCATAGTAGAAAACGAGAATCCTAATGCAATTTATGAAGCCCTCTTTAATGTAGTGCAAAAAGAGTACAAATCTACTTTCAAGACCAAAACCATTGACATTAATGGCACCTCCGTCGGCTTTAACCAATGGGCTACTCCAGGTATTTATAAAAGTAGAGCGAGGCTATACGAGTTATATGGTTTAAAAAAATACAGGTTTGATACTCCTTTCCTAGAGTATGTAAAAAAATATTCAAAATTATTTAAACAGGTTAGTGCTTTTGCTAAATCTAAATTTTTAAGCGATCAAATTAAAAATTCAAATATTAAAATAAAAACCACCTGGAAAATCATTAACAATGAAACGGGTAAATCGGTTAAACAAGAAAAACAACTTGAAATTATGGTCGACAACAAATTAGTAAATACGGCGATAAGGCCGCCCATTGTATGTTTTTATTGTGAAATGTTTTTTGTTGTAATTAATTTTCTGGTGTACAATAAAGCATATATAAATAAATATAAATAAATAAATACGGCAGCTGACGTAGCACAGGCATTTAATGAGTTTTTTGCCAACATACCTATAACTACGACTCGCTCCTTAAATTCCTCCCCGTCTAAAGCTGAAAACCTTTTGCATAGTAGTGTGCCCAGATGTAGTCGCTTATTTAGTTTTGAACATGTAACGCCTCGTGACGTGGTTAATATTTTTAAGACACTTAAGTCATAAAACACTGAAGATTACTGGGGCATTTCCATCAAACTATTAAGTAATATAATAGACATCGTAGCCCCCTCTTTAGCTGTTACTTTTAATAAATGTGTTGATGTCGGAACTTTTCCTGACCTCATGAAGAGTAGCAAAGTCATACCATTATTTAAATCAGGTAATAAAAAAGACGTTTCTAATTTTAGGCCTATTTCTATCTTACCTGCATTTAGCAAAATATTCGAAAAGTTAATACTCAAGCAGTTGTTAAGACATTTTAATTTAAATAGCCTCCTTCATAATGAGCAATATGGCTTTACGAAAGGTCGTTCAACTACAGATGCGGGTGTTACTCTCTTGAAACACATTTTTAACGCATAGGAGAACTCGCAAAATGCTATCGGAGTATTCTGTGATCTCTCCAAAGCCTTTGATTGCGTGCACCATGACACGCTTTTGCGTAAACTATGTCATTACGGTGTCCATAACGAAGCTTTAAACGTAATAAATTCTTATTTACATAATAGGTTCCAATGTGTAGATATTAATGGTGTAAAATCTACCGGGCTACCGGTTCAGTTAGGTGTGCCTCAAGGCTCTATACTCGGCCCATTCTTGTTCTTAGTGTATATCAATGACTTACCATTCTTTTTAAAGGGTATTTGTGACGTTGTACTGTTTGCAGATGATACTTCTCTTATTTTTAAAGTAGATAGGAACAGACAAGATTTTGAAGACGTAAACAGTGCACTCTCAATGGTTACGGATTGGTTTACGGCAAATAACTTAGTTCTCAATGCCAAGAAAACGAAATGTGTAAAGTTCGCCTTACCGAATGTTAGAAATCTAGGTCCCGAAATCCTTTTAAATAAAGAGGTTCTTAAAACTGTAGACTCGACAGTTTTCCTGGGCATAGCAGTGGATGGCAAACTACAGTGGGGCCCACATATTTCAAGTCTAGCGGGGAGGCTCAGTTCAGCCACCTACGCCGTCAGAAAAGTAAGACAATATACTGACGTTGATACAGCTCGGTTAGTCTATTTTAGTTATTTTCACAGCATTATGTCTTACGGTATTCTACTGTGGGGCAAAGCCGCTGATATTCAAAATATTTTTGTCCTACAGAAACGAGCTGTTCGAGCAATTTACCAGCTAGGTGCCAGAGTTTCTCTAAGGGACTTTTTTAAAGATATTGGTATTCTTACGGTAGCATCACAATTCATCTTCGCCAACATCTTATATATTAGGCAAAATTTACACTCACACGCTAAAAACAGTGATTTTCACACTGTTAACACTAGAAATAAGGACAAACTACGTGTTCCCTTTCACCGGCTTCATAAGGTGCATAACTCATTTGTTGGGCTTGGTATAACATTTTACAACAAGCTACCACCTTATTTACTAGAATTACCTTTTAATGCGTTTAAAGCTCAAGTAAAATCCAACCTTTGTCTAAAGGCATATTATTCCATCAACGACTATTTAAATGACAAAACTAGTTGGTCGCTGTGATTAACTCAAGACAATGTTTGTGTTCTTTCTCCAGTACTAGCGTACCTAGTGATAGGTTATATAGCTGTAAAGCTGTAATATAATTTTTATTATATATTTTTTTTTACTGTGTTAGTCATTTTTTTTTGTGTATTTATTGGTTTTGACATGTTCTATGCTTTGACATATTATAATGATTAGTATTGCATAAAATGATTAGCTAGCGACCTCGACAAGTTGTCATTCAATTCTTGCCTGAGTAACCGGCAGCAAGTTCGTCATGCTCCCTTAGATGTCAATGCTTGCGGTAGCGTCGGGGGTCGGGTTACCCCTTTCCCTCAAATAAGGCGAGGGGGGTAATGGCTGATCTTTGCGTTATGCTCGTGAACGGGTGCTGCTTGTGGTGACTGGTCGTCTTGCTGACCTTGATGTTGGTATTGTTGTTAATTACCTACCTGTTTATTTGTTTTTACGCCGATGGTCCTAGTTTATCATTTTGAGGCCTCGAGTTGTAACTTGGGTCGTAACAGCTATGTGAACGTGATTCAGCATTGCATATGTAAGCTGTCACGCCCTTATGCCAGGAGGCTTTTATTTTGGTACCTTTATTTACATGACACAAATATTTTTTGCTTTTGCTTGAGTATAGATTTCATTTTATTTCCTGGATTATTGGGTTGGCTAGCTGACAGATGGCAAATCATTTAATTTAATGTTTTGTGTCTCATAATGTTACCTCCTTACAATTGTATAGAATCAAGTTCTTCTAACTTAACAGACAGCTGTGCTGCTGGGGAGTTTGTTCCGCCACTTCTTCTTCCCAGCTAAAGCACTAGGAAGTGTCGAAGGGCGGGCGTTTTGGGGGGACTGTCTTTTGTAACTTTGACGTTCAAAAAGTGCTGACTCTAAGCCTAGTTTGAATAAATGACTTTTGATTTTGATTTTTTTTGATTTTTGTGAACTGTGAGGAATGGTGCGAAGGTGGCTGGTAATACACATAGTATTTCGTAAGTAATTCCCTCCAAGGAGTTATCTGGTAAGTGTTAACTTATATCTTTAGTAATAGTGCATTAAGCGTAAGTACGAACTATATTATTTTATTATTCTAGCAGGGTGATCGTATATTGTGAATAATACATAGAAGTTTAGTGTTATCGCAGAGAATCCATTATTGAGTATTTACTTTGGCATGACAATGCTACTGTTATGTTTTAACCAACAATATAAGATTATCTAGAAACAGCATGCCCTCTTCCTAATCCGTACCTTAACAGATATTTGTCATTGGCGGTTGGTTATAGGGAATCGGGGAAAGCCTCGCGCTATACCTAACATATGATAGCCGGGAGGCAGAACCGTAGATACTACATAACTAGGCTATAAAGCAGGCCTATATTTGCTTTATAAACCAACCAAACGTTAGTGATGATTACTGTTTCCAAAAAGGTCTCGCCACATAACGCGTTGCGTGAGGTTTCGTTGTATGCGCATTTCCGGGAGAGGGGGTAGGCTTCACACACGTTCACTAAGTGAATTGGTAGTCGTTCTAAGAACGCTAGGGACCGTGTCTCGTTAAAACCCCACCCGGCTGCTATAGGCCTCTTACTGAATCGACACTATTTAGCGAGACACGAAATCTGGATGCAGTCATCCTCTAATGGGGAAGAGTAAGGAAATGTGAAGTGACGAAATTCCACTTCGGTATGCAACAAGAACGACCGCAATGAGTTTTGCTAGAGACTGAGTCTACGGTGCGCTTGGCTAGTTTTGTGTTACCTCAGAAAGGGAATGTAGTAGTACTATAGAGACTGCTATAAGGGTGTCATTCACATGAGTACGTGTTTAAAGCTACTCAACACTTGTCTTTCTCGATAACAGTGGACTTCGCAGTACACTGCCCTAGGATTGAGAAAGACATTTAATTGCTGCTTAGGGAACGTGTTTCGTTAGAATCGTATGAGTGTCCTCAGAGGTTCTATGCGTTAGGTCTAATGGAGCACGTACAAGGAGACAAACGTTATAAAACGGTTCCCCGTCTCACTGAAGTGGGTAAACTGTACCTACACTGATAAATTAACGTAGCTATAAAAGATGAATTTAAGCGCAAGCGCAATGATCCCTTTACCTGTCCTCTTAATTAAGACTTTATTGCAGAGATTAGCGCTCACCTGTGAGGGAGGAGACTGGGTATTAGCCAAGAGGCCATGTTATGTTCAAGTGAGATGTTGTAAGAGAGCAATTATAATTAGATAAGTTGAATGTATTCGGCTTGAAGTCCAGATTGGAAAAATTTAGTATGCATCGAATAATGTGTGAGTGTGTTTGAGGTTCGATTGAATGAGACTTTCATGATGATAGTTACCTTAGGTTGGTAGGGTTATTAAAGTCATTATGACTAAGTAGGAAGTGGTGAAGGGTGGGCCCTTTGGGGCTGTCTAGATCTACAAGAGAGTTGCTCCACAACTCCATCAAATTATTCTTGAGTCACGACTCTCAGCTCAATGTCTTATTTATAGCTTTTATCTATAATTCTTGAATGTTTGCATTCTTAATCTCAGTTCGATAATTCGGTCAGACTAACAGTAGCACGTGTCGTACAGATATGCTTGTTGTACAACGGGTGAACTTCCAGGGGTTTGAGTGGCTACATCTATCACATATTCAGTCTACGGACTGATAGGGACCATGTCTCCTAGAGCATGATGTCGACATAGGGCCGCTGAAAAGCCGCCACGTCACGTTTTTCAGTTCGAAAGAACTGCTAGGGACCTTGTTCCATATGAACAAGTACGACGTACAGCCGCTGAAAAGCCGCTTGCGTCACTTTGTGGAAGTGTTGCCCTGAGTACTGCAGGTGTTGACGTGAAGTATCGTGCGAGTTACCATTGACCTAATACCTATTACGCTAGCGTACAGGTTACTAATAGATTTATATAAAAATACACTTAGCTTCCCTCTCCCTTGGTTATTAGCTTTCTAGAACCACATCCAATATATTTCTATAAGTGTGAATTCCTAAGTTTTATTTACTATTTCTTTCAATCCTTTCCTTGCTCCTTAGATGTGACAAGGAATTGGACTTCCTCATATTTGGAATTCATTTTATCTCTGTTGGTGGGAGAGTGACCAGGTCTGGTGACGAGCTCTACAGGGCGGTACGGGGTGGGGTGCCGCCCTCCCCCCTACGGGGGGACCGCCTTAAATACTAATATTAACGTTATTAGGAAAAACGAAAATTTTATCAGCCTGGGGTAATTGTGGTACAGTCACAATGGCAGCTGCAAATCATCGTCCGGTGTTTCGTTAAATGATTTGCTGCACAGTGGGCCCAACCTACAGGGTAATTTATTCAAAATTATTTTAAATTTTCGTCTACACTCTGTAGCGATGACCGCTGATTGTAAACAAATGTTTTTACAAATTATGATTCGCGAACCTGATCGACGTTATCAGAGAATTCTTTATCGTTTTAATCCTAAAGACCACCCTCCGTGGTCCCAATGGCCCCCCTGGCTAACGTTACATCCGTCGCAGTATGTATTGCCTATTACTGAAGGTACGGAACCGCTCACGTTGGACGAGATACCTGAACAAAAGAAACTCGTTCACGCTGTTTTAATTCCCGCTGACGCTTCTTAATTATGTTTATGATACTCTTTGCCGCCTTTCGTCATAGAGTAAAATACTCCGTACGATTGTTTACATTTATAGATTCGCTAATTTGTTACCACGTCGCGATTCCGTACATATAACCGCAGCTGATTTGAGTTTTGCAGAAAACAAATTGCTGAAACTTATGCAAAATAAACGTTTCAATAAAGAAATTTTAAATTTAAAACTGAACACGCAGGTTTCGTCATCTCTTAATAAATTAAGACCGTTTTTACATAACGATTTAATCAGAGTTGGTGGACGCCTCACCCATTCTGATCTTAGTTACTCACAGCAGCACCCGGTACTTCTGCCAAGCCATGACTTTTGTTAACTTATTAATTGAATATTATCATAAGAAATATTTACACGCTGGGCCTGAACAGCTCATGTCACTATTACGGCAGAAATACTGGATACTGTCTGCTCGTCGTGCTATTCGTAAGGTAGTTCACGATTGTAATATTTGTTTCCGCGCTCGACTGCGTCCCGTCTTCCCGCTCATGGCTGACTTGCCAGACTGTCGGACGCGTCAGGTTATTAAGCCGTTTACTCACACGGGCTGTGATTACGCAGGTCCTATATCTTACACTCCCATTCGCCGTCAGGGTGCAAAGGCTTTGAAAGCATATTTTTGCGTGTTCACTTGTCTCACAACTCGCGTGCTACATATTGAAGTAGCCACTGATCTTAGCACCGCCAGTTTTTTAGCTGCACTTAAGCGGTTCTTGTCTCGCAGGGGCCCTATCCAAGTAATGCACTCGGACAGAGGCACTAATTTTGTAGGCGCTAATTCTTATTTACGCGACTTATATAAATTTCTTAATAATGTCGAGTTCCGCTCTCACTTCGAAGAAGAGCTTGCTGAAAACCGTATCACATGGAAGTTTAACAGTCCGGCCGCCCCACATTTTGGCGGATGTTGGGAGAGTATGGTGAAGGTCGTCAAGACGCACCTTTTCAAGGTCATCGGTCAACAGCTTCTCTCTTACGAAGAGCTAGTTACAGTGCTCGTTCAGATCGAGTGTTTGTTAAATTCTCGGCCTCTTACGGTTCTGAGTGCCGAACCCGCAGAACCTACCGCGCTAACGCTAGGTCATTTTTTGCATACCGCTCCTTTACTCTCATTGCCCGCGCCTGAAGTAGAATCAGATAATCTCAACTTGCTTCAGAGACATTCTCTGCTTGATAAATTAGTGCAATCTTTTTGGAAAAGATGGAGAATGGAATATTTACATAGTTTACAAACCCGAGAGAAATGGAATCCAAACCCTCCGTCTGTGCCAATCAAGCCTGGCACGGTTGTTGTTATTATAATTGACAATTCACCTCCTTTGTCGTGGCCATTAGCGATAGTAGAGAAGATTCTTCCTTCCAACGATGGTATAACGCGTGTAGTTTCTGTAAGAACAGCTAAAGGTACATACGTGCGTCCGGTCGTACGTTTGTGCCCATTACCTACGCAATAAGATTGTTATTTTTTTTTGTAACCACAGTAGTTTAAGTGCTAGCAGTTAGTTAGTTTAAGATTGTCGCAGTTTATCTTATATAAATCGCAGTTTCAATATTATATTTTCGCAGTTCTTTATTACACTTTATGATTGGGTTTAAAGGTGACCCTTTAAAAGGGTGAGGAAATGTTAGCGCCATCTATTTTGTTTTGCTAAACTATTACGCAAGATGTCAAGCTAGTCCTTTATCCGCCAATCAGCATCGTGCACCTTCTCGCCAATGAGCGACGCCTTCTTTATGGCTCGCTCGAAAAGGACATTATAACAGTTCAAATATGGATTCCACCGCGATCGCTGTCTTTTTTTTTACCCGCTGTACTTTTATCGCAGAACGATATAATTGAATATTATAAGTTCATAGCAGTCCCGCTGTTTCTTTAGTGGTGTTATTTGTGGCTTCGATGGTTGTACTGAAGTGCTGTGTGGTGCCTCTGGACTTTGTCGACACGTGGTGGGCCGAGCTCTGGAGCTCCCAGATTCTGCTGGCAGATCGAGCGGCAACGCGAGGAGGTAAGGTGCACGACTCCCTCATCCCTAACCCTAGGCTTGACACTTGCGTTCATCAGTTTTTCAGTCCGCGTCGAAGGTACCTAATTTTCGCCTTCCGTCGGAGCACCACCAGTACCGGTTTTGTGATTGAAGTTTTAATTAAGAGTTGTTTTTGTATTATTAACAGCCGGTTTCTGATTTGAGAAAACTAGCAAATCTCAACTGAGTATTCTCAAATCCTTAAGTATGCTTTTAAGTATTTTGCGTTTCACAACTGAAAATTGTCTTTTGTCAAACCATAATCAACTGATACTGGACTGAACTGATACTTAAGTTTTTTGATCAAAGCTAACACGTTCCAATTCACGTTCAAAAACCGGTACTTTTCAAAAGCTCATAATATTTTTAAATTTTATTATTATAAATTTAAAATAGACTCAAAAATAAATTGTTAATGTTAAATAACATCGTTAATTTCAACAAACTACAACAAATGAATAGAGTTTGTAATGCATATATTTAAGAAAATAAGTATTTGACGTGTTTGTCTGAATCGAATCGTGAATGTCAAACTGTCAGTAAATAAAGACAAGTTTTATTCGAATTCTGTTCGTATTTTACATAAATTACAAATAAATTGTACCAATTAGATCGGATAATGATAAAAAAAAGAGATCATCTAACTATACTATAGAGGAGAAGGAAAATATTCTTTAAATAATAACAAAGTAAGTACATAGCATAAACAGCATATACCGTTCCCACTGCTGGGACAAAGGCCTCCTCTCGGTGAGAGGGGGTCATAATCTACCACGCGGGCCCAGTGCAGTTTGGTAGATGTCACATGTCTTCGAATTCTAGGATCTAGAACATGAAGATTTCCTCACGATGTTATCCTTCATAGTTTTTAGAGCAGTGGTGGTGATAGTGCCTGCCTAGATTACAACCCACGTCCTACAACTCGTAAATCAAGGTTTACTTGCAGCAGTGGTGACCCAACGGTATCACCACTGGTCCACACTGTAGCAAGTAACACAATAACCTGTAATGTTTACCATAATATAATTTTACCTTTCACCACATTAGTAATTTAGATGTTTGTGATTTATTGCTTCAGATACCACTCCGCCAAAAACCCCAAAATGTAATAAAGTGCAAAAGGACAAGGGCATACCTACTATATACAGAAGAAACAGGAAGCCTGAAACTCCACTGCTAAAGAGTACAAGAGCATCAACATAACTGGGCCTAGGCATGAAACAATGCTAAAACATTTTATAATTAATATAATAAAAGCGTCGCGCAAGAAAATATTCGGCAAATATTATGTAAATACCTACCTATCTGTGATTTTTTATGTAACTGATAAAAGTAGGAGTAATTAAAAATATTCCATTGCCTACATATTTTTATTGTACTACATATTTACTGGTTAGACTGGAAGCCGACCCCAACATAGTTGAGAGAAGGCAGGCACATGATGATACACACTTTTATTTGAGTAAAATAATTTTGTACTATAGGTTACTATAGGTAGGACAGCAAAATTACACACTTTCTTCTTATACATGTTCATCATATTCCACGATGTAGTCATCACAGAGTACTATTTTTAAAGCGGGATGTAGTCATCAAGACGAAGAGTCATGTTGTGAAGAACAACACACGCCACAATTACTTTCAATACTTTTGGAAGTTTTAGTTGCATTCCTAAATGTAGGCATGGAATTCTTCTTTTAAGAATACCAAAACACCTTTCAATATTTTATTTCGTGATGCTATCTGGGCTCTGTTATAGGCTTCCTGCGATAGAGAGGCCTGCCTCTCCTACTAGAGGCCTACCTTTTTGAACCCTGGTTCAAAAAGGTTGTCATGAGAAACCTAAGGCATGGGTAACAATTATCCCCGAGAATAAGTATTACACAAATCCGCTAGCTTCAAATTGAGCTGCAAGTGATGAGTCAGTCCAAATAGTAGTGTCACGCACGGAACCTTGCCAACGTGCATTGATACTAGTAATTTATAAATCGGCATCACAGTTGGCTTGAACATTAATAGAAAAAAAAACCTTTTCTGTTCCTATACAGCTCAGCGTTTCTCCCTCTTGGTGATTTTTTTTATATGTGTGCAGTCTACAGCACCTATGAATCTATGGAATTCAGCTTTGTCAAAGGATAGTGCTGCCACTAATGGTCTCCCTGTGCAGTGTGCAGGCATATGAACATATTGCCATCTCAGTAATGCTATCGCACTAGTCACCCTACCTACCACGCGGCACAACGTCGCCTTGCTCACATTTACAGTGTCCCCTACAACAGCTTGAAATTTACCAGTCGCGTAAAACCTAAGAGCTTTTAGAAGCTGCAACATGGGAGAAATGCAGTCCCGCCGTTGAATACGATAGGTCAGTTTAGGTTTTATTTTGTAAAAAATAAATCTAAACGACTCCTTCATAAAGGCTTGTGCAGACTTGCGCGACGCGACGCTCGCACGCGATTCAAAGATTTATATCAATACAAAATGTACTAGAGATGGGTCGTACTAGGTAAATTTTGTACTAGGTGCACCTAGTCCAAGTCCGTACAAATACTAGATCCAAATACCTATTCCACCTAGTCCATGAAATACGCATACTTTATAGATGCTTAGTCTTTGCGTACCACCGATACGTGTAGATACGTACGTCAGCAGTAATCAATTTTACCTTCATAATTTACGCAGGCTTAGGACTATCAACGTAAAATTAATACATGTTGGCCTTTGTCCTTAAATGATCACAAGCGACACTTCTTTTTTTGGGAGACATTTTTTAAAACAAAATTTGAGAGGTGTCAAGGGACACCCGGATGGAACGAAGTTCCTTTCCAGGATTCATGATTGTTTTTTTTATTATTTATTATGTACAAAAAACCTGTATACACTCAACAAAAATATTCTCTCTCTCTCTCTCCTTCTCTCGCTCTCTCTCTCTTTCTCCCTCTCTCTCTCCTTCTGTCTCTCTCTCTCCCTCTACTTCTCCCTCCCTCTCTCTCCCTCTCTCTCTCTCTCTCCTTCTGTCTCTCTCCCGCTCCTTCTCCGTCTCCTTCTCTCTCTCACTCTCGCTCTCTCTCTCTCCCTCTCTCTCTCCCTCTACTTCTCCATCCCTCTCTCTCTCTCCCTCTACTTATCCATCCCTCTCTCTCTCTCCTTCTCTCTGTCCCTCTCTCTCTCTCTCCTACGTTCCATAACAAAATATATACAGTCGAATTGAGAAACCTCCTCCTTTTTTTAAGTCGGTTAAAAAGTGTCGTTACAACTTTTTCTCTTAATTCCGTCTAGCCCCCTTTCGCAACGCGCCATAAGGAACTTCGTTCCAATAAACAAATTAATTAATGTCACAATAAAAATAGATCTAAGTTCTTAATAAAAATAAATAAAATAAAATAAAAATCTTTTGTTTCAGACCCTTAAAGTCCATTTGGTTAGTATACAAAGAACTTAAAACTAGTGTTAGTACTTATATCTACCAATGAATTAAATTAAAAATATTATTACGCCACAGTGGCATGTAGGCGTATCCAATGTCCCAGTGTGGGGCTGTCCCACCTATCTGCTATAACATTCAGGATGCCGTTAGGGCTGGCGCGTACCCTGCGCATGATGGAGGCGCATCGCTTGCGCATGATGGCGTGGAAACCATCTATTCCCGCCTCTGCAAACATGCTGGAAGCACTGCAGTAGCGCGGCAACTCCATCAACACCCTGAATGCATTATTGTATTGAACGCGCAGAGCGCTGTATGTCCTCTGCGTGTAGCTGACCCACAGACTGCACGTATAAAACGACTGACAATACGCTGTAAGCAGTGTAGCTTTTACTTGAGTCGTACACTTGGCAAATCTGCAAGCCAACATGATGCAGCGGACAGCCAACGCCCTGCGCTCACGCTCAATATCCAGACAGTCTTTCATGTCTTCGGAAACCCAGTAGCCCAGATACTTGAAGGAAGACACTTGCTCCAAGGAACTTCCGCACAGTTTTAACTGTGGTACAATGGGGTATGTTTTAGTACCCGCCTTAAAGACTAGTGCCTGACTCTTCTTGACATTGTATCTGAGCCCATGAGCCTCCGCATACTTTTCACATATCGTGAGCAGGTTTATCATTGCGTTAATCGACGGGCTCAGCAAGACCATATCATCAGCATAACTAATGTTGTTGACGCATACTCCATCTACATAACAACCCTGATAGGTCTTGCTGAGCTCGACGATCAACCTGTTTATGTACAGATTGAAGAGCCGAGGGGAGGTCAAGCCACCCTGCCTCACCCCACACTCCAGCATATACACATTCGACAACGAGCCTGCCCACCGTACACAATTGGTCTGATTGTTATACCAAAACCGTAGAATGGCTATAACTTCTCTATCGACAGAAGTATCATTCGGTAGTTTTTGCCACAGCAAGTCCTACGACACCAGATCGAACGCCTTGGAAAGGTCCAGGAAACACGCACTAACAGGCGTTTTCCTAGACGTATAATACTGTACAGTATGCTTGAGAGACAATATGGCACTTTCAGTGGAGAGACCTAGTCTGAATCCAAACTGCGCATCGTGCAGTTCAATGCGGGTCGCCATATGTCTGTCAAGCAAACTGTCCAGCACCTTGGCAATGACAGGGGCAAGAGATATGGGCCTATAGTTGGAGAGATCTGATGTGTCCCCAGTCTTATCCTTTACAATAGGTACAACCACAGTTTTCATTAGATCGCTGGGCAGATGAGCGTGGCTTAGACAGAGTGAAAAGAACATTGCCAGTACCCTAGGTAGATGATGGCCTGCATGTTGCAGGTGCTCGATGCTGAGGTAGTCATGCCCCGGTGACTTGCCCCTTACCATAATTTTTATAACTGTAGCAACATCTTTTGCTGAGAACCTGACCTTTAAGTCCGTCAGACCATCCTCAGCATCGACCACCTGCGATGCGGAGCCAAGAGGAGATTACCATCTTAACTTTGACTTAAAAACTTTTTTCGTGTCGTACATATGTTCATACACAGAACCAGAGGTTGGGTTACGAGACGATTAATGATTTATCAAAATTTCGTTACAAAAACCGATCAGTAAAAAGTCCGATAGTACGTGTTTGCGACGTCGAGTCAAGCGAGATCACATTCGCATGAGTCCGTACTTGATACTAGACTGCATCATCATAGTCTTCATTAGTATCGAGTATTGTCAAAGTACCTATTCTATAAAATACTCCTATTCCGGACTAGTATCGAGTCTTGAGACTCGTCCGACAGACAAGGATGGAAGGACTGCGGAATAGTGTAGTTAAAAAAGGACAGTATATATTCTAGCACAACAGTGCGTGTCATGTTACTTTTATGCCATTGAATTAGGGTTCAAATTCAAGTGACTGACACACGAATGATTTTGTCAAACATGAATGAGCTATGACTATGCTGCTATCTCGTTTTGCCACATCGGTACATCGATTCGCGCGAACCGCGGCGCGGGTGCTGTGTACTGTACTGCGTAGGCACAATGAGACTAGGTGGATCTAGTATTTTCAAAGTTGGAATAGGTGCAACCTAGTCTCTTTAAATACCTATTCCCTGTATCTATTCTAGTATATACGCCTCATCTCTAAAATGTAACACAAGCTGTCGCGCTGCTCGCCGCGGCGCGACGAGCGGTCGCGCTCGTGTGAAAGGTGTTGCGTCGTGATAAATCGTAGAATCACCTCCACTACACTTCGCGCAACCTCTCGCGCCTGTTTGTATGAGCCTTTAAAGCGGAACCGACTCTTAAATTTTATTTGCCGCTCAGCGTGATGAACAAGTTAGGCCGATGTACTGCTACTCTTTTGCGGGTTTATCTGCGTTGAGGCATCTTCAGAGAAGACAGGAAGTATCGTCGTCACTCATTATGATCAAAATCTCTTACAAAATCTCTAGTTTCTATAGCTGATTACAGTTTGAGTAGATGAAATTGGTGTGTCAACTTTCAACTCAGTAACTTGCCATTGATTTTGCTTTGAGTATAGTCAAACACGTTTTTTTCAATTCAGAAACGCAACTGGCGACCTTAATCATGAGTACGCGTTGTGTCAAATTTGAGTAAATGACGTACGACTTTAACCATGCTTTGTGTCAAATTTGATTAAATGATCAAATCTTGATTAGAGTTTGAAAAAACTCAATTCAGAAACGAAAAAGTGTTTAAGTAATACTTAAATACTGATCAAGGCGTTCTCAAATTCAAATATTTAATTCAGAAACCGGGGGTAAGACTTCAGATGCGAGTATCAAAGTTGAACCTTTTTAACTGTACGCTGCCAGACTAGACCTCACAATACGATTTCAAATGCGCAGTGGAAGTGTGATAATCGTGGGGCTTTAGAGACAAGAGTGGCGAGCGATACTAGTCCGCCGTACGCGGAGCAGACAATATATAGTACAATTCAAAGCCAGACGCAATACAAATAACAAATGACTCACCTAAAATACAACAAAACAACTTACCTGGTGGTTGAAGGACACTGCTTCTGGGGTTACCTGGAGTTATTTATGTAAGTGAGTGTATATGTATCGTGTCGTGACGTTATGAGTATTCTCCTGGTAACAATCCGCTTGCAATAAGGCTGGAGGCAATCACAGCATGCGGTCTTCAAATCACTCATTCCAAATAGCGTCACTTTGCTTAACCTTCAAACTATTTCAACAAGATATGTCCAAAACCCGTGTTATCACGTCAAATTAGAGGTTAATTACAATCACTACAATTGGGTCATGACAGATTGTCCACAAAACGACCGGGGTAAGGGATAACTTTCCAAAAGATCGCGAGATACAACCGGCGACGTGTTCCTTTCAAGAACTTCAGTTTTAACAAACGTAACCCGTATATTTTCAAATTGGGGTTATTTAACAATCAAAACAATAGGATCACGACTAATTATCACTTAAACTTATAAGAAATTTAATACTTTACTACTGTTGTAAATCGTTGAGGAATTCCCTTGACTGTCTGTCTATGGTCTCCATCATCAGACCTGTTATGGTACTTATAAGCCTTATGGGAGCTTTCTCATCAATAGAAACGAAATTAAGTTCAAACACCAGGTAATTGCTGTAAATCGTTGAGGAGTTCCCTCGATTGTCTTTCGGCTCCATCATCAGATCAACTCCAGACCTTAATTAAATAGTAGTGATAAAATTGGCACTTTGAACCGTATAAAGTAACCCCAACAATAGGGAACTGCTGTAAATTGTTGAGGAATTCCCTCAACTGTCTATGGTCTCCATCATCAGACCTGTAATGGCACTTATAGCCCATATGGGTGCAAAGTTCTCATCAATAGAAATGAATTAAGTCCAAACACCGCGTAATTGCTGTAAGTCGTTGAAGAGTTCCCTCGACTGTCTTTCGGCTTCATCATCAGAGCAACTTCAGACCTTCATGAAATAGTAGTGCTTTAAGATAATTAATGAAATAAATAAAAAACGCACTAGTCGCCACTACGATTTTCGAAGGTTCCCTTCGACTTCTCTGGGATGCCATCATCAGATCCTGGTTTCCTTATCATGGGACCACCCTTGAAATATCTCCTTTCCAACAAAAAAAGAATCATCAAAATCGGTCCATATACGACGAAGTTATCGGTGAACACACATAAAAAAAAAAAAAAAATATATATACGGTCGAATTGAGAAACCGCCTCCTTTTTTTGAAGTCGGTTAAAAATGGCACCTCGCTTGATGAAATATTTACGTTACGACGATATATTTTTAAAAGAACACGTAAGTTCTCAGACAGTGGCGCAGCTCTTAGAGTCGACCGCGGTGGCCCTGTGGGTGCGGTGCAATGCGTTGCGTTGCTGTGAGGCGCGCTGAGGCGCGCTAGTTCCAAGATTTTGTTTTAATCTCGCGGCTTGAATGACACCTGACCTCGTCTGCGAGCTCGACCGCGATAACATGTTAAAATCTTAACTTTC
Organism: Aporophyla lueneburgensis; assembly: GCA_932294355.1. Taxonomy (NCBI): domain Eukaryota; kingdom Metazoa; phylum Arthropoda; class Insecta; order Lepidoptera; family Noctuidae; genus Aporophyla; species Aporophyla lueneburgensis. The sequence goes on along the minus strand of OW028744.1, from coordinate 31,812,958 downwards.
AGGAAAAACACGAAACAAATTTTCTCCGACTCAATATTTGCACTTAAGAACGCGGCGCCTATACTCACAAACCACGAGCCGAGACGCAAGGGCAATATTCGGTCGGAATATTGCTGTCTCTGTTTGACAATAGAAGGCCAACGATGACGCGGTATGCAGCCGTGTGTGAGTAAGAAGTTGTACTTACGTTTTATTCATAACGACTCCGAGGCATTTTTATTTACTAGTAATTAGGTATGTTCGTTATTTGCTTTATTTTTGTTGACTACTCTGGGGAATCGTTAGTAAATGTACAGACTAGTAATGCGTTTTGTGGAAATTTCTATACAATGTCGGTATCTCGAATTATTACAATATCTCGAGATCTAGGCCTTTTGTAAAGTCTTACATACCTTTCCTAACTTGGTACTTGTAAACCAATGTATAATTATGTTGTTTGTGGTCTTCTATAAATTGATACATGAACGACGTGAGTCCACCTGTCATATTTATGTAAGTAAGTATTCTTTTTACTAATTTTAAAAATTGTTATCACTACATATTATAAAACAAAGTCCCCCGCTGCGTCTGTCTGCCTACTTGCGAAGAACTCAAAAAATGTTCAACGGATTTTTATGCGGTTTTCACCAATAGATAGTGTTTTATGAGGAAGGTTTAGATGCATTTTCAATTTTTGTTCCCCTGACCCTTCCCGTCGCATCGATTTGCCTGCTAGTTTTCGTCCATTTTTCGTTGCTGTTCGCTCCTTTTGAGTTATAGTGAGTCAACCTTAAAGATAGACATATGCTCTCGCGGACTTTTTTTTAGAACTTTTTAAAAGGAACAATTTCGTCATACATGATTTTTGCGTTACTTTAACCGTTTACGCAGCGCACGCAACGGAAACTCTCAAAAGGAATAAATTTTCCCCGTTTTTGCAACATTTTTCATTACTGCTTCGCTCCTCTTAGTTGTAGCGTGATGTTATATAGCCTATAGCCTCCCTCAATAAATAGGCTACCCAACACAAAAATAATTTTTCTATTCGGATCAGTAGTTCCTGAGATTAGCGCGTTCAATCAAACAAACAAACAAACTCTTCAGCTTTATAATATTATATATGTGCTAATATACTAATATATAAATATATAAATATATATAGTAATATAGTATATATAGTATATAGTATTCAGCTTTATAATATTATATAGTATAGATGAATAGTAGAAAGTGTTACGCAAAATATTAGTAACAGACAAATATATTTCAATAATTTATACATATTTACGCGACGTGCAGATATAAAAGAGGATAAATAAAAAACAAAGACTTTTAACTAACATTTATTTTTAATGTACACGTTACTCTCCTAAGCTAAGCTAGGTTTAGAATTAGCACTTTTTTTTTTTTTTTTTTTCAGGATGCGAAATTGTCAAATGACTTCTCCCGCTCTGGGCGGAGCGGGAGGGCGTGTCAGACTTGTGTGACCCACCCGTTTTCCATTAGTTGCCCATGTGCCAGGGTCACGGTATCTCTTTCGAACAATCACGCGACCCCGGCAGGCATCGGTCCTAGTAGACCCCTACACTGCTGCTGACATCTGTTTTAGGCGCGCGTGGAACACTACGCGCCGTCGACCCGAGCCTGGTCCTTACCGGGCGGCGAGCTACCCATTGCTCGCCACCCGCAAGCTCGCGCCTATGGTGCACGGGAGTCGGCTATGGACTCCCGATGCCCGGGGCGTGTCGTGGCCGGGAGTCCGCTATAGACTCCCGACGCCCGGGGCGTCTCCTCCTGCGGCGGCTAGGGACGTGAGGGCGGAGAGACTGCCACTCCCTCACGCACCCCGCCTCCTCCTTCGCGAGCATTACTGCTTCGCAGAAGGAGGTGACGGCTTCCCATTCCCTCTCGCTCCGTACCATGGCTCGCACCAGGGCCGGACGCGAGAGGTCGCCGCCGCCGATCGCCTTCACGAGGACACGGCGGTGCTCCGCCCAGGCAGGGCACACCTCCACCGTATGCTCCGCCGTGTCCTCCAGACGATCCTCGCAATGGAAACACCCGGACGTATCCTCCCGCTTTATCCTGAACAGGAACCCACCGAAGCACCCATGCCTGGTGAGAACCTGCGTCAGGCGGAAGGTGAGGACGCCGTGACGCCTCTCTATCCACTCCTCAAAGAGGGGACTTACCGCCGCAATTGTGGCGTGCCCAAGAATCAGCACTTTTCGAACGTGAAAACAACAAACCGCCCGCCCGTCACCAATACCTAGTGCCTTATCTGAGAAGAAGCGGCGCAACAAATTCCCCAGCAGCACAGCTGTCTGTTTAGTTACATAAACTTGATTCTATACAATAATTATGAGGCACAGAATATTACAATACATTATTTACCATATCTGCAAGAGCAGTGGTGGCCCAGTGGTAATGGCCCCGACTTACGAGTTATAGGTAGTGGGTTCGAACCCAGGGACGCGCTTTACTTTGTATAAATAATTTCATCAAAATTGCTCTCGCACCGGTAAAGAAAAACATCGTGAGGAAACCGGCATATCTTAGAATTAAAATATCGAAGACATCAGACATCTACCAATCCGCACTGGGCCCGCGTGGTAGATTACGGCCCATTCCCTCTCAGAAAGGAGGCTTGGATCCCAGCAGGGAACGTTATAGACTGATTATGTATTTGCCATATGTCAGCTAGCTATGCCAATATACCAACAAATAAATAAAAACTGGTGAAGGATAGTAGAAGTAGGTTTAAATAGTGTGTGTAACACAATAAATGAACATTATGATAATAAATTGTTCAGAATCGTGTACAGAATCGATTTCTGTTATTTTCTATACTGGCAATTGTTTATCCCAGAAATAATTAAAACTACGTTAATTATGGTGAAACTCACGTTCCCACGGACGTAATAAGATCGCATTTTCAACTGTCGGTGTTGAACCGAGCATTGAGAATACAACAGAGTGCAGCGCGGGTGAGTCTTTTTTTTTTTTTTTTTCAGTATCGGAAATCATCAAATGACTTCTCCCGCTCTGGGCGGAGCGGGAGGGAGTGTCAGACTTTTACTGACTAAAACCCACCCGTGTTCCATCAGTTGCCCATGTGCCAGGGTCACGGTATCTCTTTCGAACAATCACGCGACCCCGGCAGGCATCGGTCCTAGTAGACCCCTACAGCGCGGGTGAGTCTCAGCACGTCGAAGCCCAGTTGGATTTTCACCTCTTGGCGCTGAGCAGTACTTTGAAGACCCAGTGCACGAAAATAACCAACCGCGATTTTATTACGTCCGTGGGAACGTGTGCTATGTCATAACATAATTAACGTATTACATTAACGTAGTCATCTCATAACATAATTAACCTATACCTAGATAGGTAGGTAAATACTAACTTATACAAAATATACTTAGTTAGGTACTTGCTACTATTAACCTCGACCCACGAAATAAATAATGTTTATTTCATTGGGCTGAGTTTAAATATGTGTAAACAATTAGTAGCCAAGAAAATATTAGGCAGATAACTTATAATATATCATTGGCTAATAGGTACTTACTGTGAGACACATCCCAACGTTCGGAGTCCATGTTGGCAGCCAAACCGAATCGTAAACAATAAGGCGGGTTGCAGACCAAGAGCTAAGATAAGTTAGTTTAGCTTAGCTCGCATAGCTGATGCAGTTTTCCATACTTGTGTGCAGACCGCAAACTCTGCGATATGTATGGAAAACTGCGTCAGCTATGCGAGCTAAGCAAAACTAACTTAGCTTAGCTCTTAGTCTGCAACCCGCCTAAATCTAGGTCCGTAAACAAAGCAAAGTTCCTGCCAGGGTCGCGAGATTCGTTCGAAAGAGTTACTGTGGCCCTGGCATATGGGCAACTGATAGAATATGGGTGGGTTTTAGTCGGTAAAAGTCTGACACGCCCTCCCGCTCCGCCCAGAACGGGAAAAGTCATTTGATGATTTTCCATCCAACAAAAAAAAAACAAAGTTCGTCAGAATTCTACATTCTCATCAGTCATTCAGTCTCTGTACTCGATACCAAATCAGAAGAAAAATCAAAATCCAAGTTCCATAGCATAGGTCAATAATAATGTCAGAAATATCACAATACAATTGAATAAACAAATAAAAGTACGCCCAAAATGCTAGTTGCGCTAGTGTGAATGCATGTCCGAGCGCTACACAACACACGTACTGCGAGCCGCACGACCGTGCACACATTGACATTTTTGTGAGACGCGATAGCACTATTAGCTATTGAAAATTTATGATAATTTGGCTGTGTTCCGTAATACCAAAAATGATGAATGAAAACTTAATGAATTTTAAATTGGTTTTCGTTATTTTGTATCTTGGTAATATAAGCTGTGTTATGGATATAATATTATTACAGATATTGTTGTTTTTAATGCAGAAAAAACAAAAAGAAAACATGTCATTCACGTTGTAAAAATGTGCGAAATGCAATTCGCTCAAACTTCATTTTAGCTCAGTTTTTTTTTAAAAAAACGTCACCATAACCTAGATAAATACTGTCTAAAGCCGAATATCATCTTAAAATGGTGGAAATATGCTCAAATTGCAAATGATTTTGGTATTACGTTTGTATGGACAGATTGACCGTCGCCGGGCCCTTAAAATATCGGAATTCTTTTTATTAAACGCCGGTGAAATAAGCTCCGGTTGCCGAGATATTCAATATGATAATGATGAGCGTTTCATTGAAATGAAATACCATTTCTGTTTGTATAAACAATACACTATAAACTTATTTCTCTCTATACAAAGGTCGGCTTAGAATTAACATCTTAGGACTAGTTATAATCAGTAAATGTGATCAAACGCTCCTTTGCGAGAGACTGAAGTCCGTACTAGGGAAACCTTGTATTACGGATCTCCATGTTTGCTATCGTTTGGTGCGAATCGCGTTCTTTATACAAGTTTATCGAGCGTCGACGATTACATGCTTTCATAAATGTGAAGTCAAAAAACTTGTTTGATACCAACGAATCACGAAAACTAATAAGCTGTTTGTGTAATAAATTATCCTTGATCTTAAAACGAAAATGAAAGATAAATACTAAACACTAATCTAACGGAAAATCAACAGCAACACGAAAAATGTAAATACATATTTCTTTTCATACAAAGTGCTCGTATTTAAAAATGATTAATAGTCTAAAAAACAATATAGATTTTACGAAAATTGACAAATATACGAAAGTTGACAATAAAAATGTCCACTCACCTCCATAGACTTCCTGTTGTGACATTTTTCAGGAACAAAAATAAATTTGAACGAACATAAAAAAAGATCAGCTTTTCTATTAATATCATCGCTATTCTCACAGTAAACAAAATAGTCTTAGACGGTGAGCTCATCAACAAGAGCTTGTTCCGTTGTTCAAAGCGAAAAATAATTAATTACAGAATTCAAAACAATCTCGTTACTATTCACTATGTTCTTAAGTAAAATTAATAAATAAATAATATAATAGCATCAGATTGAACGCGAGTCTAGGCTCAAGTTAGCACGAGGCTATTTTATATTCCGTCCGAAGTGGAAGTTTGTGCCGGCGACGTCCCGGACGCGGATTAATTTAAATTAGTAAACTGCTGGTATCAAGTTCTTTCAGCGGTTATAATATCAAACTTGCTCCGCAGCGTCTCGATATATTACGTTCACGGACACACAACTACTCGTAGCGCCAAACAATGGACGCTCCCAAAGCAACGATGTCATGTTTTCTACAACGCCATTGTGAATTCTTGTAAAAGTTTTACTGATGGACAAACTTGGGACATATTTTTGATTGCAATGGCTCGTGCGACAGTTCCGATGTAAGCCTTTCATAATAAAAGTTGTTTAAAGTCCTGGAGGACCACTCGACAACTTTGATGGCGTATATTGAAGAATTTATAACTTGGAAGCTTTGCACCCTGGACACTTTTAACATTTTGTTGGAAAACTTACTTTTAAATTCTGTTCTTATATTTTCATTGAGACTAAGACTTCCTCGGCTATCGCTACGGTCACGTCACTGTTATCAGTACTGAGTCCGGCACTCTGTTATACTATCTTTACAATATTATCGGATTCAAATGGTGAAACCTGAAAGGATCTGGTAACCCTAATCATTGATTGCTAGCTACCTATTACACTATACATGTACTATGCCACTTCAGTTGATATCCTCACCTCGATGGCGGTGTCAATGAGCAGGTACACGGGCTTGTAGGCGCGCTCCGCGACGCCGCGGTATACGAACAATCGGCGCCCACACACCTTGCGCGCTTCCAGCAGCACCTACAACATGAGATCTTCGTTACTTTAATTAGCATTAATTTCAATTAGCTTCAAGAATATTTCGGTGCATGGTCAGACTAACACTGCCTTCTTGGTGTTCTATTAGTTTTCGCAAGGCCCCGGAGTCGGGATTTGTGCCCGGTTGATGGCACTAGGCTCGCTATCTTCTATATAACTCGTGGATTGTGGGTGTTACTGTAGGTACACTTCTGCCTAAAACTTAGGCGAAAACAGGCGTAATGTTATTTTCACAAAAGAATAGTTGTAGAAATATTTCATAACACCGCTCCCTGTCAACGCCATTGGAGCATCGAAAGATGTGTAGATATCTCAACCTGTGACCATGCAGTTTACACACCCTACAGTGTCACACATTAAGGTAGATTGTCACACAGTTATGAGTAACAGAGATGACATGAGACAAAGACAAAGATTTTCTCAACGTTGAAATGCTACATTCACCGAGTCTATCTTAATTTTACCAAAAATTGTGTGAAAAGTCCTGCAAAATTATGAGCAGTTAAAAGCGGGCAAAGGTTTTTCTTGCTATCATTTCGGTGAGTTGATTTACGTCTTTTATACAAACATTCATACATAAACTCACGCCGTTTTCCCATGGGGGTAGGCAGAAACTACAGAACGCCTTCTGCTATGATCCTTATTTACTGTTTTTGCTTCCTTTCTTTATGTTAATTCACCTGATCATACACGCTCGTCTGTTGCGAGTACATAATTTATGTAACGACTTAATTTTGTGTGTAATGTTTATATTGGATTTCAAATCCCTTATACTTCTGAACAACAAGGAGAAACGCTTGCGAAATCATAACTCCACCAAACAAGAGGCAAAGTTACCGTAACCTCAGACAAACCAAATCATAACAAGATAATTTGAGTACACAGTGTACAGGATAAAATGTAATCTCATCAAAAACATTCCACGTAAAAAACGAAGCTAAGCCAAGATGGCTTGACTACACTGTTACTTGTAAAAATGAAACAGACATCTTATACACCGTCTTTGTTCATATTATGTCAAGCCAAGTCCTCCCTTTACAAATTTGTGATTGCTTCTCAACTAAAAATACATTTTATTATTATGTAAATATAAGCGAAAATATGCGAAATAAACTTGATTTCGTAACAGCGATATTTTTTATACGGAAAAAGAAGTGATTAACTTGTTATTCTTAGGAGTTATAGGTTAATTTAAGGTAATCTTTATAACTGTGCAAGTTTTATCCGGATGAATAACAACGTAAATTGGGGTTAGGAGTTGCCTGCCATAACAAAAGGGTGTAGGTTTGGAGGTTTGGGCTCGACTAGACTCACTCTGCCCTGCCTCCAGATTTACTATAACGTAGAATCTTTTCATATCGCAGGACGGTCCACTAGCTAAGATTATACTAAACGGGGTAGCTTTGGCGAGCTCGTTTATTAAACTTGAGCGACGCCCCGTGGCGTCGCTCAAGTTTAATCCTACTTAGGTATAGAAGCCTTATTGGATTATGATAACACGATAACATAATGCATATTAAATGCCATTACTGTGAGGGAAAAAGGCGTTATACTACTCCCAGTAACATAATATTATTAACAAGCAAGAAGCGGCTCGTTATTGCCACTTGGCCTCGTGAGTAGGCACTTATGTATCAGAAATTGATGTCGTTTTTCGTGTCTGTCTGTGTGAGCGCATAATTCTTCTAAACTACGCAACGTATTATGATGTCGTGTCCACCATCATTTAGAGAAGTAATTCCGAAAGGTTCATGTGTATTTATATGATATTAACTCCGTACGCAAAATACGCGCTCAGACGTGGAGTTGCGGACACCAGCCCGTTCTACCTATTATGATATTAACTCGTTTTTTTTAGCTTCATTTGTATGTTAGTTTGTAACGGAAAGAACAGTGGCGAACTCCCGAACAAATTTTTTTTAACATTTTTTTTAGCGTCGTCCTATGAAAAATATGTAAAAGTATAGATATTAAATTGCTGAACAGTTTTGTCTTCAGTTATACTTTTATAGGAAGTCAGGAATTTAAGATATTTCAGGTTGAAGTTTTAGAGGTTAAGTCTCGTCAACAACAGACTCATCGAAAAAGATATAAGAAAATACCTTGTTTCGTCCCGTTTCAATTGTTTACTCTGTGCGCCTACGTTTCTAAACGAGTAACAGAGTGACAACTGTCACTTGTCAGTTTTGATTTTGACACTTGGGTTTGGTCTTTGGAAAAGTAATGGTCGTCGTATTTGCTTTGCGACCTTTTGTTGTTAATTAATCCTCTTGAGTCGATCCGTTTGTGGACAATTTGTCGTGATCCAATTGTTTGTTTGTAAATAACCCCTTTTGACGAAATAGAACGGGTTTTATTTTGGTATATGAATGAAATAGTTTAATGTGATAGTGACCATTGGGACCGCGTGCAGAGAAAATCTACTAGTGGTTTGTAGCGGCCAGGTATCCTGGAATAAACAGTTGAGTTGAAACAAACTGAATTAACAGTTTCACTACACAATACAATATACACTCAGTTACATACATAAATCCAGGTAGGCTCCAGAACCGGTCTTCCTCAACCAGGTGAGTCTTTTGAATATTTGTATTAATCAGCTCCGCGCACGGCGGATAGTTCGCGTCACTCTTGTCCCAGGGCCCACCATCATGCCTTCCACTGCGCTAATTACAAATTGTAATTTAATTTATTGTATGAAATTTGATTGATTTATTATTATTCCAATCTTAATTTATTTTTAATTTATCAAACCAATTATATTTTTTGCTTTTAATTATATAATTTCATTTTTTCCTATTTTTATTAATTTTGTGTTACTTATTTTAATTAATTCATTGTGTTATTATTTGCGCATAATGTAGTGCATGTGGTGCTTTTCTGTAACTAGTGAGGCACTTAGAGTTAAGATTACAATGTCATAATTATAAAGTAAGAGTGTACTCACTGTTGAGAAGCCAAAATAAATAAATAAAAATAAAATAAATAAATTAAATCCTATGGTCGGGCCTTGGCCTGGCGTCGAACATACCTACTTATTGCTTAAAATATAATTGCATAATTGATAGAAATGCATTTTAATTATAAAATAAACTACAGACTATGTATTCAGAATATTAAGTCCAACCGACGTGCGTAGGTCTGTCACATGGTCCACTTTAGTAGGTAGGCAGGTACTTACCTACTTAATTATATGTTCAGAAGAATATTTATTTAACAATCTTAGTCAACTATCTTTAGAGCAGTTAGTTATAGATATAATATGATTTATTACATGATAAGGGTAGGTCATTGGTAGGTATAAAAAAAAACAACTTTGTTTTTTTTTAATTAATCCTCATCTTCTCTAACCACAATGTCATCAAGAAAACCTGTGGGTGCTGTGATATATGGTTGATGTCTGGCCGATCCTAAATACCATACTTCAGTCATTGTATGAGCGTGTTAGATATTTCATTCTGATATTTTATAATTGTTGGGTAGATAATGACATCTATCACATTTACGAAGCATTGAACCAATATAGAAGTACCTAATTTGACTAGATAGTGTTTACAAAAACTGACTCGTCTTAAACAGTTAAGTAGATTTTAGTACTAGAAATAATTAATACGTTTTTAGGGTTCCGTTGCCAAATGGCAAAAAACGGAACCCTTATAGATTCGTCATGTCTGTCTGTCTGTCTGTCTGTCCGTCCGTCCGTATGTCACAGCCATTTTATTCCGAAACTATAAGAGCTATGCTGTTGAAACTTGGTAAGTAGATGTATTCTGTGAACCGCATTAAGATTTTCACACTAAAGTAGAAAAAAAACAATAAATTTTGGGGTTCCCCATACATAGAACTGAAACTCAAAAATGTTTTTTTTCATCAAACCCATACGTGTGGGGTATCTATGAATAGGTCTTCAAAAATGGTAATGAGGTTTCTAATATCATTTTTTTCTAAACTGAATAGTTTGCGCGAGAGACACTTCCAAAGTGGTAAAATGTGTGTACCCCCCCCCCCCCCCCCCCGTAACTTCTAAAATAAGAGAATGATAGAACTAAAAAAAAATATATGATGTACATTACCATGTAAACTACCACCGAAAATTGGTTTGAGCGAGATCGAGTGAGTAGTTTTTTTTTAAAACGTCATAAATCGTAAACCGCAATTTACCTTACATTCAATCAACTAAAATATAAAAATTAAAAAAAAAAAATATTTTTAAACCGAGAATACCTACAGGTTTGTACGGAACCCTCGGTGCGCGAGTCCGACTCGCACTTGGCCGGTTTTTAATTATAATTGTAGTATATCGTAGGTTTCATATTGCCATTTTACTTTATTAAGCTGATCCAAACGACTGGTACAATACTGTCAGTTCATATTGATATTCTTTTAATGATTCGTAACTACGAAGAAGTTACGAATCAGTCCTTATTAAATTGCTAAATTATCTTAAAATGTTTTTAAACTGTTTCACTACATAACAATGGTTTACTATTATCTGTGTTAGAAGTTATTAAGCCAAAATGTGTAATGATCTATCATTTGTTCAAAATGGCGGGAGATGTCTGACGATTTTATTAGATTGACATTTGTAGGATATAAAAAGGATTTAAATTACTTTATCGGGGCACCCGGCTGGAGGCCTAAAAAGGTAACTTTTTAGAACTCGCCGGGCCACAATCCGTTTAAGTAGTAACAATCTTTTCAGGATTAACTACGAGATGCCCCACAAAAAAAAAAAAAAAAAATATCGGGGCAGTTCCTTGGATGATTAGTTGGTTAGTTCTAGTGCTGTGGTTGTGTGGAAAAGATCGACCAGAGGTCATGAAAGTTAAGTAATTTGATATTATGTAACACTTATTGCTTATGATGTAAATATTGTTGTACCATTTATGTTGTTGCCAATATTGCTAATGTTTTAAATCATATAAAATGGAATATTCATATTCTTTCTTTGCCTAGCTATTGTTATTATTGTGATTATGTTGCTATTATTCTGATATCTCTTGGACAATGGTCCAAGAGATAGAATTAAATGTATTTAAGATAATGATATTTTATGGCAATGTAAGAAGTGTGTTGATATAATACTTTAATACTGTTTCCATGGAGTTTCTTGTCCTTCTTCTCCATGAAGACCTAGTTTTGGAACGGACAACTAGCTTTCTGATTAATTACTGACAAGCCTAATTGAAGTAAATATCTAGTCTTGTCTTTTTGTGCTTTACTGAGTGAAACCTTTTCCCATCAAACCATATAGGTACATACATAAGAACCTTCATACACAATAAATAAGCCGTAACCATTTTGATACACAAAGTGTTTCGGAACGAACACTTTGTTACTCTATGCGATTTCGGAACGCGCCGCCCGAACGGAATGACATCTGACTTGTCAAGTTTGATTTTTGACACTTGTCACTTCCTTTTCCTCCCCTTTTAGTTTGGTCTTTGAGAGCGTCGGACAGATTTTTGCTTCCGCGAGTTTTTTGTAAATCAATCCTTGAAAATCGGTCGTTTTTGCGGACAATACGTCATGACCCAATGATATTGTGTTAAATAACCCCATTTGGTGAAGGAATACGGGTTTAGTTTCTTGACATTAAAGAACATTGAAGGTTAAGTGTGGGAGACCGCATGTCTGGACGCCAGACCTCTTGAAGCGGCAAATGGTAACCTGTTCCTGAGAATACTTATTCATAACCTCACAACACGATACATACACACTCACTTACATACATAACTCCAGGTTGGCACCAGAGCAGTGTCCTTCAACCAACAGGTAAGTTCTTTTGTTGTATTGTAGTTAAGTTACTTGCAATTGTTCTCTTATATATTGTCTGCTCCGCGTACGGCGGACTAGTTTCGCTCGCCACTCTTGTCTCTAGAGCCCCACGGTTAGCACGCTTCCACATAATAATTAAAACCTATTGTAGGGGTCTAGTCTGGCAGCGTACATTTTTGGTATTCAGAGCGCGGTTATAAGACATAACCACCAAATTGGTAATTTACAGTAGGCTAATTACTTGGCAGTCTCTATAAGGGAAGTAGTAATGCGCTGTAAATGTTTGTTAATGGTAATTAATTGTTATTTGAAATAATTTGTTTAAATTTATTGAGTCGAGTAACTCATGTTGTCGGGTAAACTGAAGTTACCATAGTCAGCCTGGTTATATGCTAACAGTGTTGATTGGCATTATTGAGCATTAACATTGAAAATTGGAATAAAGGTTTATTATTGTTGTACCGTTGACATTGGTTTGAATTAAAACAAAACTTTATTTTGTTCATTAAATTGGAACCAGTATTTTGTTATTTCTTGAGTTGCGGTCTACCAGTTTGGTAGTTTGATTGTTTGCTTGTAGTTATTTTGTAATTGATTGTTTGAACTTGTTACTTAATTACCTTTTGCTTGGTTTATTTTAATTGTATTGTTTGTGCAATGGCACACAAAGCGGTGAGAGAGGCAATCAGTGGATTGACCACACAGCTGCGGTGGTTCACTTCAGCTCTGACGTGTAAATCCAATACACTGTAACTCGAGTTACAGTGTTTTGCCTTAATAGCGCTCATTTGATTATTTCGAGGCAGATACATATCCCTATATTGTTATTTTTTCATTTTATGGTATGTACAAGGAGATATGAGCAAATACTAAACACTGTATTTTAGTTACATTTATGATTTGTTATGCCATAACACTGTGATTGTAGTTACAGTGTTTTTGCTGAATAAGTTTACGCGAGATACGTTGAAACTCAGACATACTTACAGTGTTTTTGATAACCAAACAACCTGGAGACGTCGCGCGCGGCGACATGTCCCAGTAGGTGTGAATTTTACAGGCATTTACAAAGTGTTTCAACTATACTGCTTAGAGAAAAATTTGAAAGTTTGTAGTTGGACACATTTTCACCATATGATAAAACATCTTAATCTTTCTACAGCAGAACCAGCTCAAGATATTTGCACAAAATGTAGAAACCATGAGTTAAAACATAAATTTAATAATTAATAATCCTATGCCGTGTAATTGTAATGACTGTATAGACTTAGGCAAACATTTCGAAAACAAAAGAGATTCAAGAAGAGATTTGATATCAATAGAAGAAATGTGTAAATATTGTGATGGGTGAGACATGCTATAAGCTGTATATATGCAAAAAGTTAGAGAATTTAGTATGCCACTGTTAACTACAAAAAAATACTTTTTCTCAAGAAAGTTCGTACTTTTCAACGAATATTTTATGCCCCCTGGAAAAAAACAAACAAGCTGTCTGTGCAGTTTGGCATGAGGGAGAAAGTGGTGGAAAAGCTTATAAGTAATATTGCTTCTACATAAACTCATTTTCTCAGAAAATATTGCAGAGATCTATAGTCTGTAAAAGTTTTCTTAGATAACTGTAATGCTCAAAATTAAAAACAAAATACTTTTGTCTGCTTCCATAAGAGTTATTAATGATAAAATGAAAAATTTAGACAAAATTACTCTGGAATACTTTGAGCCAGAACACACTTTTATGGCCACAGATGCTGTACATGCTGCACTTACAAAAAAAAAAATCTAAGGGCCAAGTCTACGATATAGAGGATTTTATTTTCAATATCATAAATTCACGAAAAAACATGCCAGTCGATTTATTAGGTCACAAACAAATGATCATATTCAGTAATGATCCCAAAGCAGCATTCCCCAAAGAGAATATACACAACCTGAAAGTCATAGAATTCAGAAGAAATAATCATTATTATACAATGCAGAATTTAAGGAGATATTTTTTTTTTGAATAATAAAATAGAACTTGAATTGCGGAAAAAACTTACAAAGGGTGTAACTGATATTTTGGAAGAGATACCTAAAGAGATTGAACCTAGAGGTATTAGCGAGACAAAAAAAAAGAGTTATTTGCACTGTGCAAATCAATGCCTCAAAGAAGAACAATTTTTATGAAAATCTTGTTGTCTCGGAATCACCCAATCTTGACGAAAACATTGACTTTGATTTAATATAATAGTAAACCTAAGACTTCAAAGTAATTCATAGACTGATTATTAACAAAACGTGGATGTCATGATTAAATTGTTCCATATTTTATTTGCATTGTTAGTTTTATAATGCCCTTTTAATTACGATTTGATTCGAAGAGAGAGATAATGATCGATTTGAAAAGAATTCATTCCTGGGGTAAGCTTTTTTTCATTTCGTATTTTTGTTTTATTTCACTAAATATTTTATTTATTACTTACTAAATATTTTTGATCTTTCGTGTTATTGTGACTTGATTGATATTTTTTTTATTGTTTCAAGATTTGATTCGAAAAGAAAGATTCATTACCTACATACTTTAGCTTTTTTTTTGTTTATATTCTAATAAACATTTTTTTATTTTAAAACAGGATTTATAGTCTTTGACGTAAACAAAATTGAACAAGCAAAATATACGATGTTATTGCAAACTATTGTTATTCTTTCTTCTTTCGGACGCCTTATTATTGATAAACTAATACATTGTATTTGAAAATACAGTATTTTTGTATGATCCAGTAGTTCTTTTCTAATAAAATCAATACACTGTAACTAAAGATACAGTGTTTTGCTCAAACAATCGAGAACATTTATTTAAGTTTTATAGAGACAATACACGTTTACTTAGTTAATTCTAATTGTATAGATATCATGGTTGTAAACTGTACATGGCTAGATAAAACGTAAAATTACCTTGAATTTGATACCTGCCACATAACATAATGTTATAATAATATTACCAAAACATGCTAAAAACCAAAAGAAGTTTTAAAAGCCCTTTTCTCGAAATGGGCATTGCTGAGATACAGTGTTTTGGATTCACACGTCAGAGCTGCAGCGACTGCTGAGCGCCAGGATCTCGAAGGGATCACTCTTGCTCGGTTCGAGCAGTTGAACGTAAGACTCGGCAACGTTGATGCTCTGCTTACCCGCTACAACTAGTACATTTGTGATGTGGCTCTGGAAGTGCTGGACCAGGCAGCACGTGACAAGGTCCTTGCTGACTACGACCAGATCTTGGACCTGGGGGATGTTATTGGTCAACGTGCTCGGGAAATATTGCAGAGCCAGACACCAGTCCAGGTCAAGCCGGAGACCTCGGTTGTTTCAGGTCCCGGACTATTGAGTAGACTGCCTACCTTGGAACTGCCACACTTTAACGGTCGCTTGGACCAGTGGTTAGGTTTCCAAAACCTGTTTGAAAGTTTGGTTGATGCACGCTCGGACCTCAGACCCGCCCAAAAGTTGGCCTATTTGTTGTCTGTCCTGGAAGGTGAGGCCCGAGCCTTGGTACAGCATTTGTCGGTGACTGACTCAGCCTACCCTACCGCTTTAGAACTACTCACCCGGCGGTATCAAAACAAACGTTGTTTGGCTGATGTTCACATCAAACAGATTTTGGGGTTACCGGTCATTACAAGATTATCAGCAGCGTACTGACCTGTTGAACCCGTTGGTGGCAGCGACCAACGCTTTAAAGCGATTGGAGTTGCCGGTGGACCATTGGTCTTACCTTTTGGTACATGTGGTGCTGCAACGTCTTCCTGCTGATTTGAGGGCTCGTTTCGAGCAGAAGTATGGTGGGGATAGTGTCACACACCTCCCCCCATTTGGTGACCTCGTCAAATTTTTGGAGGATGAGTGTCGGTTTATGGACAACTCTAGCGTTGCCACCGAGTCACGCCAACCGTCTTCCCGGCCACGAGACCAGGGACGGACTAGGGCTCGCGGGCCTGTTGATGGTCGCCCCGCCGCTCGTTTTGCTGGCACCCAGAGTCGTCCTGGTTGTGAGTTTTGTAAGGACACGGGGCATGGCATGGCAACTTGCGCGGCCTTTTTGAAATTGCACGTGAGTGCCCGCCGCCGAGTTACCAGTGCACGCCGTCTGTGCTTCTCATGTTTGGGGGCTCACTTCCATCGGGACTGCCCCAACCCCCGCCCTAGTGGAATTTGTAGGGGGTCCCATTTGGACCTATTGTGCGCTAACGCGAACCACGCTGGCAGACCAGCCTCTGTTGAAGGTTCGCGTACGAGGGGGCACCATGGAGTTGGTCACCGGGCTTCTGCCTCGCCGGTTCAGAACCGGGGAGAGGCCCGCAATTTTGAGCGCCGCACTCCACCCCCCGCGCAAGTTGATCGGGAGCCGCGCGATCGCCATTTGGTCTCCCCACGTAAAAGTAATTACGTAGCTGTTGCTAGGCAGCGCTGGCCAGACCAGCACCGCCTTCCCTCCCCTCCTTTGGCGGAACGTCCCCGGTTGGAGTCACGCCCCCCGCCATTCAGGCATCCGGTGGGATATGCCCTTCCAGCGATGGCGCGTGGCTCGGGACACCGCGCGGACGAGGAATTTGACCTTTATCCTCGTCGGGAAAGACTTGAGCCTGGGTGCGGCGATCGGTCGCCGCCCAGGCATTGTTAGGACATTGGCGCCTGCCCCGCTAAGGAACCCCCTCAGATCGAAACGGTTTTGTTGCCAACAGCATCGGTCAGGGTCTGGGGACCCACGGGGAATTCTGTTGTGGTCCGTGCCATTTTGGACACGGGAGCCCAGGGTTGCCTTTTGTCATCTTCTTTAGCGGGACAGGTGGGCCTTGATGTGCGTGACTTTTCACGCAAAATTAGGGGAGTGGGCGAAACAAAGGTCACGTCCAAGGGACTGGCTTGGTTTGAGGTCACTCCTCTGAATTGTATGGCACCTAAAATTGTTGCTTCGGCCGTTGTTCTGACGAATATTTTGGGTAGTCATCCACCATGTCAGCTGTCTTCAGAAATCATCCGGTTGACGTCAGGCCTGGAATTGGCTGACCACCGGTTTGATTCCCTTAGGACAGCGCATTTGTTGTTGGGTTCCGATGTACTAGGGAGAATACTTTTGGGTGATATAAAGGTTCTGCAGCCACGCGGTTTGGTGGCTGTCTCGACCATCTTTGGCTTTGCGTTGATGGGACCAGTGTTGTGGGACCTCCCTACACCTGAACCTGATTTTGTGTTGTCATCCGGCTCCGCCCTCTCTGACGCCGTTCAGAGGTTTTGGGAGGTTGAAGAGCCCCCTCAGGTAGCCCGTTTGAACCCGGAACACGAGGAGTGCGAGTTGTTCTACCAGAACAACACAGGTCGACTCCATTCCGGCCGGCTTGTGACCAGGTTGCCTTTTGTTGCGGTGCGACCACCTCTCGGCGAATCCAGACCTACGGCCGAGAAGAGATTGTTGGCAATGGAGCGCCGCATGAGCAGGGACCGAGTGCTGCGGCAGGAATATTTGGATTTCATGCGGGAATACGCAGATTTGGGACACATGTCGGTGTAAAATTTGGATTGGCGCTCAAGTGAGCATTATTTCCTGCCGCATCACGCGGTCCTCAAGCCATCCACCGGTAAGCTGCGCACGGTGTTTGATGGGTCTGCGCGGACTTCGTCTGGTGTCTCCTTGAATGATTGCTTGCATCCAGGCCCCAAATTGTTGAGGGATCTTTGTGACGTCATTACGTCTTTCCGTCGTCATCAGGTAGTTTTTGTGGCCGACATCAAAATGATGTTCCGCCAAACGGTTATTCACAAGGATGACCGACGTTATCAGTTGATCCTGTGGCGAGAGAATCCCCAGGACCCCATGATTGTGTATGAGCTCAATACGAATACGTACGGCCTCTGATCGAGCCCTTTTATTGCTATTCGTTCCCTTTGAGAGCTCGCGGACCGAGAGCGTTTGAAGTTCCCTCGTGCGTCCGCCATCTTGAAAACGAACTTGTATGTTGACGACGTTTGTACTGGAGCTCCCACAGTTGGGGAAGCCGTCCTGTTGCGTGACGAATTGATTGGTATTTTGGCTTCCGCTGGCTATGAGTTGCGTAAATGGGTGTCCAACTCGCCAGCGCTATTGGAAGGTTTGCCGGAGGATCATAGGCAGGACCCGCTTTTGTTTGAAAATGTTGACAACCCTGCTATGATACCAGTTCTCGGCGTTCAGTACCGACCAGTCCAAGACATCTTCACATACGATGTCGACTTGGAGTCACCTCACACTTGGTGTTTAGTACCGAACGATTTGTTTACTCTATGAGGAGTGACGTCACGGACGGATTACGGCACACATCAGCTGTTCGTGTCAGCACTAATAACAAATAAAACACCCGTAACTCTTTAGTATAATTCGTGTCTACTATTGCACTGTAGTGTTCCTTACGCGTGTGGTTGTTTTAAAAGCAATTTAACAACAGTTCGGCAGTGTAAACCGTATAAAACAATTCTTCATTTTATTAACTATTTTACGTTGCAGTTACTTGTTGGTTACTTTGTTCCACCGGTACCCCCAAAAAAGTGTCAGTTTTTACAATTTTTGACAGGTGTAACCACAGATTGTGTATGTGAATCTATAGTTTGCTGAGTGGCAGACGCCATCTATCGTTGCAAAAGAGCCTTAGAAAAGTGTGCGCCATCTATTTTTTGCTCCTAGCCGTACTATGGTGAAGTGCGCAGCTTGTGGTAGATTTCTTTCGGCAAAAGGGGGCGCTACGTGTAGCAACTCGGCGTGCCACAACCGGTATCACCTTGCCTGCTTACTGCTGCCTGATCCAACTCAGATCAGCAGCGACTGGCTGTGCCCTGAGTGCAGGAAGAAGTTGCCCAGGGGAGACAACAGCGCTACACCCGTAAAGGATCTAGGTAGTGGTCCGCCTGTAATTCCAGCAGCATCGTCGACAGCGGCGGCAGCATCTGTCGATCTGAAGTCAGGATCCGCAGTAGATATTGCTACGTCAGTGGCAGCAGCTTCGGTTGCGGCACCAGTCACTGGCGCGATGATCAGGTCACCGGTCGCGGCGACTCAGGTTCGGGGCACGGTGACCAAGCCCCCCGTTGCCGACGCTAAGGTTCTGTCTCGGGCTGGAAGCGAGCAGGGTGCTGATGGGGAGCCCTCACCAGATACACAGCTCACCCTCCGCGAAGAAATAAGACTCTTTCGGTCCGAGCTGCGGGAGGTTCGCGATGAAATGAGGGAATTTCGTCGTGAGATGGCCGGCCTACACTCGTCGTTGGGCGTCTGTACCGAGCGGGTTGACAACCTGGAAGCCAGGATTGAGGCTCTAGAAAGTCGGCAAAATGCGGCAGTGCCAGACGGTAAAGTAAGCCACCTCGAGCGCGTGGTTACACAATTACAGCTTGACCTCAACGATCGTGAGCAGGATTTACTTGGCTCCGATCTTGAGATAGCCAACATCCCCGAGACTTCGGGGGAAAACGTGTTGCACACCGTCGGGCTGGTGGCGGCAAAGCTTGGGGTAACTCTTGACGAGCGGGACATAGTGTTTGCGCAACGGGTGGGCCCACGAGCCGAACGAGAGGCACAGACAGGCTCGGCGGGCGGCGCCAGTCCGGGCGGCGGAGCGAGCCCAGGGGGAGCCGCGGCGGGGCCGGCACGCGGGCGGCGCATCGTGGTGCGCCTGGCGCGCCGCGCACTGCGCGACGACCTGCTGCAGAGCGCGCGCGTGCGGCGCGGAGCCACCACCGCTGACCTAGGACTGGCCACACCCCCGCGGCGCTTCTATCTCAACGAGAGGCTCACCAAGACTAACAAATATTTGTTTTATCGCGTGCGTGAAGCTGGCAGCCGTCTCGGGTGGAGGTACACCTGGACAAAATTTGGCCGCATTCTGGCCAAGCAGGGCGACGGCAAGCCCACCCACTGCATCCGCTCGGAGGAGGACCTTGCGCGGGTTTTTGGTTGTGATGTGTCTACGACAAAGGAAGTCTGATAACTTGGCACCTAACAATCACAGTATTGCATGTCATAATGGTATTGATATCCGGTATCTGTTTTTTGTTATTATTTTGTTCGCACTTAGTTATTTAAGTTTGTCTTGTGCGTGGCTGGCTGTATTCCTGTCTCAGTATACTTTGGTTTCTATTAGTGGCCCAGCTCTCCTGCATATGACTATCTATGTATATTTTGAACGTATCCCACTTCCACTTTTAATTGTCACATTTATATTTATTATGATATATGTTTCTTTACTATCTTTACATATTATTACAGTTTGGCTGATTAAGCATTTTTGTGCAATATTTCTAATGCTTCACACTTTATTATTACAATTTACCCATAGCACTATGTACTTCAATATATTTACTCATCGTATAATAACGCAAGACCTTACACTTATTAATATACACAACATTTTTAAAAATGAATAAGACAAAAAATCTAGCCGTTGGTTTATTTAATGCCGGGTCGTTGGGATCGCGCCATGAGGAGTTCCTTGTCGCTATGGATAGCCTTTCTGTAGACGTCATGGCCATAAATGAGACGTGGCTCAGGCAGGGCGAGGAGGGTCGCGCGCCGACCGTGCCGGGCTACCGGCTGCGGCATGTGCCGCGCGCGCGCACCGTGCGCGGCGGCCGCGGGGGCGGCGTGGGCTTCTACGTGCGCCGCGGGGTGCGCGTGCGGGCCGCGCCGCACCCGCCCGCGCCGCAGGTCGAGCAGATGTGGCTCCGGCTCAACATCAATTCGCAATCAGTCATCATTGGTACCGCGTACAGGCCGCCTTGGCTGGATGTCAATGTTTTCCTGGATGCGATTACTGATTCTCTCTCCTCCTTTGCAAACGCGGACAAGGTTATCTTGCTTGGCGACTTCAATATTAATGTCTTGAACCAAACCGACAACAAATCAAAGCTACTAAATAATTTTATACACTGCTGCAATCTTAAACAAGTTGTTACTGAGCCAACCCATTTCACAGACCACAGTGAAACTCTAATTGACGTTGTGTGCACGGATGCCCGTGTGTGTGCGGTGTCTGTATCACACATACCGGAGCTCGGTCACCACGCAATTATATCGGTGGAATTAAATTTCAAATTGGAGAAACCTTCCCCCCGCTGGATTACTTATAGACCACTTAAGGATATCCTCCCCGAATTCTTTGATGACGACCTAAATAAAATGGACTGGGAATATATTGAAAGTCTGGAAGATGTGAACACCATGGTGGCGACGTTCAATCAATATGTCTTGGCACTGTTTGACCTGCACTCTCCCCTTAAAAAAATCTTAATTAAGGAGAAATCTTATCCCTGGATAACAGATACTGTCAAGGAAATGATGAGACTGCGTGACAATTACCACTTGAAGTCCAAAACTACAAAATCCGAACATCATATCAAATCCTATAAAGAGTTAAAATACCTTGTTAGAGCTGCTTTTGATAGTGAGAAGTGCGCATACTTTAAAACATATATTAATAATAATATTAAACAACCTAAGAAATTATGGAGTCACATCAAGTCCACTACAGCCACTTCAAAAAAACCAGAGCATAGTCTGCCACATTTTTGTAATAACCCAGAGTCTATCAATCAACACTTTTTGGATGTACCGGGCAGTGGTGAGGTTACTGCTGCAGATTTAACTTATTTTGAGAATCATAGACATGACAATAATCATTTCCATCTTGAGCCGGTCCAACAGGATGCAGTGCTACGGATCTTGCGCAGTCTTAAATCCAATGCGCAGGGCTCTGACCATATTTCACTGGAGATGTTGATGCTGACACTTCCTCGAACACTTGCAGTCATCACAGCTATCATTAACAGATCCATAGTCACCTCTTCATTCCCTGATCTGTGGAAAATGGCAATAGTTAGACCAATACCAAAAGTACCTAACCCCACTAGTTTAAAAGACCTTCGTCCTATTAGCCTACTGCCATGTCTGTCCAAGATCCTTGAAAGGGTTGTCTCTGACCAATTCAGGGAATATCTAGAGCACCATAGCATTTTGCCGCTGGCTCAGTCTGGATTTCGCAGAGCCCACAGCACAGCAACAGCTCTCCTGGATGTAGTAGGTAACATTCTTGAAGCCAGAGACAAGGGTATGGGAAGCCTACTTGTCCTACTAGATTTTTCGCGTGCTTTTGACTCCATTAATGTTTCACTTCTTCTCTCCAAGCTGTCCTACTATGGGTGTGACGTTGAAACAGTTAAGTGGTTTGAGAGTTACCTCAAAGGGCGATCACAGTTTGTGCAGGTGACAAGAGACAGCGGAGACATTATATCCTCTAGTGTGAAACATGTGGACAGGGGCGTACCACAGGGATCGATCTTGGGTCCGCTTCTCTTCATCCTGTACAGTGCTGACATTATCAAATGTTTAGTCAACACCAGGTTCCACCTTTACGCTGATGATCTGCAGCTGTACCTCTCTTTCCGCTCGCAGGATGTTTCTGAAACCGTAAATAAAGTAAATGAAGATTTAGAAAGAATCTCAGCTTGGTGTAAAAGAAACTCCCTGGTCCTCAATCCAAGTAAGTCCAAGTACATTGTGATGGGGTCTAGAGATTTCCTAAACAAAATGCTTACTTGTGACCTGGACCTCAAGATTGATGGCTGTAGTGTGGAGAGGGTTCTGGAAGCTCGTAATCTTGGGGTAGTATTTGACGGGCAGCTGCATTTCGAAACTCACATATTGGAAGCCGTCCGCAACTGCTTCTACCGACTCAAACTTTTATATCGTGTCCGTCCCTACATAAGTGTGGATATGCGTGTCATGCTGTGTGAGTCACTTGTTCTATCCAAGCTGAACTATGCTGACACTGTGTATGGGGCGTGCATTCTCGGTAGAACCGAAAAACTTATCCAGCGGGTGCAGAATGCTTGCGCAAGATTCTGCTACAATGTCCCTCCACGATCCCACATCACTCCTTTTTTAAACAGGGGTAATTTGATGAGAATGTCAGCACGAAAAAAGCTTCACCTGGCTACCCTACTCTTTGGCACTATTCTCACACAGAAACCTGACTATTTATATAAGAAACTGTCTTGGTCGCGCGATGTTAACAAGATCAAAACTAGGGCTTCCTCGTACCTCATGTTAGCCTCATCGCACAGAACTGCTGCTTTCCGTGGTAGTTTCAAATTTGCTGCGTCTCGTTGCTGGAACGACTTGCCACCTCCTTTTCGTGCTATAAAAACAGTTGGCACTTTTAGATATAAGTATAAACAACATTTACTACGTATACAAAAGGAATCTAATCAATAAACTCACCCTGGAACTGAACGCAGTTAGTCTTGAGTCAATCTTTTTCCTCCTCAACACATTACAGACAGCTACACAACACAAATCACATTAAGTATTTATTTTGCACCACTCTCTTGTCATAGCTTTATTCTAACAACTCGTAATTTGTTCTGAATTTCTGATGCTATTTTTTGTTGTAAGTCCTTAGAGTCGAATTAATCTATACTATGAGTTTCCTGTTTGTTGTTGATAAATTTTGTACATACACTGATATATTTTGAAGTAATTAAATCATCTGCGCTCGCGTCCCTTCGTTTGTCATAGACCATAGATAATTGTCTGTGGCATGGACAAGCGATTTTGGAGCGTCGGGTCTAGGTGGATCATGTATTCAATTGTTAATTGTAATAATTAATACTGATTTCATAAACATTTTAAGTATATTTTATCCTTTTTTTTATATATAGTAATAGTTTTCAATGTGGGATTCATTGTTATGTCCGTAAGTGTGTCCGTGGCATCACACCGGGCCCTATCAGAATACCAGCGCTGCGGTAGTTGTTTTTTTTACAAATATCGCAGCATTATGCTGAGATAGGAGCCTTTTTGGCCTCGCACAGGTCTTACTTTTTTATATTTTTTAGCTTTTAGAAATATTATTTTGTTATCTGTATGTTAAATGTAGAAATGTTCCTATGTTCTTTTTTATTGTTTTATGTCCTGTGCGTGTCCCAAATAAAATATTTTTCTTTCTTTCTTTCTTTCTTTCTATGCGCCTATGTTTCTAAACGAGTAACAGAGTGACATCTCACTTGACAATTTGACGTTGACACTTGACAGTTCTCTTGATTTTTGCCGCTAAAATAGGTCGGTCGCCTGTTGAGTTCCGCGACGCGTTTGTTGAAATTAATCCCTTTAAATCGATCCGTTTGTGACAATTAGTCGTGATCCAATTGTATTAATTAACCGGTCGTTTTGTGGACAATCTGTCATGACCCGATGGTTGAGTGTGACGCTATTGTGAATGAGTGATTTGAAGACCGCATGCTGTGACCTCCTCCAGCCTAATTGGAAGCAGATTGTTACCAGGAGAATACTCATAACGTCACGACACGATACACATACACTCACTTACATAGATATCTCCAGGTTGGCACCAGAGCAGTGTCCTTCAACCATGAGGTAAGTGCTTTTGTTTGTATATTGTACCTTGTACTTGTATTGTCTGCTCCGCGTACGGCGGACAGTACGCTAGCCACTTCTTGTCTCTAGAGCCCCACGATTATAACTCTTCCACTGCGCACTTGAGATCGTATTGGGAGGCCTAGCCTGGCAGCGTACACTTGGACTAAACGACTGGTGTTGTCTACTGTCGCGAGGACCTTTGACCCGAATGGTTGGATATGCCTGGTATTGTTTTGGGCGAAATGTTTTCTTCAGCGCCTTTGGACTGCGGGACTTGGTTGGGACGAGCCACTTCGGGAAACCCTGTTGGAAGATTGGCTCCAATTTGTATCCGCACTCCCTGCAGTCAACGAGGTCGTGTTACCCCGCGCTATCCTCCCCCCTGGGAGCTACACTGCTACCCTTCATGGGTTTTGTGATGCATCTTCGCACGGTTATGCAGCTGTTGTTTATCTGCGCACCGTTAGCGCGACAGGCCAGGTGAAGTTGTCACTGGTCATGGCCAAGAGCAAGGTGGCCCCCTCCGGACGGCACTGACCATCCCTAAATTAGAATTGTCAGGGGCGGCGCTTCTTGTGCGTCTATTGAACCACGTTGCTCACACTTTGGGTGGAACTGTGGACATTCGGGCTTCTTACGCCTGGACGGACAGTCAAATTGTTTTGTGTTGGTTGAAGACGTCCGTCCACTCTTTGGAGGTCTTTGTTGCGAACCGAGTGTCCCAGATTCAAAATTCTGAAACGCCTTTGATTTGGAGGCACGTGCCTGGAGATTTGAACCCGGGCGACGTGGCCTCACGTGGGTGCATGGCACCCCGCCTGATTGCTCACCCCCTATGGTGGGGACCAGACTGGCTGACTCACCCCGAGGATGATTGGCCTCGAACGCCAGTCTTGATGTCGGGTCCTTTGCCCGGGCTCAAGGTGCTCGCTGTTGGAACGAAGGACCCTCCGTTTGACCCTGAATTTTTGTTGAATCGATACAGCTCCCTCGACAAATTGTTGAACGTTACCTCGTGGATCAGGCGTTTTGGTCATAATTCTAGGAACTCCGGGAACAAACGCCTGTCTCCGGTTCTCTCTCCTCAGGAGCGACAGGAATCACTCCTCCTTTGGGTCCACTCCGTGCAGGCTGCACACTTTGAGAAGGAGATTGAAACTTTGAAGTCTGGTAAGGCTAAATTGACGGGAGCCATTAGTAAATTGAACCCCTTTTTGGATGATACGGGTCTCTTGCGTGTTGGGGGACGGTTGAGGCACTCTAGCCTTCCTTATGGGGCCCGTCACCCCCTTTTGTTGCCTAAGGAGGGCCATTAGGTTAAATTGTTGGTGACTGATCGTCACATTAAGAACTCGCATGCCGGTTGCAATGCGCTGTTGGCCATTCTGCAGCGAGAGTTTTGGATATTGTCGGCCCGTCGTACTATTCGTAGCATCGTCTTCCGTTGTTTGCCGTGCTACCGGACTAAGGCCTCTACTATGCAGCCAATGATGGGAGACTTGCCGGCTGATCGTGTCAATGAGGCGAGACCCTTTGCAGGCGTCGGAACGGACTTTGCTGGTCCCTTTTTGGTGAAGACGTCTCCTCTTCGGAATAGTAAAATTGTTAAGGCTTATTTGTGTGTGTTTGTCTGCCTGTCAACTAAGGCAGTGCACTTGGAGTTGGTAACTTCCCTCTCGACGGAGGCCTTTGTGGCGACCTTGGATAGATTTGTGTCTCGCCGTGGGTTACCTACTTTGATCAGGTCTGATTGCGGTACTAACTACAAGGGTACAAGTAACTATTTGAAGGAGGTATACGCCTTCCTTGCTGAGAACCAGGTTGACATTGGTAACAAATTAGCCCGCCGAGGGGTCACTTGGTTGTTTGACCCGCCAGCCTGCCCCCATTGGGGGGGTATTTTTGAGGCCGCGGTGAAAGCGGCAAAGGGACTCTGGCGCAGATCGTTAGGAGACACCGTTCTCACCTTTGAGGAGTTAGCTACGGTATTTTGCCGCATTGAAGCTGCACTGAACTCGCGTCCATTGTGCCCGCTGTCTTCGGACCCGAACGACTTGGAGGCCCTGACCCCGGGCCATTTTTTGATTGGACAGCCACTTGTCGCCCTGCCCGAGTACCCTCTTGTCGATGTGAGCAAAAATCGGCTATCGCGGTTTCAGTTGGTGCAGCAGCTCGCTTAGAGTTTTTGGAAGCGTTGGAGCTTGGAGTATTTGCACATCCTCCAGCAGCGCGTCAAGTGGATTGATAAAACGCATCCGCCCAAAATTGGAGACCTCGTCCTGATTAAGGATGCCAACCTTAAGCCGTTGTATTGGCGCCGGGGGCGCATTCTCAATCTGGTGGCTGGCACTGACGGGGTTCCTCGTTTTGCAGAGGTTTTGGTGGACGGATCGGTCGTGAAGAGAGCGGTCGCAACCTTGTCAAGATTGCCAATTGATTAGCGGACGGGAAGGCCCGTCCGGGGGGGGTAGATGTTTCGGAACGAACACTTTGTTACTCTATGCGATTTCGGAACGCGCCGCCCGAACGGAATGACATCTGACTTGTCAAGTTTGATTTTTGACACTTGTCACTTCCTTTTCCTCCCCTTTTAGTTTGGTCTTTGAGAGCGTCGGACAGATTTTTGCTTCCGCGAGTTTTTTGTAAATCAATCCTTGAAAATCGGTCGTTTTTGCGGACAATACGTCATGACCCAATGATATTGTGTTAAATAACCCCATTTGGTGAAGGAATACGGGTTTAGTTTCTTGACATTAAAGAACATTGAAGGTTAAGTGTGGGAGACCGCATGTCTGGACGCCAGACCTCTTGAAGCGGCAAATGGTAACCTGTTCCTGAGAATACTTATTCATAACCTCACTACACGATACATACACACTCACTTACATACATAACTCCAGGTTGGCACCAGAGCAGTGTCCTTCAACCAACAGGTAAGTTCTTTTGTTGTATTGTAGTTAAGTTACTTGCAATTGTTCTCTTATATATTGTCTGCTCCGCGTACGGCGGACTAGTTTCGCTCGCCACTCTTGTCTCTAGAGCCCCACGGTTAGCACGCTTCCACATAATAATTAAAACCTATTGTAGGGGTCTAGTCTGGCAGCGTACACAAAGCTTGATCTTTGGTATATACAACATTAATTTTTGTTTATGCGAAACCCGAAACACGGGTCTAGTATTTTTATGTAAAGAATCTATGAAAAAAATTTCAAAACTGTATCATTAATAATCACAAAGTTATAAGCTTGTTACGGTACCTGATTGTCCTCGCAAAAACATATGCAGCCTACCAGAGGGCACGCCAGCCGCGCGCGCGGCTCTCACTCTCACTCATTGATAATAATTTGCCACAGTGATTGTTTATGTATTAGTTGGTGATAAACATTTTCCATCACGCTTGCAGGCTTTGGACTGTCGTAATGGTCAAGTGTAGGTAGATATTATTATGTAATTTATTCGTAAATGCAGTAGTAAGTGGTAAAATGTAATCAATGCCATTTTTTGCACCTTATGTCAACAACTTAAAGTTCAAAATGGATGAAAATTGTTAAACATCGCATTACTGAACCACAGCAGGCTGTAAACAAATAATAAATATGTACCCTTGACTATCTTTGCGTGTTTAAAAATGTTAATCATCACTATCTACAATAATTGGCGTTATCACTATTTACAAACTGAAGCAACTGTTCGAAACTTTCTTGTATGCACTGCCATGCCAGGGAAATGTTATCACCACAAACAGCTAGTTTACGTACCATCTCCGTATAATGGACGTTTGAGTACGAGAAAGACATGATAATTTTAAAATCTAAACACTAGCCCCGGGGCCTCGGCGTGCGCGCGCTCGCGATCCCGTATTGTTGCGTGACGTGACTGATACGTGCACATCTGTCCGTAGCATTCGGGCGACTGAAGGAAGGGGGGGCGCCGTCGCGCGGTCCCGCGCCTACGCCGCCGTACGCGGCCGTTATGAACTTTCGTGACCCCTGTGTGCAAACAGATGATTGCGGATACCAACTTTAAGCGTAATTAAATAATTTTGGTACAAAATACAACATGGTGTAAAAATTATTGGAATCGATTCAGTTACTGATTCTGAACAAACTATATTCAGGTTTCGCATATACTAAAAATAATGTTGTATATATATATATAATATAGTTATATACAGATTTTTCTATTAAGCGCAACATCCAACTCTCGAGTTTAGTGCCAATGCCGGGTATCGGCGCATTTTATTGACACATAATATGTTGCAGTTGACACAAATGATGCATGTAGGCCTTACACGGCTACTCATCGTGATAAACAAATCGATGTACACACAACAAAATCCAAGGTATCAGGCAGAATCGGAATTTCATCGACTGAAATAGAAAATCACGGTAAATAGATGGAAAACAAAATAACGAGACGCACGCGAAGACAACGACAAGTTATCAGTGCCGGCCGATTGACAATTGAAATGTCATGTTTTTTTTTTGCGTTGTTGCCATACTCGAATTGCAATACGATGTCATATGTACGTATTAAAAAATTATGACCTCTATAATCTTTAGCACAAGCAAACATTTTTATTTTAATATTTGTATTCTGATACAGAAATATATTTCCTAAGTATATTAATGCAATACCTAAAGCACAGCGTATGTAACTTGACTAAGATTTATATTACATGGCAACATTAAAAGTATCGCTTACCCAAAAGTCATGAATTCGAGCAAGAAAGAAAAAAAACTAAGCCATGATTATTTCTTAGCATCAATAATCTAGTCAAATAAGCTCTTTATTATGACGATTTTTTTTTCAGACTTTGATAGTACTTTTATTTGATTTGATAAAACTTAGTAAATTATTTCGTCAGTATCTAGTAGGGTGACATACGTAGACGCTTAATAATTTCATCAACAATTCTCTCGCCGGTATCCTTTTGAACATAATTTTGACCCCTTTCAAAACATCGGATTAACTCGAAATTTGGCATACTTATCAAGTACCGATGACAATACAATAATTTTATGCCATTATCCTTGCCAGATTTACCAGGATAGCAAAAAAACTATCTTCAAGAAGTCGGTTAAAAACTAGGCTGACACACGTCACAAACTACGCTGACATACGTCACAAAATTCGAAACACCTTAAAAAATAGAATGAAATAAAATGAATTGCACCGATCCCAGCGTGGTTTGACCAGACTCGATTAATCGAATGAATCCCAAGATTTGCACTAGCCTTTGAAGCCTCATGATTCATGGTGCTACATAGACTATTGCATATCAAGAAGTAGACCGGGGGGCGCTGTAATGGTAGGGAAGACGTGCCCATAGGATAGGAAAGGATTACGAGCCTACCGACTATGCAGCCTTAAGTAACTTGGACTAATGGAGAAAAATGTGATATTTGTCTATAGGAGGTGTTATGTATGTGGATGTGCGCGCGCATGCTTATGTGTGCATACGCGCGCAGCCGGCCGACCGCTTACATAGATACAATAAATCAGTGTGCTAACAGCAGCCGTAGTTTCACTATTTATCTTCCTACAACATACGCAACAGGAGGGGGCATCTTTTCACGTCGTCGCCGCCATGTTGATCCAGGTCGAGCTTCACCAATGCATCTTTTGGTGGGGTTAACCGTTTGCTTGGCTCTTTTCTATGTCAAGACTTCGCTATGTTCCGTGTTGTTGTTTTCTTGGTCGTCTTTTGAGTTCTCGCTGCTATCAGTTTCTGATTTTTTTTTGATATCACTAGGCACTTTTTTGATCTTATTTCTGTCTCCAGCCGTGTCCCTCCAAAACTGGATTACCTTGTCGAAGTATTTCATATTCTGTTTCAGGTTGTCATTCTATGTGTAAATAGGTCGTCCGACCTTCTTAGATTTGACCCTGTACTGCATTGCTGCATGTAACAGGTGTGGTTCAGAGCGTCTGAAAATGTGTGCCAGGTAGCACATTTATTTATTATTTATTTATTTAACACTTTAAGCACATAAATGTACAGAGGCGAACTTAATGCCATAGGCATTTACTACCAGTCAACCTTTGGGTGATGCAGAGACAAACAGTGGTAGGTGCAATGAATTTGAAGATACTCAAATATAAACGTATAACCTATTTAAATCATAAACATCTAATATCCACATCCACATCCTGTGGTTCTTGATGTGTTTTGTTATGGTTTTACCGCCTAAGATTTGATGCATTTTCTTCTGTCTCGGTTTATTCCTAGCATGGTTGATCAAGTCTCTCATGATAACTCTTTCATATCTTCTCAGTCTTGAACGGTTCGCCTTTGTGAGTGCTGATACTTTTAAGCCATATATCATACAAGGTACCATAATCATTCGATACATGAGAATAGCTAGTTTCCAGTCCATTTTTGAGTTCAATATCATCATTTCAGCCGAAAGACATCCACTGCTAGACATAGGCCTCCCCCAAGCTCCGCCACTTCAACCGGTTTTGTGCTTCCCGCATCCAGCGGATTCCTGCGGCCTTCACAAGGTCATCGGTCCACCTTGTTGGAGGCCTTCCAACTCTACGTCTTCCGGTACGCGGTCGCCAGTCCAGAACCTTTCGGGCCCATCGGCCATCTGTTCTGCGAGCAATGTGCCCTGCCCACTGCCACTTCAGTTTAGCAATTCTTGTCGGTTACCTTGGTTCTCCTACGGATCTCTTCATTTCTGATTCTATCACGTAGGGAAACTCCAAGTATAGCCCGCTTCATCGCCCTTTGGTTGACTTTCAGCCTTCCAAAAAGGCCCATTATGAGCGACCACGTTTCGGTTCCATAAGTCATCACTGGCAACACACACTGGTCAAAGACTTTCGTCTTGAGACACTGCGGTATGTGGGACGAAAAGATATTGCGTAGCTTCCCGAAGGCTGCCCAGCCGAGTCGGGTTCGACGATTGACCTCGGAGTTCAATATGAATGGTTGTAAAGATTTAGCGTTTCTCGTGGCCTGTTGGCATCGTTTTATAATTGAGTTTTTCTGCTTAATGCGGACGTTATGTAAGTGCCTAGGTATTTGATTTTATCCGCTGTTGGTATATTTATTCCGTTGAGGGTTACGTGGGTCATTTTCTGTGTTTTTATGGGGTCCCTAATTACAATTTTTGTTTCGTTTATTTTAAGGCCTACACTATTAAATAAGGGTTTTATGTCGTATAAGATGCGTAGTCCTTCTAGCTCATCTGTAATGAGAATAAGGTCGTCCGCAAATGATAATACTAGGGGGAGGGAGATTTTGTGGTCCTAATCTAGTTTGAATAAATGAGTTTCCTTTTCGAGGGTTCTCAGAACTTCGTCCAATGTAAAAAGGCGAGGGGACAGGGAGCAATCTTGTTTAGCTCCCTTTCCTTTGATAATCCAGCTGCTTTGCTGGCCGCACCATTTGATGCATGTTCTTTCATTCAAGCATGCCGTGATTATCCTGTTGGTCATCGATTTGTTGGTGCGTTGTAATAATATGTCTCTGAATGCCTTGAGGTCAACGTTGTCATATGCTTTTTCTATGTCGAGCGTGAGAACTGACGTTCGTTTACCTGCACGCCATTCTTCGTCTAGAACCCTTTTGAGCATTAAAACCACTTAGTAACTGCCTAGTTCCGTTATTATGTCGTCAAGTTTTTTAAGTAAGTATGTAGGGTAAATTCTATAGCCTGTGTTGCAAATATTATGTTATGCGACGATACTCGTTCACAACTTTAAGATTTTTTTTTTTGGAATTGGTACCTGTACGGTCTCGAGCCACGTGTCCGGTACTGTGTTCTCTGACTAAGCTTTAATTATGTGTGTAGTTACGGCTTCCTGTAATATTTGGGGCATCGCTTTGTAAAGCTCGATTACTACCTGATCCGTTATTTTTTCGGCAACCATCGGTTCTTCGCCTTGTGCTTCTATTATCGGTTTTGTAATGTTTAGCGTTGGTATGTGAAAGCCTTCGGAGTTTTTTAGTATTTTCTCCCATTTGGACATCGGTATGAACGCGGCGTTTTGTTTGCTGTTTGTTTTTCCTGTAGAATGAATAGAGCATTTGCATGCGTTTTGCGGGTTGCGTTTTACTCAGTCCGGAGAAGCAAACTCTGCATGTTTTTTGTTTCTCCAATATATGTAACCTTTTGAAGTGTTGTCTGACATTCTTTGACGCGATTATGCCTATTGGAGTTATCCGGTTGCCTGCTTTCTAGGAATTTGGCCTTTTGTACGTTAGCGAGGGCTATTTGATGGTCCTTTGAGTAAATTGGCTGCAGCCTCAAAGTTTCCTGCGCATCGGCTTTTAGTATATCCGTTATGGTATTCCAAGGTATTTCGGTGTTTTCATTTGTTGGAGAGATTCCCATTTATCTAGTTTTTTTTTCGTGATGCAATCTTGACATTTTGTTTTGATGGCTGCTCTGTTGAGAGCGGCATAGTTGCGTTGTTTGTAGTTGCAATAATTGGCTTCCTTTGTTGTTTCCTTGGTACCTTTGTCTTGCTTTAGTTTTTTTTATTTTTGTTTTTATTTACAATTAAGTTTGATTTTAGTAGTCCCCAGATTATTTTATGGTCGGAGATGCGACCGGTGACACATTCACCTTTAATAAAGTGAAAAAGTTTTTCTGCTACCTGCAGCTCGATGATGTGATCATTTTTGAGTACCCTTCGACCATGTTATTCTACATGATTTTCTAGCTTTTGTTGTTTCTATTTGAAAATTTTCCCTGTTCGCTATATCCATTAATAGTTCGTCGTTGTAGTTGGAAAATTTATGGTGAAGATTTTGTTGTATCAACCCTTTGCGTTGGAAGGTTAATGTATCTTGTCGACCTATATGGGCCTTGAAGTCGCCGAGTATTATGAGAGTACCTTTCCTTGGTTTTTGTCTAATCAAGTTTAATAAGCCTGTAAATGATCTGGTTGCTTTCACGGAACAGCTGTTGATGTGTGAGTTGATTAAGGAATTGGTTTGTCATTTCCCATGCCAACCTCAAGGGTAGCTGACATCACGTCGGTGTCCTTTTTACTGTTGACTAATTCAATTTGGGCATTTATTCTTAATAAAATAGCAAAACGCGTTGCATTTTTATTTTTTGTTACTATTTTGTATTGTGCGTTTTGTTTGTGCAGAATAAACATTTTTTTTTCTTTTTCTTTCTTTCAGACCCCGGTGTGCGTTACTCGCAGTTCTTCAGAGGTGCCAGTCGTAGTGTGTGGAGCTGAATGTTCCTGCGTCCATCCTTGTGCAAGCGCTCGTAACGACCGGCCAGTGCACGCCGAGATGTCTTCGAGGTTGGACGCACGCCGTTTGTTCCACAGACTTCCCCCCTTGCTTGCGCTTTGTAATAGATAAACAATTTAATAAAAACTTGCGTTGGTTTGTAACAAAAATGGGTAGTAAAAAGAATAAAAGAATATACAGAAAGTTGAATACTAAGGCATATCGAAAATTCGTACTTGAAAAATAGAAATTACGTACATAATTTCTAATAATTAACTGTAAATAAATAATTAAGTAGTTAATCTACTTATTTAAGTTAAATAATTTCGTTTGATAACGTTAAGTTCCAAACATTATTTACCTACAATCATTGCTTAGACGCGCCACAATATAAAAAAGTACAGTAGGTAAAGATTTACTGAACAGATTGAATTGGTTCAAACAATTTATATGGTTGCTCAATAACTTTAAATATCGTATAGTATAATAATTGATGTTGAAATTTTACCGAGATACCGAGATTTTTCAATATCAATTATTATACTATACGATATTATATAATAAACGTCGTTTCACGTTATTAAAATTATTTAACGACGTAAAATGTATCAGATTACATGAAATTTATTTTGCAGTGCTTCAATGAGAACAAAAAAGCCATGGGTAGTTGTCACTCCCTAAATTTTGAATGCAATATGCGAAAGTCCCACATAAGTACTTTAACTTTATTACTAGTGGTTCGCAATTTTTATTTTTAAATTATTATTTTACTGAATGATATTTTCTTTCCTTTTTTTATTACTAATTATTTATTGGGAATATACACTTTGACATTTTGATTATTGCTTAACTATGAATATACTGGGTGACATTTTATAACGTCTTGAAAAAAAAATGGGTGTAATAGGTGAACGGAGTAGAGGCCTTTGGCATAGAAATTTTTATTTTTTATATTTTTTAATAACATGCAATAAAATTGATCTAGCAATAAATACTACACATTTAAAGCAACATTTTCATACTAGAACAACAGAAACAAAAATTTGGAAAAAAATAAAAAATAAATCTATTAAAATCTTTCGAAACTCAAATCATATGCACCCTACTCAATGCGTAGCATGTATCAATGATTTCGTAGCGCGGTCCTACCCTATGAAGCCGGCTGATAGGCGGCCTCATTGATCTTTCGCAGGCGCACGAGCCGTACATTCAACCCGTCCGTCCGCGTCCCGCGCTCATTTAGTCACCTACGATGAATCTGAAGGCCTTCCTGCGTTCTATTCTAGTTACACAACACACCATATGAAGGTCGAGACGGTGAAAAATGTCATCCGGTATACTCTGAGGAGTATACTATTATTATTTTTTAAATGATTTTGAATGTGAGGACAATATAGATGTTTCTTTATTTTTTATATATCCCTTTTACTCAGTTAATTTTAATGATAATCTGGCAGTTTGAGTACTTAATGCGGCCTACCAAAATGTCCTTTCTTTGGTATTGTTCGTCGAATCGTTCTGAGTTGAGCTGAACGATTACTGACAAATGCGTGCAATGACTGGACAGGTCCACTCAATTTGTATGGTTCTTTCCTCAAAAGACCATTTCAGACACCTCCATGTACATCGTCCTAAAAGGATCAGACAGCGACTATTTCCTGATTTTATATACACATTGACATTGATGAATTTTACCTATACAATAACATTAATATTTACTTTTAAATTATTATATTGTTTTAATTATTGTAAATGTGAAGATTAAGTGGGTGTTATTTGTTTTTTCTAGGTTCCTTTTCTTCTCATTTATTTTTTATCACAGTCTGGCAGTTTGAGTAATTTATGCGACCTACACAAATGTCCTTTCTTTGGTATTGTTCGTCGAATCATTGACCTCCTTAAGTTCTGAGTTGAGCTGCATGATTACTGACAAATGCGTGCACTGATTGGACAGGTCCACTCAATCTGTGTGGTTCTTTCCTTAAAAGACCACTTCAGACACCAATCCACATGGTCTTCACATGATCTAACCAAATTATGTCTGGACTTTAAAAGAGACTGTGACCTCTGAGTTTGTTTCGGCCTTTCTTCTCAGAGTAGTCAGATAGGAAACGCTGACCTCATCTAGTTTGAAATAATATGATTGACGTGTAAAAGTGTTTGTACAAACCTACTTGCAAAAATAAAGTCATTTATCATTTAGAACTGAGACCTCACAATGCATGTTCCGATTTTTCCATCTTTGCATAGTTACTAAGAGTCTATGGCGTCAAAAAACAAAACATAATTTATATATTTACAAAAACATTACAACAGTTACAGTTTCAATTAATCTTCGTTTTGTTTGAGAAGTGGTTGAGTCAAATACAATTTTTAAGTTTGAATCTGAGCAGAATCGGTCGCAGGGGTAACGAACCCCGCCGGGGTCGCATGATTGTTCGAAAGAGATACCGTGACCCTGGCACATGGGCAACTGATGGAACACGGGTGGGTTTTAGTCAGTAAAAGTCTGACACGCCCTCCCGCTCCGCCCAGAGCGAGAGAAGTCATTTGATGATTTCCCATCCAGAAAAAAAAAGGGTAACGAACTAAGAGGGGATCGAAAAAATGAATATAAGAAAATATTATGTTCGAGTGAGTCAAAAGAAAGGCCTTCATTTGTCATAAGTTAACGAAGTAATCAACGAAATACATTTGCAACTTCCAGCGCCATCTAGTCGCATGTTCTCTGTTCAGAACGAACTACTAGTCACTAGTGAGTTCACCATAATTTAATAGATACATACTCTCGTACTATGATTATAACTAAATAACGAATGTATCTGTATTTTGATATATTTTAAATGAACAAGGAAATATTCAACATGCGATATTGCATAATATAGCCCCAGACATTCAAATTACCCCTACACTTTCTGTGACTAAGTGTCGTGATAATGCGTTCTTTAGTAGGTTGTTTTCTAACAAAGTTATCGTTATTATAAGAGACCAGCCGACCTACCCCACTTCGCAAATATTATTCTCGGTAATATATTCCACATAATCATAAACTCTAAACATTCCTCTTGGAATAATCGATTGAATGGTGAAAATTCGAATAAAATCTGTTTGAGATTTATATTATTATTTATTTTGTGCATAATACTTTATAATTATCGATTTATTATAGAAGCCACTAAATGTAATCAAATAAAATTATTATATTACTGCCATTTTTTTCAGCGATTTGAGTTTTTAATATTTTTGATATATTAAATTCGCTTGTTTTAGGAGTTATGGAGACGATTCATTGTTTGTTGAGGTAAAAAATAACAACACAGATGAAAAAAGGGTTGCTTGTAGGCGAACTATAGACGTCAATTATTTCTTACGTCAATTGCAAGAGAAAGCATAGCACAACGCGTTGTTTGAATGTAAAAAAGGCTATTTTAAAATAATGGGCGAAAGAAAATTTGGGCTCATGGCAAAATTCAAGCTCCAATCCAACATGTGTCAAGAAATTGTGTCAGTTAGTTCAGAAAATGGTGGTGATACTGAAGAGAAAAAGTCTTTGAACTCAAACATAGAGGCTACGACTGGCACCAAAGCTACAGGCATCGGGCATTCCCAGTTCGAAGAACTGTTTTTTTGCAATCGACATTCCCATTTTCTCCACCCATGCACTACAAACAAAGTTTAAGAAATTAATAAAAGAAGAATACAGCAAAAGAAATAATCTCTAACGTCAATTTAAAGGAACCCAATATACCTTGTACTGTGTGGTGCCGGACGTAAAGAATAGCATCACCCTATTTCTTCCCGTGGGTGTCGTAAGAGGCGACTGCGGGACTTACTAGAGAATGGGCAGCAGCGTTCTCTATGCATTTTACCACCATACTGCAATCGCCAATCCGCCTGCCAGGCGTGGCGATTATGGCAAAGCCCCTCCAAATTGGGGGAGGTCATGTCCTGCAGTGGACGTATTACGGCTGAAATGATGATGATAATGAATACACCTTACCTTTTGCATTTACGCTGCATTGTGGCATGTTCAAACGCTTGCATCGGCTAGCTGCCGGGCGCTCGTTCGCTGCGTCTATTTGCTCGATACATACCTATTATGCGGGGGGTGAGGAAGCGTTTTCATGTCTACACACGGCACTACAAGACGGCCTTAAAAAGGGTGACAATACCCTACTTAAGCATTATAGGCCCATCTCACTTCTGAGCCATGTTTACAAGCTGTTTTCAAGAGTCATCACGAACCGTCTCGCGCGCAGGTTTGACGACTTCCAACCTCCCGAACAAGCCGGATTCCGTAAAGGCTTTAGCACCGTGGACCACATACATACGCTGCGGCAGATTATACAGAAGACCGAGGAGTATAACCTGCCTCTCTGCTTAGCGTTTGTGGACTACGAAAAAGCCTTCGATTCGATCGAAACCTGGGCTGTACTGCAGTCTCACCAACGGTGTCAGATTGACTATCGGTACATTGAAGTGCTGAAGTGTTTGTATGAAAACGCCTCCATGTCAGTCCGACTCCAAGACAGAGCCTCGAAACCTATCGTTTTGCAGCGAGGGGTGAGACAGGGAGACGTCATCTCTCCGAAACTGTTCACCGCTGCACTGGAGGATGTCTTCAAGGTTCTGGACTGGAAAGGGGCTGGCATCAAAATCTATGGCGAGTACATCACTCACCTCCGATTTGCCGACGATATAGTAGTCATGGCGGAGACTTTGGAGGACTTCAGTACAATGCTCAATTACCTCAGTAGAGCTTCCGAAAGAGTGGGTCTTAGGATGAACATGGACAAGACAAAGGTCATGTCCAATGCTCATGTGATACCCACTCCAATGAAGATCGGAAGCACTACACTCGAAGTTGTGTACGAATATGTGTACCTAGGACAGACTGTCCAGTTTGGTAGGTCCAACTTCGAGAAAGAGGTCAATCGTCGAATCCGACTCGGCTGAGCAGCGTTCGGGAAGCTACGCGGTATCTTCTCGTCCCACTAACCGTAGTGTCTCAAGACAAAAGTCTTTGACCAGTGTGTGTTGCCAGTGATGACATGTGGCACTGAGATGTGGTCGCTCACAATGGGTCTCATAAGAAGGCTAAAAGTCACCCAAAGAGCAATGGCTATGCTTGGAGTTTCCCTACGTGATCGAATCAGAAATGATGAGATCTGTAGGAAAACCAAGGTTACCGACATAGCCCGAAGAATTGCCAAACTAAAGTGGCAGTGGGCAGGGCACATTGCTCGCAGAACAAATGACCGATGGGGTCGGAAGGTTCTGGAGTGGCGACCGCGTACTGGAAGACGTTGCGTTGGAAGGCCTCCCACAAGATGGACTGATGACCTGGTGAAGGCCGCAGGAACGCGTTGGATGTGAGAGGCACAGAACAAGTCAAGGTGGCGGTGCTTGAGGGAGGCCTATGTCTAGCAGTGGACGTCTTTCGGCTGAAATGGTGATGATGATGATGTTGAAATTACACAAACTAGAATAGATTTTATTGCAAGAAGGTTTTTAGTCAAGTCAGGGAATTAAAGAGGCCACTTTTTCTTGATATTTGATACGCGTAACTGTCGGCTTTATTACAATCTTGATTCTTATTTCGTGACTTAAGAATAATGTGATAAAATTAGAATAATTGGGAAGAATTGCAGAAAACAACATACTATCGAATCATAATGACCGGAAGTTAAAAATATTTTTGATAACTGGATACATTTATATTGTGGTTTTTTCGCAATTGCAGTTAGTTGCACATTACGATGGATAAAATTTCAAAGTAACCTTTACAATATACGCCAGTAAATAAACCAATTGAAAATATTTCAACAAATATTTATGCTCACATAAAGAAAACGATAAAAGTGGGAGGCAGAAATAATATTAATAATAATATTCCACAACTATCACACAACGCCTAGTCCCAAGCTAAGCAGAGCTTGTGTTATGGGTACTAGACAACTGATAAACATACTTATATATTTCTAAATACATACATATTATAGATAAATAAATAATATGTGCAGTTGGCAATCGTGATGTTTGCACGGAGCTCTCCCAGATATATTCACCGCCACGTACGTGCTGTACAAACAAAATGCAAAACGTATTGACGTTTAAACAATTACGTCGTGAAGCTCTGTATCCTCATCTTGGTATACATATAAAAAATAAACTATCGGATTGACTTTCTTAAAATTTTGAAAGATCTTATTTATGTATCTGGTTATTCTGTACGCTATAAACTATCACGCTATTTGCTTTGTGGATTGCAATTTGTTCGCATTCTCTGTAAATTCCCGCGAAGTGTTAAAAAGACGTGCCAAAATATTTCAAATGTTTACAAATTCAACCTTTTGGAGATAATAATAACGCACCTTTATGGGGTAAGCAGTCAACCACTATGACATTAAACCGGGTGAATTTTTGAGATAATCCGAATCGTTGTCGGTACCAGAAATTCGTCTTAGGAGACTGATCGAAATTCTTTGAAACATTTTGATGATTATCTATCCTATTTACGACGTCTTTCTATACTGTTCAAAAACTCTAAACTCTAAACAACTGAGGTTTGAGTACCTACTAGAAAAGTAAGAAATCCTAAAAACTTCCCACAAATTTCGAAGGAAATGAGACAGATGTGAGAGAGCAAAATATATCAGTGTATGACAACAGTCCAATTCTGCCATTATTTCATTTAGTCAGCTGAATAGATAACGAATATAGTCTGCTGAACAGATAAATGATTAATATCCCGATAGTGCTTTTTAATGGGAATAAGCGGTTATTCATGATGCCATAATAATATAAAAATTATTCAAATATTTGATTCACTAAAAGCGAAAACCATCACAAGCAATGGGATTTTACTAATGAAGTTTGGGGGTGACTATGTCGGGATGAGCTGGCTACTTGCACGGATAACTGTAGGTCGCTGTAATGTAGAAATGGTAACTGACGACTTTCACATGTCACGGGCAGAAGGTAGTATTATTACATTTTCGTTTAATACCTATTAAAAAAAATTAGCAGTTACTATCAAATGCATTTCCGATGCCGTCCACACGACCTACTTTTATGAAATGTTCGACAGTCTGGCAGGCTGCCTAATTTTTGCGTACTTCATTATTGTCACATTTCCACATATTATTTAATTTGGCTTAAAAAATTACTTTGCAAAAGCACCTTTTTATTATGTTTTGTGAAAATACCTATATTGTGTAAATAGGTACCTATAATAAATGTTATGAAGAGAAAGCAACTAAAAATATTGAATACCTATTATTTTGCACAGTAGTCGTTGTAGTTACACATTTAGAAGATTTAATCTCAGATTGCGCAAGGTGGTAGTGGCTCCAACAGACTCTTTCTTACCTGTCTCCTAATTAATATTTGCGTTATTGCAGCTACAAAATTTTAGATGATAAAATAGCATATCATGGAGGAATAAACTCACATATGCCCAAAGTAATGGTATTGTCCGTATTTCATAATTTTGGAATAAAAAAGAGGTATAAAAGTGCTACGTATATTTGTATGGACTCCGGTCATAACGTAAGAATCTGAGAGACGCCACAAATTTTCATTAGTTTTTATTTTTTATTTTTTTATTTATTTATTTATTATTGATTATATTATTATAGTTCATTCATTCATTTATTTATTCCTAACAATTAACATTGTGTAGAACATTACATTAATTAAATAAAATTATCACATGCAGAAACAAAACATTACTACTACTAAAATGCCTAATTAAAGTTAAAGAGAAATGTGAGATTCAAATAATTAAAAAAAAAAATTGTTAACAAATAAATACAATGTCAAATTAATGTCCGACATTATTTAAAATTCTTTGATTTTTATGAAGTGTTTTTTTTTATAATGAAACAAAAAGCTTTAACCTAGCATTGACACGAGAACTAAACGTGCATGCCAACTTTCAGCCCGATTGCTTCACTGAAATGGGGTGAAATATTGATTGCTAAATTCCAGGACATACCGACAAGTGAAGTTAAATATAGCTTCTTACCAGTTAAACTAAAAATATCAATATCGGCTTTTATTCCAGTTCCAGTTATTGAGTTGCAATCTAACCTGAGTAAGTCTACTCATTAAATAGTTTGTTTGCGTATGTGTAGATGGGCAGCAGCAGTTTATTTTAAGCACCAAACCCGAGTTCTGTAGCAGCAGCACTTGAATGTAAACAATATGTTGAACTCTCTTTAATTGTGATGTGGAGTATACGAGGCATGCCTTTTAAGTTTTGTCGTTTGAAGAAAAACACACAATTAGAACCTTATAGTACTTTTTATTATTTTTCAAAGTTTTCACCACGTAGCTTAATACAGTTTTCCATTCACTCAAACCAGTTATTATAACATTTATTCCACTCTAAAGTGGGGGTGTTCAAAATGGCTGACTTGAAAGCGTCGACTGCTTCTTCACCAGACTGGAACCTTTGACCACGGAGACTTTTCTTAATTTTAGGAAATGTAAGAAATCGTTAGGGCTTAGGTCAGGACTGTATGGAGGATGGTCAAGAATTTCTACTTATTCCTGCTTTAAATATTCAATCGTTTGGCGAGCGCTGTGTGAGCTTGCGTTGTCGTGGTTCAGGATGATGCGTCGCTTTGAGTTAGATTTTCGAAGTTCGGCGACGAGTTGTGGTAAACAAACTGTGGGATACCACTCTGCGTTAACCGTTCTACGATCTTCAAGTGCAATAGTCGCAACATGGTTTTTCCAACGAACGTGGCCTCCATCTTCTTTGAAGTGCTTCGAGAACGAACAACTTTAGTCGGCTTTGGCTCGTCTTGAAAGACCCAGATTGTAGATTGTTGTTTGGAATCAGGATCATAGACATAGATCCAAGATTCGTCACCACTGATGATGTCGTAGACGTGATTTGACTCTCCTCGGTTGAACCTTTGCAG
The DNA here is from genome assembly GCA_932294355.1 of Aporophyla lueneburgensis. Classification (NCBI taxonomy): domain Eukaryota; kingdom Metazoa; phylum Arthropoda; class Insecta; order Lepidoptera; family Noctuidae; genus Aporophyla; species Aporophyla lueneburgensis. Next base: position 31,770,287 of record OW028744.1, on the reverse strand, counting down.
AGTTTTCTTACACCATCTGACGCGGGCCGCCTTGTGATCGTCGGAAAGCAGATGCGGTATCCAACGGCAAACCAGCTTTCTCACACCGAGCGCTTCATGCAAGATCTTCTGAATGGTTGTCCCTGAGATGCCTAATAAAGCTTCTATCTTTTGATACGTCACATGACGATCTTCGAGAATTAGTTGTCTCACAGAAATGATGTTAACTTCAGTGAAGGCGGATTTTGGGCGTCCTTTGCGAGTTTTGTCACTTGCACTAGTATGTCCACGCTGGAATTCTAAATACTAGCGTTCGACAGTCCACAGTCATGGGGCTTCATTACTGAATGCAGATGTTAGCTCTTTAAAACGCTGAAGCCGTGTCAGGCCTCTTCTAAAGTTGTAGAAAATTATTGCACGAACATTTTCCTTAGAAAGATTCATTTTCGTACGTAACCTGACAGATTCCAATCGACACTGTGACTAAGCAATAGCATTAATCCTAATACTTTCAAGTGTTTTGAGATTCAAAATTGAAACACATTCGAATATAGAACAGTTCCAAATTCAAATTATTTTATCAACCTATAGCTAGTGTTAATTGGACCAAATCATTCGAAAATCTCAATTATATTGTTTACTAGCTTTTGCCAGCGGCTTCGCCCGCGTGGAGGTCGGAAATTATCCCGCGGGAACATACTACCGGGATAAAAAGTAGCCTATGTCCTTTCTCAGGCTCTAAAGTATCTGTGTACCAAATTTCATTTAAATCGGTTCAGTAGTTTTAGCAGGAAAGCGAGACAGACAGACAGACAGACCGACAGACTGACAGACAGAGTTACTTTTGCATTTATAATATTAGTATGGAAGTATGGAAGTATGGATAGTATGGAAGTATGTATTAGCATAATTTTATTTCCGTTTAAAATGGTTACTGATTTTTGTTTCTGACGACCTTTTTTGATGTTGAATTCAGAAATCAATAATTTATTTCACATTACATATTACAGGTGCTTTTCAATTATCTAGGGGTCAGTCAGTCACAAAGATGAGGTTAGTTGTTTTAAGATGAAGTCATATTGAAATTATACATGTGAAAATGAAGTTAAAAGACATAAATGTTAAAAGAGTCTAAAAAAATACCACTGACGGCGCTCGTTCTCGAACATGACGTGTGGATCAGCACCAAATGATCCAGAACACACGCCACTACCAGTGAGACATTCGAGTGAGCATACTCTCAGCCGCCAAAGCCTATTATAGCCAATGAAAGTCGTGCCCAGTAAATGGAAGATTCACAGTTGGAACTTAATGTTCCCACGTATGCTTTGCAATCTATACTAATATTATAAAGAGGAAAAATTTGTATTCTTGTTTGTTTGTTTGTAATGGATAAACTCAAAAATTACTGGACCGATTTAAAAAATTATTTCACCATTAGAAAGCTAAATTATCTGCAAGTAACACAGGCTATATTTTATTTTAGAAAAAAAGGAGTCCGTAAGATATTTGGGTTTTTCGGACCCAAGGTGTAAAAAATCATCCAAAAAAGTTCCTTATTAATATGTCTTCTAAGTACCAGGTTGGCATAACTTCGTAGGAGCTCACCTAACATGGGTGTGTGGTAGCTAGAAAACGCTTTATGTCTTGGAAGTACTAGGTTGGCATAATTTGGTAGGAGCTCACATATCATGGGTGTGTGGTAGCTAGAAAACGCTTTATGCCTTCAAAGTACCAGTTTGTCATAACTTGGTCTAACATGGGTATATGGTACTTGGTGCTCTTTGCTTTGGTGTTGGTGGGATCTGATAAGTTAACACAACATTTATTGATTCTGAGGCGGTACGAAGTTCGCTGGGTCAGCTAGTTATATTACTATATGTGGAGGCTTGTTATTAGCAATTTGTTTTATATAACTTTTTTATTTCATTGGTTTGTTAGTCTGTAAGCCTTCTTTAAAATTAAATAAATAAATAAATTAAATAAATAAATAAATACTAAAAATAAGATATGTTTATTCAATGCAAAGACAGTTTTGTCAGCGTGGATGTCGAAAATTATCTCTCGGGAGCATACTACCGGAATAAAAAGTGTACTTTGTCCTTATCCTTTACAAGGCGTAAAATAAACGTAACAGACACGTAAAATGTAACAGACAGATTTAATTCTGCATTTATGTGTGTGAGTTAGAGTAAAGAATATATTGAAACGATTTCTGACACCGGGAAGATTACAGATTGGCATAACTGGCATACCACCATCTAGCCATTTTGTAATAAAACGACGTTTCAGTCAACCTTGATAGTGACTCTGATAGATATCTGACAGAATGATGCACATTGACTTTTTTTCGTAGTCTTGAGTTTAGCTCCATGATACTTACTTAAGCTATTTGGTATTCACTTTGGTTTTGTTCCAATATATTTGGTGAAATTTCATCTAAATGTCACAGATTTTTGTCTGTCAGTATATTTAAATAAATCTGAATGCGTAGCAAGTTATTAACATAATGAAATCTATTTAAGGTTTATTCAAACGTAAATTAATTGGGATTTTTCTAAAGGTTAGGCGCAGTAACGCCTTGGGAAATAATTACAGCTCCAATTTAATAGATTTGTAATACCACTGAAATTCGCTATTATTTGTTTATTAATACTTTAAACACAAGTTAAATAAATACTGTACAAAGGCAACTTTAATGCCTGAGGCATTTTCTATCAGTCAACCTTAGACCGATACAGGGACAAAAAAACTTTTTAACAAAAAATTATGAGTCGGCGCTTTGAGTGATCTTTGTTCATTGATTTTTCAAAATTTTAAGGTTTATTATTTTTTGCGTTTCAGATTTTTCGGCGGTTTAATTTTTTGTTAAAAAGTTTTTATTTTATATTTTTTGTGGCTTGAATGTACTAATAATACTTGGCAAGGTATACCCCATCCAATGAAAAAAGAATTATCAAAATCGGACTACTCTGTATAAAGTTATGCGCGGTTATACATTACAATCAGTGAGTTAACAATCAATCATCCCCTGTTTTCCGACCCTTAGGGTTCGATTTTGTTTTCCAAATTTATATGGGACCATTTTGGGAGTATACCCTTTCCAATAAAAAAAGAATTATCACAATCGGACTACTATGTACAAAGTTATGCGTGGTCATACATAAAAAAAATATACGCGTCGAATTGATAACCTCCTCCTTTTTTTCGTCGGTTAAAAAGTGGCAGGTGGATCATAATGGATAGCTAGCTCGGAAGCAACAAAAATTACAAAAATAAATAGTTACTGATACACAGATACAATACAGACATACATATAAACAAAATAAACTATGTCAGGAGAAATAAGAACCGGTAGAGTTGTAAACGAATGCAGCAGATCAGCGCTGGTTTGTTTCTGCGAAGTTCTGACGGATATGCTCACATGCGTTCACTTTAATAAACGAGTGGTTGCCGTCCTGTTATTCAGACGGAGAATATTCCAAAGAAAGACCGCCTGGACAAAATTAAATGGGTAGTATTTAAACGTAATCAAAAAATATCCTTTTTCTATGCAATAAGATTCCGAATTCCCATCAAAATTACTGATTGCACGGCAAAATATTCAACTCAAAATATCACTAAACACACTACAATTTATTTTCGCAGCGTGCAGCGATTTTTCCTAAAGCAAAAGCTTTTTCATCAATGCACAGCTAATAATCTTAATGCACATTATACATGTTAACTCTTTTTCTTTTAAATATAGCTTCTATTTTTATATTATTTACAGAAAAACTCTAAATATTAAATTAGATATTTAATTAGATAAAGAACTTTGTTAAATATTATGTTAAATTCAAAGTAGCTTTGTTGATTATTTTCTTGCCTGTTTCAAATTGATTATAGGTGTAAAAATTACCTTGACTTCTGCTTCTCCATAAGGCCGCACTTTGAAGTCGTTGGGGATGAACTTCACTTTCAATACGTCCATAGCATCTGTAACAAACAAAACATCATCAAAATACTTAACGTTGACTTTTACAACGACCGCGATATAATATGTGATTTAGAGCCCAAATATTAAATTAGCTTAATGTGACGGTTACTACTGTAACAGCCAAAAAGCCATCACAATAGAATTAAATCATTTTTATTTAGTTGAATGTGGCACAAGTTACGAACAGAGCAACAGAAGGACGAGGGCGGCTGTTGAAGTTTTATTCCTCGAAAGTATCCTTGGGCAGCGATAAAGGCCCCGGACGATCCTCTCAAGGGACTCTCCGGGATGAGAAATATAAAAATGTTTAAAGAGAACTGCTTCAAGCAGTGAAGTGCTAAAAGTGCAATCCATACTAATATTATAAATGGGAAAGTGTGTATGTCTGTTTGTCCGTCTTTCACGAAAAAATAGAGCGACGAATTGACGTGATTTTTTAAGTGGAGATAGTTGAAGGGATGGAGAGTGACATAGGCTACTTTTTGTCTCTTTCTAACTCCCCACTTCCCTAAAATGGGGGTTGGAACGCGCTAATCTCAGGAACTACGGGTTCGAATTGAAAAAATCTTTTTGAGTCGGGTAGCCTATTTATTGAGGAAGACTATAGGCTATATAACATCACGCTAAGATCAAAAGGAAAACTGGCAGGCTGCGATTCGACGGGAAGGGTCAGGGGAGCAAATATTTGACGCGGACGAAGTTGCGGGCAGAAGCTAGTTTGCTATAAAATGTTATAATGTACAGTGTGGCCTGTGATGTCATAACGGGCTAGCTCAGCGGATAGCTGACAGATCTGATTAGATTTAATTTTTGTTTCGGTTCTTTTTTACGTATACCTTCATACGTGTGAAATTAATAAATGTTGAAAAGGAGGTAAAATGAACAATGTGCTAAGACCATTTATCTGGTGAACCATTGACTGGATTTCCCAGCAGATAGGTGTTTCAATAGAGCAATTTTACGAAAATATCCTTCTTAATACTGATTTAGTGTAGTTTCTTCTTTAAAATCTTATGAATATAAAATGTTTTCAAAATTGAAAACTTTTTTTGCTAAGGAATAACAAAATAAGTTATACTCCCACACAGAATACATAATAAACACGAAGGTATCTCATCAAAGATTAGCTAAAAATGGAGGCAATTTGTTTCACCCAACATGTCGGAACTAGTTAAACAAGAACTAGCTGCCTTCATAAATAATGGAATCCATGAAATATTTGAACACAGAAGTATCAACAATGATACAAGGTAACGCTTTTTCAGTGTAAATATTTATGCATTTCAATTCTTACCCACGTAAAAACATTATATATATATCAATGCATACCAATTATTTAATAAGGTATCTAACATATTAACAATATAGACTTCTTGAAGACAAACTTTTAATTTCGGAGTTCGTAGAGAACTAACTCAGAAAACTAGGCGAATACCCAAAAATCTTATTTATATTCCGTTCCGATAGTAATTTTTCGATAACTGTTAAATGAGATACTTTTCTATCGTGACTACTCGTACACTGATAGAAATCATTTGAGGCAAAGTATTTACGACCAATTTGATAATTAGTATTTAAAATCATTACAAATCTTTTTAATATTTGGAATCATGACATTTGGCCATCCGACACTGTGTTGCCCCCTGGCACACATAACAATAATACATTTTAAACAAACCTTCGGGACGACTAATCACGTTCCGAAAATGATTTCACTAATGGCAAGGGGAATTTTACTGAGTTTCATATCATATATTTTATGTTAAAACAAAAAATTGAATACGGACAAAGACGAATATAATATAAACGAAATACTAGTATCTAGTTGTTATCGCAATTGCAGAATAAAAGAATGCTTAAAGTTGGAACTGCTCGATGCAAGTCACTGAATGTTCAAGCGACATGTAGAATGTGTATCTACAAGTAGTTGCAATAGATATAATATTAGCTCAGATTGTTTGGAGTAGGAGTTCCGTTATGTGTTATGTTGTGGCACCGGCCAGGCAAGTCGCGCGCCGCTATTGTGTGCCAAACAATCTGAGCCGCGCTCGTTGTGCGCACAACGCGAACACCGCCAGCCTTTCTTCCATACTTCATGAAGAATGGGAATTATTTGCCATGACCCGCACGCTTTCTATTATAAATGGTTTTTCATTGAAACTTTGTCGGCGTCCGATAAATATAAGCATTGTGATGTTATTGAATGACAAAGGTTTCATGAAATTACAGCCATTTCAATACTGACTGTAACAAACAGGGAGTTCACAAACTTTGTAATTAAAGCAATGTCTAAGGAACATTCAAGAATAAATTGTGTTTAAATTTCAAATCAGCTGTTCCATTAAAATTTACCGTTACTATATTTGTCTTAAATTGAATTTTCAAGGACTTTTAACTATTTTAAATAGTCACAATGTAAAGTATTTTTTAAACAAATGAAAGGAAGTAAGAACATGTACATAGTCATCACATTAATTTATCACAAGAGTATGGCGTCTCTCTGAGGGTTTCAGTAAAAATATTATGTTGAGCAAGTAAGAGCGAAAGTCTTATAAAAGCCTTGGGGAATTAGGGTTCGGAAACGAAAATAGGGTGGAGCGTAAACCTCTACTGAATGGCTGAAAAGGCACACAGACACACAGACACGCGGTCCATCGCGGCACAGGACCGTCCGTGTTGTACGCTTAGAGGATTATGTACGGACCTGATTGCCAGGACAAGGGTAAATGTGCATGAAGAACAAATATTTGTACCATACTAATGTTTGTGACGGAAATGCGAAATAATTAGAAGCGGACTGAAATTCTAGTAATATTTGCATTTTCAGTGATAAAAGTTTGTTTTGCACATTAGACAAATGTTATGTATAAATACTATGTGCCAACAGAATTTATAGGTATGTACCTATAAATTCTGTTGGCACATATATCCATACTAATATTATAAATGGGAAAGTGTGTGTGTCTGTTTGTCCGTCTTTCACGGTAAAACGGAGCGATGAATAGACGTGATTTTTTTAGGTAGAGATAGTTGAAGGGATGGAGGCTTAGGCTACTTTTTGCTTCTTTCTAATCCCCCACTTTCCTAAAATGGGGGGTGGAACGCGCTAATCTCAGGAAATACTGGTTCGAATTGAAAAAATATTTTTGATGCTGGTAGCCTATTTATTGATGAAGGCTATAGGCTATATAACATCACGCTTCGATCAAAAGGAGCCGAGCAGCAACAAAAAAATGGACGATAACTGGCAGGCTGCGATGCGACGGGGATGTCGCGGGCTGAATCTAGTGTAGACATAAGGAGTAAAATAGTTACTCAGAGTTTTTGTCAGTAAGTTATGAAATTTAGCACAAAATTCAATTCAATTTATTCACATAAGATTTAGTATGTGCCGAAATCGTTCTAAAATGTGGTACAACAATCATAATATAAGAAACAAGTTTCAGAATTAACAACATAACTCACATCATGGGCAAAATTAACGTCATGGTAAAATAAAGAACAGAAATCTTTTTTTTTAGAAAAATTGGTCAATAGTAACTCAAACAAATATATGGAATAATAATAGTAGATATATGTAGATATATTTGGTCCCACTAACCAATCTTTTCTCATCGTCTCTTTTCTTTATATGTACTATACTATACACTATAATATACACTATACTATATAATCTAAGAAGTCGGGTATAATAATATATAAATAATAAATAAACATTTATTTCTCTTCCACAAAGGCTCCTTAAAATTACGAAGAAATAACATCAGTATAAATCCTTTGTGGGAGACTGGTATCTGCACCAGGAAAAACCTGTCACACAGATTACCAGACCCCCCCCCCCCCCAAAACAGTGTTTGAGGTTTTAATCTTAGCGATAATATTACGAAACACAATAATTTTAACCTTTGGCAGGAGAACACAATACAACAAAAATAAAGAATGAAATAGGAATACAAAATTTTAAAATAGATAAATGTTGTTAACATTGTGAGTATATGTGTAGTGTGGTGTCACACTTCAGCACCGCACGGTGTACTGAAGTGTGGTGTGGTGTAGTATTTAGTAATGTACTGTGCTAAAGTGTTTCGTGGTGTGATGTGATGTAGTGTAGTGATGTGTTGCGTGGTGTGATGTGATGTAGTGTGGTGATGTGGTGCGGTGTAGTGTGGCATAGTGAGGTATGGTGAGCTGTAGTTTACTGTAATATAGTGTTATGTAGTGTGGAGTGGTTGGCAGGCTTTAAACACATTTATTTTATAACAGCTAGCAAGTTTTCAGTGGTATCGTAGTCAAGGTTCAGTAGATAAGCAGTGGGGACACGCTTGCAGTTTGTTTTATTGGGAGCGTATAGTTTTAAAATGGAGTTTAATTTATTGTATAAATAACTGCCAAGAAAACAAAAGTTGCGGTGCGAAAGACTACTTTTACACAGTTGAGTAGAACATACATTTGTCTTTATGCGTTTATGAGCGTGCAAGGATGAGTTATAGATCAAGTTAGAATGTTTACGCAAAATTGTTTGAACGATAAACAATTGTCGAACAGTAAGAACCTTGCACTTATCGTAGAGTTCAGAGGTAGGGTGAAAAAACGGTAATGCATGGGCTACCTTGAGCACTGTTCTTTGAGCTCGCTTGATTTTAATCATAAATGATTTAGGGGCACCACCCCAAACAGAGATGCAATAGTTTAGGACAGATTGGCAAAGTGCAAAGTATACTGTTTTAAGAACCTTAGCATCTGCGACACGTCGTAGGTTTTTAAAAATGAAGATCAGCTTTCTTACTCTTTTAGACAACACATCGATGTGGGAATTGAAGTTTAGGTTTTTGTCAATAGTTACACCAAGGTACTTCAGCGAGTCTACCTTTTCCAGTTTTGGGCAAGTGCATGTGTAGGAAGTGCTATGGTTATATGAATGGGCGGTAATATCTAGTGATGGGATTTGTGCTACGTGAGTGTAAATGTTATGTATTTAGTCTTGTCTGTTTTAAGTGAGAGTAAGTTATTATTTAGCCAGGCCATAACTCACGAAAAGCCCATCTGAGCATAGTGGTACACTTCCTCCCGAGTGTCTCCATAGAAAAGAAGAACTGTGTCGTCCGCGAAAGTAATAATCTTGCCATTAATGAGGTTTAACTGGCAGAGGTCATTGATAAAACCTAAAAAGAGGGTAGGCCCTAAAATACTCCCTTGAGGAATACCGATATTGACTTCTTAGTCATCACTCATCCACTTGTCAACCACAACATGTTGAGCTCTACCATGCAGGTAGCTTTCGAGCAATTTTAGCTGTTCGCCACGAATTCAAGCTTTTTCAGTAAGAATGGCGCAGAGACTGTGTCAAAAGCCTTCGCCAAGTCAAGGAAAATCGTAAGAACTTTTCCTCTCATCCAGCTTAGAGACTATGGTATCAGTCAGTTGATATACAGCATCGCTGGTTGATCTACCTTTACGAAGACCATATTGATTATCCGATAAAAGTTTGTTTGTTTCGAGATAATTGGTTAATTGTTTGTTAATAACTTTTTCTATAATTTTGAATAGTGTTGGCAAAATGAATATTGGATGGTAGTAATTGACACAGTCCCTACTACCAGACTCGTGGATTGGGTGGACTAAGGATTTCTTGAGATCCGAGGGAAATTCACCAGTGGATAGGCAGATGTTGCAAATGAACGCGATGGGAGCAGATAATAAGCTACAATGTCTTTTAATCAATTCACTGGGAACGTCGTCACACTTAACGGCATAAGTGGTTTTAAGAGATGCTATGATTATTTTGATCTCTTCTACATCAGTAGGCAGCAGGACAAAAGAAGAGAGACAAGGCGGCACAGAAGAAGTTTGGAATGTGGTAAAGTCAAACCGTGTGATAGATCCCGCTAAAGACTTACCGATTCCTACAAAGTATTGGTTTATCTCGTTGACAGAGTTTTTGGGCTTATTTGGATCAATCAGATCCATAGGTCGACTTTTCTGTTTATTGGTGTAGGTGATTATTTTGATGGTATCCCATATTTTTTTAGTGTTGCCCTGACATTTAGAAAATTCAACCTAGTTTTAGTTTTCATTGATTATGATTTGATTTGATTTATTTTTGTAAATTTTGTATATGGGTACAATGCCTGAATTAAAACGCAATTTTTTTATTTTTTTTTATTTTATCATACTCTTGCTTAACTTTTTTTTTAAATTTCATTACAAAAATTACGGTAGCGTGTATAGGTTATTTTTGTAACTTCGTCATTTGGATGCTTTTTAGACTTGAGATGAAGATTGTCTCGATTTCGCATGCATCGCAGTAGTCCAGGAGTAATCTATGGCTTAAGTAATCGCTTACGTCTCGGAACAGTAATCAAAAAGGTGATCAGGGTGCTAAGGAAGAAAGATACAGCTTCATTAGCCCTATATAAAGAGTACTTAAATGTGTTCAAAAGCAATAGTTTTAATTTTTTCGTCAAGGGATGGGTAATGAATACGTCTTATTGATTTTGAACGATGGTGTGAGGAGCTAATATTAGAAAGATTAATAATGACGCTGTAGTGGTCAGTAAATCAAAACTTTCAGTAAAATGTATTGTTGCCCATAGGCAACAATCCATTTTACTGAAAGTTTTGATTTGACAATTACGTGGTCAAGGCATGTTTGAGAATAGGTGGGAATATCGTACGCAGGCAACATGCCATGGGAGGCTAATAAATTAAGGTACATTTCTGCTCTTGCATCTGAAGAGGATGGCGTTATGTCGATATTAATATCACCAGTAAGGAAAATATTACTGTATGTTGATAATGTTAGTAAAATATTGTTTAATTATTCCAGAAATTTGGAGACATTTCTTTCCCCCGGGGGACGATAAATACACAGAATCGCAGTCTGCGAATTAATAATAATAATTAGACAATTGCCATCCACCAGCGACGGTTCTAATATTTTATAGGTAAGGGTAGATTTATAATACACAATAATACCCTCGTTTTGTGTCCTGTTATTGTGTGTGTTAGCAAACTGATAACCACTCATGAGTGGAATAAACGGTGTCCGAGATATCCAACATTCAGTTAGAACGATCATATCTCAGTCAATTTCTGATCGTTTGATGAGGGTTTGCAATCCTGTAAAATTACGGTTTACACTTTTTATATTCTGTACAATAATGTTTAACCGGTCAAGTACCGTAATTACAGACACAATTAAAAAAACGATTGTTTGCATACCAAATGTGGTTTCTCAGGGACTTAGAGGTTAAAGGAGAATTCTCGGTGTTAATTTAAACTAGAGCATTCATCAATAAGACAATTCATCAATATGACGTTTCTCATTTGACATGCCGCGATAACTTCGTATGAACGTCTATGTAAGAAACTGAAAAATCAAATTCACAATCCCAAATAATTACTATGTTACCCATACTCTATAATAACGAGTATCATTCGTAAACCTCAAGATTAAATTTGTATTGAAAAAATGCACTCAAAAACACGAATTAATCGTTGATTAATATGTCGACAGGACGTTTTGACAATGTTATATCTATGGGTTGGTTGCCGTAGTGTTGTGACCGTTCAAAGCCGTTTTTTGACCGAATAAAATTGATTTAATGAAAAATCGTTACTTTTACAAATATTACTTTTAAAAAGAGATTAATATACAATTACTGTATTATTCAATATTTAAACATATAAAACAAAATCTAATCACATATATTTTTAGCCTTATTTTGATATTTGATATGAATACTTTGATATGATTGGCGTTATAACGCCACCTGGTGCATAATACATAAACCTTCCGGAAGAAATTATTATGTCGAGTTTTAGTTTAGTCTTGTTTTCGTGTTGAATCTCGCCCAAATTTAAAGTTCATTGGAATTTTTGTATAATTTGTTAAATATTATACCTAAACTAGTAAGTGTAATTAAACGATATTCCTCAAAAGTCAGTTTTAAACTATCTAAATGCAATAGTCGACTGCAAACACAATTTATTTTAAATCGATAAGTCTCAAGAATCGGATTTTAAAGCAACCGATTTTTTTCCCCCTCACTACATAAAGTATTTTGATGGCTGTCATATCGGACTTCTTAGATTGTCGCCCCAATATACTGTTATACTTTAAAGCTGAAGAGTTTGTTCGTTTGTTTGGTTGGTTGAACGCGCTAATCTCAGGAACTACTGGTCCGAATTGAAAAAATATTTTTGCTATTAGCAATCTACTTACTGAGAAAGGCTATAGATTATATAACATTACCCTGCAATAGAAAAAAGCAGAGGAGCAACGTAAAATGGTTGAAAACTGGCAGGCAATTCAATGCGCCGGGAAGGGTCAGTGGAGCAAAAATTTTACGCGGACGAAATCGCGGGCAGAAGCTAGTACAATATATATCTGAATTTAGATTAAATTAAAACATAGTATACGTTTCTTTAATGCTTAATGTAAATATGGTGTGTTGTGTGGTTTATATATGGATAACAGTCTTAGATTTGAGAAAAACTTTACTAACTCCGTAAGAAACTGCTTTTACCATATGAAACTGCTATATTAAATGAGGCCTTTCTTATCTGAAAAACGTTTACAAACAGCTAGTCGAAACCTTGGTTCTGTACGTTGATACGGTATACGGTCCACATTTACTGGCTCGTACCGACTGACTTATACAAAAAGTCCAAAAAGCATGTGGGCGCATCTGTTACTCTGTTCAGTCATGTTACTTTCTTAACAAACGCTTTATTCTCAAGATGAAGTCGAGAAGAAAGTTACACTTAGTGTGCCTACTCTTTGGTGTCATTAAGTCCAAGAAACTGAAGTATTTATATAACAAGCTTAGTTGGATGGCTAGTAGACGGGATTGCGCGCTCAGACTATGTGCAGAGCAGCTCTCAACACAGTCTCATAGGACAGCGGCATTTAGACGCCTTTTCCGAGATGCTGCATCTAAGGTTAATAATATCCGGTTAATAATATCAATAATAACTCACTGGTCTCGGTTCTAATTTTGTCCCTCAGTTAGTATTATTTCCATGGTGTCGTTATAACCAGCAGTTGTAAATTGAATGTGCTGAAGTAATAAAGTCGCCTCCTCATTTTTCCGTTGCCAAATGGCAAAAAACGGAACCCTTATAGATTCGTCATGTCTGGTCTGTCTGTCTGTCCGTCCGTATGTCACAGCCTTTTTTTCCGAAACTATAAGAGCTATGCTGTTGAAACTTGGTAAGTAGATGTATTCTGTGAACCGCATTAAGATTTTCATACAAAAATTAAAAAAAAAAAGAAACAATAAATTTTGGGGTTCCCGGGGATACTCAGAACTGAAACTCAATTTTTTTTTCATGAAACCCACACGTGTGGGGTATTTGTGGATAGGTCTTCAGAAATGGTATTGAGGTTTCTAATATCATTTTTTTCTAAACTGAATAGTTTGTACGAGAGACACTTCCAAAGTGGTAAAATGTGTCCCCCCCGTAACTTCTAAAAAATTATATGATGTACAGACGCCACCAGGTCAAGCTACCCGAAACTGTAAATTTTGCCCAATGAACCTTGAATCTAATGCTCTAGAAATAAAGTCGAAAATCTATCAAAGAAATCTGACAGATTGTAGTAGCTTGATGTGTTGGCGTCTGTACATTGCTATGTAAACTTCCACGGAAAATAAGTTTGAACGAGATCTAGTAAGTAGTTTTTTTAATACGTCATAAATCGTAAACCACAATTTACGTTTCATTCGATCAAAACAAATATAAAAATTAAAAAAAAAAAACATTTCATTTCATAAACATAAACCTTATGCATAAACCGTGAATATCTACAGATTTGTACGGAACCCTCGGTGCACAAGTCCGACTCGCACTTGGCCGGTTTTTTATTTCCACTGGTGAGACGTTTGTAATCAAAATGTTTTGCTAGGGTGTTAGCCACTTCTCCGCGATCACCAACTATTTTGTCGTCCATTTTAAGTAGCAAATGTTCTGTATGCTTAATTTTATTGGTATAAAGCAACGTTAAACACCGTTATATACTGTTAGATTTGGTATTGTTTTCTTGTGTCAGGCCACTCAGAAAGTATTACGAAAAAAAGTTTATTTTTGTATGAGAGTTATGAACTATTATAAAAATAATTATTATTTATGAGTAAAAATAGGTACGTTCCAATTTAAAAATTTCCCTCTAATTTTTTTGCCAGCTAATTAAATTATCGTGTCTCAGTGGAAAATGGATTTGCGCCGGGAACATTTTCGCGCTATGACTTTTTACGATTTAAAGTGTCGCCTGAAACCGGACGAATCATACGATAGACTTCAAATTACATTCATGGATGAAGGCCCTTCTAAGGCAACTGTGCATCGTTGGTATAATGAATTTAAACGTGGTCGACTAATTTTGGGGGATGAAGAAAGAAGTGGTCGCCGTTTGACGGCTGTTACGGAGGAAAACGTGCTAGCAGTGAAAAATTTAATCCAAGACAATTGGCAAATTACGTATCAGAAGATTCAACACACTGCAGATTGGATCGGGAAGCCTTCACGACCTTCTGCACGTGCATATTCGCGTGAGGCGCATAGTTTCACGCTGGGTGCCGCACAATCTCACCGATGCTCCGAAGCAGGCCCGGGTGGAATGGTGTCGTGATATGATAAACAAAGAAGCAGGCTCGTCTCGGCGTGTTTACGACATTATTACAGGTAATGAGTCCTGGATTTATCAATACGATCCAGAAATGAAGCGCCAGTCGACGGTTTGGGTGTTTCAAAACGAATCAACGCCTAACAACGTGAAGCGATCTAGAAGCGGGGGGAAGATTTTGTTTGACTGGCTACTTTTGGTGTCTATCCCTTTACGGAACCAAGGAAACATTAACGCCGAATGGTATACTACCAAATGCTTGGCAGAAATTTTCTCTGTTGTGAGCAACAAGCGACCAAACACATGGTTCCGCGCGCTACTGCTCCACCACGACAATGCGCCCACGCACACCGCGCTCAAAACAAGGGACTTCTTGGACAGCATGCTTGGTCAAACTTCAGGGTCACCCTCCTTACAGCCCTTTTTTTTTTTTTTTTTTTTTTTCAGGATGAGAAATCATCAAATGACTTCTCCCGCTCTGGGCGGAGCGGGAGGGCGTGTCAGACTTTTACTGACTAAAACCCACCCGTGTTCCATCAGTTGCCCATGTGCCAGGGTCACGGTATCTCTTTCGAACAATCACGCGACCCCGGCAGGCATCGGTCCTCGTAGACCCCTACATCCTTACAGCCCTGACCTAGCACCGTGTGATTTCTTTTTATTCCCAAAAGTTAAAAATAAGCTCAATAGGATACAATTTTCGTCGCCGGAAGATGCGCTGTCAGCGTTCGAGCAAGCTGTAAACGATGTGTCTGCGGCGGACTGGAAAAAGTGTTTTGAAAACTGGTTCAGACGCATGAAACTTTGCATGCTGGCTAGTGGAGAGTATTTTGAAAAGATTTAATAAAAAAGTACTTACCTACAGAACACTTCTTTTTATTTTCGCAAAACTTTCTGAGTGTCCCACGTATTTTACTTGATTCTGGCTTATCTTCACTATTTTTATATCCGATGAAAGATGTGGGCTATAACTTCTGAACAAAATTATTTCAACGTTGAAATCCATTTTAAAGTTTCATCCCAATTCACCCTGTTTGTAGATACAGAAGGTCGGTTCCTGACAATGAGAAATGTCCGCACATTAGGTTCGCATAGACACACATAACTGTAGATTGGGCGTTGTTATAAATATTGTAAAATTGTTTACAATGACCCGGGTTTAGGTTTTCCGTTGTATCAATTACAACGTGTCTGTATATTCATGTGCTTTTATTGTTTCGTGATACAGAGCCGGCTTTCTGTACCTTATTTATTCTGTGGCTGAAGGACCCGCGGAGAAATATATAGACACAATGTTTTCATTAAAATTCAGCCCTTTAAACCTTTGAGTGTTCCGCGTTTTGAGTGTACAAAGCTGTACAAATACTCGGTATAATTATCCTTGCTTCCGCCTCTGTTTGTCTACAAATTACCTGCACGTGTTACTTTTGTTTAATTTCCTCTTGTGCTTACATCTGTAGGAATTTTATTCATGTACACTTGCGGACAAAGAAGCCACATTAATTAAACTGTGTGTTGTTGATAAATTACCAGTTAATAAAACTACACCAAATGTTGGATACATTATTAGTTCAATCGTCAAAATTAAGTAATAAAACAAAATATAAATAATTTTTACATTTAAAAATAATGGTACTCACATATAAAACAAAAATGAACTTTAAAACAAAATGTATTATGTTTCATCTGCGATTAGGTTAAGCTACGTGTGCCGAGGTTGGTTTGTGGATGAGTGACCATCTTTACATACCAAGACTCCTCCGTACTTCGGAAAGTATGTTAACCTGTTAGTCCCCGCTGTCATTTATGGATCTTTAACAGACGTTTCAGGCCGTCAGAGGCCTGAAATTCTGACACCTTGTCTTACCACGGGGTATCGTATTACCCAGTAACTGGGTTTGAGGAGGTCGGATAGGCAGTTTCTCCATGTGAAATATTGGCTGGTATTCAGCTGCATCCGACAAAGACGGCAGATGACGATGATGATACATTGTTGCGCGATATTGGTCCAATCGCATGTCGCATCAAATAAAGCATGTTTCAGGTCTCCAAATGTAGCTGAGATGGGGTTACGATAACTTACACACCTTCCGAGCTCGTCCCAAGCGTTTTCAATTGGATTCAGGTTCGGACTTCTCGCGAGCCAGTCCATGTTATTGATGCCAACATCCTTATATATACCGCCAAACCATGGAACCAACCTCCTAGCACTCATTTACAATTTGATCTGTATTTGACCTAGCTTTGTCATACATGAATATTGAATTTTCAATCATATTAATTTATTAAAAGCCGACATAGTCATTAGGCTTCCTTTCTTTCACATACCTTACAGAACTTAGCATACTATTTTCTATGAGCACTAACTCCGTGCGACCTGAAGCGATTCCAGTTCAAACTATAACAGATCGACCACCGAACGGAATTTTTTACTCAAAACATGTTGGAATTAAACGATCCCTGGCCATTGAAAGACACTTTGCCGCACATGATGTGCATAGGGCATAAATCGGGATGCTCCATTCTTCGTCTCCCCATTTGTGCGTCTATGTGGGGGCAAATTAGCTTCAAGAAGATGCCGCCATACAGTCTACTTGCCCTTGTCGTCTCTACGGATCTCCCGAAGTTGATTCGTTATTTATTACAACTTACTTGCCCTTGTCGTCTCTACGGATCTCCCGAAGTTGATTCGTTATTACAACTTACTTGCCCTTGTCGTCTCTACGGATCTCCCGAAGTTGATTCGTTATTACAACTTACTTGCCCTTGTCGTCTCTACGGATCTCCCGAAGTTGATTCGTTATTACAACTTACTTGCCCTTGTCGTCTCTACGGATCTCCCGAAGTTGATTCGTTATTACAACTTACTTGCCCTTGTCGTCTCTACGGATCTCCCGAAGTTGATTCGTTATTACAACTTACTTGCCCTTGTCGTCTCTACGGATCTCCCGAAGTTGATTCGTTATTACAACTTACTTGCCCTTGTCGTCTCTACGGATCTCCCGAAGTTGATTCGTTATTACAACTTACTTGCCCTTGTCGTCTCTACGGATCTCCCGAAGTTGATTCGTTATTACAACTTTCGCGAGGTGTCGATTTCGGAGCATGGTCATGACAATAAGCCAATGTTCTCGAGCCCTAGTTGGTCTGCAGGTTCTTGGTCTTCCTATGTTCTGCCCAGTTTTTCGGAAACGTTGGACGATTCTCTACACTGTAGAAAGTGACTTAGCTGATTTCTGCCTTCTTCTTACATGGAGACCATTCGTGAACATTGTTTAAGTGTTAGCAAAATTTACTAATCTAATAATGATGGTGAAATACAATAAGGATCGCCGTTTCTCATTTTGATTTGACAGATTGAAAACACTGAGAAAGCACGCAAAATTAAAACAACTGCTAATAAAATTTATTTTCAAATTCGAGGCATTTAAAATCTTCGGACTTGTTGTTCATTTTGTTGAAGTTACTATTTTAGGCAGCTGTTTAGCAAAGTAACTAACGGGACTGAATTGTTAGGCTTGTTAAAACTTTGTATTTACATCCTGAAACAAGTGGTTTATTGTAGTAGAAGCTCTGAGTACTAACTTTACAGACTACTTGAAACAATCACTGAACCGATGCTAATAGTCTGGAGTGAGTTATTTCTCTACCTGCCGCGGGCATGTGCTCTCTTTAAACAAAAAATTGACCAGATAAACTAGAACAGTTGTTTGAAATGCTATAACACTGCAAATTGACGTGGTCTGGCAATTAGATTAGCAACAAAGTTCCTCCCCATCTTAGAATACCTACATAAATGTAGAAAACCAAGTTCCATGAACATCAATACCAATCCATAATATTGTGTAATCGTAATGATTAGTTACAGTAAGTTTAAAGCTTACATCAAGGGTATATGTCACGGTGGAGGTGTGCCCTGCCTGGGTGGAGCACCGCCGTGCCCTCGTGGAGGCGATCGGCGGCGGCGACCTCTCGCGTCCGGCCCTGGTGCGAGCCATGGTACGGAGCGAGAGGGAATGGGAAGCCGTCACCTCCTTCTGCGAAGCAGTAATGCTCGCGAAGGAGGAGGCGGGGCGCGTGAGGGAGTGGCAGTCTCTGCGCCCTCACGTCCCTAGCCGCCGCAGGAGGAGACGCCCCGGGCGTCGGGAGTCAATAGCGGACTCCCGGCCACCGTAGGCGCGAGCTTGCGGGTGGCGAGCAATGGGTAGCTCGCCGCCCGGTAAGGACCAAGCTCGGGTCGACGGCGCGCAGTGTTCCACGCGCGCCTCAAAGAGATGTCAGCAGCAGTGTAGGGGTCTACTAGGACCGATGCCTGCCGGGGTCGCGTGATTGTTCGAAGGAGATACCGTGACCCTGGCACATGGGCAACTGATGGAACACGGGTGGGTTTTAGTCAGTAAAAGTCTGACACGCCCTCCCGCTCCGCCCAGAGCGGGAGAAGTCATTTGATGATTTCCCACCCTGGAAAAAAAAAAAAAAAAAAAAAAAAAAAAAAAAAAAAAAAAAAAAAGGGTATATGTCTAATGTGCCAACTAGTTCCCAAAAGTCAACCAAACATTGAAGTTCGGTTTAATATTGACAGAATAATAGATATTATATTAATAGCATATCGCATGTGAATAGTCATGTATCAATTAGTTTCGCCGTAAAGTACGGTCAAGGACGCTTGCGTATATATGTTGTGTTTTCAGTTATTTGCACAAATGCACTACTCGTGGGAGGTCAGTAACCCCCGTCAGGAACAAAGATCGTTACCAGGTACTCGCACGCACGCACGCACTCGTATATAACAAAACGACACAAAAATACACTCGCATGAAGGGGTATTATGCTTTTTCCTTACAAAAGATTTCAACCAGTCTCACCGTAAGTCACGTTTTACCTACCCGAAACATACATTTTACATCTTATCCTACTGCAGAATAAGATTAAAGTAAGTACATAATTTATTAAAATCAAATCATAACACTGACTCCTGTAACACAGGTACCACCTAGCTCAGGAGTCAGGGCTTCATTTGATGTTGTCAAACCTTTTTATATCAATAAAGCATTATTATTATTATTTTTTATTATTATTATTATAACACCCAACTCCATAACAATCACTTGGTATTTTCAGTCTGCTCCGAACAGACAATTATTAAATAATGTGGTAAATTACGCTCTTGTGTATTAACCCCAAATGTGAAGTATAAACATTAATGCAATGAAGCAGAGCCACCACTAAAACTGGAACAGGTTCTACTTCGACACCAGGAGAGTCATCGGTGTAGAATCACCACTTGTCACCTGATGCCACCACCACATTGTGGTTTTACGTTGACGAACACGGCTACCGCTGGATGATCGTGGTGCTGTCGTCGCCTTGCTTGGTGAGATACCACCAGATCCTAGAGACATAAAGCTCGGAGGAGGACACATATTTAAAATTTATCCGCTTCAATTATGAACCACCCACAATACCTATGTGGCGATGCTTATTAGGCTTAGTAATCCAAATCTCAAAATTACAAAGTAGAATAACTCTGAATAGCATCTAAGCGGTCTGTGTGACTCAATCGATCATTATAGCTTAGGTAAACAATAGATGTTGATGCAGTTTTCACCATAATTTTGACCACCACATGTCGCTATTGCACCCATGCGAGCGTGTGACACAAATGGCTTGCTAGTTAATCTTTACATTTGAAATCACAGCTCCGTATTAGATCTCATCATCGTGGGATTATATTCCCGAAGATAGACGATTATTGCAGAAGTGCATACTTTTCTTGGGATACCTGTAACTATGCTAAAGTATGCTGGTACCTCAGTACCCAATTACTATGTGAACATACTGATAGCTGTCTTACCGTGGTCCCTGTCGAAGTACACGGCAGTCGGCAGCGGCGTGACGTTGGTGAGGCGCAGGCGGTAGCACGTGCGGCGCCCGAGCGTGAGCGCCTGCCGCGGCCGCAGTATGGCCGTGCCGAGTCGGCTGCCCAGCGCGCCCTCGTCCAATTTGCACCCCGAACCTGCCGACGTTAGTTATCTTTATTTCCCTAAGAGGAGGATTAAAATATATAATTAATATTAGGCTGAGAATCAGCATTGAATGTCAATATTACATAAAGCAGTATCCCAGAAGCCGGCTTTTCAGCATAGCTTTGGGTGGGAAGAAGTGGTGGAATGAACTCATACTAGTCTGGTCGCGAAAGTCATTTGTTCATAAACGTGGAATTTTGGCTCTTCTTCATAGGAAACGACGAATAATTGAAACCGTGCACCATATGTAGGTTTGAGTGGGTAGGTATGTGAAACAAAATATTTTAAATTAAACTGAGTTCACTGCAACTGCGCCGTGTTCGAGCCGTGCTCGTACGGAGCACGTATAATAACGACGCAGCTTATGATATGACGTGTCTTTCTTCATACGTAGATTATTTAATTTGTATTAGAAAGTTCTTCCACTCCACTATAAGTCAGTCAATCACGCAACTTCATAACTGCTCTTTGAATGTTGTTGATTGCATATAATTATATTATATATGTCACCGTTAGATAACAAGATCCGCAAGTTTATAAATTTCTTAGGAAATTTATAAACCTTCGTAGGATTCTAAACGAGAGATAAATTGTATTATTTTACGGTCACATTTTCGCAAATTTATCAATTTGCGACGTCTCGTGGTAAATTTATAAACTAACGGATATCCATTCGTAAGATTCTAAACGGTTCGACCAATCACAGAAGAGCTTTTAATTTTACGCTTCTTTATACTACGGAAAATAACACACTGCTCTCTGATTGGTCGATGCTGACAGTGGCAATGCTCGTGTCCCTATAAAATGTATTTTATTTTATTTGACAATGTACCTAACTGTCTTACTCAGACGTTAGGTTAGGTTAGGTTACATTGTGACCTTATGAACGCGAGCGAAGCGAGCGACTGTTAATTAGGTAAGCGTTTCAACATTTAAACATAAATAATATTTTTTGGCGAACAATGGCGGTGGAGAGGAACGAGAAGGAACACGTGACTTATTCAACCAATCAGAGCGCGTTATTGCTTACTTATTATTTTACGCGTGACTTCGGTAAGTTTTTCAATTTACGAAAATATGGCCGTAAAATAATACAATTTATCTCTCGTTTAGAATCCTACGAAAGTTTATAAATTTCCTAGTAAATTTATAAATTTACGGTTCTTGTTATTTTCCGGTGACATATACATAAAGACTTTAAGCTAGTACAAGCGTGTACAAACTTCTGTCTTTACAAACTTCTATACTATATCATCATCTTACCAAGCCTTTTCCTAACTACGTTGGGGTCAGCTTCCAGTCTAACCAGACATAGATGATACTAGTGTTTTGTCAAAGATCTGCGAATGACAGCCGTAACTAACGGTTTGGTATGTCAAAATGGTCACCCATCCACCGACCAACCGTGGTAAGCGTAGCGTGACCTGGTCGAGCGACCCTCGCAGCTGTTATTACTTAGCCACCCACATGCCGCCCTCGACCTCCACAATATATCTATCTAAAATTGTAACTGAATATCTTTGGAAGTAATTTTAATTTCCAATTATAAGGAGATCAATAATAGTCAATTAATTACCAGTTACTACAGACGATATCGTTCGGCAAACTTCCCTCAGAGCATGTCTTGATCAAAAACAGATTCAATTATTAAAATGCTATTTCAGTTCTGTACCTATAAAGAACTGAAATGATTGGTAAGACACTATCAATGCTCGGGTCTGTTCACTTCAATATTGTTACGACTAGAAATACTCGCACATTTTACCTTTTACAAGTGGTTCACTTACTGTAAGTTTCACTACTCCTCATAAGTAAGCATTTAAATAATGGACTAGTATGATTAAAATTTTAGTAATATTGGTACAATCTGCTCTTTCTCTAGCCAATGCTTTTGTAACCTTGAAATCGTTCCTAAGGCTTGATTTACATTTGCATTAGTTAATTAAGAAGCGAATTTAGTTCAAGTAGCAACAATTTTTGAAACATCAGAACAAAAGAGTCCATATTACGAGTTCATGTTGAAATACAATACACTGGTTGCAAGGTCCCGGCGCACAAACACTTCACTGTATTTCGCGAACCGAGGTCCTTAATGCTCGAAGGACCATGTAGAATTTAGCGCCTGCTTGGTTTAGCACTAACTTCTGAGTTGGTTGATATTTGGTTGATTGGTTGTGGTTTGGTTTATGGTTTACGACCGCCGATTTAATAATACGAAATAATATGGTTTAAAGGCTATATTGGTTTATACAATTAATTACAATTACGAGATGGTGAACCTAATCTAAACTAGCACTAAGATGGTTTGAGGTGAGTTACGCGATTGGTCGTCGGACACGTACTAATTGGTAATAGCTGCGATACACACATTTATGGAAATGCATGCAGGCAAAAGTACTGAGCTGTTCGGTTGCAATTATTGCACCGAACAGTACCTGTGTCACGTATAAACGTGAAATGTCTTAACCTGTACTGTGAACTTATTTTTTTTACAACTCTTTTTACTTATCTCTTTTTATGCTGCATCGGTTTAAGTTATCACATCAATGCGGGCTGCCACTGAAAATCAGCGCTGTGGCTATATCTTGTATAGTGTGACAGAATTATGCTGAGCAATCGCTGTTTCGCGTGAATGTGACACATGCTTTTCTTTCACTTGTTTTTTTTTTGTCTGTGTCCCGTTTAGTGGAAATAAATAAACAGATTTTGCATTATTTCTTTTAAACTCGCTATAAAACTAATCAGATATAACTACAGTTGAGTATGAAGGGTGACCTACATTCGTCGGAGTCGTGCAGACAGGGCAGTAGGCGCAGGTAGAGGCGCGGCGCGAGCACGCGGTAGGCGACAAGCGCGGCGCGCGCCTCCGTGCCGGGCGCGCCGCCCGCCTGCGCCACGTCCGCGCCCGTGCGCCGCGCGCGCACCAGCGTCGCCACGCACCCGTCGTACTGCACCACGAACACTCCAACATAGACAGCGAAGTATATGGACGTAAGTTATAAACAAATAGCCCTAAAATAATAACAACAACAGTACTCTACCGCCGCATCTTTACATTGATGTCGTGGCGAGGGTTGAATCTGTAACCAACTGCTTGAGGACATCCCGACAGCACGGTGAGCACTTGGATCCAATGGGCCTAATGTTTCATACCCAAGCTAGACTCATGGGTCATACTCAGAAAAAGTGTACATTTTAATTTTGTAACTAAACTGATAGGTAACGATACTGAAAGTCTCCGTCACGAAACTGATGTAATAAGGTATAGTACACATGGATTGAAATATATAAAACAAGTGATTATATTTGGCTTCTCAGACTTATTTAGAATGATTAAAACAAACTTTGTAACAAATCATTATTTTTAGGGTTCCGTTGCCAAATGGCAAAAAACGGAACCCTTATAGATTCGTCATGTCTGTCTGTCTGTCTGTCGGTCTGTCTGTCTGTCTGTCTGTCTGTCTGTCTGTCCGTGTATGTCACAGCCACTTTTCTCCGAAACTATAAGAGATATGTTGTTGAAACTTGGTAAGTAGATGTATTCTGTATACCGCATTAAGATTTTTACACAACAATAGAAAAAAAACAATAAATTTTGGGGTTCCCCATACATAGAACTGAAACTCAAAAATTTTTTTTTCATCAAACCCATACGTGTAGGGTATTTATGAATAGGTCTTTAAAAATGGTATTGAGGTTTCTAACATCATTTCTTTCTAAACTGAATAGTTTGCGCGAGAGACACTTCCAAAGTGGTAAAATTTGTGTCCCCCCCCCCGTAACTTCTAAAGTAAGAGAATGATAAAACTAAAAAAAATATATGATGTACATAACCATGTAAACTTCCAACGAAAATTGGTTTGAACGAAATCCAGTAAGTAGTTTTTTTTTTTAATACGTCATAAATCGTAAATCGCAATTTACCTTCCATTCAATCAACTCAAATATAAAAAAAAAACATTTAATTTCATAAATATAAACCTTACGCATTAACCGAGGATACCTACAGGTTTGTACGGAACCCTCGGTGCGCGAGTCCGACTCGCACTTGGCCGGTTTTTTATAACTGCTTTTTCCTTATGTGTCGATGGCTGATATCTCCGTATACTGAGAGAAACATACCAAATGTATACTTTTTCTGAGTATGACCCTCATATTCTTTATTGTACTAAACAGCGACTACACATAACAGATCAGCAGTAGTCGTCCAAACTTTAGCCGCGTCAATGAGAGCGTCGGTCACACTAAGTGCTAACGAGTTCCGAATAAAGCTCGAGGCACTTATGAGACACTTCTACCTTCTTCAAAGACAACGGAAATACAATCAGCTTTCTTTGTGGTGACAAGATGCTTTGCAAACTCTTGACTATTCAAAGTCAAATGACGTCTGGTTGGGTGCTAAAAAAGCAACGATCCCCTTGTGAACACTGACGAGTGTGTTAAATCCCAACCCTCTTGTAGATTATAAATCTATCTCAATTAATAATAAAGCCGAAAGTTAGTTTGTATTTTTATTGAACGCGCTGATCACTGGAACTACGAGTCGGATTTTAAACATTATTTTTGCATTTCATTGCCCAGATTTTCAGAACAGTCGTTCTAGGAATCTTAGGAGCGGAGCAAAAATAAAAAAAAAAGTAAGAATTAAGCGAAAACGAGGTAATAGCGCCGGGGATCGTTTACAATAAAACTGCGATGCGACGAGTGGGTAGGGGAACAAGAAATTTCACGCGGACAAAGTCGCGGGCAGAAGCTAGTAAATACATAAGATTTCTTAATAAATCTGTATATATAAAAGAAAGTTGTGTTAGTTACACTATTTATAACTCAAGAATGGCTGAACCGATTTGGCTGAAAATTGGTGGGGAGGTAGCTTAGAACCAGGAGACGGACATAGGATACTTTACTATAGGCTATATAACATCACGCTATAATCAAAAGGAGCGGAGCAGCAACGAAAAATGGATGAAAACGTGCAGGCAATTCGACGCAACGGGAAGGGTCAGGGGAGCAAAAATTTGACGCGGACGAAGTCGCAGGCAGCAGCTAGTACTTAATAAATTGGTATTACACGCTTTATATTAGCTTCACTTGTATGTTTGTTTGTAACCGACTCCTTA
The DNA here is from genome assembly GCA_932294355.1 of Aporophyla lueneburgensis. Lineage (NCBI taxonomy): Eukaryota > Metazoa > Arthropoda > Insecta > Lepidoptera > Noctuidae > Aporophyla > Aporophyla lueneburgensis. The sequence goes on along the minus strand of OW028744.1, from coordinate 31,744,556 downwards.
TAGCGCGATTTTGACCCACTTTAAACGACCAGATTTCATTCAAACTTTGCACACCTGTCAAAGACCGATGACAATGCAATAATTTCATAAAGTGCCATTATCCTTGCCAGGGTTACCAGGACAGCAAAAAAAACTGTCTTCGGAAACTACGCTGACATACATCACAAACTACGCTGACATACGGCTCTAAATTCGAAACATCCTAAAAAATATAAAATAAATAATAGTTTAAAAAAAATAAAAAACACGCTTCCATAGAAAGACAAACTAAAAAGTAGAAAATAATGGAACAAAAGCGTGGGGTGCTTTTTAAGGTATTTTTTATTGATATCAGGCACCCCACGCTTTTTTCCATTATTTTCTACTTTTTAGTTTTTTATAACTATTATTTTTTTATTCGAGCACATTGCATTACGGAAACGTTTGATAAAGTTTGATTTTTTCTAAAGTAAACACTTTAAAATATCCATTCATTATGCAGAGCGACGCTGACGGTGTATGTAACGTTGTTTCACCAAGTTTTAGTTGCGAACCGTTTCTCTGCAGGGACGTAAACTTGTTCAAGTGGGTCGGCCCGCACTTGTTTGCAAGCGCTGACCGTTATAAATCTTCTTTTAAACGAGAAACTTTAAACTTTTAAGTAAAATACGCTCAGCACCCGACTTTCCCGGTGCCTGGGTATCCGGCGTTTATAGCATCATCCTAATGAGAATTTAAGAGTCCCGCCCATAAGCTTCGAAGGTCAGAATGCAGGTATGTCTGAGTATTAGGTATTAGGTCTTTACCTATGAAATTGCCGTTCTGCAGTACTGGCCATTTCAAATCAAAATAATTTTTGTTTGTCTAAGAATTCTAATTTAAAATTAATTTTATTTTAAAAACATGGAATTCTTTTTCCAAAAGTAGTCGTTTGTTTATTGATTAGTGTTACATTTTCATCGCATTTCAATCTTTTTCGTCATCATGGATACGTTAAAAATTCGGGTAATTATGGAATATGAGTACCGTCGTGGCAGCAACGCGGCACAAGCGGCACGCAACATCAACGACGTTCACGGAGCTAACACTACAAACCAACGCACCACCTGTTATTTTGGTTTGCTCGCTTCCGTTCTGGAAATTTCGACCTGAAAAATGAACCTCGCGGTCGTCCGAAGACTTTGGTCGACAATGACGAATTAAAGGCGATTGTGGAAGCTGATGATACACAATCTACGGCTGAATTAGCAACAACTTTCGACGTTAGCGTCAAAACAATATTGGTCAATTTGCATCAAATTGGCAAGGTAAAATAGCTTGACAAATGGGCGCCCCACGAACTCAATGATCGCCAGCGCGAAGTACGCGTCGAGACGTGCCTTGCACTGCTCAACAGTCACACAAATGAAGGAATTTTGAACCGCATTGTTACCTGCGATGAAAAATGGATTCTGTTAGATCCTGGTTCAGCACCTAAACAATGCCCTAAACGAAAACTTACCCCTAGAAAAGTGATGGTCACTGTTTGGTGGTCTAGCGCCGGTGTGATTCATCAGATGCTTACCAAACAGGGTGAGCATTAATGCAGATGTGTACTGTGAAGAACTGAACTCAATGATGGAGAAGCTAGCACATCTCCAACCAGCATTGGTCAATCGGTCGTCTCCGCTGCTCCTGCACGACAACGCGCGACCTCATACTGCACAGCAGACGGTCTCCAAGTTGCAAGACCTGGGGTTGGAAGCTCTCCGTCATCCGCCCTACTCACCAGACCTTGCGCCTACAGAATACTACTTTTTCCAGAATTTGGATAACTTCTTGGCGGGAAAAAAAATTCAATACCCGAGAGGCAGTACAAAATGCCTTTGAAGAATTTGTTGCCTCCCGTCCAGCAGATTTTTTTAAGAAGGGTATCAATAAACTGCCACTGCGTTGGCAAAGATGCATTGATTGCATGGGTGATTATTTCGATTAATACAAATAAAAAATACATGAAAAAAAAATCGTTTAATTTTTTTTCATACAAAACGGCATTTTTATAGGTCTATTATTTTCCCCAAAAAGGTAACATCAGGATTTAACTTAAAACCTTTTTTGCCTTCCGCTCTTGAATGATTAATGCCAAAACCATTAAGGCTTTTGTAGGTGTTAAATAAGTATGAGAATTTTTCACTGCAGCAACTCCAAATCAAAAAACCGGCCAAGTGCGAGTCGGACTCGCTCACCGAGGGTTCCGTACAAACCTGTAGGTATTCTTGGTTTAATTTTTTATTTCAGTTGATTGAATGTAAGGTAAATTGCGTTATACGATTTATGACGTTTTAAAAAAAAAACTACTCGCTCGATCTCGTTCAAACCAATTTTCGGTGGTAGTTTACATGGTAATGTACATCATATATTTTTTTTAGTTTTATCATTCTCTTATTTTAGAAGTTACGGGGGGGGGGACACACATTTTACCACTTTGGAAGCGTCTCTCGCGCAAAGTATTCAGTTTAGAAAAAAATTATACTAGAAACCTCAATATCATTTTTGAAGACCTATTCATAGATACCCCACACGTATGGGTTTGATGAAAAAAAAATTTTTGAGTTTCAGTTTTAAGTATGGGGAACCCCAAAATTTATTAATTTTTTTTCTATTTTAGTGTAAAAATCTTGATGTGGTTCACAGAATACATCTACTTACCAAGTTTCAACAGCGTAGTTCTTATAGTTTCGGAGAAAAGTGGCTGTGACATACGGACGGACAGACAGACAGACAGACAGACAGACAGACGGACAGACAGACAGACATGACGAATCTATAAGGGTTCCGTTTTTTGCCATTTGGCAACGTAACCCTAAAAATGAAAGTAATTTGTTTTATAGGTAATTGTTACCCGGTGGGAACGAAAATTTAAGTGTCATCGTAAAAAGCGGTCCCGGTGTTTCTATTGGTTCTGACTTATATTAGGATTTTATTGCGATTACGCCCGTATTGCTTTCAAGTAAATTACTTTGGATTCAATTTGCTTCTCGACATTTGAACTACTTCGTAAACAAAACACAGTTCGTAAGATTTATCATGACCTCGGCGAACACCCATTTGGACTAACAGTTCAGTTTCTGTAATGGAAACTCTACGCATACTAGCTTCCAGGAGTCACACACCTCAGGCGCGTTGACCTGGTAGCGGATGTGTGCGCGCGTGCCGTGGTGCAGCGCGCCGCGCGCGGGCTGCAGCAGGCCGCACGAGCAGGCGCGCTCGTGGCACGTGGCGCACGGCATGCGGCTCATGCACGCCGGGGACGGCTGGTTCTCGCCCCACCAGCGGAACGGCTCCGCCCACCAGCACATCTGTCATATGTACCACTCATTGAATATTATATGGACTATCCGAAACCTGCCGACTCCCAATAATTCACGAGCAAGACAAATCAGGCGCCACCTTCACGGGACCACCGGTGTTTATTTATTTAAGGACAACCAACAAAGCTTACACTAAAATACATGTTAAAAAGCACTTATATTCGACATAATATAGCATAGCATTAATTAAAGGCTGCCAGGGCGTGCATAAAACATAGGAGTAGTACGTTCATAATGTAGCTTTTTACAGGGCAAAGATTTTTTAAAATCTATTAATCATTTTTGAACTTTATCCATTACTAACAAAGAGACAAAAAGGAAATTATTTCTGTTTCTAGTATTAGTTAGGTTAAATAAGCTTGGGAAACATGAAATTAAGCGTATTTCTATTTTATGTAATGAAAATGTCACGCATCACTTTAAAGTCTCTCCTGACAGGAAAAATTTTATTTAACTTCATCAAGATTTTATTGTTATTCTAACTGACTATTGCGGACTCAAAACTAAAGACAAAACTCGTTGTGACCAGATTCTTGAAATAGAATCTTGGAAAAAGAATTTAAGTTAAACGAATAAATTACATAAAAGTATCACTAAAATGTAAGCCGAGTCACGACGCTGATAACACTAATCCCGCGTCAGGAATATAAATGCGGACAAACTAAATGCGTAAAAAATACATTGTACGTAAAGTTGAATCAGCATTCACCCAACACCTGCCTTTGTCGTGGGTTTACTACAAAACTAAAGAAATTATAGTTTGTTGACGCATTGGAAATCAGTTTAATTCATCCACACAATTTTGTTCCATCAACCGTCACATTGTCATTCACTCCCATTTCTTTCTTATCATGTCTCACACATTTACTTACTTTCTGTTTTGCAGACCATAAAATCATGAAAACAGAAAGGTCGTTAATTAATGCAAGGTTTACATGTTGGTAGGTCTCGTTGAAGAGCTGGAAGGTGGTGTGCATGTGCGTGGCGGGCGCGACCACGCCGAGCCAGGCGCGCTCCGGCAGCAGGCCGGGGTGGCGAGTGGCGCACTGCCGCGTGATCACGCACTGCGACCTCCACTCCTCGTTCTCAGCTACCACTCTATCGGGATAAAATTATTGAAGGCCCCACGCGCTCGACTTCATGTAAATTGGTCTTATAGAGTAGCACCGCTCTACGGAAGCTTCGAATCGCTTCTTGATAACCCTGAGCGTGATCGAGGGAAAATTAATTATCTGGTGAACTTTTGCAGATCAATGACTTCTGATACTTTAGTTACTTACTTAAGTCAGTTTACAATCTGTGTTAAGATCTCGACCACAGCATAGACGGTTAAAATAAATTACGGTCATTGACCCCAACAATAAGAAACCAAATAATATTTTATTTTTAACCGACTTCAAAAAACGGAGGAGGTTATCAATTCGACTGTATTTTTTTGTATGTTTGTTACCTACAGTGTAAAATAACTTTAATTTCGGAAGTCGGTGTCTTATAATCTGTGATTAAGGTATTTCTGCCACCGACTTCCGAAATTAAAGTAATTTTTCACTTTGTGGTGTTTTTTTTATAGCTTTTAAATAAAAAGAAACATCAAAATCGGTTTACCCAGTCAAAAGTTATGAGGTAACAAACATAAAAAAAAAATAAGAAAATACAGTTGAATTGATAACCTCTTCCTTTTTTTGAAGTCGGTTAAAAAGTGACTTCATTTAAGCAGCACGTCGAACAAAGTTGCGTTAAGTTAATATCTGATAAAAAGGTTTTTCAACAGAACAGGAAATTGTGTTCGCGGCAGTTGATTAAAGTTGGTTACGGTGCACCGGCTTTAACGAACAACTTACTGAAGCTGCAAACTTACCGAAACACGCAGGAAGTAAATAATCTTCATTCAATATTTGCTAGCTAAGACCGTAAGGGACTCACCAAAATTGGACGAGTTGAAAATAAGGTTGATATTGCAACCGCTTTTAATTTAGAAAAGTTTGTTTAGAAAATTGCTCAAGTTTTGACCGAAACTGGCGGGCAAAGTTCTGATGTTGGGAGGCTTTTTACGAAATTATGTTGTTCGTTTAAATATCCTCTTTGTTACACAACAAAGAGTATACCTGTGTGTATCTGTTTTATTAGTACTCTGGGAAAAAACGTCATTTTGATTTAATTACTGCTGCTCAGAATAAACAGATTGATTCAAGGAATCCAATATTTAATCAAATAACCGAGTGACATTTATATACGTTACACGTACATCAGTCTCCCACTCTTCATTCCAGTGCAAACATCCCACAGATCTCACAAACATCGTACATATGTCAATCCGACACAATAAATTGATTTGTCATGTTGTGGTGCAAAAGAATTATAATTCCATAGACCCACAGGAAATTTAACTTTAACATAATTATTTGTAGCACTTACGTGATAACATCAATCTCAGGGAAGTGGTTGGGCAAGCTGGGCAGCGGGTAGTCCAGTGTGGTGGTGCAGGTGTGCGCGGGGGCGAGGCACTGCAGCGCGGGGGGCCGCACGCACGCCGGCACCCCCCACGTCACACACGCGCCCTCGCACCCAAACAGCTGCGTCGCCTTTATGTCCAGCAGCAGAGAGTCCAGTCTACAAAATCAGAACTCTCACTAGCTGTACCGCATCGCTGCTTAGAATATGAAAGATTTACCTAATACGAAGGTAGAATTTTCCTGCCATATTTTACTAGCTATGTTGAAACGCAGAAAGTAGTAACTGACTGAGAGAGAAAAAAAGGAATATACCGGGTGTAAGGGACAGCCCTCCACAAAATGACAGAGTGCATTCAGCTCCTTATTTTGAATCATAATCCACCGGAATTTTACTCCGGATTAAAAAAAAAAAAAAACTTTTTTTCAGCTTTTTCCGTTTTATTTCATTGTAAAATTACATTCTCTGAAAGCAGCACTCCATTTTTGTAAACAATACGGCTAAAATCAAAAAAGCAGCAATGGATGTTGAAATAATCTAACGAACGACGCGTAAAATCAGCTGTTCACTTCCCCTCTAACTACAGAGTTCATCGAACTCTTCGTTGGCGATTGCACAAAGGCGGCTTTACGAAGTGATCCGAGATACATTGCGTGTGAGAAAATAAAACAAATCAGGTTTATTGGATTCCCATAACGGTCCTGAAATAATTTCTTTTACTGGTCATCTTAGTATGATATACTGAATCCACCCCATCAGTTTGTGGAGGGCTGTCCCTTACACCCGTTATTATAATGCCAAAGACAGGTGGCCGGCATAATCTTGCTAATCTCAGTCAGTGGTGATCAGTTATTTTGTCTTTCTGAGATTCATACTTTAGCATCACAATTGTTAAGTGTAGTAGCAAACAGTTCCTTTATACAAGCGCTACAGTTCCACAAGCAGCATGCATAGTATGGTTGTAGAAAATTTTTACAGTGCTATGTCAAAATGAAGAAAAAAGACATGATACTTTGTAAAAAGAGAAATTACTATGCTTCTTAAAGCAATAGACGTGGTCATGCTACACAACCATATAAAACGAGCTATCGATCTTTTCTGTAAATATGTCATCGTGAAAATATAGGTGAAGTAATTCCACCTACTGCTAAGGATTGACACTATCGACAGATCACTTAAAATTCACTACAAAGTTGTAGTTCAGTTTAAATCTGCCCGTGAAATATAAAGCTGTATTGGTCTAAGTTGGTCGTACCTTCTCGAATGGTGGAGCGAGAGAGCGGGTGGGTCGAGCACGAAGCGCACAGGCACCACGTCCCACCACACCTCCATCTGTGCGCACACGATCTCACACACCTCGTGTGTCGATCCCTGAACATGATACAGTTACTAGACTCATGGGCATCATCTTTTGTCACACTCATAATTTTCAGATAATTTAACGTGATGTCGAAGTTCAGTGAAGGAAGTTTTAAGTAAAGGAATAGACCAAAAGAAACGGTCCAGAACTGTTCCGACATCATCGCGTAGCTCGACTTTAGCTCGCTCGCGAACATGCAAATTGGACTCACGAGCAGTGGCGTAAAATTCTGGTCAATTGAGATTGGAAAATGTATTGACGAGTCCAGAGTGGCCTTAAGAGCCCCAGATGGCCGCGAACGCGTTTTGAGAATGCAGGGAGAGAGATTTTTGCCAAGGACCACCAGATAAATCATCAATGTTCATGGTGGATCTGTTATGGTTTGAGGAAGGATTAGTTTAGACGCACGTACAGAGTTGGCGGTAGTTGAGGTTTGTCTAACGGTAGCGTGATACGTTGAAGAGATACTCCAGGAATATGTTCTACCAAACGTGGGATTCATCAGTTACCATTATCTATATATTAATACGTGAAGCGAAAACTTTGGATCCCTTTTTACGAAAATTGGGCGGACGGCGAAGTATGAAATTTCGCACACTTATAGTTTACACAGAGAAGAAGTGACGAATGCTAATATTTTTGTTAAATTATGCGTAAAAATACATTATTTTCAATAAATAACACGGTACACACACTACTATTCAGTACCGTGTATTTAATACACACATGCACAAATCGAGTCTATATTTGTTTTTGTTATTATTTGTCTATAGCCTTACTGAATGTGAAATATAATTATGGATTACGAAAGTTTATTGTCGAAATCTGTGGTCCAATCGAAAATATCTGTCTTTAATATTTTGTGTCTATAGTGTTACTGAATGTCAAGTATAACCATAAGTAATAAATATGACAACATGAAGTAAATGCTGTTCTGTCACCTATCAAAACTGTAATCTTATGTAATACTTTGAAATAATCTATATCTTATCTTATATCTTTAAACGAGCAATTCTTGTATATATATACAACATAAATTTTTGTTTATGCGAAACCCGAAACACGGGTCTAGTATTTTTATGTAAAGAATCTATGAAAAAAATTTCAAAACTGTATCATTAATAATCACAAAGTTATAAGCTTGATAAGTTACCTGGTTGTCCACGCAAAAACATATGCAGATCACCACAAACAGCTAGTGTACGTACTATCTCCGTGTAATGGACGTTTGAATACGAGAAAGACATGATAATTTTAAAATCGAAACAAAACACTAAGGCCCGCGACTTGGAAGCGTAATTAAATATTTTTGGTACAAAATATAACATGGTGTAAAAATTATTGGAATCGATTCAGTTACTGATTCTGAACAAACTATATTCAGGTTTCGCATATACTAAAAATAATCTTGTATAATCTGAATCTCGAAAACGGCTCCAACGATTTTCATGAAATTTAGTATACAGGGGGTTTCTGGGGCGATAAATCGATCTAGCTAGGATTCATTTTTATAAAATGTCGTTTTATTCGTGTTTTCAATTACCTACTTTATCGATAATCAACTTGAACATAAACTTATTATTTTAAACACGATTTACCAAAGAATTAATGTATTAATACGTGAAGCAAAAACTTTGCACATCGTTTGTCCGAACATTGTGCGAACGGCGGTGTATGAAATTTGGCACATTTAAAGTTTTTTTGGAGAAATAGTGCTGAAAACGAATATTTGTTTATATTATATTAACGTTTAAATGAATAATGGTCGAGGTTCGACCTCTGGGCGACCACTAGTTTACTTTAATACAAGATGCACGACCTCCCACAGCACGTTGCGAGGACGTAATTGTACTTTTTAGAGGTGAGAATATCAAAATAAGAGTGGCGAACAAGAAGCCCAGACATTAATCTCATTCGCATAGAACGAAACTGGAACGTGCTTGAAAGATACATCCGATCCAGTCCCAACCCTCCAGAGACTCTCAGTCCATTGAAAACAACTCTAGTGGCCACCTGGGAATGAAATAGCCAAAGTAGACATTAAAAGCATGATCCACAGCATGCCTGATCGCTGGAGGCGGTAATTAATGCCAGAGGTGATACCTGATATTAATTTTAAGTCCCAAAGCCTTATGTTGTTAATTTCTTTGATAAAAAATTGTTGTTAACGTAGAGCTTATTGCCTTTTCTTAATTTAATAAAACTTCAATAAAGTACTATTTTAATAAAAAACCACATAATGCACTTGGGTCACTTTCAGTGCCGCTTACTGTATTAGACTAAACTCGAAAGTAAACATCTATTCCTTGAACTCACAATTTGTAAGAAAACTCTAAATAATGCTTTACAAAGTATGCCTTACGAAGAATTAAAGAATTTACTAACTGTGTTAAAGCAAATCTCACCCTACGTTAAGTATTTATCAAGTTTAAAAGAGTTAAGCTACTCAAAAATTTTCCTATTGTTCATTTTTGATTATTAATTAAATAAATATGATTTTTAAACTATTTTAGGTCTTCTTATCTAAAACACAGGATGACTTAGTATAAGCACGTAAGTCTTAATATAAAATAATAATTTTAAACAATAAAGCACGTTCTAAATCACAAAAATACAACTCTACACGACTTAGACAACATCTTAGGAAGTAAAGAAAATGCAGCTCTACATGGTCGTCGATTGAGGAAAACCTCGAATCCTTTTAACCGATTCGTCGTATATCACCCCCATGGCGACGCTCGTTATATCTACCACTTTATGGTGCTGTATGTCTTTAATGGCGCACATTTCATCGCAATCACGGCGTTTGTATCAAACGCGAGGAAACAGGTCATGTGCTTTATTTATAAGAGTTCCGTTTTATCACTGTGTTGCCTTGACTGCTAATAGAAGCGACAACTGGACGCTTTAAAGTGAAAAGAGGATATAATGAGAAAAGTATATATATTGGTCTAAACCAGCCAGAGACCCAGAAAAAAAAATAGGGGCGTTGTGTAGACTCTACACAACGCCCCCATTCCCCTTCTTGGTCTCTTACCATCCCCCTTTAGGCCTGCGGCGCCCGCGGGGGGGCGTTATTGCCCACTTTGGGAGATGCTGCTCTAAACACTTAGGTAAAAATAACATCTGATCTGATAACCCTCGTAAATAAATATTTTGGAATGACTAGATCCTTTATTGGGGCGGTTCCAATACGGTCTATATATACAGATGACGACTAATAGAGAAGTTTGGAAGAAAGAGACATGTTGCGCCAACCCCAAATAAATTGAGAAAAGGGCAGGTAATGATGATGAATGTATAGTACTAGTCGTACTTTGATGGGTCCTGAAAGCTAGCTTCCAGCACAACATTACCTCGACTCCTGGTATCGTGTCCGTCGCGACGTCTACCGAGCTGACGATCACTGGCGTGTACTCCGGAGGGAAGCTCTCCTTCGGGATGTCTCTCAGAATCAACCTAGAACATATCCTTTGTTTTAACAACATGTACAAATTCCAAAAAAAAAACTGGCCAAATGCGAGTTGGACTCGCATACAAAGGGTCCCGTACCAACATACAATAGTACAAAATAATTACTTATTGTTTTCCGTTTATAAACTTAACTTTGCCGTTGGAAAACTGATGTCCCCATACATAGACATAGGTCACAGTTTATCAACTACAAATATAAGTTTATAATCGGAACATGTAGATAGTTCATTTGTGCTGTAACTACGAGTCTCCGGTTCCCGGATTTTTTCTTGTGCGTTGTATGGGAAGAAAACATGCGCCATAAACGGAGCATAAACGTTTTTAGATTGAGTTTACTTTGAAGTTTTTTATAGCAGACCTGAGGATTTGATATTAATTTCATACCTTCACGCGTTCCTGACAAAAAGAATCTTCACAGACGGACAACAAAGTGATCCTAAAGCATTCTGCGAAGTGCGTGGCATAGTTTTATTTTAAGTTCACTCATATTACGCCAGTTGGACAAATACAGACTCTTTTTGAGAAACTCTAACAAGTTCTTACCTAACCTTGGAAACAAATGAACGAAGATAAAAGGCAAACGCACCAAAAGTTTCGGATTCTATGTATGAAATCTTATAAATCCTCACACACTTATCCACGATGAGTCGTTCAAATCGCAAGAAGAATTCGAATGAGACCCACATTCCAGACGAATTCCGATGAAGTCACCGGCTTGAGCGCGAACATATCGACCGATGGGACGAAGTGTGAGTTCCACTCTATCAGAAGATAAAGCGAGAGGTACTGACATGAGCACGGCGCGCTGCACGCCGAGGCGCGCGCCCACGTCGGGCACGTGCACGTGCAGCGCGCACGTCGAGCGCGGCGTCACCTGCCCGCGCGCCGGCTCCACGCGCACCAGCTGCACGTTGTCGCCGCGGCTCGCGTACTGCTGCACATCCTGCGCAGAACATTATCAACGTCAATGAAAGTTCTTGGACAACAATGACATAAATAAGGAAGGTTGCTAAAATAATTTCTCGGATCATTTAGCATTTATCATGCTTTTTGACAACCCACAACAATCTGTTGGAGTGGTTAATTAAAATAAAAAAAATATTTGGAAGTGACCACGATCGGCGTTCCAGTTGGCCCTTCATAAATCCACGGCCTAACATTTTTACAATTCCATATTTCAAAATGAAGGACCCTTAAAGGATCACTTCATTTTCCGTGTGTCTGTTTTTCATGGCCCTTTTTCTCAGGAATGCGTAGAAGAATTAAGTTAAATGAATATCAAATGCGTAGGTCTACGGTCCCTTAGAGCTCTAAAAAATGAAGCTTCTAAGATAAATAGGGAAAATGTACAAAAATAAGTTATTATATTCGTATCTATAACGTTGTCTTGTACAAAACGTATTCTATGCTACCGGTTTTCAACCGACGAAAAAAAACGGAGGAGGTTATCAATTCGACGCGTATATTTTTTTTTGTTTTGTTTTTTTTTTTTATGTATGACCAGGCATAACTTTTTACATAGTCATCTGATTGTGATCATTCTTCTTTTATTGGAAAGGGTATACTTCGAGGGTGGTCCCATATAAATTTGGAAAACAAAATCGAACCCTAAGGGTCGGAAAATAGGGGATGATTGATTGTTCACTCACTGATTGTAATGTATAACCACGCATAACATTATACATAGTAGTCCGATTTTGATAATTCTTTTTTTATTGGATAGGGTATACCTTGCCAAGTATTATTAGTACATTAAAGCTACAAAAAATTATAAAATAAAAACTTTTTAACAAAAAATTAAACCGCCGTAAAACTGAAAAGCTGAAAAACTGAAAAGGTAAAGTTAAAACGCCCACCTGCACCATGGATGTCTAAAGGTATACAGATGGCAATGCGACGCAGGAACCACGCGTTCCATAAATTTAAAAGGGATCGTACTGACGAGAACTGGACATTGTACAAGGCTGCAAGGAACAGATGTAATCAGATGATACGCAATGCTAAACGCCGCCACATCTTTGATACTATCAATTCTTCGTCTTCTGCCGATATTTGGAAATTCCTTGGAACTCTTGGTATCGGCAAATCGCGACATTTAGATCTTCCTAGCTCAATTGGCTTAGACGATCTCAACCGGCATTTCTCCACTGTTCCCACCATGGATCGTCTAAGCAAGCAGCAAACTATTTCTCTAATCTCAGGTCTAACGCGTCCTCAAATCAATCCTTTCAGTTTCATTCCAGTTGACCCGGGAGAGATCCGAAAAATCATTCTCTCTATCAAATCCAAAGCAGTAGGATGTGACAATATCACCCGTGGTATGATCATAACTATTCTGGATCAGCTCCTACCCTCGATTACCCATATTATAAATTTTTCCTTGTTCACCGGAGTATTCCCTTCCCTATGGCGCAAAGCTTATGTTCGCCCACTACCTAAGGTTTCTAATCCCTCTCTTCCCACTGACTTCCGTCCAATTTCTATCCTTCCCTTCTTATCCAAAGTGCTTGAGGCCTGTGTGCACAAACAATTCTCTAACTTTGTCCATCTTAATTCCATCATAAGCCCGCTTCAATCTGGGTTTAGGCCTGGGCACAGCACTGTTTCCGCCCTCCTTAAAGTGACTGGCGATATAAGGGCAGGATTGGAAGACACCAAAGTTACTGTTCTAGTATTGGTTGACTTTTCGAATGCCTTTAATACCGTCAGTCACGACATCCTGTTAGCCATTCTTTCATTTGTTATGGTCTCTCCCAAAGCACTGGAATGGTTCTCCTCTTACCTTCAGGATCGTCAGCAGTCTGTTCATGCTGGAGATTCTTCTTCTTGCTGGCATGATTTGAAAACTGGCGTTCCTCAAGGCGGTATACTTTCTCCTCTTCTGTTTTCTATTTTTATTAATCTTATAATTTCCGAACTTCAGTGTGCGTATCATTTGTATGCAGATGACTTGCAGCTATACTCTCAAGGGAAGGTTGATGAATTACCTGACACTATTGGCAAACTAAACAGGGACTTGATAGCCATAAAATCCTGGGCTGATAGATTTGGTGTCGCTGTAAACCCTACGAAGTGTCAGGCGATCATCATTGGCAGTCCTCGTAGCATTAGCAAGATGGTTGGAACAATCTTGCCACCAGTTCTTTTCAACGGTACGATCGTTCCTTTCAGCACTGACGTGAAGGACCTAGGCTTGCATATAGATAATTCTCTTAACTGGCATACTCAAGTCGCTAGGGTGAGCCAAAAGGTTACTGGAACGCTGCGGGCTCTGTACCGATTAAAAAACTTATTACCATCGAGCACGAAGACAATGCTTGTGCAGTCCTTAATTTTCCCTATCATCGATTATGGGGATGTGTGCTACTATGACCTGAATGCAGATCTCCTCAACAAACTTGACCGTCTTCTCAATAACTGCATTCGATTCGTTTTCAATCTGCGTAAATATGATCATGTCTCTGCGCATCGGTCCCTTCTTAAGTGGTTGCCCATACGCCAGCGCAGAGAGCAAAGGGCGCTGACCACATTGTTTTCATTTCTTGTTTCTCCCTCTTCCCCTGTTTATCTAGCCCCACACTTTCAGTACATTTGCGCCAACCACAATAAAAATCTACGCTCATCGCATAATCGTCTTCTTCAGTGTCCCACTCATCGCACAGACTTCATTCACTCTTCCTTCTTTGTCCAGTGTGTCTCTCTGTGGAATGCGCTCCCCCAGGAAATCAGGATGGCATCCAACCGATTGACCTTCAAATTTAAAGTTCGCGAGCATATTCGCAAGAAGTTGGCAGTATCATCACAACGGTAATATTTCGTCATTGTTTGTCTCGTTTGTTTTAATAAATTCAATTATGTATGTATATTTATTTATGTATTTATGTTTATATATAGTTAGGTATATATTTTATGTTAATAATTTAAATATGTTAAGCGGTCATATTTACATATCCTCTTAATCATTGCACCTACCACGTATGTCTCTGCACCACCCAAAGGTTGACTGGTAGAAAATGCCTATGGCATTAAGTCCGCCTCTGTACATTAATGTGCTTGAAGTATTAAATAAATAAATAAATAAAAGCAAAAAATAATAAACCTTAAAATTTTGAGTCGGTGCTGAAAAATCAATGAACAAAGATCACTCAAAGCGCCGACTCATTATTTTAAGGTTTATTATTTTTTGCTTTTCAGTTTTTTCGGCGGTTTAATTTTTGTTTGTCTTTTAATGCGCCATTTTCCGTAATTAAAAATAAACTTCGGACGCAAGTCCCTCTGACGCACTTAGCATTCATTATTTCAGCGACTTTTCTAATTAAGAGAAGTTCTTTAATATGCAGTAAGAAGCCAATTCTTAGGTATTTGACTATAGCACATCATGATAACAAATATGGTACAAAATAGGGATGCGTTTGATGTTACTTGAATCGAATGACCACCACAATACCAGAAATTTTGCACTTTTAATTAAATTAAAAAAGAAACGTACGACTCGATGGAAACTGATGTTTCTTTAGTTAGTGATTTCTCTTATTACCCTTACATAAAATTGATAGTTTTGGTACCTTCAAAATCTTGTGAATTATGTGACGGCAAATATTTTTTGGCTTTTGTTTTGACGATTGTTCATGATACTATTTTATATTATGAATTTGATTTAATTAATATTTAAGAATTGATGAAATGTTTATCATTTGACAATACACTCATTTTATCAACCGACGAAAAAAAAACGGAAGAGGTTCTCAATTCGACGCATATATTTTTTTTTTTTATGTATGACCACGCATAACTTTTTACATAGTGGTCCGATTGTGACAATTCTTCTTCTATTGGAAAGGGTATACTCCCAAGGTGGTCCCATATAAATTTGGAAAACAAAATCGAACCCTAAGGGTCGGAAAACAGGGGATGATTGATTGTTCACTCACTGACTGTAATGTTTAACGACGCATAACTTTATACAGAGTAGTCTGATTTTGATAATTCTTTTTTTGTTGGATAGGGTACCTTGCCAAGTATTATTAGTATATTGAAGTCACAAAAAAATATGAAATAAAAACTTTTTAACAAAAAATTAAACCGCCGAAAAAACTGAAAAGTATAAAATAATAAACCTTAAAATTTTGAGTCGGCGCTGAAAAATCAATGAACAAAGATCACTCAAAGCGCCGACTCATAATTTTAAGGTTTATTATTTTATACTTTTCAGTTTTTTCGGCGGTTTAATTTTTTGTTAAAAAGTTTTTTCGGGCTTTTTAAAAATACATCTATCTGCCTAACTGTGCGACAAAAACCTGAGTGTTTTATGGTGTCCTACGTTTGGGCAGCGCCTTAATTATACTTTTTTTGCAGTTTCATTATGAAATTTTTCAAATATAAATGCCGACACTTTAGATAAACATCCAACAAAGTTCGATAGTGAAACTTATCGCAGTGTTATCTTACTACCTAGTAAAGTCTGCTTCAGATATTCGGTCACGTACCAAGTTTACTTGGAACTTAAGAATGTCTTATGCTCGGTTTCTGAGTTACTCGTATTGATAGTTTATCTATTCATTAGCGCTATTGGTTCGATAACTTGACAGTTTGCGTTTCCGAACACCGCAATGTAAGATAAACTTCGTTTAAACTTAGGTTATTTTATCTGTCCAATGTGTGGCGTTTATCGGTTCCAACTACCACGTTGTACACTTTATGTTATTTTTCTCTTCGTCATCTTGGCTTTACACGGAATACAACTATTAAATCATCGGAAGCTTTTTATTCAAAATAATTCTGGATATGAACCCCACCAGTTTCTTTTCTATTAATGTATAAGTTGTATGTGATGCAAAGTTATACATTCGTGATATAGATGCTCGTTGCATGACAGTACCGTGTATCACTCATTCCTACGAGCGGCACTCGATAATAATGAGATAGATGGTCACCTCATGGAAGACAGTGCTTATCCTTGTAGAAAGTTCATAATGCCACTATTCTTAAATCCAGCTGCAAATGCGGTAAAACGTTACAATGAAGCACAAATAAAGACCAGAAACACAGTTGAAAGAACATTTGGTGTGTGGAAAAGAAGATTTGAATGCCTCTCTAAAATTACGGTTAAAATTAGATCACACATTAGTTGTAATTGATGCAACAGTTGTGTTACATAATATAGCTCTAAAGCAAAATGACTCACTGATAACTGATTCTGCTTCTGAACAAGAAATCGTAATAGACTCTGTTGATCAACCCCTTTTCTCTGAAGGAAACCATGTCCGTCGGCTATTGTTAGAGCAATATTTTAGGTTTCTAACTTTCTCTTTTCAAACTTGAAAATTGTCATATTGTACCTACAACTATTTACGTATAATGGGGAGACAAATAAAAAAAAAGATGTGAACTTGGCTATACATTTATATTTCGAGTTAAATATGCACTTCGATAAGAAGCATCTTGTCTCTTTCAGTAAAATGTTTACTACGTTTTCCAGATTCCATTATGTTATTATAAAGAATGGATTAATCGCAAAATATTCGAAAGAAATGTAACCGACAGTGAAGTAAAATTGATATCAGGAATCATAAACAATGAACTGAGTACTGGCAATAGAAAAAAAAAGGTTTTACCCATAAATATAAAATAACGACTTTACATATTTTTAACTAAAACAGTATTAAGCCAGTTATTTACCCTTGAAATTTTTTTTATTGTTTTTTAAACTAGTTTTAAAGACCATTTAAATAATAAAAATCAATTTTAGATGCAATCTCATAAACAGACCCATCTAGCGGCATCTAAAAAACTAGTTGACAGTTTCATAGTTATTGAATGGTTTGTTTTGTATTCAGAAACGCAGTGACAGTTAACCGACGTTTATCTTATAATTAATAACTTTAGTGAATCAATAGTTGTTGAGAGTTTATCTTGGAACTTCAGAAACCGGGCATTAATCCCATACATTCTTAGATAGTATTAGTGCTGAAAGGCTCTTTAGCTCTTCAGACTTTTATGTAGACTTTAGGTAATTTATATTTTCTTGGAAGAATGTTTGGTTATGTGTATGTAATCCTAATTATTAACAGTTTACACACTTTAAGATATTTGAGGCGATAGTCTAGGAAAAAGAAATTGATTTCCAACTTACAGTACTCATTAACAAGAATTACGCTTTCTTATTTCATTACAAGCTTCCGGTCTCGATATTGCTTATTTTATGTTTGCAAATGCTAAAGAAGATGTCATTTTTGAATATTAAGATTGAGACATACAAGAGAATTTGGACTGATGGTATTCATAAAGGACAAGTTGTTGGTGTAACGTCCCCGTGCCTCTATAAGTTCGTTATGTCATTGGTTTTACGCCTGATCTTTGCCCAGTTGTGTCAAAATGCTTTACCATTGGAATATCAGAGTAATGGAACAGAGAGTGGATCTCTTTTTTCGAACATATTTTTTGCGTTCTCTATACATTAATATCTCCTGCATACCTGGATCATCTGTGTTGAGGTCGCTGTAATGTGTGAGTAACTGTAACCGGGACACGGTGCGTATGATATATTGTACTTACATCTTGTGCCATGGCCCGTGCCTCCTGCGCGCCGACGCACAGCCGCTCACTGTCGTCCTCGGGTCCCAGCAAGCCCACTGAACTCTCGTCCTCTAAGCACGAGCACACGCCCCACGGGCGCACGCTCCAGTAGTACGAATACACCACAGGACTGAAAAATATTATAAGATGACAAAATGTACCACCCAGATACCTACTTCTTCATAGCGTGTCGATAGAATGACGTCAGCCTAGAATACCAGCGTAATCAATAACATAGTATATTAAAGTAAGCAGTACGCAAATCGGCCGAAATTAAGCGTTTCCAATACAAAATTACGAAATCCAATCCGAAATTTGCAGACTGTATATTTGCAGATTTCTTCGATTTTCACAAATGTAGGTATTATTTCAAGGACGCTGTCGAGACGATATACTACTACTATAAATACATTTAAAGAGAACGAGGTAACTGCAGTTTATACTAGTGTAGTGTAAATACCGATACAACAAAGAGTGTTCCTACCATGTCCGCTTATTTGTAACTTACTGGAATTGTGCAAAGTTGTTAAGTAAATTTAGCAAATAACATGATTTTTCGTTGCTCTGAATTAGATTATTTGAAAATTGTATTGTTTTGTTACTTTTAAAATGTGAGGAAATCGATAAATGTACACATTTAATAAAATGTTTCACTACCGGTATTAAAATCTGCAATGAAATAACTAATTGGTTTCTTTGTTTGAAATCATTAGCTCGCAACGATACCTAATTAGTTTACACGATTATTGAATTTGCTATTTACAGTTCATGGGTTTCAAATATGAAGACTACTTGCGAATATTGAAATAGTTGTTAATTAGGAACGCAGTTTCATGTGGCGCACTCATCGGAGCTAGTAATTGGTTTAATGTATGATCCGTTGACATGGAGAATTCGGTTTAATGTTGTGTACATAAATTGTATTTCGTGTGATGCCGGAAGTTAAGAATAGCATCATGCCAATTATTTCTCTGGGTGCCGTAGAGTGCGACTTAGGGACTAACTGGAGAACGGGCAGCAGCGGTCTCTATGCATTTTACCATCATACTGCGATCGCCAATCCGCCTGCCAAGCGTGGCACTGCTTGAGGGAGGCCTATGTCCAGCAGTGGATGTCTCTCGGCTGAAATGATGATGATGACGTAGATCTATTAAAGGTTAAATCTATTCTTATCAGATCCCTATAATATATTAACATTTCTCCACTGACGTTATTTCCAAGTAACATTAGAGTACATTAATTGGAATAAGTTATAAGTACTATAAAAAATGTTTAATATTTTTAACATTAATTAGTGAAAACTTTATGTGTAACTAAAATATATTTTTGAAATTGAGAAAAGGCCCAATTGTGGGAGTATTATTGTCGGACTATGAAGGAGCGTGAGTAAGAATGTGAGTGATGAGTGATGAGGCACCTGTGGTTGACGAGCTGCACGGTGGCGGAGAGCGAGCGGTGCGGGAAGGCGGTGCCGAGGTGCACGTAGTACTCGCACGCCGGCTCGCCCTCGCCGCAGATGTCGTAGTCCTTCTCTTGAGCCTGGAGTTATACCACCAGTGAGTACAAGCGTTTTGATAACAACAACAAACATTTTGGGAATACGATATTTGTATATAGATACTACTGCGGAGTAGAACACAGTAACTCATGGAACTTTCGTCTTACGGCTCCGTAGAGTGCTATTACTCGCGATACTCGTAGGTATCATTTGATTTATCCGCGCTGTCGATATGTAAAATTCAACACATGCGGGAGTCGTAAGTGTTGTGGATTGCCGCATTGCAAACGATGACTAAAGTAACCAGTTTATCTTGGGAGACGGTGACTTACTGAAGTATATTTCATAATACTAATACGTTTTTCTACTTTTTTTTGCAAGCAGATCCACAATCAGTTCCCAACATAAGTACCGTTTGCCGCACCGGTATTGGAGTGTTTTCTTTGCAGGAATGAAGCCCCTTAACTATTGTAGCCCATCTGTGTTACGTAATGCCTGTAAACTCAACAAAGAGTCAAGTTTCGAAAACATTTAACTTACAAGTTATTAATTACATGTTCTTTAAGAACCTTATGGTCGAAAAGGAGAGGAAAATTGAAACATAATTAGAAAATTGCTAAAATTTATCAAAACCTCCAACTATTATTCGCAAGACTGAAAGCCGAAGTCATAACCACTGTGCTTAAATTGCAATTTGAAATATCGGAGTGGAAAATCCCCGGAATTTCAACTGCACGTTTGGAATTAATAAGTTATCGCCGTGCATAGTATTCTACCTGGTACGTGGTGGTATGCCTACCACTTTAAAGAGGAGGAATGCACAAGTTATGCGAGTTCATGGCACAATATGTCATGCATTCAGGGAACACACACGTTACAAAAATAATAATAACCAAATTGATTTAATAATAAGTTCCCTCCTAATTAGGTGCATTAATTTTGACACTTGAATGCTTTTCATACGATGATATCATTACGTGTGTGTATGACCAGATGTATGAACCTTATAGAGGCAAAACTAGTATGTAAGGATCGTAGCAGTTGTTGTTCGATAGTTTCTAGCTAGCTCCGTGGGAAAGAGGCGTGAGCTTATGTATGTATGTAAGATTATAATTATTATCATACGTTTTTTTATGAACCGTTGTAATTTATTCATATCTAGCCAATAGTTAATCAATAATAAGTAAAATGTTTTTGTTTATTCTGATATGCCAATTTATCGTATGAACAGTCGACCGAGGCAGGAAGTAAAACTTTGACCTTTAACTGGGCCAGCGTATTACAGATTTTGAATAGAATAAGAGGCCAGCTTATACTGGCTTTGTTACGACTGCCGTGCGGCCCGAGGTTTTTAAGATTTACTCCTACCTAACCTAGTGAGTCTTAGAAACCACCTTACCTATTGCTCTGTATCTGTACGTGCATTCCCATGCGATGTTCAATTGTTCAGCAAATCAAGTGCCACGTATGTATCCCGGGCTTTAGTCGGTAAATAAATCTCACGACCGCCACCGCACGTGTGTGTTAGCACGACATTTCGAATGACATACGATAATAGTTCCAGATAATGAGTGCTGTAGGCTTAGTTATATAATTCAGTTTTATAGTAAGATAAAATCATTCAGTACACAAAATGATATAAGTTTAGTGAAATTTAAATGTGTTTTAATTATACTGAAATGAATGTAATTCACCTTGTAGCAAGGCATTTACTTTATTCAAGCGAATCAAAATGATTCGCGTAACATTGTTGCTTTGTTGCATTACTTTCTATTAAAACTATTTGCTGGATGGGTTGCATTCGGGTCGATTACCTTCATTGAATCACCTTGTGATAAACAAAAATTGATCTTGCAAAACATAATGGGTCATTGCGCATGATCTGTGCTCCTACCAAGCTATGTACAACCTGTTAGTTTGAAGGCATAAAGCGTTTTCTATCTGATATACATATGTTTAGTTGAGTAACAGATGAAGTAGGTAACTAATCCGAATTTGTTTTATTTATATAGATTCATACATACATACATAAGCGGACGCCTTTTTCCCATGGGAGTAGGCAGAAACTACAGAAAAGATCATCTTTTACAAGAAAACTCATGGTCTCATCCCAATCAACCGAAACCCAATTGTCGTAAAAGATGTTTTTTTTTTAATTCATCAATATAAATAAATATCTTTATTTTTGTTAGAGAAGGTATTTCTTCTCTGCAAAACTTCCTAGCACTTACAATTTTATAGTAACTTCACAGATATCCGTCCTAAACAAGTTATATTAACTGAGAAAGCTTTCGAAGTGTCCTATATCCATAAATTACTAACAACCAATGTAAACTCAATTTCTTTTATTAGCTGCATAAAATTTGTTCAGCTCGACACTTTTATGTAAGTTGTCAGCTTCTCTGCATAAAATTGATTTTGAGATGAGGAAGGAGCTCGGCTCATCGACAAACAGTCACTTTATGAATTTTGTGAGAGTTGTGTCGCTATTTTTCGAATATTATCATCTTCTCAAAGAGGATTTTTGCCGAAGTTAAAAGTATGTTACCGGTTTATTTAGAATTTGGAAGATATTTTACGAAAACATCTCTATAGGGTCTACAGGCAGCAATAATGACAGCGCTGCAAAATGTAATGTGCCCCCGCGCATACGGTTTCGCGACCAGTCGTTAGCGCCGCGCCGTAACAGTAACTTGTATAGCACTCTCTAAATCCTGTATGTGTGAACGTTGAATAGACTGAATTTACGGACTTGTGCCTTTCATTTTATTTCCTTATTACAACCACACACCCAACCCCAACATTGGTGACCCCGACGTGATCTTAATAGTGACGTGGTTGTGAAAAATAAATTCGGAGAGTGCGTTAAAGTATGTACGCTGCCAGGCTAGACTAGACCCCTACCATAGGATTTCAATGCGCAGTGGAAGTGTGATAATCGTGGGGCTCTAGAGACAAGAAGTGGCGAGCGCAACTAGTCCGCCGTACGCGGAGCAGACAATCAAATCAAACACTTACAATACAACAAAAGAACTTACCTGTTGGTTGAAGGACACTGCTCTGGTGCCAACCTGGAGTTATGTATGTAAGTGAGTGTATGTGTATCGTGTCGTGACGTTATGAGTATTCTCCTGGTAACAATCCGCTTGCAATAAGGCTGGAGACAATCACAGCATGCGGTCTTCAAATCACTCATTCACAATAGCGTCACTTTGACTTGACCTTCAAACCATTTCAACAAGATATGTCCAAACCCGTGTTATTACGTCAAGTTAGGGGTTAGCTACATTCACCTCAACTGGGTCATGACAGATTGTCCACAAAACGACCGGGGTAAGGATTAATTTCAACAAAAGCGTCGCGGGGGTTCCAAAACGCGACGGACCTATTTTAGCGGCAAATTAACAAGAACTGTCAAGTGTCAACATCAAACTGTCAAGTCAGATGTCATTCCGTTCGATGGCGCGTTCCAAAACTACTCTAAACGGGACTAAACATCTACCCCCCCCGGACGGGCCTTCCCGTCCGCTAATCACTTGGCAATCCCGACAAGGTTGCGTTTTATCAGTCCACCTGACGCGCTGCTGGAGGATGTGCAAATACTCCAAGCTCCAACGCTTCCAAAACTCTGAGCGAGCTGCTGCACCAACTGAAACCGCGATAACCAATTTTGGCTCACATCGACAAAAGGGTGCTCCGGCAGGGCGGCAAGTGGCTGTCAAATCAAAAAATGGCCCGGGGTCAGGGCCTCCAAGACGTTCAGGTCCGAAGACAGCGGGCACAATGGACGCGAGTTCAATACAGCTTCAAAACGGCAAAATACCGTAGCTAACTCCTTAAAGGTGAGAACAGTGTCTCCCAACAATCTGCGCCAGAGTCCCTGTGCCGATTTCACCGCGGCCTCAAAATACCCCCCCAATGGGGGCACGCTGGCGGATCAAACCATAACAAACAACAAACAACCAAACAACAATAACAACCAAACAACAACAACAACAATTTAACCAAATGGCCCTCCTTAGGCAACAAAAGGGGGTGACGGACCCCATAAGGAAGGCTAGAGTGACTCAACCGTCAACAACCAAACAACTAAAGACCCGTATGGTCCAAAAAGGGGTTCAACTTACTAACGGCTCCCGACAATATCCAAAACTCTCGCTGCAGAATGGCCAACAGCGCATTGCAACCGGCATGCGAGTTCTTAATGTGACGATCAGTCACCAACAATTCAACAACAACAAACAACAATTCAACAATTTGTCGAGGGAGCTAAATCGACTCAACAAAAAATCAGGGTCCTTCGTTCCAACAGCGAGCACCTTGAGCCCGGGCAAAGGACCCGACATCAAGACTGGCGATCGAGGCCAATCATCCTCGGGATGAGTCAGCCAGTCTGGTCCCCACCATAGGGGGTAAGCAAACAAGGGGAGTGCCATGCACCCACGTGATGCCACGGCGCCTGGGTTCAAATCTCCAGGCACGTGCCTCCAAATCAAAGGCGTTTTAGAATCTTGAATCTGAGACACTCGGTTCGCAACAAAGACCTCCAAAGAGTGGACGGACGTCTTCAACCAACACAAACAATTTGACTGTCCGTCCAGGCGTAAGAAAACCGAATGTCCACAGTTCCACCCAAAGTGTGAGCAACGTGGTTCAATAGACGCACAAGACGCGCCGCCCCTGACAATTCAACTTAGGGATGGTCAGTAGGGTGGAGCATGAAAGTATGAAAAAAATTTTTTTGTGAGATTTTTTCTTGTAATAGAGGGGGATTGGTGCCTTATATTAAAGTTGAAATAAATACATTTTTTCAATCAATTTGATCACTATCTTCTGCCTCCGCACTAACCTCAAAATTTTAATTTTAAATGAAAATAGTCTAGTACAGATAGACCAAATATTAAACGTAATTTAACGGTAAATGGGTGAATGAATAATACAAAATATATAATTCACATGTTTATTTATCAGAAAAACACGAAATTTAAAAAAAAAACTATTATTAAAAAATACAATTAATTTGCACGAAAATCTCCTTTAGTCTCAAATTTTGGCATTACGTTCCGTGATTCCATTTTGGCTTTTATTGCACCCAGTCGTGACTTTTTGTACTTTGAGAAGTTGCAGCTTCCGTCGTTACTTTTATAGCCCGTTTAACAGTTTAAGTATGGCATGGAAGCCCCATGAACAACACTTCATTCTCATCACTTGATTGAATGAATTTCTTAGTCATACAAGTTTTTCGTAATCGGTGGTTCAGTTATTATTTCCTGCCAATTTATTAATCCAATATATGTCGAAGCATTGACATTTATAGACGGCACTTCAAACATTATAGGTGGTGAAGGTTGAGGCATCTTGCGTGCCTTTAATATGCGCCGAGCTGCCAGTTCTCAAATGTGCTTCCTATCATCTATTATCATTGCAAGGAGAATGCTCTCGGGGTGTGCAAAATAGCTATTGCGTTGAATGATAGGATCAAAAACCTTTATGTCCTCTGAAGGCTTTAATCATGTTAAAAAGATGTTGCGTGCCATCTTTGCATGATGGTATATTTTTTATATAGAACCAAGATGGTGCGTAAACTTTTACTACAAATGTAGATAAAGTTGTCAAGTTTTTTGATAGTGTCTCTGTTGTAACATACAATCGTAGTATTAATTTGGCACGTGTGAGCCAACAGGCAAGTGACATTTTGCCTGGAGATCTGATTGCTAGGTCTTCTGGGAAATCGCCTGAAACTACCGCTGACACAATCTTGTGCAGGTTCTGTTGATTTGTAATCAAATCTTCCATCAATTATCCTTCAATGCGCAGATTATTTTTTAACAGGCAATTTTCACAAGTCCCAATTGCTTTCCCCAATGTTCCAGTGTAAGACTTAGGCCACAAAGTACCTCAGTCAAGATGAAAAAACAAGTCACTGGTTTGCGAGAATAAGGATATAATTTAAAATTCTGTCAAATTGAATACTGTATGCCAAACGATCATTAATCTTTGATATTTTGTCGTGAACAGAGATGCAACGAACGATTTCGAAACGGCGAAATAACGAACGTTGATTCCAAATCGGCGTTGAATCTCTGTTTTTGATATTATCATAGATTTATCGTCGTTTGGCGTACATTATTCAATTTGACAGAATTGTGATATCGTCCTTATTCTCGCAAACCTTCGAAGTGTCTCAAATGAAGTTCACTCATGTGGAGTAAACAAATTACCCACTGGATACTTGCCAGTATTCACATTGGTACCATCCCAACCGATTACCATAAGATGATGTTGTGAAATTCCATCATGTGACAGGAACTCTATCATCGCAGTTTATATTCCTTTCGCTGAACCAAAGTTAGGTACTACGTACCCTCCCGCGCGCCCTCACTTTCTTATTTTAAATTATAAACATAAGTTTATGCAGTATTTTTGTTATGTTTCGAAAATAAACTGTAACTGCAATAATATTTGGGAATAAAATCGGTCAGTTTATTAAAATTTCACACATTTACATGTCGTCAAACTGGAATCTAAAATCTTTCTTTTTTCAAAAATTCAATGACGTTGCGGAGGCTGTTACTGTTAATCAAATCAAATAATATTTTGCATGGATTAATTTAAGTCTAAAAGGCATACATTTTTCACTATTAGATCACTCACAACCAAAAATTTTTTTTTCGCTCCACCCTAATGGTCAGTGCCGTCCGGAGGGGGGCCACCTTGCTCTTGGCCAAGACCAGTGACAAATTCACCTGGCCTGTTGCGCAGACGGTGCGCAAACAAACAACAGCTGCATAACCGTGCGAAGACGCATCACAAACAAGGATAGCAGTGTAGCTCCCAGGGGGGAGGATAGCGCGGGGTAACACGACCTCGTTGACTGCAGGGAGTGCGGATACAAATTGGAGCCAATCTTCCAACAGGGTTTCCCGAATTGGCTCGTCCCAGCCAAGTCCCGCAGTCCAAAGGCGCTCAAGAAAACAATTTTGCCCAAAACTATACAAACAAACAACAAAACAATAGACAAAAGACAACCCTGGGCTCCCATGTCCATAATGACACGGACCACAACAGAGTCCCCCGTGGGCCCCCAGACCTGACCGATGCCGTTGGCAACAAAACCGTGTCGATCTGAGGGGTACCTTAGCGGGGCAGGCGCCAATGTCCTAACAATGCCTGGGCGGCGACCGATCGCCGCACACCCAGGCTCCGCACCCAAGCTCAAGTCCCTCGCGACGAGGATGGAGGCCAAACTCCTCGTCCGCGCGGTGTCCCGAGCCACGCGGCATCACTGGATGGGCATATTCCACCGGAGGCCTGAATGGCGGGGGGCGTGACTTCAACCGGGGACGTTCCGCCAAAGGAGGGGAGGGAAGGCGGTGCTGGTCTGGCCAGCGGTGCCTAGCAACAATTGCGTAATCGCCTTTACGCGGGGAGACCAAATGGCGGTTGCGCGGCTCCCGATCAACTTGCGCGGGGGGTGGAGTGCGACGCTCAAAATTGCGGGCCTCTCCCCGGTTCTGAACCGGCGAGGCAGAAGCCCGGTGACCAACTCCATGGTACCCCCCCGTACGCGAACCTTCATCAGAGGCTGGTCTGCCAGCGTGGTTCGCGTTAGCGCACAATATGTCCAAATGGGACCCCCTACAAATTCTACAAGGGCGGGGGTTGGCGCAGTCCCGATGGAAGTGAGCCCCCAAACAAGAGAAGCACATGCGGCGTGCATTGGCAATTCGGTGGCGGGCACTCACGTGCAACTTCAAAAAGGCCGCGCAAGTTGCCATGCCATGCCCCGTGTCCCTACAAAACTCACAACCAGGACGACTCTGGGTGCCAGCAAAATGAGCG
Organism: Aporophyla lueneburgensis; assembly: GCA_932294355.1. Lineage (NCBI taxonomy): Eukaryota > Metazoa > Arthropoda > Insecta > Lepidoptera > Noctuidae > Aporophyla > Aporophyla lueneburgensis. The sequence continues at coordinate 31,717,027 of OW028744.1, read as the reverse complement.
GCGGGGCGACCATCAACAGGCCCGCGAGCCCTAGTCCGTCCCTGGTCTTGTGGCCGGGAAGACGGCTGGCATGACTCAGTGGCAACGCCAGAGTTGTCCACAAACCGACACTCATCCTCCAAAAGTTGGACGAGGGCATCAAATGGGGGGAGATGTGTGACACTATCCCCACCATACTTTTGCTCGAAACGAGGCCTCAAATCGGCAGGAAGCCGTTGCAGCACAACGTGCACCAAAAGGTAAGACCAATGGTCCACCGGCAAGTCCAATCGCTTTAAAGCGTTGGTCGCTGCCACCAACGGGTTCAACAGGTCAGTACGCAATGCTGACAATCCAGTAATGACCGGTAACCCCAAAATCAATCCAATATGAACGTCAGCCAAACAACGTTTATTTTGGTACCGCCGGGTGAGTAGCTCCACAGCGGTAGGGTAGGCTGAGTCAGTCAAAGACAGATGCTGTACCAAGGCTCGGGCCTCACCTTCCAGGACAGACAACAAATAGGCCAACCTTTGGGCGGGTCTGAGGTCCGAGCGTGCATCAACCAAACTTGCAAACAGGTTTTGGAAACCGTACCAGTGGTCCCAGCGACCGTCAAGTGTGGCAGTTCCAAAGCAGGCAATCTACTCAATAGTCCGGGACCTGAAACAACCGAGGTTTCCGGCTTGACCTGGACAGGTGTCCGGCACTGCAATATTTCCATTTGTATGCCATTGCACAAACAAAACCATACAAATAAACAAAACAATTAAATTATCAAATAACAAAGTTCAATCAATAAATAACAAAGAAATCCAACGCAAACAATCAAATAAAATAAACCAAGCAAAAGGTAAATAAGTAACAAAGTTCAAACATTCAATTACAAAATAACTACAATCAAACAATCAAACTACCAAACTGACTAATCAGCAACTCAAGAAATAACAATATATTAGTTTCAATTCAATTCAACAATAAACTTTTATTTTAATTCAAACCCAATATCAACGTTCAAAATTCTATTTCATATTCAATTCAAATATTCAAATTCTATCCAATTCCAAATGTTAAGTTCACAAACCACTGTGTCAAAGGTACAACAATAATAAACCTTTATTCCAATTCAAAACAATGGTAATACTCAAAAATGCCAATTTCAACAAAACTACCATATTGATGGTACAAAACTCAATATTTTAATGTCTTCCTGACATTCAATACAACACAGAGGTCAATTAACAACAACAAGAGGTTATAACATAGCTCAATCTAACCAACTCTGTTAGAATATGCAAACCTGGTTGACCCCGTCAATATGAGTTACTCGACTCAATAAATTCCAACAAATTTCAAACAAACAAGCAATCATAGTTAACAAATATTTACAGCGTATTACTACTTCCCTTATAGAGACTGCCAAGTAATTAGCCTACTGTGAATTACCAATTTGGTGGTTTTATAGGTTAGAACCACGCCTCTGCTACCAAAAATGTACGCTGCCAGGCTAGACTAGACAAAATAAAATAATATCGATACGGACACTTGCAAACCGATTACAATAATATCAATATGAAGCTGCGTAAGTAAGTATTTAAGTACTTACGTCGTACCTCGTAATTCTTATAATAATGAATAGCGTTTATTTATATTTTTTAGTATACATTTTGTAGTTATATAATAACTAAAAATAATTTAATTCGATTATCGATACCGTCTAGAATAGTTTATTCGTAATAATGTTATTATAGCGCTGGCAACACTTGACGTAAAACAACTTTTGTCATTGTCAAAAAGTTTGACGTCTCACTTCTCCCGCGTGTCATTTGTAAAAAGTAAACATGTGTTTTTTGTTTCCTAATACCTAAGTATTCTAAAATCATATAGTTATGTTAAATGTATGTTCTTACTATATATATATATGATGCAAGGATAATGTGCTAAAAGTTATTAATTGAATAAATCATTTGTTTATTTCATGGTATTGTTAAAATCAGAAGTATAAACTGGTCAACTTAATAGAACTATAACTTTTGTTGGTGTATTTCTAATAGAAAACTAGTTATACAATCAAATTCTATAATAATTTTCCTTTTTTATGAAATATTAATCATCTTTGTCGGTTCTGGCCGAGACTTGTAGGAAACCTTGGCATTCTCCTTTTGTCGACAACTTTCACAACAAAAAACAACGGTTTTTCAAACTTCAGGAATTTTTGTCTCGGTAATGAAAAAGTAGTGCGCTCTAGGGTTTTGAGTATTATGAATACACTCATTGAGTACTAACTACACGTGGAACCTCCGTTCGATTTCAGGACCCCACACTCTTGTCGTCTCCCTGTAAGTGTTTTGGAATCATCATCATCATTTCATCCAAAAGACGTCAATTGCTAGACATGGGCCTCTCCCAAGCTCCGCCACTTTGATTGGTTCTGTGCTTCCCACATCTAGCGGATTCCTGCGAATTTCACAAGGTCACCGGTCTGCCTTGTCTTCCGGCACGGGGTCGCTACTCCAGAACCTTTCGGCACCATCAACCATCTGTTCTGCGAGCAAGGAATACTGCCCATTGCCTCATAACTGTAGCAATTCGTCGGGGTATGTCCGTTCCGTTGGATCCCCCGCGGATCTCTTCATTCCTGATTCATTCACGTTGGGAAATTCCAAGCATAGATCTATCATTGCTCTTCGGTAGACTCCTAAAGTCCATTGTTAAAAACCACGTTTCATTGCCATAGGTCATCACTGGTAACACGCACTGGTCACAGACTTTCATCTTGAGACACTGCGGAATTTGGGACTAGAAGATATTGTGTAGCTTCCCAAACGCTACCCAGTCGAGTTGGATCCGGCGATTGACCTCTATCTCGAAGTAGGACCTAGCTTATCAGACAGTTTATCCTAGGCAAACATACTCGCCCACAACTTCGAGCGTAGCGTCTCTGATCTTCATGAGAGTGGGTGTTATATGAGATTTATATAATATGACCTTTCTCTTGTCCATTTTTATCCTAAAACCCACTCTTTCGGAAGCTTTACTGAGGTCATCGAGCATTGTACTGAGGTCCTTCATAGTCTCAGCCATTTCAACTACCTATGTCATCGGCAAACCGAAGGTGAGTGATGTACTCGCCATTGATGTTGATGCCAGCCCTTTTCCACTCCAGAACCTTGAGGACATCCTCAAGTGCAGCGCTGAACAATTTTGGAGTTTCCTTGTCTCACACTTCGCTGGAGAAGGATAGGTTTCAAGGTTCGATCCTGAAGTCGGACTGACATAGTGCCGCTTTCGTATATACACTTCAGCATGTCTATGTACCTATTGCCGATCTGGCACTATTGAGGAGACTGCAGTACAACCCAAGTGTCAATGGAATCAAAAATTTTTTCGTACTCCTTACACAGTCAGATCAACACAGATTAGTCAGCTAGAATTGTTGGCGCCATTTAGTTTTAATAACATTTAAACGATCATAATATTGACGTGTAAACTATTTCTATTTACTTTACATTAATGAATATTTATAAATGAAGTATCTTTGTACTGGCTATGTGAGGTCACATTATATTTGCGGCTTCTACCTAGAGGATATAAAATGACGAACAGTTTATTTTTCCAACATCGCCGTGCTGGGTATCAAAAAAATAAAAATAAACCATGAGGTAAGCACAAAATACATTAAAAAAGTAAGCTCTAAAACAGAAAAAATCATGCTCTAAAAATCATAAAGACCTGGTGGTCGTATGCCACTTTGCGCTAACGTTTACGATCGCTTACTTCTGTTATAATGTATTGATTTGCTAGGATAGGCTGCATACGACCATGGCTTTCAGATGAGAATATTTTGTTGTCTCATAAATTTTATACGGTGTTTTTGAACTTACTTTTCATTTATATTATTATCATCATTTTTTATTTGGTCTTGCATTTCATTCACCAACATTAACTCAGCAGTTTTTATTGATATGCTATTAATTCCTCTTGACAAACTTACTAATATTAAAAAGCAATACCTTACCACTATACTAAGATGTTCAGGTCTGAAGAGCAGCGAGTCGGCGACGATGTGCAGATGGCGCACCACGGCCGTGGAGCTGAGCACGCGCAGCGCCGCCGCGTGCAGCCCCGCGACCTCCGCGCGGCACCACGCGCACCCGCGCACTGCGCCGCCGCCGCTCCACCATGCCGGCCACAGCACGAACGGGCCAGCCTTCACTGAACCGCGTGTCGTGAGACACTTCAACAACAACAGATTTCATCTAAGTGGTCAAAGCGCCTAAAAATGTTTTGGTCTATAATGCACCTACAGAAATCCTGGAATTATGTGTTAAATCTTAGTCAATTGTGATGTAGCACATGCTAACAATAGCTTTTTAATACGAGAGTGAAAAAGTTTGTGTAGCGTACAATATAGGATTCGTAGAAAGTGGGGCAGAAACTGCCGCTCGCAATAACTAACAATGACGACTACAAAGCATTTGTATTTTAATGAGATAAAGGTCGTTTTGTAGTATAAATGCCTGGTTAAGGCTTATTATGTACGTGTTCACGAGTTCAATTACATGTTTTTCTTCCAGAACGTGATTGTGTGACCTCTTCTTAAGGTTTTTGCATCCCATATAGCCTAGGCAGAAACCATGGGATTCGAGAGAAATTTCAAGATTTGTGTGTTTCTATAAATGTCTAAGTTTCTACATTAAATAACACTTTTATCTAAACTTCCATTTTAAATGGCTATCAATGCTTTGTTGTTTTATAGTTAATACTATGACGAATCAAATTTTCAAAAACAAACAAAAAATAGTTAAAATGTACGACTAGAATTTGAGTTACGATTTTAGATAAAAGTCATCTACATACTTATACTTGGATACCATTTATCTCAAAATTTTACTATTAGGGTCATACTGAGAGACTCCGTCACGAAACTGATGTAATAAGGTATAGTACACATGGATTGAAAGAAATAAAACAAGTGATTATATTTGGCTTCTCAGACTTATTTAGAATGATTAAAACAAACTTTGTATCAAATCATTTTTTTTATAAGTGCTTTTTCCTTAGTGTCGAATATCCGTATACTGAGCTGATAGACTCGAAAAGAACTTAGAAGGTGTCGATGGCTGCTATCTTTTTTGTCTTTCGGCATTTGACACAGGAGCCATGGTATTTTACTGAAACGCGCTTAACTTTTTTGACTTGTGTTACAAACTATTTAATAATGTATTTGTTATTTTGTTTTTAAAGTAAAGGTAAAGACCGAAAACTTAAGTATTGTGATCACTACACTGATATACCTATAAATAAGTATGTAGGTATATTTCCACCCTCACTACAAAATCATTCGCCCACTTACGTACCCGTGACTATAATTACGTACTTTTTGATGATGTGTACAGGCGGTACCCTACATTATCTGACCCCCGGTATGAACGACACTCGCATCGAACTGCTAAGTCAGGCCCAATTTAAATAAATCATCTTGTTAAGCCATTTTAATCATTATCTTGTTAGCGTTAAGATTGAATTGCGTATTAACAAGTAATATGTTTAGTGTTTACACGGCTACTATCTAATCGTTAATTTCGCTTATTCTCAACAAGTTACTGTGGCTTCGCGGTTCGATGCTGGATTGACGATGAACGGTGTGTGAGTTCGAAATCACACATCACCTGTTAACAATTTATTTTTAAAATTGTTATCATTTATAATTTCTACCATATTTCTTGCATTATTATAGAACTGCTGATATGATTTTCACCTAACGAACATTTCTTGTAAACAAGTAAATAAAGAAATCTTTATGTCCACAGAACTTAAGAACTTATAATTAACAAGGAAGCAAAACATATAAAGTTCATGGGGTAGATGAAACTAAGTTGTTCTAAGTGACACAGGTCAGTCTACGCCTAATAGCAGTGAGTCAGTGACAAAGCAAAACATTTGACGTAAATCGTCAAAAGTAATATTAGACATGTTTTTATTGATTTTGTTGTAAGTAACCAAAGCGTCATGTTGCAATTTACTGATTATACTAGACATAAAATAATAATTACGTTTACATGAGCAGAATGTTGGAATTAAAGAGATTGTTCGTAGTGTTATTATACATCGGTAAGTGTTTTAATTTTTAATTTTACTCTTTAAAATTGACCTTAATATTTTCTTATAGCCTAGTAATCCTGTATTTGGCTATTATTCCATTACACCCACTCCCTATAAGTTAGCTGCACATTTCCAAAAATTTTAATAAGTTTTTTCTTTTTTTTCAGACGAATACGGTCAGGTTATGGTTCAGACTTTATGGAAACACTGAAAAATCTCCAGCGAAATCATCCAGGAGCAAATCCCATGATGAATATCGCATAGTCACGAATCCGAACGCCACCAGACTACTTATTGTTGCAAGCCATGTTCAATGTCCATTGATGCCTATTCATTTAGCTGCAATTAAACACAATATTTCTTACTACCCTGGGCTACTGCAGCACATGAGAGGAAAAGATTTGTGCTGGAACATGCTGTGCGGGTAAACGTAGCCGCTTATAGCAATTTATTGGAGATGATGCGCCACGCTGCTACTCACTTATCTACATAAGTATTTTTAAAAACATTATGTAAGTAAATGCTCAATTCAATGAATGCTAAACCATTGCAATGTTACAATTTCTGTGGTGATGTTATTGTTATGAATGGAAATCTATTTTTCTGTTTAAATAACATGTTGATTCATCACATACTTATACCTATTAAAACTGTAAAACATTTCACAAATTTGTTAATCACAGTTAATGAACTATTTTTTGAACAATAATTAGCTTACCGATGAGTCCTCATCATAACGTACCTCGTTGTTAATAATATATGTAAGTGAAAAAAGTATTGTGGTTATTTCATTGATATTGTTTATATAACTTACTAGCTTCTGCCCGCGACTTCATCTGCGTTAAATTTCTTGTTCCCCCGACCCTTCCCGTTACGTCGAATCACCTATCCGTGCGATTTTCCCCGTTTTTGCAACATTTTTAATTACTGCTCCGCTCCTCTTCATTGTAACGTAATGTTATATAGCCTATAGCCTTTCTCGATAAATAGGCTATCCAACACAAAAATAATTTTTCAATTCAGACTAGTAGTTCTTGAGATTACCGCGTTCAATCAAACAAACAAACATACAAAGAAACAAACTCTGCAGCTTTATAATATTAGTATAGATTATGTAAATATTTAGGTTTGAATGTGATACTATAATATATATATATTAATTTGAACTATGAGCATTTACTTACTTTATTTACTTAACTATAATTTAATGAAATAATAAATATTTTCTTCAATAATGATGTTGTTTTATTCCTGAACAAACTACTGCCTATCTAAAAAAAAAAACATTTGATGACATCAATCTTTAAAGAAAAGTAAAAAAAAAACATAGTAAAAAACAAAACATTGTGAACAAAAAGAAGTCTTTAGGTTATGCTGGTTTCAAACCCAGACAACGATGCTTATCTATCTACGTTAATGACCATGAGACTAATTCACTTCTTATTAGTTGACTTCAAATTAGATTTTAGTTGTGATGCTAGACGCAAAGTTCTATAGAATTTGATCCATGTGATATAGACCATTAAGTTCATTATTGCAAAACCACAAGCAACTATTAAAATGTATCACGGAATTAAATATTAAGCATTGACAACTAACTGTGGTAACTGTTTAATTGCGTGTTACTAACTCTGAGTAACGAAAGTACATAATTTTGGGACAAAATTTGTTTAATTAAATAAAAAAATCTGTGAATGATTTACGAATAAAATTGGTCCTACTTAGTTAATTGATTCATCAAGAATAATTATAACCACATTCAGTGATTAATAAAGCGATGTATATTCGTAACAACTTATCTCTGAAAATGTGAAATGGTCATTGGGACACTAAAAAAATATATGGGGAGATTTTTAGCAATGTTTTGACATTCAAAAAATATACTCTTTTAATGAAAACTAAAGCTCAAATACTAGAAAACTCTTCGTATTAATAGACGAATATAGCAAAAACGCGGGAGAAAAGAGAAAAAAATCACAATATAAGTATATACATAATTATGAAGTAGCGGGATAAGAAAAGATACCATATGTAGGTACACTTTTTCTGAGTATGGCCCATTAGACAATAAGCGTACAAAAAACGGGAAAAACATATTCATTTAATCAGTAGTCCAACAAGGTACAAAGCTAAACAAATATTTGTACCCGTGAAAAGGCGATGATTCTGGCAAAGATCATCATCATTATTTCAGTCAAAAGTCCACTGCTGGACATAGGCCTCCCCTAATTTTTGGGGTTCGCCATAATCGCCACGCTTAGCAGGCGGGTTGTATATCGCAGTATGGTGGTAAAATGCATAGAGAACGCTTCTAGCTATCACACACCCATGTTAGGTGAGCTCCTACCAAGTTATGACAACCTGGTACTTCGAAGAAATAAAGCATTTTCTAGCTACCACACACCCATGTTAGGTGAGCTCCTGCCATGTTATGACAACCTGGTACTTCGAAGACATAAGGGTCGGTTCACATTTGACGGAAGATGCGTCGCGTATCATTGGTCGCGTAACGCCAGAACAGACAATTATATGAGAAAACATTGAACCTTTCACACTTAACCGATGATGCGTTAGTGCGTCGAGTGTACAGCGTCTGTTCCATTTCCGTCAACGCATTGTCGGCCGACGTAAAGAGCGGCAACGTCACGCCACGCGTATATTGACTGATGCATTCAGACTAGGCGTAACATCAGCGGAGATCGTTTGTGTACTGACCGTTCGAAGTTTTCTTGCATTGAAATGTTTGATACAGAACGATTTATCACGGAAATGCAAAATTACGCCCGACGCATCTTCCGTCAGATATGAAAACACACTATTTGACCGAATAGACGCGACCGATGATACGCTCGACGCATCTTTCGTCAGATGTGAACAGACCCTTAAGCATTTTCTGGCTACCACACACCCATGTTAGGTGAGCTCCTACTAAGTTATGACTACAGTCTGGTACTTCGAAGACACAAAGCGTTTTCTAGCTACCACACACCCATTTCAGATGAGCTCCTACCAAGCTATGAACACCTGGTACTTCGAAGGCAGAAGGCCTTTCTTTATATTGTGTTTATTGATTAATAAGGAACTTTTTTGGATGATTTTTACACCATGGGGGTCCGAAAAACCTAAATATCTTACGGACCCCTATGTTTTCTAAAATAAAGTAGTTTTTGAGTTTATCCATTACAAACAAACAAAAATACAAATTTTTCGTCTTTATAATATTAGTGTAGACATGCTACTTACATACATGAAACGACTAATTCGAACCATCATAGTCAAACTCAAAGTCAAAGTATCTTTATTGTGAGCATATGTAAGTTACAGGTCTTAACAATATATTAAAGTATCAATATTTCCTGCCTTATAGGCATACAATAATTTTACAGTGGAACTAATAAATGGTCAACAATTCAGGAAATCTTGGATCGTGAAAGAAAAAAAAAGAAGAAAGAAAAAAAGAAAAGAAAGAAAGTTAAGAAGAAAAGAAGAAAGGAAGTTTTGTTAAATAGAGCCGTTTTATGTGGCACATTAGAAATTTTTAACATATGCCTTTTCGATTTAAGTTTATCAAATAGATTTTCATTTGTTTTTGTAAATACAGCTACTTCATAAATGTAAATTGCAGGGAAGGTCAATATTTTTAATTCTTTGAAATATGGTTTACATGAATCTGGAACACGGATACCAACCATCGCACGTACACATCTTTTTTGTGCTTTGAACACTAAATCCCTGTTAGTTGCATTGCCCCAATAAATGACTGCATATCTCAGTGTCGCCGAAATATAAGCATGGTATGCGGTCAAAAGAACTGATCGATCAACTATTTTTGATAATTTATATAAAGCATATGAGTACTGATTAACTATATTGCATACGTGTCTATGTGTGTTTGCCAAGACAAACCCTTATCAATCCAAAGCCCTTTTAACGCAGTTGACATGTTGTGTTGTACTTCGTAGCATGACCAAGACTCCTTTCCAGCACGACCACGCTAAGTTTGTAGCTGGCACTATAACTATAGATGGTAATAAAATCCTTTTAATTTGTACTATTTTATACCACTAATTAGAAATTTTATACCTTTCAACTATCGTAGATATACAGGGTGTGCTGGCTAGATTCCTTCCCATCACGAACACGTTAAGTTTGTAACTGTGATTATACTATAGTTGGTACTAAAATCCTTTTAATTTGGACTATTTTATACCATTAATTAGAAATTTTATATCACTCAATTATCGTAGATATACAAGTTGGGTTGGCTAGATTCCTTCCCAGCACGACAACGCTAAAATTCTAACTGGCACTATAACTATAATAATAATAGCTTTATTTATTCCTTACAATTTACATTTCTAAATGTTATTAGTTGTGTTAGTAATTTTCTTAATCTACTATGTTAGTATAACTTGTTAGTACCTATGTATGTATTGTTGTAAGGACCGCTCTATCGGTGAAAGTCTCCTCCATTTCCTTCCATTTGTCTCTATTTCTTGCCAGTCTGTGCCAAGTGATTCCAGCCGTGGCAACTATGTCATCACTCCATCTTTTGAACGGCCTTCCCTTTCGTCTTTTCTTGTATATTGGGTACCAATTCGTGACAATTTTGGCCCATTTGTTCTCATTTGATCTTTGGACATGCCCAGCCCATTTCCATTTTTGTGTCATTATGGTTTTGGCTATGTCTTTTACTTTGGTGATTTTTCTGATGTCTTTATTTCTGACTTTGTCACTTAGTTTTAGGCCCAACAGACTCCCTTCCATGCTATTTTGGCACACTTTAACCTTGTGAGTCTGTTTTGTTGAGAGTGGCCATGTTTGCGAAGCGTAAGTGAGACAGGGTATTAAACACGTCTGCATGGCTTTTGTTTTTAGTGTTACAGGGAGACTACTCTTGAATACTTCTTTTAATACCCAGTATTTGTTCCATGTCATTTTGATTCTTCGGTCTACTTCTTTATCGGTGCATGACTTGAAAGATATTAAATGGCCCAAGTAAGTGTAGTCTTCGACGTATTCTATTTCTATTGACTCTGTCTTTAGTGGTATAGTTTGACTATTTGTCATTGCTTTCGTTTTCTCTCGGTTAATTTCTAGACCTACTTTTCTGCTCTCTTTGCTGAGTGACTCTATCAGGTATTCCATTTCTTTTGGTTTCTCTGAAAGCAGCACTATATCATCTGCGAATCTTAAGTGCGAGAGGCGGTTCCCATGAATGTTTATCCCTCTATTTTCCCAGTCGAGTGCTCTAAAAATTTCTTCGAGCACTGCAATGAAGAGTTTTGGAGACAGAGGATCACCCTGCTTTACTCCTCTACCAATTTCAAAGGCTGAGCCATACGCATTAATTTTAATTCTAGCGGTACTTTTGTTGTATATTTCCTTCAATATATTGATATATTCGTTATTAACTCCTTGACTTGATAGAGATCGCCAAATTGCACTATGGTATATAGAGTCAAATGCTTTACTGTAATCTATAAAGCATATGTAGAGAGGTAGGTCGTATTCTTTGTACTTTTCAATGACAAGTTTCAAAGTGTGAATGTGATCTGTTGTCGAAAACCCCTTTACAAAACCTGCTTGTTCTACTGGCTTGTGTTCGTCTAAGATACTAGTGAGACGTCGAAGTAGAGTTGTTGCAAACACTTTGTAGAGGCACGACGTGAGGCTGATTGGTCTGTAATTTGATATTAGTTTCGGGTCTCCTTTTTTGAACAGCAAAACGATATCTGAACATGTCCACTGTTTAGGTATTTTTTTTTGTTGATAATATTAAATTGAATAGGTTTGTAAGTGGTCGAATCAGAGCGTTAGTGCCGGCTATAATCATTTCATTTGTAATTCTATCAGAACCTGGGCTTTTTTCTGGTTTAAGTGACTTGATGGAACATTCGATTTCGTTTTTGTTAAATTCGGGTACCCCGTCGTTATTTTGAGGGAAGAGAGCTAGTTTTTCTTTCTTTGTGATTTCTTGTGATGCATACAATTGCTGGTAGAAGTTTGTTGCTATTTGCATGATCTCATCTCTGCTCGTAATCGTAGATTTTTTCTCATTTTGTAGCTGGTTCATCACTTGTTTTGAGTTGGTTAGATGTTTATACGCCTTTTTAACAGCTCCAGATTTTTTAATGTGATTTTCAATTATACCGAGTCTGTATTGCATCGTATTTTTCTTGATCTTTTTATTTATTTGTCTGTATAACTTGCTAAGTTGTGTTTTTTCTCTTCTTGTTTTATTTTGTTTGTGTTTTAAATGGTGTCGTTGTTGACTAAGTTCAATAATTTCTGTTGTAATAATTGCTTTCTTTCTGTTCTTGTAATTTGTTGACTCAAACTGGATGCTAGCACGTTTCGAGGTTTGGAGTATTGTATTTTCAATAATATCGCAATAGTTCTGCATAGATGTTGTCATGTTTTCTGGCTCTATGAAATTGTTGATTTCTTTTGTAAATCTTTTGTAATCAATTTGTTTGGGTATTGTTGTAGAGAAGTTTTTACGTGGTAAGTATCTGCGTTCAATGTTGATGGTTATTCTAACCAGGCGGTGGTCACTTGGGTGGTGCATGCTGTTTATCACACTACAGTTTTCTATGATGTTCGGTTTGTTGGTGGCAATATAGTCTATTTCGTTTCGAGTAAAACCATCAGGTGACAGCCAATTCCACCTTAGTTTTTCGGGTTTTCGGAAGAGAGTATTAGCTACTTTCAAATTATTCTCAAGACAGAATTGAACAAATCTCTCACCTCTCTTGTTCCTGTTACCGTATCCATAGCTGCCCATCACTCTATTCTCGCCTTCTGCAGGTTGTCCAATTTTAGCATTCATGTCCCCAAGAAATATGAAATTTGGGTTGCTTTTTTCTAGTAATATATCTAGGCTATTGTAAAAGTCTTCTATTTCTGTTTCACTTGCTTTATGGGTAGGGGCGTAAGTTTGCCCGATACTGTATAATTTACCAAACATCTTCATGTGAATTAAGGCGACTCTGTCTGTTATTCCAATAAAGTCAATGACCTCAACTGACGGTTGTTTTTTGACTAGGAATCCTATTCCATATTTGCCCTTAATATGACCGTAGTTGTAGAGGCAGTATTCGCCTCTGTCTTCTATGGTAAAACCTTGTCGTCTAGTTTCACTGATGCCTATGACGTTCCACTTTAGTGTTGATATAGCGTGCTCCAATTCTAGTATTCTCGATTCATTTGCTAGATACCTTACATTGAAAGTGGCAATGTAGAGCTTATACTTTTGTTTAATTTTTAATTTTGGAGGGTTGTAGTCTTTCGCCCCCGCGGTGACCAGCCGTTTGGGGGACGTACTTCAATGTTTTTTTCTATATTTTTATTCTTTGTTTCATTTGCGAGAGGGGGAGGGGGCGTTGGTTGCTATACTACAATTTGATCCTGGTTGTCTTGTGGGTTTGGCGGGTTATTCGTATTCTTGTTTACTAAAAAGTTGAGCATACTCGGCTTAAGAACTCCTTCTGTTATGCTAGGTGATCTTTGCAGTGATGGGTGGGCAGGTTTCGGTTTGTTTTTCCTCTTTTCCTGTGGTCTTCTATCTGCTAGTTTGTGGGGGTTCAGTTGGTTAGCCTCAGGGGAAATGGAAAGCGTTCTCTTTTTGTTACTGGATGTATCTGATTTATTTTCTAGTATAATGAGTTTATCATATTTAATAATAGCTTTATTTCCTTTTTCTTTTTCGATTTTAACCCTTTCTTGTAATTCTTTCTTCTTTTCTAAAACGTATTTTGGGTAATCCTCTTTTATGTAGTACTCAGTATTTTTTAATGCCACTTTTTGTTTAAATATTTCGATTTTCTTACCAAGTGTCGAGAAAGTTTCTTCCTCCTCCGTCCGCCCAATTTTCGTAAAAAGGGATCCAAAGTTTTCGCTTCACGTATTAATATATAGATAATGCCAGCTAGAAGTTTAGCGTGGAAGAAATCTATTCAGCTCAACCTGTATATCTACGATAATTGAGAGGTATAAAAGTACTAATTAGTGGTATAAAATAGTAAAAATTAAAAGGAGTTTATTACCACCTATAGGTATAATGCCAGCTACAAACTTAGCGTGGTCGTGCTGCAAAGGGATCTTCCCAGCACGACATGTATATCTACGATAATTGAGAGGTATAACATTTCTAATTAGTGGTATAAAATAGAACAAATTAAAAGGATTTTAGTACCATCTATAGTTATAATGCCAGCTACAATCTTAGCGTGGTCGTGCTGGATAGGAATCTTCCTAGCACGACCTGTATATCTACGATAATTGAGAGGTACAAAATATCTAATTAGTGGTACAAAATAGTACAAATTAAAAAGATTTAATTACCATCTAAAGTTATAATAAATGCGTTCATGGTCGTGCTACGAAGTACAATACGACATGTTCAATTTTCTGCCCATTATGATTAATATTGAAGTTGTTGTTTATAGTATTACGCCCGAAATTCACAAGTTTAGTTTTTTCTAAATTGATAATTAAATTATTATTCGTCATCCAGTTAATTATATTGCAAAGAATGGAGTTTGTCTTACTTTCAAAAGTATTACTATTTTCACCAGTAAATATAGCTGTGCTATCAACAGCGAAAAGGATCCTTGGATGCTGTGAAACTTTAGGCAGATCATTTATGTAGGTCAAAAATAACGGAGGACCTAACACGCTACCTTGAGGCACTCCATATATTACTTTTTTGGGCATGGATTTATGTTTTTGTTCGGTATTATTTGAGCTATTAATATTATTTATCTAGTTTCCATCTAGCTTCTGATGTTTCATAAAGGTCCATGTAAGGTTTTGGGAAATTAAGTACTTTGAATTTGAATACTCACATCAAGACTTAACGAGAACCAGGCGTCCTCAGTGACCATGAAGAAGCACGCATGCTCGGCATCGGACTGCAGCAGCACGCGCGCGCAGTGCACGTCCCCCAAGAGGCGCGCGCCCAGCTCGAGCACGTCGGAGCTGTGCAGCGGCGCGCACGTGGACACCTCGCGCGGCGTGCACGACAGGACCGACGACGTCACGCTCGGTATCATGACTACACAGTCGATTTATTTCAATTATTATACAAGTACGTAATGAATTTTACACTAGATAGAAGTTAAGAAACAAATTGCTGCTTAAAGTTTCGTAATTAATTACTTATTTTCAAATTTCCCGCACCCAACATTGTTAGGAAAAGTCTAGACTGAGTGATTGATTTATACTTATTTTAATACCTATTATTTCATGTTGCGGTTTTTAGGGCTCCGTTGCCAAATGGCAAAAAACGGAACCCTTATAGATTCGCCATGTCTGTCTGTCTGTCTGTCCGTCCGTATGTCACAGCCACTTTTTCCGAAACTATAAGAGCTATGCTGTTGAAAGTTAGTAAGTAGATGTATTCTGTAAACCGCATTAAGATTTTCACACTAAAATAGAAAAAAAAAACAATAAATTTTGGGCTTCCCCATACTTAGAACTGAAACTCAACAATTTTTTTTTTTTTCATCAAACCCATACGTGTGGTGTATCTGTGAATAGGTCTTCAAAAATGGTATTGAGGTTTCTAATATCATTTTTTTCTAAGCTGAATAGTTTGCGCGAGAGACACTTCCAACGTGGTAAAATGTGTGTGTTTCAGAAGTCATGGGGGGCCCCCATGACTTCTGAAATAAGAGAATGATAAAACTAAAAAAAAATATATGATGTACAGTCAGTGCCGTGCATTACCTGACCCCTCCTACACAAAAGAAACGAGGAAGAGGGGCAGGTAATGCAGGGCACTGACTGTACATAACCATGTAAACTTCCTTCGAAAATTGGTTTGAACGAGATCTAGTAAGTAGTTTTTTTTAATACCACATAAATCTTAAACCGCAATTTACCTTTCATTCAATCAACTCAAATATAAAAATTAAAATAAAAAACATTTAATTTCATAAACATAAACCTTATGCATAAACCGAGAATATCTACAGGTTTGTACGGAACCCTCGGTGCGCGAGTCCGACTCGCACTTGGCCGGTTTTTTGATGAATTTACCTAAAAAAGCCACAGGTATTCTGTGTTCTCTCTGTTCGGTCTATTGTGCTTTTAATATTATTCTTAACGTTTTTCTTAAAATCTCACTAAAATAAGTAACTGCGATTGCTGCTCGAATAATGCAATTATTTTTTATTTGGAGATAAAAAAAGATAATAAACGCGTATGGCTATAGATCTGTGGCACAAAATTATCTAGTATTTTTTAACAATAATATATGAGAATTTTCGCTTTTTCAACACACGGTAGACGAAAAAAAAACTCTTGGGAATAGTCATTACTATTTTCAGCTTAAAATTGGAATATGCTATCTGGTTCGAGTGAATATTATAGTGCTTAGTAACATTGTCTCTAACCACAGGGGTAGAGATCATCCAATACATCAAACCAAACTCACTATTTAATACCGGCGGCTGCATATAGCAAGCTATCGGTACCATGAAGTTCCTCCCTATGGAGACTCGTATGTACAGTATGTCCGTGACGGTCCTGACGTCACACGGTCGGAAGTGCACGCGGAACTCGGCCGCCGCGCCTGCCGTCACGGCCAGCCCGCGGGGCCCGCTGATCTCGATGTCCAACTCCCGCCGCTTCGGAGGACGCACCGACAGACGGATCTCATGTTTCGATACGTTGACTAGCCGAAGACGTTGCTGGGAAGAGAATTTAACAGGCAGGTGATGAAGACTGATAGTCGCGAAGAAAGGCTTGAGTTATGTAAACAACTTAGTTTTAGTCGCCCAGTTATTTATCTTGGTCAGACTTTAAACGTCATAGAAAAAGCTGTAGCTAATACATAAGCGTTCCGACATTGGATATTGGCATCAAAATGTTTTTACGGATCAAAATTTATTCCCGACCGTCTGAGACAGTATTTCAATGGTTTTAAAATGGAACAGAACTAATTATTCGCACCTAGTATTCTGGCAGCCACCCAAATTGCCTTTTAAACAACGGAAGGAATTTGACGCAATAAATTATTCTGGAAACTCCAAAACTGGCCTGCGGACCGATATTAAGTTCGATACAATTTAAACTGTTCTGTAATATCCTTTAACAGACGTTGGAGCTATAAATCTTGTAATAGAATTTCCAACTGGATTAATAATACATATATTTGATCATGGAATTGTCGTATAACTTTGAGTACGCAAGTTATAGCAATCAAGTGTCTCAAGATTTTCCTAGGAAAGTACGAATGACCTTTCCACGTTTTAATCTTGATCTATTTCTGGATATCCAGATCTACATTCCAATAAGTTTTTGGGTGAATCTTGTCATTTGTCTACGTAGATAAAAATGTACATAAGTTTATGTAGATATTGAGATGCAGACAACGCAAGCAAGAGATTGGACGGAACACTGTTAATTTCGAGCTTTAAGTGGAAAGATTGAAAGTGATCAATTAATTAAGTGTTTGTTACCGTGTGCAGTTGTCCAATAGTGAAGTTGATAAAGTCGAGCTGTGGCGGCACGCACAGCATGTAGTCGGAGTGCGGCAGTGGAACGGGCGACGAGACTGGCGGGAGCAGAACGCGTGTGTCAACTTCGCCCATACTGTGACCACAGATTATTACTTGCTGAAACTCTTAACTACTCATAAGATAATCGCTATGTACACAAAACAAAGAGCTTTGTTTATGTTGATTGTACATTGGTTAAAATAATTGGTAGAATTTAATATTTTTAGCTACTCTCATATCATACAATTCTAAATATAAAATTAAATTGACTTTCTTTAGAAACACAATACCGAAATTTTAAAACAGAATCATAACAGATCTCTTTTCCTACTAAATACTATTTTTTTTTTACCTATACGAGATAGAGCAAACCGCAGAAGTTAATATTACCAAGGAGTTTCCATTTAAAAAAAATCTAATGGAACGCATACACATACAGGATTTGCAATTTCTTTAGCGCAATAAACTCTGATTTATTATTTAGTAGGTTCACTTCCAATCATCATCATCATCATCATTTTAGCCGTAATACGTCAACTGCTGGACATAGGCCTCCCCCAATTTGGGGGGCTTTGCCATAATCGCCACGCTTGGCAGGCGGATTGGCGATCGCAGTATGGTGGTAAAATGCATAGAGAACGCTGCTGCCCATTCTCTAGTAAGTCCCGTAGTCGCCTCTTACGACACCCACGGGAAGAACTGGGGTGATGCTATTCTTTACGTCCGGTACCACACGGTCACTTCCAATGCATGATACTAAAATAAGGTAGAGTATAAAACTGAACACAAAGATATTAAAACACTCGTGTGAGCGAGTGTACTTTTAAAAACCTCGCCATTTGTGATTAAGGTAATACAAGAGGTATTTTTTTTTGGATAGGGTATCATCAAATGACGTCTCCCGCTCTAGGGTGGAGCGGAAGGGCGTGTCAGACTTTTACTGACTAAAACCCACCCGTGACCTTCAGAAGCCTATATGCCTGGGCCACGGTAACTCTTTCAAACGAATCTTGCGATGTCCTGGCAGGCATCGGTCCTAGCAGACCCCTTCAGTATTGCTGATATCTCTTTGAGGCGCGCGTGGAACACTACGCGCCGTCGATCCGAGCCTGGTCCTTACCGGGCGGCGAGCTACCCATTTCTCGCCACCCGCAAGCTCGCGCCTACGGTGGCCTAGAGACCGCTATCGACTCCCGACGCCCGGGGCGACTCCTCCTGCGGTGGCTAAGGACGTGAGGGCGCAGAGACTGCCACTCCCTCACGCGCCCCGCCTCCTCCTTCGATACAAGAGGTATTAAGTCACAAATGGTGCAACAGTTTCATAAACTATTATTGTGTTGACAGTTCATAAAAACTCATTATGATACAAGTTATACATAATAATTATGCAGGAGTACTGATAACCATCCTTTGAAATAATTTGCACTTTTATTGTTATACGTTAATATGAATGTATCTTGATACTTGAGAAATAAAATGTAAAGATGCTAAGCCAATAAAGAAAATTTTATGTAGGCGTGTGTTTTGGGACAAATACAAGCCTTAAAGCCTCGGTACTGTGTTAACTGTACGCCGGTAATAACATAGGCCTATCTAAATCATAAAGGCAATGTGTTGGAAAATACCGGCGACCTTCAAGATATTGGTGCCGGTACCTAAGGCGTTGACGCCTCACTGGCTTTCAACTAAGGTCCACTGGCTCGAATCGGGAATGTATCCATCTTTGTGTCCAGTCATATGTTCAACACAAGTAAATGTAACATACTTGGGAAACAGTTTAGACTAGAATAGAATAGAAAATTATTTATAGTTTTTGCAGCTGATTAATTTCAATAGCGGTGGACCAAATTAAAGAAGTATCTCTACGACATAGGGCACAGAAGTGCTTCCGTGACGCCATCGAGGACTCAGATACTTTTAATAACCTCGGTATTCGCTAATTATGAATACGGATAAAAAGTGCATTAAACGACCACAATGCATGACATTCATGCACTATTGTCACTAGTGTAATATAGCACGATTGACAATAGTGCGCAATAAAACAGTGAAATAACGACGTTAACCCAGAGTGTGAACATTTTCAAAACAAAAAAAAAACCGAACTTTTATAGTGCTCATTTTCCGAATTATGAGCCCATTAGGTAAACTAAGGAATAACGTATTACAGTCCTGATCGTTAAGGTTTTGTACAGTTAAGTGGTCACATAATTTTCCTGCCTAATTCATTCATCGTTTAATTTTTGTATCTATTTGTTGTTGTTAATATGCTCAACTTTAGAAAAGCAATCGAAAGTTTTAAACTAAGTAATGAATACCATTTACCTAATAAAACATTCAAGCTGCATCTTAATTTAGAGTAACATCCTAAAACCAGTTCAAACGATATCTTGGCACAATGCCAGGACTCGCTGTACTAACAATTACATACTAGTAAGATTAGTTTCTGAAAAAAAAAAAGAAATGTTTTTGACTAGTCTAAGGCTTTGACCAGCAATATAAAAAGCCTGGGGGTGACCGATACTGTCATAATAGGATCGTATGTCTACATAGTGTTAGGTAGATTACACGAGGGACAAACTTTCATGGAATTGTATTGAAAATGAACCACTTTTACAGTGAGACCAATTCATTTGGTAAATGAAACAACTATTCTACACATGTTGATGCGTTGGTTTGTACGGAACCTTTATCATTGCCATTTTCAGTACTAGTATAATGTTTTCATTCTGCTGAGTACTACACTTCCTGAAAGTGTGACCCTTGTTTAACCTAACACACTAAAGACGTTGTGCCGTCCAGTCACAATACCGCCGTATGTTCTCAAACAAACATAACCAACCAAACCAGAATCAGATGTTATTAATGAGTTTTCATAAATACCTTTTTCCTTAGTACAACCTACTCAATAACAAATCTCACTAGCTGTAATATTAGAAAATTCCCTAAAAGGTAGTCAAAAAGCTCATTTCCAATATTATATCATAGAGAGATAATGAATAGTCGCACATGTTCACTCTGTATGGTGACGTATTGCTCACATAAATGTATTGGAAACGTTATTTTTATTACGGTCGTTCTCGTATGGGTTTTCTTACGATGTTTGCGCCATTTGACGATATATTCAATATTACTTGAAATATTATGTTTATGTTTCACAGTAATAATCGTTTAACTTTATAGCCTCGTCACCTTGTAGGTGGTGGCTGGGGAACATAGCATGTCAAGCTAAGTCAGATCTTGAGTTTCAGTTTATCTTAAGTTTTCTGCTTTGTGTAAATAATTCGACTATTCACATTTGAGAAGTTATATTTAGAAATAGAAATCATTGTTGTATTAGAAATATAGAAGATATGTTTTATTAAATTTGTTTTAGAATGTTCATGTTCTCATAAATATATTTCAGGATTACCTACAGAAATTGGCACCGATTTAGATTTTAATTCTTTTGTTGGCGTAGTCGGCAGCCACGCCTATCCTTTTACTGAATTTGGCTCCCATTTTCACATTTATATCTTAAATCTTTAAACGAGCATTTCTTGTATATACAGGGCGTCCCACGGATATGCCACATGGAGGGAAAGTACCTTGAATATTGTAGATGGAACATTTTACTGAAAGAAGACATTATTTCAATTTAAAAAAAAAATTGAACTGCATTCATAGATATTTAAATAATTGCATGGTTAACCCGGGAATCGAACCCGTTACACGAGAAAAATAATCACCCTGTAGTTTTATCATACCAATCGAAAGGCTTTATCATAAGGATTATTTTTTGCTAATTAACATAGTAAAACACATAACATAACATCACGCCTTCTTTCCCCGAAGGGTTAGGCAGAGGTGTACTTACAGTACACCCACATTTCGCCTGTTATGTTTAAGTCCCATGTAATAGGGGAAAAGGAAGACCATGAATTTTAACATTTGATGTGAAATTTTGTTCAGAAAAAATAAAAACTGACATTGCCGTAAGGACATACAACTGACATTATCATAAATACCTATTACCAATAAATGGGGTACATTTATTGGTAATAGGTACTTATGATACGTACTTGAGAAGTACGCATCATTTCCCTATTATAATTTAAGTGCATGATAAAATGATAAAGAGATACGTAATTAGTAGGTACCTGGCCCCCTAGCCAAATTACAACCGTTTCGTGTCGAATTCCGTTCTCCAATCGGTAACGCCTCGGTGTCAGCAATTGTAGAAAACGATAAGTTGGTAGCCATGTTGACGCGCCTGAGTCGACCGCTCGTTCTAAAATGTCTTTAGAAAAACGACACATTATATCAAAGGATTTAGCGTTTAACATTGTAGAAACGATAAAAAATCATTCTATCATTTGGAACGATGTGAACTTAGCTACGAATTTTTTATTCGTTTGTTCTAACCACGTGACTTAACGTTGAGAGACTAGCGTTAACGATTGCTGATTATCAACTTGGCTAGGGGTGCTGGTCCAGGTTGTATGCAACAAATCGAGCCGTATCCTGAGCCGAAAGACGCGTAAATTATTTTGTCCATCGCAATGCGGCTGGCTGATTATAAAAAAAAAATATAAAAAATATCCACCACGACAAGATAAAAAAATCGACAGGGAGCGAAATAATCAAAAGAGTGCGACTTTGTGTCCAACAGGAATGGATTCATTTTGAGCTTTTGATAAATTGATTAATTTTGTATTAAAAATGTTAAAATTCATGGTCTTCCTTTTATTTTTGACACTATGTTATTTAGCAAAAAATAATCCATATCATGAAGCCTTTCGATCGGTATGATAAAACTACAGGGTGATTATTTTTCTCGTGTAACGGGTTCGATTCCCAGTTCAACCATATAATTATTTAAATATCTATGAATGCAGTTTAAATTGTTTTTTTTTAAATTCAAATAATGTCTTCTTTCAGTAAAATGTTCCACCTACAATATTCAAGGTACTTTCCCTCCATGTGGCATATCCGTGGGACGCCCTGTATATATAATCTGAATTTCGGAAACGGCTCCAACGATTTTCATGAAATTTAGTATACAGGGGGTTTCGGGGGCGATAAATCGATCTAGCTAGGATTCATTTTTATAAAACGTCGTTTTATTCGTGTTTTCAATGACCAACTTTATCGATAATCAACTTGAATATAAACTTATTATTTTAAACACAATTTACCAAAAAATACCGAGCATAGCTCGGTCATCCAGATATTATCTTTTGTTTGAAATAGTTTGATGTGTTAGTGATACCATTGAAGACCGCGTGCCATGAAAACATCTGGCGGATTGTTGCGGCCTGTATCCTGGAAAACCCATTTATAACGTCACTACACAATACAATATACACTTATTTACATACATAAAGCCAGGTAGGCCCATAAGGAGTTTCCTTCTACCATCAGGTGAGTTATTTGAATATTATATTGTTAAGCTCCGCGCACGGCGGACAGTTCGCTAGCCACTCTTGTCTCCAGGGCCCCACCATCATAACTTCCACTGCGCTATTTGAATCCCATGGTCGGGGCTCTGGCCTGGCGTCGAACAGAATAATATGCCTTTGAACAAAGGTTGGATTTTACTTTAGCTTTAAACTCATTAAACTGCAAATCTAGTAAAGCAGACGGAAGCTTGTTATAAAAGGTAATAAATACCAAGACCAAGAAAAGAATTATGAACCTTATGAACTCGGTGAAAGGGAGCACGTAGTTTGTCCTTATTTCTAGTATTAATATTATGAATATCACTGTTTTTAGTGTACAGGTCTATATTTTGCCTAAAATATAAGATGTTGGCGAAGATGAATTGTGATGCCACCGTAAGAATACCAATATCTTTAAACAAATCTCAGGGAAACTCTAGCACCTAGTTGGTAAATTGCTCGAACAGCTCGTTTTTGAAGAACAAAAATATTTTGAATGTCCGCGGCTTTGCCCCACAGCAGAATGCCGTAGGACATTATGCTATGAAAATAACTAAAATAGACTAATCGAGCTGTATCAACGTCCGTGTACTGTCTAACTTTCCTTACGGCGTAGGCGGCCGAACTGAGCCTTCCCGCTAGGCTTGATATATGTGATCCCCACTGAAGTTTGGCGTCTACTGTTATGCCCAGAAAAACTGCCGAGTGTACAGTTTCAAGCACCACATTATCTAAAACGACATTGGGTCCCAGATTCCTAACATTCGGTAAGGCGAACTTTATACATTTCGTTTTCTTAGCATTGAGAACTATGTTATTTGTAGTAAACCATTCCGTAGCCATTGAGAGCGCACTATTTACGTCGTCAAAATCTTGTCTATTTCTGTCTACTTTAAAGATAAGTGAGGTATCATCAGCAAATAATACAATGTCACAGATATTCTTTTAATAAAATGGTAAGTCATTAATATACACTAAGAATAAGAATGGACCCAGTATTGAGCCTTGAGGTACACCTAACTGAACTAGTAGCCCGGAAGATTTTACACCATTGACATCTACACATTGGTGCCTATTTTGCAAATAAGAACTTATGACACTGAGAGCTTCGTTTTGAACACCGTAATGACGTAGTTTACGCAAAAGTGTGTCATGGTGAACGCAATCAAAAGCTTTGGAGAGATCACAGAAAACTCCGATAGCATTTTGCGAGTTCTCCCATGCGTTGAAAATATGTTTCAGCAGAGCAACACCCGCATCTGTTGTCGAACGACCTTTTGTAAAGCCATATTGCTCATTATGAAGGAGGCTATTTAAATTAAAATCATTATTTGCTCAGACCTCGCCAGAGTCGACACTGTACTTCATGACATCCAGTACCTAGTTTAGCTGTTGCATATCACATTCATTACTGTATCATGTGACCTCTATGCCATTGTCATAAAGTATGAGTTGCAATGCTTTCTGAACTATATCTAAAGGCCAATTCTAGTGCTTATTAAAAAAAATGAACTCCTACTCTCCTGTCAGCGACAATTGATGTCAAGAATTTAACATAACATAACATCACGCCTTGTTTCCCCGAAGGGTTGGGCAGAGGTGTACCTATAGTACACCCACATTTCGCCTGTTATGTTTAAGTCCCATGTAATAGGGGGCGAGCCTATTGCCATCAACCGGGCACAAATCCAGACTCCGGGCTGCTACTGAGAAATTCCAGATGGAAAAACCCAATAACACTTTAACCGACCTGGGAATCGAACCCAGGACCTCAAGCTCAGCAGTAGCGCTTGCTACCACTAGACCAACGAGGCAGTCAAGAATTTGTTCAAATGAAAGGTAATAAGGTTTTTTTACAGATTGTGACTGGAGGTTACAAAGCGAACGTTCCTAAAAATACTGGAATTGCTGCCCTCTGTATGGCGAGCATCACCTGATCGACTGCATGGTGACGCTCTCCTCGTAGTTCAGTAGACGAACTGGTGGCTGAGCGACCACCTCCACCGCACTCACGTTGCACGAGCTGCGGTTCAGAATGTTCTTTATCCAGAGACTGCCGTCACCTGCATTAAGAAAGAAACAAGCGAGTTTTAACAGTGCCCTAAAGATATTTTGTTTGGTGTCATTTTAATTCCATAATTATTTAGTAACATCAATTAAAATGGTTAACAACTGAGTATGATCAAATATAAATAAACAGAATACCTATAGAAAAATATAAAGATGAGGTTCAGCATAAAAACAACACTTTCATGATCCTGTCTAACAGCACTTCTGGCATGTCCATAAAATCTTGTAGCTTTAGTTTAGTTGGTACTCCCCGAAGTGTTTGGCCGACATATGTATATAGCGCAGCCAGGTTGCAGTCCCATGTCCCAGTTGATTCTATGCCATTCCTTTTCTGAGAACCATAATTTAGAGTAACAGTTACCATACAATTGTTCACCTCATTCGAGCACAAAGCATACTAAACTTCATTCTCGACTGAGATTACCAATTCTAGTTCAGTGAAACTAGCTCCAACATACGTACGGAACTAGCTCATTTGTTACTCGAGTGGAAACGTAACAGATGAGCTCTGCGAGTAACTTAAGTGGCCTGAGAACGTCTCTAAGCTGAGTGTAATCCTGTGAAGTAAGTATTTTATTCGCTGCTAATCATGTGAATACTAAACACATCCACAAAGGTTTATGTAACAATTCGGTTTGAGAATTTTGTACATGGCCTTCGCAAATGTCCTGCAGATCTGATAGCGTCTTTTGACGGGTCATTAAGGTCCTTAAAATGTTGAGCTACACAATGACTGATGCACGCATACCGTCTGTTGGGACAGGTCAGCTCAATGCAATGATGCCTCTTTCTTCAAAATGCCCTTCAAAACATGGCACTGCATTTTTTAATTCATATAAAATCCTAATATTATTATGTTTGGAGCTAAAAAGAGACCACGACGTATTTTTTCGGCAAGTTATCACAGGGATTACTCAGCTAGGAACATGCGGGGCTATCTAGATTTAAAATAAGTAAACTAACACAATATTTACGTGTAAAAGTCAAATAATCAAGTAATATGTAAATAGATAGATCTTAAAAGAATAACGTCTATCTACATTTATAATATTTTATGCGCAAACGTGAAATGCGTTAAGAGCCCTCTCACAAAATTTGAACGCTCGAGTTTAGGTAAAAGACGGCAATCTTATGTATGTGTGCGTAGCTATCCACACATGCACAATACAAACAGTGTAACGCGAGTGTCGAGCCGGTCTAAACAATCTTGATCCGTTAGAATTATAATGCGGTATTTAGATATTTATGAAAATACTTATTTTTATTTATCCAGTCTAATAAAGATTTCTAGACTAATAAAAAAAAATACAACTATATGTTATGTAAAGTATACAATAAAAAAAAAATTAAAACAATTACATATTGGTGCCAATTCTGTTGTACACCGAACTAAACTAACAAAATTATCTCTAAAATTGCTTACTTTTTAGCTATGAGAATTGTTACGCTATTCTGCAAGAAATAATCTCTTTTAAAAATTATTTTGACACGACTAAAATCAAATTTGACAATCGCGACTCAACGTGGTATTTTTAGGGTTCCGTTGCCAAATGGCAAAAACGGAACCCAAAACATAGATTCGTCATGTCTATCTGTCTGTCTGTCCGTATGTCACAGCCACTTTTCTCCGAAACTATAAGAGCATGCTGTTGAAACTTGGTAAGAAGATGTATTCTGTGAACTGCATTAAGATTTTTACACTAAAATAGAAAAAGAGAATGATAAAACTAAAAAAATATATGATGTACATTACCATGTAAACTTCCACCAAAAATTGGTTTGAACGAGATCTAGTAAGCAGTTTTTTTTTAATACGTCATAAATCGTAAACCGCAATTTACCTTTCATTCAATCAACTCAACTATAAAAATTAAAAAAAAAAACATTTAATTTCATAAACATAAGCCTTATGCATAAACCGAGAATACATACAGGTTTGTACGGAAAACTCGGTGCGCGAGTCCGACTCGCACTTGGCCGGTTTTTTTTCTTTTGCTTCGCAACTTAGTACTTGTGCGCTACGCAATGAACTTGCTGAGATACGAAGGCGCGCGCAAGGTGGACGTGCTGGACGTCATCCTGGACGTGTTTTATATGGAATTTTTCATTTTTGTTTGAAAAATAAAAAAAAAATATTACCCACGTGTTGAGATTTATATGTGTATATGGGGTCGAAAATTTCATTATTTTTGCGATAGGACACGCCATTTTCGAGATATAAGCAAAAGAAAAAAAAAACAGTACTGTTTTTGCACGTGAGGCGAGGCGTTGCCGTTGGTGTGAATTTTTGTTCATGACTATGTTACTCCACACCTTTTTAAACGCGATTAAAAATAGTCAGATTTAGTTAAAATAAATTATTTTAGTCAAATTTTTTCTACAATCTATTAAAATAATGATTTACTTGATAATTAACGAAACTCTTATGCAAAAAAAAATGCGAAGAGTAGCAAAATGTTGTAGTCGTAGTATATTTTTGCCTTCACGATACGAGTACCCGTAAACTGAGACACGGGAAAAATTGGGGCACAGGTCCTTTCCCGTTGGGCGCTTGCGCCGTACTAAACGCTGCCCGCTTGTGCATCGTAATTTATTCTAATTTAGAGTGATTTCAAAAACGATATTATGTCTAATTAAATAAACAGATTTAAATAAAACTTGAGAATTCGATTTTTTATAGAGCATACTTTATATTGACATGAATTTTTAAATGTAATTATGCTTTATTCAAACCAAAAATACGCGATAAACTTGCGAATAAATCGTAAAAATTGCCATAAGACTATTTTTTTACTAATTAATCTTATTAAAAATCAATATTCTTGTACTAAATGTAACAATTAAATTATATGTCTGTTGTTTTGTTTATTTTTTTTACTCAAATTTCTACATATTAATGATAGAAATAGGAGTCTGAAATTGACCCTGCGCTGATTTTTACGAAAACTAGTTGTGGGAGATTAATTACTACAAAGTAAACAAATAAGTTTTCGTAAATGTTCTACTAAAAGTGACAAAACAAAAAATTGATCTATTTTTTACATGTATTCGTCAGTGCCAGAGTATTTACAATGATGAGATGAGAGGTAAATAAGGCGACTAAAATCTTAGATATTCGCGCAAAAATGTAAAATGCCTCTTAAGGTCGGTATACATCTGATGGAAGATGCGTCGCGTATTATTTATTTCACAAGGTTATATTATTTGAAGAGTTTTCTTACAAGTTTTCTGTTCCAAGTATGTTGAAGAGGTTATTGGAAGGACGGAAGTATGCTTATCCTCTTAAGTGTGATAGTGATTTAATTATTACTTTTCATGGTCCAATTATATTTGTATCGAATGATTTGGATGGAGATATGGATGATGCTTTAAAGAATCGTTTATTGTTCGTTAGTGGTGCGGAAGCGTATTGGGAGGCAGTTCGGACGTGTGTTCCAAAAGTGGAAGCGGAGTCGCCTGCGTGGTCGCAAGAGAGTGTTTTTTTTTTCAGGATGGGAAATCATTTGATGATTGAAAAAATCAAAATCTGGGCGGAGTGGGAGGGCGTGTCAGACTTTTACTGACTAAAACCTACCCGTGTTCCATCAATTGCCCAGGTGCTAGGGTCACGGTATCTCTTTCGAACAATCACGCGACCCCGGCAGGCATCGGTCCTAGTAGACCCCTACACTGCTGCTGACATCTCTTTGAGGCGCGCGTGGAACACTACGCGCCATCGACCCGAGCTTGGTCCTTACCGGGCGGCGAGCTACCCATTGCTCGCCACCCGCAAGCTCGCGCTACGGTGGCCGGGAGTCCGCAATCGACTCGCAAGAGAGTGTTTACGTATCGTCGGAAGATGAGGCGTCCCCGTCGTAGTCGACGTGTATTTACGAATCCTCCGTTACGTAGTGTTATGGCACCACCTGCTCGAATTATGAAATATGTTTATTCTGGTTATGCAAATCAGCAGTTGACTTGGCAATTTGGGTGTGGGAATTATGATGTAAAGTTTCAGGAAATGCCTCTTTTTACTTTATTTGGTATGGGCAATAGTAATGCCGCTACTTATTTGCATAATCAGTATGGAATGTTTATTTTGAATAACGTTGAATATATTATTAATAATATAGAAATTAATAGGTATTTTGATATGGGTAAAGTTGAGATTGTTAATAAGCGTTTTGCTGATTTGACGGTTGATCCTTTATTTACTCAACATACTTTTCCGTTGTGTACTTATATGATTAATAAAGATGCTTCTTTTGGGACGCCTGAAATCACTGGTTCTTATCCTAATTTGAGACGTACGATTGTTCATAGAAATTGTAACATTAAATGGAATTATTATCTTAGATGCAAAAAGCGTGTACGTGCGTGCGTGCGTGCGTGAGCGTGTAGCGTGCGTACTTGAAAAAAAAAAATAACCAACACAAAATCTTCTGTAAGCCAAAGTTAACTATACGGACCGGCTGAATATTTAAGTTAGCTGTCACTATCAAAAATAAGGAAACACTAGTGAATAGAGAAGAAGACAGGCAACAAACAGAGATCCGATCTCACACACGTTATGACTGCTAGATAGACTGGGAGCCAACCAAAATAATTTGATAACAGCCTTGAGGAATGATAATCAAGGATCAGTCACCAAAAGGGGGTAGGGGAAGTTACAAGGGGGGTATTGAACTCAATACCCAATAACAGGATAAAGGAATCATAGGTTTTCCTTGCCCCGGTAAATACAGGTGTGACAAATATGTCCGTAATAAAAGGTCTGCAATCTTACGTCCAGCGTTCTGAGTAATGCTCGGCACAAGGTCAGTGCGGGCGATGAGTCCCCGGTCGAGACTCCAGCGGGGCAGGGGCGAGCCAGTGCGGTCCAGAGGTGAGTCGGTGTGGGTCGGAGGCGAGCCGGTGCGGAGCAGAAGCGAGTCGGCGTGTGGCGAAGACAGCTGATAGATGTTGGGCAGCGGCTCCCGAGATATCCTTGTGGCATGCTGCTGCTTCAGCTCACCCTCACGCAACCAGATCTCCTTGTGCTCTGATTTGTACTTTTCTGTCTGTTGAAAAGAATTTTGTGTAAGTTGGTAGCCATACGTAATCTATAAAAAGTATGCCTACAGGCGGGACGTGGACAGATTTTGTTCCTAATGTAATATCTTACCTCGAACTATGTTTTTAAAATAAATTATTTTTATAAGACTTCTGCTTCTGAAATAAAAGTATTTCTTTTGAGAGTCAAATATACACAAAGGAAACACAATGAAAGGATTAAGTTTTAGATTATAAGAATCTTACAAACGTTGTCATAATAAATACAAGACAACAAAATGTAAGTATTCGTGTCCCTGCACATAAATAAAAAAAAATTAATCACTTACGTAAGCACGTAATCAGTCTAATGTATTGTGTAGTTGAATCGGCACTTTATTAACATTATATTCCTACGTAAAGTAAATGGGTGTTTTATTGTCTTATTTTTTCCGCTAAAAAGAGTTATGGATATTACATGTGTTACATACATTATTTAACCGTGTTGACTGACTGTTTAGGGAAACTTCAGTACCTAATAATAATATTATGAGTTAAGCCCATGATAGATCACTAAAATTTGTTTTGATAAAAGCAAATTATCTTGTACCTAAATATATAATATTTTTGCAACATGTTTCATTACTGCTCCGCTCCTCTTTGTTATAGCGTGATGTTATATAGCCTATAGCCTTCCTCGATAAATAGGCTACCCAATACAAAAAGATTTTTCAATTCGGACCAGTAGTTCCTAAGAAGCTTTATAATATTAGTATAGATTTAGTTTCTGAACTATCAGTGCCGCTTCTACAAAGTTGAACTTATAACTTTTCTAATTATTGTCTCAAAGGGAAATTGTCTCAGAAAACAGAGGCTAAAAGGTAAAAAACAACTTATTTTGTGAAATAGTTTTTCAAACATTGTCCCAGGCGGTTCACTCACTTTTCTTGCTCTTAAAGCAAAATTCAATTTCAAATAATGTTTCATTTCATGACTAAGTCGTGAACTAAAGCCGAAGTTCTCATTGTTCCGATATTCATCGAAGTGGAAAAGAGCCGTTACTCGTAGTTGCTCTGCGACTGATCGCACCGCTATCGCTGTTGCCAAGTGACCCGATTGTTTAGCGGATAGCTGACCTCACGTACACAACTGCCTCTTACCCGCCCACATTCAGCGATTTGGTGTACCTAATTTAATATTTCCGAGAGATGATGAATGGACAACCACAACTAGAAGATTGCCTTGTGAGATAAGACCGCACATTGTACATAAGTCTTAAATATTATGCTTGTCCTTTTTGGTGTATTTGTACATTTATGCTCGTGAATGTACACAAATGAATAAAACTGAAGTGTCTGTTTGTAATTTCAAATTAACAGCTTTTCACTAAATGCATATGAAAGTAAATACTGTACTTACACCAAAAAAACATTTTTTAAACTTTTGTCTGTCTATCTGTTTGTTCCGGCTAATCTCTGAAATGGCTGGACCGATTTTGACGGGACTTTTATTGGCATGTAGCTGATGTAATAAGGAGTAACTTATGTTGGATTAACTTTAATACTAAAGACTTGGATCGAATAAAGTAAAAGAAGGCAAATAAACTTACACTGCACATTGCGGGAACATCACAACAGGAACAATAATACTCACTTTAAAAATTACTAACTCGTTTATTTCTTAATAATCAATATTTATTCACTATCCACAGTACAATAAATTCGTTAAATACACTTAAGAAGCACTCAAGGGTTATGTCTAAACTCGACAAGAGCTGAAATCAGAATGCCAGTCCCCAATCCCACCGAACATCTCCCCATCCATAATATTTTAAACGTTTCTTTCTTTAACATTACTTCCGGTCAAGCACGTGTTCAAATGTCGCCCGAAAAACAACTTTTAAATCAAATTAAATACTGCCATTCTTAAAACCCTTACACCCATAATATTTTAAATGTTATTTCCTATTACTTCCGGTCAAGTAAGTGTTCAAATATTACCAGTAAAACAACTTTTAAATCAAATTAAATACTGAAATTCTTAAAAACCTAACACCCATAATATTTTAAACGTTATTTTCTATTGCTTCCGGTCAAGTATGTGTTCAAATATTACCACAAAAACAACTTTTATATCAAATTAAATACTGAAATTTTTTAAAACCTAACACTTAGGCTACTTTGGAAATTATTTTGGAAAAAAATCTTTATTTTAGAAAAATACCTGCGTTAATTTCCAACATCCACGCGGGCGAAGCAAAAGCTAGTATATTTTAAAAAGTCAAGTATTCAACCTCCTCCTCGCAATTCTTCCAACCAACATAAAAGCTAAAAATGTTCTTTTCTCCAGTGAACATTATTTATTACCATAAATTCAGGACGTCTCTTAACGTCGCAACACTGGATTGCTTGAATGTCCTTACGTCTCATTACCAAATTATAAAAAGTTATATAATTTCATTGTTTTTAATTTGTTTTCAATATTGTAAAGATAATATTATAATATTTATTCATTTAAACTGTTTTAGAACAGAAGAAGTTTTTTTTTTTAAATTCAGTACTTATCGTTTTTTAAAGTGATTTATTTGATCAAAAAATATCTACAATCGGCCTAGCTTTTCTGTAATTTAATTATGTTGGCGTTGGCTTTCAGTCTTGTTGTTTGAAAAGCGTTTTTTTTAAAGTATACTTTAGTAACACTAGTGATCGTACAATTAGACAATTGTTGGAGAGCTTTAATAATGTAAATTTTAACTGGAAACTAATATTAACTTGATTTACCTATTTTATACAAATATTCAACATGTACTACACATATGTACGGGTTTATCCGGAAATTGTTCTGGAAATATAAAAATTATGCGGATAGTTAACTGTATAATTGTGTGCCCTAACTGCACATTCATTCTTTTTTCTCGATAAATAAAACTAATATTTCGGCGAAGTTGCATAATAATACAGTACTACATTAATTTCGGGGATATTATGGAGCTTTGAAAATGTAACCGACAGGACTAAGACTATCGGATATCCGAAAAATAAATATTCGAAACCATAACTGATACAAAAGTTTCGAATAATTTCAGATAGGGGCGGAGATTAAATGAAACACGTTATGAATCTATTGTTTAGTGTTAACTGGTCAGTCATTGTAGGATTACGGAACAATTTTGTATTTATGAGTAGGTTACGATTAGTCAAACTTTTGGTATGAATTACTAAATTGATCATATCTGGGCAAAATGCGTCCAAGTCGAGTTTAATATATACATTCATCAAGTAAATGCTGATCCTGCACAATGTAAGCAGGGTGGTAAAAACTTTCACTAACAGGAGGTGGCACTACTTCTCTAAAACTTCTTAGTTACTATTTCTTTATTTAGTAAAGTCTAATCATTACCTATTTCTATTTTACTTTTACAATTCCTTAAAATTGTAATATCGGTAACCGAAACTATCCAAAACTAACGGATAAACCAAAATTATGTAATATCAGTAAACGAAATCCATATAATATCATTCTATATGTATCTATCTATCTATATCTATACTTATAATAAAACTGTAGAGAGGTCAATTCTGTACATTTAATATACATTCAAAATTAATATTGGTGATCGATACTGATGCCAAAAGTGCAATCAGTAAATTATTTGTCTGTCTGTCTGTCTGTATGTGCACGCATGGGTCAAAAACTACTGAAGAGAATTTAACCAAACTTGATACGATTGTAGTCCATACTCCTGGGCAGGTTATAGGCTATATAACATAACCCTTAGACACATAGGAGCTCAGCAGTGACGATACCCGCGGGATATTTTCCGACCTCCACGCGGGTGAAGCCGCTGGCAAAAGCTAGTTAATCATAAATCTGTATCGATATTCAAAAGCATAAGTGCATATCCATAACATCCCTGATTTATTTCTTTCGATAGTGATAGTATTTTACCTTTATTTGACCCTTCCGTGCCTCTAAAACCACGTTAAGCCGTTGGTCCCGGCTGTCTTTCGTAGATCTTAGACAGTCGTTACGGTTCGTCAGAAGCCCGAAAGTCTGACAACCAGTCTTACCAAGGGATGTCGTATTATCCAGTAACTGAGTTGCGGAGGTCAGATAGGCAGTCGCTCTATGTAAAAAATACTGGTACTCAGCTGCATCCGGTTAGACTGGAAGCTTACCCCAACATGGGAAAAGGTTAGGCAGATGATGATGATAACCTGACCTTGAAGATTACCTGAATCGTTGTAGCATCAAACCACTCTATATTTTATTGAAGACAACCAATTAACTCACGAAACACGGTCACCACGATTTTGAAACCAGCCATAGCAATGCAAATAAAAAGAACCAAAGAAAACGAAGGAATGAATCAGAAAAACAAATCTTGTCTCAGACTTATCGGAGGGTTAAATATCTCAGCAGAGAGAGATTAATGCAGCAGAGATTAATGTTGGAATTATGACTATCCATTACCTTGGACTAATAGATCTACGGCTACCTTCCATAGCTTTTTAAAAGAATTCACATTTTTATTATATTTTAAATAATCTTAAGATTGTTACTCGACTCTATTTTGGTGTCTGTCTGAGTTAGGCTTTTGGCTTGTTTAGATTAAATAGGTTAGTTGTTTTTTTTCTAAGTGCTTATATTATTCAAAAGCAGTCGCTCTCAACTCAAATTTATTTCGATGTCATAATTGTATTTTGTTAATGCGGCAGCAACATCGTAACTTGATTTCGGCAAAAGTGTGCTAGGTATGGCCCCAAAAATATACAATAATATACCAGCAGCTGTTAGAAGTAAAGGTCGTCTGGGATCTTTTAAGAGGTCTTT
This sequence comes from Aporophyla lueneburgensis, assembly GCA_932294355.1. Classification (NCBI taxonomy): domain Eukaryota; kingdom Metazoa; phylum Arthropoda; class Insecta; order Lepidoptera; family Noctuidae; genus Aporophyla; species Aporophyla lueneburgensis. Next base: position 31,682,103 of record OW028744.1, on the reverse strand, counting down.
ATTTAATTTCCTTCTAGATAGATGTTACTACTCCATCACCGAATTTATTACTGATAAACAGAGATATGACGGTTCCGAGTTACTAATTAAACATTCATGATTTTATTTATTTGCCTTTGTATAATAAATGTGTTTAGTGATAAATAGATTATAAGTAATACCTTACCTAAGTCATAATTTAAATTGTATACTATTTGTTTTAATTTTTTTATAATGTAATCTAATCTGTTTGCATGCCACCTGTATTTAATTGTTTGTTTTAATTTTGTACGCCATTTATTGGCAAAACATAGCGCACATATTTTTGACATGGACTATCTGTAACTATACCTATGTTTAACAAAATAAATTATTGATTGATTGATTGATTGGTTTACGTAACAATAACGTACAGAATAAGTTATTTTCCATTTTCATATTACAGAAAAAAAAAAACAACACGTTTCGTTTTTGAAACTCATTCTTAGTCTTCTTTCGGTAATACAAGAGTTTGTTATCTACCTATCTATCTAATCTTCAGTAACGAGCATACATGTATTACGATGAATAGCTCGGCAATCTCCGAGTTTGGTTCGGCGTTTTTTCTTAGAGTAGTCAGATAAGAAACGCACATCACATCTAGTTTTTATAATTCACTAGCTGACCCAGCGAACTTCGTACCGCCTCAGAATCAATAAATGTTGTGTTAACTTATCAGATCCCACCAACACAAAGCAAAGAGCACCAAGTACCATATACCCGTGTTAGACTAAATTATGACAAACGTGTACTTTGAAGGCATAAAGCGTTTTCTAGCTACCACACACCCATGATAAGTGAGCTCCTACCAAATTATGCCAACCTGACATAAAGCGTTTTCTAGCTACCACTAGGGCATCGAGAACCGGCCCTATTTTAGGAACCGGTTCTTTCGGTTCTAAACTCAAGCCGGAACCGGGTATCGGTTTTTTCGGTTCTTTGGGGCTTTTTCATAAATTGAAGTTGAAAAGGTATACTTTTCAAGGCTATCTTTTATATAGAATTCCTACTATCAAAACGGTTAGCATATTTATATATTTTTTAAATTATACTCAAATTACAACATCGTTTCACCCTTTATAGGACGGCTCATACAAAGTGGCCAGTAACAGTTTACAGGCCACTTTGTTTTTTTGTTCAGTTTACTGGTCACATTATATGAGCCGTCAGGACGGCAAACAGTGAAGAGTGAAGAAGCGACCGTCCACTTCAAGGTCCTAGGTACCTTGAAATGACTGTCCAGTTTACTGGCCACTTTGTATGAGCCGTCCTATAAAGTGTTAAATTATTTATGGCAACAATCAGTTCTTTAAAATTTAGTATTTTCACAACCAGTTGACAATCAGTTGATTATAATTCACTACACTACAGAGATCAAAAAGTAGCTATGAAATAATAAAAATTAAACTTTAAAAAAATTAACAATCTTACAAGCTAGAAATAGGAACTTTCACAAGTCCACTCAAAATAAATCAAAAAGCACACAAAAGTCGTAAATAAATGACAAAAATAACAATTAACAAAAACCAAACAATAAAATTAATTATTAAATTGAGCATTACGTATTGGGTTTTTTCTTTAAGGAACGTAAAAAAATAAGTGCGTCTAAAGTTTTGTCGCTTACACGGAGTCTATTGCAGACTATCCCGGCGGAAGAAAATATACGTTCCGGCTCCACATGGCATTGCGTATTATCGAGATAATGTTATTTCTAAATTTATTTTAAGAGAAAACCGAAAGAACCGATCTTTCAAGGACCCTCAGAACCGGGATTTTCCGGTTCTTTTGGGACCGGGAAAAACCAGATCCGATGCCCTAGCTACCACACACCCATGTTAGGTGACTTTGAATTTTTAAATAAGTTCTTATTTAGCAAACATAAAAGAAAAAAGCTGACCCGACAGACGTTGTCCTGTCTTAACGATAACTATTTAATTCGAATTGGTATCTATCTATTATATATAAAAATGAATCCCTATTTCCCTTGGTCACGCCATCACGCGTGAAAGGCTAGACTTATTTCACTTGTTTTTTTTGTTGTGTTTTTCTTTCATAAGAACCTTCTCCTGACAATAACAAACACAACAAAAAAGAAAAAGTGAATTCGGTCCAGCCGTTCACGCGTGATGGCGTGACCAAGAGAAATAGGGATTCATGATTATATACCTATATAGATAAATGATTGACGTGTTTATAATTGTGTCTTAAGCTGATGGTTTCTATCAGTGAAAGTTCACCGATTGGTTCACCCGTTGGTCAAGCGGTGGCTGCAGACTGGCGACAGAATTCGCTGATGAATGGAGGAAAGTTCTCCAGATCTGAGTCTGCAATGTTCAAGAACAGGCTCACCCATTGGTCACCGCAGCTTCTTTTGAGTGCATTGTCCAGACCGTCGCTGGCGACGACAGCTGATGGCAGCACGGTGGTGAGGGGCGGGAGGTAGTCCAGCTCGCGAAACACTGCGCGGATGATGGGGCGCACGTCTGCGCATAACGACCTGAAACAAACGATAGTGTTTGTGGATCTGTAGTAAACATTTACACAATTAACTGGCTCATCTCATTGAAATTGTGGTCGAAAGTCGATTTATTAAATTATTATTAATTATACCCTTCAATATGTTCTAAAAATAATAAAGTCATTGCACTTTTTTATTGTGTTATCCTTACTTACCCCTTTTCAGGTATCAACGGCAAGGTATCACCCATAACTTCTTCAGATTTCAACACACAAAAATAGTTATTATCAAACCGTTTCAATACACAAACCTATTATACAAAAAGGTAAACACATAAAAAGGGCTTTTCTGATATTTTATTTACGTAACTTTCACAAAAGGGACCAAAGATGACATTGACGGTTACATTGAAGTCGAAAAAAAAAATTTGCTACACCCAAATGAGGTTGGCACTTGAATTATTTGCGGACTTTTAGAGTAAAATCTGTTTTTTACCGCCTCATTGAAGCCGTGGCTGAACTACTGAGCGTGACGTCGACATCGTAAATGATTTGGCAGCAATATTAAGTTTCTGAAATTCTTGGTAGCAGACTCAAGTTTGAAATTGATTCTTGGTGATTGATAAGCTCGCTTTTAATAAGCGTAGCCTTAATATTGACATATCAATCAACTGTAGGCACGTTTCTTGGCTGTCTCCAATATTGATATCATAAAAGTTAAGTGTCTCTTGCCTATGTTTAGTATAGTGAAACGTAGGTAATTTATCATTCCCTAACAAGAACAATAATTTGCAAGGAGTAATGTATACTTGCAGAGTCAGTTACGTTAATTGGAGCCCTTATGTTTTGGTTCAATGTATAATTAGAACAAATTTCGGTGAGCATGGAACGTCAAAGTAAAGCGTGACAATGAGTAGAGAAATTAAATAAGCAATTACTTAATATTTATTGTGTGCTTGTGGATCTCTGGGTTTGATATGTACCTGTGGGCTACGTTCATGTTCGGGTCGGGTTCCGGTTTTGGTATCGGTAAACTCTGACCGTCATCCACCTTTACTGAATCATGTTTAAGTCGGATCGGCACAGTTTTAACTAAGCCGATTCAATGTTTTAATTTATAAACCAAGCTCCAAGGATTATAAGTAGTAGTATCTATAAACCTTGGAGCTAGGTTTATAAAATTACAAATTATGTGAGTATTACAAAGTATGTCGTCGAATGCGTATCAGTGTTTTAGAGTAAGTATTCTGTTGAGTGTGTGTACACCAAGGTAATTCTACTAAAAAGCAGTTTGCAAGTTTAATGTGCATCTGGATTGAGGGCCCATTTTTTGAAACCTTGCGTACCGAAATAAGATTTATAGGGAAATTAGTTAAAAATAGTAAAAACTTAAAGCAAAGGGTCATAAATTTCTTAAACGTGAATTAAAACTGTTATGATGAAATTACTTGGGCCCTCAATCCAGACGCGAGCTTAAAGTAGCATAGCCTAAATCTCAGTAAGTGCTATCTCTGGGTTAATAATTGTTGTTTAAGAATTTAGTTAAGAATTTCTTAAATATTTTAAGAAATTCCCAAATCTGTAAAATATAACATTGCCGATTTATGGCGGCATATCTAGGGCCCTCACTTCATTACTGTTTGTACTGAGGAATCTGCAAAACATGAATATATCTGAAGAAATACATAAATACGACTTTAACATGTTTTACTTACATACCTATGTGAATTAGTTAAAAAGAAATAAGGACACAAAACTTAATTGTTAAGAAGTAAATGAAAGTCGAATTTTGCTAAAAAGTCTGAACTTAGAGCCCAATATTTTCGGCTTTATTGACTAGGCTCAACCTCATAGATTAACGCAAAGTAGAATACAAGTTTTAACTATTTCTTAATTAAATTGTAACATATTTATCGTTCGTTCTTCTAAATGTCATACTTTAAGAGAAAATTTATTTTCAATTTTTTGTAAGAGAATTATTTGCAGAGTGACCATAATGTTCAAAGTAAGTACCTGTCCATTTTGTAAAGTGCATTCGGAAAGTCATAAATTTGCAGCTAAAAGTACTATATACCTACTAATTACAATTTGGCTTTCCTTATTTTTAATGTAATTTCTATAAAAATAAATAAAACTAGAACATTTATTTAGCTTCAACAGTGTTTGCATGAAATGAAAGGCAAACTAACCGACTAGTAGTATGTTATACATGTAAGTAGTCATCGTATCTATGGATCACTGTAGCACCAGATCAAACAAATTCATTGTGATAAATAAAACACGATCGGTATAATTATAAAAAAACTATTTACTTCACATAAATGTTACCTTAAAATAGTCTTATATCCTAAAAACACGAAATTGCGAGAGAGCAAAGTAATGTTTAGTGATGAGTGCAACTTTATCTCTGATTTAAAAAAAATCATTTCCATTTTCGTTTTTAGTTTTCTTTTACTATTTTTTTTTTATTTGTTTAGGCAACTTGGCTCATAGTATTACCTTAAAGAGTAACATCACATAAATAAAAATTACATTAAAAATAAGGAAAACCAAATTGTAATAAGTAGGTATATAGTACTTTCAGCTGCAAATTATGACATGCCGAATGCACTTTACAAAATGTACAGGTACTTTGAACATTATGGTCACTCTACAAATAATTCTCTTTCAAAAAGTTGAAAATCAATTTTCTCTTAAAGTATGACATTTAGAAAAACGAACGATATGTTACAATTAAATTAAGAAATAGTTAAAACTTTTATTCTTATTTGCGTTAATCTATGAGGTTGAGCCTAGTCAATAAAGCCGAAAATATTGGGCTCTCAGTTCAGACTTTTTAGTAAAATTCGACTTTCATTTACTTCTTAACAATTAAGTTTTGTGTCCTTATTTCTTTTTAACTAATTCTCATAGGTAGGTAAGTAAAACATGTTAAAGTCGTATTTATGTATTTCTTCAGATATATTCATGTTTTGCAGATTCCTCAGTACAAACAATAATGAAGTAAGGTCCCTAGATATGCCACCATAAATCGGTAATATTATATTTTACAGATTTGGGAATTTCTTAAAATATTTAAGAAATTCTTAACTAAATTCTTAAACAAAAATTATTAACCCAGAGGTAGTACTTACTGAGATTTAGGCTATGCCACTTTAAGCACGCGTCTGGATTGAGGGCCCAAGTTATTGCATCATAACAGTTTTAATTCACGTATAAGAAATTTATGACCCTTTGCTTTAAGTTTTTACTATTTTTAACTAATTTCCCTATAAATCTTATTTCGGTACGCAAGGTTTCAAAAAATGGGCCCTCAATCCAAATGCACATGCAAGTTTAGCCTCGTCTAAACACGTCTAAACACACACTTGCACGTTCTTGAGTCTTATTCGTGTATATTCTTCAACTGATCTAAGTAGTGCTCGTATTCGCGTTGACAAATATTGCAACTTAAGGTCTTCTCAAGATATTTTGTTTCTTTCGCTTAATTTTTATTGATAGACTATTTTCACGTTAGAATTGAACGTGGTTTTATTGAACGTGTAATTTTATTGTAAGTTCTGTTTATAGTGTTGAACGGTGACTAACTAGGACGTATTGTGCAACAATTATACTTGCGTTGTTGTTTAGACAGTGTCAGCTGATTGCTGCTTCAATTTTATGGCATGCCACAGGCCACAGGTACACTTGCACCGTATAAACGTATCTGAAGTCATTATCAGCCTCGTCACTTCAGCCGAGACTTTTTTAAACTTTTGAAATAATACTAATTTACATCATTTTTAGCAATGATTTCAATACGATACATTAAACATTGTTGGTGAATGCTGGGCTGTTGGATCATTACAACCCATGAGCAGGTTGAAGAGATATTATGGATGCCGTCATTCTATAGAACAAAAATTTTGTTAACTAACCTTTGTACGTACCCTAGAGGGTACGTATAAACACATTATTGTGTGTTACCTGAGTAGACTTCTTCTACAGGCATCGTATTCTTTTGATTTGAAGTAATTGTACAATACGTTTTGGGGAACACTCATCCGATTTCGTTTGTTTTTCATTCCTGGAATTACTCCGACAAAGTTTTAGTAAGCTCGCGGTATAAATAAATACCCGATTGAACTGTGCAGAATGTGTAAAGGAAAACAACATAGGCCACTTCTCTTGTAAAAATATTGATACTTACCTTTATTATGATTTGTTTTTTCCGAAAAATGAAACTTTGAAATGTAGTAAATTTTCAAAAACGTAGCTTAATTCAAATAACCCGTAAACTGTCGAAATAATAATTAGTAATAGACTAGCTTTTGCCAGCGGCTTCGCCCGCGTGGAGGTCGAAAATTATCCCGCGGGAACATACTACCGGGATAAAAAGCCTATGTCCTTTCTCAGGCTCTAAACTATCTGTGTACCAAATTTCATTTAAATCGGTTCAGTAGTTTTAGCAGGAAAGCGAGACAGACAGACAGACAGACCGACAGACAGACAGAGTTACTTTTGCATTTATAATATTAGTATGGATTATCACAATTATTGACTAACATGCATACCATACATCACCCTTTCAGTACACAATACTCAATATCTTAATTGCTTTACCATAATATTCACTAAGATGGTAACTATATAATTTAGAGCATTATTGACCCTGTAGGACACAGCAAAAGGATAGGAGAGAGGAAGCTCTGTTTTTGAAGATAATTTGGCCAGGAGACTGCGAAAAACACACTTACATATCGCTTATTTATCTACAAAATGTACTAACATAATTTAGCTATTTTTTATATATCTATGTATCATAATAATTCTGTTGTGTGTACACACACACAGATCATGCTGCGCTGCAATTACATGTCAAACGAAGTGATCGTCAACATTGCCTCAGGGTACAGTGTTTACATTGCTAAGCGGTAGCTGTTGTATCTCGATGTATGTACTATAAATATGTATGTGCTAGTGGAGAGCAGTAACGAACTAATTCGTACGAGCTAAGCGGGTCATTGTTGCGTGATTCGATTTCTGCGTCGAGCATACTGAAACATTTTGGAATATACCGGAACCACCCTAGATTATGTGTTGTACCCTACAGTCATCGTATATCAGACGTGTTTGTGATAAGCTACGGTATTTCGAATAAGTGACAGTTGTTGTTGGTAGTTTTATTTTTCTCTTTCACTCTCCTATCTCTTCCACTGCGGTTTGCCCCCTATTTGTTTAAAAAAACCGGCCAAGTGCGAGTCGGACTCGCGCACCGAGGGTTCCGTACAAACCTGTAGGTATTTTCGGTTTAAAAATATATATATTTTTTAATTTTTATATTTCAGTCGATTGAATGTAAGGTAAATTGCGGTTTACGATTTATGACGTTTTAAAAAAAAACTACTCACTCGATCTCGTTCAAACCAATTTTCGTTGGTAGTTTACATGGTAATGTACATCATATATTTTTTTTAGTTTTGTCATTCTCTTATTTTAGAAGTTACGGGGGGGGGGACACACATTTTACCACTTTGGAAGTGTCTCTCGCGCAAACTATTCAGTTTAGAAAAAAATGATATTAGAAACCTCATTACCATTTTTGAAGACCTATTCATAGATACCCCACACGTATGGGTTTGATGAAAAAAAACATTTTTGAGTTTCAGTTCCATGTATGGGGAACCCCAAAATTTATTGTTTTTTTTCTATTTTAGTGTGAAAATCTTAATGCGGTTCACAGAATACACCTACTTACCAAGTTTCAACAGCATAGCTCTTATAGTTTCGGAATAAAATGGCTGTGACATACGGACGGACAGACAGACAAACAGACAGACATGACGAATCTATAAGGGTTCCGTTTTTTGCCATTTGGCAACGGAACCCTAAAAAGGCCACGAGCGTAATGCGTATACCGTAATAAACGGCTGTAAAAAACATACTAAGAATAAATACAGCAAAATTCGGATATAATGACCATCAAGCTGCGACTCAGTACCGTACTAATCGGACGACGACGCACAAAAATATCGGATTACTTAAGCTTGATTTTAACTTTGTATTAATATTTACTTTAATATTTCTGTAACATATTATTAAATATTTATAAAGTTACATTAATTTCTGTTCAAAAATCATGTGGGATCGGATGGGAGAACCGCGTCAGGAATGAAGTTCCTTCTCACGTGTGATTTAAAGTTAAAATAAAAGTTTCTCAGCCGACATATTGGTTTATATTTTGACTTAAGGCGATGTGATTCAACACTCATACAGATTTGAGGGGGTGAGGTGCGGGGAAATCCACGGGGCGCCTCCCGTGCGTCCTTCTTGTCGAATATGTTAGCGCACCAAAAGTTCGGGCGGGGCGGCGCGGCGCGGCGGTGCGCGGTGGCGAGCGTAGCACATGCAGGTCATAGTGTAGCGCCATCAGTATGTCCACAGTATTAGAAACCACAGAAGAAAAGATAATACAAGAACGAATATAATAGTATTTATTTCTAAAACTATTTTACATAGTTCTTGATTGAATCCTCGTTGGAACATTTGTATACAGCAGCTAATTCTATCTAGTGTATCCGCTAATATTATAAATGCGAAAGTTCGTGAGTATAGATTTATGGATGGATGTTTGTTACTCTGTCACGCAAAAACTACTGTACGCATTTGGATGAAATTCAGCACGTAGATAGTTTATAACCTGGACTAATATTATAAATGCGAATGTTTGTGAGTATGGATGTATGGATACATGTTTTTCACTCTTTTACGCAAAAACTACTGAACAGATTTGGATGAAATTTAGCACGCAGATAGTTTCTAACCTGGACTAACATTATAAATGCGATAGTTGGTGAGTATGAATGTATGGATGGATGTTTGTCACTCTTTTACGTAAAAACGACTGAACAGATTTGGATGAAATTTAGCACACAGATAGTTTATAACCTGGACTAACATTGTAAATGCGATAGTTTGTGAGTATGAATATATTGTTAGCAACATGGGCCTCGCCCGCGCAGACAGCCCTGTGACGTAACGCCGAGCTGACCGCGCTGTGCGCCCGCGACCCGGCAGTCTACCTCCCTTCTCTATGAGTGACGAACGTGCCATGTGATTTGTAATACATAGCTCTAATTAAACGTGTTGATTTCAGTATAAAGACTGTTTCATTACTAACACAGCGGTGGGATACTATATCCATAAACAGTTTCCGAAGTGTATTGTGAAAGTGACACTTAGCAAACTTAAAGTGAGAGTGATAACAGACACTTATTGATAATGTCGCGATCATCCCGTAGTCGTGAAAGGTCCGAGTCGGAGACGTCGAGTTACACTTCGCAAAGAAAACTACGGCGTAAGAGATCCAGAACACCAGAACTGGGCTCTGTTCCGGGTTTCGATCCCAGCAAGGAGGGAAGGTATGTGAAAGAGTGGATCCGACAGGTCGAGGACATTGCGATTGCTTGCGACTGGAGTGAACGAAGAAAATTATATCGCGCAACCCAGGCTCTGGAAGGCGAAGGTAGGGCATGGTACAATCTTTGGCTACCCGAAAAGCGATCTTGGATGCAATTCCAAAAAGATCTACTTATATCATACCCTAGGGAAGCTAATCTCTTTAGCGCCATAGAGGATGTTGTAAATTTTAAAAGCAATCAGGCGAAATCATTGGTTCTTTATGCAGGTCGAATGTCTGCCAAGATTAAACGTCTTGGCGTAAAAATGACCGAACGTCAGCAAATGGATTTAATGCTTGGTGGTATAGTCGATAAGAATATTAGTATTGTACTGGAAGGTTGCGAAACAATGCAAGACATGGAAACACAAATGTCACGAAGGTCAATGGGCGAAACACGTAACCGTGCCGGCCTTGATAACGTTTCACCATCTACCAAGAGTTTGAATAATTAAAACAAATCTCGTTCGTCGCACCGCCCCGACGAAATAAAGGGCTCTTGTTTCAAGTGTGGGAAGCCAAGCCATCGACGATTTGAATGTGAGTCAAAATTAAGCAAGTCGAGCGAGGTCATCAAAACTAGAGGCGATAACGCCGGGGCCCCTGATTCTAATAACATTAACAAAGGGTCGGTTCAATGTAAACATTGTCACCGCTATGGGCATACAATAGAGAACTGTTTCAAGAAATAAAAACCCGTCAACTTATGCTCCGATAAACTGATACGCATGTCCACTACATGCTACATAACCAATAATCCCATTCGAGCCATTATTGAAACTGGAAGTTCAGCGTCTCTAATAAGACAGAACGTTGCGCAAAAGCTTGGTTTACACTTAAATCCAACTACAGCTTTGATGAGCGGAAATAAAGGAAGTATTGTGGTGGCTATTGGACAGACATCGTGCAGACTGAGTACTGATGGTGTAGGTGTTGATGTAACCCCATTGATCATGAACGACCATGGTCTTCCAGTGGACTTGTTAGTGGGCTGCCATATATTGGAACATCCGGGTGTTCAAATAATCGCTAATAGGGAAGGTGTCCGCATCAGATACGAAGAACCTGGTGACATCAGTTATACCTATTCAGCGGTAGAATTATGTGACCTAGAAACCGGCATGTCGGAGAACCAACACTTCGAAGATATGTGACATCTACACCAGCATGCACTATTTACGCATGGTAGATAGGCATCCATTAAATTGGACGCAACGGGCATCCATTAAATTGGACGCAATGGGCATCCATTAAATTGGACGCAATAGGCATCCATTAAATTGGACGCAATGGGCATCCATTAAATTGGACGCAATAGGCATCCATTAAATTGGACGCAATGGGCATCCATTAAATTAGACGCAGTGGGCATCCATTAAATTGGACGCAGTGGGCATTCATTAAATTGGACGCAGTGGGCATCCATTAAATTGGACGCAGTGGGCATCCATTAAATTGGACGCAATGGGCATCCATTAAATTGGACGCAACGGGCATCCATTAAATTGGACGCAATGGGCATCCATTAAATTGGACGCAAAGGGCATCCATTAAATTGGACGCAATGGGCATCCATTAAATTGGACGCAATGGGCATCCATTAAATTGGACGCAATTGGCATCCTTTTAATTGGACGCATTTGACATCCATTAAATTGGACGTAGCACAAAGGTGAAGGAAAACATTGTGAGGAAACCATATGTAACACTGCATTAAATTGGATGTATCAAAAGGTGAAGGAAAATATGGTCGGTGGGCCGTCGTGGCCTGAAGCGGATACTTCGCAAACATGGGCATCCAATGAGCCGTACTGTTCCCACGTAGTGGCTTCATCCCCAAAGACACCAAAACAGCTTAGACAGCCGGCGAACGTCACCGGATGAGTCCAAATATCATTCATATGATTTAGAAACTCTAGCTGTCGTACAATCGCTTAAACACCTCCGAGTGTACTTAATCGGGATCAAGTTCAAATTGATAACTGACTGTACTGCTGTCAGAGCCACAATGAAAAAGAAGGAGATAAATCCGCAAGTAGCTCGATGGTGGATATACCTGCAAGACTACAAATTTGATATTGAATATCGACAAGGTAAACGAGTTGCTCACGTCGATTACTTAAGCCGTAACCCTGTTTGTCTGTCGTTCACAACGGTTGAAAATGATAGCTGATGAAGAATTGTCTAGGATTATCAGTATTTGAAAGATGGAAACGATGAAGGAGATCGTGACCAATATTTTAATGATTACGAGATTAAGGAGGGACACCGCTATCGAAAGACGCCTGAAGGGTCTAAATGGGTTGTACCACGGAATGCAAGATGGGGAGTGCTAAGGATTATGCACGATGAGAGTGGGCATCAAGGTATCGACAGAACACTGGCTGCCATCCGGAGTAAATATTGGTTCCCCCGGATGAGGAAGGTTGTGACTAAATACGTCCGAAATTGTTTTAAATGCCTTATTGGCAAGAGTGATACTGGTCGGAAGCCTGGGCTCTTACATCCCATACCTAAAGGTGAAACGCCATTCGACGTTGTGCATGTGGACCATCTTGGTCTGTTTGTGAAAAGTAAAGAAGGGCACCAGTATGTTATCGCCCTACAGGATGGATTTTCTAAATACTGCTTTTTGGAAGCGGTGGCTGACACTACTAGCACTAAAGGTGTAATAAAAGCCTTAAAGGCTATGGTTTATTTGTTTGGAGTGCCTCGGAGGCTAATATGCGACCGAGGAACAGAATTCACTTCGAGGGCTATGAAGGCCTTCTGTAATGAAAATGGGATTCAGTTGGTGATAAATTCACTAAATCTGCCCAGAACTAATAGACAGGTAGAGCATCTAAACAGATCAATATTAAACATATTGAACGCTATAATCAGGGATGAACCAGTAGAGAACTGGTGTGAAGCCCTGGCTGCCACTCAGCAAGCCTTGAATAATTCAGTGAATAAAGTCACTGGCAGAACTCCAAACGAGTTACTGTTAGGTTATAAGCCAACAGTAGGTACCGTGTGAGGCGCTTTTGGTAAATAATCTCACGCAGGCGGGTGAGAGGCTGGACCTGAGAGTTACAAGAGCAAAAGCTCGTGAGCTATTGGAGGATGATCAAAAGCGGCAGATGCGGCGATTTAATGCTAAACGCTATGTGAAGTCTCCGTATAAAATCGGGGATATAGTGTTGATACGCATAAGTAAAAGGAATCCCGGGTACAAAAAGTTAAAAGGCAGATTCCGTAGTATTCCTTATAAAGTTGTGAAAGTCCTAAAGAATGATCGTTTTGAAGTGTTGGGCAGGAGACCCAATGGCAGCACTCACAGAGTGACGGTCACTTTTAAAAATTTGCGAAGTTGGCCGGCAGAACAGACATCTGACTAAAGTCAGGCAGAAGGCAGATGGTGAGAGGATTGTAACCTCCTCTCCTATATTTCATTTCAGTAAAAGCTTCGAGGGCAAAGCAGTCGTCAGTATGGCCGTGTTAGCAACATGGGCCTCGCCCGCGCAGACAGCCCTGTGACGTAACGCCGAGCTGACCGCGCTGTGCGCCCGCGACCCGGCAGTCTACCTCCTTTCTCTATGAGTGACGAACGTGCCATGTGATTTGTAATACATAGCTCTAATTAAACGTGTTGATTTCAGTATAAAGACTGTTTCATTACTAACAATATGGATGGATGTTTGTTACTCGGTCACACAAAAACTACCGTACGCATTTGGATGAAATTCAGCACGCAGATAGTTTATAACCTAGATTGACACATTGGGTCTCTTTTACCCCGGTAGTACGTTGCTGCGGAATAATTTCCGACCTCCATGTGGGCCCCCGTCCTTGTCACAGCTGGTCACATTTGTGAAAGCCCCTTTCCCTTAAGCAACGTCACATATTGTACAATTTAACATCTATACATTGAAACAGCAGTTCCGAAATTGGTTTTACTTCCATTTCAAATCAATTAATTGTTTCAAATTAAATTTGAAACAATTAATTGTTTTTTAAATTAATTTGTTAAATTTTATTTTAAAAACATGGAATTCTTTTTCCAAAAGTAGTCATTTGTTTATTGATTAGTGGTACATTTTCATCGCATTTCAATCTTTTTCGTCATCACTATATACGTTTAAAATTCGAGTAATTATGGAATATGAGTACCGTCGTGGCAGCAACGCGGCACAAGCGGCACGCAACATCAACGACGTTTACGGAGCTAACACTACAAACCAACGCACCACCTGTTATTGGTTTGCTCGCTTCCGTTCTGGAAAGGACATTGACCGGTTCTGGGCCATATGCTGCCCAGACATACTTCCAAATGATTACTTGAATTAAAAGATAATTAAAAATAAAATTAAAAAAAAATCGGTCCCAGGGTTTTGTTTAGTTTGGTTTTTAAAATTTTCAGGACGTTAGTTAACTATTATTTTAATAAAATGTTTTCGCACAAAAATAATACAACAACCACTCCTTACTAATACTCCAATCATCATCATCATCATCATATCAGCCGAAAGACGTCCACTGCTGGACATAGGCCTCCCCCAAGCACCGCCACCTCGACCTGTTCTGTGCCTCTCGCATCCAACGCATTCCTGCGGCCTTCACCAGGTCATCGGTCCATCTTGTGGGAAGCCTTCCAACGCTACGTCTTCCAGTATGCATCTGTTCTGCGAGCAATACTCCAATACACCACGACAGTCAGATTCCATCAAACGTAATCTCGCTCAGCCCGAAAACCAGTTCTAATGAATGCTTACCGGCTGAGAGTTGCAACACAATCAGAGTTGTGAGAAAAATGCTGTCTCGCATGCGCACATTTAGATTATGTATATGTTTGTCTCTCTCATGCATATACCTGCGTCTGTGCCTGCTTGCGCGCGCGCCACTGATTTCGCACTGCAGTCTAACTTCACCCGTGATCCGTTGTGTACTGTGCGCATTTTTATTTCATCCATTATTTTTAACGACTTGGCTTTACTTGGACTTTTGTGTTTGCTTCACCCGTTGACCTGGCTTTTCATTTGGACTATCGTAGTGCTACATATTGCGTTTACATTGAGTTTATTTTCGAAGTGCTAAGTGTTCTGAGCAATGTATCAACCACACTACAGGGTATGTTTACTTTGTAACCGTTCTGTGGAAAGAACCAGAAGACACACGTTAACTCGTAATCTACAGAACAACCATCATCATACGGTTCAAAACATCATTCAAGCTTTTAACTCCACGTGAGGTAAGTACTTTTTAAGTATAACATCACTAAGCGGCAGTCAAATAGAATTCAATGAACACTGTCAAGAGCGTTCATGTAAGGCCTCCCCCACATTAGGCGTGCGCGATCCTCGGGCGTGTGAGTAGCGCGAGCGGCGCGCGCGCGTCGCGAGCGCGTCGCGAGCGCGCCGCGTGAGCGTCACGTTTAGCTGCCCTGCGGCGCGCTCGCGGCGCGCACGCGGCGCTCGCCTTGGCGTTTAACCCCCTTCAGCTAAGTCAGTCACAATTTGGACAATTTTCGTTTCAAAATCCACACTATCCACACTAATATTATAAATGCAAAGTAACTCTGTCTGTCTGTCTGCCTGTCTCGCTTTCCTGCTAAAACTACTGAACCGATTTAAATGAAATTTGGTACTCAGATAGTTTAGAGCCTGAGAAAGGACATAGGCTACTTTTTATTCCGTGACTTTGTCTGCGTCCGCGATAAACAACATTTTCGCAGAAGAAGTCGCGGGCAGAAGCTAGTCTTTTATAAATAAAGTGCTGATTTCTTCCCACACCTTTTTTTTGCAATACGATCACTATACTCCTTTGTAGTCATGTCCCATATCGCAGAACGATTCTGTATTTCTAGGATAAAGCTTTCGATATTAATTTCACTCGTGACTCTATTTTTAACGAGTGTCAACACAACACTGCCCACCATGTGACTGACCGAAACAGTAGCAATATACAACAAGTTACCAGAATCCATAAGGACAGAGAAAAAAAGCCATCTATTTACTGATAAATTAAAAAAGCTGCTGTTAAGCAAATGTTATTATAGCGACAACGAAATTTTAAATGTTAAGTAAATGTTATTATAGCGTCAACGAATTTTTAAATGATAAATCCTTGAAATTAGTTTAGAAAAGACCAAAGCATGTATTTTATCTATTTTTAATTACTATTTTAGAATAAGTTACATTATAAGATAATCAATAGGTCCTCCTCTCTACCTACTGTATTTTCCTTTGCTGTGCCCGACAGGGTCCACAATTGTCTCTAAATAAAATGTTTTACCACCTAAGCATATACATTGTGGAATGCAATAAAGTATTGAGTATTGAGTATTGAGTATTAAATGATAAATCCCTGAAATTAGTTTAGAAAAGTCCAAAGCATGTATTTCATCTATTTTAAATTACTGTTTTAGAATAAGTTACATTATAAGATAATCAATAGGTCCTCCTCTCTACCTACTGTATTTTCCTTTGCTGTGCCCGACAGGGTCCACAATTGTTTCTAAATAAAATGTTTTACCACCTAAGCATTGTGGAATGCAATAAAGTATTGAGTATTGTAGCGGGCGAAGGGGTAAGAACGCGACTCAAGCGCCGCGTGCGCGCCGCGAGCGCGCCGCGAGCGCGCAGCAGGGCAGCTAAACGCGACGCCCACGCGGTGCGCTCGCGACGCGCTCGCGACGCGCGCGCGGCGCTCGCGCCCGAGGATCGCGCACGCCTAATGTGGGGTCAGCCTAAACGTCACGTGTTAATTATTATGATCTTAGGGGCTACCAAAACGACTTTCGATTGTCGTGATCGTTTCGAAACGAATGGTGATTGCCATAGGTGATTAATTGAACTAAGTGATTGATTGCGATTTTGGTGGCCCCAATTATTCGCTTTTGACGTGTACGACACGATATCTAACTTGAGTACTATTTTCACGGCCTTGAGTTTGACTGTTACGGTATTCAAGTATTTTATTTTTATTTTTAGATAACATTCGATAACAGCGAACATATCTGCCATGGTTGTTGGATAAGAGCTCGACGAGGAAGGCTGACGCTTCCTGCAGTGGAAGATGTGCCTGCAGTGGAAGATGTGCCGGCTGTAGAGAATATACCTGCTGTGGAAAATGCGCCTGCTCTAGAAGATCCGCCGGCAGTGGAAAACGTACCGTTTAGGCTTCCTGAGAATTACTGCCGAGCCCCGAACACATCAACTACTTGTATGATATACAATTGTACAAACAATACTCGTCTTCGAGTTCCGAAAAGTCTAAAACTGCAATTGCTCATAAACCACAATTACTTTATTCCAGCACATGCACGCGTGTGCCAGGAACATTTAGAAGACAACTCCTGGGATGATCTTTTCACTGCACGAAATTGTTGTTTTCATTTTAATCCCCAACAAGTCTTCAAAATGTTGGAATTACTAAAACTACCCAGAAGCCACATTATAGATTTTGAAAATGTTAATTAGCAACATGATGCCGAATTATTTTATTGGACTGGTCGCACTCGTGATGAATTCGAAAGGCTGTTCAATGAAACTACACAATTAGCACAAAGATGCCGATGTCCACGGACAGCACTAGGTATACTTCTGTCTAAACTTAGAACTGGGGAATAGAATGAAAGACTCGTCACGTTTTTTAACATGTCGCGAACGACTCTCGAACGGAAGATGAAAACAGCTAGGGAATGCCTAGAAAGTGATTTCGTTCCTCGCCACTTGGGTTTCGATCACATGACCAGAGAACAGATAATAGAAAGAAATCTAGCGGTTCCTAATGCTTTGTTCGCTTATAATGAGAAAGCTATTATAATCTGCGATGGAACTTATATGTAATCCAAAAGAGCAGTAACTTCACATTTCAAAAAGTCACGTACAGTCTCCACAAGTACAGAAACCTACTTAAACCATTTTTATTTGTTACATGTGATGGGCACATTATCGATATTTCTGGACCTTATCAAGCGACTCAAAATGACGCTACTATTTTAAATAATCTTTTAGATGGTCCAGGTAGCGTCATTCATTGACTGTTACAGTTCGGTGATATATTCATTTTAGACAGAGGGTTTCGTGACTCTATACCCATGTTGGAATCCCATGGATATGTTGGCATACTGCCAGAATTTCAGGCAAGAAGGGCTACTCAATTGAGTACAATCCAGGCAAATAAATCAAGAATGTGCACCATTTGCCGGTGGCCTGTTGAGGTAGTAAATGGGAGGCTGAAACGTGATTTTAAGATTTTTCGTCATGAATATTGTAATGTAGCCATGAGCCATTTTTTCACAGACCTTAAAATCGCTGCGGCTTTAACGAATGCCTTTCACGTCGACATAATAGACAGTCCCCATGCAAGCGATTTTATAAATATAGCTAGAGAGCGACTGAATGTTGCCAATAACTTGGCAGATTACGTGGACGAAAAAAGATTAAACCGAAATAGAGCCCGTTTCGAAAATATTACTGTTGAGCAGAATAATGTTACCGCATTTCCAATATTGACCGCTGAAGAATTGACCCTTTTCGCTGTAGGCACCTACCAAATAAAACTTGCACCCAGTTATTACAGTGAACATGTACGCAGCAGTGGATCATTTCTTATCCAACAATATAACGGAGATCTTAACGATCTACTATAACAATACTATAACAACAATAGTAGAGAAATAGAAAAAACTCGATCAAAAAGCAGAACAATAAACGCTTCCATCCCCCAGGGAAGTGTTATAGGCGGCCTATTATTCCTCGTTTACATCAACGACTTACCGACAACCATAGAGGGGCCATGTGTTTTATTCGCGGATGACATATCCTTATTACTCTCATGCCAAAACAACACAAACATAGAAGAAAAACTCAGTACCACACTCACAAAAACATGTGACTGGATGACCTCACATAATTTAGAAATTAATTCCAATAAAACTAAATTAATGACTTTTCACCCTTATCAAAAAGCTCCTCTACACTTAAACTTCAACTTTAACGGCTCATTATTAGAAACTGTTGATGAATTTACATTACTTGGACTTACAATAGATAAACATATTAACTGGAAAACACAAATACAAAAAACACGTTCAAAAATTTCAAGATTTTCCTATGCTCTCCGCGAAATTAAAAAGACCACCAATTTTCAAACTGCCCTTACCACCTATTATGCGTATGCCAATGCATGGCTTAGCTACGGCATAACTCTCTGGGGAAATAGTACAGATGCACTGACACTCTTTACCCTACAAAAGAAATTAATCAGAATCATGGTAAACATTGATCAAACTGACAGCTGCAAACCCCACTTTCAAAAACATAATATTTTAACCCTCCCCAGTATTTATATTCTAGAAACATGTAAATTTGTCCGCAAGTATCCAGAGTTCTACACAAAGCGCGAAGATATCCAGTCACAGTACACACTTAGGCACCGATCAAGACTAAACATACCAACCTCCAAGTTAAAAATGCATTCTACAAGTCCCTATGTAATGTCTATAAAAATATACAACAAACTGCCTGACATTATAAAGAATGAAGAAAAGTTCAATATATTTATAAGAAATCTTAAGAAATTACTGATTAACAAATGCTATTACTCCTTAGACGAATATTTAAATGATAAAAATAAATAATAGACATATAATATATAATTTAATTTGATAATAAATACTAAAATAATGATGATTGATAATAATAATTCTTGATAAACACGCAATATATAGGTATATATAAAATAAACTATTGATACTATATTGTATGTGTGAAGTATTTTTTTTAATAAATAATAAAATAATAATTTATCAAATAATATAACAAAACAAAAATTAAATCAAACAGCAATAATTATAAATAAAATAAATACTTAATAAATAAAACAATATAGCTAATAATAATTTTTGAAAGAACAACAATCCATATAAATGAATAAACAGAATTATTATAATACATAGCTACTTATATAAAAATCATATAAAATATGTTAATACATTTTATAGATAAATAAACGATATGTTGGTTTATTTTACGAAATCTCCTGACCAAAGGATTTTCAAAAACAGAGCTTCCTCTCTCCTATCCTTTTGCTGTGCCCTACAGGGTCCATAATGATCTAAAATTATATAGTTACCACCTAAGTTCACATTATGGTAAAGCAATAAAGATATTGAGTATTGAGTATCTGTCAGCATTTACTATGCCTTCCAATAATGTCCAACTCATACGAGCACACATAAAGAGTAGACATATATCGTCGAAAATCTACCACTGCTACATATTGATACATCAGGACAATCGTGGAATAGAGTGCATAAGAAACTATTGCTGCTCATGTTTCACGGGTCGTAGAACAATTGGCAGTTGTGCCCACATTATGTGCCTAGTTTGGTTTTTAGGATGGGCTAGGCACCAAGACGTTATTACGCGTCCTGCTCTGTTTCTCGATACAATTATCATCGATGACGATAATGACGATTAAGTGAATAATTATAGATCATACGATGTAAACAAATAATGTAATAATATCAATGTTAGTAATTCATTGTTTAATGTCAAGTAAATAACTGTGAGTATTATTAATGTAACTCAATTCTGAATGTCAGAAATCATGAAATACTTGCTTGTAATAATAATGTGAGTAATTGTTTAAAATAATTACTGCGGTACGTACCATTGGATGTCATTCTTCACCAATAAAAAAACTTAACAAAAAATATTTTTTTCTCATATCTCCTCGAATAGATTTTGATGAGCTTTCGTTTACAGACTAGTGTTAGCCTAAGGTACATAATGCACTATGTGTTCATTCTGGGCAGCACTTGGCCCAACTCCCATACATGGATGGTCAATGTCCTTTCGACCTGAAAAATGTACCTCGCGGTCGTCCGAAGACTTTGGTCGACAATGACGAATTAAAGGCGATTGTGGAAGCTGATGATACACAATCTACCTACGGCTGAATTAGCAGCAGCTTTCGACGTTAGCGCCAAAACAATATTGGTCCATTTGCGTCAAATTAGCAAGGTAAAAAAGCTTGACAAATGGGTGCCCCACGAACTCAATGATCGCCAGCGCGAAGTACGCGTCGAGACGTGCCTTGCACTGCTCAACAGACACACAAATGAAGGAATTTTGAACCGCATTGTTACCTGCGATGAAAAATGGATTCTGTTTGATAACCGCAAGTGCTCAGCAAGTTGGTTAGATCCTGGTTCAGCACCTAAACAATGCCCTAAACGAAAATTTACCCCTAGAAAAGTGATGGTCACTGTTTGGTGGTCTAGCGCCGGTGTGATTCATCACAGCTTCTTACCAAACGGGGTGAGCATTACTGCAGATGTGTACTGTGAAGAACTGAACTCAATGATGGAGAAGCTGGCACATCTCCAACCAGCATTGGTCAATCGCTCGTCTCCGCTGCTCCTGCACGATAACGCGTGACCTCATACTGAACAGCAGACGGTCTCCAAGTTGCAAGAAGTGGGGTTGGAAGCTCTCCGTCATCCGCCCTACTCACCAGACCTTGCGCCTACAGACTACCACTTTTTCCAGAATTTGGATAACTTCTTGGCGGGAAAAAAATTTAATACCCGAGAGGCAGTACAAAATGCCTTTGAAGAATTTGTTGCCTCCCGTCCAGCTAATTTTTTTAAGAAGGGCATCAATAAACTGCCACTGCGTTGGCAAAGATGCATTGATTGGTGATTATTTCGATTAATACAAATAAAAAATACGTGAAAAAAATTCGTTTAATTTTTTTCATACAAAACGGCATTTTCATTGGTAAAGACCTATTATTATAAATGCAAAAGTAACTCTGTCTGTCTGTCTGTCTTTCTGTCTGTCGTTCTCGCTTTCCAGCTAAAACTACTGAACCGATTTAAATGAAATTTGGTACACAGATATTTTAGAGCCTGAGAAAGGACATAAGCTACTTTTCATCCCGGAAGTATGTTCCCGAGGGATAATTTCCTACATCCACGCGGGGGAAGCCGCTGACAAAAGTTATTGTTTTATATGTTAAAAACCGCAAAATAGCAGAACTAAATAAAATTTTAATAAATGTTTTTAAAAACAGAGCTTGTTTTTAAATCAGGTTTTTTTCTTTAAATATATTTTCAACTTTTGAATATATTTTTTTTTCCCAAATTGTTGGAGTTGCATATTCACGTCTACCAAGATACTCATCAAGACGAATCAAACGAGCCCAAACTCGATGGGGTTGCGTCGTTTAATTACGGAGGTCCTATGGCTACCTTTCAACTCCATCATCAGACCCTAGTTAGTATATAGTATCAAAGTACTCGTCAAGACGAACCAAACGAGCCCAAACTCGATGGGGTTGCATCGTTTAATTACGGAGTTTCTATGGCTACCTTCCAACTCCATCATCAGACCCTGGTTACTACATAGTATCAAAGTACTCATCAAGACGAATCAAACGAGCCCAAACTCGATGGGGTTGCGTCGTTTAATTACGGAGTTCCTACAATGGCTACCTTCCAACTCCATCTACAGACCCTGGTTACCACATAGTATCAAAGTACTCGTCAAGACAAATCAAACGAGTCCAAACTCGATGGGGTTGCGTCGTTTAATTACGGATTTCCTACAATGGCTACCTTCCAACTCCATCATCAGACCCTGGTTACTACATAGTATCAAAGTACTTGTCAAGACAAATCAAACGAGCCCAAATTCGATGGGGTTGCGTCGTTTAATTACGGAGGACAGGTGAAAGTAAATAAAAGCTTGTAAAACCCGACGTAGTTCCCTCCGCGAAAATCAATAGTCAAATAACTAAAATAGAAACATTGAAATCACATCACAACAATTCGCGGTGCATTATGGCGGCATTTATCAAAGGGGTCTCAGGCGGTCTGCGCGGCGGGACACTGTGGACCGTGTGTAAACTCGCCAACAAAATAATTTGAACCTTATGCAGACACAAATATGATTCATAGTTTATATTTCGTGTTCTATTAGTTACTTCTGCGTTTGGTCACGTGATCGCACGGAAAGCACTGATATAGGTCCGCCGTCTAAGAGCGCCAACGCGCGACTAACGGACTGAAATTGGCAAGGAAAGTGGTTGACCTCCCGATTATGGTATATATTTTAACATAGTAATTATTGTAATGATTTTATCAGGACAAACTCAGGGCCCAGACCTAAACAATCTTATTACCTTTTCATTCACATAAAAAATAATAAAAAAACGTTTGGTTTGTAGCTATAAAATTGGTTAAAAATTAAAATAAGAGGTATCTTTGGTTTTTTTTTCTATCGAGCAAAGTTAATTTAATCGTGTTTCTAAAAATTGCTGCACATCCGTCAGATCCTTAAGCGACATATATTTTTTTCACAATTTTATAACACTATTTTCCATGTTTTCCCATTGATTCAAAAACTAGTGAGCGCGGTCTCTGTTGGAACATAGCGTCTTAAGACAAAATGAAGTAAAGAACTTCGTTCCAACAAAACACTTTTAAAATTTACAAACTCTAAGAATGGCAACCCTCCGATCGATGGAGCGTAGTTAATTATATCTACAAATAGACCCAGTTTCTATACTGTCCATTTTTATACCGTGCCACTGTGAATTATCAGATTTATTGAGCTGTGAATAACTTTATTACAAAGATCATTATGACGATTGTGATTGGAACTCAAAGTCTTAATGAACAGTTGGATCATAATACCTACACATAAATCTTACTGACATAATCACGTGTAGTGGATGGCTTTGTGATTGTGTATTCTGTTCTCGACCCTATTAACATTGTGAACAATCAAGACATGAAATGAAACAATTAAAGGATTGTAGTTGTTTCGTGAATAGTTGTCTCGTAACTATGTGTAGGTACCTACTGTTACATGTAGATATTATTACTAGTACTCCTATTGTGAAATTCAAGAACTTATTGTAAAAACATTAAATGAAATAAATTACAACAGTTTTTACTAACTTTTAATTAAATACACAAAAATTAATACAAAGTTATGGGTGCCTACAATGGTAGTTGTATCCTTTAATGTTGGGACGTAGAAACTCGCATTCCGTAGCTTCTTGGAATCTCTTAAATTAAGTCCAGGGAGCTGTGGTAGCAACAAATGGTGCAACATATAATTTATGAATAACTCATTACAAGTTTCATATAAACGAATGTCTAGGTGCATTTTATAAGCTCTACATTTATTATGAACATGGCTAAAGTAGGGTACTCTGCTGGGCGGCACAGCGTTTGTAATCTCTTCCACATATAGCCTGTTAGACTCAAAGCTAAATTAAACAGGCGTTTTCTGGGCATGCTCGTTTCATCGTAAACGTCGTTTATCGTTTTATATCAAGCAAGATCGAGTTAAATAGCAGGTATTTAAATTACAAACAAGCAAAATCTGAACGCGAACATCTTGAGTGCTTACGAAAGATAATTCTATCAACGCAATACAGAATAAAAAACTTTATTATTTCTCCTATTACTTATGAAAGTACAGTTTTAATGTTAACATTGTGTTGGTTTTCCTTCACAAAAAGATATATAAACATACTTACATAAGCCAATTTACCAGACAAAGGCAACGAGTCCTCAACTTTTGTCACAATTTGCTTCCAAGTTCTGTTCATAGGCTGTAATCAGAAGTTAAAACAAATAATACCTTTCAAAAGAAGCTAAGTGGAACAAGTGACTGTCACATTTTAGTGACGCACAGAAAAGCCACGTAAGTCGATCGTCCACTGCTACGAATGATGTGCTTTTTTTTGGGCATGACATCTTGCTGGCATCTTATAAGGTTGTCGACTGCTTAACCGAAATTGCTTGTCATTACGTTAATAAAGTAAGTCCTCCAGCCAGGGCTAAATCAATTAAAACTAGAACGACTTGTTCTCGATAAGGGCACCTCCTGGGGTGTACGGGCCTCGGCGTTGGGACATTACTGATAAAAGGCAGCAAGGGACGGTCTGGATCGGAATGAATACAAATATACTCGTACATCTCTTCATTCTTCATAGTGTGGAGTCCACAAGATAAAATAGTGAAATTATATGTAAGAAAAAGAAGTGTGTAGAGATCGTAGCAGGTGGCGTTCCGTGGTTTCTGCCTACCCCCATGGGAAAAGGCGTGATTATATGTATGTATGTATGTATATGTAAGAAAACTTTATTTAGTAAATAAACGAATTGAGCACTATCTTACTGGATTTAAAAATTTAAATGGGGAACCACGCACTAAAAACGGCCAAATAAACACGTTTGTATACCATAACACGTTTATGGTATACAAACGTGATTTATTTGGCCGTTTTTAGGGAGCCCCCTTAAATATTTATTTTATTCTGTTTTTTTTTGTATTTGTTGTTATAGCGGCATCAGAAATACATCATCTGTAAAAAAAATCAACTGTCTAAATATCACGGTTCATTACATACAGCGTGGTGTTAGACGGACGGACGGACGGACAGTGAAGTTTTAGTAATAGGGTCCCGTTTTACCTTTTAGGTACAGAACCCTAAAAAATCTTAGGAAACCTTAAACGTATTATAACTTTTAATTTAATTACATACGTGGAACAAAAATTAAAATTCAGATAACTTAGATCCATATACACATAAAACACATCAAAAAAAGATTAACAATAAAATAAAATAATTCAAATTACTCGCTTAACGAAGGTTCTTCACAGCGGCGAAGAGACCCTATCAGCTACAGTCTTCAGAATTCCATTGCAGCTGCCACGCATTCTGCAGATCAGGGAAACTGTTTTTTTGCTCAATGACGGCATGAAAGTCATCAGTGCAATATAGCGCAAACATCCCTGATGCACTACAAAAGCGAGGCAGCCCCAACATCATCCTGAAGATGTTGTTAAATTGGATGCGCAGGGCATCCAGCGATCTTTTGGTATGACTGACCCACAAATTTCCCGTATAAAAGCTTTGACAATAAGCCTTAAACAGCGTTATTTTAACTTTTTGAGAGCAGCGGGAGAATCTGCGGGCCAGCATGTTACTTCTGACCGCTAAAACCTTGCGCTCCCTCTCAATATTTATATCGTCTTCAAGACCTTCGGTAATTAAATGCCCCAGGTATTTAAATTTTGTGACACGATTTATGCACACGCCATTTAGGGTTATCTAATTATGTCAGTACTTAGGGCATCCACCATCGGCTCTAAAGACCATATCGATGGCTTCCGGCCAAAAGGGGGTAAGCGACATTTTTTGCGAAATCGACTTATATATATGGTTAGAATCGGTTTTTTATTTCTGCGTCTAATGTTCTAAGTTTCGTGGCTCTAGGGCAAACTTTTTGTCGCTTAGGCGGTAAAGGAATTGAGGTTCTAACACTAAGTTTTTCGTCATAAACGACAGTTATTTTTGTTGTATTTTGTATTATGGTGGTTGGATAAAAATAATATTTCAAAACTGTGAGATAAGCAATTTTGGCTTTAATATTTTTTTCTTTACTTGAACGTTAAGTAGTTTGCGGCTGTAAATACTTTTTTTTTAAAAATACATTAATCAAATTTTGCTCGAATCTATGTTTACCGAAGTTTCGGTTAGGATATTAGGGCAGTTTCTTTGGATAAAATATATGTCATTTATTACATTTAGGCCTCATTTCCGTGACTTTATTTAGCGTTTATTTTTATTTTTCCTAGTCACCAAATCAATCATCGAAGGCGCTTAGGATAAATCATCCAAACGAATGTCGCCTTACATTGTCGCTTACCCTTTTTTTCCTTCCCAAAAAAATTATCTGGTATGGTGGTTAGATAAGAAGATAAATCAAAGGTTTGGCGGTTAGCTTACACAAGAATGACAAACAGCATCGGTTATCTCTCTCTTTCGTTCGAACAAAATGTTGTTAGCGTTGCACAGCGAACATTCAGTGTCTAGACAACCGCGGCGTAAGCACCCGCGTGCTCGCGAGTCCGTTTGAATCTTAAGACTGACATTAGACATTATTTTCAAAAAACAATTGATGATGTTATACGATGATGGTGGATTAGATACAGAATCCCATTGTACTGAAGTTCAGTCAATGAGCAAACTTAGTCCTTCAGCATGTTATAAATCTATGTCTCCGATCTCGAATATAGTGAAATTGATTGAACAATGTTTATTTTATTTGATATTAATGTTAACTTTATTGACCAATTTAAAAATTTTAGAGAATTTATAGTACTCAGGATTCATAAGTAGCTATTAAGAATTGTTGATTATTTATTAGATTTTTAATAAGGGTACTACTATTGTCAAGGTTATTTAAAGATCTTGGATTAGTTACTTGTGTTTCTAATTTCAAAATAAGCCTGATTGTTAAAAAAGTCTAGTTGTAAACTAAACAATCTTAAGACTGACTTTAGTCATTTTTTTCAAAAAAAGTAGATGAAAGAAAACGTTATAACGATGATGGTAGATACATTTTAGTGATTTAAGTGCTTTTACTGGATTTATATCATAATTTAAAAAAAATTGAGTTTAAAATTTTCAGTTTATTATTCTTTTATCATACCTAAGAGTAGTCCATAAGTACACAATTTTAAATTAATTATTCTTTTGTCATGCTTAAGAGTAAGTCCATAATTACGAAATTTTAAGTTTACTATTATTGTCATACCTAAGAGTGGTCCTTAGGTACGAAATTTTAAGTTTATATTTTTTCGTCATACCTAGAATGTCAGCATGAATGTATAATGCAAGACTAACTTACAATTAGTAACAATTGTTTTGTTTAATTTTCTAAAATAAAGACTGATTGAGCACAATTTCTCTTTTTTTTTAATTCATACCTTAGTCGGTTAGCCAGTTTAAAAACTAATAAAAGTCTAATGTATGTATGTAAATATGTATGTATAATTTTATAAGAATTAATCACAATGTGCTTTCGCATTGTATAAAAGAGCTTATTGTATTTTTTATAGATAATTAACTTATTACAATTTCCTTGTTCTTCTGCCACTAACCATAGCCGGTTATGTCTTATTGGCTTCACTTGATGAACAGAAAAAGCACAAGTATGCTCTTTTTCTTCAACAGAAACGAAATAAATGTTGCAGTTGAATCATTTGGGTTGGGATTCATTAATTGAGTTGATTCCATTTACGACGTTTTTTCCTGTTAGTATAATTAGGACCATTTGAGGGTAAGCGACAGTAAATAGTGTTAGGAGTGTGATTTGTTTTAATTAACAATGTCATTTCGTAGAGACTTAATCAAAAACTATATGGTTAAATTTTGAAAGTACAGAAAATTTTCTATGATTTTTTTTCACTTATTTTGAACTTTAAACTACTCTCCTGTAAATTTTTTAAAGTGATGGTTAGCCTCTTTTGGCCGGAAGGCATCGATATATTCCATTTTTTGGACATTATATACAAGGCTATGTGCACCAGCATAGGCCTCACAAACTCTTTACAACTCTCCGAGACCCCTCACCGTTGGGCTCAGCAGCACCATGTCGTCCACGTAGCTAATATTGTTGATGCAGACTCCATCTATCGAGCAACCGACACGCTTGCTACTGAGCTCGAAGATGAGGTCATTTCTGTATAGGTCGAAAAGCTGAGGTGAGGTTAAACCTCTCTGCCTCACCCCGCTTTCCAACGAATATGCCTCAGAGAGTGTGTTCTTCCACCTAACGAAATTAGTTTGATGAAAATACCAGTATTTAAACATGTTGAGCACCTCGACCGGTATACCCGCGCTTCCTAACTTTCACCAAAGCACATCATATGAGACAAAATCTAAGGCTTTGGAGAGGTCAAGGAAACACGCATATACCGGTGTCCTGCGGTCCATATAGTATTGGACAGTATACTTGAGACCAACGATGGCAGCTTCCGTGGATAGCCCAAGTCTAAACCCGAACTGCACGTCATGTAATTTAATGTATTTGTCGAGGTAGGAATCAAGCATACCATCCAACACTTTAGCAACTATCATTGCTAGCGATATGGGCCGGTAATTCCCCTTGTCCGAAACATCCCCAGTCTTGTTCTTCACAATAGGCACTACAATTGTTTTCATTAAGTCATGTGGTAAATATGAGTGTCTCATGCACATCGTGAAAAACATGGCCAGGACCCTTGCAAGGTGAACCCCCGCATGGCGCAGATGCCCAACACTAAGCCCATCATGACCAGGACATTTACCGCCCGTCATATTCTTCAAAACGCATCTCACTTGCTTGGCTGTAAAATGTACAGGCGACTCATCCCCCTCATATCCGGACACAGCCCCAGAAATGACACTGAAGGGCCTAACGGGGAGCGCACCTTAAAATGTTCCTTAAACATATTCGCAATATGAACTGGTTCGCTCTTTCCATCCACACTCACCGGGCGGCCAGGCTTCGTGTTTTCCAGTGGCTTTCCAGAATTTAGAGAAGTCCTTTGCCGATCTGTGTTTGGCCAAGATATCCATCTTTAGCTGCTCCTGATTATTCTGGCACCACTTCAAGCGACTTTTAAATATTTTACGCGATTTGAGCATTTCGTCATAAATATTGCCTGAGGTGGGCCGGTTGCAAGCTATACACGTTTCAAACCTAAGCCTGGCCACTCTATGAGCTTCACGGACATGCGTATTCCAGCCACACAAGTACCCACCTTTACTTAATTTACTGCCCCGCTTCGCGCTAGACCCAACAGCGGCACTACTCAGGGTTTCCACAATATTGTAATACAACCTATCCAAAACAATTTTGTGGTCATCCAAGCTGTTATCATCAATTGTGTTTTATCTCTTCCACCACAACAACCGAGTCACGCCGTAAAGGTAAATGATCCGACACGTAAACATCTTCTATGACACGTACCCCGACTACAGTTTGTCTGGCCAATAATGACACGACACAGTGGTCCAGCCATCGTCTGCAGCCATGAGCCTCGCTAAAAAATGTGTAAGTATTAGTCTGAGTGCTTAACTTTTCAAGGTTGATACAGATCCAAGATTGATCCGAAAAAAAGTTTATCATTTCGTTACAAAATAATTTCTGAGTCTACTAGAACTACGAGTACTACGCCGTCGGTGGACGTGCAACGAACCGAGCCTACCGCGTCTTCCGAAACGATAACGTACATTAACGCGAGTGACAAATGTGACAATAAAGTGTTATTGAAAGTGTAACCTATTCGTGTGCATGGCCCTAACGGTATCATAAACGCCACCGCGCTACTCGATGACGGATCGAGTGTGTCGCTGATTAGTGCTGGCCTCGCCGAGCGCGTCGGGCTGCGCGGCCAGCGCGAGACGCTGTCGGTGCGCGGAGCGTGGACTAATGACGCGATGGTATGCGAATCTATGGTTGTTAACGTGGACATTGCTGTATATAATAATAGCTTATTTAGCAATATAAGAATGCATTGTGTTAAAGAATTAAGTTTACCTATTCAAAAGTTATCTGTGATAGATTGCAATAAGTATTCTCCCCTAAAAAATATTAAAGATAAATAATTGTGTACCTCAGATTCAAAACCTGATATATTAATTGATCAAGATAATTACGACTTAATTGTACCTTTGAAAATAAAGTTAGGTAGTGTAAATGAGCCGTCCGCTACACTTACCCCCCTAGGTTGGTGTGTACATGGCAAGGTGCGCGTGGCGCAGAGTGGCGCCGTCCGGGCCGCCGCTGCTGGCGCTCACTCCGCCTGTACTGAGGCCGCCCTGACCATCACGGAGAACGAAGAGGTAAGTGACATTTCATCACATAATAGTCTACTTCAAGAAATTCATGATGAGGTTCGATGTTCGTTTGCATTAGATGCCATGGGTGTGTCCGCAAAGCCGCGCCAGAATGTTGACGATTTGCGCGCCATCGATCTGCTGGAGCGATCAGCGGTGCTCGTTGACGGACGCTGGGATGTTAGCTTACCTTGGAAGGAGCCAGGTCACACGATGCCGGACTCGTACCCCAACGTACTAAAAAGGTTGAAAGGTATCGAAAGGAAAATGGGAAAGGATACGAGTTTTGCTAAAAGGTATTAGGAACGCGTTCGTCATTTATTAGAAAATGATTACGCGCAGGAATTGGTGGTAAATGACGTCACATCGAATACGTGGTACCTCCCTCATTTCGGTGTTGACAACCCAAACAAAAGTAAGCTTCGGCTGGTCTTCGATGCTGCAGGTAAGGTAGATGGTTACTGCCTTAATGACTATTTACTCACAGGACCGGATCTTTTGTCATCACTGTTTGGTATAATGCTGCGCTTCAGGTAAAATAAAATCGCAGTAACTGGTGACATAAGGGACATGTTTCTAAGGGTTAAAATTCACGCCGCAGATCAGCACGCACAAAGGTTTCTGTGGAGAAGCAGCCCTACAGAAAACATCAAAACGTATGTCATGACATCCTTAATTTTTGGATCGAATTGTTCACCATTTGTAGCTCAATTCATCAAAAACAAGAACGCATGCCGCTATGAGTCGTCCTTGCCGACCGCAGTCGATGCTATTTACCATTCACATTACATGGATGACTATATAGATAGTTTGCCGGACGAAAGTAATGCGATTGATATGGTGAGTAACGTCAGTAACATTTACAGGGCGGCAGGCTTGAAATCCGAAACTGGACGAGCAATAGCGTCGCGGTTTTGAACAGCATACCAAAAGAGACCTTGGGTTCTACTGCAGTAAAGTTCAAAGTCGGTCAGCAATATGGAGGTGACCGAACACTAGGACTTATTTGGTTCCCTGGAGATGATATGCTTGGGTTTGACGTGTCACTAAAGCGCATCCCAAAAAATATCACTCAAGGTAACGAACGACCCACAAAAAGGATTATGCTAAGGGTTATTATGTCTATTTTTGATGTCTTAGGATTTCTCGCCCCCTTCACTATTCAGGGTCAAATCTTACTTCAGGATACCTGGCGTCTGAATATTGGATGGGACGATAGTGTTCCTGATAACATTTACGAAAGGTGGGTGAAATGGATTGACCTAATTAAAGTTATCAGTACAATCCGCATTCCAAGGTGCCACGCGATGCCTGCATGCACTACGACAGTAGCGTGCGCGAGCGAGATGGAAGAACCCACTCGCGCGCCGCCACAAGTGCGGCTCGCATCATACAGTGCTACGCAGCCTTGTGCCACGGGCTACGAAACCGTAGCGACCGATAGCAGTGCTACGAGCTCACCTACCAGCGAGTCTGAATAGCAACTTACATCTTCACGTATTTAGTGACGCATCTACTAAAGCGCTGTGTACGGTAGCATATTGGCGCTGGGAAGCGCAAGGTAAAATACATGTTTCTTTTATTGCAAGTAAATGCAGAGTGGTACCTGTGAAACCTTTGACAGTACCTAGATACGAGCTTCAAGCGGCATCGTTAGTGGCAAGGCTAGCTAACACTATCAGTAAGGAACATAGAATAACTTCAGTACGTCGATTCTTTTGGGGAAATAATAATGGTTCCGAAAAACAAATTAATCTCCAGCGATCTGTGGCCGACTATTATTCTAATTAACCAGCGTTATAATGAATTACCGACAAAAAAAAACCAAAATATAAACGAACAAAATATCCAATTTAACAACAAATAAGAGCATGTTCAAATTACATTTTCTTCTAAAAATAAATGGATCTTCGAATAACAAAACTAAACTTCCGGATAGAATACTGAACCTCCGACACAATTACTAAGTTACCGACAACAGAGGTTTTGTCAAAATAATCATATTTTTACAACTTGCATACACTGTTTTAATTTCTACTGTTGGTTATCAAATTAATTTTTTTACTCTCAATAATGATGAAAATACGGTACTCCCTTTCTTCTCCTAAAATTGTTTGTCCGAAAATTATTTTCCATAACACGTTAGCCATAAACGTCAGTAACCATAATATTCAAAAAATCTAAATTTTGTTTTACATAATGATCTTTGCTTCTAAAACTATTTTGTCATAATATCAAATATGTACTATAATCATTAAGTCTACTAATTTGCATGTTATAAAGTCATATGTCCTAAGTATTTTATTATGTAAGGTGTATATTGCGCAAATGTTCATTTATAATAAAATTGTTAGTGGTAAAAAATTGCTACAAGTTAGGTTTTTGTGACAGAAATGAATCGCTGTAAATCCGACTCCACGTAGTCTTGTCTGCCCTACCCCTAGAGTGTAATTTAGAATCGCGTAGGCGCGGAGGGGCGAGGCGGCCCGCGAGCTGAGGAGCAGGTGGTTGTAACGCTCGCCGCCGCAGCTGAGGCTGGCCGGCAAAGTCGGCCAGCAAGACGAAGCTGCGGTGGTGATCGTTAAACCGTCTGCAACGATAAGCTCGCGTGGGACCGCCGCCGGAGCCCCGCAGCGCCGGAGCCGTGACAGAAACCATGCCTGCTGCATGCTTGCTTGCATGCTGTTCTAACTTTTTAACGCCTAAAATAGGTTCCGATATCGAAGCATATCCGTGGTAAGTAAAATTCATGATATAATTATGATGCCAGTAAAAGTTATTGTTACAAGTACATTTTTATATTTTTATAAGTTTCTGTATAACCACCCAGAATAATATTTTCAGTATAATGTTACAGTTAAAATAGCACCACAGTCTAAGAAATATGAAAGGTAATTTATGAATTAATAGTAGGCAAGTAAAGATAAAAATTACAAAGCATAGTTTTCAGTAGAACGTAATTTATGCTGATAGAAAAGTATTAAAGCAGTAATCAGTCATGTTTATTTTTCAAAGATTTCAGTATCTCATTCGGTCGTTTCGTCATTTTTATTTGGACAAAAGTAGTCGGAAAGTTAGTATTTTAGGCAGTAGATTTAATATTTTGAGTAAGGACAATTCTTCTTTTTTTGTCGGAGCTTTTATTACTACCCATTCTTTTGGTGCGACTCCACTACGGTTCTGCATTGGATTCGTAACAATACGCGCACTTATAAGGCGTTCGAAGCGAACCGTCTTGGGGAAATTGACAAATTGACACGTATTGACGAATGGAGATACGTTCCTACGAAGCTTAATGTAGCTAACTTAGCTACACGGGAAACTTTCGAGCCTACTCTGTATGCTGAGTGGCTAGCTGGTCCAACTTTCCTGCACTCCAACGCCGCGTCATGGCCAAAGGATGTCATCCAACCACAAACGGACGCAGAGGATGTAACAGCTGTTGTTCAAGAACACTCAGCTCACTCACCGGTTCCAGATCCGATTCGATTTTCTTCTTGGCTGCGCCTTCTACGGGCGACAGCTGCTGTTTTCAAATTTATAGACAGGTGCAAAGGTCTTTCTGACAGTGGCTATAGTGTGCTGATGATGGAGCGTGCAGAGCGGCAGCTATTGAAACACGCACAAGGGGAGTCGTTATCTGAGGATTTATCTGCAATTAGCAAGGGTAAGGCCTTATCAAAAAATAGTAGGTTAACTATTCTCTCACCATTTTTAGATGAGCATGGCTTGCTGCGCGTTGGCGGTCGGATTGATGCTGTCGCAGATGTCGCCATGGAGGTAAAAAGGCCCGTAATATTGGATGGCCTGCACTCTGTGGCTCGACTGATTGTTCAGCACTACCACGTGAAAGCGGCGCATGGAAATCAGGAAACAGTAGTCAATCTGCTGAGGGAAAAATATTGGTTAGTGAGACTTAGACCTACCGTGAAAACTGTTGTGTCGCAATGCATGCTGTGCCGCATTAGGAAGTGCAAGCCCGTATGGCACATCATCAGCGACCCTTCTCCTACTGTGGGCTAGACTTGTTTGGACCGATGGAGGTAACAGTCAGCAGACGCAGAGAAAAAAGGTACGGTGTCCTTTTTACCTGCTTAACGTTGCGTGCTATTCACGTTGAGATTGTTTCTTCTCTCACGACTGACTCGTTGATAATGGCACTGCGACGGATGGCAGCGAGGCGTGGCTGGCCTCGTCATTTATACTCCGATAATAGAACAAATCTAAAAGGCGCTGAAAAGGAACTCCAACGATCTATGCAGGACTTGGATCAAGAAGTACTGAAAGATGTAGGTGTCAACAATGGGATGGACATTGGGGTGGGGCATGGGAGCGACTGATTCGCAGCCTCAAGTCGAAATTGAGAATATAGTGAACAGTCGTCCCTTGATACACGTTTCGGTAGACCCGGAGGGCGTAGAATCCCTCACCCCTAACCACTTTCTGCTGGGTACGTCGTCGAACTTACCTGTAGTCGGAGCGTTTGACAGTTCCGACCTGTACTTACGTAGGCCTTGGCGAACAAGTCAGCGATTGGCCGACATGTTCTGGCACAGGTGGGTAAGGAAATTTTACCTGACCTTCTACCAAGGCAAAAGTGGAAGACCGAGCAGCCACCGCTACGAGTGGGCGACCTCGTTTTGGTTGTGGACCCGAACTCTCCCCGCAATTCATGGCCAAAGGGACTAACCACAGAGGTATTTCCATGTAAGGACGGTCGAATCAGAGTCGTGGAAGTGAAGGTGGGCTCCCGGTTGTGGCGCCGCTCTGCGGCATGCGTCGCTCCTATCACTCTGATTGATGAGTGCTGTGACAGCACTAGGGTGGGGAATGTTAGCGACGCGCTCAATAGGTGTAAGTAATTTTGTAAAATAAGTTCATTAATCTAAATTTTTAGTAAGTAGGTACACCACTAGTTAAGAGGCGGGACACGCTGACATGCTAGTCACACTGTGGACTCCCCGCCAGTCTGCTACCTAACGCGAATCAATGCGCGTGTCCTTTGTTTTTCCTAATCGGTGCGCACACGGCCATCTTGTAATTTCAATAAACTCAATAAACGTGTCGTAAAAGTTCATCCGTGTTTCTGTTGCATCAAACCCATTAGTTCCTGCAGCACCACCCCTAACACTTGTTATTAATTGTGTAACCAAACTTTACTTGTTAAGAAACTATAAATAATCAAAGTATAAAAATTCGTTTAAATATTTATTTAATCATAATGTAATTGAAAGGTTAATGCGACGATCCAAACACAGGAAAATATGCTTCAATAAATTTATAGGGAGAATCAAATCTAAAGAAAAGGGTTTCAATATTTTCGAGAACTTACTAAATAATTTACCTTAAGGAAAAGTAGAACTGAGTGCAAACGGATTACTGTCTACGCTTGTTCAAATATTGGCAAATTTCGTGAACGAATACAGTCTTCTTACGTCGTAAGTAGACACGTTTGTATAAATTTAACATTTTTTACCTTCAAACCGCACTCGGCGTCGGCTTACTTAACAAAAAGGTACATTGTGTTATCTATCACCCATGAAAATATTCTACACGTCGATGATAGCATTCAAATACATGCCTTAGCAAAAAAGGGTACGTATCATTAATTATGAAACCCTTCTCACACCCAGTTAACGACTGTTATAAATAAGTCTCCTAACGACTTAGCATTAATAGCTTTTCACAAATTATTCACCGTCACCTCCTCAATCGAGTTCTTTGAGCGAATATAAAGTGTATTTTGGCCCTCGCCGCAAGCAATTACTCTTAAATGCGGGTTTAGTTAAACACGGTGCGATTCACTGCGGCTCTGTGCGATTTCCTGCTTGACGCTGCAATTCCGGGCATTTCTGGTTTTTCTTAATTCTTCCGTTTGAATAAATAAGCGGTAAGCGGAATCATAAACGGAGTCCACCCAAATTATGCCTTTGTTTTTAATTAGATATTTACTCACAAATTCAGTTCGGATTATACATCAATTTGTTATACTTACTTTTTTCATTATGTGGCGGGTTTTCATGCTAGATCCCGTAATCTTTAGAAAATCTAATCAAGTTAGCAGTCTTTAAGCCTTGCGTGTATTGTATGTATTTAAAAAATCTAGCAATAAATGTCACAAAACTGAATCGCCCATGAAACCGACTCTTTGTAAATATTTACACTTTGTTACATGTTGCGTACCGTTTATTATCTGTGCGCCTAATGGAATGCGCGTGTAACGAAGTGACATCTGACTTGTCATTTTTTGACGTTGACACTTGACAGTCTCTCTTAATTTTGCCGCTAAAAGAGGCCCGTCGCGTTTTGAGACGCCTGCGACGCTTTTGTTGAAATTAATCCCTTTAAATCGATCCGTTTGTGACAATTAGTCGTGATCCAATTGTATTAATTGTAATAACCCCCAATTTGAAGAAATAACACGGGTTTTGGACATATTTTCGATAAATAGTTTGAAGGTTAAGCAAAGTGTGACGCTGTTGGGCTGAGTGATTTGAAGACCGCATGCTGTGACCTCCTCCAGCCTAATTGGTAGCGGAATCTAACCTGAAGAATACTCGTAACGTCACGACACGATACACATACACTCACTTACATACATATCTCCAGGTTGGCACCAGAGCAGTGTCCTTCAACCATGAGGTAAGTGCTTTTGTTTGTATATTGTATCTTGTACTTGTATTGTCTGCTCCGCGTACGGCGGACAGTACGCTAGCCACTCTTGTCTCTAGAGCCCCACGATTATAACTCTTCCACTGCGCATTTGAAATCGTATTGTACGGGGTCTAGTCTGGCAGCGTACATTTTGGTAGCAGAAGTGCGGTTATAAGACATATAACCACCAAATTGGTAATTTACAGTAGGCTAATTACTTGGCAGTCTCTATAAGGGAAGTAGTAATACGCTGTAAATATTTGTTAACTATGATTGCTTGTTTGTTTGAAATTTGTTGGAATTTATTGAGTCGAGTAACTCATATTGTTGTTAGATTGAGCTATGTTATAACCTCTTGTTGTTGTTAATTGACCTCTGTGTTGTATTGAATGTCAGGAAGACATTAAAATATTGAGTTTTGTACCATCAATATGGTAGTTTTGTTGAAATTGGCATTTTTGAGTATTACCATTGTTTTGAATTGGAATAAAGGTTCATTGTTGTTGTACCATTAACAAAGTGGTTTGTAAACTTAACATTTGGAATTGGATTAGAATTTGAATATTTGAATTGAATTTGAAGTTGAATGTTGAACGTTGATATTGGTTTAAAATTAAAATAAAAGTGTATTGTTGAATTGAAAAGAAACCAATATTTTGTTACTTCTTGAGTTGCTGATTAGTCAGTTTGGATTGAAACCAATTGTTGTAGTTACTTTGTAAATTGATTGTTTGAACTTTGTTACTTAATTATTTTGTTTGGTATATTGAATTGTATTGTTTGTGCAATGGCATACAAAGCGGTGAGAGAGGCAATCAGTGGATTGACCACACAGCTGCGGTGGTTCGCTTCAGCTGCAGCGACCGCTGAGCGCCAGGATCTTGAGGGGATCACTCTTGCTCGGTTCGAGCAGTTGAACTTGAGACTCGGCAACGTTGATGCTCTGCTCACCCGCTACAACCAGTACATTTGTGAAGTGGATTTGGAAGTGCTGGACCAAGCAGCACGTGACAAGGTCCTTGCTGACTACGACCAGATCTTGGACCTGGGGGATGTCATTGGTCAACGTGCTCGGGAAATATTGGGGAGCCGGACACCTGTCCAGGTCAAACCGGAGACCTCGGTTGTTTCAGGTCCCGGACTATTGAGTAGACTGCCTACCTTGGAACTGCCACACTTTAACGGTCGCTTAGACCAGTGGTTAAGTTTCCAAAACCTGTTTGAAAGTTTGGTTGATGCACGCTCGGACCTCAGACCCGCCCAAAAGTTGGCCTATTTGTTGTCTGTCCTGGAAGGTGAGGCCCGAGCCTTGGTGCAGCATCTGTCTTTGACTGACTCAGCCTACCCTACCGCTGTGGAGTTACTCACCCGGCGGTACCAAAATAAACGTTGTTTGGCTGACGTTCATATTGGATTGATTTTGGGGTTACCGGTCATTACTAGTTTGTCAGCATTGCGTACTGACCTGTTGAATCAGTTGGTGGCAGCAACCAACGCTTTAAAGCAATTGGACTTGCCGGTGGACCATTGGTCTTACCTTTTGGTGCACGTTGTGCTGCAACGGCTTCCTGCCGATTTGAGGGCTCGTTTCGAGCAAAAGTATGGTGGGGATAGTGTCACACATCTCCCCCCATTTGATGACCTCGTCCAATTTTTGGAGGATGAGTGTCGGTTTGTGGACAACTCTGGCGTTGCCACTGAGTCATGCCAGCCGTCTTCCCCGCCACGAGACCAGGGACGGACTAGGGCTCGTGGGCCTGTTGATGGTCGCCCCGCCGCTCGTTTTGCTGGCACCCAGAGTCGTCCTGGTTGTGAGTTTTGTAGGGACACGGGGCATGGCATGGCAACTTGCGCGGCCTTTTTGAAATTGCACGTGAGTGCCCGCCGCCGAATTGCCAATGCACGCCGCATGTGCTTCTCTTGTTTGGGGGCTCACTTCCATCGGGACTGCCCCAACCCCCGCCCTTGTAGAATTTGTAGGGGGTCCCATTTGGACATATTGTGCGCTAACGCGAACCACGCTGGCAGACCAGCCTCTGATGAAGGTTCGCGTACGGGGGGTTACCATGGAGTTGGTCACCGGGCTTCTGCCTCGCCGGTTCAGAACCGGGGAGAGGCCCGCAATTTTGAGCGCCGCACTCTACCCCCCGCGCAAGTTGATCGGGAGCCGCGTGACCGCCGTTTGGTCTCCCCGCGTAAAGGCGATTACGCAATTGTTGCTAGGCACCGCTGGCCAGACCAGCACCGCCTTCCCTCCCCTCCATTGGCGGAACGTCCCCGGTTGGAGTCACGCCCCCCGCCATTCAGGCCTCCGGTGGGATATGCCCTTCCAGCGATTGCGCGTGGCTCGGGACACCGCGCGGACGAGGAATTTGAATTGCATCCTCGTCGGGAAAGACTTGGGTCTGGGTGTGGCGATCGGTCGCCGCCCAGGCATTGTTAGGACATTGGCGCCTGCCCCGCTAAGGTACCCCTCAGATCGACACGGTTTTGTTGCCAACGGCATCGGTCAGGTCTGGGGGCCCACGGGGGACTCTGTTGTTGTCCGTGTCATTTTGGACATGGGAGCCCAGGGTTGCCTTTTGTCTATTGTTTTGTTGTTTGTTTGTATTGTTTTGGGCAAAATTGTTTTCTTGAGCGCCTTTGGACTGCGGGACTTGGCTGGGACGAGCCAATTCGGGAAACCTTGTTGGAAGATTGGCTCCAATTTGTATCCGCACTCCCTGCAGTCAACGAGGTCGTGTTACCCCGCGCTATCCTCCCCCCTGGGAGCTACACTGCTACCATTGTTTGTGATGCGTCTTCGCACGGATATGCAGCTGTTGTTTGTCTGCGCACCGTCTGCGCAACAGGCCAGGTGAATTTGTCACTGGTCTTGGCCAAGAGCAAGGTGGCCCCCCTCCGGACGGCACTGACCACCCCTAAGTTGAATTGTCAGGGGCGGCGCGTCTTGTGCGTTTATTGAACCACGTTGCTCACACTTTGGGTGGAACTGTGGACATTCGGGCTTCTTACGCCTGGACGGACAGTCAATTGTTTTGTGTTGGTTGAAGACGTCCGTCCACTCTTTGGAGGTCTTTGTTGCGTACCGAGTGTCCCAGATTCAAAATTTTGATACGCCTTTGATTTGGAGGCACTTGCCTGGAGATTTGAACCCAGGCGCCGTGGCCTCACGTAGGTGCATGGCACCCCGCCTGTTTGCTTACCCCCTATGGTGGGGACCAGACTGGCTGACTCATCCCGAGGATGATTGGCCTCGATCGCCAGTCTTGATGTCGGGTCCTTTGCCCGGGCTCAAGGTGCTCGCTGTTGGAACAAAGGACCCTGAGTTTGTTGAGTCGATTTGGCTCCCTCGACAAATTGTTGGATTGTTTTTCTGTTGTTGAATTGTTGGTGACTGATCGTCACATTATGAACTCGCATGCCGGTTGCAATGCGCTGTTGGCCATTCTGCAGCGAGAGTTTTGGAAATTGTCGGGAGCCGTTATTAAGTTGACCCCCTTTTGGACCATACGGGTCTTTTGTTGTTTGGTTGTTGACGGTTGAGGCACTCTAGCCTTCCTTATGGGGCCCGTCACCCCCTTTTGTTGCCTAAGGAGGGCCATTTGGTTGTTGTTGTTATTGTTGTTTGGTTGTTTTGTTGTTTGTTATTGTTTTGACCCGCCAGCCTGCCCCCATTGGGGGGTTATTTTGGGGCCGCGGTGAGGGCGGTTAGGGACTCTGGCGCAGATTGTTGGGAGACACCGTTCTCACCTTTAAAGAGTTAGCTACGGTATTTTGCCGCATTGAAGCTGTGTTGAACTCGCGTCCATTGTGCCCGCTGTCTTCGGACCCGAACGTCTTGGAGGCCCTGACCCCGGGCCATTTTTTGATTGGACAGCCACTTGTCGCCCTGACGGAGCACCCTTTTGTCGATGTGAGCCAAAATTGGCTATCGCGGTTTCAGTTGGTGCAGCAGCTCGCTCAGAGTTTTGGAAGCGTTTGAGCTTGGAGTATTTGCACATCCTCCAGCAGCGCGTCAGGTGGACTGATAAAACGCAACCTTGTCGGGATTGCCAAGTGATTAGCGGACGGGAAGGCCCGTCCGGGGGGGGTAGATGTTGCGTACCGTTTATTATCTGTGCGCCTAATGGAATGCGCGTGTAACGAAGTGACATCTGACTTGTCATTTTTTGACGTTGACACTTGACAGTCTCTCTTAATTTTGCCGCTAAAAGAGGCCCGTTGCGTTTTGAGACGCCCGCGACGCTTTTGTTGAAATTAATCCCTTTAAATCGATCCGTTTGTGACAATTAGTCGTGATCCAATTGTATTAATTGTAATAACCCCCAATTTGAAGAAATAACACGGGTTTTGGACATATTTTCGATAAATAGTTTGAAGGTTAAGCAAAGTGTGACGCTGTTGGGCTGAGTGATTTGAAGACCGCATGCTGTGACCTCCTCCAGCCTAATTGGTAGCGGAATCTAACCTGAAGAATACTCGTAACGTCACGACACGATACACATACACTCACTTACATACATATCTCCAGGTTGGCACCAGAGCAGTGTCCTTCAACCATGAGGTAAGTGCTTTTGTTTGTATATTGTATCTTGTACTTGTATTGTCTGCTCCGCGTAC
Organism: Aporophyla lueneburgensis; assembly: GCA_932294355.1. Lineage (NCBI taxonomy): Eukaryota > Metazoa > Arthropoda > Insecta > Lepidoptera > Noctuidae > Aporophyla > Aporophyla lueneburgensis. The sequence goes on along the minus strand of OW028744.1, from coordinate 31,640,232 downwards.
GGCGGACAGTACGCTAGCCACTCTTGTCTCTAGAGCCCCACGATTATAACTCTTCCACTGCGCATTTGAAATCGTATTGTACGGGGTCTAGTCTGGCAGCGTACATTACATTTAAAGTAGTTGTAGATTCGAAATAAATGACAAAACAAAACAAAAATAATACTTTTAACTATTTTTAAACGCTTATGTTTTACTGTAACTAACCTAGAAATAAATAATTAAACGAACCTCAGTAGGATTACTTCCATGCCAAGGCCACTAAGCCTTTTTATTTTCCGTCCGACTAGTTCTACAGAATGTCATTTAAAAAGCTTGCTTCCACCTACAAACTGAGTTAAGAGCTTTGATAATTATCTTTATAAATAATCTGCCATAGATGCCGCCAGGAATATGATACAGACATAATTATGTTGTAAATATTGATGAAACGCATTTAATGATTTACTATATTTTAAGTGGGCTTTAGATTAGTAAAGAAACATTCTGAACCAAAAAGACACTATCGAGACAAGCGAGACATGTCAATTTCTCCGAGCCCGCTACGGCGTAGCGGGTTGCTACGGATTCACATCATTAGCTACGCTTTCGGAGCGAATCAATGTCATTTTTTTGCCGCCGCTATAGTAAAGTACGTTTTTAACCGACGAAAAACGGAGAAGGTTCTCATTTCGACGCGTATATTTTTTTTTGTTTTTTTTTTTTTTTTTATATATGACCACGCATAACTTTTTACATAGTAGTCCGATTGTGATAATTCTTATTATTTTTTATTGGAAAGGGTATACCCCGAAGGTGGTTCCATATAAATTTAGAAAACAAAATCGAACCCTAAGGGTCGAAAAACAGGGGATGTTTGATTCTTCATTCACTGATTGTAATGTTTAACTACGCATAACTTTATACAGAGTAGTTCTATTTTGATAATTCTCTTTTTATTGGATAGGGTATACCTTACCAAGTATTATTAGTACATTAGAGCCACAAATAATTATAAAATAAAAACTTTTTAACAAAAAATTAAACCGCCGAAAAAACTGAAAAGCAAAACATAATAAACCTTAAAATTTTGAGTCGGCGCTGAAAAATCAATCAAAGATCATTCAAAGCGCCGACTCATAATAGGGTTAGTAATACGCAATAAAATTATAAACGCAATTATTTAAAGTGGTAGAATTTTTTTCCTATTCTGGCATCAATATTACTTACGTTAAAATCACTGTCGCGACAGCGACTATGCTTTCGCCGTAGTCGTGAAGTCAAGACATGTATCAAGTGAATATTTACAAAAAAAAAAACCTCAGGGTGATAAACAACTAGTATTGTGGTAAGTTAATATATTTTTTGTTTACTTTTCTTATTTTTTGTATTATTTTAACGAATATGCTCAATGCTTGCGTTTTAAACACGTGGTTTACTTAAAAATATTTTTAGAGTTTATAATTTTTCATATTTCATTCTCATTTTCGCTATATTGCGTTACGCTACGAAACTGAGAAATTGTTAAGCTTAGTACACATATCAAAAAGTACGTAATCATAGTCACGTAGTAGGTACGTACGTTGGCGAATGATTTTGTAGTGAGGGTGGAAATATACCTACATATGTACCTACATACTTATTTATAGGTATACCAGTGTAGTGATCACAAATACTTAAGTTTTCTGTCTTTACCTTTACTTTAAAAACAAAATAATAAATACAATAATAAATAGTTTGTAACACAAGTCAAAAAACTTAAATGCGTTTCAGTATAATACCATGGCTCCTGTGTCAAATGCCGAAAGACAAAGAAGATAGCAGCCATCGACACCTTCTGAATTTGAAATTCTTTTCGAGTCTATCAGCTCAGTATATGGAGATTCGACACATAAGGAAAAAGCAGTTATAAAAAAATGATTTGTTACAAAGTTTGTTTTAATCATTCTAAATAAGTCTGAGAAGCCAAATATAATCACTTGTTTTATTTCTTTCAATGTGTACTATACCTTATTACATCAGTTTCGTGACGGAGACTTTCAGTATCGTTACCTATTATCAGTTTAGTTACAAAATTAAAATGGACACTTTTTCTGAGTATGACCCTATTATTCTTTAACCAGTCAATTACCGTAATTACAGACACAATTAAAAACGATTGTGTCTATACCAAATGTATCTCAGGGACTTAGAGTTTAAACAGATATTTTTTTTGGTAGCGAATCATATGTAGATCAACATACAGGCTGACACTGACGTGAAAATTGCAAAAACGAAAGAAAATTCTAATGTCGCATGTCACCGTGACGCCTCCGCCTTAATGGAAGTAATAACAGGATGATTTAGAACGACAGATTAGTTGAAGCTCATCTAGTTGGTGTTATTTTATAGACGTCGTTAACTTCTGACTGAAATGCAATAAAATGTTGTGGTGATGAAATAATGGTTAGGTAATAAAAAGCTGGTTGTGTAACTCAATGATTGTAGACAAGGAGGTAAATATTTTATCCTAAAATTAAACCGCCGAAAAAACTGAAAAGCAAAACATAATAAACCTTAAAATTTTGAGTCGGCGCTGAAAAATCAATCAAAGATCACTCAAAGCGCCGACTCATAATTTTAAGGTTTATTATTTTTCGCTTTTCAGTTACACTTTTTCTGAGTATGACCCAATAATCATAAAAATCAGGAATACAACAGTTTAAGTTCTTGTTGCATTAGATTACTGTTTCATAATATTTACGGCCCATTCTATTTAATTACCAGCGATACCCTAAGCAGATGTGGTCTGTACCTAATCTTAGCGCGTAATCGCTCTAGTTACAATCTTTGAAGCTTTGACTGGTGGCCTTAATTTATTAAGGTAGCCACAGGCAAGTCCGCTAGCAACCGACAGCCTCATTGATTAATCTGAAAAAGAAAAGACCCAAAAAAAGAACTAACTCAAGAAATTATATAGCTAAATCTTTTAAATACAATTCTGTGAAACCATATTTTTTAACGGTCGAGAATCACATTTCAATAAATAAACAACAAGTTGTATGAAACAGGAAATTGCAAAAAACTCAAGATAATTTAAATTTCGTGGTCTACCTTTTGTCGTATCCCCCTTAAAAACCTTGAGTAAAGGATTATGGCGTAATTAAAGCTTACAATCATTCAGAATAGTGTATTAAATGAGCGATAAGATCCTATGATAAAATAATACTGAGCCTTATTTATTCATAAGCTGTAAATATATTATAGAAGATATCATCATTTGGGAAATCTTTTATCTATATATTAATACGTGAAGCGAAAACTTTGGATCCCTTTTTACGAAAATTGGGCGGACGGAGGAGTATGAAATTTCGCACACTTATAGTTTATACAGAGAAGAAGTGAAGAATCCTAATATTTGTTTAAATTATGCCTAAATATACATTATTTTCAATAAATAACACGTTACACACACTACTGTTCATTACCGTGCATTTAATACACACATGCATAGATATTCTTTTGTTTATGGTCCAAATCTGTGATCCAATCGAGAACATCTGTCATTATTATTTTATGTCTATAGTCTTAGGGGGCGTCCATTAATTACGTGAGGCATTTTTGAGAATTTTTCAACCCGCCCTCCTCCCTTGGTGAGATATCGTAAGATTTTCCTCAACTCCCTCCCCCCTCCCCTAATCTCACGCGTGATTCTTCAAACCTTCTATTTGGGCTGTAAACGTGTTGGATTATTGAGAATTTTCTTAGACCAAGAATAGTTTCTTATCTCAAAAATTTATTCTCTTCACTCAAGAAAATCATTTTCTTCAAAATGGTATTCTTGGTTCAAGATTTTGGCTCTTGAGTCAAGTAATTTTTTTTTTATCAGTGTACTATTGTTGCAGATTTGGCCATATTGTATTGTAGAAATAATTTTTCATGCAATTTTACACCGTTTTCTGCGAGAAAAATAATTACGTGATATTTGCCAAGACCTCTCCTTGATAGCTTGATCCCCTGCCCCCTTGAACACCTCACGTAACTAATGGACGCCCCCTTACTGAATGTCAAGTATAACCATAGGTAATAAATGAATTTTATAGATAGGTATAACCTATTTCATTTTTAAAATCTATGATCATATCGAGAATATTTGTCTTTAATATTATTTGTATTAGCGACGATAGGAATTTAGTTTAGATATATAAGAAATATTTTTTGTGGTTTTATGGAGAGTGTCAAGTATGGCTTTAGTAAGTTTCCCATACAAAACTTAGTGTCGTGTGCAAACTGTAGAGGTTGTATGCCTCACGATTGTACAGGCTGGTTATAATTATGACATTTTGAACTGTCATAATTAATTAAAAATAATTGAGTAAATTCTATAAAAACAGAGCAAATTTCTGTGATAATTCATTTCATATCCAGCAGTTAAGAAGTATTAAGAAAATAAAGAAGAGAGTCCTGAAGAAGTATTCTTTACTCATTACACCTACGTCCTGGCCATCACCATCCGCCAGCGAACCCTCTCCACAGTAGTACAGCGTCAACAATTTGTCTATAGTGTTACTGAATGTCAAATATAATATACCATTGTAACATTTAATAATGTCGACACCTTGGGGTAGAAAGGTCGTATAAGCCATTTTTACCCAAAATGAGTTAAAAATGCAGTCTTATTCAGAATTTTTCGCTCTATCGACTGGTCTATGTGACGCTTGCAAATTCGCAAAAAAATGGTTGTTACGGCCCAGATGATTTCAAAGTCTAAACAGAGTTTTTGTTGGAATTTATGATGTAAGAACCAAAAATACTTTTTTTGCTATGATCATTGGGAGTAATGCCATATTTTTTTAAAGTACAGGTTGTAAAAGACAGTACATTTGAGTCAAGTACGGTGTACTACCAAAGTAACAAATTGCGCTTGGTTGTAAAAACCAAAGTTTAGTACGATGAAGAAACAATCCATCTTTATAAAGAATCTAAAAAAAGGAAAAGAGGAAAGGGAAAGGGAAATAAACAGAGAGATTTAAAGGAAAGGGAAGAGGAAGAATTCACGATAACGACGACAATACAAATAACGAACAAAGTTCCATACAAGGCGAAGAATTGGTATTGCGAAACTTGTATGACCATCAGCTGCCCATTGCAACTGCAAAGCAAAATAAAACGATTTAAAACATGTACGTGAAAAAGGAACCATACCAAAACCATATCAACATGAGTATTATGATAAGAAACATCCAATCATATTAGATTGTAAACATAGACTTACCCTTTTATTAATGCAAAACGAACACCAACGTTTATTTCATGCAGTATGTAATGTAAAAGTTTATTTCAGCTGGACTGTACGTGGAAGGGCCTTAGCGCGCAAGGTTAATAAACAATGCATCGTATGCACTAGATTTCGTGGTCAGACTGTACAGCCTATAATGGGCAACTTACCATCGGCTAGGATGAGACCTACTTTCCCTTTCCACTCGACTGGTACTGACTTTGCAGGTCCGTTCCAAATCTTTAGTAAAAAAGGACGAGGTAATAGAATAAGTAAATGCTACCTCTGTCTGTTTGTTTGTTTAAGTACCTGTATTACTGATTACTGATGTACAAAAAATTGTGAACTAGAAAGAAAGAAAGAACAACAACAAAACACAAAAGTATTTTTACAGTTACAATTACTGTCACTGTATCGTATCATTAACGTTGTGTTTACGTTTTCTTGAATAAAAACAACTTGATTAAACAAAAAAAAAAATTTTGATCAAAAACTACTAAATTTGATTCAATAACTGATTAAAATTGGAATTAGTTTACACAAAGGGACTAGTAGGGACAGTGGGGTATAGTGTATAATGGTTTTTGTTACCCAAGTTTACAGTAAGGTATGTAATATTCCTATAAAGTTATCATAGTTACGACTCAACATTCGAAAGGTATTGATTTTACGACTTTCTTTATTTTATGTTAGTGGTTTTTAAGCGCAATAACAACGACTTACATCTAGTTACGACTCATTACAATGTAACAACTCAAATAATTATGGGATGTATAAACCATTTTTCAGAAAAACATTGGTCGTAAATCCACGCTAACTTCTAAACTAAGAGACTGACAATACAATAAGGTTTTCCATTGCATAGAACATAACAAATTAACAAATCTCACTTAAAAGGGGCAATATACCTTTAAGAACAAAAAAGTTATTAGCCAAAATGTTTTTAAAATTTTGTTTTTTGCTCGTCCTGTAAAGTAGGGTTTATGGCTTTTACAACCTTTCTACCCCAAGGTAGCGATGTATTTCTATTCAATTGAAGTACGGTCGAATTTCGACCAATGGGCGATCACTAGTTTTATTAAATACTAGAATATAATATTGGTTCTACCGGAAAGTTCTGTCGGTTCTGGCAGTACATAAAAGTTTGTCTATTTATTTCTAAATGTCTGAATTATATTGCGTCACAATTTCTACGATATGTAGTATAAATACACGTGTTGCACAATAATTTATCATTTACTCTAGAGTAGCCGCGGTGTCAAGACGAGTGTCAACAATAAAGTTCATCTAAGGCATCGTATACTTTACGAGTTCCAGAAAGGCAATAACGCTGCTGCCGCCAGTAGGAAATATGTGTAGTGTTTTTGGGCTCGACAGTGTCTCTGAACATACATGTCAAAGATGGTTTGAGAGATTCAGAAAAGGGGATTTAAGTCTTAATGATGAACCTCGTTCTGGAAGACCATCCTTAATTGATGACGACCTTTTGGAAGCGATATTAAGAGAAAATCCATTTCTTACATCATCAGATATTGCATCGTGACTAGGCGTAGCACAGCAAACAGTTTCTGACCATATTCATAGGTTAGGATATATACTTAAATATTCCCAGTGGGTACCGTCGGAACTATCGGAAAAAAACTTGGCAGAGAGAATAACGGTATGTTCTTCACATCTTAATCGTTACAAAACTGAACCACCTTTGGATGGATTAGTTACAGGCGATGAAAAGTACATTGTACGTTGTGTACGTTGTCTAGTTTATTTAAAACCACGAGAACCTGCAACTCCTACGCCGAAATCAGATTCACACCAAATAAAACAGCTGTTATGTATCTGGTGGGATCACAAGGGACCTTTGTATTTTGCATTGCTACGGCCAAAGGAAACTATTCCCACTGAAAAATATTGCAATCAGTTAAGTAAATTAAATGAATCAATAAAAAATCTGCGACCTTATTTGGCCAATAGAAAGGGTGTGATCTTACACCACGATAATGCGAGGCCGCATATTTCAAAGACAACTCAACTTAAAATATCTGAACTAGTGTGGGAAGTCCTCACTCATCCTCCATACTCCCCAGATATTGCACCATCAGATTTTTATTTATTTCGGTCGCTAAGCGCAAATTTAAAAGGAAAAACATTTAAAAATGAAGCAGAGGTTGGTCAGCAGCAGTTGAAAGTTTTTTGGCATCAAAGAATACAAAATTTTACAGGAATGGCATTTATATGCTAGTATATAGATGGAAGAAGGTAGTAGAAAATCAAGGACAGTATGTAATTGACTAAAATATAGATAACTGCATTAAAAATTCATCACGACTTTTATTTACAAAAACCGACAGAACTTTCCGGTAGACCCAATGGAATAGAATACTTATATTTCATTAGTTAGTAAAATAGAGGGTTACATATCACTTCCAAAACATAATTTTACACGTGTTTTTCGTTGCATTTTATTTGGCGCAGTATGTCCGGGTGGGGATCTTTTGCAACCTATTGTGTAATTCTTTTCACACACAATTGAATTATATAAAACAAGTGTGACAAGTTTTGGATTTAAGATCCCATCAGGTCCTAGACCTGAAGTAACTTATAAACTAGGAGTGACTCTGCGAGTCAAAGCCTATGCTGACGGGAGAGGGCCGTTCTTTTGTGGAGCGGTGAGCCTCTCTCGGATTTGTTTATGTTATTAAATACTAGCTTTTGCCCGCGACTTCATCCGTGTCAAATTTTTGCTCCCCTGACACTTTCCGTCGCATCGATTTGCCTGCTAGTTTTCGTCCATTTTTCGTTGCTGCTCCGCTCCTTTTGAGTTATAGTGAGTCAACCTTAAAAGATAGAGAGCTCTCGCGGTTTTTTTTTTTTTTTTTAAGTGGAACAATTCCGTCATACATGATTTTTGCGTTATTTTAACCGTTTACGCAGCGCACGCAACGGAAACTCTCAAAAGGAATAAATTTACCCCGTTTTTTGCAACATTTTTCATTGATACTCTGCTCCTTTTGATTGTAGCGTAATTATAAATAGCATATAGCCTTTCTAGATAAGTAGGTAATTTTTCAATTTGAATTAGTAGTTCCTGAGATTAGCGCGTTCAAACAAACAAACAAACTCTTACAGCTAACTTAAACAGTATTCTGAAACAATATGAGTCTACCACTCATTTACAAGCTTGCACTGTTAAACAACGATATTTATACTCGTCACATCTTCAGTTTCGCTGGCTAATGTTATTTAACTCTGTATTATTTATTGTTGTTACAGGTAGTTTAGTTTACAAAATAAACATGGTAATAATTTAAAAAGAATAATCACGATAGCCGTAGTTGCGGGGTCAACTTCCCAGGGTGAGCACGCCGTGTTGGACCCATCAGACCCATGTCTCCTTGTAAACTTGACAACATACTGAAGATAAAGCAATGGAACAATCTACGTAACAGTGTTCCCAATATTAATACTGGAGTTTAGGTAAACGGCTCCCTTGACATTCTACCGCCAAAATTGCACTATTAGGAAACAGATTCATCCTTTATTCATAGCTCACCACAGACTATACATAAATAAAACAAAACCTTCCTAGTTTACCTTTCAAAGACAAATACTCTTGGGCCACACCTGAGCCTTGTTACTCTGTGGGGACTGAACAACGAGCGGTTAGCAAACTAAGTCTAAGTAATACCTTCGGCGTCGAGGAACCTTATTTGTTTGGGCTTGTCACGACATTCTCCGTAGGAAACGGGGGAGTTTGCTTTAAAATTATCCAAGTGTGAAATTCTTCGTACGGAGGACCAACCTTCTCGTTTTCTATACTTATGGGTGATCAATTTTTGATGTAGCGGCAAAAGCCATGTACTTCAGCAGACTGTGCACCGTGGTCATAGCAGTAGCCTGCGTCACTTTTTAATGTTTAAGGAACTGAAGGGTTAAACGATCTGAAGTTTTGTTAGATTTTGTAAAAGTTTATCATTTAAAATTTTGCTAACACGTTAACTGCCATGTCGGACTATGTGTCCGACCCTTTTTGTTCCATTTAGGCCTTGTCGGACTATATGACCGACAACACATACCAAATCTGAACGTGCCGTTGCTGACTGGCGGCCATGGCCAAAAAAAATTGGAAGTCACTTGAAGGCCTATCACTATCACTGACTGGCCTGTTAGTCTAGTGGTTAGTGACCCTGACTGCTAAGACTGAGGTCGGGGGTTCAATTCCCACCCAGGACTAATATTTGTGTGATGAGCATAATCATTTGTTCTGTGTCTGGGTGTAATTTATCTATAATATGTATGATACACTAATATTGTAAAGAGGAAACATTTGTATTTTTGTTTGTTTGTAATGGATAAACTCAAAAAATACTGGACCGATTTTAAAAATTCTTTCACCATTAAAAATCAACATTATCTGCAAGTAACATAGAATATATTTTATTTTAGAAAAAATAGGGGTCCGTAAGATATTTGGGTTTTTCGGACCCAAGGTGTAAAAAATCATCCAAAAAAGTTCCTTATTAATATGTCTTCGAAGTACCAGGTTTTCATAACTTGGTAGGAGCTCACCTAACATGGTTGTGTGATAGCTAGAAAACGTTTTATGTCTTCGAAGTACCAGGTTGGCATAATTTGGTAGGAGGTCATCTATCATGGGTGTGTGGTAGCTAGAAAACGCTAAAAGTACCAGTTTGTCATAGCTTGGTCTAACATGGGTATATGGTACTTGGTGCTCTTTGCTTTGTGATGGTGGGATTTGATAAGTTAACACAACATTTATTGATTCTGAGGCGGTACGAAGTTCGCTGGGTCAGCTAGTTTAGAAATATATAAGTATGTTTATCAGTTGTCTGGTTACCATATTACAGGCTCTGCCTAGTTTGGGATCAGTTAACTGTGTGTTGATTGTCCTAAGATATTATTATTATCATCATTTCAGCCGTACTGGCTTGTACCTACAATTGATCTCACAACTTTTTGCGGTAGACGGATCGCGTTGCGAGTCTTGGATATATTTATTTTTTGTAGTTAAAAACCCAAATACTGAAACTAAATCTATACCACAATTTGTGATCGGATTTGTGTGTATAACTGCGGTTTCGAAGGTCCCTAAATCATCAAACCTCATTATATTCGATTCTTCATTCAATGCAGTTTAATTGACAACTGAGTTTGCCAACTGATTTCATTCATACCATTGACCATTTTACAAGTAATTTAAGAAGATACTGATTGTACCTTTATATTCCATGTTCCATTAGGTAGGTACTAGGTACTTATTTTAGGTACGTAGTCCTTAATCGAATCTAACTAAACTAGGCTGTGTTGTCCCACTACAGGGCCAACGCTTTCGTCTCCCTTTTCCACACAATTATGTCTTATCTATGCAAATATAGGTAGCGCAGGTGATGAATAATTTAACAAACTATGAAATTTAAACACGGGTCTCAATTTAACCTGCTGTAAGATCACTAAGATCACAATTTCTTCGCTTGACTGAGACACGGCGCACTTATTTATAAGTATCGTATAGATGGGTATATTAAAGGGGTCATCGTCTGGGACTTACTGTACGTACCTATGTATACTCACAATTTACCGACTTATTTATCTTTAATATTTAGGCATAGTAAGTGGCAAAAAATTAAATGAACTACATAGTTACTTTATACATACAGGATTTTGTAATTTACTTATTCAGACGAAACTAAAATTACGGAATGTTTTAGTTTTTTCTTGCTATAAACTTATGTGACTGCTAGAAATACTTTAGAATTTTTATGATCCATGAGTCAAATGTCAGTAAGACACTCGTGTTACTGACAGCTTATGAAAAGACAAGTTGTCGTAGTTCTTAAACTAAAGGTTTCAATTGAATTTTATTTAAGAACTTTATCTAGTTATATTATGCCCTCTTGCTTATTGAAAATTCAGGTTTCTAGCTTTATCCACACCGAAGTTACAAGGAGTCGAAAATCTCCTGAATGTCTTTAAGTAAAGGACGATACCTTGCTTGTCAACTTAACATACAAGCTATCAATCAACATCATTTGCTTTGCAGTTTTTGGTTAACATTAATAAGAAGAAAAAAAAACATTAAAAGAAAACCGGAAAATAAAGATTTTAGCATTTTAAACCAATGAAAAAAGAAACTGAAACGCAAAGAAGAGGCTCCGTAAGTAAAGATGGTTATGCATCCCCGGACAAATCCCGGCAAGCGTAGCTTAACCCCGAACCGGTCCCGGTCCCTTCAGGATGCTGTTGCGACTGCTGCGGCGTTGTAGTGCTTCGGGCATGTTTGCCGAAGCTCGCGCAGGTGGTTTTCACGCTATCATGCGTAAAAAAACGGCTTCCTTGCTACAGCGTTTGCGTAACACTCGGAACGGCATCCTGAATATGATTGATAACAGGCCAGACTGTCCTATACAACGGCACTGGGTGGAAGTAGCTATAGGTATGTACAAGTAAATAATGTCACCACTTTACGTCTTGCCTTTGACGTACTTATGGAGCTTCCACACTGAGCCTTGAAGGCGGGTTTAGTCAATTTCAGCCTTATTCATAAAAATCTCGCTAATCACTGATTAGCCACTGTTTAGTTAAGCAAATGGTTAGCCCTTAAGTAATGATTAACTTTTCTTTATTCATAAAGGCTAGTTAGCAGATGATTAGTTACGACACGAAATAGAGGGGAAATTATGCGTGCAGCACAGATTATAATCAATATAGTTGACTAAAAAACCGAATTAAAAGTATAAAGTTGTCATAACCACGATATTTGTATCTGTGGTGCCTTTGACAGACCAAAGTCAACAATGTCATCGGATATTTCAATTTGAATAAAATAATTTAATACGTTTATATCATAATTATTTCATTGTTTTTGCGATGGTAGCAATACAATATAATTAGCTCTAATGGCTGGAGGATACAGGTATTTATTTCTGATTTTATATCCTTAAACTGACCAAATTAATGTTAAAAAGCCGTAGCCCATAATAGCTATGTATTTGCATGTCCCCTAAGCTTGTTTACATGAATATACTCTTTTAACATATAGGTACTTGTGTCTATTCTATATTACTTCCTATTGCTTATGTACTGGGGTTTCAGTGTATTTTAATAAAATTAAAAAAATCTTGTTTACAGTTGAAAGTTTGACGAAGCACCAATAATACTATATAACCTCGGAAAGACGGCGAGGGCGCAGAGCATGCTACGTGAATAAGATGAGGAATGAGAGTGCCATGAGAAAAGAATAGCACCACTATAAATGATTAGGAGGAAGAATAATTGGGAATAAAAAATACGAATTTATAACAAAAATGTAGCTTTATTAAAATAAACGTAATTGTTGCTTGGCTAACTAACATGGCTACTCTGTATTTCATTTCGTAGGCGATCAAGTACGGTGTCATCCAACATATGATTACGCTGGATGACCCATACCTGATCCGATAGTCGTTGGGTTGAAACATTGACAGTTGGCTCAAGCGCCTGAAAAAGAGAGAGCATCTGAACATGGTACGCGGTCAGATTGTTTCCCCCCTCTGTAGCCCCATAGTATGAGCGCATGATATTCTCATTGATAGATCTTGTCCATCTCATGCGCTGGCCAACACTAGCAAAATACAGAAATGTGTGGAAAAGGGAGAGGGAGGCCTTTGCCCTGCAGTGGAACAATATAGGCTAGTTATATTAGATAGACAGAATTGTTGCTTATGAAATATCTCATGTTATTTGAGCAAGACTGCCACAACATGGCTTTTCTTCAGTTCTGTGCCTTGGAACTGGCGTCAAAGAATGTGAGGGGCCTAAAACCTACTGAGCCTCCTCCTGTTTGAGCTTTCCCTAAAAATCCTTTATCACGTTTACTTCGCTTAAGGAATATGCACCTAATATGGAATTAATCTCATCGCAGATGTAAACAAGCCTTGTAGGTTTTCCTCCGTCTATTTCCCGTCGGCGCGTAGCGTTTCAAAACTATCTATCTATTTCTTTTTTATTTATTTTTTCTCCTGTACTATTCCGAAATCCCATAAATATTGTTAAAATCAATATTTAATAAGGCACAATTAGTTATTAGGGACAAAATAACCTTGAAGCACACAATAACCCTGTTGAACCGATCAGCTGATTCAAATAAAATCCGCCATCTTGCCTCTTAGCATCCTCTTAACAAGCTACCAGTGGTGTTTAATTTTGACAGCTTTTAATCAAATGGTTAGCGACTACTTAGCGCTAAATAGCGTTTATGAATAAGAATTTCACTAATCAGTTGCTTAGCAATTGATTAAAATTTAAGAGTCGTTTATGAATAAGACTGTTTAATTGTATTTTGTGTCCTTATAACAATACTAATATAGGCTTTAAGTACTTTCTGTTACTACCATTACTAAACAACGGGTCCACCCTTTATGGCAGAATTTTTTTCGTCATAATTTTATTTTGCATAACAGCGGATGGCATAAACTTCATTTCGCAGAAAATCGTTTGGCATACACTCATTTATCATACATTTACAACGCATAATTTTATAAGTCAGAATCATCTTTAGGCATAAATTTTATTCCATAATAATTAAAAAGTAGAACCATCATAATCAGAAAGTTCGCAGTCAGAATAGTCTCTTGGCATAATTTCATATCGATAGTTATTAAAAGGCAGAACTATCATAACTCAGAAACTTTAAACTTAGAATCATCTTTTGGCATACATTTCATATCGAAGAAGCATGCAGCATGCAAACAAGCATACAGCATGCAAAAAAGCATGCAGCATGCATGCAAGCATACAGCATGCAAGCAACCAAGCATGCAGCATGCAAGCAAGCATGCAGCAAACAAGCATGCAGCAAGCAAGCATGCAGCATGCAAGCAAGCTCACAGCATGCAGGCGAGCATGCAACATGCAGCATGCATGCTTTCTGTCACGGCTCCGGCGCTGCGGGGCTCCGGCCGTCCCACGCGAGCTCATCGTCGCAGATGGTTTTACGGTCGCCGCCGCAACTGAGGCTGGCCGGCGAAGCCGGCCAGCAAGCCGAAGCCTCACCTGCTTCTCAGCTCGCGGGCCGCCTTGCCACTCCGCGCCTACGCGGGCTTTTTTTTTTTTTTTCCAGGATGGGAAATCATCAAATGACTTCTCCCGCTCTGGGCGGAGCGGGAGGGCGTGTCAGACTTTTACTGACTAAAACCCACCCGTGTTCCATCAGTTGCCCATGTGCCAGGGTCACGGTATCTCTTTCGAACAATCACGCGACCCCGGCAGGCATCGGTCCTAGTAGACCCCCACACTGCCGCTGACATCTCTTTGAGGCGCGCGTGGAACACTGCGCGCCGTCGACCCGAGCTTGGTCCTTACCGGGCGGCGAGCTACCCATTGCTCGCCACCCGCAAGCTCGCGCCTACGGTGGCCGGGAGTCCGCTATTGACTCCCGACGCCCGGGGCGTCTCCTCCTGCGGCGGCTAGGGACGTGAGGGCGCAGAGACTGCCACTCCCTCACGCGCCCCGCCTCCTCCTTCGCGAGCATTACTGCTTCGCAGAAGGAGGTGACGGCTTCCCATTCCCTCTCGCTCCGTACCATGGCTCGCACCAGGGCCGGACGCGAGAGGTCGCCGCCGCCGATCGCCTCCACGAGGACACGGCGGTGCTCCGCCCAGGCAGGGCACACCTCCACCGTATGCTCCACCGTGTCCTCCAGACGATCCTCGCAATGGAAACACCCGGACGTATCCTCCCGCTTTATCCTGAACAGGAACCCACCGAAGCACCCATGCCCGGTGAGAACCTGCGTCAGGTGGAAGGTGAGGACGCCGTGGCGCCTCTCTATCCACTCCTCAAAGAGGGGACTTACCGCCGCAATTGTGGCGTGCCCAGCACTGGGTTGCGACAATCGTACCTGCCATGTCGCCATGAGATCGCACCGGAGCTCTGTCCGCCGTGCCGCGATTTGTCGCGGCAGCGGAGTTTCGCCCCGGCGTTTCGCCTCCTCGCGCCACTCCCACATGTGCGCGAGGACCTTTGCCTCCAGATCCCATGGCGGCACTCCGGCAAGGAGGCTCGCCGCCTCGCACGAGACCGTGCGGTATCCCCGGATTAACCGGATGGCCATGACCCTCTGGGCCGCAAACAGCCGGCGCGCTGGGCGCAGTCTCAATGAGGGTGCCCACACCGGTGCCCCGTAGAGGGCCATGGACCGCAGCCTACGCGGGCTTAAATTACACTCTAGGGGTAGGGCAGACAAGACTACGTGGAGTCGGTTCTGCAGCGATTCGTTTCTGTCAATAATTTTTGTAGCACAACATATAGGTACTGACTTTTTGAGACACTATTTCATTTTATTTAAGGTTAAAATGCAATTTAATAGAAATGAAAATATGCCTAACAGAATTATTCTAAATGAAATTCTGCCGCTTCATATTATGCCAAGTGAAATTATTCCAAATAATCATTGCTCTTAATAATTGTTATGCTAAACGAAATTATGCGGAATTTTAAGTCGGCCAAAGGTAATTATGCGAAATAAAATTCTGCCATCTTAAAAGTATGCCAGCGTAAAGTCGAGCATATCAGTCGTCAGCTGATCGCGATCGCGTTCGGGTATTTGTATTCGTGCGCACGGAGGGCATTGACCTTTATTGAAAATGACCTCTAAAGTGTTAAAGTGCAATAACTGTAACCTAGTTGTTAATGAAGTGCTATCATTCATTCAAAATAAAATGGATGTAATGGATGAAGAAAGCCTCGTCGCTGTATGTGCATCTGCCTTTTCGGAGGAAGATATTAAAGAAGCAAAAGCACTGCTTTTTGAATCGGTAGCGCAGCGTAGTGTGTTACGAAAGGGTGATCGTAAAACAAACAAAAACTTGTACGATATAATAACCCTTCTGAAGGAAACGGATCCGGAAGAAATACCCGTTTTTGTTGCCCGAGATCTTCAGAAGCTACCGCCGGTAACTTTCGACCACATTGATGTGACTAGACTACTGAAGGACATTGTTTTGATCCAGAAAGAACTGCGGGAGATACAGGAGAAGTGTTATACCAATGTTCAATATGTGACGGTAGATGAATTTAAACAACTAAAGTTCGAAATTGATAGTATGAGGGCAGAACAGAAAAGAACGAGCAATATTGAGCCGAATGTAAATACGAAGAGGGGTGCTTATTGCATGCAAGATAGTTTTAATTGTAATAGCGGACCGATGGGCTTTATGCACTGTACGCAAAGGTCAGTGACCGAACATGTGTCACCAACAGCTCAAGCACAAGTAAAGGAGTTGTCCAGAGAGTCTTCAACTGTACTGTCTCCCTCCTACGCGAGCAGAGCGAGATGTACATCTATCTCGCTCAGGCAACGCGCGTCATCGGAATCATCACAGTCAGGTGTGCGCGTGGAGGCCACCGGTAAGTCAACTGCGGTTTCGAACGGTGCGAAATCAGCGTTGTCCCCGCCCAGTGAGGCGCCGGCGCCGTCATCGTATAAGCAGCCGGCGCAAGTGGTGGGGTGCGGGCAACAGAGTACCGTTAGATGCGCGCGTAATGTAAGTACAGTGGATCATACCGCAAATGTAATTAGCGTGGATGGGCAGAGAATGGAAAAGGAAGGCGACGAAGGGGAATGGATTGAAGTGACAAAGCGTCGCTCAACGAGATTTAAAGGGAAACAAGGATGTGCTCCGGTAGACTCGTCGTCAAAATTTAGAGCCGCTGACGTAAAAATTCCATTGTTTATATACAATGTTTCTAAGGAGACTACGGAAAAAGATATTGAAGATTATATCATGGCGAAAACTAGCATTTTAGTGGCACCAGAAAAAGTACCCATGAAGTACTCAAAGGAATATGACTCATATAAATTTTATATTCCTAGAAGTAAGTTAGACTTATTTGTAAAAGACGATTTTTGGCCAAATGGAATATTTTTTAGAAGATATATAATATTTAAGGATAGACAGAAGTACTTAGCCACTAGAAAGGAGCGGGAAGAAAAACGTCAAAATGGTTGCGACAAATAGATTACTTAAACTATTGAGTTTTAATTGTAGGTCTATAAAGAGATCAGTAGACTGTGTAAAAAAAATGTGTGACACTGCGGATGTTATTGCACTACAGGAGACGTGGCTGCTACCTCATGATCTGTCCTATCTCACGGATATCCATTGTGATTTTGCGGCGGCGGGCGTCTCAGGGGTAGACACTGCTGAAAGAGTGCTGCGGGGAAGGCCCTATGGTGGGGTTGCCCTTCTATGGCGAAAGAGTGCATTTAGTGACGTCGAGATTATTAAGTGTAATAGTGTACGTATCTCGGCAATCAAATGTGTGAATCAGTGCCAATCAATGTTAGTGTTCTCAGTGTATGTGCCTACGGACTGTCAGGACAACCTATCTGAATTTACTGCGTGTCTCTCGGAAATAAATGCGGTAATTGATGATTATAATGTAGATACAGTATTTATTATGGGTGATTTTAATGCGCATCCGAAGGAATTGTTTTTTAACGAAATGTTAAACTTCTGTAAGGAACAAAGTTGGTCGTGCGCTGACGTAGATTTGTTACCAAGTTGTCTGAACACTTACACGTACTTGAGTGAAGCTCACGGAACTGTTAGATGGTTAGACCATTGCCTGGTTACGTCAATGGCATTTCAAACAATTGAAAGTATTAAGGTGTTGTATGAAGTTTCATGGTCAGACCACTTCCCGCTATAAATAACATGTAATCTTAAGACTATACCTAGTAAAACTGTTGTAAATAGAGAAATAGATAACAGAATATTATGGGGGATACGAAACGATGAGCAGATTTGTCAATATAGGGAGCTGTGCAATGGGGCACTACGTAATATAGACTTTCCAGTGGAATTGCGGGACTGCTGTGACTATATATGTGACAATGTAGATCACAGGCACATAATTAACACATTGTACGCTAATATTAAGTCTATCTTGTGTGGTGCCTCTGAGAAAACTCGAATTGCCAGTAATATTAGTAAAAAGACATGTATTGTAGGGTGGAACAAGCACGTAGGTGAATCACACAGGAAGGCTCGGCTTAGTTTCATGAATTGGGTTTTACAGGGGAAGCCACGCGCGGGGCTCCAGTATTTGAGTATGTGTGAAACACGAAAAGAGTTTAAGAAGAAATTGAAATGGTGCCAGGATAACTCCGAGCAAATAAAAATGGACATCCTGGCGGCAAAACATGAGGCTAAAGACTTTAGTAGTGTTTGGAAAAAAACGGGGCACTTGAATCCTAAGCCGAGTGTTCCTGTGAGCGTTGACAGTGCGGTGGGGCACCAAGATATTGCAAATGTTTTTAAAGATATGTTTACTGTAGACCCACTGCCATGTGTAAGTAATAATTTAAGTAAACCAGACGTCAGACCTGGTGAGGAGTACGCTCGAGTTATGCCAGATGACGTGAAAAATGTCATAAAAAAGATGAAACGTGGAAAATCACCAGGTCATGACGGTATAAGCATTGAACATCTGCGTTATGCAGGTGTACATCTGCCCAGGGTCTTGAGTCTGTTGTTTAATTTTTGTATAGGGCATTCCTTTATTCCTGATGACATGATGAAAACAGTAGTAGTTCCAATTATAAAAAACAAAACCGGGGATCCATCTGACAAGCATAATTACCGCCCAATATCATTAGCCACAACCATGGCGAAGGTCCTCGACAGTCTCATGAACGCGCAGCTGAGCGAACACCTTCAGATAAATGACTTGCAGTTTGGCTTTAGACCCAACCTGTCAACGGAAATGGCAATTATGTGTCTGAAACAAATTGTAAGGTACTATACCGACAGGAAGACACCAATATACGCGTGTTTTCTTGATCTTTCGAGGGCCTTCGACCTGGTGTCTTATGATGTTCTTTGGCATAAACTGCTTGAAGAGATCACTGTGCCGAGGGAGCTAGTATCTCTCCTTAAATATTGGTACAGTAATCAAAAGAATGCTGTCAGATGGGTCAACACACTGAGTCAGGAATATCATCTGAAATGCGGTGTTAGGCAGGGCGGGTTGACCTCCCCGAGTTTGTTTAACCTTTTTGTTAACCAGCTGATTGGCAGGCTCAGCGGAGCCATGGTCGGATGCTCAATAGATGGAAAAATGATCAACAATATTAGTTATGCGGACGACATGGTTCTGTTGAGCCCGTCAGTGAGTGCGCTTAGGACACTTCTTAGCATTTGTGAATCGTATGCCCTGTCACATGGACTCAAGTATAATGCAAGTAAGAGTGTTCTCATGCTATGCAAAGCAGGGAACAAGGCCCCTTCAAACGTGCCGCCAATTAAGATCGGTGGAGCGGCAATAGTGAGAGTGGCTAAAGTTAAATATTTGGGTCACATGCTGACAGATCGGCTACAGGACGATGAAGACTTAGAGAGGGAAAGGAGGGCGTTGGCAGTCCGCTGCAATATGTTGGCCCGCAGATTCGCACGATGTACCACAGATGTAAAACTGTTACTGTTTAGAGCCTTCTGTCAGTCTTTCTACACGTGCAGTCTGTGGATCAACTTTACGCGGCGGGCTTACAACGCCCTACGTTTTCAGTACAATGACGCTCTGAGGGCAGTGTTGAGAAAACCTCGGTACTGCAGTGCTTCCGCAATGTTTGCGGAGGCTTCCATCGATGATTTCTTCTCCATCATTAGGACAAGAACTGCATCGATGATGGGCAGGGTCCGTGGTAGCACCAACATTGTCCTCAGAACGTTAGCGTGCAAAATCAACAGTCCGTTTACTGTGTACTGGGCAAGTGTACACCTGCACAGAAATAGGAAATAGACTTAGTTATTATTGTGCACCTTGTTTTGTTTACTAACAAATTACTAACACCCTTTTATTATTTTATTATTTTCTTTGTGTGTACTACTAACAACCCTACTAACGCTATCTTTGTAAAATTTATGGACGTATGTCTGAAATAAAGATAAATTATTAAATTATTATATAAACATTCGGCCAAACAATGATTATGCTAAACATTTTTTATGCCTTACAAATATTCGTTTAAATAAGATTATGCCAAGTGTGTTATGCCAAATAAAATTCGGAGCATCAAGTTTCTGCCAGATAGCGGGAACCCCTAAACAACCTATGGACTGTTCATGTCTGAAATAAAGTTTTTTTTTTTTAACCAGATGGTCTTCTAGAAATATCAGCCGCACGGGTCGATACCCGTGCGGCTGATATTTCTAGAAGAAAATTAAAATACCTATCGGTAATCTTAAATCAAGGCGAATCGTGTCTCGCCTCAATGTGAAACTACCAGAGCTTTATATTCGTAACCAAGTGAACCAATCACAACAAGTAATCTACATGAGATTTGGCAGCAGAATACCTGATTTTAGTAACCAGGGATAAGGCGACATGATTTTGTGGAGACAGTTTTATTACCTAAAGAAATATCAGTATCGGAAATCGTACATTTGTCGTTCACGACCATTACCTCTTAGGTGTAATTATCAAGGTGTGGTGAGGTGAACTGTGAAGGTCGATCACAAACAACGGTTTCTGATCGACCATCAAGGTCCATGATCGATCTTGACAGTTCAAAATTACACAAAGGGTAAAAGAGTAAAAAAAGACAAACAGAATATAAAGACCTACCGTAAATCCACTAAAACGAATCATTCTCGTATGTTACGTGGTTATATCTATCTATATTGATTTTTCTGTAACTAGAAAACCACAAATTCAGGTATTTACCACGAAGTACATACTTAAGAGACTATTTGATCTTGCTTTTTACTTTTATAAAAGCCTTCCAAAATCTTTTGTGTAACTTGCTAAAGCAGATAAAAGCAGTTACATGAATTCATGAAGTAAGGTTTCCATTTAAAAGGAATTTAAGCGTAATAATGCTTGGCAAATACATTTGTACGCAGGGCATGTCATTTACTTGGGAAAGTAATTTCTCAGAAGAGAAAGGTAGGTAATAGACGTGCACGCGTTATGGAGTTCAGGAGGGAGGTGAGGGGGAGCTGGGAACCTGTCATTCTGTTAGGCGGAAACGTTAGGAGTCAAATAAGTAAGCATTGATGTACACATGGGTACAAAAGATCACACGAGTAAATGTTGGATCGAAACCTAAACAAAAAGGGAAGTGTAATTTCTCATTGGAAAAGTATAGCAATACGACGAAATGAGTAGAAATTTAATGCACAATTTTTTTTACGAACTAACAATATTATGTTGTCATTGGCCTTAATTCACTATGTTTTATCACGAGTAGCTATGCACTTATAACTGTAGGTAACTTCTATAAGCAAATAAAGTAGTCTTTTCCGATATCAGGGAGTCTTACAAAACAAGACAATTTATTGCATAGAGAAAGCAGTAAGGAAGAATATAAATAAGCAATATATTTGCGCGGCGACAACGGCAATGATTGTCGTCTTCACAAATCAAATGATACCTCATTCGTGAACATTCTCTATCTGACCAATCGGAATAAACTAGTACATCATTTGAGAAAATTGGTTTCATATCTGATAAATTATTGTGGGAAATATTAAAGTAATCTGGGACAAAAGGCAAATAAGACAGACTAGATAGTATGTAGTATTGTTGATTTATAGTTTACTGTGGATGGAAGATCTAGGTCACATGAATACACGTAACTTTCAATCCTAGTGGACGTATTATACTTGACAATCAGATTGAGTACACACCTCAGTTGTCTTGTCTTTGTTTATTAGCATCTTATTAAATAAAAAATATTTTTCGTCAGAAGTTGAGTTACCATCTTATCGATAAAAACACAACATTTTTCACTCATTTATTTAACTTTTGTAAGCATTATAGCTAAGTGTGCCCGTTACTATATATTAAATTATAGATATTGTGGTCTTGCAAACTGTAGAGAGTTAGTGAATCAAAAGATATTGCTCTTCCAAACTGACATGCTCCACCAGGATCACTGGTCACTGTTCCAATCACCTCGTCGAGACCCGAGGCGTTGATTGATGGCGCAGATGTCTTCAGCCAGTCACTCCTCTCCCCCTCTCCCCGTCAGCTGGCTCCTTGTTACACGTGATTAACTTGTAATTAAAGTTGCTCGTTTATTTGGTTTAGCGATGATTACAGTAACACGATCATGATCAGCAAACTTGACAGGTTTCTGTCTTGGAAGTACACACGGAACGGTTTACCCTTTAAAGCCTATGATGCGGGTTTATTTGCGGGTTTATTGCCTGTGACATACCATATAATTGAGGCAACAATTTACACACACCATCTAAAAAGCACATACGATTTTTACACAATACGGGCAAGTTTGTTGCCATACATAATTATCTGGTATATGTAAAAAAAACAAATGTGTGCCCTTAGTGTGTAGTTTAAACCTTTTAAGCCCTGTCTG
The DNA here is from genome assembly GCA_932294355.1 of Aporophyla lueneburgensis. NCBI lineage: Eukaryota > Metazoa > Arthropoda > Insecta > Lepidoptera > Noctuidae > Aporophyla > Aporophyla lueneburgensis. The sequence goes on along the minus strand of OW028744.1, from coordinate 31,617,619 downwards.
TAGGCCTTAATGTATTAAGACAGAGAAGTCCGGTTAAGCACCCGACGACCTCCTAAGTTGACCTGCTAAACCCCCCCCCCCCCCCCCTAAAATTTACACGTACAGACATTAATACCTTCAGTAAGAGTGTATTAATCGTTGCTGCTCTTTGAGGCAGCATAATTCTAAAAGAAACGTACACTGACGTGCAACTCTTTGTTTAGACGAGAAAAAACTTACATGAAATAATCGCCTTGCAACAAGTCCCATGCAATGATTGAATATCGAAACTTGCATTCAATTATTGTATGCCATTTATAATATTCTGAAATGATTCATAATATTATTTAGAGTGTGGTACCGGACATACAGAATAGCACCACCGAATTTCTTCCCGTGGGTGTAACAGGTGACTCAGGGACTTACTAAACAATGACTGGCCTATTAGTCTAGTGGTTAGTGACCCTGACTGCTAAGACTGAGGTCGTGGGTTCGTTTCTCACCCAGGACAAATCTTGTGTGATGAGCACAATCATTTGTTCTGTGTCTGGGTGTGATTTATCTACAATATGTATGTATTTAGAAATATATAAGTATATTTATCAGTTGTCTGGTTGCCATAGTACAGGCTCTGCCTAGTTTGGGATCAAATAACGGTTTGTCCAAAAAAAAAAACATTTTATCACCATACTGCGATCGCAAACCCGCCTGCCAAGCGTGGTGGTTATAGCAAACTGCCCCATGTTGAGAGAGGCCTATATCCAGCAATGGACGTTTTACGGCTGAAATTATGATAGATTTTATGTTTATAATTTGAGACTATTTATTTAACACTAGCTCCTGCCCGCGACTTCGTACGCGGATCCTGTTGCTTATGCCAGCTGTAGTATATTCATATTATAGATTGAGGGTACCTAAATATAAATGTTTGTACGCACACCTTACATAGAAATAAAGCAGTCATTATCTAGCAAGATCGTGTTTCACTTCATGGTGACAGCGGTAAATAATAATTACGCATTCAGAAGTAATAAATAGACGAAAATCAAGTCGTATTTGTGTTGTGTGGTGATAAACAGTACGTGATATTATGGAACACGCGAGACCGCCGGCCGAATTAATTTTAGAAGGTGGTCCGGTAAACCGAGCTGACGCGTGGCGAAAGTGGCTCAAGCAATTTAAGGTTTTCCTAAAGGCTTCAGGAGTGTACATTTAAGGTTTTCCTAAAGGCTTCAGGAGTGTACAAAGAAGACAAAGATGTACAAGCCAGTTTACTTATTAACTTAATAGGCGCTGATGGATACGACATATATTCCACTTTTAGAATAAAAGTGGAAGGAAAAGAGGATGATATCGATGTATTGATCAAAAAATTCGATGAGCACTTCGGTACAAAAACGAATACCACGATGGCAAGATTCCGATTTTTTACACGGAATCAGATGGAAGGCGAAAACATTGACGCATACGTAACAGCACTAAGATTACTATGTCAACATTGCACGTTTGAACATTTAGAAGACGATTTAATACGTGATCGTATTGTCTGTGGAGTAATCGACACAGGTGTCCGTGATAGATTACTCAGAACGGATGAGTTAAGTTTAGAAAAAGCTGTAAAGATATGCCAAGCCAGCGAGGTATCTAGCGAAGAAAACCGTCATATAGAAAAAACTAAATGTAAGGAGCAAAACGGCTCAGTCGACGCGTTATTAAGTACGCGCGCACCGAGGCACAGCGGAGCCGCGGGGACTGCAGCGGCGGCGGCGCGAGATGAGCGAGGCCGAGTTCGCGGTGCGCCTGCGACGATGCCGCGACACGGCGGGAGCGCGTATCCACATGGTTTAGCGGCCGGGAGCACCGGAGCGTCGGCGGGTCGCAGATTTGATTCCGTTTCAAATCGTGATACGGTTGCAAAGTGTTGTAGTGCCTGTGGTGGCGTTCACGACGATAACGGACGATGTCCAGCGCGATTTGCAAAGTGTTTCTTGTGCTATAATAAAGGTCATTTTAAAAATATGTGTACGGCAAGAGGTAATAAGCGTGTGTATGAAATACAGGAGAGCGGTGATGGAGACGATGATTTATATTATGTGTCAACCTTGGGCAGAACTTCACAACATAAAGACAGTAAGTGGTTTGAGCAATTAATTTTAGTTGACAATGGAAAGAGCGAAGTGTTTAAACTTGATACAGGTTCGGATCTAAACATGTTATCAGTGTTTGTTTTTAATAAATTAGGATACTCAGTAGATAACATTAAACCATGTTGCATAAGAGCGCAGTCTTTTTGTGGGAATTATATTCCAATATTAGGTTCATGTCATATGTTGTGGTCATATAAAGAAAAAAATTTTTTGATAAATTTTGTTATATCTAGTGATCGTTGCCAAAGTATTTTGGGAAAAAATACCTGTGAAGAATTAGGATTAGTCAAGAGGGTATATACGGTAAAAATAGATAATTATAATGATTTATTTCATGGAATTGGCAAATTACCAGGTAAATACAGAATCATTTTAGAAAACAATGCAAGTCCTTCAGTCTGCCCAGTCAGGAAAATACCCTTAGGGATTCGGGATAAATTAAAAAAGGAACTCGATAGTATGGAGCACATGGGGATAATTCAAAAGGTATCTCATCCGACAGCGTGGGTGAATGCAATTGTGTTGCCGGCCAAGAAGGATGGTAGTCTGCGCGTGTGTCTCGACCCGCGGCCGCTGAACCGAGCAGTGCGTCGCGCACACTACCCTCTACCTACACTTACTGAGATTGCCGCAAAATTAACAAATGCAAAATATTTCAGTAAACTCGATACCCGGTCCGGGTTTTGGATGATTGAATTAGATGATGACAGTGCGGATCTCTGTACATTTGGAACACCATTCGGGAGATATCAATTTTTACGACTACCTTACGGCGTCAACTGTGCGAGTGAGGTATTTCACGGAAAAATACGACAGCTGTTAGAAGATCTCGATGGGGTTGATTCATTTGTAGATGACATAATTATTTGGGGGACGACTAAAGAAGAACACGATGATAGATTGATAAAATTGCTAGATAGGGCTCGGAAAATAGGAATAAAATTTAATAGAGAAAAGTGCGAGTTTTGTGTAGAAAAGGTTACGTATCTGGGACATATCTTTAGTAAGAAAGGTATGCAGATTGACACAAATAAGATAAAAGCAATTAATGATATGCCAGAACCAAAGGATAGGCCATCTTTAGAGCGATTTCTTGGTATGATTAACTACTTATCAAAGTTTATTCCCAATTATTCGCAAAAGGCAGGCCCCCTTAGAAACTTGCTGAAAAAAGGCAATGAATGGGTTTGGGACAGTATACATGCGTCTGCGGTTCAAAAATTGAAGCAGGCGGTGACCAGCGCGCCGGTGTGGCGCTGTACTCAAGTGACCGGCCAGTCGTGGTCACTGTTGATGCTAGCTCTTCGGCTTTAGGTGCAGCGCTATTACAGGACGGCCGTCCGGTTGAGTTTTCCTCCCTCACGATGACTGACACACAAAGGCGATACGCGCAAATTGAAAAGGAAATGCTGGCGATCGTATTTACATTGGAAAAGTACCATCAATATGTGTATGGGAAGAAAGATGTAATTGTGGAAACAGATCACAAGCCTCTGGAGGCTTTATTTAAAAAAGGTTTGGATGCGGTGCCGGTTCGCTTGCAAAGAATGATGCTGCGCGTGCAACGCTATGAGTTCACGGTGGTATACAAACCAGGAAAATTTATGTACGTAGCCGACACATTATCAAGAGCAGCCTTACCAGAACTTATGCATGATAAAGTGACATCAGAGGTGAAGGATCAAGCATGTTTTCTCATAACAAACGTACCGTTTAGCGACAGTAAACTCAGCATGGTCAAAGAGGTCTCACAAAGGGATCAAGAATGCAAATTACTAAAGTTTTATATTCAAAATGGTTGGCCAAGATATAAAAAGGATTTAAATGAATCGATAAAAATACATTGGGCATATAAAGAGGAATTTCAGCTAGTCGATGGAGTGATCTTTAAAAAACCACTTAGTCTTCATACCACATGACCTGAGAGGTGAAATGATATCCCGCGTTCACGAAGGGCATCTAGGAATTGACCGATGCAAGCGTCGTGCGCGTGACGTTATGTTTTGGAGCGGAATGTCACGTGACGTGGAGCAGGCAGTGCGTGCTTGCGCCACCTGTGCTGAGCACGCAGCGCGCAACGCGAAGGAGCCTATGATACTGCATTCAATTCCAGATTTACCATGGCGAAAGGTTGGCGCAGATTTATTCATGTGTGACCGGAAGAACTTCTTAATTATAGTTGACTATTTTTCTAATTTTATCGAGATAAGTGCTATAACTAATATTGGATCCAGAGCTGTAATTGCTGCGATGAAAGATCAGTTTGCGAGACATGGGATTCCTACGGAACTAATTACGGACAATGGTCCGGCATTTAGTTCCAGTGAATTCAGAAAATTCACGGAAGACTGGTGTTTCAGACATACAACATCATCGCCCAATTACGCACAGTCTAACGGACTGAGTGAGAGAGCTGTAAGGACAGTAAAAAGTATCATAAAAAAAACACTAAGTACCGGTACAGATTTTTATTTAGGGTTGTTAAATTTTAGAACAACACCGAGGGATGGAATTAGTGCTCCGTCTCAATTATTGATGGGCCGCCGACTAAACACTCGCTTACCAGTGCACACAGAAAGATTGCGACCGGAACGTAACAATCGTGACGATATAAAAAACATAATCGCAAAACGAGAGCTATCAAAAAAGTATTATGATATGCATGCACGAGATTTGCCGGAATTACGACCAGGGGAGAGTGTAATTGTAACAGATGGTGACAAGCTTCGACGACATTTGCAAGTGCAGGCACCAGCACCGCAGCCGCGATCGTACTTCCTCACTGATAACAATGGTCGGAGATACCGCCGCAACAGACGGCACATCTTAAAGAGTACAAGCACGGGTGACACAGTGGCACACTCTGCTTCCTTGCAGGGGAAGCAGGATAGTGACAGTGAAGAAAATTAGCACGTGAGTACGTACAGCGACGCGGAAGAAAGTATTGATGAAACGCTGAGCGACACTGGCAGAGCAGTGACTAGGTCCACTAGTTCTTCTCCTGATTCTGTTGCAGTGCAGCACACCCGAGCTGCTTCTAGACGAGCACGTGAAAAACTTGCAATGTTTTTTAAAAAGTAACTAAGATCAGATATACTTCTAGCATCTAAAAATGTATGCGTTAGTCGATACAGATAGATAGAAATTATATATAATAGATACTTAGTAAATAATTTGTCATGTAAAAGGAAGATATTGTGCCTGTACGGATTGGATATTGTGTCATTATATTTACAGAATACTTTGTAACTGGTGGTGGGAACATTATTCAGTTTATCTTTTTTTTTTTCATAAAAGGGGAAGATGTAGTATATTCATATTATAGATTGAGGGTACCTAAATATAAATGTTTGTACGCACACCTTACATAGAAATAAAGCAGTCATTATCTAGCAAGGTCGTGTTTCACTTCACCAGCGACAACTGGGTCGTCAAAATCGATGATCTGAAACGTCTGATGTAGAATTCTAAGGCCCGGGGACGGGACAACAACGGGATGAGCGAGACGATTGGAGTCGTTCCAGATCTTTCATTTTTGTATGTCAATAGAAAATGCCCATCAGACTATACAATAATATGTTATTAAGAGTTTTACAGTTCCACAACAGGTGTTCCAGATCTTCAAATTTATTCACACAGCAGAAAATGCTCTTCACATGGAATATTTTTTGCTATGGCACCATTTTTATATCTTTTATACTTACTTTAGCTGGTCTGTTGCGGTCTGCATCAGGCGTTCATTTTCCAAAATAAATAATGTATAAGCCTATAGGCTTGTTGAATATTTTGTTGTGTGCGTGTTCGGGACAATGTATGATAATCTCGATCAGCAGTTAGTCGCGCATCACGTTCATCACTCGTTTCGAAAGACCTGTTAGTAGATGTGCGAATTCGCTGAGGACTCAAGCGTGATTCTGTATCGGTAAACGTCTCCGACTCGCGAGACAATGCGTGACGTTCACGATCAGTGGACAGTCGCGCATCATGTTCCGCACTTGTCTCTAGAGACCTAGCAGCAGATGTGTAGATACGCTGAGAACTCAAGCGCAATTCTCTATCAGGGAACGTCTCCGACTCGCGAGACAATGCGTGACGTTCACGATCAGCGGAAAGTCGCGCATCATGTTCCGCACTTGTCTCTAGAGACCTAGCAGCAGATGTGTAGATACGCTGAGAACTCAAGCGCAATGCTCTATCAGTGAACGTCTCCGACTCGCGAGACAATGCGTGACGTTCACGATCAGCGGACAGTCGCGCATCATGTTCCGCACTTGTCTCTAGAGACCTAGCAGCAGATGTGTAGATACGCTGAGAACTCATGCGCAATTCTCTATCAGTGAACGTCTCCGACTCGCGAGACAATGCGTGACGTTCACGATCAGCGGACAGTCGCGCATCATGTTCCGCACTTGTTTTTAGAGACCTAGCAGCAGATGTGTAGATACGCTGAGAACTCAAGCGCAATTCTCTATCAGGGAACGTCTCCGACTCGCGAGACAATGCGTGACGTTCAAGATCAGCGGACAGTCGCGCATCATGTTCCGCACTTGTTTTTAGGGACCTAGCAGCAGATGTGTAGATACGCTGAGAACTCAAGCGCAATTCTCTATCAGTGAATGTCTCCGACTCGCGAGACAATGCGTGACGTTCACGATCAGCGGACAGTCGCGCATCATTTTCTTCACTGGTCTCTAGAGACCTGAATGTAGATGCATAAATACGCTGAGATCGCAAGCAAGCTTCACGATCCGAAGATGTTATTACGGAGCGAGTTGCAACCTGATGTTCTCGAACAGCATCAAGTCTATCCTGACGCTCTTCGGTAGATTCTTGGGATCTTATGATCCTCAATCTTGTAGCTCTTTTGGAACGTTGGGAAAGATTTGACCTCTTTCTAGGCATGGTTATAGTTTTATTCTGAAGATACCTGATCAATTAAAATCTAAGTAGGGTAGGGTACCGTGGATAAATGGAAAAGGAAATTAAACATTCAAATAACATAAGCCCGAAGGCATATTTCTTCGATAAAATAAAATAATAAATGGGAGTTTTAGCCAGTAGAGTCAAATTTTCAATGATTCATAGAATTTTCATCTAAAATTAGTCCTAAACTGTTACCGCCTTCACCGCGTGGAGGTACTCCCAGCTTATATTATTTTATAACTATACAGTGAAATAAGTGTTAGATTTGATTTCCACATTAGGTGTTCCAGATCTATAATCTTTATACGTCAACAGAGAGTGCTCATCAGGCTAAACAACTCTTGCTAAGGCGTCATTCTTATATATGTTATAGTGTAGCTGAGCTCTTGGAATTCCACATCAGCTGTTCTAGATCTTCAAATTTTATACGACACCCGAGAGTGCTCATCAAGATGAACAACTCTTGCTAAGACGTCATTCCTATATATTTTATAGTGTAGCTGGGCTCTTGGAGTTCCACATCAGCTGTTCCTGATCTTCATATTTTATACGACAACAGAGAGTGCTCATTAGGTTGTACAACTCTTGCTAAGACGTCATTCCTATATATGTTATAGTGTAGCTGGGCTGTTGGAGTTCCACATCAGGTGTTTCAGATCTTCAAATTTATTCTCTTAGCAGAAAATGCTCATCACGTGAAACAATTTTTGCTATGGTACCATTTTTGTATCTCTTATAGTTTAGCTGGTCTGTTGCGGTTCTGCATCAGGTGTTCAAGTTTCCAAGATAAATTATAGCTTATATGTTGCCCATACTTAAAAACAATATAAAAAAAAAAATCATTCAAATCCGTCCAGTAGTTCCGAAGATTAGCGTGTACAAACAAACAGACAGATTTTTTATTGTTTTCATGCTCTATTACTGTTTCTAAACCCCCCTCAATTTTTTTTAATGTATTCAATGTACAGACACAGTTTTTTTACTGTTTTATTATATGTATAGATAACGCCAAATCATGGATACTTAAGTAACGTTCTGAAAAAGGCTTTCGAAATGTTAATGTTACGTTTTTAGGCCTAATAAATATTTAAGCCTCTTTGCCTCTTTACCTCAGTAATTAGCGTAATTATAGCGTTAATTTTTTAAACATTATTTGCAATTTTCAAGTTAGACATAAATGGCCTCATTACTTTCCTATATTAAAATAGGACGTACAGTAATATTTACAGTACATCAGGGCTCGATGACGATAAATATTGGTCTCCTATCAATGGACTGATGGTGAGCACTGTAGGCAGAAACTATAGAGAGCAACCTACTACACACACATACTCCTATGATTCATTTAGGTTTATGTCTGCTAAACGAATGGCTTTTGTTAGCCTCCATTCATCTTATCATGACGAAACCCTCTGTTGGCATAAAACAATATTTTCAAAGTACCTTCTACAAAGAACTGAAAAGGACATGGGTTTTTTCGTCCAATACCCCCTGTGTTGGACTAAGAAGTTGGCACTGTGATCAAAAGCACTCCCCGTGGTCCTTTCCATGAACTTTAAGGGACAAAAACAAATGCCCATCAAGATTTTGTACGTCGACCTAATCCCGACAATATGGCGGAAGATTCGTGTTAAGTACATGCACTAAAGTTAACTGTCGCACTTTGTCGTTGTTATAGCAGCCCTTACAGATGACCATTTGACCTTCATTTTAGCTCAGAGTTTATGTGTAAGAGAGCCTTAGTTATTATTTCAGGCAGGCGAAGGATCTCATTTCCACTCGTTTTATTTTATAGTAGATAGACGTGTTTGATGAAATGAGACCCTTTTGTCGTATCAAGTGCGTTACTTTATTAGTAACGCACTTATGCTTGTTCTTATTTTTCTGTACAAATGTAAGGGAGCAATCATCTCTAATCAGATGATTCGATTCCGAATGTGAGAATCTCATATTCACAAGTGGTTTTTCTGCTATAAAATATCAGAAAGCCAGATTCGCAACGATTGGTAAACGGATGACATAGGACAAAAGATCACAATGCTGTAGTTATGCGTAGTCAGTAGTTCCGGATTAATACTATAGGTATGTTTCTATCAACTTCGCAAAATGACTTGGCATCGTTTATCCACCATAAAACAATAGTGTTTCATTTAGGAATTCTCATAACTCCAATATACTCTATATTTACATAATTGTGATCACGCTATACACAAACGCTAACATTTCCGCTACACCCAAGGCCACTTCACTAACAGTAGTCCATTTGTGAAGAACATTTAGCAAATTGTTTCCTTTCCACTGTTATCTACAAGATAACTTCGCTAAACGATGGGGGGTAACGAACGAGTATAGTTATAGATATTAGTGTAGATACCGAGACATGATAGGGAGAACCGTTATAATATGGGGTAAACGGTAAACAAAATGGAGTAAATGTTTTTTTAGGATGGTAGTTTTTTTTAATGCTGCTGTATCTGCATAGTGTATGATAAAAGGTTTCTTTTGGGATGGTAAGTTATTATAAATTATAATATTTCCAACAATATTAAATAGGATTATCATGTTAAGTTAACTTAAAAACTTTGAAAACTTTCAGTAAAGCCAAACTCACCCAGCATACTTGTTGTACACACATCCAATCTATCCATCAATTCATTCCGCTACCATCATTCATTCGTATCATCTAATTTTCTAATTCATTCCCTTATCATAAAAACAGTAGGCAGTTATAAATCTTCTTCTAAACATATAAATGCGAAAGCAACTCTGTATAACTGCGACCTTTTTACGCATTAACGGCTAACCGGATTTCGACCTATGTAGATTAGGACATCATGTACTTTACGGTTGTACGTTCCCGTAGGATATTTACTACGCGGGTGAATCCGCTGGCAAAAACTAGTCTTTCATACGTCACAGCACCCAAACCACGCCGATCCTTACCGAGCTGCAACACTGCGTGACACAGGGCACATCCGTCACTGTCCTCAGTTCCGTCGCGCGCGAGTCGCCAGACCAAAGGGACGCCATTTCCTCCCCTTTGTGATCACATAATGTATGGTGTTTACCATTTTTTGTGAGCTTATGTATTCTAGCCAAAATAAAGTTGATATATCTCTGCGTAAGGGCAAATAAGCTTGTCAACAAAATTACATGCGACCTATATTACTATTGTTGCTGATAAAAGAGCGGTGTACTAACCCTACTGCATACGTAAATAAATTTATAGTTTAAAAACACTAGAAAAACACGCTTTTATATGCACGTAAAATCCAAAAACTTAATCGTGGTCAAAGTTAATTACAAGACTTTTCTAAAAGTCCAAACACAGCTATGATACGATGTTCCATCATGAAGTTCCAGTTCATATCTTCCGGTTCCATCATCAGATCAGTTCAACAGTACCATATTATTGTATTGTCACCAGAACTACATACAGCTGCCAATTTTCATGACGCTACGATCCTTGGAAGATGGTTAAATTAGTTACCTTAGATTCGATTACATAGTTAGTTACATACAGGTCGACCTAATAAAAGCGTGTTAAAAAAAACCGGCCAAGTGCGAGTCGGACTCGCGCACCGAGGGTTCCGTACAAACCTGTAGGTATCCTCGGTTTATAAGGTTTATGTTTATGAAATAAATGATTTTTTAAAATTTTTATGTTTGAGTTGATTGAATGAAAGGTAAATTGCGGTTTACGATTTATGACGTATTAAAAAAAAACTACTTACTAGATCTCGTTCAAACCAATTTTCGGTGGAAGTTTACATAGTTATGTACATCATATATTTTTTTTAGTTTTATCATTCTCTTATTTTAGAAGTTACGGGGGGGGGGGGACACATTTTACCACTTTGGAAGTGTCTCTCGCTCAAACTATTCAGTTTAGAAAAAAATGATATTAGAAACCTCAACAAAATTTTTGAAGACCTATCTATAGATACCCCACACGTATGGGTTTGATGAAAAAAATTTTTTTGAGTTTCAGTTCTAAGTATGGGGAACCCCAAAATTTGTTGTTTTTTTTCTATTTTAGTATAAAAATCTTAATGCGGTTTACAGAATACATCTACTTACCAAGTTTCCACAGCATAGCGTTTATAGTTTCGGAGAAAAGTGGCTGTGACATACGGACGGACAGACAGACAGACAGACAGACAGACGGACAGACAGACATGACGAATCTATAAGGGTTCCGTTTTTTGCCATTTGGCAACGGAACCCTAAAAAAGGATTATCGTCATTCTGCGTTCTACATTACAACAAAAAAAGAACGCTATTCGCTATCCAGGCATGCTTTATTTTATCATTTCGATGTTTGGCTTTTTACCATGGTGGTCATAATGACATAACTTTTGTTCACAGCAAAAAACTACGTGCTGAAATGAAGCTTATAACATACTATGGCTTACAGTTTCTACAATCCCTTTGAAGGAAATAGGTTCGCACGAGCTCCTATCTAAATCAGAATCTGTATAAGGATATTGAAAACAGGTTCCCTAAAATCACCTGAAGCGTGTGAAGAGAAAACAATCTTATATACGTTCAATATGATCTTGTCGTAAAGTGTAGCCGTCTAGTCGGAAAAATTGATACAGGTAATTTTGTAAATAAAGGACATTATTTACTAATTTTGCATCCTAATATAATGACATAAATATTTTTTACGATACTTTTGTTACAATCAATTACGTCATTAGATTCTTGTTTACAAAGAAATAAGAGACGTTCATTTGTCCATTTGTGGCAGTTCTGATGAGCTATTAATAGTTTTGTGAGATGGAAACTGTTTAATAAACGATCTTATCCAGTCAACAGCCAACATTTGTGCATATTTATAAACATATTTTCATCAACTAATTTGCAGGAAATCGAGTCTACAATTTGCTAAATACCTTAACTGTACTTTTGAAACTATTTTCGAAAATCCAACTCCGTCCACACTGATTAATATATATATATTCAAAGATTTTTAGCTCCAAATATCAGGGTTCTGTGCCGCGCTATAAATAGCCCGAAGCACTGAAAATGTGCATATTTACCTTTACATATTGCGCTGAAATAGTTCCTACGGCTAACAGGAAACTATTTCATAGTGAATTGAATACTGCTGGCAATTTTCATTACTACGTTTTCGCGGAATACTAACAATCATCTAGTCTATTATTAGTATGGTGAAATTAAATACGATGAGTATTTCATTTAATTAATTTGTATCGTAGTTAGGATTGCTAATAGTATTTATAATGTTATAATCACTTTGTTCTTAAAAAAACAGACAACTGATATTGTATTAGTTAAATAGAGCAAGTGGGATGGAAATAAACAGCGGGTACAATCTTGAAATGTACTGAACCTTAACGACCTTAACCTTAATACATCGTTCTGAATCTATTATTCTTTTGAAATTGACAGAGACAGAATGATATTTAACGCTAAACGCGATAATGAGGTGTAAGCGAGCCTAAGTCTAATTCAAATACTTTAAATATTTGGGCGTTAAAGTTGAAATGGCACATCCAGTGTTAGACTGTCACACAAATATTAGTGACAGAGATGACGGTCTGTTTATACAGTGAACCGTATTCTAAAATTTCTTACATATTCAGTGAACTAAATAATTCAATGGACAATTCAAACTCAGGGGAATTGTTTCTACCTGTATACACATAGATATGCGTCACGGAGCAGGGACAGAAACAACATTCACCAAAACTTTCGTTGGTAAGTATGAAACAACAACAGCATGTATATAAAATACCAACATGAGACATAGCGGCGGCGGTATCACATAGCGACGGAAACGATACCGGACGCAACTATCGCTGACAAACTATGCTAGTTGTACGAACAGGATATGAAATAGAAATATGCAGAAGGAATGCCATATTTGTATTTCATGTCCGGTCACAGCAAGTTCTTTGTCGATTTATGAATCAACAAAGAACTTGCTGTGGTTGTACAGAAACTAATATGAATAATAATAATATTACGATATTAAGCTTCGTTTATTTTTGCAAAAAAAAAAAAAATTGGAAAATAAATTACCGCGCACAGCTTTGCATCTTTGTTCGGAGATGAAGCCTTCTGTAACATTAGCACTTAATTATAAGTTTCTTATCTATTAAAGGTCCATTTACGTAAAAGATTGGTTTAGATTTTGTGGTATCAAAGGTTCCTACAATCTGCCATTCTTACAGCTATCTTTTTTACCGGCACTTTATAGTGTTGTCCGTGTTCCTTCTGTTTCTATCTATTTTGTAGTAACACGATGGATGAACTTCGCGTTTAAGATAGTTGAATTAGTTTTGAAACAATTGCTATTTTTATTTGCAGCCACAGAGAAGTAAAATAAATAGAATTTTCTTTTTTATTGGAAACTGATCGTTTTACTGTAAGTATCGATGTACGATGTAGTCTTTTATTTTTCAAGTATTTTAGTTAAAGCTTCCTAACACAGTTTTTATGTTCTAAAATTGTACTTTGATACAATAGTCAAGTACCAGAGTAACAATTGTGGTCACTAAAACCGAGCACACTGAACAAAGTGAACAATAGATACGGATCATAAAATATTAAGGGGGCGTTCCGATAAGGATAACTAATAGTAAAGCTCAAGTACGGTAGAATTTCTATCAATAACAGTTAGTAAGCAGGCGGTAGTCGGGTACATTCAGAACGGAGCATCAATCTTCAGGCCAATATATTCTAGATGTACGTGACTATGGAGGCGAACTAAGCTGAAAAGTATATTTTTATTCTTCAATTATATTGGAACTTATATTAGCCACAGAACTCAGTGCCACAGAGGTTTAAAAGTCACAAATATTTTCTTGAGTGCTCGAGTCCAGCCGATAGCAACCCCTCCGCAGGAAGATGTAATCTGTGGCAGGAACTGCTCAAGCCTCCTGATTGTTTTTTTATTGAACCATCAGAGAACCTCTCCCCCGAGCACAAGTTACCGTGACCTTCTTGGAAAACCTTAAACAGAATTCGTACCCAAGTAGGTACGTAGCAAGGATAACCTCCACAAATGGAGATCCATAGAGGGCTCAGACCTCCGGTATGTATGCGGTGTCTCTCCACAGACAATGGTTCACCTCCCATCTTGATCCGCATGCTTTGTCACCTGCACATGTGAGGACCTAGTGGCTGCGTCAGCAAACGGCATTCGCGTTGCTGAATTTTGTGCCGAATTAATTTAAAAACAATACTATATACTTAATCATATCTCTATATCATTTAGGATATATTAAAATTTTTTTTTTTTGTGAAGAGATCGAAAGATTGTTCATTTGTTTCAATGGTGCTACAAGTATTGGTGCTAATCCTAACAAAAGTCACTTGCACAGATACAATTAACAGTTCTATAACACAAACTCACATTCTGTGTCTCTCTGGCAACGACACGTGCTGTTTTTGAACCGCGACATATTCCACGACAATTTCGCGGTTTTCCGTATTTATTAGAGAATTGATGTCGAAAAGTTTATAAATGAAATTAAGTTGGTATTATCTTCTATATATATAAAATTCAAAGTCCTGAGTGACTGACTGACTGACTGACTGACTGACTGATATATCAACGCACAGCCTAAACCGCTGGACCTAGAGACATGAAATTTGAAGAGTGTGTTCTTTGTAAAGAGTAAGTATCCACTAAGAAAGGATTTTTTGAAATTCTACCCCTAAGAGGGTGAAATGGGGGGTTCAATTTTCTATGAAACTTTTTATTCTCTGGGTCGATTGACACAAAAATTGGTACACATACTCTTCAAGTATAATTATTTGACACGTGTATCACAATTTTTCAAAAATCATCTCCTTACTGAGTCAAATAGAGCTTCGAAAATCCTACGTGGAATGGTAAACGTGCGCATGGCGTGCGGGGCAGCCCGGGAAGCGCATTGTCGTCACCGGTGTCCAATCTCAACCAAGGTATCAAGAAGTATCAAATATGTAACTGATATTAATATGAAATAACTAGCTTTTG
The DNA here is from genome assembly GCA_932294355.1 of Aporophyla lueneburgensis. Classification (NCBI taxonomy): domain Eukaryota; kingdom Metazoa; phylum Arthropoda; class Insecta; order Lepidoptera; family Noctuidae; genus Aporophyla; species Aporophyla lueneburgensis. The sequence continues at coordinate 31,602,574 of OW028744.1, read as the reverse complement.
TCCGGGACTTCGTCCGCGTAAATGTCGGTTATCGTGGACGGAGACGAAATCTCGGAATAAAAATAGGCCTATGTCTTTCCTTGGGGTCCAAGCTTACCCCGTACCGAATTTTATCATTCGCAATTTTTTTTTTCATAGAAATTATCTTGTGTTACTTCTAATACCTCTAAGAATATGTGTACAAACTTTCATGATGATCGGTTAAGTAGTTTTCGTGTGAAAGCGTAACAAACAAACTTAATATGTATTAGTAGGGATATTTGCAAATTATAACAGCCGCACGGGTCGATCTTTCAGGTTAAACTACGCTTGCCGCGGCTGGTCCGTGGATGGGTGACCATCTTTACATAATAAGACCCTTCTGTGCCTCGGAAAGCACGTTAAACCATTGGTCCCGGCTGTCTTTCGTAGATCTTAGACCATCGTTACGGGTCGCCGGGTCGTTGGGCACATACCTACTATAATATTTTACGCACTCACATATAAATCTGTACGTTCAGTGAGCAATAGTGCGATTTGGTTTATGCATTAAAGTAAAACATAACGAGAAGCCACAATCATCAATGAAATTCTTTTAAGATCGTTCGAAGGATTTGAAAATAATTATAAATCAGTGGACTCGAGTGATAAACAATGATGACGCCATACATTACCCGGTTTAGTTTCTTAACATACTTATTGAACAATAATGTAGGTATAAAAATTTAGAGTTAGCGCCCAGTTATGTTGCTGCGTAATTTAAACTCGCCAAAATTATGCAATGACACCAGGTTGTGAGTGAAAATATTGCAACGAAATGTTATCGAGGCAACTATTGGCGATGCAAAGATTGTAACTAGCGCCCCAAGTGTCAAAATTGTGAAGCTGTCTAAGAACGACACTTTGACAGTTTTCGATATAATTTACGTCACGGAAAAATTTATTAACCCAATATAAATCAGATTTATGTGTTTTCTTGTTAGACGAAACAATAATTATGTTGTCAATAGTCGATGTAATTATTGCGTCTGCAGGCTACAAAAAACCAATGCGTTCTGGAGAAGAATTATTTATAAATCCATCCTCAACGTCAATTTTTTCATTCAAGTCCAAGATCTCTCTTTGATACAACTATTTTCCTGCGTCTTATATCAGCCCTATTTTCTCGAGCAATTGATTTTATTTTTTGGGCTAATGGTACTTGTTTATGAGAGCTTCTTTTAGGAATACTCAGACGGTACGACATTAGGAAACAAATTCTATCTTTTAGAATCTGGAACAGTAAACATAATCTCGTTATCTGACGAGAAGCTCGCCTTAGCCTAAACTAAATAAATAACTTATAAAATACATGTGAATATAATATCAGTACAATAAAATCATTAAAACATAATTATAGGTACTTACTGTTTGGAAAATAATTTGAAGCCTGAAAATGATGAGAACAAACTCTCATTGCTAATGAAATCGGCTTGCCTATTCTTAACCCATTCAATCAATCAACTCAGCCTATTGCAGTCCACTGCTGGACATAAGCCTCTCCCATTCCCTTAACTTGAACTCACTCGGAATATGAATGTGACAGAAGTCGTATTTCGAAGGATACACACTGAATGGGAGGATTACGTGTTTCGGAACAGCTTGGATTTGAGTATTACTTTTGGGAATTGGCGTTGTGAGTGAAGTACATAATAATGAATTCTGTGTTGCACGTGACAGAATAGATTCGAGTCGCATCTCAATATTTCAGTGGCTGTTGTTATCAATAGCTGACACTAGTAAGCGGACGAAAGTAGGAGTCATTGTTCTGAACAAAGAAATCCATAACAAATCATGATGTGTTGTAAAGTATGATAAAAACTGTGCGAGACGTGCAGGTCGCAATATTATAAGTGCAACTAGCTTCTGCCCGCGGCTTCGCCCGCGTGGATGTCGAAAAATATCCCACAGGAACGTACTACCGGGATTGAAAGTACCCTATGTGTTAAACCAGGTAAACAATTATTGTAAGTTATTGCATTGCTTGCTTTGTGTTATCCAAGGAGCAACGCTTGGATTGATAAATATTGATGTAGGATAATTAATCTTTAAACCTAACAATAGTGTCGGCATATATAACGGAACGGCAAATTACCTACTTGTATGACAAATTTGAAGGCAACTTTAAAGCGAAACTATAAATTCCGTTTATTCCCTGAGAATTTCGAAAAAAAATTGTTACCTAAATTATTATTATTATTTATTTACTTAACTTGCTGTTCACAGGGGTTTAAGACTATTTATTTTTTAGACTATACTTAAAGTTCTCTTTAAATACTACTTTAGAGGTTCTACCCTCAGGTGCTAATACAACCAGGCTGGTAGATAAGCTCACTCTCGAGCAGGCCACGTAAAACTGGCCGTGCGAGAAGCAGTCCCCTCCAAGATCATACCCCGCTGTTTACAGTGACTGTCCCCGAGACTTATTAATCGTCATTGCTAAACATACCATAAGGGGACTGCGGCCTTTTAAACTCAAATGGGTACTCCGACGGTATTAGTGGTATCTGCGGTACACCGATTCACCTTGAGCACAGCCAGTAAATACAATGGTCACACACAACCCGGTCCCATTGCACAACTTGGCTGGATTAAGATTTTGTAGTAGCATTACTGGAGCACCCACTTTGAGGATAAGTGTGTGAAACGAAGACCAGATGGGTTGAATAAATTTAAGATCTCCATAGGATAGATATGATAGCATCATCCGTATGAATTCGACACGTATGCATGTAATATAATTAGGACACATGTTTTTTTGCCTGTGTTCATTTCATTGGTTTATTTTGAATAGCTCCTACAAAAAAAACAAATGACTCTTTTCTTATTTCAGAAACAAACATACGGGCTCTTCTGACCTCTCAATTTAATATACGAACTGACAATATCCCAAAAAAAGTAAATAGGACGAAGTTCTCCGTAAAACTAAACTAATCTCTGGTAGTAAGTAGTATAGTTTTAATAAAACTCAAAGCGTATGTGAAAAGATTTATTTAAGAGACAATCAGAAGTGGATAATTAACAATTAATATTTTTTACTACGAAATACTGTGCCTACCGCAGAATTTCTTTGTAAACAATATTTTTTGTTTTTACTTCAGGTTCTAGAATCACCAGGCTGCTTCGTGAGCTTACTCTTGAGCAGGCCACGTATAACTGATCGTGTGAAAAGCAGTTCTCCCTTAAGTCTATCCCTGTTAAATTAAGTGTTTTAACTTGAGATTTATTTATGGTTGCAGACTTTGAGGGGAAACTGTACTCTTTTGAACTCGAAGGTGTAGTTCGATGGCATTAGAGGAATCCTCGGACTACAAACAGACTCCTCTCAGAAACAACGTGTCAGTATTGGCGATGCAAAGATTATCCGCGCGCCTCTAGCGGCGAAATTTAGGAGTTGCCTAAGAACGACACTTTGCTTTAAAGTTGAGATTAAGTTTAGACATAATGATGGATCACGATGACATAAAAAACCTGTTGCTAATGAAAGCAGAAATACGAAATATTGTTGCGTTCCTCAATGTAGTACTTACCTACGGTGATTCGAGAATAAGTTTTTCCAAAAGACAAAATTATGAAGAAAAATTGGGAGACTGCTGAGAATTGGGAGATTGAAAATTTAAGTGGCAGTGAATGGGTTAAGGGAATGGGAGAGGCCTATGTCCAGCAGTGAACTGCGATAGGCTGAGTTGATTGATTGAATGGGTTAAGAATAGGCAAGCCGATTTCATTAGCAATGAGAGTTTGTTCTCATCATTTTCAGGCTTCAAACTATTTTCCAAACAGTAAGTACCTATAATTATATTTTAATGATTTTATTGTACTGATGTTATATTCACATGTATTTTATAAGTTATTTATTTAGTTTAGGCTAAGGCGAGCTTCTCGTCAGATAACGAGATTATGTTTACTGTTCCAGATTCTAAAAGATAGAATTTGTTTCCTAATGTCGTACCGTCTGAGTATTCCTAAAAGAAGCTCTCATAAACAAGTACCATTAGCCCAAAAAATAAAATCAATTGCTCGAGAAAATAGGGCTGATATAAGACGCAGGAAAATAGTTGTATCAAAGAGAGATCTTGGACTTGAATGAAAAAATTGACGTTGAGGATGGATTTATAAATAATTCTTCTCCAGAACGCATTGGTTTTTTGTAGCCTGCAGACGCAATAATTACATCGACTATTGACAACATAATTATTGTTTCGTCTAACAAGAAAACACATAAATCTGATTTATATTGGGTTAATAAATTTTTCCGTGACGTAAATTATATCGAAAACTGTCAAAGTGTCGTTCTTAGACAGCTTCACAATTTTGACACTTGGGGCGCTAGTTACAATCTTTGCATCGCCAATAGTTGCCTCGATAACATTTCGTTGCAATATTTTCACTCACAACCTGGTGTCATTGCATAATTTTGGCGAGTTTAAATTACGCAGCAACATAACTGGGCGCTAACTCTAAATTTTTATACCTACATTATTGTTCAATAAGTATGTTAAGAAACTAAACCGGGTAATGTATGGCGTCATCATTGTTTATCACTCGAGTCCACTGATTTATAATTATTTTCAAATCCTTCGAACGATCTTAAAAGAATTTCATTGATGATTGTGGCTTCTCGTTATGTTTTACTTTAATGCATAAACCAAATCGCACTATTGCTCACTGAAAGTACAGATTTATATGTGAGTGCGTAAAATATTATAGTAGGTATGTGCCCAATTCGTTTTTAACCGACTTCAAAAAAAGGAGGAGGTTATCAATTCAACTGCTTTTTTTTAAATTTATTATTATTATTATTTTATGTTTGTTACCTCATAACTTTTAACTGGGTGAACCGATTTTGAAGATTTTTTTTTTTAATTCGAAAGCTGGTGCTTTCCGAATGGTCCCATTTTAATTTGGTTCCATTAAGACAATGGAGTCCATGTGAAAACCATATAAGTCTTAAATTTGCATTAAGTATTTGCGCGACTAATGAACGAATTAGTGCGGGATATCTACCATAACTAAAAAGCTAAAAATAAAAACTTTTTACAAAATAATATCAACCGACTTCCTTAAAAAACATTACAAAGTCAAAAATAACTTTAATTTCGAAGTCGGTGGCAAAAAAACCTTAAATACAGATCCTGAGACACCGACTTTCGAAATTAAAGTTGTTTTTGACTTCGTAGTGATTTTTTTTTAAGGAAGTCGGTTGTTATTTTTTTGTAAAGAGTTTTAAACTTATAAAGTTACATAGGTACCTATCTATTAAAGAATACTTAGTTAGTGTAGTTATTCAATTTTATCTATTACAGAAACAAACGCGTTTTCTTACATGTACTTACTTCATCATCATCTGCTTATCCTTTTCCCAACTATGTTGGGGTTCGGTTTCCAGTCTTACCGGATGCAGCTGGGTACCAGTATTTTACATGGAGCGACTGCCTACCTGACCTCCACAACCCAGTTACTGGGTAATACGATACCCCTTGGTAAGACTGGTTGTCAGACTTTCGGGCTTCCGGCGACCCGTAACGATGGTCTAAGATCTACGAAAGACAGCCGGGACCAATGGTTTAACGTGCTTTCCGAGGCACAGAAGGGTCTTATTATGTAAAGATGGTCACCCATCCACGGACCAGCCGCGGCAAGCGTAGTTTAACCTGAAAGATCGACCCGTGCGGCTGTTATAATTTGCAAATATCCCTACTAATACATATTAAGTTTGTTTGTTACGCTTTCACACGAAAACTACTTAACCGATCATCATGAAAGTTTGTACACATATTCTTAGAGGTATTAGAAGTAACACAAGATAATTTCTATGAAAAAAAAAATTGCGAATGATAAAATTCGGTACGGGGTAAGCTTGGACCCCAAGAAAGGACATAGGCCTATTTTTATACCGAGATTTCGTCTCCGTCCACGATAACCGACATTTACGCGGACGAAGTCCCGGACAAAAGCTAGTTATTTCATATTAATATCAGTTACATATTTGATACTTCTTGATACCTTGGTTGAGATTGGACACCGGTGACGACAATGCGCTTCCCGGGCTGCCCCGCACGCCATGCGCACGTCTACCATTCCACGTAGGATTTTCGAAGCTCTATTTGACTCAGTAAGGGGATGATTTTTGAAAAATTGTGATACACGTGTCAAATAATTATACTTGAAGAGTATGTGTACCAATTTTTGTGTCAATCGACCCAGAGAATAAAAAGTTTCATAGAAAATTGAACCCCCCATTTCACCCTCTTAGGGGTGGAATTTCAAAAAATCCTTTCTTAGTGGATACTTACTCTTTACAAAGAACACACTCTCCAAATTTCATGTCTCTAGGTCCAGCGGTTTAGGCTGTGCGTTGATATATCAGACAGTCAGTCAGTCAGTCAGTCAGTCACTCAGGACTTTGAATTTTATATATATAGAAGATTATAACTTGGGTATTTGGGCTGGTACCTAAATTATTTTTTGAAGGATACAAACTTTTTCTTCTCTTGTATAAACAACGTTACGACGGCGATTTAAGCGAAATAAATACGATAAATATGTTTGATTAATCGTTCGTTAATGTTAAAAGTTTCGTGAATATGATAGTCGTAATCAAATCTACTGATGTAGATATTTTAGCCAAAAGTATTTACACTCATTTGATGAATGGAACAACATTACGGCACGTTGCTAGATATTTGCTAGCTTTTGGTTTTGTCTTCTAGTGGTTTCTATCATATCCAGTGGCCTATTTCTAACAAAATGTAATGAATCTTAATACCTACTAAGAATTTCATGGGGACAGAATTTTCGTTTATTTTCTTTTATTTATAACAATTATTTCCACGAAACACTTCTAAAATAAAACAGCTCTTTCGTCAATGTCTTTGGAGAACTTTAGGTTGATAAGTGGGAATACGGTAGTGGACTTTATTTACAAGAAAGCCTCTAATTTACCACATCGGTATTTAAGATGGTAACCTTGCATCCTCATACAGTATCTTCCAAAAGTTAGTTGAAATGATCAATAATGTAATAAATGTGAGGAAGTTATAATAAAACCAAATAAAATTTATGTAGATAAACAGTGAAATTACGTTACCAAAAGTCAGTTGAAATTATTAAAAAAATATTTAAAGGATTGTGTGTTTGCCAATGCCTTAACTTTTAATATTTTGTATGACCGCCATTATTCTGTAGAATTGTTTTAAGTCGTCTAGGCATTGATTCTACAAGGTTTTGTATTGTTTTGACCGGCATAGTCGACCATTTTTCAAGAACTTTATTTCTAAACAAATTCCTGTCGCGTCTTATGGAAACAGGGACAGTGGTCTAATTCATCCCACAAATGGTCAATGGGGTTAAGGTTGGTTGACATTGAAGGCCGTTCCATAAGTCCACTTCGTTATCTTCAAAATATTCTTTAGTTATCCTTGCTGTATGCTTCGGATCGTTGTGTTGTTTGAACTTGAAAATTCGACCTAACCCCATTGTTTCAGCAGATTAGTTTAAATTATCACGGAGAATATTACAATACATATTTGCTGTCAAACTACCTTCAATTATTTGCAGTCGGCCCACATCTTACCAAGAAAAACACCCCTAAACCATCCCCGTCGCACCTTCGTGTTTCACAGTGGGCTGCAAGTATTTGTTGTTGTAAGAGTTATCGTTGCTTCTGCGCCATACGGTTTGCCGACGTGGATTTCCAAATAGTTCGAACTTTGATTCATCGCTAAAGACTACTCTGTTCCAAAAGTCTATTGGCTTATCTGAATACTTGCGGATGAAGTCCAACCTTCGTTTTTTATGGATCGATTAAAAGAGGTTTCTTTCTGGCAATGTGACCTCGTAAATTAGCATCATGCAGGTGTTGCTTGATAGTAGTTTCAGAAACCGAGGTTCCTGCTTCTTGTAACTGATCTTCGATCTCTCGTATCACAATCTTGGGATTGATTTTACACTGCATCACTATTTGGCGATAATCAACAGAAATAGTATCCATAGGACACCCCGACCGTGGCCTATTTGTAAGACTAGGACATTATAAACTCTTTTTTATTATTTTTCGCACACCTTCTGGACTAACTTTAAATAATTTTCCCACAGCACTAAAGTTTTTCATTATTTTGGATTCACATACAATCTTCGTTCTTTCTTCTATAGTCAATTTTCGCCTAGGAACCATTATTTATTCAAAACAGTCAAATCACCTCACAATATCTTTTTATTAAATTTAAACTACCGTACCGTGTGGTGCCGGACGTAAAGAATAACACCACCCCATTTCTTCCCGTGGGTGTCGTAAAATGCGACTAAGGGACTTACTAGAGAATAGGCAGCAGCGTTCTCTATGCATTTTACCACCTTACTGCAATCGCCAACCCGCATGCCAAGCGTAGCGATTATGGCAAAGCCCCCCAAATTGGGGGAGGCCTAAGTCCAGCGGTGTACGTCTTATGGCTGAAATGATGATGATGAAATTTAAACTACCAACACTGCCCTAATAATATTGGTCTTTACCTATGAAATTGCCGTTCTGCAGTACTGGCCATTTCAAATCAAAATAATTTTTGTTTGTCTAAGAATTCTAATTTCAAATTAATTTTAATTTAAAAACATGGAATTCTTTTTCCAAAAGTAGTCATTTGTTTATAGATTAGTGTTACATTTTCATCGCATTTCAATCTTTTTCGTCATCATAGATACGTTAAAAATTCGAGTAATTATGAAATATGAGTACCGTCGTGGCAGCAACGCGGCACAAGTGGCACGCAACATCAACGACGTTTACGGAGCTAACACTACAAACCAACGCACCACCTTTTATTGGTTTGCTCGCTTCCGTTCTGGAAATTTCGACCTGAAAAATGAATTTTGAACCGCATTGTTACCTGCGATGAAAAATGGATTCTGTTTGATAACCGCAAGCGCTCAGCAAGTTGGTTGGATCCTGGTTCAGCACCTAAACAATGCCCTAAACGAAAACTTACCCCTAGAAAAGTGATGGTCACTGTTTGGTGGTCTAGCGCCGGTGTGATTCATCACAGCTTCTTACCAAAGGGGGTGAGCATTACTGCAGATGTGTACTGTGAAGAACTGAATGATGGAAAAGCTGGCACATCTCCAACCAGCATTGGTCAATCGCTCGTCTCCGCTGCTCCTGCACGAGAACGCGCGACCTCATACTGCACAGCAGACGGTCTCCAAGTTGCAAGAACTGGGGTTGGAAGCTCTCCGTCATCCGCCCTACTCACCAGACCTTGCGCCTACAGACTACTACTTTTTCCAGAATTTGGAAAACTTCTTGGTGGGAAAAAAATTCAATACCCGAGAGGCAGTACAAAATGCCTTTGAAGAATTGGTTGCCTCCCGTCCAGCTGATTTTTATAAGAAGGGCATCAATAAACTGCCACTGCGTTGGCAAAGATGCATTGATTGCATGGGTGATTATTTCGATTAATACAAATAAAAAATACATGAAAAAAATTTGTTTAATTTTTTTCATACAAAACGGCATTTTCATAGGTAAAGACCTATTATTAATAAATGAGTTTAAAACCGCCAGAGTATCGGAAATCGTTAAAAGTTTCCTACTTCAACTGACTTTTGACACACTCAATTCAAGTAGTGAGCACATAAACATAGATTATTCAAAGAAAACAAAATGAGTTTCGGGGAATTTTCTACTGTACTTATTAGAATAGTGTATCCGAACAATAATCGTCAATAATTCATTCATTGAAACTGCGTATTTTGGAAATTATGTGGCATCATTGATAAGGTGAATTAATTTCAACAAACTTTTGGATGTATGTTCGGGTCGGCATGATGCCGTGCCCACAGTCGGGTGGCAGAAGCGAATATAGCTGTGTAGCAATATCTTCTGGAAAACAAATATTCAGCTTAACTCGAATAAAATACCGTGTTGACCTGAAATTGATCAAGCGAGGGCAGATGCCGAGCTAAGTTTACCGATAGCCACGAGCAGAAAAAAGTCATATGTGTAGTACCTATCTGTATCGGTTCGACATTGTTGTTCAGCAAATCTACCGAATCGAAAGTACCGACGCGACCGTGTATAGAACGCGCCTCTAGTTAAACAGAAAGCTCAGCTAATTAAAAATAGTTTTGACCTTTACAACCTGCATTTTGAACAATGTTTACAGCGTAGTTACTTCTGCGGTGCAGCACAAATAAAAATGTTCTACTTACAACTAAGTTGATAAATTTAACACGTTACAGTTCCGTAGTGCAGTTAAAAAGAATGATTAAGGAGCACAAACTTGCTTCTTAACTTAAAGTGGTATAAGGCTCACAAGAAATAGAATTAACAATCAAAGTTGGGAGTTTTTCCTCAGAAGGCTACGCATTAAAGATAGCGGAAGGAGCGTTTTTTTTGTTCCATTTCTTTTTTTTTGGTGCTGATGACTTAACTTTTTGAACGAACGTTTTAATTATTTTCCGGAAGAAAACTGTAGACTGCATAATCAAAGTATGAGTTTCCCAAAAAATAATCTTAATGAACAGAATTTTCTTAAAGAACAGAATAACTCAGGAAAAATGTGTTGAATATATGTAGGTAGGATAAATGAAAATAGTTTCAATTCTATCTCATTCTTCAAACTGCACTCAGCTTCGATTTACACAAACGAAATGAGTGAATTTTATTTATCACTCTTTCATGACTGATTTGAAACTGATTCTTCAGTGTGTCTTTGATAGCAATGAATTACGTAGCTTAAATAACAAAGTTATGCCTCAATTTTTTTACCGACTATTAGCGACGATAGGAATTTAGTTTAAGAAATATTTTTTGTAGTGTCAAGTATGGCATTAGTAAGTTTCCCATACAAGGCTTAGTGTCGTGTGCAGACTGTAAAGGTTGTATGCCTCACGATTGTACAGGCTGGTTATAATTTTATTATGACATTTGGCTGTCATCATCGATATATATATAACTCTATGGCTGTCATAATCTATTAAAAATAATAGGGAAAAATTCTATAAAAAGAGCAAAATTTCTGTGAAAATTCATTCCGTGTCCAGCAGTAATAAGAAAATAAAGAAGAGTCTTGAAGAAGTATTCTTTTACTCATACACCTACGTCCTGGTCCTGGCTATCACCATCCCGCCAGCGAACCCTCTCCACAGAGTAATACAGCGTCAACACTGACTTCGAAAAAAGGAGGAGGTTCTCAATTCGACTATATTTTTTTTATGTTTGTTAGCTCATAACTTTTGACTGGGTGAACCGATTTTGATGATTCTTTTTTTATTAGAAAGCTGGTACTTTCCGTGTGGAATTTGGTTCCATTCGGACAATGGAGTCCATGTGAAAACCATAAGTCTTAAATTTGCATTAAGTATTTGCGCGACAAATGAATTAAATAACGCGATTAGATTAGTGCAGAGTTGGACTCGCGCACCGAGGGTTCCGTACAAACCTGTAGATATTCACGGTGTATGCATAAAGTTTCATCATCATCATCATTTCAGCCGAAAGACGTCCACTGCTGGACATAGGCCTCCCCCAAGCACCGCCACCTCGACCTGTTCTGTGCCTCCCGCATCCAACGCATTCCTGCGGCCTTCACCAGGTCATCGGTCCATCTTGTGGGAGGCCTTCCGACACTACGTCTTCCAGTACGCGGTCGCCACTCCAGAACCTTCCAACCCCATCGGCCATCTGTTCTGCGAGCAATGTGCCCTGCCCACTGCCACTTAAGTTTGGCAATTCTTCGGGCTATGTCGGTAACCTTGGTTTTCCTACGGATCTCATCATTTCTGATTCGATCACGTAGGGAAACTCCAAGCATAGCCCTCTCCATTGCTCTTTGGGTGACTTTGAGCCTTCTTATGAGGCCCATTGTGAGCGACCACGTCTCAGTACCATATGTCATCACTGGCAACACACACTGGTCAAAGACTTTTGTCTTGAGACACTGCGGTAATTGGGACGAGAATATACCGCGTAGCTTCCCGAACGCTGCCCAGCCGAGTCGGATTCGACGAATGACCTCTTTCTCGAAGTTGGACCTACCTAACTGGACAGTCTGTCCTAGGTACACATATTCGTCCACAACTTCGAGTGTAGCGCTTCCGATCTTCATTGGAGTGGGTATCACATGAGCACTGGACATGACCTTTGTCTTGTCCATGTTCATCCTAAGACCCACTCTTTCGGAAGCTCTACTGAGGTCATCGAGCATTGTACTGAGGTCCTCTATAGTCTCAGCCATGACTACTATATCGTCGGCAAATCGAAGGTGAGTGATGTACTCGCCATTGATGTTGATGCCAGCCCCTTTCCAGTCCAGAACCTTGAAGACATCCTCCAGTGCAGCGGTGAACAGTTTCGGAGAGATGACGTCTCCCTGTCTCACCCCTCGCTGCAGGAGGATAGGTTTCGAGGCTCTGTCTTGGAGCCGGACTGACATAGTGGCGTTTTCATACAAACACTTCAGCACTTCGATGTACCGATAGTCAACCTGGCACCGTTGGAGAGACTGCAGTACAGCCCAGGTTTCGAGCGAATCGAAGGCTTTTTCGTAGTCCACAAACGCTAAGCAGAGAGGCAGGTTATACTCTTCGGTCTTCTGTATAACCTGCCGCAGCGTATGTATGTGGTCCACGGTGCTAAAGCCTTTACGGAATCCGGCTTGTTCGGGAGGCTGGAAGTCGTCAAACCTGTGCGCGAGACGGTTCGTGATGACCCTTGAAAACAGCTTGTAGACATGGCTCAGAAGTGAGATGGGCCTATAATTCTTAAGTAGGGTATTGTCACCCTTCTTAAAGAAAAGTACCACCACACCTCTGTTCCATGCCTGTGGCGTTTTGCCCTCGAGTATGACGGAATCAAATAGCTTGTGAAGGGCCTTTAAAACGGGTTTTCCGCCGGCCTTCAGGAGTTCGGCCGTAATTCCGTCATCACCCGGCGCCTTGTTATTTTTAAGCTGCTTCAGAGCCATCCTAATCTCGTACAAGCTGACGTCCGGGATATCTTCAGTGTAGTGTCGAGTCAATCTAGCTCTCGGGTCGTTAGCCAGATTCATAACGGGGTTTCTGGTGGACGTGTATAACTGTCCATAAAACTTCTCGATCTCTCTTAACAGCTCAGGTTTGGCGGACACGACTCTGCCGTCGTCGGTCTTCAGTTTGGCAAGCTGACTCTGCCCAATAGACAGATCTCTTGCAAATACTTTGGAGCCCTTGTTCCGCTCTATCGCGTCTCTAATACGTTCCGTATTAAAGAGGCGAAGGTCGCGTTTCAAAGACTTAGAGATCCGTCTATTTAGCTGCCGGTACTCAAGTGCAGTTTCTGAAGACTGCAGGATCATTTCGCGCCTCTGTTCCATGAGCTGTAATGTTGTCTCTGAGAGTTTCTTTTTGCTATTAGTACGGCGGGTCTTGAAGAACTGAGACCCGACCGTATGGATAGTTTCCACAAATCCATCGTTATAATCGTCCACGGAGCTCCCTAGGCACTCAAAACGATTGTGGAGTTCGAGCTGAAAGCTCTCGGGGTTCTGAAGTTGGATCGGTGCTGGACGGAGCGTTGACTTCATCAGCCGAGATCTTTCCAGCTTGATATTGATATTCAATGTGCCTCTTACCATGCGGTGATCACTCCCGGTTTTCACCGCGTTGATCACAGAGACATCATTGAATATGTGCTTCTTCGTCGACATAATGAAGTCAATCTCATTATTAGTTGCACCGTCAGGACTCTGCCAGGTCCACTTCCTGTGCTCGCGTTTTCTGAAGAAGGAATTCATCATAAAGAGGCCTTCCTTCTCCATAAAACTAGCCAGTAGGTGACCCCGGTGATTCTGACGTCCAACTCCAAATTGCCCCACTCGCAGCTCATCATCGCTTCGCTTGCCCAGTTTCGCTTTGAAGTCCCCCATGACAACGGTGAAGTGAGATTTGGCACCATGCATGGCTCTGGAAATATCCTCATACATGGTCTCCACCTCATCGTCGGGGTGTGTCGAGGTCGGGGCGTACACCTGTATGACCTTCAGCGAATACCTTGCGGATATTCTGAGTATAAGGAACGCCACCCTGGTCGACACACTCTCGATCTTCACAACGTTGCTCACAAGGGACTTATGGACGATAAACCCGACACCACCTTGGGACTGCTGGTCGCCCTCCCGGAAATAGAGCAGGTTTCCAGAATTTAGGATTATCGAGTCCTCCCCCTGTCTTCGGACTTCAGATAACCCTACTATGCCCCATCGTAACCTGCTCAATTCTTCCTCAAGTTCAGCGATCTTCTCGTCGGTCCGGAGTGTGCGCGTGTTGTAGGTTGCCAGGTCCAGTTTTCGGTGATTGTGGTAGCCGGATCTCTTCCGGGGATTGTTAGCACCCCTTGCCTCACCGTGGCCTTGACCGCTACCATAGTCAAGGGCAGGTGGGCCGCCGGGCACTATGGGCCGTTTTTTATTTGTGCTTGTCATTAATTGGGGGGGGGGGGTTGCCATAATCGCCACGCTTGGCAGGTGGGTTGGCGATCGCAGTATGGTTTTGATAAAATGCATAGAGAAAGCTGCTGCCCATTCTCTAGTTAGTCCCTTAGTCGCCTCTTACGACACCCACGGGAGGAAATGGGGTGATGCTATTCTTTACGTCCGGCTCCACACGAGACATAAAGTTTATGTTTATGAAATTATTGTTTTTTTTTAATTTTTATATTTGAGTTGATTGAATAACTGGTAAATTGCGGTTTACGATTTATGACGTATTAAAAAAAAAACTACATACTAGATCTCGTTCAAACCAATTTTCGGTGGAAGTTTACATAGTAACGTACATCACATATTTTTTTTTAGTTTTATCATTCTCTTATTTTAGAAGTTACGTGGGGGGGGGGGGGGGACATTTTACCACTTTGGAAGTGTCTCTCGCGCAAACTGTTCAGTTTAAAAAAAAAATGGTATTAGAAATCTCAATACCATTTTTGAAGACCTATCCATAAATACCCCACACGTGTGGGTTTGATGAAAAAACATTTTTAAGTTTCAGTTCCAAGTATGGGGAACCCCAAAATTTACTGTATTTTTACTATTTTTGTGTGAAAATCTTAATGCTGTTTACAGAATATATCTACTTACCAAGTTTTAACTGCATAGCTCTTAGAGTGAAAGTGTAAAAAAATGGCTGTGACATTCGGACGGACAGACAGACAGACATGACGAATCCATAAGGGTTCCGTTTTTTGCCATTTGGCAACAGAACCTTAAAAATCTAACTTTTTACAAAAAAATAACAAACGACTTCCTTAAAAAGGAAACATTACAAAGTGAAAAATAACTTTAATTTCAGAAGTCGATGGCAAAAGAACCTTAAATACAGATCCTAAGACACCGACTTCCGAAATTAAAGTTATTTTTCACTTTGTAGTGTTTTTTAAGGGTGTACTACGCCGAATTGAATGCCAAATAATCGAATACCAATTAATCGAACTCTATAAATCGAACGTCTAAATACTCGAACGTTCATAATATTGCAAGGTTAATAAATCGAACATTCAATATACCACACACTCAATACATCGAGTGTTCAAAATATCGAATGTTTGTGTACGGTGCATGTACATGGGTTTTAAAATATATTTATTTCAATAAGTTAGCCAGTAGGCTCGCGTATTTGCACTTTGGACGCGACCTACATTTGGCAGTGTAATGACACTGACATATTGCATTGTTCTATGCATTTTACATGTATTACATTTTTAGTGTTCAATTAGACGTGGTTTGAGTCGGACAACTTGTGTTTTTATTTAGATTAATCCCGTTGAGCATTCACTGACATTTTCTGCATTTAACTTTACATTTGACATTTTACATCTGCATTGACATTACTTGTGTTAGAGAAGCACCCTATATAGTTTTGGTCCTTCAAGCCGGATGTGACGTGTTAAAATGTGGTTTTGATGCAGGTTTATTACCGTTTTCTGGCTTTTTCCTGTGCAATGGTTCTAATGCCATAAACTTGTTTTCGACGAAATCCATTAAATGATTGTATGTTGATATCTCGCGCGGATCCGACCTGGACTGCATGTATTCCGAATACGTTTCGGAGTCTAATTTATCGCACAATACCTAAACTAGAATCGGATCCCATTAGCTTGTATCAATGCTCAAATTGTGTATCGCGTTTATGGTTTCATTGGTCGTGTCATATAACCGCTTGAGGTCGAACGCAGATTGTTTTTGCATATTAGGTTGACGCATAAATACGTGGAAATTTCTGGTAAATAA
Organism: Aporophyla lueneburgensis; assembly: GCA_932294355.1. Taxonomy (NCBI): domain Eukaryota; kingdom Metazoa; phylum Arthropoda; class Insecta; order Lepidoptera; family Noctuidae; genus Aporophyla; species Aporophyla lueneburgensis. Next base: position 31,586,300 of record OW028744.1, on the reverse strand, counting down.
CAGAAACTTATTATTATACCTATGGTTCAAAATTTCCCAACACGTGTCATAATTTTCGGGTGCTATGTGTAAATGCTGGACGAGCTTTTCCGCTTCACCGCGAAGTCTAACTTTTAAATACTGCATTTTTTGAATTTTTCCAATCGCTGAATTATTATGAATCGCTTCTACGTAGAGATACATAAAAGTAGGCCATAAAGTATAGCTGCCGTTAAAGGTAGGTATGTCAATTTTAGGCAATGTTTGCTGTTGATGTATAGAAGCGTTTAACTTCGTGTTCAGCGCCCGTTTCATGTTTGTAAATGCATTTTCGTGACGGTAGAACTCGTCATAATAATCTTGAGAATTCCCCTCTAATATGCCATCAATTTGTAAATGTAATTTGTCAATCGCAGTCCACCAAAACTCTACAGTCTTAAGCGTATCCTCAATTTCCCATTTCTTCTTAACCTCGTTTACGCTTCGATTTACTAACCTAGTGAATGCACGGAAGTTAGCTTGTTGCAACTGCTGTAACTCGAGTAGCTTGTCCTCTGCTCCTACCGATGTCTTGAACAGGGTTTTGTCGAACTCGATGTTCAACTTACTATGGCCGGCGTTACTGGGTCCAGCAAGAGTCTTCATCTCGAACAAAATATCAGAGATGGGAGTTCAATGGCACTTCAATGCCCCGGTCTGACCAAGTACAGGCAGACTGTGGGAAGCCGCTGTGAAGAGCATGAAATATCATCTCAAACGGGTCATTGGCGACCAACGTCTGACATACGAAGAATTTACCACTCTGCTATGTCAGATAGAAGCTTGCTTGAACTCACGACCACTATGCACCGTTTCAGAGAACGCCGAAGAGATAAACTGTTTAACTCCAGAACATTTCTTAACCGGCACATCACTCATGACAATTCCAGAACCCGAAATGGACAATACTTACCGTTTAAACACGAGATGGCAAATTGTACAACAACTTAGCAAGGATTTCTGGAAGAAGTGGTTGCAGGAGTATCTCCAACAATTACAAGCGAGACTAAAGTGGAAACGACAGAATACTGACATAAAGAAAAATGACATTGTATGTATTAAAGATGAAAGGTTACCTGCAGGAAAATGGGCACTGGGTCGTGTAGCGGATTTACACCCTGGAAAGGACGGCCACACTAGAGTTGTGACATTACAAACTGCAAAAGGCGAAACCTAAACGACCTATTACAAAACTGGTACCACTAGTGGAGGCTGAGGAACAAAACAACCCTGACACTGACAAACTTCCCAAAAACAGGCGAAACCGAGGTAAAAGGCTTACCTGGAACAGCTTGGTTTGTTATATGCTGATGCTAGTTATGACATTGATAACAACTACTGTCCAGCAAGATTTGAAACTTACTCAACTAACAAAAAATCAAACAATTTACTTTGACAAGATTGCAGATCTACAAGAAATTAGAGATGAATGGAAACTGGTATTCTATTACAATATGACAAATTATTGGCGCAATGTGGACACTCTGCAAGTATTCGTATCTCATATAAAGCAAGCTCGTTGCGAAGAGTGGATGATGCAATTTCATGTTCTGATTAACCAACTTGAACAAAGCACGAGTGAACTAAATTATTACAACGAATTACTGAGGTCCCAGCGGATAATTCAACACAGGTTCAAAAGAGGATTGGTCGACGGAGTAGGATATGTTGCAAATTCGTTATTTGGATGCGATTAGCATTGCACTGTTTGTAACATCGGTGTACTTTTGCCGAAAGATGGCCACCCAAAGACAGGGGGAGGGTCCGCAAGACGCGAAAAGTAGAAGCAGACGAGAAGAACATCATGACATCGAAGACAGGAACAGCAAGATCGACAAACGGGACTCAAAAGTAATATGAATTTGACACTGAAAAACATAGTGAGATGTGCTTGTTCAACCGTGAACATACTATAGTTGCACGCGCCAACAATAGCATCACAGCGTCAGCGACACACATACGGTCCACGCGCCGGCAACACCAGCACACCGTCAGCACTAAGATGTGGCCTACTGAGATCTTCGCTTCATCGGCTCGATACACACACGACACACATGTAAATAGCCATCAATGTGTATTTACCACAAAAATTGTATATAGTTAAGTTCATTATTGTAATAAAGTTAGTCATCAAGCTGGAGTCGAGTGTGATTTATCTCCTTACTTCCTCTTACTGTGGCCAAGACACCTTTAGCCATCATCGGTCCTATGAGTCTGTGGGATCGGCAGTAAGAAAACCATTTCCTGTGTACATTGCACGACGTTCACAAAACCCTCTTCCTACCCAAACTCCGTCTGTCACCGTAGGTCTCCTTGTGACAGACTTCCCTCTCGTATAACCAACGTAACCTACCAGTGAGACCAATATCAGTGAGAACAATGAAAGGAAGGGGACATAAATCTTACAAAGGCTACATTGCGATATTTGTTTGCCTATCCACGAAAGCGGTACATTTGGAGCTGGTAGGCGACTTATCAGCAGAAACGTTTATAGCAGCACTACGGAGGTTTATGGCACGCAGAGGTCCAGTATCACACATGTACAGTGATAACGCGACGAATTTCGTAGGCACTGCCAATTACTTGTATAAAGAAATGTTAGACATAACCCAGTCTGACGACTTTCAAAACACGTTGACCAATATTGGAATACAATGGCACTTTATTCCTCCATCATCCCCCCACTTCGGAGGGATTTGGGAAGCAGGAGTAAAATCGATGAAACACCATTTGCGTAGAGTGATAGGAGAGCAGACACTAACTTATGAAGAAATGAGCACGTTCTTACACCAAACTGAAGCATGTTTAAACTCAAGACCATTATGTGCACTCAGTGAAGATATAAATGATAACACTGTGTTAACACCAAGTCACTTTCTAATAGGCAGAGAAGCGGTAGGGGTACCAGACCCGCTATCGGAAACTAATACAGATCATATAAACAGATGGAAACAAATCCAAAAAATGAAAAAAGATTTCTGGAAAAGCTGGACTAAAGACTATTTACACCAACTTCAACAAAGGTACAAATGGAAAACTAATCAAGGAAACTTGTCGGTTGGAACTCTAGTAATTATAAAAGATGGAAAAGTTTCGCCTAGCAAATGGCCACTTGCAAAAATAAAGGAAATACATATGGGCAACGACGACCTATCCCGAGTAGTGACACTTCAAAAGTCGTCAGGAACAACTCAAAAACGATCAATTCACACATTAATACCATTGCCAATTGAAACAAATACGTGTAGTAGTAGCAATGAACCGAAACAGTCAATACAAACAAATACCGTTACAATCCTAAGAAAAAACAAAACGAATCAACCCAAACAATGTAATAAAATATCTAAATGGTTCACGTTGCTATTCATCATGTTACAAATATTGGGTTCAGCAAAATCAACTACAACGACATACTCTGTAAAAACAGTACCACCAGGATTTTATGTTGAAAAAATAGGAACGGCAAGCATTGATAGAGGAATGTTTAGGATAGAAATAAATTATGAAAAACAACACCTAGAGCAAGACCTTGTCAAAATAAAAACAATGACGTCACAATTCAGTCAACTATGTACAAATGCTGAACAAATAACAGCTTCCGGATTTTGTAAACAATTACACCATCATTTGTTAGAAGAAACATCAAAATTAGAGCGAACTAAAGAATATTTGACAGAAGTGAACCAGATTAGGAAGAAAAGGGGAATATGGGGAGAGTTACTAACTGCTATCTTCGGAGTGAATGATGAGGCATACCGAGATATAGACACATTAAATTTAAACCAAAAAAAGTTAATTGAAGCTGCCAACCATCAAACCAAATTCATGATATCAACAATCTCACAAGTAAACAAAACTGAAGAAAGAATAAAACAGAAACTTATAGGATTTCAAACTAAATTAAACCAAGTCATAGGTTACATCGAGAGTAACAACCATTGGTTCAGTACAGTCGACCACAACAGTGTAAACATACGTATTATGCAGACTTACCAGTTAGCATATAATTACATGGAAGAAATCATGGATTATTACAACGGACTATTAGAGATATACTTAACCAAGGCGACAGTATATAGTGTTTTAACACCAAAGAACGTCACTGACCTAATATCATCAGCAAACAAAAAATTACCATCTAAACTAAGAATCGTTCAACAACAGTTACTAGACACCAAGATATATGAGAACAAGACTCATTTAAAAGTATACGCCTATTTTCCTATACAAGAGATAACGAAATATACTTTAATGTATGTTACACCAGTCCCAAAGATAAATTCTGACAAGTCAGCCCAAAGTATAGAAGTACATAAAGCTTACATAGGGTTAGATTACAACAACGAAATGTATTTTGACTTGGACTATGAGGAGTTCAAACGTTGTTTAGAATGGACTAACCATTTTATTTGCTTTCCTGGGGCCGTGAAAAACATGCAATTAAAAGAAAATTGCATTGTAAATCAACTATTCAAAAACCAAACACAGACGAAATGTCCTACTAAAACATACTATTTATCCAATAAAATAATATGGAAACAACTTTACATGCCAAACACTTGGTTATTCATTGTACGAGATCGAGTTACGACGTCAATACTTTGTGATGGACAAAGAGAAGAATTCGAGCTTCAAAATGTTGGTGTAATACGAATCGCAGATAACTGCATTATTAAAACAACTAATAATATATTAACTGCCAAAAGAATTGTTTCAGTACCGATAGTAACATCATACTCAAAACAAATAGACTTTCCCATAACAACGCACATGGTGACTAAATCCATGCTAAACATTACCAAAGAGGAAGAAGTCGTAGATAACTCAAAGGAGATTTTTCAGAATCTAGTTACTCAAGAAAATGCTTTACAAACCGAATTAGATAGCACTATTTGGAGTCAAATCAGTTCTCACGCATACTTAACTAGTGCGATATCGTGTATAATCATGTTTTTAATCTTTTTGTTTTTAGTTTGCTACGGCCCAGCCATACTGAGATGGATTGGAGTCACATTGCAGCACAAGACCAGAAGAACAAGTCCCGAGCCAGAAAACCAACCAGCAAGAGAACCAAACTCGCTTGCTGCCAACAAGACAACTACCAAACCGACAACAGGCCAACCAACTATCACAACGGAACCTGTGTACAGTTTACCACGTCAACACGAAACTATCGAATTATACCAACTGGAGCCTAGGTCCTGAGAGGCGCCAGAATGTTCAACCGTGAACATACTATAGTTGCACGCGCCAACAATAGCATCACAGCGTCAGCGACACACATACGGTCCACGCGCCGGCAACACCAGCACACCGTCAGCACTAAGATGTGGCCTACTGAGATCTTCGCTTCATCGGCTCGATACACACACGACACACATGTAAATAGCCATCAATGTGTATTTACCACAAAAACTGTATATAATTAAGTTCATTATTGTAATAAAGTTAGTCATCAAGCTGGAGTCGAGTGTGATTTATCTCCTTACTTCCTCTTACTGTGGCCAAGACACCTTTAGCCATCATCGGTCCTATGAGTCTGTGGGATCGGCAGTAAGAAAACCATTTCCTGTGTACATTGCACGACGTACACAAAACCCTCTTCCTACCCAAACTCCGTCTGTCACCGTAGGTCTCCTTGTGACAGACTTCCCTCTCGTATAACCAACGTAACCTACGTTTGGTGTGGTTTGTATGGTAGGCTAGGGCTAGGATAACTGGGGTGCTAGGTAGTTACTGTAGGGCTAGGTTTGGCGTCAGTTGGGCTTTAGGTACTGATCCAGGTTCAATTATCTCAAACGTAGTCACATCGTACACACTTGGAACACCGGCCGTACTAAGCTGTAAGTCCCGGTGTGTACAGTGCTAATTTATTATTATGGTGACATTCTATTTATTGACTTTAGTTATATTTCTTCATAGTAGTCGTAGATCATTTTTTACATTATTTTTTATTTTCTTATTTTGCATATTTTGGGATTGTTTTATTTAGTTATTCTCTTTCTGTGTTGTGGCAATATGTAGGGTGCACGTACATGGGTTTTTTAAATATATTTATTTCAATAAGTTAGACAGTAGGCTCGCGTATTTGCACTTTGGACGCGACCTACATTTGGCAGTGCAATGACACTGACATATTGCATTGTTCTATGCATTTTACATGTATTACATTTTTAGTGTTCAATTAGACGTGGTTTGAGTCGGACAACTTGCATTTTTATTTAGATTCATCCCGTTGAGCATTCACTGACATTTTCTGCATTTAACTTTACATTTGACATTTTACATCTGCATTGACATTACTTGTGTTAGGGAAGCACCCTACAGTTTGTTTGATCGAGTGGTCGCATCGCATGTTCATTGTATCGAAATATCAGTATACTGAATACTTTTCTAATATTACTACTAGACTATTTTTATATAAAGTACAAAAAAAAAAAAAACAATTGGCTAATAAATCACATTTTACTTTTTAATTATTATCTTACATTTAAAGTTTTGTGTAAGTTTCAACTGCACGGAGAAATTCTGATAAAACCATGTTTTTTTTATTAATTAATATTTTTTCTATCAGATTTTCATCCCCTTTGACTTCCACTTTTTTGTGAAGTAGGTCTTCCAAATACCACGTTTGCTTTTTCAACTGTCATATTTTTAATAGCTAGCTCCTTAAATAAAAATTCCATACTACTATAAATACCCGGTTTGTGCTTAACAGGCAACGTGTTCCATCTTCTATGCCGGATGGCATAGAAGATGGAACACGTTGTTATTCACGTCCCTGTTTTTGGGTGTGAAATCATCAAAGGACTTCTCCCGCTTTAGGCGAAGTGGGGCGGATGAGAGTTTTACTGAGTAAAGCCCACTTTTGTACCTTCGAATAAATCCGTGACCCTGGTAGGCATCGGCCCTAACGAACCGCTTCAGTATGTGCTTACATACCTATCTCTCGGCGGTGCTCCACCCAGGTGGGGCAAACTTCCATCGTGTCCTCCAGGCGATCCACACAATGGTAACACCCTGGCATTTTACTCCCGCCTTATCCTGAACAGAAACCTCCGGAAGCAGCCATGACCGGTGAGGACCTGCGTAAGGCAGTCGGTGAGGACGCCGTGGCGCCTGTCTAGCTACTCCTCAAAGAAGGAACTTACTGCCAGCAACTGTGGCGTGCCCAGCACTGGGTTGCAATAATCGTACCCGCCATGTCGCCATGAGATCTCAGTGCGATAATTTCCGAACACCACGCGGGCGAAGCTGCAGGCACAGCAAGTAAAAGAGAATAATTAAAAATTAAAATGTGATGTATTAGTAAATTTTGTGTTTTTCTTCTACCTTATATAAAAAGTATTCAGTACAACTTGGCAAAAAAGAGTAGAAAATAATGGGGGCACCACTGTGCTGTTCGTATGGCAACCCGTATAGCGTACCAATCTGGTCTTGATACTTAGCTGTATTTTTGGTAAACATAAATTCATGTCCACTTTATGTATGAATAATTTATTCAAATCAGTAATTTAATTGAACATGGACGTGTTCTCGTCATGTATCTGATAACTAAGTACATAAAAATAAATATTCAGGTATACTCCTGTTTACAACATCTTTTAGAAAAAATAAAAAAGGCATTATATTTTAATAACATTATTTTATTTTATTCCAATAAATTTTCCTCTAAATATTCCACCCCCATCACATCCATGTGCTGGCTAGAGCTGGCCGCAAAATCATCTGAGTCGTACTCAGATTCAGAGGTACTGCTGGTATCATCTTCTAGATTTATGACTAATCGCTCTATTTCCTCATACAGAGTCAGTTCCCGCTCACAGTACTCCTTTTCTATTTTTATTACGTGCTGGCAGGAATTCTTCCAATCCTCTTCGGTAATAGCTTGGAATGCACGTTCAGATGTTTCCTAAAAAGATGAAATATTTAATTATACCTCTATAAATATTAAAAGTAAAACATAATTATCACACACTTTTAATAAGTCATACCCTTGTCGATCGATCCTACATTTTGGGCTGCAATTTTTTGTTTTGCTATCCCCCAGATTAGGTCGACTGGCAAATTTCTATTATTGGTAATTTTCTGTACTCTACCCGTTTCGCGGCTATATATGGTCGTTCCATCAATGCAGTTCTTTCAGACTGACATTTTTTGTATTTGAAACCTAGGGCTATAAGTACTTTCCGCAAATGCTCACGGCTTCCGTCAAATCCTAAATCTTCTCTTACTACTGGCAGTAGGTTTCGTAAGGTTGGTACCTGAAAAAAAAATAACCATGTAAAAAAAAGCCAATTACAAGTTTACACTTATATACCATATGTATAAAATTTTCAAGACGGTACAAACTGCGTGAGAGTGAAACAGGGACAAATAAAGAGAACCAACAAAAATTAAATAAATTACACAACAAGTTTACACTCCAAAGAAAAGGTTATTTAACATTTTTTTTTAATTTCTGGACACTGTTTGAGAATAGGTCAAGTTCAACATCCTTGCACACCGTATTGAACTTTCGACATGCTCTCAAGATAAATGTATTTTGCCTATAGTTCGTTTTGACAATAGGAACATAAAGGAGTTTAGGTCTCCGAAGAAACACAGACGGGACACGTAGTCCAATTTTGGCCACCAGCTCAGGGACGTCAGTAGACCCGTTCATTATATTAAATAGAAAAGTAAGATCTGCAATCTTTCTCCGCTCGTGTAAAGGAAGAATATGAAATTTCTTACACCGACTAATATAGTTAGGAAGATAAGTATTAGAGCGATATTGAGTGTACCTTAAAAATCGCCTTTGTATACTTTCAAGGCGATCGACATAAACATTGTAATTTGGATTCCAAATTTGGGAAGCATATTCGAGATGGCTACGGACAAAAGCACAGTATAAGATTTTCATGGTTTTGATATTCTTAAACTCAGAGGAGACCCTAAAAATAAAACCCAATGCTTTAGAAGCCTTGTTGACTACATTGTCAATGTGCGCATCGAACAAAAGCTTTGAATCAAAAGTTACTCCAAGATCCTTGATGACGTTGACTCTGGCAATTGAGGTATTCGATAATTTGTAATCATATCTAATAGGGTTTGGCTTTCGAGTAAATGTACACACATAACATTTAGAGATATTTAAATCCAACCTATTTCGGTCGCAATAATCATGGAACCGGTCCAGATCCTCCTGTAATAAATGAGCATCCTCAATGGTTGCCAATTGACTCAAAATTTTCATGTCATCTGCGTATAATAAAATTTTTGAATTTAGGAAACAAGAGGCGATGTCGTTTACAAAAATATTGAATAAAAGGGGTCCTAATAAAGATCCTTGGGGAACCCCCGAAGGAATGTACATCGGTCTCGAGGTGTACCCGTTAAGGACTACAGTCTGGCACCTATTTTCAACATATGAAACAAACCATCTGTACAAGCTACCCCTCACACCAATCTCTAGCAGTTTGCGCATTAGAAGCGTATGATCTATTCGATCAAAACATTTGCTGTAGTCAGTATATAATATACTGTACCTATGTAAAATACATTATGACAGAATTAAAAAATTGGTTGCAGTGACTACAATCACAATCCTAAATTATAAATGTGAAAGTTTGGATGGGTAGATGTTTGGATCCTTGTTACTCCATAATGCAAAAACGGCTGAAACAGATTTGGAAAAAAAATATAACGGAGATAGCTTATACTCTGAATCCTTAAACAGTTCTTTTGGGATAGCAGGTGAAACCGCAGGGCACTGTTAGTGTGTGTGTAATTTATTCAGTTTAATTTGAATACCAATCCATATCCATACTTCCATACTAATATTATAAATGCAAAAGTAACTCTGTCTGTCTGTCTGTCGGTCTGTCTGTCTGTCTGTCTGTCTGTCTCGCTTTCCTGCGAAAACTATTGAACCGATTTACATGAAATTTGGAACACAGATAGTTTAGAGCCTGAGAAAGGACATAGGCTACTTTTTATCCCGGAAGTATGTTCCCGCGGGATAATTTCCGACCTCCACGCGGGCGAAGCCGCTGGCAAAAGCTAGTATACCATAAAATAATTATGAATGTACCTGTTTTCTCACGGTGTAAAAAAATTGAACTTTTAGTCTGATGGCACATAATTAAAAGTAATCAATTTCTTTTTTGGGTGTAGAAAATACACCTTTGTTTCTGTCTCCTTCCAGCACAACTCTTCTTATAGTGCTAACAGATTTACCTGAATTGAATGAAATACATACATGTACAAAAATATTGCATTATCTTCTGTTACCTATGTGATATTTATAAACGAGGTAATAATTTATTTTGTTATTTAGTCTATGGCACCTTAATTTCTGGTACATTTCTAATGCAAATGCTACAACAAATACATTATTACCTTGTAATCACACTCAAAAAAGTTAAGTAGAAATCGAATTTACATTCACATAGAGCAGAGTACAAGTCACTCAAGTATCAATATCAATCTAGGCGCGCTATACCAGAGTAATACAAACAAAATGTAAACATAACCTATGTGCTCGATGTTTATTGTTCCAAATTTCCACTTATTCGGTATGCAAGCAATTCAAAACAGGTTTGGGTTCATCAATTAACACTTGATTCAACTAAAAAGAACAAAACAAACTCTTACATACCTGTCATAACAGCGGTTCTTTGGTAAATGTTGTCAAGTTCGGAAAGAATAGTTTGGGCCTCATGTTCCGCCAGACATCGCCTGTACACATTATAAATAATCTCCCTGCCAGCACTGCGAATGGTTTTATTAATTATTTTTCACTTTTTACCTAATATAATCACCGTTAGATGGTCGAAATAAAAATTCTACGAAATCGTGAACTTTGTTTATTAGAAACGTCATTATTTTGAGAATGTTGCCAGCAGACAAAAAAATGGTTCCGTTTCTAGACTTTTTTGCCAAGCTGTATACTAATATTTTGATACAATGAAAATGCGATGCGTTGACCGCTCGATCAAACAAACATTCGATATTTTGAAAACTCGATGTATTGAGTGTGTGATATATTGAACGTTCGATTTATTAACCTTTCGATATTATGAACGTTCGAGTATTTAGACGTTCGATTTATAGTGTAAGATTAATTGGTATTCGATTATTTATGTGCGTGTGGATTGAGAGATCGTTTCCAAAAACTCTTCCAATCCCAACCAAATTATAAGAGGATTTAGGAAATAATTGTGAAAACTTCATGGTAAGGTATAAAATTTGTGAAACCTAAACAAAGAAAGTTAGAACTCATTAACTAGATCTCTCAATCTGGACAACTGAAGAAAAAACCATAACGCGTATCCAAGAATATACTGCCTATGTGTTTATAATTTACATTTTAATTAATTGTGAAGGATTTGTGAAAGCTGCTAAACAAAATTTCGATTCGTTTCAAAGCCACGTTTAAAATTTATAACGGTTTATATGGATCACTCAGAATGGACAATTTTCAATTGAGTGATCTTGTAAAACATGACCTAATACTGAAAAAGTATGAATAATTATCATGTTTATTGCAAATTATGCTTCTGGGAAAATTTGTGAAACAAAACTCGTGATTGAAATGTTACGGGTTCAAGAGAAAATGAAAATCTTGTTTTTTGTCGATCGCCCCAACTGAGAGATCATTATTTTGAACTATAATTAATAAACCAAAACTTATAGGTAGAAGGTAGATACATCAGAAATTGTGAAAAATGTTGTACTAAAATTTGACGAATCAGTTGTCCCTGTAAGTGTTATGTTTTTTAAATATTTTTTTACAATCCTCAAGGAAAACGTTGAGTACGGTGACATACTTTTTTTATTTTGTCCGATTTTTTTCCGACGCCCTATTCATACTAACTTCATTGCGATTTGCGAACCTGGCGTTGTGCAGTCCATTTAATGCAAGTTTTTTTTAATAGTGTTGTGCTATAATTAATAATAACATAATCAGTCGAACGTAGAATTCCTTAGTAAGAGCACTACACATACAGTACCTAATTTTGCAGAAACTTGTCATTTAAAAACGTAATTTTATATTATTTAAATTATGTAGTGAAATCAGATACAAATTACTTGTATAAAAACGTTTAAAGTGCATCATAATTTGAATTGTACCGGTAATGATTCCGACCGGCGATATGGTCACCCTACTCAACTTTTTCCTCAAGGATTGTAAAAAATGCGCGCGCGGCACAAATTTTATACCTTACCATGGAGTTTTCACAATTATTTCCTAAATCCTCTTATAATTTGGTTGGGATTGGAAGAGTTTTTTCGAAACGATCTCTAAATCCACACGCACATGATTATTTGGCATTCGATAGTAGTGCACCCTTTTTTTTAAGGAAGTCGGTGTTATTTTTTTTCTGTGACCATTGTTCCGCGATGTCTCCGGCAATTGTGGATCGATTTCAAAAATTGTTACTGGATATTTTAATAATGGTTTTGGGTAGGTTTTACGTTAACTTCGATATACGTATTTAATCCACTTTGTCTATCTGAATGATATCCTAATACTTCCTGTCACTGTTGTTTGGGGGAGGTTATGTCCACCAGTAGACGTCTTTAGGCTGAAGTTATGACTGTTGTTTAGATAGCAAGTAGTGGCATACGAATTAGTGTGGGCTAGGTACAATAACTTAAAAGTTTTTTTTTTGCTAAAAGTTTACGCTGCGAGTGAAAGACAGTTACTGTGGATCTGAGTTTTATCTTATTACCAGCAACTTCCAACTTTAGAGTTATTTTTCACATTGTAGTTTTTTTTTCATTTTTCGAGAGCCGGTTGTTTTCTTTTGCAATAAATTAGAAAGATTACGTACCTGTACTACAACATAAAGTACATTTTTGTCTGGTAGTAAATTCCGTGAGATAATTTCCGTAATGCAAGCGTGCGATGGCATCGCCCGCTTTTAATCTAGTAACCATGTAAGTAGGTCATTTTGACAGATTAAGACTAAGATCAGACTGTGAACGATCTTAAAATAACGGAAATTACGCTCAGATAATCTGTCCATGCCTCCTGGAGGCTTTTTATTTGCACAGGATACCGAAATCAAAGATTGTTTGTTAGTTTATTCTATTTTTCATAATACATAACTAATGATTAGGAAGAGATAATGAGTATGACATAGACAGAAACTTAAACTTAACTAAGACGCGCCTCTAGAAGATACATTTCCATGAAGTTTTCATAGAAATTGTCATCGCTGTCGTGTCGGGCCTGTTTGCGGAAGCCTTTACTTTTTAGTGAAATAATCTCTTTATGGCTATGAACACAAAGAATCAGTATTATTCTGTATTTTTTCAAATTAATTTTATACACAAAGGAGTAGGTTCATTTTAAATTGCTTGATCGAAGCAACAAGTGTTAATTTATCTTTTCTTGTTATTACAATTATAATCTTTAGATAATTCGCTTTCATAACATAACATTATGCCTGTTTTCCCCAAAGGGTTTTGCAGAAGTGTACCTTAAACATCCATATTTTGTCAGTCATATTTAGGCTCAGTTGTTCTTTAAAATTTGCCCAAACTATTGAAATAGATAGACAGGTATTAAGTCTAGTGAGTTTATTTATTTTTTGGAAAGTTAATTTTGATTGCCCTCTAAGCTACTGTGTAACGAAGCCATTGCAATGATTTTGATGTCCGGTCTTATTTTAATTTTCATATAAATGTTTTATAATATGCAGACTGTACACAGCAACAAGACGCTGCCAAGCAGCGTGACACACAACGTTGACACAAACATCGCGTTTAAATCTGACGCAGTATTAAAATAATAACGCATAACTACAGCTGCCAGGAAAGCTTAGGTAGGCCGAAGTAAAGAAAACCTACGTAGGTGGATTTCACAGATGAATCCGCCATTTTTTTTTGTGCGTGGGAACTCATCTAATGACGTCTCCTGCTTTGGGGGGAGCCGAGGGGGCGTGTCAGACTTTTACTGACTAAACCCACTTGTATTCCTTCAGTTGCCTCTGCCAGGGCCATGGTAACTCTTTCAAACAAATCTCCCGACCCTGACAGGAGATGACTCCGCCCTGTAGTGTAAATGTGGTGCTATCCCACAAACAATGCGGCACTTAATATCTTGTCCAGCGTGTCGTGTTGTTTGCACGCTACAGGAGTTCATGGACGCTACTGAAAGTACTAAGCTCATAGCCAAATTTAGGGCTAACAATATTTCGATTGCTCTCGACACGCTAAGAAGAAGAAAACTACAGCTTACTTACATTTGAATGCAATATGCAGACTGCACACAGTAGCAGAACGCTGCAAAACAGCGTGACACAGAATGTTGATACGAACAACGCGTGTTTCAATCTAACGCATTATCTTCTGTAGAGAGCTTCCAGTTCTAGCACTGTGCCCTCCTCCTCTGTGAACAAAGATAAATAGATCCATGAGTAATGAATTACTTCTATGAAAATCAAAATGGTCTGGTAAAAAGATGGGTAATAAGTCGAAAAAAAGACTTAAAGTCTAAGGTTCCGGCTAAGGAAGTCGGAAAAATTAAAGTTTTCTTACGTATTTTTCGCAATTTTCAGGTCAGTGACAAGTTGCATGTTGAACGACAAATGATTCGTGACATTGTGCATTGGGTAGTTTCTTTTAATCCGGCGGCGTCATTAAATCTTCACTATCACTACTAGAATACATTTCGAATTGATCACAAAGACAAATAAAAAATTCTGATAAATAAAACAAAAGAAAGCTAACCACGCGCGCGCTTTTTTCGTCGTGATTCTATGTCGCCTTTTTTTTGCAAAAATATGTAGCCAGTATCATTTTACGCTTGGTGATAAAAACTTTTTGTCTTTTAGGATTATAGTTACTTTATTATATTAGGTTAGCTACTGATGACCTTAAAAAAACCGGCACGTTAAGAATGTATTTTGTTACTTTTTCTGCCCGGTCAGCAAGTTAACAGTGGATTTTTATACACTTTTTTGACCCGCTCAATTGAACATCAATAATGACGTAAATTCTGGCTCATTTTAATAAGTACTAAGGTACTCTCCACATAGTTGTAGTTTAAAGGATTTTTTAATGATTTAAGTTTTATTTGATTAAATTGCTTGCCTTAAGTTTTAACACGTTAACTGCCATGTCGGACTATGTGTCCGACACTTTTTGTTCCATTCAGTCCTTGTCGGATCATATGACCAACAACACGTACCAAATCTGAACGTGTCGTTGCTGCCTGGCGGCCATGTTTATTACTCTTTCAGCTATATAAATTGTCCCGTAGAGCACAAAATCACTGTGTCAATATAACTTTTGTTTACATTTACTCGCATACACTTTTTTATTCAATCCTTTTCACACACGTTTCGTCTGTAAAAAATAAATCAAAATCAAAAGTATTTTTTTCAAACCGAACAAAGAAGCACTTTTAGAACGTCAAAAATAATATAATCCACCGTAGAGGTCGTTAGCAAGTAACATATTTCGATAAAACTCACTAAAAACCACTATAACGATTAAATTATGTCAATTAAAAATAAAAACAAATTGACTATTACAGTTGAATAAAAAATATTTATATAATCATGTAACCTGCTAGTAGCTCATCTTATTCAGGATAAAGAACTTAAACATTTTCTTGAGTTAATCACAGCAACCATCTCAACAACATCATATTTAAACTTATCGTTAAAGTAGTTGCTCATAGAATAATATGCCTTCTGGTGTGATCGTGTGTAAATTCAATATTTTTTTTTATTATACTTTATTAATAAGAACAAAGTTCTTAGTAATTAATTACGATCTAGCCAAAAAGGCTAATAAGCAATTTAACTCTAACTTAATATGTTACGTAATAGATTATGTTAAAACTAAGAATCCAATTGCACTTATATACAAGTCCGTAGCACTTTCTTAGAGCCTAATACAATTTTTAAAACACTATGTTCATGTGTTATATGTATAGCACAATACTGTTACTATTTTAACTCACTTTGTACACTACACTAATTCAAAAGGTTTAGTTCTTTTTAGCCTTCGCACTAATTCTGTGTTATCTAGCAGCTGGATTGCCTCAAAATTCACGTGTCGGTGAAGTCTGTTTTCGTGGGCTTCAGCAAATTTTTGGATAATGGTGGTGACGAATTACATTTTTAGGTCACGGTGAAGGTCGTCATTTCTTATGTACCAGGGTGCATTGACACCATCCCTGAGTACTTTATTTTGGAATTGTTGAATTATTTTGACGTTGCTTTGTTTAGTACAGCCCCAAAGTTGGATACCATACGTCTATATTGGTATCAGAGTATGCTTGTATACGGTTATTTTATTATGTAATGATAGACAGGATTTCTTTCTGAGTAACCAATACATACTTTTATAACGTATATCGAGCTCCTGCCTTTTCTTTTTGACATGAGCTTTCCAACGCAGCTTGGCGTCGAGAGTTATGCCAAGGTATTTGGCTGTATTAGCATAAGGCACTTGCTTGCCATTTATGTAGATTGGATGATAGTCCAAGTGTTTGTTTGTGAAGTCAATGTGAATTGATTTTGACTCATTCAGTTTGATCTTCCATTTTTGTGTCCAGTCATAAACTTTGTTTACAGCTAGTTGAACTTTATCTATTGCTTCTCTGTGGCTTGATCCAGTAGCCATAATTGCAGTATCATCTGCAAAGGTCGCAATGGTGTTGTTTTCCAGTTCTGGGATGTCACATGTGTATAACAAGTACAAAATTGGGCCTAGGACACTTCCTTGAGGCACACCAGCTTTTATAGCTTTAAGCTCGGAATAAGCATGATCCTGCCGTATTCTAAACATTCTATTAGTTAAATATGACTCTTGGATATTGGCAAATTCTGGCAGCATGCGTCTGAGCTTGAATATTAGACCCTTATGCCAAACTTTGTCAAAAGCTTGCGCGACATCTAAAAATACAGTGGCGCAAACTTCCTTATTTTCAAGCGTTTTTTCAATTATGTTAGTTATTCTATGTACCTGGTCAATAGTTGAGTGTTTTTCCCTGAATCCAAATTGATGGTTTGGTATAAGGTCTTTATCTTCTATTAATGGTTTTAACCGTTTCAATAACAGTTTTTCAAATAGTTTTGATAACACCGGCAACAGAGAAATAGGTCTGTATGATGATGCTTCATGGGGTGGTTTCCCAGGCTTCGCAGTCATGATGACTTCAGCAACCTTCCATGATTCAGGTACATGTTTTAAAATAAATGCAGAATTGATAAGCTTGGTCAGCTTTACTATGGCTTTGCGCGGGAGGTATTTTAGAATTTCACCTGTAATGAGGTCGTAACCCGGAGACATTTTCGAGCTAATGTTATTTTGAATTTCTCTCATTACTTCGTTAGGAGTCACAAGCTTAATTCTTTTATTTTGTGCTAAACTTTCACTCTCAATTATTTCTATTGAGCTTTCATTGGGTTGAAAAGTATCTTCCAAGTGTTGAGCAAACCTTAACGCTTTTTGGTCATTGCTTATGGCCCATTTTCCGTCGCTATCTCTGATGGGTGGTATTTGTATAATCGGCCTTTTTAGATTTCTTGTCGCTTTCCATAGGGAGTAATCCGTTGATTTGTCATTGGTTAGCTGCAAAAGGTTGGTATTCAGAGATTCATCCTCAAATTGTAGAATTTTCCTCTTTAATCGTTTAGTTAGCTTATTTAGTAATGTTTTATCTCGCGGGCACCTTGTTTGCTGCCACCGTTTCCTTTTCTCAGTTAGTAAATCCACAATTTCTCTCGGATAGATAAATCCCTTATATTTACATTTTAATTGCGGTGTGTTGTTCCACGCACATTGTTGGATGTTAACAATAAATTTATTTACTTCTGAGTCAAGCTGATCTTGCTTTTTTATCGAGAGCAAAACTTTCCCAATCTGTGAACTTATTAACCAGCGTTAAATGGCTCAGTGGGCCAGTACGTTGGTTTACCTGTGCTCATGACTTCGGAATGTGTAACTTTAACTGCACTTAAGAGCTGCCTTCCCTTAGTTGTAGTAAGTCTTGATCCCCAATGCGTATGTTTAGCATTAAAATCGCCGCCTAGGATAAATCTCTGGCCTAATAGTTCAAAGAGATGTAAATATCTCTCTTTTCTTATCATGTGCCGTGGAGGACAGTATACGGCTGCAATGGACATGTGACAATATTTGGTTTTAATAGAAACTGCCACGGATTGAATGTCTTGTTCTTCATATTTACACTGCACTAGTTAGTGACTAATGTTGTCTTTGATTATAACCGCGCTACCTCCCCTGGCAGAGTTGTCAGGGTGGAACGAATTATATATCACGTATCCTCTAAATTTGACAAAAGATTGTTTGGTGAAGTGTGTTTCAGAGACCAAACACACGTCTATATTTTCTGTATCTAGGACTGCCTGCAACTCATTTCGATGTTTGAGGAGCATATTAGAGTTCCACGCCATTATTTTAAGGGTGTTATTCATTTTTTATTATTTAAAATAGCTGTTTTAGTGCCGAATTCTAATTTTTCTAATCTCTTGTCAAATGAGGTAATACACATTAAGATCTGATTGATCTTTGTTTTATTGCTTGCGCATATGAACTTGTGTTGGTTATTGGCATGGGTTTTGCAGTTGACTGGACACTTGCTTTCTGTGCCTGTTTGTCAAGATCTCGTAAGGGAAGAGATTGTTGGGTAGTTGGTACTACAGGTTTCTTTTTGATATTTTTATTTTTCATCATTTGCATCTGTTTAGCCACTTCACATCCTCTATAGTTGGCAGGGTGGGGTAGGCCACAGTGAACACATTTTGGCTTCTCTTGTGGAGAATTGGTACAGTTGGCAGTAAGATGCTTGCCAGTGCATTTTACACACCTTGGCTCTTTTCTGCAGTACTTATGAGTATGCCCATATGCCATCTCTTACATTGAGGAATTAGTTTAGGATTTTTAAGTGGGTGTATTTCAATTTTACACCCTAAAATGTACTTTATGCCATAGATTTTGTTAACATCTTCGTCGTTATTAAATGATAAAACGAACATGTTAAGTGGTGCTTTATTCTTCCAGCTCAATTTGTTGTCTACTTTTTCTATTTTCAGTCCTTGCGTTGTTAGATCGTCTTTTATTCGGTCAGGTTGGCACGAAGAATGTAACTTCTTCACAACAACTCTAATTGGTCTAGCTTGCTTATTCTCGTACGAATGCCAGTGGTAGTCTTTTTCTGTTAATGCCTGGCAATTAATCTATAAGAGTCTTCTGTTTTGGCGTTAATCTTCACACAATCCCCATTCATCATTTTTGCGTTAAATGATTCAGCTAATATTGTTTCAGTTAACGAGTCATAGAACGTTTGGTAGTTCTTAACTCCGTCTATTATGATTGGCGGTGGTGGGGGCCCTTTTTTGATGGAAGTCTCTTTCGCGTTCTTTTGTTGTTTATCTTGTTGGGCACTTATTCCAGGTTGTTGTTTTGGAGAGAGGGAGGTGTTAAGCTTCTTCTTCTTCTTGTTCTTGACCCTAATCTACTCAGTCTTTTTAGCGAGCTCATCCTCGTCCGTGCAATATTCAACGTCACCTTTAGTACGCTGGCTGTTTCTCGCTTTCCTGTTTTTCTAAGGGTTCTTTATTTCCTTTTTTTTCCTTCAAGCAATTTAATTCCCCTTGAAGGGCTAGAACTTGTTCCTGCAGGCTATTAATGTGATCATTCAGATTACGTACCATACATTGCAGTTTTTCCTTGTCCGTTTTCTCCTGGATGTAACAGTCATACAACCGCTTTTCCAGGTCAGTTTTTATCTTAATAGACTCTGTAGCCATTATTTTGTTGTAAGGCGAGTTTAACACCTAAACAATAAATTATTGTAAACACTTCATGATTTCCGCACTTGTAACTAGGTCATGGTAATGACTTCGATAGATCGACCGACGTAGGTACACCGCGACGACGGTGTTGTGCTGCGTCTGCAGAATACTCTTAACTAGAGCACGCGCGCGCGATCGTACGTCGGTTCACTATTGTAGTTAAACAACAACTGAAATTCAATAATAATAAATAAAATGTGATTTGCATGCCCAATTGCCCATGTGACGGTAGGACATGGAGGACTCATAAATTTAAACACCTATGTATTGTATTACCCATGTTTGCAAACAAATAAATGATTTGATTTGATTTGAAAGAAGTTATTGCAGTCGTCACCTCCTGACATAATCTAAACTTCCAATAGGTACCTACAGAATAACCTAACAAAAGATCAACGCGAACCAAAACAGAGACATCCAAACCAACCACCACCGATTACCTTATATGGTATTGATGACATAAAGAAATTTAATGAATGAATCAACACTGTTACTGATAAAGACGATTTTGTCCTCAACAGAGCGAATAAAAACCAAAACCAATTAAAAATACATTCCGTAGACATTGAAGCATACAAGAAAATTATTCTATGAGCCAACCTAGTCTGTGAAAATGGACTTATAGGCCACAAGGACCAATGCTGCTGCGATACTGTAGTGAAAAAGCTCCATCATTTAACTCTGCACAGCACCATCATAGAACAAATTAAAGGCCGGGACAAAAACCAACGTCGACATTTTTTGTCATCTCGGCTGACTCGAACAACAATGTCGCTAAATCGATCAAACAAAATTCTGACGTATCGCTCGAGTTTAAATCTCCTACATTAATAGCTTTTCACAAATTACTCACCGTCAGCTTCTCAATCGGCTTTTTGGCGAATATAAACTGCAATTTGACTCTCGCCGCAGGCAATTACTCATAAATACAAGTTTAGTTAAACGTTGCGTTTTCCTCAGTTCCGTGCGATTCCCAGCGTGATAATGCGATTTCTTTCGTTTCTTGTTTGCCTTCATTCTTCGGTTCCAATAAATAGACGTGAGGCGGTGAGCTGCGCATTAATGGATCCCACACAGACCATTCCATTGTTATCAATCTGACGTTTTGCATTTACTCACAAATTCATTTGCAATGAAAATTAATTAGAGACGATATTATTCGTCGAGCTCTTGTACCAGCGGTATTAGAACCAAACGGTTTGGTACGTGACGATGGGAACAGATCAGACGGCATGACGTTGTTGCCTTGGAAGGTGGGTAGGCCTCTGGTGTGGGACGCAACCTGTGTCGACACCCTTGCGCCAACTCATGTTCCTAGCACGGCGGGCTGTGCTGGCACCGCCGCTGCGGCTGCTGAGACTCTCAAGCGGCGCAAATACTGTAACCTTGTAGGTAACTACAGTTTTGAGCCGGTTGGGGTTGAAACGCTCGGGTCATGGGGCCCGAGTGTACGCCTCCTTTTTAAAGAAATTTCTCATCGGCTGGTCGACACTTCACGTGACCAGAGGGCTGGGTCATTATTTGGCCAAAGAATTAACATTGCCATTCAACGTGGCAATGCTGCCAGTCTTCTGGGCACGTTTCCAGGTGACAATGCTGCGGACGAGTACTTCGACGCCTAAGTGTCCTTTGTTTTTGTATTTATTTGTATAGTTAGTTATTTATTCTACAATAGTATATCTGTAACTTAATAAACATTAGAGACACAAAATGAGATTTCATGGTAAATGGCTACAAATCAATTTGCCTTAAAAACGTATTCATTATTTTCATTGATCGTAAATAACAAAAATCTTTTAAAGTTAATATTTACCTACTAGTGATTTATGTATTAACAACATTTAGCGATACATACTAAATAGAATTTCTCATGAAAACTGTGTTATTTCATACAGGACTAGCTTTTGCCCGCGACTTCGTCCGCGCGGAGTTCGGTTATAATATCGTAGCGTAACGTAGCGTAGGCGAGCGCTAAGAAAGGAAGTCGCGGCCAAAAGCTAGTAAACTACAAAACTTCTTTATATATACCACATTTTTGTTTATCTATTACTGTGTGCCAAAATTATCAGACTACTAGGCGAGCTTACGCGGGAGCAAGCAACATATTATGTAGAATTACCCATGTGAAAAACAGTTTTCTCTCAAGTCTATACCCGCAAATTTTAATGTCTGCCCTTGTGATTTGTGTATGGTCATTGCAAAGCAGACTTTGAGGGGAAATTGTATTATTTTGAATTCAAAAGGAAGATCGTTCGGGATCAAGGGAATTCCTGGTACAAATATAGTTTCCCCTTGCGCATATCCAATTTTAACTCTTTAGTTTTATTTTTTTGTGCAATTTTTGTAAGATAGTTGTTGTTTTTGTAATCAGCGACTCGATAAACCATAAAAACGATACCCATGTTGATTTTCAGAATTTGTGACCCCTTCTCCACCTTTTAGGGCTTGAATTCTGAAAGAGCCTGAAACACCTGTTTACTCATTTATTGATAGGAGTACTCTTGTGAAGTTTCGAATAAAATAGTTTAACTAATTTTGTTTCCCCATACAAACTTTCAAGCCCTTTTTCTCCCCTTTAGAGGTGATTTTTTTTAAATCCTGGGATACATGATTGTTTATTTCTAATTGTTAACCTAAAAACAAAGTTTCAGGCTTTTAGCTCTAAAAATGACGGACTTCCATACAAAATTTTAACCCATTTTTCACCCACTAAGGGGGCGAATTTTCAAAAATCCTTTCTTAGCGGATGCCTACGTCATTACAACTATCTGTATGCCAAATTTCAGCGAAATCCATTCAGTAGTTTCGGCTGTGCGTTGATAGATGAGTCAGTCAGGTTTGCTTTTTATATATTTAGATAAGCACCTAAAACAACTAAAGTAAAACATGCTAAAAAGGGACTACACTATAAACGTTTCGTCTTATTTGCTGCTGTAACTGCTAGAAAGAAGTAATTAAAAGGACCTCAGTAGGATTACTTTGACGTCGATAGGCCACTAATATTTCTTTATTTTCCGTCCGTCTAGCTCCACTGGATTCTTTTTAAAATATGGTTGCTCGAATTTACTGACTATTAAGGTGAGAGCATTAATACTTTATCTTCTATATATATAAAATTCAAAGTCCTGAGTGACTGACTGACTGACTGACTGGTATATCAACGCACAGCCTAAACCGCTGGACCTAGAGACATGAAATTTGGAGAGTGTGTTCTTTGTAAAGAGTAAGTATCCACTAAGAATGGATTTTTTGAAATTCCACCCCTAAGAGGGTGAAATGGGGGGTTCAATTTTCTATGAAACTTTTTATTCTCTGGGTCGATTGACACAAAAATTGGTACACATACTCTTCAAGTATAATTATTTGACACCTGTATCACAATTTTTCAAAAATCATCCTCTTACTGAGTCAAATAGAGCTTTGAAAATCCTACGTGGAATGGTAGACATGCGCATGGCGTGCGGGGCAGCCCGGAAAGCGCATTGTCGTCACCGGTGTCCAATCTCAACCAAGGTATCAAGAAGTATGAAATATGTAACTGATATTAATATGAAATAACTAGCTTTTGTCCGGGACTTCGTCCGCGTAAATGTCGGTTATCGTGGACGGAGACGAAATCTCGGAATAAAAATAGGCCTATGTCCTTTCTTGGGGTCCAAGCTTACCCCGTACCGAATTTTATCATTCGCAATTTTTTTTTTTCATAGAAATTATCTTGTGTTACTTCTAATACCTCTAAGAATATGTGTACAAACTTTCATGATGATCGGTTAAGTAGTTTTCGTGTGAAAGCGTAACAAACAAACTTAATATGTATTAGTAGGGATATTTGCAAATTATAACAGCCGCACGGGTCGATCTTTCAGGTTAAACTACGCTTGCCGCGGCTGGTCCGTGGATGGGTGACCATCTTTACATAATAAGACCCTTCTGTGCCTCGGAAAGCACGTTAAACCGTTGATCCCGGCTGTCTTTCGTAGATCTTAGACCATCGTTACGGGTCGCCGGAAGCCCGAAAGTCTGACAACCAGTCTTACCAAGGGGTATCGTATTACCCAGTAACTGGGTTGTGGAGGTCAGGTAGGCAGTCGCTCCATGTAAAATACTGGTACCCAGCTGCATCCGGTAAGACTGGAAACCGAACCCCAACATAGTTGGGAAAAGGATAAGCAGATGATGATGAAGTAAGTACATGTAAGAAAACGCGTTTGTTTCTGTAATAGATAAAATTGAATAACTACACTAACTAAGTATTCTTTAATAGATAGGTACCTATGTAACTTTATAAGTTTAAAAAACTCTTTATAAAAAAATTGGTTGCCTGTAAAGTCGGTATACGGGCGAAAGTTTTACGTGACAACGACTTTGAAGGGACGCGTGCCTTTCACTTTTTATGTCTGTCTCTCTCGCTCTTAGGCGGGCTAACCATGCCCGAGTGGAAGGGACGCGTGCCTCTCACTCACTCTCATTGTGAGCGCATAACGTGAGCGGAGCGTAACGCAGTTTCTTGAAGTGTCACCCGGCAAACCAATTTATAAGACGTTGTCACGTCAAAAAATAACACCAGACTTCCTTAAAAAAAAAACACTACGAAGTCAAAAACAACTTTAATTTCGAAAGTCGGTGTCTTAGGATCTGTATTTAAGGTTTTTTGCCACCGACTTCCGAAATTAAAGTTATTTTTGACTTTGTAATGTTTTTAAGGAAGTCGGTTGATATTATTTTGTAAAAAGTTTTTATTTTTAACTTTTTAGTTATGGTAGATACCCCGCACTAACCTAATCGCGTTATTCGTTCATTAGTCGCGCAAATACTTAATGCAAATTTAAGACTTATATGGTTTTCACATGGACTCCATTGTCCGAATGGAACCAAATTAAAATGGGACCATTCGGAAAGAACCAGCTTTCGAATTAAAAAAACCTTCAAAATCGGTTTACCCAGTTAAAAGTTATGAGGTAATAAACATAAAAAATAATAATAATAAATTTAAAAAAAAACAGTTGAATTGATAACCTCTTCCTTTTTTTGAAGTCGGTTAAAAACGAATTGGCCATATACCTACTATAATATTTTACGCACTCACATATAAATCTGTACGTTCAGTGAGCAATAGTGCGATTTGGTTTATGCATTAAAGTAAAACATAACGAGAAGCCACAATCATCAATGAAATTCTTTTGAGATCGTTCGAAGGAGTTGAAAGTAATTATAAATCAGTGGAGTCGAGTAATAAACAATGATGACGCCATACATTACCCGGTTTAGTTTCTTAACATACTTATTGAACAATAATGTAGGTATAAAAATTTAGAGTTAGCGCCCAGTTATGTTGCTGCGTAATTTAAACTCGCCAACATTATGCAATGACACCAGGTTGTGAGTGAAAATATTGCAACGAAATGTTATCGAGGCAACTATTGGTGATGCAAAGATTGTAACTAGCGCCCCAAGTGTCAAAATTGTGAAGCTGTCTAAGAACGACACTTTGACAGTTTTCGATATAATTTACGTCACGGAAAAATTTATTAACCCAATATAAATCAGATTTATGTGTTTTCTTGTTAGACGAAACAATAATTATGTTGTCAATAGTCGATGTAATTATTGCGTCTGCAGGCTACAAAAAACCAATGCGTTCTGGAGAAGAATTATTTATAAATCCATCCTCAACGTCAATTTTTTCATTCAAGTCCAAGATCTTTCTTTGATACAACTATTTTCCTGCGTCTTATATCAGCCCTATTTTCTCGAGCAATTGATTTTATTTTTTGGGCTAATGGTACTTGTTTATGAGAGCTTCTTTTAGGAATACTCAGATGGTACGACATTAGGAAACAAATTCTATCTTTTAGAATCTGGAACAATAAACATAATCTCTCTTACGGTTACTACTACGATATATATTATACTACTACAAATACTAAAGTATAACATGGCATGTCGACCCCGACCCCTGCGAGCCAGCCCGCACCGCTAAGCCTATAGCTTTAAGTTCGTAGCTACATAATAATCACTACGATCCAGTCCGTCCCACGCTGTTCTCTTCCAGGGACTACCTAAGCTGAGATCCGTACCCTACAGTGGGTGCCCTTGGCGTGTAGTCGCTTAGTTTTAAGTATTTAAACCCTGTCTGGAAGCCTTAATTTATTGAGGCAGCCACAGGCAAGTCCGGTTAAGCAGCCTACAACCTCTTAGGTTGACTTTCGAGACGCCATTCCCAAAAAGCTTATAATGTTCCCATTGCTGGGAAATGGGCTTCCTCTCTTCAAGCGAAAGTCGGCTGTAATCTACCTTCCCCGTTTTGAGAGCGAAGGTTATGATACAATTTGAACAAAGTAAAGCGTTTATACGAGATTTAAATCTATGATATATAATGTATAACACGTGATTCGAGGGCATTACTACTGGGCCCTGTGGGTCTCTACAAATACCTAACTTTTTTGAAAAAAGTGCTTCCTTTTCCTTCGCAGGCGTTTTCTCTAAAGTTTAGCATATTATTCATACTTTACTAGAAGAAAGTAAAAACCTATGAGACGAAAATTATGATTCTTATAAACTAGGAACAGCAGTGTCTCTGAAAGCCTATTCAAATAAACGTGTCGTTACTCTTTATGTTTGGCTGTTCTAAAGCTCTGTCCAAACTGAAGCAGATCCCGCACTAGATCATCATCATCATTTTAGCCAAATGACGTCCACTGCTGGACAAGCACCCAACACACCAGGCACCACCATTACAACCGGTTCTATGCTTTTTGCATCCAGCTGATTTCTGCGATCTTCACCAGGTCTTCGGTCCATCTTGTGGGACGCTACGTCTTCCGGTACGCGGTTGCCAATGCAAAACCTTCCGGCCTCATCAGCCATCTGTTCTGTGAGCGATGTGCCCTGCCCAGTGTCACTAAAGTTGGGCAATTCTTCAGGTTATGTCTGTTACCTTGGTTCGGATCTCTTCATGTCTGAATCGATCGAGTAAGGAAACACCAAGCATAACCTGTACATTGCTCTTTAAGGTTGAACTTTTAATCCTATTCACTAACTTGACAGTTCAATGCAAAATATTGATACCATTCTAAAACGAATAGTGTCGGGGTAGTGAACGATTTCGCATAAAGAATGAATGATAAAAATATTTTAAATTAAATAAAACTTAAAAAAATCGTTTTTAGGTGTGGATTATAAGAATAATTAATAATTTTTAATAACAGTTATTTCCTTTTTTTATTTTCTTCTGATAGAAATAAAACTAAATATAAAAATCATGTCATTTTGCTTATTTTTTTACTATAGTCATTTTATTTCCTCTGACAGCCACAGACTACGTATATATCGATATAGTACACATCTTGTTCTAAGACAAGTTATTAAATTTAAATTACAAAGTTTGCATGTAAGTACAGACGCCAGCAGGTCAAGCCACCCCAATCTGTCAAATTTTACCAATCGAAAATTAACCTTCCACTGCTGTGATATAAGGTTGAAAATCTTAAAGAAATTTGACAGATTGAGGTAAGTTGATGTGCTGGCGTCTGTACATTATTTCAAGTTCATTCAATTTCATTCATTCTTGCAACACCTCACTATCTTTTTTTTGTCAAAACCTGGTATCCCTCCAATTGTCAAGTTAGTGAATAGGATTAAAAGCCCAACCTTAGGTGACTTTCAAGCCCATTGTGAGCAACCTCGGTCAGTTACGGGACGAAATTTGCTCGCGCCAATTATGTCAACTAACTTGCACTAAGGTATTTATTTACACTGGCGTGAATATTGGCGTCACTCCCTAATCAGTAAAATAATCGATTACGACGGTATTCACCTCTATATGACCCGATCTTTATATTGGTAAACCGAGTAAACCAATCACAATGGGTTTTATGACATTTGGAAGCACTGCAGAACACTTGATTTTAGTATCCGGAAAAAAGGCGGCAAGATTTCGGGAAGACATTTTTATAATCTGAAGAATTATCAATATAGAAAATTGCCTATGGAAGGTCTGTTTCTTTGGTCCAGTAGACGAAAGCGTTACTGCTACGCATGAGGTTTTGGGCTCGATTCCCAGGTAGGGAAAAGTGCAGTTGGCTGGATTTGTGCTGAGATAACATGCCTCAAACATTACATCAACAAAACAGGCGGAATGTGGGTTGTTATACTAGAAAATCGCATTTCGAGCAATTCATCCATTGTTTGTGATTGCCCTTGATGCCTCAAAGCTGATATAATACAAAGGGTTAAAAATCCTACAAAAGGGATAGAAAGAATATAAAGAGGTTCCGTAAAGCCACTGAAACGGCTCGTTCTCAGATGGTAAGTGTTTAAATGTTACCTTTTTTGATATTGACTTTTCGTTTACAACGTAAACGCAAATTCAGATACTTACACGAATCACGAATTAGTACATACTTAAAAGACAATTTGATCTTGTTTTCTGCTTTTATGAAAACTCTATTGAGTACAAAAACCGTCTATTGCCTACTTGCGGGAGTAATAAAAGCATTCGCAAACATTACGTGTAACTTAACTTACTCTTTACATCTGGCACTTTCAAGGAATTTAATCGTAATAATGCCCGCAAAAACATTTAGGTACAATTCTGCGCAAGGCATATCATTTACTTGGGGAAGTAATTGCTCTGAACAGAAGGGTAATAGACGTGCACGTCATGGACACAGGGGGGAGGGGGGGACTAGCAACTGTCATTATGTCAAACGGAAGCGGTAGGTAGTCAAAGCATCGATGTACACATTGGTACAAAAGTTGAAGGAACGATGTTGAACGAAAATGTTGGTATCTTTCACGTCACGACTGTATTTTATGGACAGATAATTTTAACCGAGTAACAGTTATATTACACTTTTGAGTTTTTTGTTTTTGATGCCAACAATTTAGTTTTTAACCAATGTTTTTGCTTCAACTAGCTAAATAATGTATCTACACCGTGACATTTTAATCGTCTCACAACGGCAGCCCACTTCATGTATCCAATGACACATCCATAAGGAAAAATTAACATTTGAATGACTAAAACATAAAAAATATTATTCACTAGCTTTTGCCAGCGGCTTCGCCCGCGTGGAGGTCGGAAATTATCCCGCGGGAACATACTAACGGGATAAAAAGTAGCCTATGTCCTTTCTCAGGCTCTAAACTATCTGTGTACCAAATTTCATTTAAATCGGTTCAGTAGTTTTAGCAGGAAAGCGAGACAGACAGACAGACAGACAGACAGACAGAGTTACTTTCGCATTTATAATATTAGTGTGGATGTGGATTAGTGTGGATTATGATGACGCATTTAACGTAGTTTGAAATTTGATATTTTCTCTCATGGAAATGGAGATGGAATGATATAGGCGACTCGTGCGCTGGGTAGGTATGTTAGAGGTATTCCACTAACAGCACTGATTTGAACAGCACTTGCCCGAACCGCAATTGAGACCTTCCACTAACAGCACTGAAACAAAATTCTGTAACGTGCTGTTCGGTGGAACAATTTATCGTTATTTTATTTAGTGTCCGAACCGCACCTGGTTATAATTATTAGTGATGGGACGAATTAATTCTTTGTTCAGGATATTACAAACATATCGATTCGGCAACTGTGCGTGGAAGGTTTTTGAATGCGGTTGAATATTAACGTATGCAATTTGTTAAATATTGGATTTAAATCACTTAAATGTTGTCTGGAAAAATGGGGAAGAAAACAGTTGAAATCGCCCTGTCGTAGCTAGTTCCAAAAACAAGTTAGTACGAACTTGTTTTGGGAGTTAGCGTGAGATGGTTTATTTCTTTTTTGTGACAATTACTCGTTGTTGTCTTCGTAAATAGTCCGAAAATATAGTCCATCATTTTCCAAAATACTGTGAGATTAGTAGATGGTGTATGCCGATGACATTATTCTTGTCGGTGAAGATGTGTCTGAGATCCAGAGCAGATTGGAGAAGTGGCAACAGAAACTGGAAAATGTTGCCTTGAAACTCAGCAGAACCAAAACCGAATAAATGTTTTGCGATTTCGGCGGTCTCTCCAGTTCTGGAGCCATAGCGCTTGATGGTGGGCTTCTCCCGTCTGCTCCGACTTTCGGTAACTCGGTCCACTCGTGCAAAGCGATGGCTAAGTAGATCGGACGGATAAGTACAGAATGAACACTGGATGGATGAAATGGCGGCAGGTCACAGGAACTACATATCTGGGACTCCCACATCCCCCTTAAACTTAAGGGAAAAATATATAAAACCATGGTCAGACCTGCTGTCTTGTATTGGTCAGAATGTTGGGCCACAAAAGGGATGAAAGAAATGCATGCAGCTGAGATGACAATGTTAAGAGGGATGTGTGGTGTTACTCGATTGGATATAATAAGAAATGAGTACATAAGGAGAAGTCTGAAAGTGGCAACAATAACTGAAAAGTTGTGATGATACCATGACAACCGATTTCCACACAGCTTTTATGAAGGTTACGTGTTATGAAGGAATGGGGAAAATGTCGTGAGGAAAGTATTGAGTATGAATGTCAATGGCCATAAGAGTAGAGGGAGACCAAAGAAACGACGAATGGACTGTGTGAATTATGATATGGATAGAAAGGGGGTGACTACTGAGATGACGACTAACAGAGAAGTGTGGAAGAAAAAGACATGTTGCGCCGACCACTAATAAATGATGTCAAAATTATTTGAGATCTGTCATCAGACACCGAACTTGTGTAAAAAACCTATAAAACCACAGTCAAAAATGTAGATTTTGAAAGGTACTGCCTATTGAGAACTGAATGGTAAAACGACCGAATTTGGACGGTAATGCAAAATCAGAGGCAAAAAAACTGTGAATAGGTCGACGGTTTCAGTTCATCCATCTCCAAACTAAAACCTTTGTCCGTTTGTCACCAGTCTGTCGCGTCAGCACAAACCAAAAATGTCATAGACTATACGGGAAATGAGCCCTATGTCAGGCTACGAATGATGCATATGTTGCTGTTTGGTAGGTTTTGATTGTGATTTTGAGATTAGATTGTATAAAATGTATTCGAAAACTTATGACAATTATTACAATGCAACGCGCGGCGTAAAATATTTTTTTTAGATTTTGTACCATTTATTTTTTTATTTCTTCGTTGACAGTGGTAGAATAAGATGATACAAAATTATATTTTAATATCTGATGTCAGATATCCTAGACTGGATAAAAAAGTACTTGGATAATATTTAATTGTCATAAATAGATATATCTACATAAGATACATGAACAAGGTGGAATTATCCGGTACAAGTCTTAGTGTCTGCCCATTTGTATCGATAAGTTTTGTTTGATTGCCTTGGAAAAATAATACATCCCATCACTAAAAAAAAATATTTAACCTAAGTGCGGTTCGGACACTTAACTACAATAACGATAAATTGTTCCACCGAACTGCACGTTATGAAATTTTGTTTCAGTGCTGTTAGTGGAAGGTCTCAAGTGCGGTTCGGGCAAGTGCTGTTCAAATCAGTGCTGTTAGTGGAATACCTCGTATGTTATCTACCGTATGATACGTAAACATTATTAACAGGATGTTTCATAATTCTAATGCATTATTCATTGTTCTTAGTACCTATTTTCTTACGATGTCTGTCAGTACTGTCCGCTAAGCAAAGTTCACATTTCGAAAGGTTGAGATCAAGGCCAATGCAATAAGAAAATAGTTGTATGTTGTAAGACTTGCAAAACGAGACAAATCCGTTTGCATAACAACAAATAAGGAAAAAAATAAGTAGTAATTTTATGTTTGCGCGGCGCCAACGACAACGACGGTGGTCTTCACGAATCAAATGACACCTCATTTGTGAACACCCTGGAACTGGACACTCTGAATAAACCCGTACATCGTTTGAGAAAATTGCTTTCATATCTGAGAAACTATTGTAGGATATATCAGAAGAAATCTAGGACGAAAGATAAATAAACGAGACAATATTTTACTGCAGATATATTATCTGGGTCACTTATTTATGTTATGTATTATATTATGATAAACAATATCTGGTTGACCGAGCTTTGCTCGGTATTTTTTGGTAAATTGTGTTTAAAATAATAAACTTATGTTCAAGTTGATTATCGATAAAGTTGGTGATTGAAAACACGAATAAAACGACATTTTATAAAAATGAATCCTAGCTAGATCGATTTATCGCCCCCGAAACCCCCTGTATACTAAATTTCATGAAAATCGTTGGAGCCGTTTCCGAGATTCAGATTATATATATATGTCGGAGATGGCTGTCAAATACAAATTGTGGGTAGTCCGCATAATTTGCTATCCTTTGTTTTTATTATCATTAATTTACGTGATTTTTCTATCAGATTGTGTCTAATAAATTGGAACTTAATTTAGAGTACTTGGTGTCTCACTAATTCATTTTTGGCAACTTATTTCGATAGTTGTAACCGGTAGTTTTGTTCAAAACAATAAATGACATGTCACTTTAAATTTTAAAATGATTTACGTAGTGAATTCATCATTTGTTATTTACGACAATTATTCTCATATTGTTTGATTATTTTACAATGTACTTACTTATTTAGTTAAGCATACTTTAGTGTTTTGTATCAAGTAAACACGTGGCGTACTTCCGCGCGCCATTGGACTGAGTTGTCATAGATATTATGGCGGGACATTGTCCTATAAAAGAGCTTGCACTCAGTGAGCAAGGCAGTCTGTCTTCGGATTAGACTCAATACAGAGCTTCTGCTCCCGACACTGTCGGTTAACCTGGTACAGCGCTGCTGTATATTCACATAGCTGTATTGACTAGCTGATAGCGAAAGATACACTTTGTATTTGGGTGGCTTAGGCCTCTATACGAACTGTAACCTTATGATGGGTTTGTTCGTTGAACAGTATTGTTACTGTACCTATTTATCTTGTAACCGTTTTATTCAAGTTCTTCTAACTTAACAGACAGCTGTGCTGCTGGGGAGTTTGTTCCGCCACTTCTTCTTCCCAGCTAGAGCACTAGGAAGTGTCGAAGGGCGGGCGTTTTGGGGGACTGTCTTATGTAACTTTGACGTTCAAAAGTGCTGACTCTCAGCCTAGTTTGAATAAATGACTTTTGATTTTGATTGTGTTTCTTTTTATCATTTAATTAATATTGTAATACAACTTGGTAGTTGTTCATAATATTGTTTGTAGTTGTTAATAATATTGTTTATCCCAATAAAAATGGCAACGCCAAATCCTGACGATATATACCGCTCGGCAGGCACTCCTCCCCCTCCTCCTGCCGATCCGACTACAAGAAACACCGATACCCAAGAACCGATATACAAGAATTGCTCGTTTAAAGGTATAAGATAAATGCTTTAAAGTGAGGTCAGTGGTTTTTTGATCCGTGTCATTCAAATTAGCCATAACCGATAGAAAAAACCGTAATTAAAACCCCATTTATTTTTGCTCACGGAAGCATACGTAGGTATGCGAATACAATAAAGGAGATCGAAGGACTTAGAAGGAAATTCATAATTCATTACATCATTATACTGTCTGTGTGTGTGTTTGAAAAATTCGTCTACTTGACAACGTAAACAGATTCAGATTCAGATTTATTTATTTGCAAAAACATGTGTAGATAATGTACATGGTATAGTATGGTTTTTACAAAGTGGCTGGTTGTGGCTCAACATGTTTGACCATGGCTGGTGTACAAATTTAGTCGAAAGACAATAAGATTTAAAATAAAAAGAATAACAATAAAAATAGATTATGATTATGATGTTATCAAACAATATGATTAAATTAAAAACATTAGGTCAATACGCATGCGACACAAAATAAATAATTAAATAATTATTAAAGTCAATTTCTCAAGATCGATTTATCATTTAAAAAATCATTCACATTGTAGTAGGCTTTTTCTGTCAGTATTTTTTAAAATGTTTTCTTATACTGGTCTGCATTCAATGACTTAACACACTTTGGGATAAATAAATGATTGGCGCTCTGCATACCACGCTTTTATACAGTAGCGCTGTCTTTGCTGGCTGCACACGAATTTTACTATTACCCCGGCGATTACGAATTATAATGTCCGATATTCGAGGAAACAAATGAGGGTTATTTCTGACAAATAGGGCTATTTCCAAAATATAAAGTGACGGAAGTGTGAGTATTTTATGTTTTATAAAGAGAGGCCTACAGCTCTCTGTACTTTGTATACCGAACATGGCACGTTGGCATCGCTTTTGCATTATAAATACCATATCTTTATTAGACGGATTCAACAAATCCATAATAAGCCGATAGTAAAACATCAGTGTTGATGGATGGAGCAAGTTGGTACAAAGCATATTATTGACTACTGATTTTTTTACATAGTTTGTCAATGTGTTCTTTGCAATTTAGTTTACTGTCAATAATTAAACCGAGAAAACGGGCATTAGATATTTCATTTATAGTATTATTTTCATGAATAAAATTTACATTTAACGGATTATGCAATCTTTGTCCAAAGTGCATGATATTTGTTTTTGATAAATTTATTTTTAAATTATTATTATTGAGCCATGATATTATAGATGTCAGTGAATTATTTATGACAAATTTATAATTATTAATTAATGTCCTTACATGCAATTGAAACCGTACTGTCATCAGCAAATAATGTCATAGGTTGAGTCGTTGCCTTTGGCAAGTCGTTGATATAAATAGTAAACAACGGCGGCCCTAGCAATAAAGCAATGGATATCGTTGCAATGTCAAGTCATTGGGAGCGTATTATGCAATTAGTCTGAATTCGTTACAAAAAACAGTAACATTGCTCTAACAGATTCCACCAGACTCAGGGTCACCGGTCACTGTTCCAATCAACTCGTCGCGGCTCGAGGCGGTGATTGATGACGCAGACTTCAGCCAGTCACGTCTACTGCCTCCTTGTAGTACGAAGTGGTCGTGTAATTAACGCTTTGACTGTTTATTTAATTAACGATGAATCAGTGTAATACGATCATGATCTGGAAACTTGAAAGATTTATATTATAATGTAGAAGCAAACACGTAGACAATATTGGAGGCTTATTTTCGGGAATTTAGAATAATGGAGATAAGTGCTTGGTAGACATGTAAAGTGCGCGGTGGCGACGAGCAAGTCCTCGCTGGTATGCGCATGTATCAAACGGGAGTCTACCAGCAACATTTTTGTCCAAACGATAACCAGTCGCTTCCTAGTAGGTGGTGGAATAACTCGTTTTTTGTAAAAAAAAAATAAACTAGACAAAAGGCGATCAGATACACTCATACTCACACACTACACTACACTAAATCTACTTTTTATGTTGGAATTGTAACAATTTAGGTTGCTAACTCACTGCGAAACTGTTAGTGCTATTAATTTTATGCCTTTTACTAACTTCAACGACTTTCAATACTAAAACTTTCGTAAGCCCTTTAGATTTTACATAAACACAGAGTATTGTTCAAAATGAGAGAGGATTAATTAACTTAAAATAACTTTGTAAAAAGGCTTTCTAAGTATGAATTAGACCTGGATTAAGCTTAATAAATAATGTAAGCCTTGTTTTAACCATTATTCTTAGTGAAAAAAGGTAATTAACGAGACACGCCTTAATTTTATTAACGTTATGTGTATTTTTTTTTACAACATTTAAGTTGTTCGATTGTTAATATATTTTATGAAGTACCTTTGAAGTTCAATGACAATAATGAGTGGTTACGTATCATTGGAATAACCGTATTTATTTTATTGATCGGATAACAAAAATCCATTGGGTTAGTAATTATAATCTTAACCTATGTTAGTACTTAACTAATAATATAGACAGTGTTCAGGTGACAAGCGATGTCACCAACGGGCTGTCATATCTCCCGGCTATAGCACGTAGAATGCTGTTGGGACTGCCACGGAGTCTGTTTAGCAGCTACGCCGCCTTCTTACGACGTACGGCATTGAAGCAGTCGGTACGTGCCTCAGCGAACATAGAAGATGCGCTACAGAACCGAGGCAGCCGCAAAAGCACTCTAAATGCATTGTTGTATTGGATCCGCAGAGCATTGTAGGCCTTCTGAGTGTAGCTGAACCACAGGCTACCCGAGTACAGCGACGTGCAATATGCTTTAAACAATGTTATTTTGACCGCAGCCGTACATTGGAAGAACCGGCGGGTCAGCATATTAGCTCGAACCGACAATGCTCTGCTCCCTCTCCATATCTGCGTCGTCCTTCAAATCGTCCGTGACCAAGTGACCCAGATATTTAAAAGAGTACACTCTGTGCAACTCCACACCGTTTAGTAACAAAGGCGGGACGGTGGAGGGACCCTTGGTATTGGACTTGAAAACCATGTATTTTGACTTGCCTTCGCTGTATACAAGGCCATGAGAAGCAGCATACGACTCGCAGATATCGAGAAGCTTACGGAGTGCACCGACCGAGGGGGCCAGCAGCACCATGTCGTCTGCATAGCTTAAATTATTGAAACAGACTCCATCAATAAAGCAACCGTCTCGTGTGCTGCTGAGCCGCTCGATCAGTGCATTCATGTACAGACTAAATAACAAAGGTGATGTCAGGCCACCCTGCCTCACGCCACACTCTGGCCTACGTGGCTCTGATAGCTCTCCTGCCCAGCGAACCCGACTCTCCTGATTCATGTACCAGTATCGCAGAACCGAGACGAGCTCCGGCGGCACTATGGTATCAGACAACTTCTGCCAGAGAATGTCAAACGAAACAAGATCAAAAGCCCTGGACAGGTCTAGGAAACATGCATGCATATATGTATACTACCTTTTTCCAGCGGCTTCACCCGCGTATTATTCATATATACCGTTCTCTTAAAACACTCTGCCTACTGATAAAAAGGCTTTAAAATATCTAAGCGTAAAAACACGATATTCAACTTTGTTTTATACTATGTAAAGATGTGTATGATTCTCATTAGTTCAATGCGGTAGTCAAACATATCTTTCATAAAGGACGGGGTCATCCAACGGACGGATTTGAAATCACCACCTAACCCGGGGAGTATTTTTTTTAATTTAAGCTTAGTCAACTAAAATCTTATTAGATCCCATTGCACTTTTTGCCCTTTAACGTTCATACTACTTATCACAGTGATCTATGTCGTAAATAACCCTTTATTTCTCCATAATGTGTTTGACATTAAGTTCATGCACTAATTAGGATAAAATCACCTAAACAACGTTGAAGACCCCATAGAAATCACTGTTCCATATTACTAGACATACTTTTTATGTTCAATTCCTGAATTAGAACCACTAAATAAATTAATGTTAGGAACTGAATTGAACAATATAGTAGTAGGACCTACCCCCAACCATTTTTATTTTTGCACATTTAGTTAAAAAAATATTTTTTAGTCTTTTCACTTTTTACTGTTGTTAATAATTATTATCTCTTTTTCATTCATAATTGAAATTTCACCCTTTTATTAGTATTATTCTTTTATTTTATCTCTTTAAAATTTGAACTCCCGTCATTTACTATCCACTTCTCACCCCTCTTTCTTATTCCTTTCACACACTTAGCTTTCTCTTCTCTCATTCCAGGGTGCCTCTAGGGTTGGTCTGTCAATATGTTGACCCGTAGAGCTGCATCCTTAGAGGAAAAACTGAGGGCTACGTTAAAGGAATTGGAATCTAGTAAAAAGCAGTGCAATCAGCTGATACAGGAAAGGGATGACAGTGAGGTCGAAATTGAGTTAATTAATAAAAAGAACACTGAGCTGAAGAATCAATTGGCTGAACTACATGTACAGCATATGGACATACTTGACCAGCATCAACACCTTCGTCAACTAGTGTCAAATTACCAGCATTGTAGTGACACCTACGAACTGGCTTTGAGACGGATATCAGAACTGGAACTGGAATTAAGCAGGGCCCACAACACAATGACCCATTTGGAAACTCTCAAAGCCAGTGAAGAGTCTGCGATCACCAGCAGTCTCTATGATGAGTTGGTTGGTAGCAGATCCAAACCTACATGTGTTGAGCCAATTGTAACAATAGATTTAACTGATGATACCTTTTCTAAAAACATATTGTTTACTAGCCACAATAAGTTAAAAAAATATATTAAAATTAATAGACTAATTAGAAAATACCAGAAAACATTGAAATGCCAAAAAGTTAATAAATTAAACACAAAACTTAGGCAAAAAAAATTAAATTTGATACAAGAATTGAAGAAGTGTTATAGTGATTTGAAACTATGTAATACTTTGTATGATACTGACACTCAACACCTTCGGGATGAATTGTTTGTTAGGGAATTTGCACTAAAGGATATCTTTAGTAAATATGAGGCTACTCAACAAGACCTGAGTAAGCGCATGCAGGAAGCCTGTGAGTTGGCAGACCTGGTCAAGTGCAATGCAGAGAGGTATGAGTCTCTGACAAATAACCTCTGTTTTAGCTGCACTTGCTCCACGGCACCTCAGCCTCAACTTGATACACCCACGCCCTCAGCAACTCAGCCGGTAAATATCTGTATTACTGATGATAATAGCCATATTAACACAACTTATATTTTTTCTGACAAATTTGGTCAAGGTTATGGTAGCATATTTAATCAGTGTTCACAACAATATGTATCTAATTAATAATTGTTCACCCGGTGCCAGTATTAGCCAATTATTAAGTAAAATTAAATTGTCAAAAATAAACCCTGGTTCAACTGTAATATTATTATATGGGGATAGTTTGAATGTTAGGAAAAAAGAAATAATTCAATGTGTCCATTTGATGTTACTTCTCAATGAGACCAACAATTGTAAATTCATTTTCTGTGCCTTGCCTTATTCACGATACTTGTCTGATGAGCAAAACAGGCACATTTATTATTTAAATATGCTAATTTATAATAGGACTAGTTGTCACAGTGACGCTATTTCATTTTTTGATTGTAATCAATTTATTACTGATTACAAACTAACAAATTATACTTTGTATTTGCCACCTAGTTGTAGGAGACAAATTGCTAATCTTTTAGCATACAATTTACACCGTGACACTGGTACTTGTAGGGTACCAGCGATTACTGTTAGTAGTGGTACTAACGCCACTTTTGATACACCTAGTAGTTTAAACTGTTAGATGCGACAACGGGTAAGCCGCATGTGTTGAATGTTGTACATCAAAATATGCAGGGTCTGTCCGGCAAAGAGCTAGAGTTAAGTTTATTTATTGAAAACTATGATGTTCAGGTATTATGTTTGACTGAACACTGGTTGAAGGAACATGAAGTAGTATTTATGAATGATGATTTTTTTACTGTGCAAAGTGCATTTGTGAGGAAAAGTGCTATTCGCGGAGGATCATTAGTTCTTGTTTCGAACAAGTTGAAATGTAAACAACGGTTAGATCTAGTTAATCTTTCCATTGAGCGCGTTATTGAGTTGTCTTGCGTTGAATTGGAGCGTTACGTCATAATATGCGTTTATCGGTCCCCCTCTGGGGATTTAATTCGTTTCGAAGAAATGTATAATTTTATGTGGAGATTTGAATATTAATATTTTAGATGTTACTCCATTAAGTATTAGACTGCTCAATCTGTTTAGGTCTTTTAATTTAATAAACCTGTTCCTTGAACCAACTAGGATCACGGCTTCTTCGTCGACTTGTCTCGATAATATATTTAGTGATTGTGATGCCAAAAATAAGTTAGTTTTAAGTGACTTAACGTCTGACCACTGTGGATTATTAGCCAGCTTCCCTTTGCCACTACTTAAAAAGCCGCATAAAATAGAATGCAGGCCTTATACAGCTAGTCGTTGTAATAAATTTAAAAATAATATAGCTCATAGGATTACACCATCTATAGTAGAACGCGAGAATCCTAATGAAATCTATGAAGCCCTTTTTGATATTGTGCAAAAAGAATACGAATCTACTTTCAAGACCAAAACTATTGACATTAATAGCACTTCCGTTAGCTTCAACCAATGGGCTACTCCAGGAATTTATAAAAGTAGAGCAAGACTATACGAGTTATATGGTTTGAAAAAATACAGATTTGATACTCCTTTTCTAGAGTATGTCAGTAATTATTCAAAATTATTTAAAAAGATCTGCGCTTTAGCTAAATCAAAGTTTTTAAGCGATACCATAAAAAATCCAATAATAAAATAAAAACCACTTGGAAAATTATTAATAATGAAACGGGTAAACCGGTTAAACAGGAAAAACAACTAGAGATTATGATTAACAACAAATTGGTTAATAAAGCAGCCGACATAGCTGAGGCATTTAATGAGTTTTTTGCCAACATACCTATAACTACGACCTGCTCCTTAAATTCGTCCCCGTCTAAAGCTGAAAACCTTTTGCATAGTAGTGTGCCCGGATGTAGTCTCTTATTTAGTTTCGAACATGTAACGCCTCGTGATGTGATTAATATTTTTAACACACTCAAGTCAAAAAACACTGGTGATTACTGGGGCATCTCTGTTAAACTGTTAAGTAATATAATAGATATCGTAGCCCCCTATCTGGCTGTAACTTTTAATAAATGTGTTGATTTGGGATCTTTTCCTGACCTCATGAAGAGCAGTAAAGTCATACCATTATTTAAAACAGGTAATAAAAATAACGTTGGCAATTTTAGGCCCATTTCTATCTTACCTGCATTTAGTAAAATATTTGAAAAGTTAATACTCAAGCAGTTGCTAAGACATTTTAATTTAAATAGCCTCCTTCATAATGAGCAATATGGCTTTACAAAAGGTCGTTCGACAACAGATGCGGGTGTTGCTCTGCTGAAACATATTTTCAACGCATGGGAGAACTCGCAAAATGCTATCGGAGTTTTCTGTGATCTCTCCAAAGCTTTTGATTGCGTTCACCATGACACACTTTTGCGTAAACTGCGTCATTACGGTGTTCAAAACGAAGCTCTCAGTGTCATAAGTTCTTATTTGCAAAATAGGCACCAATGTGTAGATGTCAATGGTGTAAAATCTTCCGGGCTACTAGTTCAGTTAGGTGTACCTCAAGGATCAATACTGGGTCCATTCTTATTCTTAGTGTATATTAATGACTTACCATTTTATTTAAAGAATATCTGTGACATTGTACTATTTGCTGATGATACCTCACTTATCTTTAAAGTAGACAGAAATAGACAAGATTTTGATGACGTAAATAGTGCGCTCTCAATGGCTACGGAATGGTTTACCACAAATAACCTAGTTCTCAATGCTAAGAAAACGAAATGTATAAAGTTCGCCTTACCGAATGTTAGGACTCTGGAACCCAATGTCGTTTTAGATAATGAGGTGCTTGAAACTGTACACTCGGCGGTTTTTCTGGGCATAATAGTAGACGCCAAACTTCAATGGGGATCACATATATCAAGCCTAGCGGGAAGGCTCAGTTCGGCCGCCTACGCAGTAAGGAAAGTTAGACAGTATACGGACGTTGATACAGCTCGATTAGTTTATTTTAGTTATTTTCATAGCATAATGTCCTACGGCCTAATGTTCTGCTGTGGGGCAAAGCCGCGGACATTCAAAATATTTTTGTTCTTCAAAAACGAGCTGTTCGAGCGATTTACCAACTAGGTGCTAGAGTTTCTCTGAGAGATTTGTTTAAAGATATTGGTATTCTTACGGTGGCATCACAATTCATCTTCGCCAACATCTTATATATTAGGCAAAATATACACCTGTACACTAAAAACAGTGATATTCATAATATTAATACTAGAAATAAGGAAAAACTACGTGCTCCCTTTCACCGGCTTCATAAGGTGCATAATTCTTTTGTTGGTCTTGGTATTACCTTTTATAACAAGCTTCCCTCTGCTTTACTAGATTTGCAGTTTAATGAGTTTAAAGCTAAAGTAAAATCCAACCTTTGTTCAAAGGCATACTATTCTATCAACGACTACTTAAACGATAAGAATAGTTGGTCGCTGTGATTAACTCAAGACAAACTCAAGACAATGTTTATGTTCTTTCAATCCAGAATTAGCTTTCCTAGTAGTTCATATAATTGTTTTTTTATTTATTTTTTTTATTTAACAGATTTTGTTAATTTATTTATTTATTTTTATTTTCTTTTAATTTCATTTATTGTGGACATAATCTACTCATTACAATGATTTTAAATGAGTTGTATTGCAACATGTAGTTAGCTAGCGACCTCGTCAGCTGTTCATAATATTCTTGCCTGACAAACCGGCAGCAAGTTCGTCATGCTCCCTTAGATGTCACTGCTTGCGGTAGCGTCGGGGGTCGGGTTACCACCTTCCCTCAAATATGGCGAGGGGGATAATGGCTGACCTTTGCGTTATGCTCGTGAACGGGTGCTGCTTGTGGTGACTGGTCGTCTTGCTGACCATGGTTTTTGTTATTGTTATTTGTATTAACTGTTATTTTATTCTACTCCGGAGGTGCTAGTTTAACTATTGTAACTTCAACTTAGCTATATGTATAAATGTATGTATATGGATCATTTTGCATCGTTGAACATGTAAACGGGCACGCCCTTTATGCCTGGAGGCTTTATTTAGTTTTTAAGTTTTGTTTACGTTTTTGTTTTGTTTTATTATTTCAGCTTGACTTTAGTATTCAATTTTTTTTTGTTGGTATATTGGCGTGTGCTAGCTGACATATGGCGAATAATGTATGTTTTGTTTTATAATATTAATTACTTACACAATATTGTATAGAATCAAGTTCTTCTAACTTAACAGACAGCTGTGCTGCTGGGGAGTTTGTTCCGCCACTTCTTCTTCCCAGCTACAGCACTAGGAAGTGTCGAAGGGTGGGCGTTTTGGGGGGACTGTCTTTTGTAACTTTGACGTTCAAAAAGTGCTGACTCTCAGCCTAGTTTGAATAAATGACTTTTGATTTTGATTTTGACTTTTGGACTGAATATGACGTGGGTTTTTTGTTCTCATGCCCTGTGTGTTGAACCAAAAAGTAGATACTTTGACCACACAACACTCGCCAAGGTCCTATCCATTATCTTTAAGTGTCAAAGACAAAT
The DNA here is from genome assembly GCA_932294355.1 of Aporophyla lueneburgensis. NCBI lineage: Eukaryota > Metazoa > Arthropoda > Insecta > Lepidoptera > Noctuidae > Aporophyla > Aporophyla lueneburgensis. Next base: position 31,543,452 of record OW028744.1, on the reverse strand, counting down.
GCCCATCGTGATTTTGTATGAAGAACTAATCCCGACAATATGGCGGAATATGTTAAGTACAGCCACTAAAGTTAACTGTCGTACTTTGTAGTTGTTATAGCAGCCCTTGCAGATGACCCTTTGAACTTCATTGTATCTTAGTTTATGGATAAGAGTACTGAGGCAAGTATTTCACAAAAATCTAATTTCTTTCGTTTTGTTTTATAGAGGGTGTGTCTGATGAAAGGAGACTCTTTTGCCGTTGGAAGTTTATTACTAATTACTGACTTCTCTATACACATTACTAAGCGTGGGGCTCGAAATCGAGCTCTCATCAGAGGATGGTCATGTTTAGAGAGGCGCCACGGCGTCCTCACCTTCCGCCTGACGCAGGTTCTCACCGGGCATGGATGCTTCGGTGGGTTCCTGTTCAGGATAAAGCGGGAGGATACGTCCGGGTGTTTCCATTGCGAGGATCGTCTGGAGGACACGGTGGAGCATACGGTGGAGGTGTGCCCTGCCTGGGCGGAGCACCGCCGTGTCCTCGTGGAGGCGATCGGCGGCGGCGACCTCTCGCGTCCGGCCCTGGTGCGAGCCATGGTACGGAGCGAGAGGGAGTGGGAAGCCGTCACCTCCTTCTGCGAAGCAGTAATGCTCGCGAAGGAGGAGGCGGGGCGCGTGAGGGAGTGGCAGTCTCTGCGCCCTCACGTCCCTAGCCGCCGCAGGAGGAGACGCCCCGGGCGTCGGGAGTCGATTGCGGACTCCCGGCCACCGTAGGCGCGAGCTTGCGGGTGGCGAGCAATGGGTAGCTCGCCGCCCGGTAAGGACCAAGCTCGGGTCGACGGCGCGCAGTGTTCCACGCGCGCCTCAAAGAGATGTCAGCAGCAGCGTAGGGGTCTAATAGGACCGATGCCTGCCGGGGTCGCGTGATTGTTCGAAAGAGATACCGTGACCCTGGCACATGGGCAACTGATGGAACACGGGTGGGTTTTAGTCAGTAAAAGTCTGACACGCCCTCCCGCTCCGCCCAGAGCGGGAAAAGTCATTTGATGATTTCCCATCCTGAAAAAAAAAAAAAAAAAAAAAAAAAAAAAGGATGGTCATGTTTCTTTATTGCTATATTAAAAAAAAAAATGGCCCGGAAAAAAACCAACGTCGACATTTTCTGTTAATCTCGGCTGACCCGAACAATAATGTTGCTAAATCGATTAAACAAAATTGTAACGTATCGCCGAGTTGAAATCTCCAACCGACTAAACATTAATAGTTTTTCACGAATAGTTCACCGCACCTTCTAAATCGAGTTTTCGGCGAATACAAAGTGCACTTTGGCTCTCGCCGCAAGCACAAAAATGCGAGTACTCATAAATGCGAGTTTAATTAAACGTTACGATTCTCTGCGGTTCCGTGCGATTCCCGGCGTGATGTTGCGATTTCGTTCGTTTCTTGTTTGCCTTCATTCTTCTGTTCCAATTAATAGACGCGAGGCGGTGAGCTGCGCACTAATGGATCCCATACAGACCATTCCATTGTTATCAATCTGACGTTTTGTCGAGTCGCATAGGCATAGGTCAACACGCGCGTCAATCGCGGCCGCCCCGCCTGCAGGAATTGCAAACCGCGGCAACACATGCATACGCGGCGGCGTAAACAAATAGGGTAAACAGAGAGGCGCTCTCCCACAGTGTCCTCAATGTTCTCGGCAAAATCTACGAGAGGCTTATTCATAAGCGTCTCAAAGCCTATGCCGAAGCAAAGGGGCTTATCCCTAAAGAGCAGTTTGGTTTCCGAACCCAACACTCGTGCGCCCAACAAACCCACTGCATCGTAGAGCACATAAGCGCTGGTTTCCAGCGTAGTGCGATGACGGGCGCGTTGTTCTTCGACATAGCAAAAGCTTTCGACAAAGTCTGGCACAATGGCTTATTACACAAGCTTTATCAACTCGGTGTGCCTGACCGTCTCGTGCTCATCCTACGAGGCTTTTTATCGAACCGCACCTTCCGCTATCGCATCGAGGGTTCTCTTTCCTTCCCTCATATCATTCGCTCCGGAGTCCCCCAGGGATCGGTGATATTTCCCTTCATCTTCACGCTTTTTACCAGCGATATTCCGAAAAGTAAAAAGGCCCAGTTGGCTCTATTTGCCGATGATACAGCCATTTACTACACCAGTCGCTGTCAGGACGCTATCGCTCGTACTCTCCAAACCTCCGCAAACGTCTTAGGCACTTGGTTTTGGAAATGGAGAATCGAGGTCAACCCCGACAAGAGCCAGGCGGTTCTCTTCTCGAAACCGCGAAAGCTACTTCCGAGGGGGGAAGTCCGATTACTATGTACGGTAAGCCGGTCCCTTGGGCAAAGCAAGCCAAATACTTAGGCGTGATCCTCGACCACCACCTTACCTTCAGGGAGCACTTATCGACGGCTCGTTCGTGCGCCGCATTCGCTCTTGGTAGACTCCACTTTATTCTAACCGTCCGTAGCAAATTGTCCCTTAGGTGCAAATTGCTTAACTACACCGCGACCGCGTGACTTATGCGTACGTCGTCTTCGCACACGCTAAGCCACACCACCCACATCCGTAGGATGCAAACCCTCCAAAACCGTTTCCTTAGAAAGGTTACGGGTGCCCCCTTCTATGTCTGAAACGGGAATCTCCACCTAGATCTCAGAATGCCCACCATTCAGCAGCTCATGAAACGCCTTGCAAAGCGTTTCACTGACTCTGCTGTGAAACACCCCAATCCCCTGATCACGGCAGCCGCCCGCTACACTTTCTCCCGTATTAGTACGATTCGCCAACCGCGGCATACTCTAACCATTCCCAATGACGCTACAACCCTTCTCCAGGAGAGTAGTAAACTAACTAGTACACTCAAGACACACAAATACAGACCGCCGTTCTTCCGTCCTCGCTGCCGAGGCACGCCGCGAAGCCCCAATCCTTGTCCGCCCCGACCCTTGCTCGGGCTAGCCCGCGCCGCTGAGCCTGTAGCTTTAAATTCGCCTATAAATAATAACACAGCCCCACAAAAAAAAAATAAAAAAAAATGTACTTGATATTGAACCACATGGTCTTTACGTATTTTGAGCTGCCGAATCCAAATCTGGACACAGAATTAACCCTACACCCTCCAGTTTTTCTCCAGGAGCAAAAAAAACTCTCGAATTTTGCAGTAATGATAATATTAAAAAGAAAATTTGAATAATCATAGTAACACGTTTACATGACTCATCTATCAACGCACAGCCGAAACTACAGAACGGATTTCGCTGAAATTTAGCATACAGATAGTTGTAATGACGTAGGCATCTGCTGAGAAAGGATTTTTGGAAATTCGCCTCCTAAGGGAGTGAAAAAGGGGTTAAAATTTTGTATGGAAGTCCGTCATTTTTAGAGCTAGAAGCCTGAAACTTTGTTTTTAGGTTAACGATTAGAAATAAACACTTACGTACCCTAGGGTTTTTGAAAACTCAACCCCTAAGGGGGTGAAAAAGGGCTTGAAAGTTTGTATGGGGAAAAAAGATTAGTAAAACTATTTTATTCGAAACTTCACAGGAGTACTCCTATCAAGAAATGAGTTAACAAGTGTTTCAGGTTCTTTCAGAATTCAACCCCTAAAAGGTTGAAAAGGTTTCTTAGCGCTCACCTAGCGCAATTGTTACGCTACGATATAACCGAACTCCACGCGGACGAAGTTGCGGGAAAAAGCTAATAACATATAATATGATACAAAAACCCTAAAAAGGACAGGAAGTCTGATAAAAAACCTAAAAAAAAAATTTCTTTTCTTTTTAATATTACCATTACGGTAGATTTTAAGCGTTTTCTGCTCCTGGAGAAAAACTGGAGGGTGTAGGGTTAATTCTGTGTCCAGATTCGGATTCGGCAGCTCAAAATACGTAAAGACCGTGGTTTAATATCAAGTACAATTTTTTTTTTTTTTGTGGGGCTGTGTAATCATTCCGATCCAGCCCGTCCCTTGCTGGCCTCTACTAGCGATGCCCTAAGCCGAGGTTTGTACCCCACAAGGGGTAGTCATTAGCGAGTAGTCACTCTAGTTGTAAGTTCTTTTAAGCCCTGGCTGGAGGTCTTAATTTATCAAGGTAGCCACAGGCAAGTCCGGTTAAGCAGCCGACAACCGCATAGGTTGACCTGACAGATGTCATTAAAAAAAAAAACAGAGCAGCGCTAGATAGGTCCTTGTGGCGTTCTATCCGTGAGGCCTATGTCCATTATTAGGGATCTGATGGCTGAAATAATGATGACGATAAAGGTAAAAATATAGACGAGCGGGGACGGTATTATCAGTTTTTGCCCCGCCTCGAAAAAATTCAAGATCCGGTGCTGAATAAGAGACTTTTTATTTTCAGACAAATCGTATTTGAGTCATGTACCAAAAAACGGCCAGCGACAGTGGTGAAACTGGTGTGAAAATAAGCTCGGTGTTGGCAAGTACAACTACGTTAGCGCGCTCAAACCCAATAAATCAGGTAGTGGAACGTTAGCTGACTGCCACTTGAACGGTAGCGAAAATAACAGCTGTTTGATGAAGCACATTGACTATGTTGTACAAGGGTAGCTTATAAACTTAATATCTTGAAGTATGCGACAAATAATTGTCATAAAATTGAGGAAAGCATACAGTAACGATTACTGGTTCTCTATTGTGTGACCGAAGTTTTTTATCCGTAATCTAAAGAGACATAATTTTCTTTGTCATAATCATCATTTGTCCGAATGATAACTTGCCCGAACTAAATAACACATAATATCACATGCCATAAAATTGAAATCCCTAAATACAAAATGCCCTAAATCCGTTTGTCATAAATATTACAATCAATAATATACAACAGACTTAAAACTGTTTTCCATAAAAGTTAAAGTCCTAAATTCAAATTGTTTCATGTTTATTTATTCTAATTATATTTTAAAAACAAAGTAGTACAAAGTTCATTAAGAACTTCATTATTTTACCAAAACCAACTTATACAATACATAAACACGTACACAAATACGTAAAGATGCAAAAGCATTATGGCTTTTGTCAAGGCCTGGTATGGCGCTTCATGGTTTATCATACCACTCAATAAAACAGTTGATTTTGAACATGTGGTTTTATTTCCATCTAAGAAGCATGCAAACAAGCATACACCACGCATGCAGCATGCATGCAAGCAAGCAAGCATCTAACATGCATGCAAGCAAGCAGCATGCATGCAAGCAAGCAGCATGCATGCAAGCAAGCAGCATGCAATCGAGCATGCATGCATGTACGCAAGCAACATGCATTCGAGCATGCAAGCAAGCATGCAGCATGCAAGCCAGCATGCATCATGCAAAAGGCATGGTTTCTGTCAATGCTCCGGCGCTGCGGGGCTCCGGCGGTTCCGCGCGAGTTTATCGTCGCAGATGGTCTAACGATCACCACCGCAGCTTCGTCTTGCTCCTCAGCTCCTCAGCTCGCGGGCCACCTCGCCCCTCCACGCCTACGCGATTCTAAATTACACTCTAGGGGTAGGGCAAACAAGACTACGTGGAGTCGGATTTACAGCGATTCGTTTCTGTCACTAAAACCTAACTTGTAGCATTTTTTTTATTACTAACAATTTTACTATATATGTACATTCGGAATAATACACTTTATATAATACAATACTTAGGACATGTGACTTTATAACATGCAAAATTAGGAGATTTAATGATTATGGTAGGTATTTGATATTATGTCAGAATAGTTTTATAAGTAAAGATAATTATGTAAAACAAATTTTAGATATTTTGAACATTATGGTTACTGACGTTTATAGCTAACGTGTTACGGATAATGATTTTCGGACAAAAAATTTTAGGAGAAGAAAGGGAGTACCACGATTACTACTACGATATATATATTATACTACTACAAATACTTAAGTAGGTATAGCATGGCATGTCGACCCCGACCCTTGCTCGTGCCAGCCTGCGCTGCTAAGCCTATAGCTTTAAATTCGTCGTTAAATAATCTTCACTACGATCCAGTCCGTCCCATGCTGTTCTCTTCCAGGGACAACCTAAGCTGAGATCCGTACCCTACAGATGCCCTTGGCGTGTAATCGCTTAGTTTTAAGTATTCAAACCCTGTCTGGAAGCCTTAATTTATTGAGGCAGCCACAAGCAAGTCCGGTTAAGCAACCTACCAACTCCGAGGTTGACCTTCGAGACGCCATTCCCAAAGGGTTCCTCTCTTCAAGCGACAGTCGGCTGTAATATACTTTCATCGTTTTGAGAGCAGTGGTTGAAGTAAAGCAGTGTCTATCCGGGATAAAACCTATGATATAGGTACAACACGTAATTCGTGGGCGTTACCACAGGGCCACAGAGGGTCTCTACAAAAAGTTATTTTACTAAAAAAAGCCTCCTTTTTCTTCGCAGGCATTTTCTCTAAAGTTTAGCATATTTATCGGCATTCTCTATTTAATATATCACAACCACGCGACAACGTGAGTTTTTGTTAAAGGTCGGTGGATCAATAAAGCCACTGAAACGGCTCGTTTTCAGATGTTGTTCGACGCCAGGCCAAGGCCCTAGCTATAGAATTTAATGAGTACATGGAAGCATGATGGTGGGCAAGAGTGGTGCGAACTGTCCGCCATGCACGGAGCTGATTAATACAAATATTCAATCACTCACCTGGTTGAGGAAAACTGGTTCTGGAGCCTACCTGGATTTATGTATGTAAATGAGTGTATATTCAAATCAAAAGTCATTTATTCAAACTAGGCTGAGAGTCAGCACGTTTTGAACGTCAAAGTTACACAAGACAGTCCCCCCAAAACGCCCGCCCTTCAACACTTCCTAGTGCTTTAGCTGGGAAGAAGAAGTAGCGGAACAAACTCCCCAGCAGCACAGCTGTCTGTTAAGTTAGAAGAACTTGATTCTATACAATACTGTGTAAGTAATTAATATTATAAAACAAAACATACATTATTCACATATGTCAGCTAGCACACGCCAATATACCACCAACAAAACACTGAAAACTAAACTCAAGCTGAAATAAATAATAAAACAAAATAAAACAAAATCGTAAACAGAACTTAAAACGTAAATAAAGCCTCCAGGCATAAAGGGCGTGCCCGCTTACATATTCAACGATGCAAATTGATACATACAGCTAAGTTGAAGTTACAATAGTTAAACTAAGGACCTCCGGACCAAAAAAAAATAACAGTTAATACAAGTAACAATAACAAAAACCATGGTCAGCAAGACGACCAGTCACCACAAGCAGCACCCGTTCACGAGCATAACGCAAAGGTCAGCCATTACGCCCCTCGCCATATTTGAGGGAAGGTGGTAACCCGACCCCCGACGCTACCGCAAGCAGTGACATCTAAGGGAGCATGACGAACTTGCTGCCGGTTGGGCAGGCAAGAATATTATTAACAGCTGACGAGGTCGCTAGCTAACTACATGTTGCAATACAACTCATTTAAAATCATTGTAATGAGTAGATTATGTCCACAGTAAATGAAATTAAAATAAAATAAAAATAAATTTAAAAAAATCAGTTAAATAAAAAAAAAACAATTATATGAACTACCCATATAAACTGTCGGTAGGAAAAATTCTGGATTGAAAGAACATAAACATTGTCTTGAGTTAATCACAGCGACCAGGTATTCTTATCGTTTAAGTAGTCGTTGATAGAATAGTATGCCTTTGAACAAAGGTTGGATTTTACTTTAGCTTTAAACTCATTAAACTGCAAATCTAGCAAAGCAGAGGGAAGCTTGTTATAAAAGGTAATACCAAGACCAACAAAAGAATTATGAACCGTATGAAGCCGGTGAAAGGGGGCTCGTAGTTTGTCCTTATTTCTAGTATTAATATTATGAAAATCACTGTTTTTAGTGTACAAGTGCATATTTTGCCTAATATATAAGATGTTGGCGAAGATGAATTGTGATGCCACCGTAAGAATACCAATATCTTTAAACAAATCTCTCAGAGAAACTCTAGCACCTAGTTGGTAAATCGCTCGAACAGCTCGTTTTTGAAGAACAAAAATATTTTGAATGTCCGCGGCTTTGCCCCACAGCAGAATGCCGTAGGACATTATGCTATGAAAATAACTAAAATAGACTAGTCGAGCTGTATCAACGTCCGTGTACTGTCTAACTTTCCTTACTGCGTAGGCGGCCGAACTGAGCCTTCCCGCTAGGCTCGATATATGTGATCCCCACTGAAGTTTGGCGTCTACTGTTATGCCCAGAAAAACTGCCGAGTTAACAGTTTCAAGCGCCTCATTATTAAAAACGACATTGGGTCCCAGGTTCCTAACATTCGGTAAGGCAAACTTTATACATTTCATTTTCTTAGCATTAAGAACTAGGTTATTTGTAGTAAACCAATCCGTGGCCATTGAGAGCGCATTATTCACGTCATCAAAATCTTTTCTATTCCTGTCTACTTTAAAGATAAGTGAGGTATCATCAGCAAATAGTACAATGTCACAGATATTCTTTAAATAGAATGGTAAGTCATTTATATACACTAAGAATAAGAAAGGACTCAGTATTGAGCCTTGAGGTGTACCTTCCGGGCTACTAGTTCAGTTAGGTGTACCTAACTGAACTAGTAGCCCGGAAGATTTTACACCATTGATATCTACACATTGGTGCCTATTTTGCAAATAAGAACTTATGACATTGAGAGCTTCGTTTTGAACACCGTAATGACGCAGTTTACGCAAAAGTGTGTCATGGTGAACGCAATCAAAAGCTTTGGAGAGATCACAGAAAACTCTGATAGCATTTTGCGAGTTCTCCCATGCGTTGAAAATGTGTTTTAGCAGAGCAACACCCGCATCTGTTGTCGAACGACCTTTTGTAAAGCCATATTGCTCATTATGAAGGAGGCTATTTAAATTAAAATGTCTTAGTAACTGCTTGAGTATTAACTTTTCAAATATTTTACTAAATGCAGGTAAGATAGAAATGGGCCTAAAATTACCAACGTTATTTTTATTACCTGTTTTAAATAATGGTATGACTTTACTACTCTTCATGAGGTCAGGAAAAGATCCTGAATCAACACATTTATTAAAAGTTACAGCTAGATAGGGGGCTACAATGTCTATTATATTACTTCATTGCATTATACTTTATTACACATATTATACTTTATTGCATTGTGTAGTGAAGCTGTAATTATTCCAGGATTCCAGGCGGCTTTTCAATATGCTAGAGATTTTCTCAGCATACGGTTCCCAATGAATCACTATCACCTCAAACTATTTCAATCAAATTCCAAAATTAAACCCGTTCTATTTCGTCAAAAGGGGTTGTTTACACACAAAACAATTGGATCACAACAAATTGTCCACAAAACTATAGATTTAACAAGATTAATAATTACAATGTTCACAAGGCAAATTATTACGATTATTCATTTTTCAAAAACCAAAAAAAAGGGTGTCAAAATCAAAATGACAAGTGACAGTTGTCCTCCGTTACACGCCATGATGCGTAGGCGCACAGAGTAAACAAGTCAAACGGTCGTACGGTCGGTTGGTCGGTCCGTCTGTTGTCACAGGACGAAACAGATGTAAAATGTTTAGATGTAACCTTTTTTGATATTGACTTTTCCATTACAACGTAAACGCAAATTCAGATACTTACAGGAATCACGAAGTACATACTTAAGAGACAATTTGATCTTGTTCTGCTTTTAATAATATAATATAATAATATAGCCATTTATTTCCCAATATAAAAGATTACAAATTTAAAACATTCCTTAAATACCTACATATGTCATGCAGTATTTGAATAACATGCAACATAAAATAACCAAGTATAACAATAATAACATAACAGATTTATCTAATAAACTTCAGTTATTATCACATTAAATGTTTGAATACCCAGTTATTTGTTTGACCTAATTACATTTTTATTTCATTATAATTTGTATGTATTTATATTCATTATTTTAGAATGTATTGTATTATTCATTTCATTATTGTTTTATTCAATTAGTCTCATTACAAATTCAAATTATTATCAATAAGTAGTAAACATTTAATTATTAACAATTCATTCAATAGATATAGGTACGACAGATAACGATTTAGTTTAATAAATTCATTAATAATAGAATAATAAAGCAATAGTAACTTAATAAGAATTGGAATATATATGTATAGATATTTGGTTTTAATTTTGGGGTACCCAATGTTGGGCAAAGGCCTCCTCCATGCATTTCCATAATTTCCTATCTTTGGCAATCCTAGTCCAAGTGGGTCCCGCGACTCGCATGATGTCATCGCTCCAGTGGCGGCGTGCCTCGCCGCGCGGCCACCAGTGCAATACACGTTCGCTCCAACGTCCGTCGTCTGCGCGCGCCGCATGACCTGCCCATCGCCATTTTAGCCTACAGGCTAAGTCTGCTACATTTCTGAGTTTTGTATTAATTCTGATTTGAGAGTTTCGAATTCTGTCCCGCAGTTTCAATCACAACATACTTCGTTCCACGGCGCGCTGGAAGACTTGGAGTTTTTGTATAATTTCTTTTGTTAGTGCCCAGCTCTGGCATCCATAGAGTAGTGTGGGAGACACGACGGTTTCGAATGCTTTTTTCTTTAGTTTGATTGGTAGTTTGGATTTGAAAATGTGCTTCAGTGACCAATATCCCTTCCAAGCAAGTTTAATTCTACGCTCTACTTCGCCTGCAGTTTGCTCCTTGAACGTGATTCTTTGTCCTAAATAGACATAATCTTCCACGTACTCTATTTCCTTTGATGATATTTTACTGGTATATTTTCTCCGTTGGTCATTATACGAGTTTTCTCCAGATTCATGGCTAGTCCACATTTTCTACTCTCTTTATCTAAAGATTGTAACATCTAATCTAAGTGCTTGTGGTTGTCGCAGATAAGTACGATGTCATCTGCGAAGCGTAAGTGGTTCAATGTTTCTCCATTCATATTGATCCCCACAGAGTCCCATTCTAAGTTGCGGAAAATGGTCTCGAGAAGAGCAGTAAAAAGGTTCGGTGATATCGGGTCGCCTTGTCTGACACCACGCTGTAATTCAAAAGTTCTTCCTTGTCTCTCTAATTTGATTTTGGCTTTACCCTTTTTATAAATTTCCTTTAATATTTTTATGTACTTTTGTAGTACTCCTTGTTCTGCTTTTATGAAAACTCAATTAAGTCCAAAAATCTTCTATCACCTACTTGCGGGAGTAATAAAAGCATTCAAAAGTCAAAGTCAAAGTCAAAGTCAAAGCATTTATTTCAAATAGGCCCAAAAAGGCACTTTTGAACGTCTACAGTTATATGAAAATAGAATTGATTCTAGTTGCCCCTTCCAAAAGGTAGATTCGTATGGAGAAGATTCGCAAACATGGCGTGTAACTTAACTTACTCTTTACATCTGGTACTTTCAAGAAATTTAGTCGTAATAATATTTGTAATTCCGCGCAAGGCATATCATTTACTTGGGGAATTAATTGCTCTGAACGGAAGGGTAATGGACGTGCACGTCATGGACACAAGGGGAGGGGGGGGAGGGGTCAAGCAAATGTCATCCTGTCAAACGGAAACGATTTGAGTAACTAATGGATTGAAGTTGAACAAAAATGTTGGTATCTTTCACGTTGAAACAGTTTTGCAGTACGAAGAGATAAGTAAGGAATGTAATTTTATGGACAAATAATTATACTAGTGACAATTATTTTAAACTTTGGAGTCTTTGTTTTTGTTGCCAAAAATTGTAGGTTGTCACCAATGTTTCTGCTCCGAGTAGCTAAATAATCCCTCTATATTACCTTATTTGTAAAAAGGAATTATTTAAACTCGAAAACGAATTATTTATTAATTCGTTTTCTAAAATATGAGTATTCAGAATATCTAGCTGGAGACAAGATGCCTGGCCTTTTTTTTTTTTTTCTCAGGATGGGAAATCATCAAATGACTTCTCCCGCTCTGGGCGGAGTGGGAGGGCGTGTCAGACTTTTACTGACTAAAACCCACCCGTGTTCCACCAGTTGCCCATGTGCCAGGGTCACGGTATCCCTTTCGAACAATCACGCGACCCCGGCAGAATATTTAACGTAACAATAACACTCTCGCTATCACGACCTTTCCACACAGACATAGTCACACTCTCTCTTATAAGTTCTAACTTTCTCAGCCTAGCCTTAATCGACCGCCTCTCCTGGTGCCTTCAAGCCAACTGCCAACCTCCACACATCTTTCTCCTTTCCCAAAATCACCACTAGCCTGAGAACCCTCGCAATTCCCATACTTTTGTAGAAACACTTTACGACCATATTTTTTTGTGAAATTTCTCAATTGTTGAAAAGGATCTGCTTGGATCTTGTTTATGCCAACCAGATGTGAACTAATGCACCCTTGCTATTATGTATTCACCATCGGTTCTGGGAATTTGTACCAATTAATGGATTTCAAATATTACTTTCGACTGATTGTTGGCATTTTGCTGCTCGTAAAATATAAATTAATGGCTTTGTAAGTAGTTCGATATTGTTTTGGGATTTTAAAGAAATATATTAGTTTGTTATTTATTACGGTAACGTGTCGAGCTGTCAGGCCATAAAGTTACGATTTAATGTGCTTCCTACTAAGAGGCACGCTATCGTGTCACAATTTTAGAAGAAATATAATCATTTATATTAAATAGGTGACATACCGTCACAGCGTGTTAACAAATAAGGGAAAAAAATTACATCAATTTTATCTTTACGTGCCGCCAACGACAATGACGGTCGTCTTCACAAATCAAATGACACCTCATTTGTGAACACCCTGGAACTGGACACTCTGAATAAACCCGTTCATCGTTTGAGAAAATTGCTTTCGTATCTGAGAAACTATTTTAGGATATATCAGAAGAAATCTAGGACGAAAGAGAAATAAACGAGACAATATTTTACTGCAGATATATTATCTGGGTCACTTATGTATGTTATGTATTATATGACAAACATAAATGTTTTCAAGTGAGGTCAGTGGTATTTTGATCCGTGTCATTCACACTAGTCATAATCGATAGAAAAAATCGTAATTAAAACCCCAATATCTGGATGACCGAGCTTTGCTTGGTATTTTTGGTAAATTGTGTTTAAAATAATAAGGTTATGTTCAAGTCGATTATCTATAAAGTTGGTCATTGAAAACACGAATAAAACGACATTTTCTAAAAATGAATCCTAGCTAGATCGATTTATCACCCCCGAATCCCTATGAAAATTGTTGGAACCGCTTCCGAGATTCAGATTATATTTATATACATATACATATATATATATATATATATATATATATATTTATCCTGCTAATGATATATACAAGAATTGCTCGTTTAAATATATACAACCCCATTTATTTTGCTCACGGAAGCATAAGTTATCCACCTATGCAAGGTGATAAAGTAGGTATGCGAATACAATAAAGGAGATCGGAGGACTTAGAAGGAAATTCATAATTCATTACATCGTTATACTGTGTGTTTGAAAAAATCGCCTACTTGACAATGCAAATAACGCAATGGATATCGTTGCACTGTCAAATTGCGAGCGTATTACGTAATTAGTCTGAATTTATTACAACAAACAGTAACATTGCTCTAACAGATTGACATGTTCCACCAGGCTCAGGGTCACTGGTCACTATTCCAATCAACTCGTCGCGGCTCGAGACGGTGATTGATGACGCAGACTTCAGCCAGTCACGTCCCTCTACTGCCTCCTTGTTACACGTAGTGATCTTGTAATTAACGCTTGGACTGTTTATTTAATTAAAGATGAATCAGTGTAACACGATCATAATCTAATAGCTTGAAAGATTTATATTATGATGTAGAAGCAAACACGGAGACAATATTGGAGGCTTCAATTCTGTGAATTTGGGATTATGGAGATAAGTGTTCGGTAGATATGTAAAGTGCTCGGTGGTGACAAGCGAATCTTCGCTGATATGCGCATGTATCAAGCGTGAGTCTATCAGCGAGAGTGCTGTCCGAATGATAAGTAGTTGCTTCCTAGTCGGTGGTGGGACAGCTCCTTTCTTATATTAATATGGAACTAGACTAAAGGCGATCAGATTTGCGCGCTATTTGAATACTGCGCTTTTAATACTGTGATCCTAAAATTGACTTTTTATTTTGGAATTGGAACAATCTAATGTCAATAAATCTCTAACTTAGTCAATAAATAGCATCGTTTAGTGACGGGGTTGCTAACTCACTGCGAAACTATTATACTAATTTGTTGTGCCCTTTACTGACTTCAACTACTTTCAATACTAAATCTGTCGTAAACCCTTTAGATTTTACATAAACACAGAGTAGTGTTTAAAATGAGAGAGGATTAATTAACATAACGCTGTCGGATAGGTCAATTAACTTTGTCCAAGGCTTTCTAAGTGTGACGTTACTCAATAAAAACACTTTAATCACACTCACTTATCACTTTATTCAACTTTCTTGTAACACGGTTAGCGACAGACTGACTGTCAGAGCTAACGCGCTACCCCGGCCACCAACAAAAGTGGGACCGGATGTAGCGCGACACCTCTCTTGGTAAAACAGTATTATTAATATATATCTCAAATACAGTTAGAAACAATTGTACAATTCTACAAAATATTATTATTAACATTACGTAATTTACAGGGTTTAATTAATGCATAACTTTAAATGTAAAATCAATGTTTACCAAAACGGATATTAAACACACCACAAGTAACGCCATCTAGTGTTTAAGATGACAGTCATATCTAACGGAAATTGACTGTCATCATACCAAAAACAATAATTTACATTCTAACATAAGTATGAATTAGACCTCGATCAAGGAACTTATACCCGACCCCTGGAATGTGCATTGTCAATTTGACACCATTATAAAAATAAACCTTATGTATATGTTACTAAGTTCTATTACAGACAATCACTTGGCCAGAGAGAAATTCGGTCCGAGAGAGAAAGCGTTGCGAGAGCCCTGTGTCCCTTTCTTGTAGTCCGGGAGCCAGCAACAGATTTTCATGACCAATTTCCTCTTAAGCGGTAGTTAGTAAAATGCATCAGAGTAAAGAATTATAAAGCCTCGTGAACGTCAGCTGGCGCTCGGTTGGGGGGATGAGCGGTTGTAGCCTCCCAAACACGAAGAAAAAAAAAAACATTCACTCATTTCCTCTCAGCTAAAAATTTGTCAAATTGTAGCTAATCTAATATCTCAACGAAAAAAAAATAATCAGCTGGTTACAACATGGTGTATTGTACGTCAGCTGGTGTCTCGAACATGAATTTTTTTTTTTATTTTCAGTGATTTCCTCTCAAACAAAAATTTTCCTGATGATAGCTTATATGTTACGGTGGATAAATATATAGGTCAGCTGGCTGTATCTTGGTGGAAAACCCGTCAGCTGATACTTTGAAAGTTATTACATAGGAGTTAGGCAGAAGCATCTACTGCCAATTTAAATGCAGCAGCTGACTAGGTTTCCCTCGACTTATTGTTAGCTGATTTTTTTTTATTTATCGCATCAGTATATTAACAATCAGCTCACAAATTTTCATTTGGGAGGAAATGACGTATCTTTAATTATTCGACATAGCGCTTTAATATGAGAGTTGAGTTGAAATAAATATTCCATATCAATATTTTTGAAAAGAATAAGTATGTAATCAAATCATTTTAGATATATTTAAAAATTAAATAATCAATTAGCTTAGTATTTAAATTTTTAGTTAAAAATATTTTTTTTGAGAGGAAATCACTAAAAATAAAAATATTTTTTTTTATGTTCGTGACACCAGCTGACGTACAATACACTATGTTGTAACCAGCTGATTATTTTTTTCGTTGAGATATTAGATGAGCTACAATTTGACAAATTTTTAGCTGAGAGGAAATGAGTAGATGCTTCTGTCGTCTCACGAATTATATCTCGAGAGGAAATAATTAACCAAATTTGCACCTGGCTCCCGGACTATTGAAGTAGGGTGCCCATAATGAACGAAATTATAAGATTATTTACGGGTAAATTCAATTGACGCATTTGACCAATAAAAAGTGTCCCAACCATTTTTCTTAAAAACGACGTCTGTTAGATTTTTACGACAATTAATACTAAACAAAATGGTTATTTGCCCAGCGCGCCAGATATTCCAGGTTATACAATAATACTCGACAGCAGAGTTTATGCGTTGCATTGCGTTTATGTTTACTGCGTTTTACTTTAATCCATCTTTAAAGCGTAACAATTTTTTTTTAAATCAAATTATTGGTTAATATATTTTATCCTGTTATATTCCTATCTACCTACATCATATTGCTTGGTCACCCTAATGAAAGGGACAGAGGGCTCTCGCGAAGCTATCTCGCTCGGACCGCGTATTGGCAGCCTGTGCGCATTCCAGGTTGGATTTAAGTTCCTTGACCTCGATTAAGATTAATAAATAATGTAAGCCTCGTTTTAACCATCAGTCTTAGTGAAAAATGTAATAAACGGGATGTGCCTTTACTTAGTTACCGTTAATGTGTATTTTTTGTACAAAATTTAAATTGTTTCATTTACTAATACATTTTTTAAGTACCTACCTTTTACGTAGGTAGAAGAGGGTCGATGACAATACAAACTGGCCACATATCATGGAATTGACCATGGTTTGTGTAGATTATCATCACAAATATATGTATTACATACTGATTACTTCAGTGCGATAGTCAAACATACCTTCCACAAAGAACTGAAAATGATGAGGGTTTCTTGTTCTCACGCCCTCTGTGTTGAGCTTAAAATTAGGCGCGTAGACTATACAGCACTCGCCATGGTGGTTTCAATTATTTTTAAGTGTCAAAACAAACGCCCATCGTGATTTTGTACGGAGACCTAATCCCGACAAAATGGCGGAAGATTCGTGGCACTAAAGTTAACTGTCGTACTTTGTCGTTGTTATAGCAGCCCTTGCAGATGACCCTTTGACCTTCATTGTATCTCAGTTTGTGTGTAACAGAACCGAGGCAAGTATCTCACAAAAAACTAATTTCTGTCGTTTTGTTTTATAGTGGGTGTGTCTGAGGAAAGGATACCCTTTTGCCGTCTGATGTTTATCTAGACACGCGGCAGCGTGTCAAGCCAAGTTCAAGTAACAGAACTGGCGAGCCCCCACAAAACTAAAAACTATTTCACATAAACGTGTAAAATTTGGCTCATGTATTGAAATTTGCAAAATACATAATTATGTGCTCTAAATTTCATAAACACATCTTAAACGGTTATTTAGATATTAGCGTCCAAAAATCGTCATTTATATCACTGACTGACATAGATCAAAACTCTAACCCTGTTCCAGATGTCCTAGAAAGTTCAAATTTGGCATGGAGATAGGTAATTAGATGAATACAAAGGAATAAATAATGTTCGACGCCAGGCCAAGGCCCTGGCCATAGGATTTAATGAAGTACGTGGAAGCGTGATGATCGTCGGCCTTGGGCAAAAGTGACGTGAACTGTCCGCCGTGGGCGGAGCTGATTAATACAAATATTCAATCACTCACCTGGTTGAGGAAAACTGGTTCTGGAGCCTACCTGGATGTATGTATGTAAATGAGTGTATATTGTACTGTGTAGTGGAGCTGTAAGTATTCCAGGATTCAAGGCCGCTCAATACGCTAGAGATTTTCACAGCATGTGGTTCCCAATTAATCACTATGACCTCAAACTATTTCAATCAAATTCCAAACTAAACCCGTTCTATATCGTCAAAAGGGGTTGTTTACACACAAAACAATTGGATCACAACAAATTGTCCACAAAACTATAGATTCAACAAGATTAATAATTACAATATTCGCAAGACAAATTACAACGATTATTCATTTTCCAAAGACCCAAGACAAGAGTGTCAAAATCAAATTGACAAGTGACAGTTGCCACTCCGTTACACGCCATGATGCGTAGGCGCACAGAGTAAAAAAGTCAAACGGTCGGTTGGTCGGTCCGTCTGTTGTCACGGGATGAAACAAATCAGAATCTGGTAAATTTTTATAATTTTATTATAATTTAATTGATTCTATTAGGAACATTTAAAAATAATAGGTATAATAATCAGCAATCAAAACTTATGACAGCCGGTCTTTATGTTGATTTTAACTTTACGGGAAACTCGTTTGTACAATTTGCTAAATGCCTTAACTGTAGAATTGAAACAATTTTCCTGCACTTTCTTAGTACCTACTAACTCATTGATTAAAAGCCTTCATCTCCAAATAGTACGGGTCTGTCCACTATGAATAGCTCGAAGTGCCTCAGGCTACAGCGCTGAAAATAAAAACAGGTTCAAAATACATTATATGTATCTTCTGATATCGTACTGAAATAGTAACTCCGACTACTGGTAAACTGTTTATAGTGAACTTGCTTTTGTTGGCAACATCGACCGCGTGAAGGTCAGAAATTATACCTCGGGCATCCAAGGTAACGGGTTGTGTGCCATGTCCCTGTCTCCCAGTATTTTCGGCTTCAGACTCATTCCCATACTGTAGATTTTTTTTTTTCCATAATGTTCTATTAACGGTTTTGACTATGTTATTATTTTATTATAATTATGTATAGGTATATAGATTGAATACTATCGCAATTTTGTTTATTTAGCTTTCGTTAAATAAAACTGATTTCCTATAATAGTTACTTCAGCTCAGACATATGAAAACTGTGCGTTTATTTTTTAATTAGTCATTCCACCTCACCTAAGCTTCGCCACTCCGACCGGTTCTGTGCTTCCTGCATCCAGCGGATTGCTGCGGCCTTCAAAAGGTCATCGATCCACCTTGTGAGAAGTAAGTTTTTCCTGTAGTCACATAAAGACAGTAATTTGGTAATTAGGTGCGGTTGTAAATTGAATAAAGTGCTAGTTTAAGATGTACTAATACAAATTCATCTGAAATAAACTGCACAGAGACAGAATTATATTTTAAATTGATATACGTTGATTTTAAGTCTAATTTATTTAATTATTCAAAACAACTAAATATACACAAAGTCATTTAATGTACACATCCTTTACAAATAAATTTGCATTGCATGCATCTAAATAAAAGGTAAGCACAGTATTTTATTAAGATATCACTATACAATATTTTTTAATATAAAGATGGATAAAAAAGTAATTAGACGTAATATCAGTAGTACTTAAAATAAACTTGAATTAAATAAAATAAAATTGAATTAAATAAGATTGAATTATTATTACAAAAAACTAGCTTTTACCCGCGACATCACCCGCGAGGATATTGGAAATTTTGTTGCATTCGTTTCCAACCATAGGCCTAAATAACAGAAATGATGTTAACTTTGAAAATGAAGAACTTTTACACAACTTCATTTCCTTTTTCATCTCTCAGGGAGTAGAATTATCAAAAACGCTGAGATACGTTAAAATTCATTGTCAGCCTAAACACGAAATTAGAAGAACCTAGCAGCAAAACTGACGAACAAAAGTTAAAACAGCACAACCAGTTTTATATTTAGACTAGCTTTTGCCCGCGGCTTCGCCCGCGTGGATGTCGGAAATTATCGCAAGAGGACGTCCTACCGCGGTTAATGTATTGAATGCATTAATCCAGGTTATATTGGTAATAAGAGAGCAGTTGAGTGCGAGCAGTGGTGGCTAAGTGGTATCAACCCCGACTTACGAATTGTAGGTCGTGGGTTCGAACCCACGCAGGCTCTTTACTTTGTGTAAATATTTTCATCAACACAGCTCTCAAAACGGTGCAGGATTTAATAACATCGTGAGGAAACTGGCATGTCCTAGAACCAAAAATTCGAAGACATGTGACATCTACCAACCAGCACTGGGCCCGCGTGGTAGATTACGGCCCACTCCCTCTCACCGAGAGGAAGCCTGTGTCTCAGCAGTGGGAATAATATAGGCTAATTATATATAGGTAATAAATACTATCTGTGTGCCATTTTCGACCCAGATCCATTGAGCCGCTTTTGCGTGATTGTGAAACAAACATCCAATCATACAAATGTTCACATTTATAATATTAGTGGTAAATAGGTTTATAATTCATATTACTTCGGATTCATAGGTTATGAGAATATCATGTGTGTTTGATGAATAGTATTCAGAGTAAGAAGACTGTGTAATAGGGTTGGATGGAATTGATATAAGTTATCCTGGTTTTTCTTAAAGCTCGTATTCTACCTATCATCATCGTCATTACAGCCGTAAGACGTCCACTACTGGACATAGGCCTCCCCCAATTTGGGAAGGTTTGCCATAATCGCCACGCTTGGCAGGTGGGTTGGCGATCGCAGTATGGTGGTCAAAAGCATAAAGAACGCTGCTGCCCGTTCTCTAGTAACAGAAACTCAATCATTTACCAGACGCCAAATCGATCATAGGAATTATAGGAATAGTACTTTTGCCAGTGGCTTCGCCCGTATAGTTGTCAGAAAATATCACCTGGGAACCTACTACCGGGATAAAGTATCCTTTATGGTAAGTATCCAGGATAACCAAAAATCCAAATCCATCCAAAAATCTAAACATCTAAGCCATATTTCGCGGTCTCTTACTTGGAATAAAACAATTAGGTTTATTTTGAGTACTTCGAACACACATGATATTCGCATTTACTATGAAGCCCAAGTAATATGAATTACAATCCTACACTACCCGACCGCTACCAACCGGGACGGCCGGACGCGGGAAGGCCCGCTAGCCGCTCTGCGGCGATTTTATTATAATCTCTGATATCTTCTAAAATATTAATTTTAATGATATGCTGTAAAGGGCAATTTTGATCTACATGAAATGCACAATTTATTTAAGGTACTTGTAGGGTCTACAGGTAGCAATAATGACAGCGCTGCAAAATGTAATGTGCCCCCGCGCATACGGTTTCGCGACCAGTCGTTAGCGCCGCGCCGTAACAGTAACTTGTATAGCACTCTCTAAATCCTGTATGTGTAAACGTTGAATAGACTGAATTTACGGACTTGTGCCTTTCATTTTATTTCCTTATTACAACCACAAAGTCAACCCCAACATTGGTGACCCCGACGTGATCTTAATAGTGACGTGGTTGTGAAAAATAAATTCGGACAGTGCGTTAAGGTAAATGCCTTTCATTTTATTTCCTTATTACAACCACAAAGTCAACCCCAACAGTACTTAATTGTATAAGGATTAATGCTGTATTGCTTAAAATCGCATTTATAAATAAGCCATTATTTCTCGTAAAAAGTAAAGGATAAAAATGGTTATTATGGGTTATCCCTAAGAGTTAGACATATACCATCGCGGACTTTTTTGTAGAACTTTTTAAGGTGTACAATACTGTAGTAGTACATTATTTTGATCTATTTCGTAGGGTTCAGCCAGCGTTCGCAATGTAAGCGCAAAAAAATGAGTTTATTTATGACATCACATTAGAAACCTCTAAAATTATCAGTGTTTCTTTACTATGTTATGCATGTTATATACATATAAACCTTCCTGTTGAATCACTCTATCTACTAAAAAAAGCCCCATCAAAATCCGTTGCGTAGTTTTAAAGATATAAGCATACATAGGGACAGACAGACAGCGAAGTGACTTTATTTTATAATATGTAATGATATGACGGTCTACATCTACACAGGCAAACATGTTCGACATACATCACGGTACAAGGACAGAAATAACAACACAACATTCCCTACCCACGGGAAGTTGGAAACAATAAAACAGCATATAACTACGTGAGATACAGCAGCGGTATCACATAACCGGTGCCATACCGCACACGATCCGACGGAAGCCAGATACCAGACCGCAACTATCTCGGAGAAGCGATCCCAATCGTACGTAAAGGTCATGAAATAGAAATGTGCAGAAGGTAACTACTATAACTGTTAATAATTTTGCAATCGCCGCATTTGTTAACTTTTGTTAAAAAACGAGAAAAGCTACCACGGCGTTGCATCATTGTATGGAGATAGGCTCTCTGTTAGTACTTGAATACGAGTTTGTTCGGATATAAGTTTGGTTTGCTATGATCATTAGACCAGTATTTTAAAGTGGTTTAAACCTTCGTTTCCATTTCTTTAGCAATAACACGGTGAATAATAGTTGGATCAGTTACGATACATTTCCTGTTTTCTTTTCAGTTACAATAAAAGTAAAACAGAATGATTCTTGTTTTACTTAGAAATAAAACTTTTAAAGTAAAAGGCAGTTGCCTTAAATGTTCACAGCACGTAGTCGTTATTTTTTTTCAAGTATCTAGACACGCGGTAGCGTGTCATGCCAAGTTTAATTAACAGAACTGGCGAGCAGCTCCGTGTGTAATATAATTCGTATATGAGAACTAGCCAAGTCAGACCTTAGCTTACAATATTATCCTAAGTTATAAGAAGAAATTTTATTTTATGTAGTTATAAATAAAGAAGATGGCATTTTTTGGCATTACTAATTTTGAAAAGGTACAGAATTCAAGCTATTTTAAAAAAACCGCATATTTTTTATGTATTTATAGCCAGATTAACTTTATTATTGACAATGGGGATATAATCTCGATAAATAAAAGTAACTTGATTTGATTAACACAGAGCGGAATCTTCGTTTCTAAGTCCATGGATACAAGGCTTTTTGGCCTTATCATACTGTTGTTGTTATTGAAAAATATACAAAATCAAATAAATTATTATTACATTAGTTTACATAATGTTTTGATTGTTAGTGCATAATTTATAAAATAAAATCACAAAAAAATCAAAATATGTTTAGAGTTTCCGAGGACTTGATGTAAGCTAGCTAAGAAATCGAACGTATTTTTTGTTCAACATAATTGTTCCGATTTTATTTTTATTGGCAACACTAACCCGTGGAATGAACGTTCATAATAATATTATATGCTTCGATTCCGATAAGTGAGTCTAAAGTGTCCATAGGGGTAATTGTGTAACTTGCTATCAGTAGGAATTGGTTTCATATTGATAGTTAAACAACATTCATTGAGTTATTTACGTTGCTGAGCCAATAATTTATTGGAACAAATAACGCAGTGGTTAAGAAATAATCTTCAATCCGATTCAGATTCTGGTAGATAGTGCGTTTCGCAATTAGGATGCTGAGTTTTCTTTGACTACTGGGTTTAATTAAAACGGACAGAGTACACTTAAACTGTCATTAGGTAGGTACATGATCAGCGGGTAAATCACTGAACCAAACAAACTTCAACAAGTACATAGTTATAATTTTTCAATTAATTACAAGTCATAATTAGCAATATATTCTGCATAAAATAAACATGTATGCGTTAAAATAGTAAAAGAGGTAAAAGAACCTATTAAAGTACAAACATTAATGCACTTAACCTCACTTTTCCAAAAATTAAGATTTCTCTTTAACCCCATTGTTATTACTTTAGATTTTTTTTAAATAAAAGCTCATAATAATTCCTATCAAACCATGCCACTTTTATTTCTGTAGAAACTAAAAAAGTTTAATGCCAGCGTTCTATGAACTTCTGCCATTCTCCTTTCAGGACTGACCTTGGCACCCATTTAGATCTCACTTCTTTTGTTGTTGAAGTCAACAACCGAGGCATATATTATAATATTGAACTTGGCTCTAATTTCACATTTATGTTTATGATGTGATTTTAGTTACAGTTTCCTAACACAGATTTAATGCTCTCATATTGTACGTGACACAGTATTCAAGCACACCGTACCAGAGTAGCTATTCTAGTCACTGAACCTAAGCACACTGAAAAAAGTGAACAAGAGATTAGATTCGTAAAATATACCACAGTAGAAGGTCAATAACAGTTAATATTCAGGCGATAGTCGGGTACTTTCTAAACGGATCATCAATTTTCGGGCCTATTGGCCTATTGGCCATCCTAGGCATATGTGAATATGGAGGCGTCGTAAGTAAATCCTTTAACTATGAATCCGGAAGATTACTGTAGTAGTAATCTTCCGGATTACTAAGTGATCAACTGTTCAAAATTTTTCATATTCTGCTATTTCAAATTTGCATTTCTTGACCAAATTTACCTGCACAAATACGTTCAGAACAAAATTGACACAACATCAAGGAAAACGAAACGCATGAAAAATTATTTGATTTCACACTGAAACACGTGCATTAAAAAAATATAATTTAACTAGAATAGAATAATACCTAACTACCACTGACTGTCTTGTTGAATACAGAGAAGTTGACAACAACAACCACATCAATATTTAGATGGAATGGGAATCTATTCCGTCACGTGTAACACAGATATTATGTAGTTTACTCTCTACGCTTATTCCCAAAAGCAAGCTCAAGTCCAAGCTGTTCCGAAGCACGTAATCCTCCCATTCAGTGTGTATCCTTAGAAATACGACTTCCTTCACATACATATATTATTCAGAGTGATTTTGATACTTTTAAATCTATGGAGTATCCCTGTACCAATAACAATATCTGGATGACTTTTTGGTAAATTGTGTTTAAAATAATAAGTTTATGTTCAAGTTGATTATCGATAAAGTTGGTCATTGAAAATACGGATACAACAACATTTTATAAAAATGAATCCTAGCTAGATCGATTTAGCGCCCCCGAATCCCTATGAAAATTGGGATCTCCCTGTATACAAAATTTCATGAAAATCCCTGTATACAAAATTTCATGAAAATCGTTGGAGCCGTTTCCGAGATTTAGATTATATATATATATATATACAAGAATTGCTCGTTTAAAGGTATAAGATAAGATTTGCATGCTATAATATAAGCTAAACATGTATGCTCTATATTTTGTTATCTACCACCTTTATGTACCATGTTTTATGCAAATAAATATTATTTCTATTTCTATTTCTACTTTTCTGCTACGAATAATGTATGATACTAAAAGAAGACAGTTATTATCATTAACCAGCACAGATATTTCTTGAAAAACATTAAACATATTTAAGTGTTTAAAGCATAACTTCATGTACAATTAAATTCCTATTTTATAGTTATTGTCTTAAAATACAAAAGAAGGACACGTTCTATTTTAAAGCAAAAATAGACCGTGTAAAGTAATGTATTATTTCGATATGGAAAGAATTACAGGATGCTTTAAATTTGAAACAACACCTTGTTGAACAATACTCTCGTTTATACTGAGAAACATTTTGTAGGTACACGTCAAGAGAGAAAATCTTATTTTAGTGTTGCGCACCTAAATAATTTATAGTGTGTCTTGAATATTTTTGTGCCAGTAAATGTGTGTAACTTGTTGAAAGAAATGTACGTGACAGTACGTTTACGAGTATCGCTAAAGTGTCTCGGGATTTCTTTGTAAAAGCCTTCTTTTTTTAACCTGACCTAGAATACTGTGCGGCATACTTAAGTACGTATTTCTTTTCGTGCTCAAAATGCCGTTTCTATTTTATTTTAGGGTATTATAAAGGGTTTCGCACTGAAAGGGCGCCGCCGGTGGGACCTTATTACTATGCTTACGACGTGACGTCTGTATGTCGGTTACGAGGTTGTATGGCAGTTTGACGGTAGATATCTAGATATGTTCACGGATTTTGTTGCTGAAGCATAGAATGGTAGGTTTAGTGCGTGTTTTGGACTTGTCATCGGCTGGTTTCTTTCTTGTCTACTAATAGTTACTTGGTTAGTAGTTATAGCTCAATAACTCTTCTGATCAATCCTGAAGCTCCAGTAAGTTATGTTTAGGTACTTTTAAATTTTGTTTTAATCCTACAATTGATATTTAACCAAACTCGTAAATTAAGAGATAGTTTATCACAATTATTGGTGGTATCGTGTCGAAACCCAGTTATTACCGATGATCCCTCAAAGCCTCAGAATACTCTTTCTTTCATTTTGATGAGAAAACTACGACCCTTTGATAAACTTCGAGAGCTTGTAATACGACTTGTAACTTCGCACTACGTCGAGATGTATACATTCATGTATACATATACTTAGGTATAGCTAGCAATGTGTAGAACATAAGTTCACAAGACACAGCCTGCTGTAATCACGTAAAAGTTGTTCTTTGCGAAAGCTCAGTCTTACATTATAACTTTATCATTTAGGTTGGTTATTAGCTATTTATTATTTTAAAGATAACAAACTGTTACTTGCGTACATTAATATTCCACTTAGAAATTAACATTTCATATTGATCACTGAAACGTTACGACGCAATTATTAATAATAAGTAGAAATATATACCTAATGTCACTCGTAAATGTTTTGCATTGTAGGCGAAATCAAAATAATACTTACTGATGTAGATACCTGTGGAAAATGTATTTACAGTATTTTAATGAATGTAACAATAATATAGGACGTTGCCGAACTCAAGTATAATATTTATAGAGACTTCGTCTTTCAGTCATTTCTATTATATCCAGTAGCAGACTGATAGCAAAATGTAATCAACCTTAAAATAATAGGAATTTTCTAAGCTTAAGATCTTATTCTACCAACAAAAACAATTGCCTAAATCTATTCCATTTCCACGAACTACCTTTTAATAAAATAGCTGTCTCGTCAATTTAATTAACTCGCAAAAGTATAAACCCTCAAGCTAGATTAAGTGACAAAAGTCTATTCTGATCCACATCTAAATTATCAAAGATTCAGGTTTGGTTCCTAGAAGCCTGACTTAATTATGTTGTTACGTTATTATAGTCACTGTGTGTCATGTGTTACTTGAGAAATTCAGATCGCTGAGTGCGAATACGTTAGCGGGGTTGAATGGATACTTTAGTACTTGTTTACTTTACTTTTTTAATTATTTTTATGTTGTTTTTTTTATTTTATTGTCAATTATGAATAAATTTCCGTTTTCATGAGTATTACACACATGTTCAGGTTGCCACAATTCAGCAAAGCTAGGTGGCTAAGGAATCCGTTGGATGCGAGAAGCACAGAACAGGTCGAAGTGGCGACGCTTGGGGGAGGCCTATGTCCAGCAGTGGACGTCTTTCGGCTGAAATGATGATAATGATGGGCGGCTAAGTCGAACAAAATATAATAAACTGGTTTTAATACGTTCGGGAAAAATGAAATCGGCTAATTATAGCTCGAATTATGCCAGCTGACCCAAACGTAACTACAAATCTCAATTTCTGACTTACATACATACCTACATAAACTCATGCATTATTTTCTATGCTACAATATTATTCTATGTACTCCTTATGTCTCGTTTACGTTCATAAAATAAGGTACAAATTCATTTAATTACGTTGATAATTTCTAATTTAAACAATAGAATTCCAACTTTACAACTTATATTTTCAACAATGGTTACAGTTTCTGCGGTAAAACACAAAGGAAATGTTCCTTGTAAACACTAAGTTAATAATTTAACACGTTATAGTTCTCAACTGTAGTTAAAGAGAGTAATTAAGGAACACAAACTTGCCTCTTAATGTAAAGTGGGGGGAGGCTCACGGGAACGAGATTAAACAATCACAGTGGGGAGTTTTTCGCTGAGGTTGCGGAGTCAAGATGGCGGACTGAGTGGCTCGTGGCTGTCTTGCATTATTTTATGTGGAAGGAGACGTTTTTGTTCAATTTCTTTTACTTGGAACCCTAAAGATTTTACTTTTTGAGTAAAGGCTTTTCTACCCGGAAGAAAGCTCTTAATTGCTTAATCAAAGTTCACTGTATACTTACCCCTTAATTCATATACCCGTCTTAAATTTGACTTCTGGCTACCGACTGTTTAACCATACAATTGTTACTTTTAAAGGTCTCTTAAATTTAAACAGTGTTTATAAATAAACCCCACTCCACCGGACGGCATGTCTATTTCCATGGAACGTTCGTAGGCCTTTAGCGTGGGACGTAAGTTGCGTCGATAACCTTGTGCCATCCCATCTTCCTGGCACGGTATGCTGTGCTGGTGCCGCTGCTGGGGCTGTGGAAAACCTCAAGCGGCGAAAGTATAGTATAGTAACCTTTTTGGGAATTATATTTTCGAGCCGTTTGAGATTGAAACCCTCGGGCCGTGCTCATGGCCTTTTTAAAGAAATATCAAAACGGCTGATTGACACTTCTCGTGACCCAAGGGCTGGTTTTTATTTTGGCCAGTTGCTAAGCATTGCTAAACAGCGTGCTAATGCCGCCAGTCTCTTGGGTACATTGCCGGTCGACAGCAATGAGGATGAATTTTTCGACGCTTTATTTTAGTTATGATAGACTGATCCCAGTACAACGTGATGTTGTCATTTTCGAGAACTGGGTCGGGCACATACTTGTAATATGGTACCTCAGAATCCACTAGTTTGTATTGCAAAGCAAGTTGCTGGTGAATAATCCTGGCTACTTGGTTATGCCTGTGTAAGTATTCGTCGATAGCCAGACGAGAACAACCAGAGATAATATGTCTGATGGACTCACCCGGATGGTGACATGCCCGACACAAGTCAACCGTCCCGTCCTTCATTTATTTACTATGTATTATTTATTATAAGATCAATAACAATACATTCAAATAAAGTAAATTAATTTTAATGAATGTACTTAAATATTTAATTATCAAATGATCTCAAACTTCAAATAATTCCAGTTCGTATTCATTTTTAATTAATATATTTATTTGATTGTATCAATAAAATACGGAATAATGAATGTTAGAATTCAAACAAGAATCAATTGTCAGTACATTAGCAATCTACAGATGACGTAGATATGAAATGTAACGGTTGTGTTTGTAGGTACATATTTTCATCCATTATGTATCATATTATCATAATTATCCATTGTGATTGTATGCGCGCCTGACGAAGCGGTCAGTTGCGAGCGCGAGCTAACACTGTATACTGGTGTCCTTAACCCACACCGTGCCGCTGACTCATACTGACATTCGAACAGATAAATCTTTACCAGAACCAAAAGTCATGTGCGCTCCTGAATTGCAAGATCTATTTAAGAGTAAGTAAGGCAAAGGAATACGGATCACATAAAATCGTAGGATGTCACAGATTGAGCAGATATTGTGACTTGTGTTCCTCTCACCCTCCTGGCTACGCGCCAAGGGAATAAGAATATATTGAAATAAGTGAACAACAAGATGTGTCGCACAATATTTTGAGTTGAACCTATCGGAAAAATCCAAGATTGGCTCTCTCAATGCGGATGTAAAACGTAACTGACGGCTCATACTCAACAAGCCTCTTCGTTTACACCGTCGTAATATTTTATTGCTACGGACTACGGCTCGTTCATCTTACATTTTTACTGTGTTTGTAGGCGAGCTGCTTGTGTGACGTCACATAGACACAAGGGAACCATGCGTACTTAAACTTTTTCTCTGCCCGAGGTTCGTGATACCGTGAGTGCGTGACATCTGTCGACCCCTAGAACAGATTCATTTTGGATACATAACTTCTCGGTGGTCCCACATAATTTTAGGTTAGAAAAAATGAAAAGAAATTATGTAGAAACCTGTTGATATTTGTATTAATTTTGAAGTAGTGTCCATTCCTTTGTTAGCACCGTTGCATGCAATGGAAACATTGACTGAAGCAGTAGGCCACTTTATATTCCTGCGTATATACACGTTTGAATGCAGCCACGGCAAGTTCAGGGTTCAAAAACGATAGCGGCGTCTTCACCGCACCTACCTAGCAGAGCTTACCACGCAACTAGTACATATACAACATCCCAAAATTATTCGTCAAGTAGTCGCCCAGCAGAAACGACACCCGTGTGCTCAGAGGATCCACCCTTTTCTACGGTGGTATGAGTCAATTTTACACCCTTTTTCCCACACCTCCAAACTGGTGACCCGAGTATGAACGTCAGCGCAGCTTTCGTGCAACCTCATCAACGTGACGTCATCATCATAACTACCTCAATCTATCGAGCGGCGAGTCACAAAGCCACCTAGCACCCACGGCTTCAACGGGTATCCTAACCACCAACATGCAGCGAACGGCGCATTTCTGGTCATCGCTATAGCACCAATCTTGGCACAACACACTGCCACTTCGGCCGGTCAACAACCAGAACTCTAAACCCTCACCTGGACGACGCCAGTAGTCTGACCCAGCGCTGTACCACATCCTACGCACTGGAAAATAACGCTGCGCCACCTCGCCTCAACTTAAACTATGTACGCCCGGTTCGGACCCACTGGAAACTCAACTGGCCCTGGCACGCATCCCAAGGTACATGACTTGCAATCAACCCCCGGTCTCATCTCGTCGCATCTTCACCGCCACCTCCAGTGCAACTAGCATATGCACAACGTCCTGATAATCAATCGTTGGGCAGTTGCCCACCAGACATTCCTCTTCCCCCGGACCGCCGCAAGGTGCAGACGTATACAAGACCTTTTTGTTTTAAAATAAATCTTTATATCTATAAAAACTTCAAATAAATCAAATATTCGTAAATTAAATTCAGTGCAAAAAATAGGAGCGCATAAGCGTAGAAGAGCTGACTTGTGCGCGTACACAGTGAGCTGTGCGACAAGTCGCAAGGCCAAGTCCCCACCGATATTTACTCCTGGTACCTTTAACCAATTAACGCCGCTGCCGCTCGACGACTACACCGTAGGTAAGGCCTCTAAAGTGCTATTGGATGATTACCTGCGCCTGCGTCACCTCATTAACTAATTAGCAACGCCTACTGCCTAATCACTCGCCGGTTAAGCTCCTCCGTTTCGGCCCCAGCGCAAAACAATCTTTTAACTAATTAGGAGTTCTTACACCCTAGTAACATGACCACAGTACAATTGAATAAACCACTGTCGGATCCTAATGTCATTGAAGAGGGTACTAGTACTCCACCTACCACCTATGTTTCTGTTCGAAGTTCGAAAAGGCTGAGAGAGGAAGACTTGCCTTCGGAATTTTGTAAATTTAAGGAAGAGATGAAGGAATTATTTTCAACATTTCTGGCTACTCAAAAAAGCGAACTTTTGGTAATAAACACCAACTTAAAGGAAATTCAGCAAACTAACATTAGTATAGAAGCTAGTGTAGCTCGTCTGTCCAGTCAACACGAAGATTTTATCAAGAAAATTGAATCTCTTGAGATGCAAGCAAAGAAAGACCGAGAGTACATAATCATATTGGAAGAAAAAATGGAAGACCTACAAAGATGCTCGCAGAAAACCTGTATAGAACTCAAGAACGTTCCTAGGAAACCGCAAGAAACTAGAGGTGACCTCATTAACATGGTTTTATCTCTCTCAAAGAGCATTAGCGGAAATTTGGACGTTAAAGATGTAAAGGATATTCATAGAATCCAGGGCAAGAAGGCCGGAGTTAAAAACACCCCCATTATTGTCGAGTTCGGTTCATCTATAATAAAAACCGATTTTCTTCAGCAAGCTAAAACCTACAATATAAAGAATAAAATAAAGCTCCAGGCAAAACATCTCGGCTTCACCACCAATGAGGATACCCCCGTGTTTATATCGGAACATCTTACAGCTAAAGGAAACCGTTTACACTTCTTGGCGCGGGACCTGGCAAAAACAAAACAATATAAATTTTGCTGGACTGCATTTGGACGTGTCTTCGTGAAACGTGATGAAAACGCTCGAGCTATTCTTATCAAGAGTGAAACTCAGGTACATCACTTAATGCAAGAACTGTGACTAAGTCATGTCAAGGTCTTTACTAAGTTGCCATTATTAATTATTATTTTTTTATGTATTAGTAACCCAATTTTTTATCTTTACGTTTTGTTAAATGTGCCAAGTATCAGGATGATTTTTAAAACCTACGCAGTCAAAAATATTCAATACCACCGTAATGTAACAAAATGCAAAACTCATACAACTTGCACATCTCACTCAACAACACTCACACTAACAATCTTCCAAACACTTGTCACTCACTCACCTTTACATAGTTCACTCACACTCTGGAACATTCATAAACTGCCTTGCACAAATAAACTAAGGACAGAATTAAAATATTTACACGTTTTCTGTCACCGTCTCTTGATTAATGTAAACTGTTCGAAGCACCATTTGTATTATTAGAACCGACAATGGATAGCAATCTTAATACTTTGTGGGAAATAGATAGTGCCAAAATTGCGAAGTCAGCTATTATCAAAATTGAAGAATTGAATAATTACTTACAGCATGACAACTTCAATTTGACAGTACTAACGCAAAATATTAGGAGTGTCTATTCAAACTTTGAAGACTTACAACTAAACTTATCACAAATAAAACACAACATCGATGTGCTGATTTTAACGGAATGTAGGCTTAACTATCACAAACAATTACCATTGCTTAATAACTACACTTCGTACTATACGAAAATCCAGCTTAATCAAAATGATGGTGTGGTAGCATACGTCCTGAATGACCACCGCGCCCAGGTAAATGAAATAAAAATATCACATGCATCAGCTATCCAGATATGTATCTCTAACTACACCATCATAGGCATATACCGTTCTCCCTCAAACCTTTGTGCTGAACATTTTGTAAATTCATTAAATCTTTATCTTGACTCTATTAAAACACATAAAAATATTATAATTGTAGGGGACATCAATATCAATTTAATTGTCAAAAATTCTGAAACATCTCAACAGCGTAAAAACAGATTAAATTATTTAAATATGGTAGCGGCACATGGTTTATTACCAGGACACTGTCTCCCTACCAGAGAACAAAGTTGTCTGGACCACACCCTTATTAAAATCGATAAAACTGCGAACTCGGCTTTTGTGGGTGTTATTAACACCACAATCACAGATCGCGCAATGGTATTAACAAACATAACACTAACATTAAAAATTAAAAAGTCGGCCAAAACTAAAACTATAATTAACTATGATAATGCCTACACAAACCTGATAAGTTCTGACATGTTATTTTTAACACGTATAACGACCCTGAGATCATAGCTTATAAATTTATCGATGTAATAAAAAAATCACTTTTATCAAATACTACAACTAAGTCAGTCCCAAATCGTATGCGTGTTATCAAACCCTGGATGACTGCTGGCTTACTTCGATGTGTAAATCTCCGTAACAAAATGCATGCGCAAACTAAGAAAGATCCCTATATAATATAATACTACAAATTACCTACAGACGGTTTCGTAACTTTTGTACAAATTTAATAAATAAACTAAAAAGAAAATCACAAAGAGATCAAATAACTAAGTCAGTAAACAATCCAAAACAACTCTGGCAAAAAATTAACGAAATTACACAATTTAAAACCCCAAAATCAATTAATTCAAATCTTCTTAAAATCACACCACGCCCTCTCGATTCTTGAAACCGTGTTAATCAGTTTTTCGTCACAATCGGCAAAACATTGGCTGAAGAAATTATTAAAAAATGCAATCTCTCTAATATTGGCTCTCCACACCTAGAGAACGAACAGCATACTACATCATTCGTACTGCTTGACACTGACCCACAGGAAGTGGACGGCATACTCATGGGTCTCGACTCTGAAAGCTCACCTGGCTGGGACGGTATACCAACAAAATTTTTGAAAATTTCAAGGGACTTCTTGGTTCCACTAATAAGCCAACTAGCAAACATGTGCTTTAGAACCGGAGTATTTCCAGCTGCTTTTAAGCAATCTATGGTTACACCTGTGCACAAGGGGGGGGACCGGAATGATATAAATAACTACCGCCCTATATCGGTTATATCTTGCATCGCAAAAATTTTAGAAAAATTGCTAAATAATAGACTAATTAGTTACCTAAATAAATATAATATTTTATCTATCTCACAATACGGGTTAAGAAGGGGTCTGTCTACACAAGACTCTGTTAAGGCGTTAACTTGCGACATAGTCTATCACGTAGATAAAGGACGGAAATGCCTTACAGTATTTTTAGACCTGAAGAAGGCATTTGACACCGTTTCTATCCCCATCCTTCTGCACAGACTAGAAAAAATCGGGATAAGAAGTACAGCCCTCTCTCTTTTTGGTAGTTATTTATCTAACCGAAAACAGCGGGTTAGGGTTGGAAACTTTACGAGTAATGAAGAAAGTGTATGTTTCGGAGTGCCGCAGGAAAGTGTGCTCGCTCCGACGCTGTTCTTGATTTATATCAATGAGTTGTGTAATATCGGGATCAGTAGCGGACGAGTATATTCATATGCGGATGAAACACCGGTTGTCTTCGTAGGTGACTCTTGGGCTAACGTGCATGCTGCTGCTGAAAGTGGATTAGCGGCAATAGCAAGTTGGCTAAATGCTAATCTTCTAACCCTCAATGTATCAAAAACAAACTTCATCTGCTTTACTCCTAATCAGAGGACACAACCAGGTGCTGATTTTGGGATCGTAATCCATGAGTGTGCAAACTCCCACTATCCATGCCATTGTCAAAGCATACAACAAGTTAGATCCACTAAATATCTTGGTATAACAGTTGACCAAAGATTGTCCTGGCACATCTATATCGAAAATACTATGGCCAGGGTCAGAAAACTTATATGGATTTTTAAAACGTTGCGGCATGTGATGCCGCCTCAGCTACTTAATAAAATATATACTGCTCTGGCACAATCGGTCATCACATACTGTATACCAATCTGGGGCGGGGCCACCAAGACCAAATTTTTAGACCTAGAAAGGGCTCAAAGGGCTCTCATCAAAGTTATGTATTTTAAGCCCTTTCGGTATTCTACAGACAATCTTTACAAGATTAGTAATCTGCTCACTGTTAGGAAATTATACTTATTGAACATAACTATACATTTGCACAAGACCCTCTCATTTGATCCATTAAAGCTCGATAAAAGACGCAAAGATATTGTTCCCCATTCTCCACGGGTCCGTACGGCGTTCGTTAGACGTCAGTATAATACCCAATCAACTTATATTTACAATAAATTAAACCTTAAATTGAGTATTTACCCTATGTTGCAGTACGAATGTAAAAATAAATTAATGGAATGGCTGAAATCACAAACATACGATGAAATTGAATTTATATTAACCAGAATATTCTAATGAAGAACGTGTCCTCAACCATAACATACATCAGCTATTTAACCATTAACACACACACACACACACTCACCCCACACATCCACCATACACACACATGAAGACTACATCCTCACAATTTTGTAAAATCCTAATAACTAATTTTTATTTTTATTATTTCTCTTAAATATGCCTCAACATTTGTAGCTAGTGACACATGGGAAATTGCGAGGTAACCCCATCACAAGTATTCTTATAACTTATCGGGGTTGCCTCAATTATAAGTTATGTAACAATTGTATGAGAAACAATAAAACTTTTTGTTTTTTTTTTTTTGAGACATTTCTATGGAGGTATCAGTGAACTTTGCACCCTGTTCCTCATACCTCTAAACCTCTAATATCAACTTTTATTTTTGGAAATAAATAAAAGTCATAACGTGTCAGGGTGGGACTGTAAAGAGGAAGACTCACTGTCGATAGACAAATATTCGATATTCCGTCTGGCAGAGTGAGCTGGAGCTTTGTCGTGTTGGAGGAAGGTCGCATACGCGTCCACTTGTTCAGGATAGGAAAATCCACACGATATACAACTATCCGCAGGATATTGTTGCTACTGCCTCGCACGCGCTGCAACAAAGAGGCTGCTTTCTAGCGTATCACCGCTCTCTTCACTTTCTTTATTTCGGTAGTGACGGAGTCGAAAAGCAAATTTTTCGCTTTCTCCACTTTCTCCACACTAAAAGCCGACACAAAAACACGCAGCAAACTCTCTTGGTCCATCACAAGCATTTTTTTCGTAATTAATGCCAACACTTCGACATTGACTGACATACCAAACTGCAGTAATAGTCCTTTTATTTTCTTGGTCATTTGTTGCAAAGTAACCCGTCCGTTCAAAGAATGAGGCAAGGATCTTTTTCCCTTGACTTCTTCTTCGTCTTTATCTTTGTTGGAATATCCATTGCCTAGATTTTCTTTTGAATTGGGGTCCGTAACAATATATCCAGGTTTCATCACCTGTGACAATGTCTTATACACCATCCATCATCATCACCATCATCACCTCCGTTATACTTTTCAAGCATTAAGCGGCGCCAGCCTTAATGACGGCGTTTTTGATCTTCCATCAAATTATAATTTTAAAATGTAGAATTTAACCTATAAGAGATAGTAATTAAAGATTTAAATGTGATTTATTAGTAAATTTTGTGTTTTTCTTGTATTCCGTATAAAAAGTATTCAGTAGGTATATACATTTTTCGATACAATGAATACGCGATGCGTAAACGCTCGGTCAAACAAAAATTTCATATTTTGAATTATATAATATTTTGATGTATTGAGTGAAAGATATACAGGACAAGTTTTTAACTAGTGCGCAAATTTTAACAAATTAAACTTATACGAGTTATGATAACCGTGCAATTTTTATGTTGATATATCTTAGTACAAAAAAAAATACTTATGGTTAACGAAAGATGTTTATTTTGTAACTGGTTTTATGATAAATTGCGCGTGGCGCCAGCGCGGTGGCGAAGGTGAACGACTGAGCGTAGCTTAGTAGCTACGCTAACTTCTTTGAATTTTTACCGATCGAACAGGCGGTAGGTACTAGTGTACCTACCGGCTGTTCGATCGGTAAAAATTCTAAGAAGTTCGAAGCACCTACGCCAGGCGCGCGGTTACTGACCTTTTACTATTTTAATATCATATAATGAAATATGTAGGGTGTCCACAATTTACTGATTTAAGATCGGATAAAAATTAAAAAAAAAAGTATTGAAAAAATAATTGAAATGTGTTCTATTACTGATACTGAACCACCAAAAAAATTTGCGCACGGTTAAACTTTTTTGCTGTAAAATGAATGTTCGATGTATTAATAATTCTATAGTATAGAAGTTTTGGACATCACGAAATACAATATATTGTAATTAGATTCATCGAAACGGCATGTCTCATAGCAGTAATAGAAAACATAAGTTAGCAAACTTCCATTATCATCCATTAAAAATCTAGAATATGACACTGATGTACTCTCAAGACCCGTAATTACATATTTTTAGTAAGTACTGAAATAAAAAATAAAAATATTGTACGTACGTTTGTTCTGTACTGAATGCTGTATGGCTCTCAGCAAACAGCTGCACCGCGAAACGATACTCCCGTTATGGAAATATTAATTTATCCTGATAGATTTAGTATTGGAGTCCCGTTTGTTGTTTATTTACTATATTTTTAATTTGACCTGTTTTTGAACAATATGATATAACTAGATATGTTTTACATACGGTGTTTGATGAGCTTAATTCCGACATATTTATTTGACACTTGATTAATTTCGGTGGCATTTTATCGGTAATTTAATATCAATACTCAATACTTTATTGCATAAAAAAAATGGTTGCAAATGGATAGTGTATATGTTTAGGTGGTAAAACATTTTATTTCGAAACAATCGTGGACCCTGTCGGGCACAGCAAAGAAAAATCCAGTAGGTAGGAGGAGGACCTATTGATTATCTTATAATGTAACTTATTCTAAAATAGTAATTAAAAACTTTTTAACAAAAAACTAAACCGCCTAAAAAACTGAAAAGCAAAAAATAATAAACTTAAAATTATAAGTCGGCGCTTTGAGTGATCTTTGTTCATTGATTTTCCAGCACCGACTTAAAATTTTAAGGTTTATTATTTTTGCTTTTCAGTTTTTTCGGCGGTTTAATTTTTTGTTAAAAAGTTTTTATTTTATATTTTTTGTGACTTTAATGGACTCATAATACTTGGCAAGATATACCCTATCCAATAAAAAAAGAATTATCAAAATCAGACTACTCTGTATAAAGTTATGCGTGGTTATACATTACAATCAGTGAGTGAACAATCAATCATCCCCTATTTTCCGACCCTTAGCGTTCGATTTTGTTTTCCAAATTTATATGAAACCATCTCGGGAGTATACCCTTTTCAATAAAAAAAGAATTATCACAATCTGACTACTATGTAAAAAGTTATACGTGGTCATACGTAAAAAAAAAAAACAAAAAAAAATATACGCGTCGAATTGATAACCTCCGACGGGTTTTTTTCGTCGGTGAAAGTTAATGAAAAACATGCTTTGGACTTTTCTATACTACTTTCAGGGATTTATCATCGTTGACGCTATAGTAACATTTACTTAACAACAGCTTTTTTAATTTATTAAATGAATTTATTAGATGGCTTTTTTTCTTTGTTCTTATGGGTTCTGGCAAGTTATTGTATATTTTTATTGACATAACCAGAGGGCCAGATGAGTGTATTTTTAGGCGGGATGTTGTAAGTTTAATCGTGTTTTGTATCTAAGTGTGTATCGTGTTTGTATGTCTTCTCGTTTAGTGTAAAAGTCTTGGTGTTTGTGAGCAAATTTACATATTTCAAGTATGTATATACATGGCAGAGTTAAAATGTTTCGCTTTACAAAATGGGGTTTGCAGCTATCTAATTGTTGTATATTTACTGCGATACGAACAAATTTCTTTTGTATCGTAAACAGTGATGGTGCATCTGTACCTACTGTTGCCCCACATTATAATGCCGTAACTAAGCCATGCATATACATAGGCATAGTATGTAGAATATAAGGGCAGTCTGTAAATTTGTGGTTTTTTTAACTTCGCGAAAAGCATATATGAATTTGGAAAGTTTCGTTTTAATTTTTTGTACGTGTGACTTCCAATTTATATTTTTGTCTATGGTTATGCCTAGTAATGTGAATTCGCTGACTGTTTCTATTTCATGATTATTAAAAGAAAAAACTACATTTAAGGGATTTTTTTGGTGGGGGTGGAATGTTATGAGATTAGTCTTTGTAAAGTTAATTTCTAGGTTATGTTCGTTCATCCAGGGTGTTATTTTGCTAAATATGTCGTTGAGGGTACTGTTTAGATTTAGGTTGTCATGACATGGGTTGAGAATGGAGATGTCGTCCGCAAATAAAATGCATGGTCTGGATTCTGCTATGAATTTTGGGAGATCATTAATATAGGTAGGTAACTCAATTATTGTTATTATATTGTTACTTTAATCTAGATTTCTTTTTAGGCATAACCGATCTTTTAAATTATTTTTTAATAGTATGAAATGTTTGTTTTTCTTGTGTATAATAATAATTATAAATAAGGGAGCGTCCAAGCCAAGCGGGCCACTCGGCGCTGGCAGCGGTTTTTTTGCATAAAACACGTTCTGTTCAACTCACTCACAAGCTTTGGGAAAAAGCTAAAAAAAAAATTGACATACATATTTCGATAGATTTTAAGCTGTTCATTCGAATGGTGCTATTTGTTTTTGCCAAAATAATTTTCTTTTAAGTGAAAATTGAGTTTCTATTTGAGGTTAGATTGCCTCGTAAAATGTATTTTTTTAAATTTATTTTTTCACATCGGTCGAAAGTTTTCCCCTTCAACAACATCTCTTATAATATATGTTTATAATATATTTTTTGCAATAAATAAATTGAATTGAATTAAGAAGTAGTAAAAGGACAGAGTGAGCAAAAGTTGCCTACCTAAACGCTTCCTCTTGTTTTCGTGTCTTTTTGATTTAATTACATGAACAGCACAACTAATTATACTGTTAACTTGGGCGCTAGATCGATACTGTATCAAAAAGTGCGCCGGCAGTGTCACAAACCGGGCCACGTTTGAGCCAGCCGAGGCAATGATTAACGAACTGTTTGTTCGCTCACAAATAGCGGTGCTCCATTTTTCCTTAAAGTCATGCTACTTGCTAATTTCAGGTCTCGACTTCCTTTTCAAAGAACAACTTTTTCAAAAACTCTGTGCTGTGTTTTTGAATATTTGTTTTCCCTTTTTTCAATTTTGCAGCTGGTTTTTAGTAAAAATGTAGAATATATGCCGTCCGTAAGTGAAAGTTACTAGTTACCAAAAATACAAAAGGCCGAAGCTATTGAGTACGTTGTTTGTCATACAAAACTAAACTGAATTTAAGATTTGTGAATCTAATGATGTCTAGGAAGCACAGACGTGCGAATGTATGCTACCTTCTGTTATGAATGACACACTGTTCTATAAAAAATACCAAAATTTTAATAGGTCTAATAAAACTAAAAGCACCCCACGATTTTTTCCATTATTGTCTACTTTTTAGTTTCGTTTTCTATGAAAGCAAGTTTTTTTAATTTTAAACTTTTTTTTGGCCAGTACAGTGGCACAAAATAATAAAATTATTTTATGGTCCCTGATAAATGTGTAAAGTTTCAAATTGATCCGACGTTTAGAAAAGTAGTAGGCAGCAGAGCCACTGTCCTGACCCGTCGCAAGGGGGCCAAGGGTGCCATTACACGGGGTTGTTTGGCACCCATGTGCTTTTTAGTCCTCGGGGTAGTCACGGCGTGCTAGGTATGTGTTCTGGCGCGCCGGTGATGGGAGATATCTCCCAGAGGTGGGCCCGGTGACGGAAAGCCGCGGCGGGTTCGCGGAAGTATGTTTTGTGCATTCCCGTGTTCCCGTCATAAGTGGTACAGGAAGACAGCGTGCAGTTTTAGTGAGTTGGAGTCCCACATAACTGCGCTTACTCCCCGTGGTAGCGCAGAATGCATGAGCACTTCTCCACGTTAAAAAAAAAGGTTAGTACTCAAGAAATAAGATAGTCCCTAAAACTTTCACTTCTTCCTAGTGCTTCAGTTGGAAAAAAAGTGCGGTTCGGAAAAAATACCAATCACAATACAAACAAATAATACAGTTAAAATAGGACGTACATATATATTGATTGGTAAGTGAATTATTTCTCCATCCTATAAATTCTAATGAGCTGTAGAATTTATTATTGTAACGGAATGGGAAATGTTCTATGCTCACAGTATAAGCTGACAAGATTGAGGACGTCACTTATCTGTCCTCTGATGGCGACTCGTTATCAGGGTGCCAGTGGCACGGAGAGCCGGCCCCGAGGCTCTGGAGGCCCCGAGGCCTCCCAGCCCCCCGAGCCCCCCGCCGTGTGTACAAGCACGAGGTTGAAGCCCCATTCATTAATATTTTTAGTTATAATCAACTAACTTCGGTATTGGTTCCCTTTACGAATACTGTCACGTTCACTTACTTTTGACGTATCAGAGCCCCAAATGTTTAAATATCGGCAATTAATTATGTATGATATTTACGTAACATAATTTTCGATTGATTAATAGAATTATAAGGCACTAGCTTTTGTCAGCGGCTTCACCCGGGTCGTCATCATCATTTCAGTTGAAAGACGTCCAGTGTTGGACATAGGCCTCCTGGGGAGACCTATTTGGGGGTTTGCCATAATCACCACGCTTGGCAGGCGGGTTGGCGATTGCAGTATGGTGGTAAAATTCATAAACAACTCTGGCGCCCATTCTCTAGTAAGTCTCTTAGTCACCTCTTGCGACACTAACAGGAAGAAATGGGATGGTTTTATTGTTTCCGTACCCACGTGGAGCTCGACAATTAAACCACGGGAATATACTACTGGAATAAGAAATATCCTATTTTAACACTCATGGTATTTTAAATCCAGGTTATAAACTATATGTATGTCAAATCTCATCCAATTCCGCGTCAGCCGTTTTTGCGTGACTGAGTAACAAACATCCAAACATCTAAATATACAAACTTTCACATTTATAAAACTAGTAAGATTTTATTGAACGCCATGGATTTTATGGGAATGATGATTGTGAAAGGTAGAATCAGCAGTAGATGTGGTGGCAGCGTGCAGCGGTGCGAGGTGCCGCGTGTGTTTTATACCGCGAGTGCCGCGCGACCGCTACCCGATCATATCATCTGGTCACAACACTTAACAACAGGCGCGTGCCGTCACCATAAAACTATTCGCTTGAAAAGAAATTGTCATACCTAACTATTTATTAATCGAGTGGACTCAACCTCAT
The DNA here is from genome assembly GCA_932294355.1 of Aporophyla lueneburgensis. Classification (NCBI taxonomy): domain Eukaryota; kingdom Metazoa; phylum Arthropoda; class Insecta; order Lepidoptera; family Noctuidae; genus Aporophyla; species Aporophyla lueneburgensis. Next base: position 31,501,582 of record OW028744.1, on the reverse strand, counting down.
TTTGATATTTTGATATGGGAAAATATTTGGAGAAGGAACAAGTTCTGATTTTTTGAGATGACATACATAGTAATATAATGTAAGTCACCATCCGTTAACTGTGATTTGAATGATTCGACGTGCGTGATTTTATTACTGTGCCCTTTGTGTAGTAATAAGATCGTGGATTTATTTATAAGACGTAGTTTCTACTACAGTTTGGATTCAGTCGTAGCAAGCTGCTACACCATAGCGGATGGGTACGGCGTAGTGGGTTGCTACGGCGTAGCGGACTGCTACGCCAACAACTCTTTATATTTGAAAATCTGTATTAGTTTACTTAAATATGTTGTGATGTCATAATTTAGCGTTCCATGTCATGGTACTCTGGAAGTATGAGGAAGGATGTAAAGTTCACTAAAGCTCAGTAGAAAAAAAAGCATCCTCCAAACAGACGGGACGTAGTATATATGTATTAGTTCTGCGGCAAACTTTGCTTGCGAGATGCAGGATTTTGCGTGACGCAGTATGAGTTCACATATTGCGATGTAGATGCCGCTTCAGTACAAACACAGGGTGACAGAGGCATTCTTTCGTTTCATGGATTCTCCTTACCATGTATTCAGTACAAGATTGTGAACCCCGGAGTGTGTGTTTAAATTATCCTATTTGTCGGTTATTTAAGAGAAAATCGGCCCTGCCATCTAGACACGCGGTAGCATGTCAGCCAAGTTCAAGTATCAGAACTGGCGAGCAGCACCGTGTGTATTACACGAACCATTTGGTGTGTTAGTGTCAAACTTGGCTTATATAGTGAAACTTGCAAGATACATATGTGTTCCTTTGATAAACACATCTCAAACGGTTATGTAGATAATAACGTCCTAAAATCGTCATTTTTATCACTGACTGACCTATAGATCAAAACTCTAACCCAGTTTCAGATGATCTAGAAAGCTCAAATTTGGCATGCAGATAGTTAATTAGGTGAATACAAAGGAATAAATCAGAAACTGATAAAAATCCTTTTATTATAATTTTTCACTTAATTTATTCTATTAGGAACACTTATAACAAAAAGCATTTGGTATTAATTTTGCTATAAATTTGTTATAAATAAGTACCTACTAATAATTTATGTGCTAAAAGTAATGATATCCCATCAAAAACATAAATGTGAAATGAAAGACAAGTTCAATATTATGATAAAAGCCTCGGTTGTTGACTTCAACGACAAAAGAAGTGAGATTTAATGGATGCCAAGTTCAATGGTCAGTCCTGAAATTTATTTATAACTACATACAATATCATTTCTTCTTATAACTTAGGATAATATATTGTAGCCAAAGGTCTGACTTGGCTAGTTTTCATATACGAATTATAATATAGCCTTCGCAAGTCCTAAACCTGTTACTTGTCGGTTCTTATTTTATTATTCCGAAAATTTGGCTTGCTGGTAGAAACTAGCCATTGAACATATTCTATATGAGAACTAGCCAAGTCAGACCTTTGGCTACAATATTTATATTATCCTAAGTTCTCAATCTATACTATATATATATATATATATATATATAGTATAGATTGAACTTGGCTTACATTTCACATTTAGGTTTTTGATGGGTACATTTATCACATAGGCTACCTAACTGAACAGTTTTTCGTAGGTAAACATGCTCGTCCCCAAGTTCAAGTGTAGCGTCGACGATCTTCATGAGTGAGGGTGTTACAAGGACATTTGACATAATCTTTGTCTTGTTCATTTTTTCCTGTAGACCCACTCTTTCAGAAACTCTACCACTCTAGCTCTACTGAGCTCATCGAGCACAATACTGAGGTCATCCTTAGTCTCAGCTATGACCATTTTATCATCGGCATACCGAAGATGAGATTACTCACCTTCGGCACGCTGATGAGAAATATAGGTATGGTTCAGTCTGTGAAACAGAATGAGGAACAGTCTGGGAAATATTTTTATGGAATAGTTTTCATAATCTTGCTGGATGTTATCAAGTGTTACAGTGATATTTACATAAATTAAGAAGATTGACTGCGGTTAGCTTCTATCTTATATAACACTAATCAACATTTTATTCAGAACATTTAAATTATACTGAGTGACGCAAAAATCTAAATGAGTGAGTATTTTCTTTGTAAATAAATTATAACAACGAGTGTGTTCCATAAGTAGGAGCAGTTTCAAGAGACTCCATTAGACTGTGTTGGTGTGCTGGAGATATCATCTGTGTGCGGGACAATGCTGAGCTTTCATATTGGTTCGATTAGTTGCATGACTGACTAATAGCGCAGCATGTTGAGACTGGACTGTCCCTCGCAGAGTTCTCGTCAGCGACAGCCACACTGATCTAGCTTTAACATCGACTTTAATATCCAACAGCTGATAAAATCTATTGTCATTGTTTTGTTAGCAATAATAGCTTAGCGATCTAAAGGGGATGTGATCGCAGTCAAAGCGTTTATTGACAATCTCTTTTTAAACATTAACACCGTTTAGTACCTTTAAGAGCAAGTTCCGCCATAGTTTGACCGTTGAAAATATTAACACGTGACGTTTGCTGAAGAATGCGGATCTAAAGCGATCTCTTTCCTTATAAAAAATTAGCTTCCGCCTGCGACTTCGTCCGCGTCAAATTTTTGCTCTCATGACCCTTCCCGTCGCAACGAATTGCCTGCCAGTTTTCTTCAATTTTTCGTTGCTGCTCCGCTCCTTGATTATAGCGTGATGTTATATAGCCTATAGCCTTCCTCGATAAATAGGCTACCCAACACAAAAATTTTTTTTCAATTCGGACCAGTAATTTCGGAATCAAATCTTTCTTCTTTATAATATTAAGTATAGAACATCTACCCGCGTTCCTTCGGTTGGCTATGCCAGGGCCACGGTAACTCTTTCGAATGAATCTCGCAACCCTGGCAGAAAGTTCTGACCACCTGATACTTCGAAGGCAAAGTTTTTGTCATACCACACGTTTTATGTCACGTCACACGGGAACGCTGTCGAACGGGATAAAAAGTATCTTATGTCCGTCTCCTGGTTCTAAGCTACCTTCCCACCAATTTCCAGCCAAATCGGTTTAGCTGTTCTTGAGTTATAAATAGTGTAACTAACACAACTTTCTTTTACGTATATAGATAGATGTATCATGGTAAGTTCTGACAAGTTTTGGAGTTTTCCTGAAAATTATAACTATACTAGCTTTTGCCAGCGGCTTCGCCCGCGTGGAGGTCGGAATATATCCCGCGGGAACGTAGGTACTACCGAGATAAAAAGTAGCCTATATATACGTTAATCAAGGTTATAAACTAACTGTGTTCCAAATTTCATCCAAATCCAAGCAGTAGTTTTTGCGTGCACAGATCCATACATACAAACTTTCGCATTTATAATATTAGTAGGAAGAAGGATTTTACTTGTGCGTAGTCTGGAGGGTATAGGCATAAGAGGAAACCCGTTAGCATTACTAATAGATTATCTACGGGATCGTAGGCAAAAGGTTAAGGTAGGACAGCATATTAGTAAGGAGTGTTATGTGACCTATGGCGTTCCGCAGGGTAGCATGCTGGGCCCACCTCTATTTTTAATATATATAAACGAACTCTGCAAAATGTTGATGGATAATGGTCGCGTTTTCGCATATGCAGATGACACTGCTATTGCTTTCTCTGGTGATACATGGGAATCAGTGTATCAGTCTGCTGAAAAGGGTCTTTCCAAAATTGCTAACTGGTTGAACTCACATCTTCTTACACTAAACATTTCTAAAACAAAATACATTACATTTACAATCTACAACAATACTCAACCTGGACCTAACGTAACGCTCAAAATCCACACTTGTAATAATAGACTTAGCACAAACTGTTCTTGTAAAAGTATTGAAAAAGTGACTCATATAAAATACCTAGGTATAATCGTTGATCAGCGGTTATCTTGGCATACTCATACAGATATGGTCATGGTCCGTATGAGAAAACTTATTTGGATATTTAAGAACCTAAGACATGTAACAATCGTGGAGGCGATCGGCGGCGGCGACCTCTCGCGTCCGGCCCTGGTGCGAGCCATGGTACGGAGCGAGAGGGAATGGGAAGCCGTCACCTCCTTCTGCGAAGCAGTAATGTTCGCGAAGGAGGAGGCGGGGCGCGTGAGGGAGTGGCAGTCTCTGCGCCCTCACGCCCCTAGCCGCCGCAGAAGGAGATGCCCCGGGCGTCGGGAGTCCATAGCGGACTCCCGGCCACCGTAGGCGCGAGCTTGCGGGTGGCGAGCAATGGGTAGCTCGCCACCCGGTAAGGACCAAGCTCGGGTCGACGGCGCGTAGTGTTCCACGCGCGCCTCAAAGAGATGTCAGCAGCGCTGAAGGGGTCTTCTAGGACCGATGCCTGCCGGGGTCGCGCGATTGTTCGAAAGAGATACCGTGACCCTGGCACATGGGCAACTGAAGGAACATGGGTGGGTTTTAGTCAGTAAAAGTCTGACACGCCCTCCCGCTCCGCCCAGAGCGGGAGAAGTCATTTGATGATTTCCCATCCTGAAAAAAAAAAAAAAAAAAGACATGTAACAACTAAAAAAATGTTAAATGAAATCTATGTCTCTCTAGTTCAGTCAATACTTACCTACTGCATACCCGTGTGGGGCGGTGCGACAAAAACGAAGTTTCTTGAGTTAGAGCGAGCACAGAGATCTCTGATCAAGGTCATGTATACAAAACCGTACAGATTCCCAACTAATGAGTTGTACTCCCTTAGCGGTATTCTCACAGTCAGAAAATTATACATTCTACATGCAGTCTTAAAATTACACAAAGTCTTGCCCTATGACCCTCACCATCTGGAAAGAAGACGAAAATACAGTGTTGCACCAGTAAAATTTGTTAAAACTGCGTATGCCAGAAGACAATTCAGTAGAAATTCCGCTGCCCTATATAATAAAATTAATAAAATAATTAACATCTATCCCATGTCCACTAAAGACTGTAAAAAGGCAATAGTTCAATGGCTAAAACTTAAGACCTACGATGACATTGAATTACTACTGCAAACATCGTCAATATGAGTTGAAAAGATACACACACTGACACACATACACACGCACACACACCCTCACACACTCACACACACACACACACACACACACACACACACACACTATTTCTAGGATATATCTCTGAGTTTGTATTTTATTTTAATTTTATTTTATTTTATTTTCATTTGAATTTTGATTTTGATTTTAATTTTGATTTTAATTTTAATTTTAATTTTAATTTTAATTTTGATTTTAATTTTAATTTTAATTTTAATTTTAATTTTAATTTTGATTTTAATTTTAATTTTACTTTTTTGTTTTCTTACATTTACTTATATTGCAAGTCATGCCTTGTTTTGTTTTAGATTTTAACTGTAATTTCCTTTGCTCAAATAATAATATCATTTTGTACACCACTTTTACCATTACATTTTTGTCATTGGAGAGCGGGACCTCCTAGCACAGGTATATTTTTTACTTAAAAGGAGGCCCCTATGTAAGATTTACTGTAAAAGTTGTACAAGTTTCTGAAATAAACCTTTTTATTTTATTTCATTTATTATTTATTTACTGGAAAGTGTCTCATTTTCGCCCCCATTGCAAAAATTTCAATTGCTCGATAATTATTATCGGGTATTTGCTTTCACCGTTCAGTGTTAGAAAGTGGGCAAGGTCAAACGGGGTCACGTTGCTATGAGCTGTTACAATCAGATCTTTTCAACGATGTGACCAAGAGACCTACGAGTGCAGTTGAGTGGAGTCAGCGAAGCAACTAAAACCAACTTTATTGACATGTAAAAGTGTTTGTACAAACCTACTTACAGAAATAAAATCATTTATCATTTAACTGCGCTTGAGGCAATTGAAAATATTATTGAGAAAACTTTTTTATCGCGAATTAAAGTAAGAGTTGATACCGGCTAAGTCAGGCGTCGCGGCGTGCCCACAGCCTTATGAGTCTTAAGATTAATTGCTGTTTTAGAAGGTACTTTTCAGAACTGTTTTTTGAGTACAAACACAGAAATAAATTGCATTTTTTACATGGTGTTCAAATGTTTTTTTTTATGACGTGTTTTCTACTATTGATTCCATATATTACATAGCGTAATCAGCCTGGGAGCTTAGATATATTAAAAGTTTATTATTGCTTTTCGGTTTATTTTTCCATCGGTTAGATTTTTTTTTATGTTATTTTATTTTTATTTATTTAATTCTATTTCGGAATTCAATTTAAAAAAAAAAAACATTTAAAAAGTTATGCATGATCATTAAAAAAAAAAAAGTTCCCAAGTTCGTACAATACATAGTAAAATTGACTGTAGGAAAATATATTGATGTTTTGGAGATGCTCCAAGCATCACATATTCTTAATGAGGGCCGCACTACAAGACACAATTTGTATTGAACCATTCTATTTTAGTATATAAAGGAAGTTCCAGAACCGGCAGCGGTGGTCGCGTATGCGTATCGTATCGCACTCATGGGTCTTACGACTACTATGAACCCATTTCAAATATTGTTGTTGTACGTTATGATACATTAGCCGATTGGCATCGCGTCTTGCGTAGCAAGTGTCTGTTAACATTTTAATAAGATAGCGTACGGAGAACTAAGTTCAAGTACCGCTCAGGTAATAAGAGTGGGGTTTGCGGTCGAGAAATGTCACCACAATAATGACAATTAAAATAAAATGGCCCTTCCTTTTCTAAAAGCCCTTCTCTTTATGTGTGGTGGAGTAAATAGAGTGGACGGTTGCAGAGTAATGGCCACGCATGTCGGAGCCGCTCACATTGTCAATGAAGGGACGCGAACGTGCGTCAACGCCGCGCGCCGCCTGGGACGGACACAACTAGTCAAATTAACTTGCTACATGGAAGCACCATTTAGAGCGTTATGTTCATTGCAAACTATTAAAGTTTCAAAGTGGGGCAGTATGTGAGTCGTATGTGGTCGCCGTGCTCGGCTCACGTTGTGTCGTTATTTAAACAACAAAGTACTATAGAGCTTACCTAGCTACCATATCCAATTTACGACCGTGAGTGGCTATTGTTCCAAGCCATCCCGCCGAGTTAAAACTTGAGACGTAAGAACCGACGACAGCTCCTTGGATTACATATTCTCAGTTATTTCAAGAGACTCTTCTTCGAACTCAAAGATACACTTAAATATCTGGCACAATCCTCAAAAATCCAGTATCGTTACAAATAGTAATATTTAAGAAAGAGAGAATGGCGCCATTAACATTCCAATTTTGTTTGTCCGAAAATAAATGCTTACAGCTTGAATGTTCTGCAGAATCTCTGAACATTGCACAACGAATACTTTGCTTGTATTGTATAATTTCGTTTTACTAAATACCGTCTCAACTTTACTAAAACTAGTTTTGGTGTTTACCAAATCCACAAATAGTTTTATGGCTCGTCGCTTCTAATAAGCAAAAATGTTTATCGACCGCGAAATTAACTTGATGCCACAAAAAAATTGTTTCTTAAATTCAATCTTCGCTCATCATAGACACGGATTACGTTATCACAAAATCAATTTCGATTTCATAATTATTTGTATTAAGCCTAGTTTAATAATAGCTTGCTAAGTGTAAGAAATTTTAGGATTTTAACAGGCAGAACGCATCACTGATGCAACACACACACACATACATATACCAACCCGCACTGGGCCCGCGTGGTGGATTATGGCCCTCTCCCTCCCACCGAGAGGAGGCCTGTGTCCCAGCAGTGGGAAAATTGTAGGCTGAGGATGATGATGAACAGGCTGAACACAACTTGTTATCCTAGCCAGCGGCGGAGCTTCACTTTCATCATTTATGATGTGTGTTTGTAAGTAGCTGCCGCTACAGACGGCGCGAGGGAAGTAACACTTGTACACCAAGGAGAGTTTGCCGGTGAGTCCCTTGAGATCAGAGAGGAGATCGGATATCGAGGGTTTATGTTTATTATAACGGCGCCTGATTGACTTCAAAATACGATGAAAAACATTTTTGTTTTTAACGAACGAAATATTGATCTTACGTTCAAAAACTGAAGATTTGACATGTGAGCTGGTCGGCTGAATGACACGGAGACTTTTTTACGCCCTTTCTTAAACTCTAGTTAAACTTTTAAACCATTTTAAGAATGTACTATAATTTTGCGTAAACATCCACTATGTTTTTATTTTTATGGGACACGTTCTTTACATAATATTTCTTTTACTATTCAGTATAATGTTCACTAGGGTGGAGTGAAATTTTTATTTTTTGATTTTCGGTATGGCATACCCGCAAAATGCTGCGTGATAGGCACAATAAGCAAAAGCGAAAATATTTTTTGTGTAGGTTTATATTTAAAGGTGCCCCCGATAGGACTAAGTTTTGAAAAAAAAACCGAAACTTGTCAGTTTTCGATAGTGCAAAACCAAATGCTAAACTTTATTACAAAACGTAGAAAATGTTTTTCTTTTGTTTCTGAACGCACCCAATCATTAATAAATAAGTCAACCTTTATTGAATTAACCTTTCAGTCATAAGTAAGCATTCTCGGGAGAAACTACTTTTCATTGTATTAATCGTACCAAGAACAAATACAAAATGTTGTTGAGCCACAATCTAAACAGATGCGCATAAATCTCCCATCTTTAGCTCTTGCCTGCGATCGTACTGGAGTTTCTGACAGGTCTGCCCCTATTATAGCTTCTGCTGTCCTGAAAGATGATGGCATTATAACATCAAGTGACCAGTGTGATAGATCGTTCGAAGGTTTGACGGGCAAGTGCAAAGAAAAGAGCTGTTTTGCAAGAATTGAGCCGCAATCAACCTATACCTGGTCTTTACTTTGACGTTAAAAAAGACAAAACTTTAATAACAGTCAAAAAAGGAGATAAATGGTATAGAAAACGGTAAATAGAAGATCATTACGTTATTGTGTCGGAACCAGGGAGCGTTTTCTTTGGTCATATCACAGTGCAGACAGGATCGGCTAGGACAATCAAAGAAAGTATTATAAAATATTAAAATGATAACTCGGTTGATTTGAGTGCTTTATCAGTAGTGGACTGTGATGAGACAGTTGTAAATACTGGATCTAAAGGCGGCGTCATTAGCCTGCTAGAGGTAGAGATAAAAAAAACCGTTACAATGGTTCATCTGTGCACTACATTCCAATGAATTGCCACTACGACACCTTTTGATACATTTGGGTGGCCAAACTACGGGACCTCGATGTTTTTCAGGGCCAATTGGATCTGAACTGCAACAATGTGAAAAAAAGCCAGTTGTGAAATTTGCCGTTATACCCACGCCACTTCCTGTTATTACTAAAGATTTAAGCTCCGACCAACATTTATATTTGAGGTAATGACTGACTGCTATTAGCACTGGTATTTTCCCTTCTGACCTGACAAATAGAGAACCCGGTCTACTCAACCATTCCAGGTGGCTAACGACTGCGTACAGGATCTTACGATTATATGTCACAAAGACTGATCCAGAAGAGAATCTACTTATATTAGCCAATTTCGTGATGAAAGTTTATGGGCAAATGTGGTTTCAAATCAAATGCAATCCTTCGTGTTTAAACGGAGCACAGCACTGGTGACGATGAATTATAGTCGCTATTTAAACGACAATTTGAAAAAAGTGAGTGATCCAGTCGTACAAAGATAAATGGCATATTTTGGCCATCCAGAAAATCTTCTTTTATCTATGCTTGCAGATAACAACCAAGTCATACGGGAACTGGCATGCCGACGTATTCTGAAAGCAAGGTCAGAGAAAGTCATAGGAATACGAAAATTTAAAGTTCCATCATTTAATTTCGATGCTACCCCTCAGCAGATAAACTCTTAGTTAAAGGCCGTTCAGTAACAGTAATCTGACTATCGTGCCAAGTAACAATGTCAGTATTATACTGAAGCTGCTGCTGAAGCCTTGAAAGAAATTGTAGAAAATGGCCTTGGAACGAAAGAGAATAAAGCACTCTTTCCTTGTCATACTCAAGCCGTGGAGCGTTGCATCACACTCGTAACTGAAACTTCAGGTGCTGTATGTGGAGAAGAAAAACGTAATAGATAAATCAGGGCTAGACTGTTATCACGTCAGATGATGCCGTTTTATAACACTAAACGTGATTTTTCTGCTTGATGGGCTATTTTGTAACATTTTTATCATAAAATTCTTGTATTATTTTGGTTTTAAGAGGTTTTGGGGCACCATAAACTCCAAACTTTTATATATTTTTTTATTATTCCATAAAAATGTAGGTTTCAAGCAACACAAAAAATACTGTTCCTATAGATTATTAAGGTTTATATACAGCTGAATGAGGCTGTCAAAAATGAACGAAATTATACTTTTTTCAAAATTCTTTCGTGCTGGGGCACCTCGAATCATTATAATACATAAATGATATTTAACATACTTTATTAACTCATCCATAGGCAGCTTTTTACCGGTATGCTATTACAAAAAAAAAAACAAAAAAAAATCTCCATACATTTTCACTCCACCCTAATGTTCATCCAACATTTTTCATTACTGCTCCATTTCTCTTGATTAAGGCATAATGTTATATAACCTATTATAGCCTTTCTCGATAAATAGGCTACTCAACACACAAAGAATTTTTCAATTCGGACCAGTAGTTCCTGAGATTAGCGCGTTCAATCAAACAAACAAACAAACTCTTCAGCTTTATAATTATATATATTATATTGTATAATATTATATACTCTATATGATGTAGATTGAGCGGCGCGGCGTCGTGTTCTTGACAATGTGTTGGCACTTGATAAATAAAGTTATTACACATCGCCGCGCGACGCGGATCAGCGTGCGGCGAATAGCGCCGCGGGATAATGTGATCCATAACATACTTTACTATTTGTACCGCTTCGCTTTCAAACAACTAAATCATTTAGTTACGATAACGTGGTGAGTTATGTTCCTATAACATAAGCCATAAATTCTTCAAGCTCGATGAAATACAATAACATTTGTGGGTTCTTTCATTTCAGATATCAACTATAAATAATGTTGATATTTACAAACCTTTAGCGCTGAGTCCTTAACAAAATTTATTGCCCTTTATCTCGAGTAAAGTAAGTTGCTTTCACCAACTTTAAATTGTGATTTTAACTATTTATATTCAAAGGACTCTTGTTTATTTTAAAAACACTGATGGGTATGTTCAGTGTTCCGTCATGGACTCACGGACAGATTAACAGGAACAGCCGATTTGCTCATAAACACCATGACTTTTACTCTAAACGAGAAGACATACAAACACGATACACACTTCGATACAAAACACTACTAAACTTAACAACATTCCGCCTTAAAATACACTCAACAAGCCATGGTTATGGCTGGCATGGAGAAAGAAAAAGTTACCAGAATCCATCCAATAAATTAAAAAAGCTATTATTAAGTAAATATTATTACAGTGTCAAGGAATATTTAAATGATAAATCTCTGAAACTAGTTTAGGAAAGCCCAAAGCATGTATTATTAAGCTATTGCATAGCTTTTATCGCGGGCTTTGAGCGCGGCGACCGAATCAAGAAATTCCGTAACGAAAAAACCTAACACAAGTCACTTCCCGGTCTGTCTGTCCCTATGTATGCTTAGATCTTTAAAACTCCGCAACGGATTTTGATGCGGGTTTTTTAATAGATACTCGTAGAGTGATTCAAGAGGAAGGTTTATAACGATGCCTTCCGGCCAAAAGACGCTAACCGCCACTTTACAAACTTTACAGGATAGTAGTTAAAAAGTTCAAAATACGTGAAAAAAAATCATAGAATATTTTCTATACGTTCCAAAAGTTTCCAAAATCCATATATTTTTTGATTACGTCTCTACGAAATGACATTGATAAATAAAACAAATCACACTCCTAACACTATTTACTGTCGCTTACCCTCAAATGGTCCTAATTGTACTAACAGGAAAAAACGTCGTAAATGAAAACAACTCAAGTAATGAGTTCCAACCCAAATGATTTAACTGCACCATTTATTTTATTTCTGTTGAAAAAAGAGCATACCTGTGCTTTTTCTGTTCATCAAGTGGAGCCAATATGACATAACCGGCTATTGGTTGATGGCAGAAGAACAAGGAAATTGTAACAAGTTAATTATCTATAAAAAAATACAATAAGCTCTTTTATACAACGCGAAAGCAGATTGTGATTAATACATACAATCAAATCAAATCAAATCAAAAGTCATTTATTAAAACTAGGCTGAGAGTCAGCACTTTTAGAACGTCAAAGTTACACAAGACAGTCCCCCCAAAACGCCCGCCGTTAGACACTTCCTAGTGCTTTAGCTGGGAAGAAGAAGTGGCGGAACAAACTCCCCTGCCGGGGAGTTTGTTCCGCCACTTCTTCTGTTAAGTTGCACAGCTGTCTGTTAAGTTAGAAGAACTTGATTCTATACAATATTGTGTATGTAATTAATATTATAAAACAAAACATACATTAATCACCATATGTCAGCTAGCACACGCCAATATAACACCAACAAAACATTGAAAACTAAACTCAAGCTGAAATAAATAATAAAACAAAATCGTAAACAAAACTTAAAACGTAAATAAAGTCTCCAGGCATAAAGGGCGTGCCCGCTTACATATTCAACGATGCAAAATGATACATATACATACATTGATACATAAAGTTGAGTTGAAGTTACAATAGTTAAACTAGGACCTCCGGAGTAAAATAAAATAACAGTTAATACAAGTAACAATAACAAAAACCATGGTCAGCAAGACGACCAGCCACCACAAACAGCACCCGTTCATGAGCATAACGCAAAGGTCAGCCATTACCCCCCTCGCCATATTTGAGGGAAGGTGGTAACCCAAACCCCGACGTTACCGCAAGCAGTGACATCTAAGGGAGCATGACGAACTTGCTGCCGGTATAACGCTAAGACACATAGGAGCTGAGCAGTGACGATAAATTTGAAGCAAGTCGGATGAAAATGTGCTTTCGAGCTTTTATCCTCGCATACGTTGATCATTCACCAAAAGTATGTATTACAAAAATGATAAATCGATACCGGAAATATGAAATAACGTAAGGGACATTTTGTCGAAAATGAGTTATATATATCGTTGGATTCGGAATTTTTTGCTCTATCGATTGATATATTCATCGCAGTCGCGCACGCGCACCTATCCGTGTCGGTTGCGTACGGCAGTGCTGATTCACTGAGTAAAAATGGCGAATATTTTAAAGTGCGATAAATGTAACATCGTTATCGACGAGATGTTATCGTATATCCAAAACAAAGTGTCGGTTATAGATGAAGAAACTTTGGTGCGAATTTGTGTCTCATCGTTTACTAGCGAAGAAATTAAAAAATCGAAATCTCTTCTTTTTGATTCCGTTCCATCCAATTTGCGTAAGATAATACGGAAAAACAAAGGGAAGGAAGAGCGAGATCTAGCGGATATCATAAACCTATTCAAATCTGCCGATCCAGATGACATTCCAGTGTTTGTGGCCCGACAGTTAGAAAAATTGCCACCTATTACTTTTGATCACTTGGATTGTACAAAACTTCTGAAGGATCTCTTACGAATGCAAGCTACAATTGATGAGGTAAAGTCAACTTACGCTACATTAGATCATTTGAAAGAAATACGAACTGAATTCTTGCAGATCAGAAATGATTCTTTGGCACCTACATCGGCATTTAAAGTGAACATGAAAAGAGGTGCTTGGTTACAAGATAGTGGTCCTATGGGAATTTCACATATGCATAATTCTTCACGGGACGAGGTTTTCAACAATAGCGAAAATGATCTATGTAACAAATCCCCACAATACAGAGAAATTGTGCGGGTAGAAGAGAAACAAAATGAAAACGAACTATGTACGGAGCAACGGCTATCGACAGCGAGTAGCTCAGGTGCCGCGGTGAGTCACGTTCACGCGTCAAGTGTATGTAAAACCGGTATGATGAGTGCGGCGCGAACGATGACGACGCCGACCGTGCGCTCGAGACAGACAGAGAGCGGAGCGCGTCAGCTGATTGCAAGTGATGCGGTGGCCTGCGACAATAATTATGTCTTGGAACAGCGAGACTCTCAGTTCGAGAACGAAGCGTGTCCTAATGTAAATAATAACAATGAAGGGTGGCAGAGGGTATCGTATCGTAAGAAGCGACCGAAATACCGGTATGTAGGCAGGTCAGGAAAAGCGCGAGATATGGAGTGCCAATTCAAAGCGGCTGATAGGAAAGTTCCCATATTGATTACGAATATTCACAGCGACACGACAGCAGATGACATAATTACTTACATTCGCAGCAAGACGGAGGAAACAGTTTATCTTGAGAAAATAATTATGAAGAAAGAAAGGAACCATAATGCCTACAAATTTTTAGTATCCGAGTCCAAATTACCATTGTACCTAGACGAAAATTTGTGGCCACAAGGTATTATATTTCGACGTTTCGTGAATTTTAAACGTCGAAAGTCGAACAGATTTTTATCTGATAACGGCTTGAATAACAGTAATTATGGATAAATGCCCTTTTCGTTTTGCCAGCTTCAACTGCAAGAGCGTAAAACGTTCTGTAGACGGTGTTAGGGATATATGTCGCACCTGTGATTTAGTGGCGCTGCAGGAAACATGGCTACTTCCGGAGGAAATACCATACTTAAGCACGATCGACTGTGGCTTTGGCTACACTGGAACCTCAGCAGTGGACACGTCCGCCGGCATACTACGCGGTAGACCTTATGGTGGGGTCGCTCTGTTGTGGAGAAACAGTGTGTTTCAGCAAGTTTCAGTTGTGGAGTGTGATAATCCTCGTATTTGTGCCATTAAAATAATGAGTAATCGCCCAGTGATAGTGATGAGTATATACATGCCAACGAATTCTGTGGAAAACCTGCCTGACTTTACGGATTGTTTAACTATACTCCTAACTATACTCCTAATTTCACCCTAAATGGCATGAGCATTAACAAAGTAGATCAATTTAAATACTTGGGGCACATGCTTACCGACGACCTTAAGGACAATGTTGACATTGAGAGGGAACGTAGGGCACTGGCGGTCCGAGGTAATATGTTGGCCCGTAGATTCTCCCGTTGTAGTGACCAAGTCAAAATCACCCTATTCAAGGCTTTCTGTCAGGGTTTGTACGCGGGGGGTCTATGGGTCAGCTACGCCAAAAGATCGCTAGATGCCTTACGCGTCCAATATAACAATGTTTTTAGGATGCTGTTGGGACTGCCCCGTTTCTGTAGTGCATCAGAGATGTTCTCGCAAAACCGAACTGACGGGTTCCACGCCCTGATACGCAAAAAAGTTGCTTCACTGATGCATCGGACGCGGGTCAGTATCAATAGTATCCTGAAAACAGTGGCGGAGAGTCCTTACTCCCCTGTTCTGAGGCATTTTGTAGAGAGGATGGTCAACTAGGTAGCTGTTCTCTTGCTTGATCATTCTCTGCGCAACCTGCCTCGGAAACTTTTGTGTGTTGCCGATTTTGTTTGTGTATTGATTACTAACATTAGTTATAAGTATTTTTTCACTAACAAGATGGATTTTATTGTTGTCCGAAATTGAATAAATAAATTAAATTAAAATTAAGTACGGTGAGTGCTATTGTAGACGAGTACGGGATTGAATCTGTTTTTATGTTAGGTGATTTTAATGCCAATATTTATGAATTGTTTTTTAACGAGCTTGTAAGTTTTTGCAATGAACAGTGTTGGTCATGTATCGATGTTGACTTTCTGGGCTCAGACTCGGGTACTTATACTTTTATTAGTGATGTGCACGGGTCTTGTAGCTGGTTAGATCACTGCATAGTGAGTCAAGCGGCAAAACAAGCGGTTGTAAACCTTTATGTGAAACATGACACTCTGTGGTCTGACCATTTTCCCCTTATCGTTGAATGTAACTTAGATCTTTTAACACCAAAGTTGCCTCAAAAGCTGAACTGTAACAACAAGGATGTAGTGTGGGGAGTAAGAAAACAGCAACAAGTAGTTAAATATACCAGCGAGTGTCATAAGCGATTGGGGAGAATTGATTTTCCTACAGAGTGTACAAACTGTGCTGACTTCTATTGTAATAACCCTGCCCACACGCGTACGCTTGATAGACTGTATTCTGACATTGTGGCCGCCCTGCGCGGCGCGTCTATGGCGGGTCGAGGGTGCTCGAGGGCTGGTGGGAGTGGGCCACGCTTAGTAGGTTGGAATATGCACGTCAAAGAGGCTCACCGGGCGGCCAGGAAGAAGTTTATCGAATGGGTATCCTGTGGTAGGCCTAGGTTCGGTTTCATGTTTAGTGAAATGTGTGAGAGCCGGAGACTGTTTAAGTCTAGACTCAAAGGGTGCCAAGATCATCAAGGCCAATTGAAAATGGACGCACTAGCTCGTTTGCATTCGAAGGGTGATTTTCGCGGATTCTGGAAGAATACAAATAAAGTTAACGTAAAACCTGGTCTGCCGGTGAGCGTCGACGGGGTGAGTGACCATAGGGACATTGCAAATACCTTCAGAAATCATTTTTCTGTACAGTCGCCACTGGGTCCGGCGTGTGGGGCTTTCGGTGCTGAGATACCAAATAAGACAATGGGAGTCCGTTTCACTGCAAAGGAGGTCTCAAAAATTATTAAACACATGACTAAAGGCAAATCTCCAGGCCATGATGGTCTCAGCATCGAGCACCTGCAGCACGCTGGGCCTCATATATCTAGGGTACTGGCAATGTTCTACTCGTTATGCGTGAGCCACTCTTACCTGCCATCCGATTTAATGAGGACTGTGGTAGTGCCTATAGTGAAAAATAAAACAGGCGACCTTGCAGATAAAAGTAACTATAGGCCTATTTCGCTAGCCACAATTGTAGCTAAGGTGTTTGACGGTCTGCTGAATACACAGTTAAATAAGTTCGTGGCGCTGCATGACAATCAGTTTGGATTTAGACCACAGCTGTCTACAGAGAGTGCGATACTGTGTCTTAAGCATACCGTCAGATACTACGTGGATCGTAAAACGCCCGTATACGCGTGTTTCCTCGACCTGTCCAGGGCGTTCGACCTGGTAGCGTACGATGTTCTATGGAAGAAACTCGAGGACATTAACTTACCGCATGAGCTTGTTGGGATCTTCAAGTATTGGTATACGCACCAGGTCAACAGCGTAAGATGGGCGGGGGCTATGTCGGAGCCATATAAGTTAGAGTGTGGCGTGAGGCAGGGCGGATTGACTTCCCCAACCTTGTTCAACCTCTATATGGATGCACTGATCGTCGCGCTCAGCAGTGCCCGTGTCGGCTGCCATGTTGATGATGTTTGCGTCAATAACCTTAGTTATGCTGACGACATGGTGCTGCTGAGCGCTTCGGTCTGTGGCTTGAGGAAGCTAATGCAAGTCTGTGAGGAGTACGCGAGTGGACACGGCCTCAAGTATAATGTGACCAAAAGTCAATGCATGGTCTTTGAGACGAGTAGTGCGAAATGCCCACAAAGTATACCACCAGTTTATCTAGATGGTGTTCCCCTAGACTGGGTGAAACAATTTAAATACTTGGGGCATTTAGTCACGGCTGACCTCAGAGATCATGCTGACATCGAACGGGAGCGGAGGGCATTGTCAAAGAGGGCGAATATGTTGGCACGCAGGTTTGCACGCTGTTCTGATCAAGTTAAGATCACACTTTTTAAAGCATACTGCACATCTTTGTACACGTGCAGCCTGTGGGCTAACTATACACAGGCCAGTTACAGTGCCCTCCGCGTACAGTACAACAACGCGTTCAGGGCGGTATTGGGGCTGCCCCGCTTCTGCAGCGCCTCGGGCATGTTTGCGGAAGCGCGCACCGACTGTTTTCACACCACAATGCGCAAGCGGTGCGCGTCCTTGGTGCGCAGGGTGCGGGCCAGCTCTAATGCTGTCCTGGTGATGATCGCTGGACGTTTGGACTGCCCGTATATTAGGAAGTGCTGCAGTAGGCATATAGCCAGGGCAAGTTAGCGATGAACGATTTGCATTATTGCTGAGCCTTTATTAATTATATAGTTATTATATTTTGAAGATTAAATTTAAATTTGCCACTCTCATAATTATATTTGTATTTTATATTAATTAATTCCAGACTCTTTCTTTTTTATGTGACATTGACTCTGATTGTGTTTAATTCTGATTTGTTGACATTTAATTTATTATTGTGTTTTAATTATTATTTTTAAATTCTATGTTATATTGTGATATTTTGTATTATCTCGTGTTTCGTGTAGTGGTCATATGGGAGAACCTGAAATAAATGGATTTTATTTTATTATTTATTATTTAAAATCTCGATATCTTAAAAAAATGTCCTTTACATCACATATTTTCCATAGGCCTAGACCATTTTTTTTCTAGAAACTGGCTGTATATGACATTTAAATTAATATTTTTATAAAAAACTAATGTAAGTCTCTTTACTCACAGTATTTGGTATTTACATTAAATCAAAATCGAGTACATTTTACAACAGGTCACATAAGTTATTCCACAATTTGAGATGTTTTATTATTGTCTTATACATTAGTGTTCCCTGAGAAGGTACAAATATCATGTCCCTTACGTTAATTTGTCAGCATCGAAAATAAATTGATCTGTCCTTTACATCACACTGGACTGCGTGATCCGTACAATTTCTCAAAATTTATCGGAATGAATATTATTATGCGTCTCTGTCACACACGCAAAACGGTGCAACTTGTCTAAGCTAGATAGCAATACGAATTTTGTGTGAACTTCATATTTCGCTGGCAATCGTGCGCCACGTGCGTCGATAACATTGTTTACGTGCGTCTAAAAGTAACAATAACATGGTTTGTGACACTACAAATCTTCATTTAAGTAATGAATCATCGTTTTTATTACTCTAACTGCAAATAGTGAAAGTTTAATCTGGAACGTTCTGCGAATATACAAACGATTCAAATAAGTTACTTATTAGCTGGACACACATACATGCCAGTAGATAGCATGCATGCTATCATTGAAAGGGAGGTTAAAAAACTGATTATTTGGGGACCTTCCCAGTGGCCATCATTTATGGAATCAGCCAGAAAAAGGCCTCATGCTTATCGAGTGAATGAGTTAGGACATCAGGATTTCTTTGATTTCAATGATTTTGCTGAATCAGTTTTTACTCCTGCTACTCTCAAAAACAAAGACCTGCATTTCAAGAAAATTCGAATATGTACATTTCAAAAATCGAACTTAAAGATAGTGGCAATAAAATATACGATGTTAGAGGATGGCACAACTCACAAAATATAACTCTGCAAAGAAATGCAAACTGAAAGAAGGACAGTGAATGGTAAAGGTAAGGGCAAGGGCCTTGCAAAGAATTATCAATCCGAAGAAAGTACCAGAAATCTAGCTGTGCCCAGTAGCATAGACAGCTTACCATTTCTGTATAAGGAAAGACTGCCAATTTCAGTTCCAAAGATCGAGATTTTTTGAGATCCTTAGATCTCAAAAAAATATGTGACAGTGGTATAATTTCAAATAGGTTTCACAATGAATATTTAAATCTTCCTAATAAGGGTATAATTAAAGACAGGCTTAATGACACCGACGATGATGAGACTGATAAAGATAATGACTAATTTTTGAGACTCTTTCAATTTAACCGTAGGCTTTCTATTAAGGAAGAAGTTAATTTGTTTTTCTTTTATGTTTAATGATTACTATTTACAGGGCAGGATCGTATCCGCCAAACCTGAGCTGTTTAAGGAGATTGAGAGGTTCTGTGGACAGTTATACACGTCAACAAGTGACCCCGTTAAAAATCTGGAAAATGCCCCAAGAGCTAGGTTGACCCGACATTTTACCGAAGACATCCCGGACGTCAGCTTGTACGAGATTCGGATCTCTGAAGTAGCTCAAAGCCCTTCGGAGGTTGTTTGATTACGTCATACTCGAGGGCAAAACGCCACAGGCATGGAACAGAGGTGTGGTGGTACTTTTCTTTAAGAAGGGTGACAATGCCCTACTTAAAAAATTTGGCCAATCTCACTTTTGAGTCATGTCTACAAACCGTTTTCAAGAGTCATCACGAACCGTCTCGCACGCAGGTTTGACGACTTCCAGCCTCCCGAACAAGCCAGATTCCGTAAAGGCTTTAGCACCGTAGACCATATACATACGCTGCGGCAGGTTATACAGAAGACCGAAGAGTATAAGCCTTCGATTCGGTCGAAACCTGGGCTGTACTGCAGTCTCTTCAACGGTGCCAGATCGACTATCGGTACATCGTGGTACTGAAGTGTCTGTACGAAAACGCCACTATGTCAGTCCGACTTCAGAATCGGACCTCGAAACCTATCCCTCAGCAGCGAGGGGTGAGACAGGGAGACGTTATTTCTCCGAAACGATTCACTGCTGCACTGGAGGATGTCTTCAAGGTTCTGGACTGGAAAGGGGCTGGCATCAACATCAATGGCGAGTACATCACTCATCTTCGGTTTGCCATAGTTGTCATGGCTGAGGCTATGGAGGGCCTCAGTACCATGCTCGATAACCTCAGTAGAGCTTCCGAAAGAGTGGGTCTTAGAATGAACATGGATAAGACAAAGGTCATGTCCAATGTTCATGTGATACCCACTCCAGTGAAGATCGGAGGCGCTACACTCGAAGCTGTGGACGAATATGTGTACCTAGGACAGACTGTCCAGTTAGGTAGGTCCAACTTTGAGAAAGAGGTCAATCGTCGAATCCGACTCGGCTGGGCAGCGTTCGGGAAGCTACGCAATATCTTCTCGTCCAACATACCGCAGTGTCTCAAGGCGAAAGTCTTTGACCAGTGTGTGTTGCCAGTGATGACCTATGGAGCCGAAACGTGGTTGCTCACAATGGGCCTTATTAGAAGGCTGAAAGTCACCCAAAGGGTGATGGAGAGGGCTATGCTTGGAGTTTCCCTACGCCATCGAATCAGAAATGAAGAGATCCGTAGGAGAACCAAGGTAACCGACATAGCCCGAAGAATTGCTAGACTGAAGTGGCAGTGGGCAGGGCACATTGCTCGCAAAACAGACGGCCGATGGGGCTGAAAGGTTCAGGAGTGGCGACCGCGTACCGGAAGACGTAGAATTGGAAGGCCTCCAACAAGTTGGACCAATGAACTTGTGAAGGCCGCAGGAATCCGCTAGATTCGGGAAGTACAAAACCAGTTGAAGTGGCGGAGCTTGGGGGTGGTCTATGTCCAGCAGTGGACGTCTTTCGGCTGAAATGATGATTTACATAAAAACTGATTGATTTTTTGATTTTGTTTATACTTAAAGTGAATATTATTTTTCTTTTGGGACAATGAGTAATAACTAATTTTAGTAAGTTAGAATAGCAATTTTTTATTGTGATTCAAAACAGAATTTAATAATGTTATACTTAACATAATTTACGAGAGTACCTGAATTGCGTTTATAAAACAAGACTAGTGAGCACAAATAAAAGTTTGAATCTATTTTATTCGTTTATTTTTTATCCCTATGAGTCAGCAAGTAGTTTTAAACTGTACGGCATAGGCATAGTAGTTCACCAATGTATAAAATTCTATTTTTTATATTTGTTAACAGCATTAACAATATAGAGTGTACCTATAAGAGACCTTTACTTTGAAAAACTCTAAATGTTTATTTCCTTAAGTGTCCCATACATCAATGCCGTTTATTTACATCTAAAATTTTGTAAACGTATATCACTCGTATTCATTATAATTTAACGTAAGGGACATGCTATCTTTGAAACTGTAGGCTTTATTGATTTTTTACTATTTCAGCTTCAAAGAATGAAGAAATCTAAGAAACTTTGTCCTAGATACTTTTTACATAAAACATATAGTTAAAAAATTATAGCCAGTTTTGTAAAAAAAATATCTTATTTTTGCTCTCCTGAAAACCTTCGTTTTGTCCCTTACGTTATTTCATATTTCCAGTATCGAAATATCTATCCTACTAAATTTAGAACATAGTTAGTTTATAAACTGGATTAACACATAGGGTACTTTTTATCCCGGTAGTATGTTCCCGCGGGATATTTTCCATCCTCCACGTGGGCGAAGCCGCTGGCAAAAGCTAGTCTATACTAATATTATAAAGCTGAAGAGTTTGTGTGTTTGTTTGTTTGATTGAACGCGCTAATATCAGTAACTCCTGGTCCGAATTGAAAAAATATTTTTGTGTTGGATAGCCTATTTATCGAGAAAGGCTATAGATTATATAATATTACGCTACAATCAAGAGGAGCGTAGCGGTAATTAAAAATTTTGCAAAAACAGGGAAAATCGCATGGGTACGCGATTCGACGCGACGGGAAGGGTCGGGGGACAAGAAATTTAACGCGGACGAAGTCACGGGCAGAAGCTAGTATCAAATAAAATAAACATTGTTCAATCAATATCACTATATTCGAGATCTGAGACATAGATTTATAACATGCTGAAGGACTAAGTTTGCTCATTAACTGAACTTCAATACAATGGGATTCTGTATCTAATCCACCGTCATCGTATAACATCATCAATTGTTTTATTGAAAATAATGTCTAATGTCAGTCTATTCAAACAGACTCGCGAGCACGCGGGTGCTTACGCCGCGGTTGTCTAAACACTGAATGTTTGCTGTGCAACGCTAACGACATTTTGTTCGAACGAAAGAGAGAGATAACCGATGCTGTTTGTCATTCTTGTGTAAGCTAACCGCCAAACCTTTGATTTATCTTCTTATCTAACCACCATACCAGATATTTTTTTTGGGAGGGAAAAAAAGGGTAAGCGACAATGTAAGGCGACATTCGTTTGGATGCTTTATCCTAAGCGCCTTCGATGATTGATTTGGTGACTAGGGAAAATAAAAATAAGCCAAATAAAGTCACGGAAATGAGGCCTAAATGTAATAAATGACACAACATATTTTATCCAAAGAAACTGCCCTAATATCCTAACCGAAAGTTCGGTAAACAAAGATTCGAGCATTTGATTAATGTATTTTTTACAAAAACGTTTTTACAGCCCAAACTACTTAACGCTCAAGTAAAGAAAAAAAATATTCAAAGCCAAAATTGCTTATCTCACAGTTTTGAAATATTCTTTTATCCTACCACCATAATACAAAATACAACAAAAATAACTGTCGTTTATGATGAAAAACTTAGTGTTAGAACCTCAATTCCTTTACCGCCTAAGCGACAAAAAGTTTGTTCTAGAGCCACGAAACTTAGTCCCTAATGGTCTAAGTTTCGTGGCTCTAGAACGCAGAAAAAAAAACCGATTCTAACCATATATTATATAAGTCGATTTCGCAAAAAATTTCGCTTACCCCCTTTTGGCCGGAAGGCATCGATATGTATATGCATAATTTTAGGGTATCTAATGTGATGTTATAAATAAACACATTTTTTTGCGCTTACCCGCTGGCTAAACCCTATGTACACAGTCTACAATGGTATATGTCTATCTCCTAGGGATAACCCACAATAACCATTTTTTATCCTTCACTTTTTATGAAAAATAAGGGCTTATTTACGAAGCGATTTTAAGCAATACAGCATTAATCCTTATCCAATTTAGTACCTTAAATACATTGTGCATTTAATATAAATTAATATGGCCCTTTACAGCATGTAATTTAAATGAAGATCTTAGAAGATATCAGAGATTTAAAAAGCGGGGGCAGAGCAGCTGGCGGGTCGTACGTCCATCCCATTCATCCGTTGGCAGAGCGGCCAGCTAGTACAGGATAAGTAGGATTGTAATTCATATTACTTTGGCTTCATAGTAATCGTTACTACATAAATAAAAAATAAATAAATAATTATAATTGCATAAGTTGATAAAAAATGCTATAAAATGCTTTACCGCGGCAGTCCCCGAGTGCCACACGTTTTTTTTTTTCGTTTTGGAATAAGTTACATTATAAGTTAAAAAATAAGTCCTCATTTCTCTCACCTACTGTATTTCCTTTGCTGTGCCCGACAGGGTCCATGATTGTGTCTAAATTAAATGTTTTACCAGCTTAGGTAATTATACATTGTGGAATGCAATAAAGTATTGAGTATATCAACACCAACTCACTTTAAACTTCGGCGTGACACTATTATTATGTTTTTTTTTCACTGTCCTCGATTGTATTCGATATCTAGATAGCCCCATAAACAGCTCGTATACGTTCCTTGCTAAACACAAAGCTTTGCGGAGAAAAATTATAAGCAGTCATCGTGTATGATGTGCACAGCTTGCCGTGCCAGTGCGCGCTCTACTTAGTATCGCAACTATAACATCGTTAATGCACTGCTCATCATTTATTTCAATAAGAACACTATCTACGAGAGGTCTCACACTATAACCGACGTGCCCCATTAAGTGCCTACTAAAGCTTGCAACTTCAGCTATCACCATTAGGTGAAAGGAAAATGTAGGTCTTGATTTATGTCTGCCCTACGCTAAATAGGCTCGCCTATTTATTGTATTTCCAACAGAGTCTATACCATTACATGCAAATATTCATAGATCAGAAGCAAATCAGTATGTGTTTTCAACTTTAAGCGACCTCATATAGACTCAGTCATCTAGGTTTTTACCATTAATCATGAACTTTTATTTTTAGACCTAATTTCCGGATATTTTTTTAACCAGCGCGCAAATTTTGACACATTAAACTTAAACGATTTATATAACCATGCAATTTTTATTTTGATATATATTAATACATAAAAAATAAGTTATCATTAACGAAAGATGTTTATTTTGAAACCGGTTTTTGTGGTAACTTGCGCGCGGCGCCGCACGCCAGCGCGCACGCAGCGGCGAAAGTGACCGACCGAGCGTAGCTACTGGTCGGTCAAAATTCTAAGAAGTTATTGACCTATTACTATTTCGATATCATATTACGAAATATGTAGGGTGTTCACAGTTTACTGATTTAAGGTCGGGTAAAAATTAAAAAAAATAATTGAAATGTGTTCTATTACCGATACTGAACCACCATAAAAAAGTTTCGTGTGCACATCAAATACTTTGTAGTTGTGCTATTATTGATCGAAGGTAGTTGGGTACGTATTGTGAAAGGCAAGAGGTTAACAGCGCCGTTAGCGCGCCGCCAGCACGTCGCGCGCCGGCGTGCACAACAGCGCCACGCCCGGCGCACAGTGGGACACAGGTGAGTTTTTTTATTCAAATGCACTTTCCGAAGTCAATTCTTATCCTATAACAAGTTTAAAAAAAAATAAATGTATGTCATCAAATTTCCCATCGATCTGTCGAGCCAGATTTTTCATTCAAGACTTCATTTTTTTACAGTTTTCAGTATAACCTCAAAAAGTCATATTATTAGTATATTAATGTATCATACTGATAGCAAATACATTGAAATACAGAGAAATCTTGAGGTACAGGGGTTTTCAAGGTCGATGATTACGAATTCCTGGTCAAAATTAATATTCAATATGGCGGATTCAAAATGGCGGCCATAAGTGAGTTATTTCATTCAAACGCATTTTCTGAAGTCAATTGTTATCCTATGACTAGCTTTTTTTTCATTTTCGTCATCAAATTTCCCATCGATCTGTCAAGCCAGATTTTTCATTCAAGACTTCATTTTTTTACAGTTTCCAGTATAACCTCAAAAAATCACATTTTTAGTATATTTATGTTAGCTTGTATCGGGTAACCTTACTTATTACATCGACTAATTCTCGGATGTCACTCAATCGTCATTCGTTCATTATGACATTCACTGTCAACCTCTATGGAGGTTGACTGACAGACGGCCTTCTTGTTCGAGACGCCGAGCGGTGAACACAGATTCGATTGACATCCTTACAGATTGGGATTATTTAAGTTTTAGCGAGTAAGTACAGGACTTATTATTTTGGTGATAACTGTGTGATTTACAAATGTTGTGGAAAAGGAATTAAATATGCTTGTGTTTGAATAATGTTCATAGTTTTTATTGCGAACCCCTTCATTTCTAAGCTGTGGTTGACAGTTCAGAAGTGGGATCGTAAGAGAATTCTCATAATTTTCTTATTTTCACGTCCACAACGACCTTACTATGGCGAGGAGTGTTTAAAAATATCGTTACTGGTATGATTCGAAAGATTTTTACGGATTTAAAACATGCATACTTTATTTCCTTTTTCTTGACTACCTACATCTTTCACTTTCGAGAGTGGAATGTTACTATTTATTTTCTGGATAAATAACTTAATTTTTTATAGATATTAACCGTCAGTTTTAAAAACAATTTGAATATGAAAGTTATGGACGTTATTAACGATGACCGAATGCCTTGATCTAAAAATATAGACGATTAGTACACGTTATCATAATAAATGGATTTGAGAAGTGGAAGGAACAAAATAAGTAACAAATATCTTGTGACTAGTGGTTACATAAACTTTATCGCCGTGTACGTAATAAATTTATTCAACGGTGTCTAAGTTGGTTTGAAAGAAGCATTTTATTGTGATATTAACCTAGTAGCTTGTCTTAAAATAAGAACATTGTAGCCGTAATTATTGGTGGCCCTGTACCCCTACATGGACTGAGAAAATAGATACCATCTAATTATAGTGTAAATACGAGCATATACTAAGCTTTTAAATGTAAGTTTCAGATACACATTCGTATTGGATGCAACCGAGGGGAAGGGTTGTTATTCAATATGGATAAGGAAGAAAGTGAGCCCAGGTTTGAGGGCAGGAGTGAGCCCAGGTTTGAGGGCAGGAGTGAGCCTAGGTTTGAGGGCAGGAGTGAGCCCAGGTTTGAGGGCAGGAGTGAGCCCAGGTTTGAGGGCAGGAATGAGCCCAGGTTTGAGGGCAGG
Organism: Aporophyla lueneburgensis; assembly: GCA_932294355.1. NCBI lineage: Eukaryota > Metazoa > Arthropoda > Insecta > Lepidoptera > Noctuidae > Aporophyla > Aporophyla lueneburgensis. The sequence continues at coordinate 31,474,713 of OW028744.1, read as the reverse complement.
AGTGGGCCCAGGTCTGAGGTCAGGAGCACATCTAGGTGCGAGAACGAAGGACGGAATATGGACAGCCAGGATACGGAGCGGGTTACTACCGGAGTGCCTGCAAGGATTGAAGAGCGGACACTGCGTCCGTCAAGACACAACCGGAAAAGGCGAAATATCATCACGGATTCGGACAGCTCATCGCGGGGTGGTGCAAGCCGCGAGAGGACAAGGAAATACAGGAAGAGGTCACGAGCAAGGAGAGGTGGCTCCAGGCGAACGGAGCAAAGCAGCAACAGCTCAAGTAACCGTGAGTCAACAAGAGTTTATAAGTCTAGACGGGACACGAATAGGGAATCTGAAACAAATGTAATATTGGATAAATTTTTGTCGATTTTAAGTAACGTCAAGAGTTCGGAGAGGCCCAAGCTGTCATTTAACAGTAATGTTTTGCCGGAATTTGACCCCCTAAGTAAAGAGCAAACCATGTTAATATGGATCACTAAAGTAGAAGAATGTGCCGAAATATACGGTTGGTCCGAAAAGGAAATAATTCACTACGCTCTTTGTTCAGGCGTAAACGCCTGTTCTAAATAAATAGCAAAAAGTTGTGAAACACTTAATTATTAAAAATTGCATGGGCGTTTCGGCACGTATTAGTAATATTCAATATCATCGTTCACTTGCCCGACAGCCATTGTACGTGTAACTTCTCATTACTATATTAAACCTGATTTCGCTAATTTTCGGAGTTTTTACTTTGATTGGCACCATTACATCCTCTAAAGTTGTAACACTCTTCCTAAACTTTCTGGGGTAGCAAAAACCTGGTACCAAGGTTTACCTTCTCTTCTCTATACTTGGGGCGAATGGAAGAAACAACTTATTGAATCATTTCCTTGTCGCGAGGACTACGCCGAACTCTTGACAGATATGTTGGCTAAACGTGTTAAGTATGGTGAATCATTGGAGCAATATTATTACACAAAATTGAATTTGCTAAACAGATGTAAAATTTACGGCAAACAAGCAGTAGATTGTGTCTTATACGGAGTAGATGATCGTGTCATTAGAGTAGGAGCGCAAGCAGCTCAATTTAGTGAACCAGAACAAATTTTAAAATATTTTCGGACGGTAAAAGTAGGTCAAAATAGAGAAGCATTCGAAGCTAATGCTAGAAATAGGAACGATCGTAAAGCCCCAGTCTAAGGATAAGACTGAGAAACAGGTATCAGAGCTGACAATTGATAGGTCTATTGATAAATATATTTTAGACATTAAAATTGATGGTGTAACAGTAAAATGCCAGATAGATTTAGGGAGCCAGTGCACGCTTATTACTACAATAAGCAAGGCTAAAGAACTTAACATGGATGTTAAGTGCCCACCTAATTTACCTGTGTTGAGAGGTATAGGTTCAAATCTAACTATTCCATTGGGTATTGCTACAGCCGATGTTGAAGTTCAGGGCATCAAAAAAAATATAGACATTTACGTAGTTGAAGGCCACGTACTGAGTCATCCTGCTCTTTACTGAAATGTCCGATCTTATTATTACGAAAACCTCAACTAAATTAATATTTAAAAGGATTGATTCTACCAAAATACACTTGCTTTGTGACGATAGTATTCTTATTCCACCATCCTCATTGTTTGTAATTCCAGTAAAATCTGAGCCCTCTTTTAATGGCAATGTCTTTGTACGAGCTTCCCTTAGGGAGTTAGATGGAAAGCATTATTATATTTTACCGGGTGAATATAGCATCAAGGAAGGTAATGGTTCAATACTTGTATATAATGTGTCTGGAAGAGAAATAAATATCTCTAAAAATTCTTTATTAACTCGTTCTATAAAAACCGAATATTTAAACTCTCCAGAGGTTCTTAATTGCTGTCAAATGTCTTTCAATTCTGACGATTCCGATGAACAAATTAAATGTGGTAAAAAACTTAATGACAAGGAACGTTTGCAGTTACAACAGCTATTAAATAAATATCAAGACTGTTTTTCTAAAGGCTTAAAGGATCTCGGATTTACTAAAGTAACAGAGATGGTTATTGAACTGGAAGATACCGAGCCAATTGTATATAGACCGTATCGTTTATCTCATGCCGAAAGAATATTAGTAAACGACATGGTTCAAGAGATGATAGATAGTGGCATTGTGAGGGAGTCTTCTTCGCCTTATGCTAGTCCCATCGTTTTAGTCCAGAAAAAGACGGAAGAAAAACGGTTATGCGTTGATTATCGAGCGCTCAATAGGAAAACAAAAAAAGACCATTACCCCCTACTGTGTGTTGAGGACCAACTAGACCAACTGGCAGGCAACCAGCTATTCACCTCTCTTGATTTAGCATCAGGCTACTACCAAATTCCAATTAGTAAAGAGTCTTGTCACAAAACAGCCTTTGTTACACCAAACGGGCAATATGAATATAATCGCATGCCGTTTGGTCTAGTTAATGCCCCTTCCGTCTTCCAAAGGACGATTAACAAAATTCTCCACGACGCTAAAATCAAATATGCAATTGTATACATGGATGATGTTCTCATACCTTGTAAAGATGTATCTGAAGGTTTGAATAGATGAGAGGAAGTTTTACAACTCCTAATGCAAGGAGGCTTAACACTCAGACTCAGAAAATGTAACTTCTTCGTAGATACCATTGATTTTTTAGGGTTCGAAGTCAGTTCATCAGGTATTCGTCCGGGTGGTAGGAAAACCGAGGCTATCTCTAAATTTCCAACGCCCAAAAATATACACGAATTGAGGCAATTTCTGGGGTTATCCGGGTTTTTTAGGCGATTTATTAAGGACTATGCCTTAATAACTTCTACGTTGACAAACCTATTGAAAAAAGACGTTATTTGGACCTGGGGTAATAACCACGAAGAATCTTTCAACTTGGTTAAATCGTTACTTACGCAGCGACCATTATTGGCTCTATACGACCCTAAAGCAGTAACACAATTGCATACCGACGCGTGTAAAGATGGGCTTGCGGGTTTACTATTACAGACTGACTCTTTAGGCGTATTTCATCCGGTTTCGTACTTTAGCCGTAAAACTTCTCCCGATGAAAGCAAGTTACACTCGTATGAGCTTGAAACCCTGGCAGTGGTAGCATCTTTGAGTAGGTTCAGGGTATATTTACTGGGGATACCATTCACAATTTATAGTGACTGTAGCGCTTTAAGATCTACATTTGTAAAACGCGATCTGATCCCACGAGTTGCACGTTGGTGGGTTCAAATACAAGAATTCGACTGTACTATCGAATATCGACCCGGCTCCCGAATGACGCATGTTGATGCGCTGAGCCGTGGACCGGTTGCGGCTTCTGAACTCGAAACCCACGTACTAGACATTCTAACAATTGAATGCTCTGATCAGGACTGGATTGCCACCGTGCAAAACGCCGATGATGAGGTGCAGAAGATTAAAAATATATTAGAGGATAAATCTGTAGATTTGGTAATGGATATTCATAAAAACTACAAAATAAAGAACGGTCGTGTATATCGTATGGTAGGAGACGAGATTAGGTGGTTCGTGCCAAAGGGGGTACGCTGGCAGATATTAAAACGTAACCATGACGATATAGGACATTACGGATTTGACAAAACTTTGCAACGAATACAACAGCATTACTGGTTTCCTAAAATGCGTTGATTCGTAAAAAAATACGTACAGTCTTGTTTAGAATGTGCCCATCATAAGACCACTGGTGGCAAACGTGAAGGCGGCCTGCACCCGATTGAAAAAGTTAGTGTCCCTTTCCATACGGTACACGTCGACCACTTAGGCCCTTTTATCAAGAGCAAAAGCGGTCACTGTTATTTACTTGGTGGATAGTTTTACGAAATTCGTAAATATAAATGCCGTAAAAAACACAAATCTTATAAAATATTGTAATTTAGATTATTATTTTGGATAATGAACTGAAACTTAATGATGTAATTCTTGTTGGTTGTTGATTAGATGATAATGTATTGTATATTTTTTTTCTCCTCTTTTTTTTTACTATTTATATGAGTTTGTAAGCGCGAGGACGCACTCTGAACAGGATGGCCGAGCTGTTAGCTTGTATCGGGTAACCTTACTTATTACATCGACTAATTCTCGGATGTCACTCAATCGATCATTCGTTCATTATGACATTCACTGTCAACCTCTATGGAGGTTGACTGACAGACGGTCTTCTTGTTCGAGACGCCGAGCGGTGAACACAGATTCGATTGACATCCTTACAGATTGGGATTATTTAAGTTTTAACGAGTAAGTACAGGACTTATTATTTTGGTGATAACTGTGTGATTTACAAATGTTGTGGAAAAGGAATTAAATATGCTTGTGTTTGAATAATGCTCATAGTTTTTATTGTGAACCCCTTCATTTCTGAGACGTGGTTGACATTTATGTATCATACTGATAGCAAATACATTGAAATACAGTTACCGATATATAGGTATAAGATCGGCACTTCTAATTATGTATATATTATACAACGTTATTTTTAGTTTATGCGAAACCTGAATATAGTTTGTTCAGAATGAGTAACTGAATCGATTCCAATAATTTTTACACCATGTTATATTTTGTCCCAAAAATATTTAATTACGCTTTCAAGTTGCACAAACTACATTTCCGCAATCATACGCACACAACAAAGGTCACGGGAGTTCATAGTGGTGGTACGAGGCGTGGGCGCAAAGCGAGGCGGCGCGTGGCGGCGTCCGAGTGAAACAACCCCTGTCAGTCGACCGATTGCTACGGATTGATGCGCATGTGTCACGCACGCGTCCGTTCTGTGCGACAATACGTGATTCGCGAGCGCGCGCCCGTTGCAGTGTTTTGTTTAGATTTTAAAATAGTGTAAAATGTCTTTCTCATACTCAAACGTCCAATACACGGAGATGGTTCGTACTTTAGCTGTTTGTGGTGACAATGTATCCCTGGCAGTGCGTCGGTTCGAGGAGCAATTTGGCATTAGAGTTTCGTGGAACACTATGCTTGCCGCCACACAAAGAAGTAGGGACTACGGTACCTTTCGGCCTCCGACATCCGTCGATAGAGGAGTGAGTCGCATACCTACCACAGTCCAAGAAGGAATTTTGGACTACATGGCCAACAATCCTGAGAGCAGCACAACAAGGGCCGGCAGGTTATTTAACGTCAGCCAGACCTACGCTTGGCGCACGTTGCGAGATGATGGATAATATCCTTATCATTTCCGTCGTGCCCAAGAACTGTGCGAGAATGACCAGACACAGCGGATTTCATTTTGCCGGTGGTTACTGAATAATTGTAACGCCAACATTCTGTGGACCGATGAGTGTACTTTTACGCGTCGCGGATTGTACAATATTCACAATAGCCACCACTGGGCTCATGAAAATCCGCACCTAGCGCGTGCAGACTCTTTTCAGCACCGATTTTCTGTGAATGTATGGGCCGGCATAATAAACAACTATGTGATAGGACCCGTTTACTTGCCGAGATTAAATTGTGAAACCTATTTACATTTCTTAACCAATACCCTAACAGAAATGTTAGACGATTTGCCCCTGGACATTTACCGTGGCGGTCAGGGTATTTACTACCAGCACGATGGAGCCCCCGCCCACTTTTCAAGACCAGTGCGGGGATATCTCAACCAAGAATACGGTGAACAATGGATCGGTCGCGGCGGACCAGTGCAGTGGCCACCGAGGTCACCAGATCTGACTCCCTTAGATTTTTATCTTTGGGGTCACGTAAAAGACATTGTGTACCAAACCGAGCCTCAAAGTGAAATTGACTTGATAAACAAAATCGAAAGTGCATTTCAGACTGTTAAAAACAATCATTACGTTTTACGTAAATTAAATAGAAATCTGCGTAAGCGCGCCCGTCTGTGCATACGATAAAGAGGGGCACATTTTGAACAATTACTTCCCTTTGTTTGAGTACTAATGAGGTACTCCCCCTAATTAGTAAGACAATGTAAATAGTGATTAAGCCAATTATTGTAAATAGTGATGATTAACATTTTTAAACACGCCAACATGGTCAAGCGTAGAAATTTATTATTTGTTTACAGCCTGCTGCGGTTCAGTAATGCGATGTTTAACAATCTTCATCCATTTTGAACTTTAAGTTGTTGGCATAAGGTGCAACAAATAGCATTGATTACATTTTACCACTTACTACTGCATTTACGAATAAAGTACATAATAATATCTACCTACACTTGACCATTACGACAGTCCAAAGCCTGCAAGTGTGATGGAAAATGTTTATCACCAACTAATACATAAACAATCACTGTGGCAAATTATTATCAATGAGTGAGAGTGAGAGCCGCGCGCGCGGCTGGCGTGGTGCCCTCCGGTAGGCTGCATATGTTTTTGCGAGGACAATCAGGTACCGTAACAAGCTTATAACTTTGTGATTATTAATGATACAGTTTTGAAATTTTTTTCATAGATTATTTACATAAAAATACTAGAGCCGTGTTTCGGGTTTCGCATAAACAAAAACTAATGTTGTATAATTATAGAGTTTATTTAGTCATATTACCTAAGGTATTGTTGATTTATTCATAGTAATAGAGTTATCCATAAGTAGCGAGACGTAAGACATTAACATATTATATTATAATATGGTTTTTGCTCGCGATTTTGTATTCAGAATAACAAAGTTTCGAAAAATAACAGTTAATCACGAACTTTTTTAATCTGTCTGCATAAATTTCTCCAAAAAATTTTGTCAGTCCGAAAATTTGTGATTAGTGACCTTAATAAATTTATGTGTTCCATAGATTAACTATATTCTAAAATTAGTCTTTCCCGCCATATTAGATCAGCAATATATTTTTTTTTTATAGCAATTTTGCTATGAGAGAACTTGAAAACTGTAACCTACGAATTTTCACAAAATTTCGTAATTGTTAAAAAAAAATTTCGACAACCATATCAAAAACTCATATGTGCAAAAATGTTGATATGATTTTTTATCATCATGAAATGAAAATAATTTGTAGGTATACTAAAAGTGCAATTTGTTTTAGTTCATACGGAAAATAACAGGACACTGAGGTTTTAAATAAAATACTAACATGCATGTGTTATATTAAGCAGTATATAACTATAAGTGTATATATATGTACTAATTATGTATAGGGAAGGGTTTCAATAAGTAAAGCACAGAAAGACAAGACTAGACCTTTATTTCAATTAGGCTTGTCAGCAATTAATCAGAAAGCTACTCGTCCATTCCAAAACTAGGTCTTCATGGAGAAGAAGGACAAGAAACTCCATGGAAACAGTATTGAAGTATTATATCAACACATTTCTTACATTGCCATACATTATCATTATCTTAAATACATTAATTCTATCTCTTGGACCATTGTCCAAGAGAACTCAGAATAATATCAATATAATCAAAATATAACAATAATATCTAGGAAAAGAATATGAATATTCCATTTATAGGATTTAAAACATTTGCAATATTGGCAACACTATAAACAGTACAACAACAATGTCATAATAGGCAATAATTACGATATAATATCAATTACTTAACTTACGTGACCTCTGGTCGATCCTTCCACACAACAACAGCACTAGAACTAGCCAACTGAACATCTGCCAAGCAACTGACAGTTTCACTGTGGCTCCGGCCTTTTATACCCGTTAACAAACAAATATGATTCAAAAACTGACAGCTTGAGTCAAATCAGTGTTTGACTTATACAAAAATAAGTTTATAATAAAAATCATTTACTAATTCCATAATTCAATATTAGACACATAATAATTACATATAATAATTACATATATCACGGCCATACTGACAAGTACTTCGCTCTCGAAGTACATTAGATACCTTGTTTTCTAAAACTGTTCTTTTTTTTTCTTTTGTTTTTTCTCCTTTTGTTTTGCCAAGTGCCTAGACGTGCTAAGTCCCCTCCACCCGCTGCTAGTGGTATAGACTTGCACCAAGCAAATGACCGACCAGCGGAAACTAATTTTATCGGTTACTTCGTCATGCAAGTCCTATTCACCCTCTGCTGGTGAGATAGACAAGCACCAAGTAAACGATCGCCTAGCGAATCTTTACTTTTTTTTTTTACTTTTCGTTTGATTCTCATTTCAGGTTCTCTAAGCGTAATAAAACTTATCTACCTATGTATCGAAACCTTTTGTTTTTTTTTTTTCTTTACCTCCCTAATGTAATAGAAACAGGTTAAATACTTTAACAATTTTGACAAATAATGAATCGTTTATCGGTATAATTTAGTTTACAAAACAGTTATTTTAGAAATAATTGAAAAAGCCATTCCTACTGATTAACTTTTAACTATTGAAATGAAAAATTAACCGTTGTATCAAAACAGTAGCCAGTGATCATAAAAATGATTCGAATAATTCATCGCTCGGTCAATCTGACAATATTACCGAAAACCGTATTCAATAATCATTTACTATTAACATTCCCACAAATTTTTGACATGGCCACTCTGACCACAACATTCCCACTTCACTTTGGAAGTAATAACTGTAACTAATACCTAACAAACCAAAGTAAAAACAATTATTTCACAGAGGTTAATCTTGAGAAAAGCTATTTATTTTCTGTACTATGTGATGCTCACTACTTTGGAAAAAATAAAGAATTAATCCAAGTAAAAGAAGCCACATCCTCAAATTAATTTCAGTAGGTGGTGTTAGCTACTTTCTCACAGAGTCAACGGAGCCTGACTGTCCGCTTAAACGGGTCCAGTGACCACGGTCTCCAGCGACCAAAGACCGATTGAAGAAAAAATGGAGGATCATACCGAAGTATAAATTGAATTTTCAGGACGTTAAACTACTACTAACTATGCGTTGTTTTCTTCGTTAAAATTATCTCCGAAACAATTTATAAACATCAGAACCTAAACAAGTAATTTTAAATTACCATGAACATTTGAATGGCATTTAAATATCTCTCAAATAACATCGTTTTTATAGTACTTGTACAGTCAACCAAACTATATTCGTACAGCTTCACCGACTCAACAGTTTGTAAATGTTTGTAACGTCCATGAGCACAGAATGACATTCAGCTATCATCTTAATATGTCAAACCGAATCAATAGTGTGACACTAACAGCATCATTATTTTCTGTTGTTTTTATTTTATTTATTTTTCATAAAATGGTCAGGCCATTGAAAATAAAAGATTTGGGGGTTGCTTTATCGGTAATCGCTCTAATCCAATTTAATTTAATTTTCTATGTGATAATCTGCTCAGTATCGTAGCTTAATGAGGTGAGCTTGATAAAGGAAATAATTTGAGAACTGAAGATATAAAGGATCAGACCATAACTACAAAAAAATAAATAATGGTAAATGCCCATTACGATTGTTACATCATGTTATTACATCAGTATTCACAATACCTTTTTTTAATCTTCCAAAATAATTATCCAATAAATCATAATAAATCTAATCTTTGTCAATATATCGTTTGAACGTTCAGTACAACTGAAATGGACAAAAATGCTTATAATTTGAAAATAACTTTTTACGACCATGCCGAACTGTACGTCATCTCGAAGTACAAGTGTCAAAAGGGATAAGAGGAACATTTATATTGTTTTCATTGGTCTATGACCCAAGTGATGTTATGGTCTCACCCGCTGCACGTGAGTCTCCTAACACCAGGCCTAAGACTCCAGCGGTTAATTTTCATTTATTTCACAATTAAATTCACCTCGAATTGTGTAGTTTATTTTTCTTTTATTTGTGTTGTTTTATAAATCCGGTTATTTCAGTTTAACCAAACCTAAATAAGGTTTTGTCTCAGGTCTCATCCCTGTGAGTATGTCCCTATAATAAAAACCTCACAAGCTAATTCTAAATATCTTAAAATAATATACCTAACCCTCAAAAGAAATGAAACTAAAATTGCATTAAGTACTGAGATCTACATAATCACTTTTATAATTAAACAAAGTGTTATCTGATCTATGAATTCTGCGTTTACTACCATCTCAAATATTTTTTCATATTTACTCCGTTAATCGATTGATTTCAAAATGCTAGAACAACCTTGGGCATACACCATCCGTGACATGTTCCAAAGCTAATAATGAACAAGCTGTGAAGAATTAACACTTAAAATATATCTTATGTCGGAGAAATAAGTCTATCTATAGTGTATTCAAATCCTAATAACAAATTTATTTTATAGAAACTTGAATATCTATTTAGCTTTACGTGTAGGTATCAAGATTATTATTTTTGAACTAATTTGTTTACATGTTTGAAAATTAAATAGCAAACGCAGATTAAGACAAAAATTAAAAATGCAGAAAACAATTAGTCAACATTATGACGTTTTTATCATCTTATTTTTTTCTAAAAGTAATTTCATATATTTGTCGGAGTTTGTTAACAATTACAAATTGTGGGTAGTCAGCATAATTTGTTATGAATTATTTTTATTATCATTCATTCAGGCGATGTTTCTATCAGATATTGTCTTATAAATCAGAGCATAATTTATTGAGTACTTGGTGTACGCACTAATCGATTTTTGGCTACTTATTTCGATAATTGAAACCGATACTTTTGTTCAAAACAACAAATGACTTGTTTCTTTAATTTTAAAATGATTGGCGTTGCTAAATTCACCGTTGTTTATTTATGACAATTATTCTTGTAATATTTGATTACTTAATAATGTAAGTCTAATAAGATTAAGCATACTTTAGCGTTTTGTATTAAGTAAACACGTGGCGTACTTCCGCGCGCCATCGGACAGAGTTGTCATGGATATTAAGGCGAGACATTGTCCTATAAAAGAGCTGGCACTCAGTGAGCAAGTCAGTCTATCTTCGGATTAGACTCATTATAGAGCCTCTGCTCCCGACAAAACTGTCGGTTTACCTGGTACAGCGCTGCTGTATATTCACATAGCTGTATTGACTAGCTAAATAGCGAAAGATACACTTTGTATTTGGGTCGCTTAGGCCTCTATACGAACTGTAACCTTTTGCTCGTCGAACTGTATTGTTTTAACCTACTTTACCATCTGGTACCTTTTTATTGTGTTTCTTTTTATGTCGTGTAATTAATATTGTATTAAAACGCTGTAACTGTTTATACTTCTTGTTTATCCCAATAAAATGAGAACTCCAAACCCTGACGATATATCGCTCGGCACTCCCGATTTATTTGTAACCTAATCAACGATTTCTCAGCCAAATTCTGGGCTGACTATATTTAGATTGCTATCGACACACTAAGAAGAAGAACGGTTTCTCCTTAAACTTAATGCTACGGTAAATAATAAAATACGTGGCCAGCCAAGTGTGTATTACGGGCCTAATGTAACGATTTCTTATTATTAGTACGTGTATCATCATTAAAACTTTACGAAAAACGGATTCACTTTACTATTTTTTCAACCGACTTCAATAAAGAGGTTCTCAATTCAACTGTATTTTTTATGTTTGTTACCTCATAATTTTTGGCTGGGTGAACGATTTTGATGATTCTTTTTTTAATTGGTAGTCTTATTTGAATTTCATTGACTTTGCTTTGGTAGTTTTTGCATTAGCTTCGATAATAGGTACGAATTTAATCCACTTTGTTTATCATGATAATATTCTAATAGTCCTGTCACTGCTATTCACGTGGCCAGCAGTGATATAGGTAGGAGATACATACCATAACTAAAAAGTTAAAAATAGAAATCCCTTTTCAAAAAAACAACAACCGACCTCCTTAAAAAGTGGCTAGATTCTTTTTTTAAACTTTAACATCTGTAACCTGTACCTCTTTCTGTGCAAATAAATACTTTCTAAACATCTGACATCGTGAAGTTTCATTTCTGTGAACACCTGCATCATACTACTTCCCCTTTTTTTTCAAAATTGTATCCTCTTATAATACTTGAAAGAAACAAAGGTACAATGACTATTAAGTAGTTAGTACGTTTCCATCCACAATAACCCATTGGTACTTGATTATCTATTGAATGATGATGTAAAAGTGATTGGCAATACTTAATCCCTTAATTTAATCATTTTATCCCTTTGTATTTCGTTTTAATATAGAAGGGCCTTTAAGGATTTCAACGATTTCATTTACTACTTATTTCCTGAAAACTTCGTGATATTATTACAAAAAGTCGAGGTTTTGCAGTTTCAAACCTCATACAGCAACTTGCAGCACCGCAGCTCCGATGTCAAGGTGCAAGTGTAGTCAGCGATCCGCCAACGAACGGTTTCCAATAGACCGTTGGTGGCCCCACCATCGAGCATGAAAATAAGAAAATAACATTCATTAGTAAGCAGTTTTAAAAGGACAGGGAACAATCGCCACTTCTGATGTTATATTAAGCAGTATATAACTATAAGTGTATATATATGTACTAATTATGTATAGGGAAGGGTTTCAATAAGTAAAGCACAGAAAGACAAGACTAGACCTTTATTTCAATTAGGCTTGTCAGCAATTAATCAGAAAGCTAGTCGTCCATTCCAAAACTAGGTCTTCATGGAGAAGAAGGACAAGAAACTCCATGGAAACAGTATTGAAGTATTATATCAACACATTTCTTACATTGCCATACATTATCATTATCTTAAATACATTAATTCTATCTCTTGGACCATCGTCCAAGAGAACTCAGAATAATATCAATATAATCAAAATATAACAATAATATCTAGGAAAAGAATATGAATATTCCATTTATAGGATTTAAAACATTTGCAATATTGGCAACACTATAAACAGTACAACAACAATGTCATAATAGGCAATAATTACGATATAATATCAATTACTTAACTTACGTGACCTCTGGTCGATCCTTCCACACAACAACAGCACTAGAACTAGCCAACTGAACATCTGCCAAGCAACTGACAGTTTCATTTTTTTTTTTTTTTTTTTGTGGGGCATTTCGTAGTTAATCCTGAAAAGATTGTTACTACTTAAACGGATTGGGGCCCGGCGAGTTCTAAAAAGTTACCTTTTTAGGCCTCCAGCCGGGGCTTATTTTACTTAAAAACTAAAGCGAAAGCTCTAAGGGTTACCCCGAGGGGGGTACGAACCTCGGCTTAGGCAATCGCTGATAGGGGGGGCAGCAAGGGACTGGCTGGATCTGAGTTAAATTATTTAGGGACTAATTTAAAGCTAACGGCGCAGCATCGCGGGCTGGCTCTTGCAAGGGTCGGGAGGGACTGTTAAGTCGGGGTCGCGACGACGGACCTCGGCGGCGAGGTCGGTACGGTTTGTGTCTGTGTGCTGGTCTAGCTGTACTGGTCTCTTTTCGACTCTCCTGGAGGAGAGTAGTGGGATCATCAGGATCGGTAAAAATGTGCCGCGAGCGGCGGACTTTGCTAATACGGGAGGGGGTGTAAGTAGCTGCCGCCACAACCAGAGGGTTGCGGTGGGCTACGGCCCTATCGAAGAAGCGCTTCGAAGCGCGTTTTATGTATTGATGGATAGTCGGGAGTTTCATATCTAAATGAAGATTGATATTCCGAACAAACCAAGGCGAGCCTGTGGCTTGACGGAGAAAACGGTTCTGGAGAGTCTGCATCCTATGGATGAATCGGGGCTTGGCATGTGCCCAGACTGGGCTTGCGTATGTCATAATCGGCCTGATACACGCGGTGTAAAGCCGCTTCTTACACAGAAGAGACAATTTACTCCACTTGTTCAGGACGCAATGGAGCCTACCGAGAGCGAAAGCGGCCCGCGAGCGAGCCTGCTTTATGTGCTCAGAAAAGGTGAGGTGTTCGTCGAGGATGACACCTAGATATTTGGCTTGCTTCGCCCAAGGGATCTGCTTGCCGAACATTGAGATGGGTCGGGGAGGGGGGTGATTACGTCGCGGTCGGGTGTAAAAGACCGCCTGACTTTTATCGGGATTGACCTCGATTCGCCACTTCCTGAACCATTCGCCGAGCTCGTCGACTGCGGTTTGGAGGTAGCGAACCAGCGCTGTGTCACTAAATCCCGAGAAGAAGATGGCAGTGTCGTCTGCGAACAGAGCTAACCTTGCCTTCTTGCTTCTGGGGATATCGCTAGTGAACAGCGTGAAAATGAGGGGGGCTAGTACAGAGCCTTGAGGGACTCCTGCACGGATCGGATGAGGGGAGGAAAGTGCCCCTTCGATGCGATAGCGAAAGGTACGGTTCGCAAGAAAGTCTCGTAAGATGAGCACGAGACGGTCTGGCACTCCGAGTTGATACAGCTTATATAATAAGCCGTTGTGCCAGACTTTGTCGAACGCTTTCGCTATATCGAAGTATACAGCGCCCGTGAACATACCACGCTGAAAACCAGCATTGATATGTTCGACGATACGGTGTACCTGATGGACACACGAGTGTTGGGTTCGAAAACCAAACTGCTCGTTGGGGATGAGGCCCTTGGTTTCGGCATAATCTCTGAGTCGCTTATAAATAAGTCTCTCATAGATTTTGCCGAGAACTTTGAGCAAACTAATGGGGCGGTAACTCGTGGGCTCGGTTTTGGGCTTACCGGGCTTAGGGATGCCAATGACGGTGGCTTCCTTCCACGCTTGGGGGAAAATGTTATTACTCAAGGCACCATTGAAGATGGTACACATGAGCATAATCAGGTGAGCGGGGAACAGCTTGATCACTCTATTGGTGATGCCGTCTGATCCGGGGGCTTTACGAGATTTCAGACCCTTGATGATCTCGTGCACCTCGTCAGGTGTGACAGGGGGCAGGGGATCATCAGGGTCTTCAACGGGCGGGAGAGAGGCTTTGCGTTCGACTTCCGCGTTTACCTTATCGACAAACGCTTGGTCTACTGGCTGCGAACTGGGTGTGCATTGGGCTTCGAGGCTATCGGCTAGGCATTCAGCCCTGTCGATATCCTCGAATGCAATGGTCGCATCGGGGCGGGTCAGGGGGGGCATAGTGGAAAACTCAGAGGATTTCAGTTTCCTCTGAAGTTCCCAGAAAGCGAGATGAGTCGGCTCTAGTTCGCCCACCATCTTGTCCCAGTTAGCGTCACGCAGCTCAGTCACACGTGTCCTTACAGCACGCTGTAAGTAACGCATGTGAGCTTTGTTAGCGTCACAGGGAAAGTTGCTGTAGGCACGAACGGCCGCGTTCTTCTCTGTCAGCAGATCACGTACATCGTCGGGGAGCTTCCATTTACGGTCGCCCGTATCTGGAACCTCCCGTGAACTTTCGTTCACGATCGATTGTACGTGCTCCGTGAGAGAGTCGATCGCGGCCGTTGTGTCGGCGACAGAGTCGAACTGATCTGGGATAGAGTCTAAGTGATGTGACGTGTTAGATTGTAAGCGTTCGCTTACTTTCTTCCAGTCAGTGATCACTTTAGTGGCGGGGGGTTGAGAGGGGTCGCGAGTACCTAATCGGGGGGCCAGGTTCATGACTACTGGTCGATGATCAGAGTCGAGTTCGTGAATAGCCTCTATAGAATCCAACCTTAAGTTGATATTCTTAAGGAGTGCTATGTCAAGAACGTCGGGTAACTGATCGGGGTCGAAAGGAAAGTGAGTGGGAGTCATCGGGGCGATGACGTCAAAGTTCATGGTAGAACAGAGGTTGAAAAGTTGCCTACCTCTAGTCGAGGTCCTGGTGCTATTCCAGGCGGGATGTTTGGCGTTGAGATCGCCCGCTATGATAACGGAGTCACTCATGCCGAAAAGTTCGGAGAGGTCATTAGTGAGGAGTTGAGGGTCCTCGGAACCGTCTGGGGGAGGGAAGTAAGCCGACACGATAGTGATTGGCTGGTGGCCTGTCAGTGCTAACCGACAGGCCGAAACTTCTAATCGGGAGAGTTGGGGGGGATCCATAGGTATGCAGTACAGGGACTTCCTATAGTATATGAGGGTGCCGCCTCTATGACAACGCGACCTGTCGTTGCGAACTAAACGATAGTTTGCAATTTTCGGGTCACGATGGTGAGGTTTTAGGAACGACTCTTGAATGAGTAAAATGTCTACGTGATGGTCGCGGAGGAACGTGGCGATCTCATCACGTTGGCCGTGAATGCCGTTGGCATTAAAGAAGCCTAGCTTTAGGGAACGGGGTTTTTGTCTAGTTAGTATTCCGCGACTATCCATAATGAGGGCGTTGGGAGTTCATAACGTGGAGTGCTTGCGTGATCTCTGGATACGCAGCATATATGGATTGGATACGGAACAGGTTGCCGCCGGCGGCAACTAGTTCCTGGGCCATCTGTTGGGCACGCGGGGAGAGGAACGTGCTATAGGTGTTGAAGGTCCCGGCAATGACGTTAAACGCATTGAGGGGAGCCTGACCTTTCCTCTGTACTGGGGTTGGTCCTGCCATAGGGGCAGTGGGAGGGGCCGCGGCGCGGGCGGGGGGAGCGGTCGCGGGAAAACCGGGGGGCGTAAGGGGCGCGGGGGCACGGGTACGCGGGTCTACTAAGGGAGGGATGGGGGCGGGCTTTGGCCTGGAGGAGGCCAGTGCGGGGAACTCCTTCTGGGAACTCAAAAGAGGCCATTGGGAGGGACGTTGAGGGGCCAATCTCGCGGGGAGTTTGGCCGAGGGGGATTCCCTTTTCTGGCGAGCGTCGAAACGTTGCGCCAATTTAGGGGACGATGACTTGGGGGCTTTCGGGCAGCCCCGGTAGTTTGCCGGATGACCGGACTCTTTGCAGAGCACACAACTAGGTGGCTCGGTGCAGAGAGTGCGGTCCTTGGGCCGGGTACAATCTGCTGTACCATGTTCTCCCAGGCACTTGACGCACCTGGGAGTGGCGTAACAGTTGTACGCTGAGTGCCCGTAAAGTTGGCATCTATGGCACTGGCCAATGATGTTCGACTTACGGGGCTTTTCTATGATGAGACCAGACAGATTACAGACTGCCTTGACTTTGAAAATGGGGTGGTGACCCTCCGTGGGAGGGCACACCACCAGGACCATATCAAAGGCAATGCCTTGTCTGGATCTGTGCATCCTATGGACCTCTGTGACAGGCACGTTCTGTCTTTCGAGGTCTGCTTTGATTTCGCTGGTGGCGATTTCGCAGGGAATCCTGCGGATCACCACCCTGGTCAGACGCTCCTCGGGCAAGGAATACGTGTGGAAGGACACGTTCCTGGCAGAGAGGAGCCTGGTCAGCTCGCGGTAATCGGTCGAGGTCGGTACCGATACCTTAATGCCCTGCTGGGTGGCACGGGCACTAGTATAGTTGACCCTCTGGTCAACGCACCATTTGGACACCTCCGTCCACTTGGCCTTGTCCTGTATAAATACAGGGGGCGGTGGAGGGAGTTTCCTGGCGGTGGTTGAGCCAGAGGGCACGGACGGGGCGCTGGATTTAGCGCGGGGCGCGGCAACCTTCGCGGAGGTTGAAGGCGAGGGGCGGGAGGGGGACGCGTTGGCGGCGGTCGCCGGCGGCGTGGAGGGGATGGACGCGGTCGCGGTGGCGGGGGTCGCCTGCGTAGCGGTGTGGGGAGGGTTCGCGGTGGCGGAGGTCGCCTGCGGGGTGGGGGCGCGAGACGGAGGAGCGGAGTCCTCAGCCGCTATGATTTTAGCGGCCGGGGCTGAGCTGCTCGCCTTATTCTTTTTACGCTTGCTCCCTTTGCCCTTAGTATGGGAGACGAGCTCGTACGTCTCTGCGTCCGAGGACGAAGAGGAGTGCGAGTCCGTCTGGGGAGTGAGCGCGGCAGTATCGGGAGGAGTTGTGGGTACATCCTCCGTGTCCATTTGACACGGATCATCGGTGGAGGCTGGGGCCTCGAGGGCGTCGCTGAAGTCAGCGATGCCCGGGCTGGGCGGAATTGCAAGTTGCTCAGCTCTGTACAACTCGGAGAATTCGGCAGCGAAATCTTTGTTTTTCTTTATCAATAAAAGAAAAACAGAGACTACAGCCCCGACCTCCGAGTGCTCAATGCTAAGCTGACCCGCAAGTTCAGCCAGGAGCGCCTCGATTCTAGCTAGTCTCTCCGTAGGATCCATGGGTTTATCCATGGCGGAGGGGAGGGGGGACCTAATCACTCATGAGAGTGATCCTGACCAAAACCCTACTCCTACGTAGCCTAATCCCCGGTGGGTTGCCGGGGGTGAGTGTTACACTCCCTGTCGGGTATAGACAGGGAGGTGATCCTGGTGAGCCCTAAGAGTGTTCCCCGTCGCCAATCTTATTGTGCGAACGGGTTCCTAACCGGTCATGCGATGGGTACTGAAGGTACCCGACCAGTCTAGTGCGGGGGGTATAGATATACCCGCGGCACTAGTACGCGGCTGTGGAGGGAAGACTGTCACCGGGGCTGACGAGGGAAGCCCCCAAGGCCAGCGATCCGGGACCCGTCCAACTTTCGTCTAGCCCTGAAGGGGATAGACGGGTGCGTTGGGTCTGCACCCACTCGGCTTCGTTGACACCGTTAAGGTATCCACCGAGTGACCACGAAACTGTGGATTTGCCCTGAAGGGGCCACAACACAACACACGTTTTTGACGATTTTCTGACGAATCAGAAATACCACTGTCTTGCGAACAAGACAGTACGGTTTTAGACTGAATCTGAAGAAACAGGAATCCGAATTTTGCGATTTAAATAAATTTAAATCGCAAAATAGCGGAGAGTAGTCGGGGCGACTACGCAGCGTGGCGCACGGAGCACAACTGACGGGCGAACGAGCGGCGGGCGGTGGAGGGGATACGCGCAGCGGAGCGGCAGCGTAACGACCTTCCAAGGCGGGCGTCGAGCGTAGAATCTGATGATGCTGACAGTTTCACTGTGGCTCCGGCCTTTTTTATACCCGTTAACAAACAAATATGATTCAAAAACTGACAGCTTGAGTCAAATCAGTGTTTGACTTATACAAAAATAAGTTTATAATAAAAATCATTTACTAATTCCATAATTCAATATTAGACACATAATAATTACATATAATAATTACATATATCACATGCGTGAAATTCTACCATTACTTTTTCTGATAGTTTATTTGTCATCAGTGACCTCAAAAAATATAAATATTTTTTTTTATCATATTTTTTAGACTTCATAGTAATTTTCTCGCCTTATTGGTTCCACCGTTTCGAATTTTTTGTATTTCATATAAAATCGCCTATCTGCAAACCCATGAACCTTAACTCATCATTTTTCACCGAATTTGGGAATGTTTCAAAAAAATTTGGCCGCCATTTTGAATCCGCCATATTGAATATCAATTTTGACCAGGAATTCGTAATCAGCGACCTTGAAAACCCCTGTAACTCAAGACTTCTCTGTATTTCAATGTTTTGCTATAAGTATGATACATTAATATACAAAAAATGTGACTTTTTGAGGTTATACTGAAAACTGTAACAAAATTAAGTCTTGAATGAAAAATCTGGCTCGACAGATCGATGGAAAATTTGACGACATAAATTTAAAACAAAAAAGCTTGTTATAGGATAAGAATTGACTTCGGAAAGTGCATTTGAATGAAAAAACTCACCTATGTCCCACTGTGCGGCGGCGCCACGTCGCGCGCCCACGGTTCTGTGACAGCCACACGATACTACACACACGCCACTTGGGAGCGTCCAGCGAGGCAGATCTTCAACGTGCAATGGCAGCCGTTGAAATGCGTCGGCGGCATCCGTCGAACTTGCACTGTAGTGTGCATTGTCCGCCATTCTATTTATTTATTGAAACTTCTCGCACACAAAAAATGTATAAAATGATAAAAAATAAAATGTATTTTCAGGTGTCTATGTTAATTAAAAAAACTATGCTAGTAATATGCAGGACAAAAAAAAAGAAAGTCACAATCACAGGAAGGTTTAACAAGCTTTGTTGCCAACATGTAGCTTGATAAACCTTCCCAATGTAGGCCCATCCAGCCTCTCTGCAAACACCCCCAGGCAATGCGTTAATACCTTAGGAATTTTCTTAGTCAAATGCAAATATGTAGTTCAAGAGTTGCGAGTTTGCAGAATTAGTTTCAGTGACGAAATTGATGTTGAATTGCTAATTATGGCAGTAAAGAAGAATGCTTGTACTCGGAATTATAAATTGAAATATTACAGTAATAAAACAATAACAAACAACAGTCTTTGCTCAGTTAAAATGTTGTCCACATTGTGGTATCTTGTTGAAATATTGAAATTTTTTAAATAGGTCATCAAAAGAAGCAATGGACGATCGAAAATAATTAAAAAACTTTTGCTCGTTTCTTTAGTAAAAGTGGATACAGAGTAAAATAATCCCATCTTGATGAACATTGATTAATAATTCTTGAATTCACAATGAACATGTTTTTAACCCCCGACGCAAAAAAGGGTGTCATAAGTTTGACGTGTCTGTCTGTGTGTGTGTCTGTCTGTCTGTCTGTAGCATCATAGCTCCCGAACGAAAGAATCGATTTCAATAAAAAAAATATGTGTGTCTTATCTGCGAGTGTTCTTAGACATGTTTGATGAAAATCGGTTGAGCTGTTTAAAAGTTGTGGGGGGAAAGTAGGGAAGAGTAACCGAATGCCAGCAAATATACTCGAGTGGGGTCTCAAATGAAAGCGCACTGAAAGACAATATTGATGAATTAATCGAGAGTGTTCTTAGCTTCGTTTGATTCTACATTATATTAAGTATGTACCTATAAAAAGGACAAAATTAAATTTTAAATTTAAAAAACCCCCGACACAAAAACCAAATTTCCCTTTAAAAAGTAAAAAATAATAAAAAAAAAACTCAATCTTAACCTCTAAGTCCCTGAGATACCACATTTGGTATCAGACACAATGGTTTTTAATTGTATCTGTAATTACGGTAACTGACTGGTTAAAGTACCTAAGTATGTATTAGTAATTCAAAAAAAAATACGTCGCGTTGGGGGACCGCTCCGCGAGGGCA
This sequence comes from Aporophyla lueneburgensis, assembly GCA_932294355.1. Taxonomy (NCBI): domain Eukaryota; kingdom Metazoa; phylum Arthropoda; class Insecta; order Lepidoptera; family Noctuidae; genus Aporophyla; species Aporophyla lueneburgensis. The sequence goes on along the minus strand of OW028744.1, from coordinate 31,453,854 downwards.
GACGTCGTTGACTGCTTAGTTAGGTAATAGACTATTTTTGTAATTAAATTGTTATGTTTGGAGCGGTCCCGCGTATTTCCATTCTGTACATGGCCACAACGCAACCATAGGAATCTGCTCGCGTATACTGTGTAATGCAATTTTTAAATTTGTGATTACAATGTATACACGAATTTTGCGTACTACTTGTATATAGTTTGTAACGTAGACGCGCACTTGCATCTTTCCAATTTATACAAGGCCATAATTCCATCGTAAGAATTTGGTAGGACTTCTGATTGCCGGGTTTCGATTTAAGGGGTGGTCGAGTTGAAGGGAGGGGGGAGGTGTAGAGCCCCTCCTGTGAAGGAAAAGTTTCGAAACCCCCCTTTTTATTTATTTATTTATTTATTTATTAGGAAACTCAACAGCTTATTTTAAAATTACATGCAATTATGATGAAAGTTCAGCTCACTATCAATGAACAGCCCAATGCAGTTGCGTCAAAGTTACTAGCATCCACTGCACATTGATAGTGAGATGATTACAATTACCTCTTAAACCAATTACAGAGTTTCACGACATTTATCTAGGTTAAGTAGAAAGTGGCAAATAAAGAGAAGAAAAAAAGAAGAAAGAAAGTTCAACACGTACATTATGTTTTATTTTATTTTATTTATTTGGGAAAACAAACAGTTACACATTACAATATTATACAAAAAATTATCTTAACAGTGAGTAAATGTGTAACCCACAACATTTTCCACATATTATAAAAACAAATTATAAAATTATGTTGAGCAATCATATGTGACTGTGGACAAATAAATTAAAGTTAAAAATGTGTATCTAAATATTAATAAAAAACAATCAGAATAAATGAAAAATAATATCAATGTGAATATTTTCAACTAAGTGATAATCCTTATTAGTTTTTTTTTTTATATAAGGATGAGTTATGGCACAATTTGTTTACTAAACAATCATATCGGAAACAATGTCTGCTTGACTTGTTTCCGATATGATTGTTTGGATAAATGAAATATATCGACATTTTCAAAACCCTCAGAATAGATGCGAGGCAGTCGGGTCAGAACAGCATTTCTACCGTAGTTTGTGCGGTAGCCTGGTATACTGAATAATTTCGTATGTCTGGTACGTGTTTTTGGGGTACCGAAATCTATACATGATAGCAAATCACTGCTGTCCAAACGACCTCGCAGGATATCAAAGAGCAAAAGCATATCCAACATCTTACGCCTATCCAGAAGGGGAAGCATATTATAGTGTTTGCAGTCTTGGGCATAGGAATCATGACGTTTCCGGGATTTGAAGTTTAAAAATTTTACGAACTTTTTCTGTAAATTTTCTATTCTTTTAGAATACACCTCGTATTGGGGTGACCAGATTGGGCTACAGTACTCCAAAATACTACGCACATATGCAAAGTATATAGGGGAAGTACGGCCAAAATGACATATACGGACAAAATGACACACCGGGCTTTTTTCGAAATTGGCGGGCTATAATCCTGCAGTTGGCATATCATTATGTGACGCCGGCCATGGTGGAATACCTGTTAAATTTATACCGCCATTCTCTTGGTCACGCCGAAGTTACTTGCAGGAAAGCGTTTTGTGCGCATAAAAGTTTTTTTATTTTTACTGATTTACTCCTGTTTTTTATCAGTTTCTCGTGGTTTCTATTACATCTTTTGTAGTAAATTCAAAAAGTGTAGCATTATGCTGCATTACTTAAAAGTATTTATTTATAAATCTCGGGTTTATAGTAATTATGACTTAATTAGTGTTTAGATAATCTGTGGGGCAAAACGACATACTTACGTTCGGGGTAAAACGACATACCTTTATTCAATGATGAGGTTTTCAATGTTGAATTGAACTACGATAATGATCCTTAAAAGCAGTCAGAAAAAAGGTGAACCCAAGTACAGAAGACTCATTACGCTGAGGACTCGAATGTAGACGATTTTCAGCTGTGTCGAACGGTGATTATGATGACTGCGCATGCGTTTACTGTAACGACCTCTTTTCCCGTTCCAAGCCCAACGAGTGCTGGCTACGGTGCAACAATTGTTCTTTTTGGGCTCATATTTAATATTTTGTGAAATATGTACTTCATAATTTTCGTTTTCATTATATATGTCATTTTGTCCGTATTATATGGACAAAATGAATTTTCTTAGAGGCTTCGATTAATTTAAATTATATTTTTTATATGGGTCCTATTCAATTATGAGTTTACGTAGGTTAAAACTTATGAACCAAAGATGATTATTCAACCTAAACAGTGATTGTAACTATTTAATTAAAAATATATGATTAAAAAACAAAACCGTATGTCATTTTGGACGTACTTCCCCTAATCTTTAGACTATGACAATTCTTGAAAGGCTTACAAGTACGCATTACAAAACCAAGGTTACGAGAGGCTCTATTGGTGATGGTATCAATATGTTGGTCAAAAAGCAATTTGGAATCTAACATTATACCAAGATCTCTGACTACATCAACCCTTCCGATCGCATTATTATTAAATCCATAAGGATACTTAATTGGGTGTTTGGAACGACTAAAAGTAATGCATTGACATTTCGAGACATTGACAGTGATGTTATTTTGCTGATAATACCTGAATAATGCGTCAAGATCACGCTGTATCAGTTCATAATCAAGTCTGGATTTTACACACATGTATATTTTCATGTCATCAGCGTACATGAGGTGTTTTGCCGATTTGAAACATGACTGAATATCAAACAAGTATGCGCAGTAAAAAAGAGGACCCAATAAAGATCCCTGGGTAACACCGGAGGGGATGTTTACGAAGTCTGATTTAAAACCTCCCATAACCACAGCTTGCGATCGGTTTGATAAGTATGACTTAACCCATCTCAGCAAATCTCCATGGATTCCAAGCTTTTGTAGCTTTGCCAGCAAGATCACGTGATCCACGCGATCGAATGCTTTTTCGAAATCCGTGTAGATCACGTCAACCTGGCCACCGGCTTCCATATTATGCAACACATAGTTACAGAATGTGGCCAAGTTAGATACTGTGGACCGTCTCCTTACGAATCCGTGTTGGTTCTGGCCTAGCACGACTGTACCAAACAGGGTATTTATGACTTTTCGGCTTGTTAACTAAAGGAATGAAACACTCCACACCAAGTTTAATCTCTGTGTAAAATGAGCCAAGAGCAACGTCAATCGATTCAACCGACAATTTATCATCCCAATTTATCCTGTTAAAGTGTTTATTCAGTTGCTTATAATCTCCCTTATAGTAATTACGACGTGGTATGTGAACTTCCTTTAGAGGAGTTAAGAATAATTCAGTAGCCTTGATGACAAGAGCAGGATGATGAGAGTCTTCTTGGAGCAAAGGATCATCGCTTCTACTAACAATGAGGGATATAGATGAAAAACATAGATCTAAAATCCTGTTATTAGTATTTGTGTTAAGGTTGTATTGAGATAACCCGAGAATGCTAATTTCATCTGCAAAGGAGGCAGCGGCAGTTCTTATTTGCAGCGAACAGTTATTTAATATAGAATAACCTTCATCGTTCCATGCTAAACATGGTAAATTGAAATCACCTATAAGAACAAATTTATGATTACCATACATAGCCATTGTGTCCGTTATAGCTTGCACTATGTTATTCAGACGCGATAGTATACTAGATAGATCAGGGGGCATGTAGACAAGAATAATATGCAAGTCTTCCCGGGTGCCAACGCTTCGAGATAAAAGTGTAACGTGCAACATCTCTACACCTGCACACTGAAAGTCCTGACATCGTCTAGTGTCGAATTTGCGATTGACGCACATCATAACACCACCACCAGTTTTTTTACCAGTCGAATTAAGATCACGGTCCTGTCGGAATATTTGATATCTATTATCACATAATTCTGTGTCAAAAATGTCATCCTGCAACCATGTTTCCGTAAAGATTAAAATGTCATACTTAAAGCGCAAAATACTGTTATACAAATCTAATACCTTAGTTCTCATCCCTCGAGCGTTTTGGTAGTAAAAAGTTTGAGAAACATTTTCTTTTTTAAATATTCTAACTTAACTTTCAATTTTTTTTTATATCGACATCGATTTAAAGGCCGGATGAGGTGTGGGGTTGACGAGTAAAACTAAAGAGAAGTATAATAGCAACGCTCGACAGAAGACTTCGCTGATGGGGCTCGTCAATAGAATCAAGGCGTTTCCATAGGAGATAACAGTTTTAACCTAACCTAAGCTCCCCAAACCATGTTGTTTCTGGCACTCGCCGGCCGGTCGTCTATCCAGGATTAGTTTGCATGCGGACTAGCACTGTACATTATGGAAAAATTTAGTTACTTTGGCCACTACAAAGTATACACGAGTATTTGCGTACTACTCTTGTATAGATTGGTAGACCTTGATTAAAAAGTGATTTCAAATCTATACGCGACTAGTTTCACACCCTTGCGTTCTAGCCTTGTACAGAATGGAAATACGCGGCGGTCCCCCAACGCGACCGTATTTTTTTTAAAATTATTAATACATACTTAGGTACAGACGCCAACACATCAAGCTACTACAATCTGTCAGATTTCTTTGATAGATTTTCGACTTTATTTCTAGAGCATTAGGTTCAACGTTCATTGCAAAAAATTGACAGTTTCGGGTAGCTTGACCTGGTGGCGTCTGTACTTTAAAGGGAAATTTGTTATTTTTTATTATTCGTTTTTGTCGGCGTCGACGAAGTAAAAAAAATAACATGTTAGAATGTTTCTTCTTCGCAATCGATTTTGCAACTGACTCCTATACCTACTAAGAGTGCTGACAACGGCTGCCGCTGATCTTTGAAGTTAGCGTGTCGACGGATTTTGTGAACCAATCTCCACAAGCCAATAGAAACCATCGCGACGAGACTGTGCTGGCGATATTCTCGTGGAGATCGTTGGCAATGGCGATGAATTTGTTAATTATGCAACTAATAATAGTAAATATGTATGTATTTTTGTCATTTACTTGTTCTTTTTCTAGTATAGTAGTAAGCTCTCCCGACGATGCTTCACTTCTCTTTTAGAGTCTCCTCAGACAATAATACCTAATATACAAAAAGCAAACATAGCCAATACCAGCAAATATTATACCGCATACCGTTTCAACAACTGCGTAGTTTATTTCAGTACCTACAAAACTATTATTGCATCAAAGTGAAACAACACACTCCGAACTACCTATTTAACTTTGTGAAATAGAAACTAAAGCAAAGCAAATAGGGTTAGAGAATCATAAAGTGGTACGATTGCACACGCTAACGAGGTTCCACTCAAGCCGAGATTAAACTTAGTTCAGAGCGCAGTGCACTCGGATCCCCTCCACCTCCCTCCCCCCCCCGCACCACACGCGGTTGGATTTATATGCACATATTCATACAGACGGACCGCGGCTGTCACTTAACATTGTAAGCCATTCTAATGTATGCAGATATGTTTCCTGTAAGTTTATCTCGGAACCTCCTGAGGCTTTACTACTTTCCGTACACTAAGGTTTAAGCAGTTTTATTGCCTGTTTAAACCTAAAGGCCTTAGAAAGAGAGTATTGTTATAGATCGAATTTCAATGCGTTTATTATAACAATTTGAAAGCAGACCAACGGGGATGTACAGAGTGAAGAGGGCGCTATAGTGTCAGTATAACGCTAGTTTTCATCCAAAAGAAATTATGCATGCGCAAGACATCTGGTGCGCCTGAAGTTGGACCACATTGGAGTTTTGCTCTACTTTCCACATGCTAGCGAGGATTCTATAGAAACAACATCATTAATTTAGTATGGGAACCCACATTAAATCGGCGTCCTCATTGTGGTAACAACAAATAAGCCAATTCCAGTAGTAAATACATCAAACTGCATGCTATTAACCCAAATCTTAAATTCTGTCTGTTCTCGTGCGATACGTTCGGCGCCTGCCGAGCGCGCTAACGACACACTACATCGATATATTAGCGCGTATTTGCAATAAGCGCGCTTGTCTTACGTACGATACGTAAATGGCCTCCTGAGCCTATCGCGCCATCTACCTGCAACATTACAATAATAACGACGCCGTTGACGGCTCAACAAAACACATAGTAAATGAATGGAGCAATCACGAGGATCATCTCAATTTGAACATCGTGTTGAATGGATCGAGGAGGCACGTGCTACACTCTAAAGGCGCGTTTATTTGATGGAAAACTTAATGTTCTCGCTTCTTATAACTGTATCCTTACGAACTGCCGAGGACTGCTAAAACTGCTTTTATTCAGGGAACGTTAGTATTCAGATTACATTGACGTCTGAATATGCAGACATTACAGGAATATCAAGTAGAGTGGTCGATGTAATCAATTTGTGTGCAGTCCACGCGGCGGCGGCGTGCGGCGGGCGCCACTCTCACAGAGATATTTTTACGTATCTGCTTAATGAAATGGATTAAGGCAGATATATTTCAATTTATTCAATGAAAATTAGAGTAGACTGGCTTCCAGAGTGTGACGCTTCAAGAGTAGACTGGCTTCAGAGTAGACTGGCTTCAGAGTAGACGAATAGTTTTCCAGAGTGTGGGCGTTTCAGAGTAGTTTCCCCAGAGTGCGGGCGCTTCAGAGTAGTTTCCCAGAGTGTGGGCGCTTCAGAGTAGTTTCCCAGAGTACGGGCGCTTCAGAGTAGTTTCCCAGAGTGTGGGCGCTTCAGAGTTGTTTCTCAGAGTCTAGCTCAGCGGTTCGGATGCCCGTTTTTATATCAAAGTCGTCTTCTCTTTCCAAACATTTTTCAAAATATTAGTTTAGCCATCATCTCATCTGACAAGTGTAGTCGGCCAGGACATATCCATGAGTGCCATGTAGCTGGCCACATGAGTGCGTGTAGCTGGCCACATGAGTGCGTGAAGAATTTTATAAATATAATTTTAAGTTAAGTTATTTAGTAAACAATCGTAATAATTAATAAAATCAAATAGACATATTGATAAAAATAATTTAAAATTATATAAACCAAAAAGTAGCCATTCATAGACTAAGCAGAAAAGTAACTGACAGTTGACAATTTGGCTTGTCACAACATGAAAAGAGTTAATATTTTATTTCAGCTATTTTTAAGTTAATAAATCGTATTCAGATCGATTTGCTGAGTGTAGACATATAAATAAAATAAAATAAGTAAAGCATGAAGTGTAAACATAGAAACAAATAAAGATGATTATAAAGAATCATGAATTAAAGTGTAAGTATAGCATGAACACTATAATATGCAGGAGCGGGTAGCTCGATATTGTGCCTCGCGCTCATTGTGCTGCCACCTAGGGCAGCTGCCCACCCGGAACTGGGAACAGTGGATTGGCACATGGAATCCCTAAAACGCCATATTTATAAGCGGAATGATAGTAGGTAGTAAGAGTTTTGGCAACGACGAGTCTACGATAGAATAAATTATTCATTTTGGGAATTGGGGTCATCGACCGCGATACGTCCGCTCGGCAGTATTATGAATTGTATCTCTGAGGGCAAGAAACATTAAGCTGAACATCTGACAAACAAGCTCATATATTATTTCTGTATCCAACATTAATTTTAGAAACAGGCTCCACGAGACCAGGTAATTAGCAATACCCATACCTTGAAGGTCAGATATGGAGATTGGTAGGTATATCTCATCTGTACTGGCAGCGACTCTTGGAGGGCGCCGGCCCCACATGACTGTACCTTCGAGCTCTGCCCAACAGGGCTGGCGCGAATAACCAGCGTCATTAATGATAGCAATCATACCTATCTTAGAGTAGGTAAAAAAAAATATCGGCCAGAAAAAGAAAACAAATATTCGGTTGCAAAATTGTCGAAAACCGAAAACGAAATCCGGTCGAATTCTAATAGCAGGCAAAACGCAAGTCAATAGAATGGAATACTCTTTATAATGTACAGTTCACCATAAATTCTTCAGATTAACATGTACAAATTTGAAACAATGTGCACTCTTATCGCCAAAGCGATATTTTAAAGACAACCTGTTTTTTTTTCTGGTCAGGAAATCATTGAATGACGTCTCCCGCTCTGGGTGGAGCGGAAGGGCGTGTCAGACTTTCATTGACTAAAACCCATCCGTGTTCCTTCAGTTGCCTATATGCCAGGACCACGGCATCTGATTCGAACAAATCTCGCGACCCTGGCAGTAAAAACAACCTTTGGATGGATTAATAGAGAAAAGGCGAGACATTATTCCTGGTAGTCGTAACACATTATTGCATGCAATAAATATACATAATTATTTGATCATCTTACATAATTAATAAGTCAGGTATCTATATAAATAAATCTATATATATAAAATTCAAAGTCCTGAGTGACTGACTGACTGATATATCAACGCACAGCCTAAACCGCTAGTCCTAGAGACATGAAATTTGGAGGGTGTGTTCTTTGTGAGGAGTAGATATCCTTTAAGAAAGAGTTTTTTGAAATTCTATTCTAAAGAGGGTGAAATGGGGGGTTGAAATGGTGAATTTTTCGACATCCACGTGGGCGAGCTGCGGGAAGAAGCTAGTATACAATAATAATCATAAAACAAACGATACGCACATAAAAATTACGTTTAAGTGGACAAAATTTACTAGTTTTACTCTTAAAGTGTAACTTGACGTTCCATCTTACGATAGATCGATGATGTCATTTATTAAGTTATGATCGCACAGTCAACAACGCAGAGGACACGTGTCACGCCTGTCAGGTGAAGTTGAAGTACTAACAAGACCAGACAAGTGTCGCTGAAGGCGCGGATCTAATTATAATTTTATAAGATTAGATAAGAAGTTTCGAGGACGCATCAGGGAGCACGTGTCAAGGCGAGAGACGCGCGAATCAGGCCGTGCACACACTGCGATGTGTTGTACCTTCTCTAGCTTTAGGAAAGTGAAGAGAGGAATTGTGTAAATCTGATTGGTTAAATTTAATAATCGATTTTTCATCAATAAAATATTTATTTATTTATAGTTAATTAGCACGGTACAATACTAATGACATTAATTAACATAGAAACAGAAATAAAACAAAATTATACAGATTCAGATTCAGATTTATTTATTTGCAAAAACAAGTGTAGATAATGTACATGGTATAGTATGGTTGTTACAAAGTGGCTGGTTGTGGCTCAACATGTTTGACCATGGCTGGTGTACAAATTTAGTCGAAAGACAATAAGATTAAAATAAAAAGAATAACAATAAAAATAGATTATTAACATTAAACAATATGATTAGATTAAAAAAATTAGCATGCGACACAAAATAAAATAATAATTTAAGTCAACTTCTCAAGATCGATTTATCATTTAAAAAATCATTCACACTGTAGTAGGCTTTTACTGTCAGTATTTTTTTAAATGTTTTCTTAAACTGGTCTGCATTTAATGACTTAACACACTTTGGGATATTATTATAAATTATTGGCGCTCTGCATACCACGCTTTTATACAGTAGCGCTGTCTTTGCTGGCTGCACACGAATTTTACTATTATCCCGGCGATTGCGAATTATAATGTCCGATATTCGAGGAAACAAATGAGGGTTATTTCTGACAAATAGGGCTATTTCCAAAATATAAAGTGACGGAAGTGTGAGTATTTTATGTTTTATAAAGAGAAGTTTACAGCTCTCTCTACTTTGGATACCGAACATGGCACGTAGGCATCGCTTTTGCATTATAAATGCCATATCTTTATTAGACGAGTTGCCCCAAAAGATAATGCCATATCTGAGGACAGATTCAACAAGTCCATAATAAGCCGATAGCAAAACATCAGTGTTGATGGATGGAGCAAGTTGGTACAAAGCATAATGATTGACTACTGATTTTTTTACATAGTTTGCCAATGTGTTCTTTCCAATTTAGTTTACTGTCAATAATTAAACCGAGAAAATGGGCATTAGATATTTCATTTATAATATTATTGTCATGAATCAAGTTTACATTTAACGGATTATGCAATCTTTGTCCAAAGTGCATGATATTTGTTTTTGATAAATTTATTTTTAAATTATTATTATTGAGCCATGATATTATAGATGTCAGTGAATTATTTATGTCAAATTTATAATTATTAATGTCCTTACATGCAATTGAAACTGTACTGTCATCAGCAAATAATGTCATAGGTTGAGTCGTTGCCTTTGGCAAGTCGTTGATATAAATAGTAAACAACGGCGGCCCTAGCACACTACCTTGGGGAACACCGTATGTGACATATTTCCTTACTGAGCTGAATGTTTCTTCTTTTTTTGTTTTGGGATTCACTCTAGTTATTACTGTTATCTGTTGTCGATTTGTTAAGTAGGATCGAATTAAATCTAAAACGTTACCTCTTATGCCATATGCGTCAAGTTTACTGATTAGTATATTATGATCTACATAATCAAAAGCCTGTGACATGTCGCAAAAAATAGCACAAACTGGAACTGTTTTGTCAACATGGCAGATAACACCTTGGATGAATTCATAAATGGCCATATTTGTGGTTTTATTTTGTCGAAAGCCCTTTTGTTCATTGCACAAAATTTTATTTTTTCAAGATATGAATTAAGCTTACCATAAATATATTTTTCGAAAACTTTAGAAAATATTGATAAAAGTGCAATAGGCCTATAATTTACCATTAATTGTTTACTTTCTTTTTTGTATAAGGGTTTTATAAGTGATAGCTTAAGATCTTGTGGAAATATTCCAGTTGTTATCGACAAGTTCATAATATGACTCAGGTGGTGGCATATATCCTGATTTACTGCTTTAATTATTTTAGTACAGAAACCATCGTATCCTACACTATTAGTATTTTTAAGGTTGCTTATAATTTTATTGATCTGGTAGGGTGAACTTGGTGCAAGAAACATTGAATTTAATTGATGATTAATTGAAGAAGTTACATTTTTCCCGGCACCCGGAAGGGGTGTGACCTTTTCAATAAAATAATTATTAAATGCGTTTGCTATTTCTGTTGGATTGTTAAGGACGTTATTTTCATCAACTTTTATGTTATCAATCGATTCTTTTGGGGTGTTAAGTCTTGTTTTGTTTATAATCCGCCACGCTGTTTTAGTTTTATTATGAGAAGTTATTATTTTATGATTATTTTGCGCACGTTTTGTCAGTTTTATATTTTTTTTAAATAACTGGCAATAATTTAAATATTTTACTTTGTTGACGTTTGTTGAATTTAATCTGAATTTCAATAGCAAATCCTTTTTTTTTCGACTGCAAATTTTTACACCACGTGATACCCATTTTGGTTTATGAATGACTTTTATCAAAAATAATTGTGTTTGTGGAAAACAAAGGTCGTAAAACAGTTTAAAATCAGCTATAAAGTGTTGATAAGCCGTGTTTGGGTCATCAGTGAGATACATATCTGAGAAAGATAAGCTTTTCATACACAATTTAAATTTCTCAATATTTTCAACGCTATAATCACGTTTTAATGTACGCCAATAATGCAGAGTCAGAATTTGTTTTACAGGAACCCTAATTAATTGGGCGGTATGGTCCGACAGACCTAATTCCAAAATTTCTGATTTACAAGGCTTTTTAAAGTTATGTGCAAAATTATCAATACAAGTTTGACTTGCGAATCTCGTCGGTTCATGTAAAGCTAATTTTAAATTATAATTTAACAGTAAACATTAAAAATCCAAAGTTACATTATTGCGTTTTAGAACATCATTCTATATTAAAATCACCAGTAATTATAACATTTTTACACTTCAATTTGTCAACATAAGTCAGAAGGTTTTCCAGTTTATGGAAGAACGTATACAAGTTATTTTGCTTAGGTACTCTATATATACAAACAATAATAATTTTATAGTCAATAAGTTCAATCGCACAACCTTCAAGTATACAGTCAAGACAAAAATTGCGAATTTCTGGAATTTCCCTGAATTTATGTTCTTTTTTAATTAAAATACATGTTCCTCCTCTTTTACTATTTTTTCTACTGTAAAATGAAGCTAAATTGTAATTTGGTATATATAAATTTGATTCAAATTCAGCCAACATAAAGTGCTCAGTAATACATAATGACGTCCACACATTTGTTACTGTCTGCAAGTTCTTCTAAGTTAACACATAATGCCTCAGATTTGTTAATTAAACCTGCAATATTCTGATGCAATACATATATTTCTCAGAGAAAAAACTGGTTGGCTGTTTCTTTTTCAGTGATTACAGGAGATTTTTCGATAATGTAAGGTTCATTATGTATTTTACTATTATTCATTGTTACGTCAAACTGACCAAATGAGCACAAATCAACTAAAATATTATTCATAATGCCGTCGTATATACGTTTCATTCCCTGTATTTTGATTTTGCCTGTTGTGTTGGAGAACATATCTAGTGATAGCTCACTGTTGCTGTCACATAGGTAGGCATAGCCATTATTTTGTACGTCGAGACAAAGCAAATTATTGAACATGTCCACTTTAAAATTGTAAATAGGTGCTCCTGTTATAAACGTCGGTAAACAGATAACGTTATTGGTGTGGGCCACCTTCTGTAACGATTCTCTTATCATTTTTATCATGTTTATGTAATTTGTCTCAGATTTTATGTCATTTTCTCCAATGAAAATGATATAAATGATGAAGATGAAGTTCTTCAATGTGTTTTCTATGTTGTATAAGTGATCCTTTGTAGTTCCATTCGGTATAAAATAATGGCAATAATCTAAGTAATCGGAGAAGACGTCTTCAATAAAAGATAGGTGCCCTGGGGGTTTGGTGCCACTGCTTAGAATACATAATTTACTCTTTCGTTTACTCTTTGCAATGATTTTTGCCAACTCCTTTTTACTATGTTGAGGCTTGATACTGCTGATGGATATAGAGGAATGTACTTCTTTTAAATTGTCAGCTGTCTGCGTATGGGCGTGGCAAGAGGTTTGAGTCCCTTTTTCTAGCATGATCGTTGAACTTAGGTGATTACAATCACCAGATGGTTTAGCTGGATCATTGTTTACATTAACGTTTATTGAACTCGTCTCATTTTCGTTATGAATCCGTATTTTCGTTCCACGAACTGATTTCGGTGTCCTGCTTTTTCTTTCAGGCGATAAGCACATTTGTTTATATGCATTGATAGTTTTTATGGATTTTTGAAGATCAAATTTGAGACGAAAGTTTTCGCTACTTAGATTCTCTATTTCTAGATGAGCGGTCTGTAGTTGCGACGTGAGTAAATTGATCTGTTCACTCAAATCATTTATTTCCCCACTATTGTCATGCAAGCTGTCTGGTACACTCATCATTGTAGCGTCGAATATGTTTTTGTTGCTGGTACTTGTCAAGCTGGTAAGATCATTTAACGAACTTGTACGACAGATCTTTCGAAAGGTAATGTTATTATTGTCTTGGTCCATTTTTATACAAATGTACCGTCACAGTAGCGCCCTCTGTTGAGTTCTTCTAATAACTCCGCACGAATATTTCTCAATGTCAAGTGTCTTAAAATTTTTTCGTTTTAAGAAATCATACAAAAAGACAATCCAATGTTGAGGATCGAACTTGCGGCACGTTGTTCAGAAGCTTTGTTAATCGGCTCATAGGGCCACTCGGCCACGACGCACTTAGTTAAGGCGTTTAAAATTGTGGTATAGTTTCTAGGCAGTTTTGATTTCAAATAAAGTAAAGTCCAAAGGTCATTTTCTTTGTTTGATTTAATCACTGGTACTTTTTTTCTTTTATGTTTCTTTTTATCACTTATTTTACACTTTTAGCGCGTATAAGTTGATTTTTTATTGAAATGTACACATTGAACACAATAATTTTGATTGTAGCACTTGATAGATTTGTAGGATGGAGTTTATGAGAGAAAAATATATTCTTTATTTTGATGTTCACTGCAGTATTTAAGGTTTTTTATCACTTCTACATATACACAACACAGTTTAGTTTGTTATCGTTTAATTTTACGTGAGATTGTGCGGTTTTACTATTTTTAAACATTTAATAATACGGAGCACAAAGTTGCCGTGGCGGTAGATGGCGTAAATTTTTTTATACAACTAACAATCTTCTTTCTAACATGGAACAGTGGATACCCTGGCATACTCTTTCTCACAGAACATCAGAAATACGCGTTATATAATATAATATGGTGCGTTATCCTTATCATCTTTACCTAATTTCTCTATTATTTGCTTGCAATTAACATTTGACATTTCATTATTTCACTGTTAAAAAGTTAGCTATCCCAGGATGCCTGACAGAACGAACGCTGGTGACAAATCGAGTCTATGTTGCATAGAAAATATGTGTGAAAGTATGCATTGTAGGAATATGGCATAATATAAAAGAAAATATAGATTAAAATGATCTAACAGCGTCACGAGTGCGTGGGGACGCTGTTGCCAGCAGCCTGACTGACACGTGTATTACATGTTTAGTAACGAAAATAACATTATGAGCGATAAGATAACGTTAACAAACTCCTGTCTCCTTAAATTGTATCATCCTCGCACTGGAACTGTCTCTGAAAAATGGAAATTTAATTATAAAGAATTGAAATAAATAAATAAATACTTTTAATTAACAGGTCTCCGTAGAGCTTTATATTAAATAAACGTTTTGTTTGTTAATACTGTTGGATGTTAGAATTTGTATCCCTACAATTTAATGTGCGATTTTAAAATTTCTATCGTGAAAGCATTTTAGTGTTAACAAGAGCGAGCGAGGTATGGACATATTTTATAGACGCTTTTACTTCCGCCACGATAACTTTATACTGTGCACGTACCTACTCCACACATTTCAGGGACGCGGTCGTAGACGTCTTCGACAATATCGTTACGTTACAAATCATAATCGTTACGTTACAAATCATAGTCTCAGCCATTTGTATTTACCGGCAGAATTAATCAAGACCATTGTTGTACCCATCGTGAAGAACAGAACAGGAGATATCTCGGACATAAGCAACTATCGCCCGATCTCGCTTGCTACTGTTGCAGCTAAGGTGTTGGACAGTATGCTTATTCAAAACTGTATCATTAATAATCACAAAGTTATAAGCTTGATAAGTTACCTGGTTGTCCACGCAAAAACATATGCAGATCACCACAAACAGCTAGTGTACGTACCATCTCCGTGTAATGGACGTTTGAATACGAGAAAGACATGATAATTTTAAAATCGAAACAAAACACTAAGGCCCGCGACTTGGAAGCGTAATTAAATATTTTTGGTACAAAATATAACATGGTGTAAAAATTATTGGAATCGATTCAGTTACTGATTCTGAACAAACTATATTCAGGTTTCGCATATATATCTTCTATATATATAAATAATATTTAATTATAATTAAAGAATAAAAATATAATGATAAAATTTTTAATTATAATAATTTTTATAATTCCATTTTGTTTTATAAAAAATATATTTTGAATGGTTCAAATAATATTATTTTTATTGATATTTTTTTTTATAAATTTAAGAATAAGATTAAATTTATTTTGTAATATAAGATATATAATATCATGTGATATTATATCTTATGGGTTAATTATATTAAGAATTTGAATTTCTGTTTTAATGATTATAGCTAGAGAAAGATTATATAAAACAATTTTTTTTTAAACTGTTTTTTATTTAATGTTATTTTTTTGTTAATTATATTATATTTAACTTTTAGAGTAATAAATATATTTATATTTTATTTATTTTTTGAGGGTAGTTTAATTCCTACTCTATTATTGATTATTGTTTGAGGTTATCAACCTGAACGAATTCAGGCTGGGATATATTTATTATGTTATACTTTATTCGCTTCTTTACCTTTATTAATAGGTATTTTTTATGTATTTAATGAAATAAATTGTATAATAATATATTTCTTTAAATTTTTAAATGTAAATATATATTTATTATATTTTTCAATAATTATAGCTTTTTTAGTAAAGATGCCTATATATTTTGTTCATTTATGATTGCCTAAGGCTCATGTTGAAGCTCCTGTTTCAGGTTCTATGATTTTAGCTGGTATTATATTAAAATTAGGGGGTTATGGTTTATTACGTTTGTTAATTTTTTTACAGGAAATTAATTTAAAATTAAATTATATTAGAATTGTTATTAGATTAATTGGTGGGTTTTATATTAGATTAAAATGTTTTTGTCAGATTGATATTAAATCATTAATTGCTTACTCTTCTGTTGCTCATATAAGAATTGTTATTAGAGGAATTATGGTTTTAAATTATTGAGGATTTATTGGATCTTATATTTTAATAATTGGTCATGGTTTATGTTCATCTGGAATATTTTGTTTAGCTAATATTAGATATGAGCGTTTACATAGTCGAAGATTGTATATTAATAAAGGTATAATAAATTTTATACCTTTGATAAGATTATGATGATTTTTATTAATATCTTCAAATATAGCAGCTCCTCCAAGATTAAATCTTATAGGAGAAATTAGTTTAATTAATAGATTAATAAGATGATCTTGAATTTCTATATTAATATTAATTTCTTTTTTTAGAGCTGGCTATAGATTATATTTGTATTCTTTTGTTCAACATGGTAAATATTATTCAGGAATTTATAGTTATTATACAGGTGTTTCTCGGGAGTATTTAATATTAATATTACATTGATTACCTTTAAATATTTTAATTTTAAAAATTGATTGTGTAATAATTTGATTTTATTTAAATAATTTAAAAAAAAAATATTGATTTGTGGTGTCAAAAATATGAAAATTCATTTTAAATTATTAATAATATAAAATATTCAATTTGTTTTATTTCATTTATTTTTTTATTATTATTAAGAATAATATTTTTTTTTATAATTTATTTTATTATAAATAATTTAGTTATTTTAATAGAATGAGAAATTATTTCTTTTAATTCTATAACAATTATTATATCTATTTTATTTGATTGAATATCTTAATTATTTATAATGTTTGTTTTTTTAATTTCTTCTGTTGTTATCTATTATAGAAAAAGATATATAAGATCTGAATTAAATTTAATTCGATTTATTATTTTAGTTTTAATATTCGTTTTTTCAATAATATTATTAATTATTAGCCCTAATATTATTAGAATTTTATTAGGGTGAGATGGTTTAAGGTTAGTTTCTTATAGTTTAGTAATCTATTATCAAAATTTAAAATCTTTTAATGCAGGCATATTAACAGCATTAAAAAATCGTATTGGGGATGTTTTAATTTTAATATCAATTTCTTGAATAATAAATTATGGTAGTTGAAATTATATTTTTTATTTAGAATTTATAAAAAATGATTGGGAAATGAAAATAATTGGTAGATTAATTATTTTAGCTGCTATAACAAAAAGTGCTCAAATTCCTTTTAGATCTTGATTACCTGCTGCTATGGCAGCTCCTACTCCAGTTTCTGCTTTAGTTCATTCTTCTACTTTAGTTACAGCTGGAGTATATTTATTAATTCGTTTTAATATATTATTGTTAGATATGTTTTTTTTAAATTATTATTATTATTATCAGGATTAACAATATTTATAGCTGGAATTTCTGCTAATTATGAGTTTGATTAAAAAAAAAATATTGCTTTATCAACTTTAAGACAATTAGGATTAATAATAAGAATTTTAAGTATAGGTTTACCTGATTTAGCTTTCTTTCATTTATTAACTCATGCTATATTTAAAGCTTTATTGTTTATATGTGCTGGGGTAATTATTCATATAATAAATGATATGATGATTGTTTTATAGGTGGTGTCTTAAAAGATAGACATATGCTCTCGCGGATTTTTTTTAGAACTTTTTAAAAGAAATAATTTCGTCATACATGATTTTTGCGTTACTTTAACCGTTTACGCAGCGCACGCAACGGAAACTCTCAAAAGGAATAAATTTTCCCCGTTTTTGCAACATTTTTCATTACTGCTCCGCTCCTCTTAGTTGTAGCGTAATGTTATATAGCTTGTAACTTTTTTCGATAAATAGGCTACTCAACACAAAAAGAATTTTTCAATTCGGATCAGTAGTTCCTGAGGTTAGCGCGTTCAATCAAACAAACAAACAAACAAACTCTTCAGCTTTATAATATTAATATTATATATTATAGTATAGAAGTATAGATAAGGTCACGCTAAGACCCTTAGGAGCCGAGCACAAAGAAAAACGTCACGCACACAAAGAACTCGCACGGGCAGGCGATTCGATGCGACGGGATGGGTTGGGGGAGCAGGAAATTTTACGTGGACGAAGTCGCGGGCAGAAGCTAGTAAAAAATAATATTTAACAGGGTATGATTTAAGCTGTCGCCAATTTAACTAGTTTTGTGTTTCTTAAATAATAGGCTTTGCCTGCAAAATAGTAGATTTGTCACCAAAATGTAGTCACCAAACAATATAAAATCAATTCCACAATAAATTACCTAAAATCACGGAGATATGGGGTCAAGTACCAAATAAGTGTTTTGTATGTATTATAATAGGTTTGTCCTCATAGTATTTAAGCAAACTAATTTAAAGAGATCACCAATAAATCATATATTATGTCCCTAGAAAATTTCATGAAGTTCCAAAAATGTGTTTGATAATTCATAAAACGTGTAAAACGTGCCTCGTTTTCTAAAAACTAGATACATACGTACTCTTTAATAAACCAGTGACAGTTATGTGCAAAAATATAGTGAAAAAACGCATAAATACTAACTATAACAACAATTTAAAACTCAAACCGTCCATGCAAATTCAAAAACAAAGTGTCATTTTGGACTTTGACCTCATTACTAACGAACATCAGTTAATAAAAACATTCCAAGTCACCTACCTATTGTATGTTCGGTGTGAACAGTAATCACTAATTTGAACCTATTTACTAGAGTTGAATTAGCTCTATGAAGTAACAACCTGCCTCTACCGAGATAATGTGGAGTCTTGAGTTCAAATCCGAGACCGGGTGAAATCTACTTTATACATCTTTTTAAACATTATTATTTTATTTTTTTATTGCTCTTTTCTAAGTTCGAATAACTTTCACTGACAATCTGCAAAGTATCAATGAACTCAGCGGTTAAGTTGTGTGCGTCTCATACGGTGAAGCGCTGATAAGAACGGATATACCTGTGAGAAAAAGTTAAACGGAGGTCAAGTTATAACTGACGGAAAGCCGCTTTGCATCATACTGTCGATTGTAACCATTTTGTCTTGAGCCGCGTGCCACTAAAGCTCGGCGAGTCCTAGCCTACTAAAAAACGTTAGGCGCCTTATATCTTAAAACATAAAATGCCTCTTGAACGCTCGCCGCCGCCGCCGCCGCCTACCCCGACAGCGCAGCCTACAACGCCACTTTTTAGTACTCCGCAGCCTCTGTTTTGCACACCCCACAGTTCCTCTGAACCAGCTCTTAACCTAAATCTCATGGACTCGCCTACCGAAAACCTCTACCCTGCTATAACCATCCGAAACGTGAAGCGTAAACGTCAATATAAGGATGAGGAACAGACTGTCCACCTTTATGTCCGAAATTAAGGAATTATTTCATGAACTAAAAAAACAGCAGGAGGAGAGGTATGATAAGCTCTGTTCATTAATAAATCAGGTTCGCGACACTGTCGATAATATGGCTGCCAACTTCAATGAACTAACATCGCGAGTTGAGTTATTGGAAACCGAACGTAAAGACAACTTGTCCTACATTCACAACCTAGAAGCAAAACTGGAACATTTAGAACAGAGCTCCAGGTCAACCTGCCTAGAGATACGAAACGTTCCGGTTTCTAAATCTGAAACAAAGATTTCCCTCCTAAAAACTGTAACTGAAACGGGCAATCTGATCAACCTGTCAATCCAACCTTATGAAATAAAATATATCTATCGTATTCAAACTAAAGACCCGGCGAACAAAACTATCATAGTTGACTTTACCACAGTCTTTCGCAAAGAAGACTTCTTAGAAAAGTTCCGCAAACACAACAGGGACAGATATAAGTTAACAACCGAGCACCTCAAAATCAGTGGCCCTGCCAAGCCTATCTTTGTCTCTGAAAACCTAATCTCAAGAAAAAAGCGACTATTTTTCCTGGCCCGTGATGCAGCAAAGTCGAATAATTACAAATTCTGCTGGATAAAACACGGCAAAATCTTCGTGCGAGAGAAAGAGGGTAGCAAACATTTTGAAGTTAGGAACGAGAACGACCTCTCGGCTATTGTCAATCCCAAAGCGTGACTAAACCTCAAATTGTCAATTACCAAATTCCCGATTGTTGTTTTTTTCCGGTTCTTACCCCAAATGTTTTATTTCTGCTTGTATTACTTCATGTTATGTTCCTTATTTTTGATCATAATTAGTTCTACTGATTATTTCTCTCAGACACCTTCACTACTCAACACACATATACACACCACACAATCCATTACACTCTATTACATAAACCACAAATTCCTGAAATTAACTTATAATTCTTCTTTTAATAGTCAAGTACTCAATATAGTTGCATATTATGCTAATACTTCTCGTGAGTCAGGTATCATTATCTCTACTCAGTGCCCGATTATTGTACCAAATTTTGCCCAACAAATAAAAAATGGATGACCTAAACATAATTAACTCAGAAATTGAGAAAATTTCTGTTTCGGAATGTTTTATCTGCTCCCCGGAGGCCAGTTGTGATTATCTGCGCCAACCAGAATGCACCCTTAAAATACGAAGCATCAATTGTAATTTTGACAAGTTATTGTTATTAATAGGTAGACTAAATTACACACTAGACGTTATCATCCTGTCCGAATGTTGGCTTAGCAAATGCCCAAACTCTCCTTCTCTAACTGGTTTTAATGCCTATTCTTCTTCGTTCACAAACCAAAATGATGGAGTTATTGCCTACGTCAGAAGTGATCTTCAGTGTTCTTTTGAAACTCCTCCACTCAGCGATGCAAATTGCTTGGTAATAAAATTCTCGGACAAAACTGCAGTTATCGCTGTATATCGTTCTCCTTCGTTCAAAGACCTCACTCCATTTTTCAGTAGTCTAGATATATTGTTACAACAGTTGGGTAAATTTGAGACTATTGCTCTGGTGGGAGATCTTAACATAAACATTGCTCCGGCTACCTTGGACCCAAACGCAGACGAATATCTAAATATTGCAGCATCACACGCTATGCTTCCCGCGCATACCCTACCCACTAGACTCTCAAATTGCCTCGAACACGTCATACTGAAAACTAGACATACTGCAACCTCATTAGTCCTAGACTGTGAGCTAACAGACCATGCTCCGGTTCTCCTATTCTGCAATCCGGACATGTTAGTAACTGCATCGAAGCGTTTATTCACTAAAATTGACATAATAAAAGTTAAAAATGACATTGAAAAATCAGATCTGTCACATATACTCCAAATAACAAATCCTAACGCTGCTGAAACGCTTGTGTCTATTAGGGTGGAGCGAAAAAAATTTTTTTGGTTGTGAGTGATCTAATAGTGAAAAATGTATGCCTTTTAGACTTAAATTAATCCATGCAAAATATTATTTGATTTGATTAACAGTAACAGCCTCCGCAACGTCATTGAATTTTTGAAAAAAGAAAGATTTTAGATTCCAGTTTGACGACATGTAAATGTGTGAAATTTTAATAAACTGACCGATTTTATTCCCAAACATTATTGCAGTTACAGTTTATTTTCGAAACATAACAAAAAGACTGCATAAACTTATGTTTATAATTTAAAATAAGAAAGTGAGGGCGCGCGGGAGGGTACGTAGTACCTAACTTTGGTTCAGCGAAAGGAATATAAACTGCGATGATAGAGTTCCTGTCACATGATGGAATTTCACAACATCATCTTATGGTAATCGGTTGGGATGGTACCAATGTGAATACTGGCAAGTATCCAGTGGGTAATTTGTTTACTCCACATGAGTGAACTTCATTTGAGATACTTCGAAGGTTTGCGAAAATAAGGACGATATCACAATTCTGTCAAATTGAATCATGTACGCCAAACGACGATAAATCTATGATAATATCAAAAACAGAGATGCAACGCCGATTTGGAATCAACGTTCGTTATTTCGCCGTTTCGAAATCGTTCGTTGCATCTCTGTTCACGACAAAATATCAAAGATTAATGATCGTTTGGTATACAGTATTCAATTTGACAGAATTTTAAATTATATCCTTATTCTCGCAAACCAGCGACTTGTTTTTTCATCTTGACTGAGGTACTTTGTGGCCTAAGTCTTACACTGGAACATTGGGGAAAGCAATTGGGACTTGCGAAAATTACCTGTTAAAAAATAATCTGCGCATTGAAGGATAACAGAACCTGCACAAGATTGTCTCAGCGGTAGTTTCAGGCGATTTCCCAGAAGATCTAGCAATCAGATCTCCAGGCAAAATGTCACTTGCCTGTTGGCTCACACGTGCCAAATTACTACTACGATTGTATGTTACAACAGAGACACTATCAAAAAACTTGACAACTTTATCTACATTTGTAGTAAAAGTTTACGCACCATCTTGGTTCTATATAAAAAATATACCATCATGCAAAGATGGCACGCAACATCTTTTTAACATGATTAAAGCCTTCAGAGGACATAAAGGTTTTTGATCCTATCATTCAACGCAATAGCTATTTTGCACATCCCGAGAGCATTCTCCTTGCAATGATAATAGATGACAGGAAGCACATTTGAGAACTGGCAGCTCGGCGCATATTAAAGGCACGCAAGATGCCTCAACCTTCACCACCTATAATGTTTGAAGTGCCGTCTATAAATTTCAATGCTTCGACATATATTGGATTAATAAATTGGCAGGAAATAATAACTGAACCACCGATTACGAAAAACTTGTCTGACTAAGAAATTCAGTCTATCGTTCAATCAAGTGATGAGGATGAAGTGTTGTTCATGGGGCTTCCATGCCATACTTAAACTGTTAAACGGGCTATAAAAGTAACCACGGAAGCTGCAACTTCTCAAAGTACAAAAAGTCACGACTGGGTGCAATAAAAGCCAAAATGGAATCACGGAACGTAATGCCAAAATTTGAGACTAAAAGAGATTTTCGTGCAAATTAATTGTATTTTTTAATAATAGTTTTTTTTTTTAAATTTCGTGTTTTTCTGAAAAATTAACATGTGAATTATATATTTTGAATTATTTATTCACCCATTTACCGTTAAATTACGTTTAATATTTGGTCTATCTGTACTAGACTATTTTCATTTAAAATTAAAATTTTGAGGTCAGTGCGGAGGCAGAAGATAGTGATCAAATTGATTGAAAAAATGTATTTATTTCAACTTTAATATAAGGCACCAATCCCCCTCTATTACAAGAAAAAATCCCGCAAAAATTTTTTTTTCATACTTTCATGCTCCACCCTAGTGTCTATCCTATCTTCGTCCATTACTCGGCATACCACCCCCTCAGTTATATCAAGTAGAAAACGCATAATCAAGCCTTGGATTACACCTGGTCTTCTAAAATGCATCCGTCATAGAGACAAACTCAATAAAACATTCAAGAAACACCCAGATAATGATACCCATAAAACTGTATTTCTTCGTTATCGTAATTATTGTAATAATTTATTAAAAAAACTAAAATGTGACTATGAAAAATTAGAATTTCAGAAAGCTAAAAAAAATCCAAAGGCAACCTGGAAGCTTATCAAACAAATATCCCATTTGGACAAGGGTAAATCCGCTTCCTCTGAACTGTTAAAGTGTGGCGACGATCCTGTTCATTCTCTCAATTTGATCAACCACTTCTACGCTACTGTAGGCAGCAATCTGGCTTCTAAACTTCCATTGTCTCCTCCTTCTGACCGAGTTGACCCTTACCACTCACCCTTAGAGTCTATGGCATTGTATGATGTGGACGATGGTGAAATGAAAGCATTATACTAAACCTTAAAGACAAATGTGCTGTTGGATATGACGGTATATCATCTTCAGTCATTAAGGCCACCAAAGACACTATCATTCCAATACTTGTTCACATATTTAATTTGTGCCTATGTTTGGGAACATTTCCTGATGTCTTTAAAACTGCCATAGTACATCCCATATTCAAAGGAGGAGATAAGTGCGTTGTTTCTAATTACAGGCCCATATCCATACTTACGACCCTTTCCAAAATCTTCGAAAAAGTCATCAACGCGAGACTGGTAAAGTTCCTAGCCAAATTTAATATCTTGGCTGACAATCAATTTCGGTTCAGAGCAGGAAAATCTACCGAGGATGCTACCTTAGAACTTACAAATTCAATAGTCGAGCAACTCAATAATAAACAAAAAGCTATTGGCGTCTTCCTTGATTTATCGAAGGCATTCAATACTGTATCTGTCCATAAACTAATACACAAGCTGGAACAAATTGGCGTACGAGGAAATGCCCTCGAAATCTTTCGCAGCTACTTGACGGGGCGGAAACAAGTTGTCAAAGTCGAAAATTTTATAAGTACTCCGGAAGACATGACATTTGGTGTGCCTCAGGGTAGCGTCCTAGGGCCCACTCTTTTCCTTATATATGTTAACGATCTGTGCCAACTATCCCTTCCATTCACAAGAATCATTGCTTACGCGGATGACACAGCCCTCATTACACACGGTAAGGACTGGCCTGACACTCGTGAGAGGGCGGAGACCACCCTGAGTTTAGTCATGAATTGGTTAACCTCAAATTTACTTACACTAAACATCACAAAGACAAAGTTCATCCCCTTCACACCTGGAATTCTTACTCAACCACCGATGTCATTTCAGATAAAGAGCCATGTTTGTTCTCCTACTGTGGCCACTACATCCTGTAACTGTGCCCAGATAGAACGTACCGACAACATTAAATATCTTGGAGTTATCGTGGACAATTGTCTGACGTGGAAAAAACAGATTGACTCAATGGTGATCCGTGCAAGAAGACTTATATACGTGTTTAAAAAACTCAGGGCCGTTGTCGACTTCCGATGTCTAATGTTGATTTACCTTGCACTCGTTCAGTCAGTCTACTGCATTACAGTATGGGGAGGTACCCACAAGACTACCTTTCTGCGTCTGGAGAGAGCACAAAGAGCAGTGCTAAAAGTACTGGCAAACAAACCTCTGAGATTCCCAACATCTGAACTCTATTCGCTTTGCTACGTCCTTACTGTAAGACAGTAATTTATACTTCAAACTATTGTAAAGAAGCACGAACTCACGAAGTTCGACCCTCAGTACCTTTCAAAGAAGCGACGCCGGCCGCGCGGATCATGTTGTGATGACGTCACGAGCTACGATCGCCCGCCACCCGCCTTACAGCTTTGCTATTATTTGCGGAGTTTAATCGTTGTTTCTTGTTTATTTATGTTTTATAGATATTGGTAGATAGGAAACATGGAAGTCGGATTTACCCAAGGCCCAGTCGGACAATCTCGCGAAGATTGATTCGTTTATGGTTGAAGAGTTAAAAAAAAAAACAATTTATTCCAGTGCACAGGTAGGTATGTACTATGTTTTAGAATGTTTTGATTTGGCAGGTAGGTACCTTTTTCGTGTTTCTACAATGTGTAGGCACCTCTCTACCTATTTTAAATAGGGGACTATATTTTTTGTCACCAAAAATATTTGTCATCAAGTTATATCACCTAATAAATAGATCTATCGCCACGAAATATTTTCGTTCTCAGATAAACAAAGAGTGTTCCCAGGTATGAATTATCAAATTATTGTTAATATGATGTGTAAAATATGAGATGGATTACCAATAAAATTGTAGTGCATTACATGCATATAAACTTCGTTCTTATAATAATAGCTTTGTGCTCAGAATGGTAGATCTGTCACCAAACAAATCGATTAATCAATCCCTTACTGCGACTCCTTTTAATTTGTTATTTTGTCACCAATACAGTAGTTACATTTTATTTCATTCAGTTATTAAAATAATGTATTCGTAACCAATTTAATACATCAGTTTATAATTTTAATGAAAATATGTTCAAAGGGGGCGGAGACAAATTGGCGCGCTTTCCGGCGCGCCCTTCAAAAGCCAAACTAGCGCTGATTATTCAGTCATTATTATTTTTAACAATAAATATTGATTATTTTGACTTTAATTAAGTGTTTTATTTACTATTCTGCTAGAAATTTAATTTAAATATATTTATACTACCTGTGGAAATTAAGACCCTTGGGGGAGGCACATGGCCAGTTAAGTAGTAGACTCTTTTGGTTGAAAGGATGATGACGACAACCCTACATTATAAATAAAAAAATAAAATAAATGTTTATTTGGAACAAGTTAGAGGACACAGATTTACAAAGAGAAACGAAGATAGCTGCAAAAGTTAAAAGCTGTGGCGCAGCTATCAACGCCCAGGTCAAAAACATGGTGCAATTGCTCCAGACAAATAATTAGAAGAAAGAAATAACTTAAAAAATAAAATTAAATTAAAGTTAAGGGTTATTTAAATTTTACTAACTATGTGTCAGTGTGTAGTGGTTGTTGAGTAGTATGTGAGTAGTGAGTGTCAGGGTGAGTGAGGGGGGGGGGTATGTGTTTTTGTGACAAGTATGTATATGTAATATGTTATGTTACGTAGGACAAGGATTTTAGCATTTCTGACAGTTTTCTTTTTAGTAAATTTCTTGTTAGTGGATAGATTTTTATCTTTTTTTTATATTATTGTACAGTTTAGGGCTAATGTAGTTAAAGTGGCGCCTTACTAGTGCCAATCTGGAGAATAATGTCTTGCAGACAAATTCGGAGCCGCGGCGTGCGTTTTAAAACTCCGTTTCTGAAAACTTTAATATCTCCGTAATTTCTCGATGGATTTGAGTGATTCAAAAAGAAATGAATTCAGATATTTATATTGTATTCGATGTAGTATTCAAAATTGCTATATCCTTTTGTCAAATTGATCCTCATTGGCAAAACATCCATGTCTGTGTTTTATATAGCCTTCAAACGACATGCAGTTAGAGTACCTGCTGTAAATGGTAACACTTTTACATAATAGATTATGGTAATTTAATGTATGGTTAATTCATCAGAATAATTGTTCACGTTCACAGTTTGCAAGTAATTACTTCAGTGAAACAAGACGCTATTATTTATTGTGAACGATAATTTGTTTGTGCTCAAAGTTTGTGAGCCTCGAATACTTATTAAAATCAAACTGCGTGAGCGCAGTGTATTGATTATTTAGATGTTCCATGTTATATGATTAACTTAAAACAGCCTATGTGATTCTTGTAACATACTTAGCACTTCTCTGTCTTGATGGAGGGTTATATTATAATTTGAAACTGTAAGGACAGCCTATCTATGAAAGATTTAACAAAACTATTTAGAATGGCTAAAGAAATCATCAAGTCCGCGAGGTAATGGCGCTGTATGCCGAGGTACAGGTTTTTTCCGTAGTTCGACTGTTGACAAACCCGTGTTTTATTATTTTTATTGTGGCCTCCATTTTTAAAAAAATATAAAATGGTAGTTTCGCCGTTAATATTTGTATCATATCTCACCCCAAGAAGAATAGGTACCTAGGCTTAGGCAGGCCTTTTAGATAAGAGTAAAACCATGACTAAATTTTTAATTTTTATGAAAAATGGATAATCTGATTAAACAACTTCTTTATCAATGAACCAGTCAAAGCCTAAAGTTTTGAGAGCCAACTGAACTGCTTATTCGTAGATAATCTCGTTCATCGTCGTGTCTAGACGAACGTTTGTGGTGTAATGGTGTCACATGTTATATGATGTAACACAATACGTGCGAGCACTGCGTGATGAAGCGGCTTTACATGGCGCCGACACTTCAATAATGAAATAAATTTAACATTCAGCGCTGCTGTCATAAAAACAAAATAGTACTCTGTGATAAAAACTGAATTAACTACGTCAAAGAGAATATTCCATAAACCATTGAGTTAATCCGTGTCGTTGTGTGTCATCGACAAGACTCTTTGAAGCTTAAAGTTATTTATATTTATCGAGGCCAAAAGTCATTATTATAACTCTTTCTTGTGACTGTTTTGATATAAATAACGGAGACGAGGGAAGCGTTATTCGCAACAAACAATTTTGTGAACAGATGCATGATGTCCATTTAAAATGCTGTCGTGTTATTAGGTTTCCGTTGCCAACTGGCAAAAAACGGAACCCTTATAGATTCGTCATGTCTGTCTGTCTGTCTGTATGTCTGTCCGTCCGTCCGTATGTCACAGCCACTTTTCTCCGAAACTATAAGAGCTACGCTGTTGAGACTTGGTAAGTAGATGTATTCTGTGAACCACATCAAGATTTTTACACTAAAATAGAAAAAAAAAATAACAAATTTTGGGGTTCCCCATACTTAGAACTGAAACTCAAAATTTTTTTTTCATCCTACCCATACGTTTGGGCTATTTATGAATAGGTCTTCAAAAATGGTATTGAGGTTTCTAATATCATTTTTTTCTAAACTGAATAGTTTGCGCGAGAGACGCTTCCAAAGTGGTAAAATGTGTGTGTGTGTCCCCGTAACTTCTAAAATAAGAGAATGATAATACTCAAAAAATATATGATATACATAACCATGTAAACTTCCACCGCAAATTAGTTTGAACGAGATCCAGTAAGTAGTTTTTTTTTTAATACGTCATAAATCGTAAACCGCACTTTACCTTTCATTATTTTAATCAACTCAAATATAAAAATTAAAAAAAAAAACATTTAATTTCATAAGCATAAATCTTATACATAAACCGAGGATACCTATAGGTTTGTACGGAACCCTCGGTGCGCGAGTCCGACTCGCACTTGGCCGGTTTTTGCTTTGTTTTTTAAAGGATATAAAAAATAGATATATGATGATAAGCATATATCGCACCTTTAGGACGAAAACGACGTAACTCAAAAAAACTACTTTTAGGGAAATAGCAAAACAAGTTTTACAATTTTGACACCTTCACAATCTTTCGTCTATTATTTCGTGATTATTTACGTCAGCGACTATTTTATTGCTGCAAATTATAAAGAAGTTATCCAGCTATTATTGTGTCATAAAATAACATAATTATTAAAAGGAATAATATAGAAAAAAAGGTAATTTATTTTATCAGTCAGTTTTGGACCGATAAAAATGATATAAGTTTGACGGTTTAGGAGTTGTGTCTTTTTTCGTCCGAAAAAAATGTCATAAATATGAAAGTTTATGAGTTACGCCTTTTTTTGTTTTTATAACGGTATGTATTTTTATGACGTTTTCTGACTTACGTCAGTTTTTTCCCAATAAATAGCTTAATACGTGGAAATTGCGTCATTTGGAGCAAAAATAAAACAAAAAAGTTAGGGTTATAATATTAATGGCAATGTTTAAATTGAAACAAACGAAAATGGTCGTAATGATAATCCTTTAGGAATTAGGAGTAATATTAAAAATCTAAATCAACTCATATAATTAACTGAGATCTTTGTTCATTAGGAACTCTTCTTAGTAAACATAAAAAACATTAAAAAAAATTTCAAACACATAAAAAAAATTTCAAAAGATAAATAAACACTTACAAAGAAATTAAGCAGAGATCTTTGTCCATTTGAAAACATTATGCTTTCCATAAAAAAATCAATAAAATACAACGCTTAGAAATAAATCACAATCTTGGTTAATAAGGAACTTTCTTAAGAAAATATTGTAGTCCGTATTATAGAAAACGTAAATGTAAAACTCAAATCAAAATAATTTGCAACAAAAAGTAAGTTCTGCAATAATGTATTATACTATTTTTAAGACAATAAAATCAATACTAAACTAAACAAAATCTTCGTACACTATGAACGTTCTATCCTACATCAGTCAGTCATCTTAATCATCTAATAACGATTTGTAATAATCTATATAAAAACACGGTATTAGATTTTTCCGTAGCAATTCGCTGAGCCCCTTCTTTTTATTTTCACTTAATTTTATTTTAGTTTTGTATGCTTTCAGGATTGAGACATCATCAAAGTTAGGCATTCGTTTTCGTTTGTTTCTGATGTTAATACACTTAAAATTTTCTTGTGTGTAAGAAGTTTTGTAGAAAAACATAAAAGGTTCGTCTTTCAGGAATTTCAATATCTTAATGTCGTTCCATGACACCTGGTTGCGCTCATCGTCTTCATTGAAATTGTAACCCCACTGATCTTGTAGAGCTTTTAAATCAATAAAGAACTCATAATTTAATTCCATGACCTTAAAGGGCTTTCCTGATTTCTTGGCACTTTTTATCAGAGCAACATACTGATGAGAAGTGTAGATTGGTCCAGATTTAAGGTTTTTTTTCACTTCCTTTTCAATTAGGCTGTGAACGTTGTCACCCTCGTTCTGTGTGTGTCCTCGAATAAGGAATTTGTGAGTTATACTCATTATATTTGGAAAGTTGGACACAATATACGAGTATAGACATGCAATAAACTTGTTTTTATTTTGCCCACAGCAATTATCTGAATAGAAAATGATATTCAGTTGTTTATCAGGATATTTTTCACTGACATTTTTTAAATACTCAAATATGCACGATCCTATTTCGTTTGCCCCCCTTTTTCCTTGTTTTCCATCCCAAAAGTAATTAAATACATCCCCATAGGCACCTACAGTTTCTTCTTCAATTATATCTTCTCCCTCGTTCCCTTCAAATTCCTGTCCATTATTTTGGTTTTTATTTGTTTTCTTGTCGGATTTCTGAGCCAGCTCAGTCATAGTAAAATTTAGGCAGTTAAGTTTTGATATGTAATAAAAAGAACTCGAGTCTCCCAAAGGGCATTGCATGACTGCTTGCAAATCATATAGGGTACATATATGTCCTTCACCAATATTTCTGCGGTCGTTCTTCTTTTCAAGGCGACAAAGGTCTTTCTCTTTTAAATGGGTATCGAATTTTTCCTTCAGCTTTGCTTTATGATCTACAGATGCCATTTCGTACTCCAAACACAAATCACATCGATCTTTTTTAGGCTGAAAGAATCCCAAGTTAAAATTGTTATTAAAAATTTGATTGTATAGCCAGTAGTCTACTTTGGGTTTATTTGGATCTCTTGCTTCTGAGAAGTCTCTCCAAAGATCTTTTACGGTCCTGCCTCCTTCAATGAACTCTCTAGATGTGGAGGCCCTTAAGTAGTGTGATTCTACCCTTGGGATTGAATTTATATGGTTTTCAATATCTTTTATAATGGTCTCGTCAATTCTCTTTCTATTTGTGTGCTTTCCTCTTCGATCTTCAGCTATGAATCCGTTTTCATTGGTTTTTTCTTTCGTAGTTCTTATCTGTCTTTCTGATATATCTAAAGTGTTTATAAAAAACGTTTTGCAAACTCGAATTTTCTGATTGCTAACAGTAAAGAAAAACGCATTATTTGGTGCTCTGGGCTTTTCAGCATTGGTGTATTTGTATTTCGGTTTGACGTCCATCATGCAAGAACTGATGAAGGATCTTTTAAGTTCCATGCTTGCAAGGTTCCAATACGATTCAAAAATCACAGTCCTTTGGACTTCATTAATTTGGTCAGGACATTTTAATCGACATGGAGCGCATGGGTTTTTCATAAAACGGGCTGGAACTTCTTTTCCAGATTTCGATAGGGAATTGTAAGATTTTCCAGCGTTGCGCAATACCTTAGTAATATTTTGCTTCCATGATGCGGGATTACGCTGCCTTTTTCTTGATCTTCTTTGAGTCGTGTTCGATTCATTGATGTTACTTGTTTTAGGTTGTTGTATGTCATGTTGGAGTGTTTCAGGCTGTGAAATAGAGTCTGTCGAAGAAGAGGACAAACTTCTGAGACGCGTTGATGTTTCATTGGGATCTTGAAATGTGGGGTCATTATCACTTAAATCAGGGTCACTTTCAGGAGCATTAACAGGTGATACACAATAGTTCAATTTCGGGATAACTCTACTACTTCTTGTAGCAAATTGGCTGGTACTCGCACCATCCGCATTAATATGAGAGGTAATCACGTTAGATTTCACATTTTGTGCGTTACTCGAAGATGATGAACTCGAACTTGAGGAGCTAGAACTTGAGGAACTGGAACTTGAGGAGCTGGAACTTGAACGAGATGAACTTGAACTATTGCAAGATGAAGAAGATACTCTTTTTTCCTGAATAGGTCTTCTGAATAGGTCTTGATTAAGAATTGACTCATTGTCTGAAGTATCATTCCGGTGCTGAAAAAAGAACCAAACCGAAATAGGTAAGAAAAGTAGATTATATTTATATTATAGTAATAGGTAGGGTGTAGAGACATTTCTCACTTACCGTTTCTATAAAGTGGCTAAAGTTAAAAATGTTGCTGCTATTAGTCTCTGTACACTGAGGGGAGTTTTCAATGAACGATGATGAATTTGAAGATACGTTCTCTGTCATATCGTTGCTGATTGAAGATTTCTGAAATCGTATAATCAACGATAGTTTTATTTTGTTTATAAGTTTATTTTGCTAGATTGAAAATTAATATAATATTTTACTTACAAGTTCATTCTGATAGCCAGCAATATTGCCGCTGTTTGTCATTTTAATGAGTGATTCTTCAGTAACTGCGGAATTTGGATTTAAGTTTTCTTTTTGGTTTTTCATTTTAGCAGCCGGCGGTTCCTGGCGGAAGATAGAATGTTAATAATATTATCAGTATAAACTTACATACAATTTAACTATAGCTAAATAAGTGAGAAGTTAAACTCAAATAGGTACGGTCAACTGCAGTACATCAGTGGTAACATTATTAGACTACGAAAATAGCTCTTATTTTAACGGAATAAGGTCAAACTAACAACTAAACTAAAATTATTGCTTACCATGTTAATTGTATTGATAACATAAAAATTGTTACTCCCAGTCTTTTCTTTTGGAGAATTGTCAATCTCCGTGGAATTCAGATTATTCTCTTTCATTTTGCTATCCGGCTGTTCCTGGCGAAAGATAAACACAGTGATGGTAAAACATTTTAAAATCAATATAAAGTTTACTGTGTAAATAATGTTCACAGTATAATATATTTCAAAGATTTGTATATAATGTACATGTTCATACTTCGGGTTCGTTTACTTTGTAATTTTTCACATTTCTTAATGCATTATCCATTATAATGTCCTTCCTTCTTTTCATTTTATAATTACTTTTTCTTTAAAAACTTGGTGGCTCAGTAATTCTGTAGTGACACATTAACCAATGCGCCTTACTTTTTATCTAGAAATAAATAAATAAATGGCATATTAATGAATGAGCCAGAAACAATAATACTTTGATAAATAAAAGAACGACTTGATTTCTAATAGGCCAAATTTAGTCCCAAAACATTCATCGTTTTTATTATTAAAACGACACAGACTTTAATCCGTCATAGGAGTTATAAGTGTTTCTAATATTAAAATGCCACAAACCTAAATAAGTCACTAATATTACCATATAAATCGGAAGTAAACAATCGCAAAGCTAAATTGGTCATTTCCATACTAAAAATCGAAAGAGAACTTACCAATTGTTTCGGAATTAAAACGACGTAATAAGCTTTGGGTCACTACCCGGCTGACTGCACGACGTCCTGCACTTAGGGATGCGAACACAACACTAACTGCGTCGTTTCCCCCCCGACTCACGCCCGCATGTCACCGCGTAAGAAAGAGACCGATATAACAGTTTTGTCCTGTTCCCGGTCGAATATGGCTATGTTTGAACTATTGTTACATTGAGAATTTCGTTTTGAGTCATTTTATGACAATAACTCAATTTATGTTTTTTTTGAATTGTGTCGTTTTCGTCCTAAAGGTGCGATATATTTGTTAAGGTTCATCTGAAAGGGATGCTCATCCTTGATCGCACGACTCCGGCTGTCAGGCGCGTCTCGCGCACGCCTCACGAGGCTTTAGAAGGCACTGAGCTCTTTCCATTCAAGCAGGCCGAGACAAGGAAACGCCACGCGTGACAGGTACGAGATAGTAATATCAGTAACGGCTTCAAAAACTTAGATGTCTTTGCATTCATGATAGAAACCGTTTCGTTGCATTCAGAAAACATTAACACTTAGAAAAATGAACCTAACAGGTACCAAATCATTCCGTTGGTCACAAATAACGAACTTAATATAAATTTCTTGACCTATGAACAACTTTGTAGCTGAAATTTTAATCCGAATGAATACTTAAACAAAGCTCCTTTAACTTAATTAGTCTTTTCACATCAGGCCTTAGAGGAGACGAGAAATTTAGTTTTTTTTTTGTAATAGCATCTCGCAGGTTAACCTATAAGGTTGTCCGCTGCTTAACCGGACTTGCTTGTGGCTACCTTAATAAATTAAAGCCTCCAGTCAGTGGGTCAGGAATGATTATTATTAACTCAGCGGCGTGGGCAGGCTCGAGCAAGGGTCGGGCGGACATGGATTGGGTAGTCGCGGCGGACGTCGGCGACGACGACGGAAGAACGGCGATTTGTGACGTACACCGTCACCGTCTTGAGAGTGCTAGTTAGTTTACTACTCTCCTGGAGAAGGGTTGTAGCACCATCGGGAATGGGAACTTTTAGTTGAACATGTTTGTTCAATATATCTGCGATTTGCGGCTAAACATTTTATTCTTTCATTTCATCCACAGCCCGAATTCACCCACTGCTGGGCCTCCCTTATAGTGTGCCGATGCCCATGCTCTTATGTCAGTTTAATCTAGGTTTTGCCTGCGATAGCAACAATGTTGGCCAGCCACCTTGCCGCCGGACACGCTCTGTCACAGCCTTACTCCAGCTGTCATCACTGCGCCTTGCCGGTCAGGTGTTCTGTCCAACTCCATTTGAGTTCCATAGTACACTTTTTGATATCTAAGACCTTCGCACGTCTTCGTATCTCAACGTTTGGAACTCGGTCATTAGCCTGATGCCAATCAAGGAACACTCCACGGCTCTTTGTGCGACTTAATTGCTCAGAGGACTACACTTACAACATTAATATTACTTTTATAAGTAAGAGTAATGGTCTCACTAATTATTAAGTTATCTTTCTGTTTCACGAAGTATTTGTTACTTCATTATAACGAATTCAGAAATGATTTAGTTCTATAGTTTTTGATCTATTTTTCTTGAACAACCTCTCAATTACTCATAAGTAAACAATAAGTACGAAGGATAAGAAAACTGACAAGTCGTATCTATTCACAAAGTTAGTAATCAGCTGAACTTAGAACTTAGTAGCAACACAAACAGCCTAAAGTCGCTCTGGAAACTTGATTGTCTGTAACAACACAAAATTACGGGATATTCCTTTTTAGATTGTCGGTGATTTTTTAATGGTTCTCTATTGTGTGACCTAACTTTTTTATCCATAATCTAAAGAGCCATAATTTTTTTTGCCCTAATTATCATTTGTCCGAATGATAACTTGCCCGAACTAAATGTCACATAATATCACATACCATAAAATTGAAATCCCTAAAAACAACATGCACTAACTCCGTTTGTCATATTACTACCAATAATATACAAAAGACTTAAAACTGTTTTCCATAAAAGGTATAAGTTCTAAATTCAAATTATTTTATGTTTATTTATCCTAATTATATATTTAAAACATATGTGTATTACGGAGTTCATTAAGAATTTCATTATTTTATCAAATCCAACTGATACAATACATAATTAGTAAATATGCAAAAGCATTATGGCATTTATCAAGGCCTGGCATGGCGCTGCATGTATTATCACTCAATAAATATATCACTCAATAAAACAGGTGATTGTGAACATGTGGGTTTATTTCCCTCTAAGAAACATGCAAACAAGCATACACCATGCATGCAGCATGCATGCAAGCAAGCAACATGCAATCGAGCATGCAAACAAGCATGCATCATGTAGCATGCAAGCAAGCATGCAGCATGCAAGCGAGCATGCATGCAAGCAGGCAAGCAGCATGCAATCGAGCATGCTAGCAAGCATGCAGTATGCAAGCGAGCATGCATCATGCAGCAGGAATGGTTTCTGTCACGGCTCCGGCACTGCGGGGCTTAGGCGGTCCCACGCGAGCTTATCGTCGCAGACGGTTTAACGATCACCACCGCAGCTTCGTCGTCGCAGCACCAACGCTCGCCGCCGCTGCTGAGGCTGGCCGGCAGAGCCGGCCAGCCTCAGCAGCGGCGGCGAGCGTTACAACCACTTGCTCCTCAGCTCACGGGCCGCCTCGCCCCTCCGCGCCTACGCGATTTAATTACATTAAATTACACTCTAGGGGTAGGGCAGACAAGACTACGTGGAGTCGGATTTACAGCGATTCGTTTCTGTCACTAAAACCTAACTTATAGCATTTTTTTACTACTAACGATTTTATTAAAAATGAACATTCGGCATAATACACTTTATATAATACAATACTTAGGACATATGACTTTATAACATGCAAAATTAGGAGATTTAATGATTATAGTATTTGATATTATGACAGAATAGAAGCAAAGATAATTATGTAAAACAAAATTTCGACTTTTTTAATATTATGGTTACTGCCGTTTATAGCTAACGTGTTATGGATAATGATTTTCGGACAAACAATTTTAGGAGAAGAAAGGGAGTACCTTTTTTAATTCATCTTACATTACTATTGGCGCCAGTAACATAAATATACCTGAACAATTATTTCTGTATTTAATTAGGTAGTTGAATGTTATTCAAATAATTCGTTTAACATTTTACCTACACGCACACGCACGTTGGTAACAAACGGTAACATTATAAAGCAGTCAGTATTTGGGTCATTCTACTTTTTTACCGACAACGGTCTGTCCTTCGTCTTGTTATGGCATCTCATTGAAGTATTGATATTTACGGTTTTTTAATTTGGTTCAAATAAACATCCGTATTTTTCTAATCTATTAATATTATGTCATTTTTATTTTCTCTAACCAGCATATTTAATACGTCTTTTTCCCGTAGAATGCCGTGACAGAGTGGTAAGCCGAAATATGGTCTCCACAGAAAAAGGCCACTCTGTCCCATTATTTTTTTCTAAAACAAGCATTAAAAAAATATTACTGCCGGAAAGAAAAATTTAATTAGTCCTAATGAAAATACAGATGCAATTTTTTTTAATCCCATACAGAAACCACAATTATGGATAGTTAAAAAATAAAAAAAGAGACAAACTTAGTTTCACTGTCGGTAGAAAAGAAGAACGACCCATTTAACTGTTTATGCATCGTTTACATCAGTGGCGCCTGCGGTGGACGATACACTCATGTTTTATTCAAGCGGAGCATATTCAAGTCACAGTTACATTTACTGTATGAAAATTAAATTATTTATTTTATTATTCACTTAGTATTTTTGGTGTCTAAATAGTTTAATCTGCGAGGTTAAGCTGTATACACCGCGATCAGTTTGAGGATGGGTGACCAGTTCTTATTAATCGAGGATCCTCTGTCAACCGCCTGTCCCGGCTGTCATAGGAATAAAATTTATCTAAATCGTCGGTGCGCGATGTTCAGAATCCCTGAAAGTTTGAAAACGGCTCTTTACGTGGAATTCCAATATTGTTCAACGATCGGTTCGTGGAAATTAATGTTCAGTTACATCTGATGAGACTGGAAGCCAAACCCAATATAATTGGGACTAAAGCTAGACGGCTGACGATTGTGACAGTATAATTTACTGGTTCCTCAAACAGTCGGCAAAGTGTATTTAAATGTATTTTGATTAAGGTCGGCCGGAACGCTTAATTAGTTCCTTTGTTCTTCAATAGAATCGGGTCACATATTTCATTCTCAATCCTATAATACCATAAACCTACATAAAACAAAGTTTTAGATCTAACCAAACTATATTGCCATAGAATATTGTGCGCATTGTTTAAAGTGTCTGCACGTCGCAAGTATCGCAC
This sequence comes from Aporophyla lueneburgensis, assembly GCA_932294355.1. NCBI lineage: Eukaryota > Metazoa > Arthropoda > Insecta > Lepidoptera > Noctuidae > Aporophyla > Aporophyla lueneburgensis. The sequence continues at coordinate 31,415,974 of OW028744.1, read as the reverse complement.
ATCGACGCACGTGCGACCGACAAAGACAGTCGTGCGACAGTTGCGACAAAATGCAACAATTCCGAACTTGAACGTACACCGCAAAGTTTATACGAGGCCGGGCGCGGCAGTGGCGCCCGGCCTTGTTTACTTGTAGATAACGAAACTGTCAGAGTTAGGAAGTCAGAGTTAAACATGGTAAAATGAATAAAATTTGAATTTGTGGCTAATCAAATTATATTGATCTTAAGAGAGACTTGGGATACATACCTATTTCAGCCTTGTTGCCGTATTAAATATTACAGAACTATTTTGAAATATCATAGATACATGCATTTGATACCATTTTTGACAACAATGCCTAGTAAATTGAAACGTTGTTAAGGTTGAATAAAAATCTGCCGTGATTCTTTAAAAGGCGGCCTTCTGACAACACCGATTTTCGAAAACACCGCAAATGCGGTCTTTATTTTGTTTTCTTTTTACTTTAATGTGTAAAAAATGATCCAGTAACACTAAATAAATTACAACCTCTTTATAAAAAAAACTTGAATATTAACGTTGTGCATTTTTGATATTTTGGAAAGGTTAGGGAATAATTTTGCACGAATTGCTTTAAATTATCAGTATAAAAGTACTGAATATGTAAGCGGGCACGCCCTTTATGCCTGGAGGCTTTATTTAAGTTTTACGTTCTGTTTACGATTTTGTTTTATTATTTATTTCAGCTTGAGTTTACTTTTCAATGTTTTGTTCGTATATTGGCGTGTGCTAGCTGACATATGGCGAATAATGTATGTTTTGTTTTGTTTTATAATATTAATTACTTACACGATATTGTATAGAATCAAGTTCTTCTAACTTAACAGACAGCTGTGCTGCTGGGGAGTTTGTTCCGCCACTTCTTCTTCCCAGCTAAAGCACTAGGAAGTGTCGAAGGGCGGGCGTTTTGGGGGGACTGTCTTTTGTAACTTTGACGTTCAAAAAGTGCTGACTCTCAGCCTAGTTTGAATAAATGACTTTTGATTTTGATTTTGATTTTGACTATAATTTATGTGGTAGAATACAATATTTATTTATTGCGCTATCGTACACAAACATGACAATTTATATAACATTAAAAAGTTTATCTATTAATAATTTCGTCAAGCAGTACGGTAGACTCGATCGAAACCTAATCTTAATGATAAAATTATATTAATTAATAAATGAAAATTAATTAAACCTAACCTAACCTGAATAGTAAAATGAAATTATATTAGGTCTTTACCCATAAAATTGCCGTTCTGCAGTACTGGCCATTTTAAATCAAAATAATTTCCCTAAGAATTCTAATTTCAAATTAATTTTATTTTAAAAACATGGAATTCTTTTTCCAAAAGTAGTCATTTGTTTATTGATTAGTGTTACATTTTTATCGCATTTCAATCTTTTTCGTCATCATGGATACTTTAAAAATTCGAGTAATTATGGAATATGAGTACCGTCGTGGCAGCAACGCGGCACAAGCGGCACGCAACATCAACGACGTTTACGGAGCTAACACTACAAACCAACGCACCACCTGTTATTGGTTTGCTCGCTTCCGTTATGGAAATTTCGACCTGAAAAATGAACCTCGCAGTGGTCCGAAGACTTTGGTCAACAATGACGAATTAAAGGCGATTGTGGAAGCTGATGATACACAATCTATGACTGAATTAGCAGCAGCTTTCGACGTTAGCGTCAAAACAATATTGGTCCATTTGCGTCAAATTGGCAAGGTAAAAAAGCTTGAAAAATGGGTGCCCCACGAACTCAATGATCGCCAGCGCGAAGTACGCGTCGAGACGTGCCTTGCACTGCTCAACAGACGCACAAATGAAGGAATTTTGAACCGCATTGTTACCTGTGATGAAAAATGGATTCTGTTTGATAACCGCAAGCGCTCAGCAAGTTGGTTGGATCCTGGTTCAGCACCTAAACAATGCCCTAAACGAAAACTTGCCCCTAGAAAAGTGATGGTCACTGTTTGGTGGTCTAGCGCCGGTGTGATTCATCACAGTTTCTTACCAAACGGGGTGAGCATTACTGCAGATGTGTACTGTGAAGAACTGAACTCAATGATGGAGAAGCTGGCATATCTCCAACCAGCATTGGTCAATCGCTCGTCTCCGCTGCTCCTGCACGACAACGCGCGACCTCATACTGCACAGCAGACGGTCTCCAAGTTGCAAGAACTGGGGTTGGAAGCTCTCCGTTATCCGCCCTACTCACCAGACCTTGCGCCTACAGACTACTACTTTTTCCAGAATTTAGATAACTTCTTGGCGGGAAAAAAATTCAATACCCGAGAGGCAGTACAAAATGCCTTTGAAGAATTTGTTGCCTCCCGTCCAGCTGATTCTTTTAAGAAGGGCCCATCAATAAACTGCCACTGCGTTGGCAAAGATGCATTGATTGCATGGGTGATTATTTCGATTAATACAAATAAAAAATACATGAAACAAATTCGTTTAATTTTTTCATACAAAACGGCATTTTCATAGGTAAGGACCTAATATTAATTATGAAATGAAAATTAATTAAATTTTATCTTGATGTGGGGGACGTGTAAATAGTCGCCACATGCGGTGATATTAATTATGAAAAAATTATGGTTTGATAGTAATTATATTAATTCCTATGTAACCCACCCTGTGAGCTGAAGAATGATAAATAGTTTCGACGCCAACACTGAACTATAGGACCACACTAACCTTAGACCTGCTCAGGGCGCCTCACCAGCAACTGTCAGCAGCTCACACCGTGAAGCACTTTCACGAAACGGATAGTCAAATCACTGTTGGGTATTTATAATGAGTCTCTTCGAACATCAGCTGTCCATCCCGGTGAAAAACCAACTTTTCCTTAATATTATAGAAAGAGCTCCGTCGTAGACTCACGAACAAAAAAGACTGGTGGTTTTTCGTTAGTCCGCGCTCGGCGGGGGGCGGCCACACAACAATATGGCGCTAGTGTCGCCAGGTTCAGCGGGTCAAAAGGCGCGTGAACCATAGCCACAGATACTAACATATCCAAACCATTTGAAATTAATTAATTATTACTAGAGAAATGACCTAACACTTAGATATAACAAAAATAAGTATTAAAAAATCAATTTGGGTCACTTAAGGTGCCCAACCACATCTAGTATATTTATAAAGTACTCACCCATTTTCTTTCGCTATTTCTTCGTCACTTTTTTCATTAATAGATGCACTTTGTTCAATTTCCATATTATAAACACTTTATATACACGAATTTTACGAATACACAGCAGTGTGGCAACTACACAGACGGTCGAGCCATCAGCTGTCACCATCCATGGATGCGCGTGGCACGCTGTAACATAAACACACATGAACATTCGCGCAAGCGTCCTGCGCCGCCTAAACGAAAGAGCAGGCGCAGGCATACATTTTCGCCGCGCCGTAGAAAGAGAGGCGGATACTTCCTCTCCTACGCCACGCCGCGCGCCGGCTGTCTACTCTCTGTCCGTCTTACGAATTTTCGATCAGGTCACGTGTCCTGACGCGAGTTTAACATTTTTTACCCATTACAAAAAAAGTGGGAAACGCCGCTAAAGAAGATTTCACTTCAAAAAACCCACCATATATGTTATTCTTACGCAGTATATATTCTTACGTCGTATTTCTTACGCAGATTAATTAAAGTAAAAAAAAACAAAATGAAATCAGTGCCGTCAGAAGGCCACCTTTTAAAGAATCACGGCAGAAATATCTGTCACATGTAAATAGTTTTCGTTTTCTGACGTGAAAGTAATCCTAAACATGAGGGTGGTAAAGGAACCCAGAGGGTCATGGCCATCCGGCTAATCCGAGGATACCACACGATCTCGTGCGAGGCAGCGAGCCTCCTTGCCGGAGTGCCGCCATGGGATCTGGAAGCAAAGGTCCTCGCGCACATGTGGGAGTGGCGCGAGGAGGCGAAATGCCGGGCCAAAACCCCGCTGCCGCGACAAATCGCGGTATGGCGGACAGAGCTCCGGTGTGATCTCATGGCAACATGGCGGGTACGATTGTCGCAACCCAGCGCAGGGCACGCCACAATTGTGGCGGTAAGTCGCCTCTTTGGGGAGTGGATAGAGAGGCGCCGCGGCGTCCACACCCTCCGCCTGACGCAGGTTATCACCGGGCATGGGTGCTACGGTGGGTTCCTGTTGAGGATAAAGCGGGAGGAAACGCCAGGGTGTTTCCATTGCGAGAATCGTCTGGAGGACACGGTGGAGCATACGGTGGAGGTGTGCCCTGCCAGGGCGGAGCACCGCCGTGTCCTCGTGGAGCCGATCGGCGGCGGCGACCTCTCGCGTCCGGCCGTGGTGCGAGCCATGGTACGGAGCGAGAGGGCATGGGAAGCCGTCACCTTCTTCTGCGAGGCAGTAATGCTCGCAAAGGAGGAGGCGGGGTGCGTGAGGGAGTGGCAGTCTCTGCACCCTCACGTCCCTAGCTGCCGCAGGAGGAGACGCCCCGGGCGTCGGGAGTCGATTGCGGCCTCCCGGCCACCGTAGGCGCGAGCTTGCGGGCAGCGAGCAATGGGTAGCTCGCCGCCCGGTAAGGACCGAGCTCGGGTCGACGGTGCGTAGTGTTCCACGCGTGCCTCAAAGAGGTGTCAGCAGCAGTGAAGGGGTGGGTTTTAGTCAGTAAAAGTCTGACACGCCCTCCCGCTCCGCCCAGAGCGGGAGAAGCCATTTGATGATTTCCCATCCAGAAAAAATAAAGGGGCAGTAAAGGAATGACGAAGGAATATGTCGCGAGCTTATGACTCAAAGCTCTCACCTGTCGCACTAGATATAACACACAGGCATTAGGAGCACTTCACCTTCATGTATTGAGCACAAGACGGGCATGATGAGTTGCAGCGCACAGGCGCGCCGACATGTGCGCCGCTCCACAGTGCACAGCGGGGCAGCTCTGTGATTAGAGACACGCGCCGACGAGGAGTGCCTTCTTTGTTTGTAATACAGTTTCATTGCTACACTTGCACTGCGCATCATATGAACATTTGACATTTAGTCTCGGAGGAAAGAAATATAGAGTAAAATGCCAATAGTCAATTGATTTCTTAAATATTAATAAAAAAATATGAATAAAAGTAATAAATCGTTTAGTATTTATTTATTAATTTCAGCCGTAAAGTATAACACGACATTCAATTTTGACATCTGTACTTTTGTTTACCTATGTTCTACAAATAAAAATATTTGATTTGATTTGATTTAAAAAAGTTTTCGCGTCGAAACGAAAATCATTTTCGTTATAAATAATGGGTAAGAAAAAGCCGTGAAACACCGTATGGTGTTTCTTTGTTTTTTAGGGTTCCGTTGCCAAATGGCAAAAAACGGAACCCTTATAGATTCGTCATGTCTGTCTGTCTGTCTGTCTGTCCGTCTGTCTGTCTGTCTGTCTGTCTGTCTGTCCGTCTGTATGTCACAGCCACTTTTCTCCGAAACTATAAGAGCTATGCTGTTGAAACTTGGTAAGTAGATGTATTCTGTGAACCGCATTAAGATTTTTACACTAAAATAGAGAAAAAATAAAAAAATTGGGGTTCCCCATACTTAGAACTGAAAGTCAAAAATTTTTATTTCATCAAACCCATACGTGTGGGGTATCTATGAATAGGTCTTCAAAAATGGTAATGAGGTTTCTATTATCATTTTTTTCTAAACTGAATAGTTTGCGCGAGAGACACTTCCAAAGTGGTAAAATGTGTGTCCCCCTCCCCGTAACTTCTAAAATGAGAGAATGATAAATCTAAAAAAAATATATGATGTACATAACTATATAAACTTCCAACGAAAATTAGTTTGAACGAGATCCAGTAAGTAGTTTTTTTTTAATACGGTATAAACCGTAAACCGCAATTTACCTTTAATTCAATCAACTCAAACATAAAAATTAAAAAACTAATAATTTCATAAACATAAACCTTATGGATAAACCGAGGATACCTACAGGTTTGTACGGAACCCTCGGTGCGCGAGTCCGACTCGCACTTGGCCGGTTTTTTCTTGCCTATTCTAATTTTTGGAAGTATATTTGAGACAAATGATCTATCTTGTGATTTCAGTTGAAAACTTGTTTATATATTCAGAGCCTTAGGTTTAATTCTAAAATAGTCCAAATATTCAGTTAATGTCCCTAAAAGATCCTAATGTGTGAGTGGAAGTGTTAAGCGCGCGCCGGCGACGCAGAGTAATGACGTCATCACGTGCACACTTCCGACAGATGACGTCGTGACGTGACGTCATTACTGGCGATATTCAGCATGCCGTAGACTTGTGAATACATCGCTTACGACCTGTGAGTACTACGGCTTGGAGGCACTTGGTAGCTACACGATTACCGAACTTATCGAATTCAACACGAAATCCGTTTTCGTTCAATATTTTTACAATTTACTTATAAGTAAGTGAAATGTCTGGATCGAGACACGACAGTTCTTTTCTTATTACAAAACATTGTACAAAAACGCACCGGAAAGGAATACGTCCCTTTATGCGAAATCTAACTAGGGTTGCCAACTACCTATATTCTTAAAAACAGTATTTTACTGTTTTTCACTACATTAGGTATACTTTTTACTGTTGAACAAAAATAAAGTATACAAAATACTGTTTTCAGCATCATTATGCTTAACACTGTAAGTGTTAGACGCTCACACAATTTTTACCAGCAATAGATAAAAGATAGAATTTTAGAAAATATAGTATACAATAGAATTTAATTGGATACCAATTTCTAACTACTATGTTAGTTCGGATGTTTACTGTCAAATGATTGTACAAAATTTATTAACGTTGGGTAGAGAAATGGAAAATAATGTAGTTCAATAATACCTTCTTTTAACTAGTCATACATTGAATGTTTTCAATAAAACAATAAAAAATTAGAAGGAAATAATGAAACTATTTTAGATTTAAAGACTGAGCTAATTCAAAGAAAAAATTATAAGTATGAGCCCTGAAACAAAAAAAAAGTATTACAGAGTCTTTCCAAGAAGTTTTTGATAGATCTATTAATAACTTCATACTTTTTACTGATCAGGCTAATTTGTATTTAGAGGAATGGTTTGATTTCAATCTGACTAACTGGCTTTCTTTAATTAGCTGTTTGTTATTATAGTCTTTACTCACCTTTGAGTTGACCATTTTGGGAAAATTATAAATAATCTAAATTTGTATAGACTCAATTGGATGGTTTATATTCAGAATTAACACAAAGTCATTTATGAAAAACTAGCTTTTGCCAGCGGCTTCGCCCGCGTGGAGGTCGGAAATTATCCCGCGGGAATATACTTCCGGGATAAAAAGTAGTTTATGTCCTTTCTCAGGCTTTAAACCATCTGTGTACCAAATTCATTTAAATCGGTTCAGTAGTTTTAGCAGGAAAGCGAGACAGACAGACAGACAGACAGACAGAGTTACTTTTGCATTTATAATATTAGTGTGGATAGTGTGGATATCAGAAAACAAAGATTTTCTTGAAATGAGTTCTGGCCAAAAGTGGAACCATTTTTTAGTAAACGACTCAGAAGATTTAAAAAATATTACTAGAATTGTCTCATATCTACGTTCTTTTCCCGCCACCTCAGCATTAACTGAAAGAGTTTTTTCAGTAATGAGTGCAAAGTGGCGAGAGGATAGAAGTAGAGCAACTATTGTTTTAATAAAAAAATAACTCATCATTTATTTTAATTTTAGTTATATTTGTGGTGGAGGCGTATGAAGTTTTTAAAAAGACTGTAAATTAATAAGTTGTGTGAGAAGATCTAAAAAAATATGTATTTAAAACATTAAATAAATCAAATACTGTTCATTTTTCTAACATACTGTTTAATATTCTTCTCAGACATCAACATACTTTATTTCTTGCAAAAAAAGTTGGCAACGCTAACTGTAATACAAAAATAATTTATTTCCTTAACAAGAACTTTTTTGACAAAAGCGGTGAATAACACGTTGGCCCACACAGCTTTTCTAAACACAATTGGACAGTATACGAGAAACACTATGACACAGAAGGACCACTGAGCCATTTACTTTGTAAGCAAATCATTTAAATAAACCACAAATGCCAAACCCGAACAATATTGAAGTTCGAGGTGTTAATAAGTCCGAAACACAAAATGTATATTTCATCTAAACCCAAACCATTCTAAATTGCCCAAAGATACACACATACATGAACTCACAGTTTTTCCCTTGGGGGTAGGCAGAAACTACAGAACACCACCTGCTTTGACCCTTACATACTTTGCCTCGTTTACTTTCGTAGTAAACCGTAGTTTCAAGCGGCTATTTAGCCGCTTTAAACATAATATTTTGATTAAATTTAGTTCAGTGATGTGATTGTATGAATTTCTGGAATAATCCGAAGTTACAATTATGATTATCATATTATATCCGAGCATAGACTAAACAAAAAAAGTACATTTTTTTTTAATAAATAATTTCAGTTTGTCTTAATTATGAGAAATGAATCAAAATTAGAAGTTTCTTAGACAGATAACTTTATATATATAAAATAAAGAAAATTGAAAAAAATATACGCTACAGACTTATTCTCCGCTCTGCTCTTATATCCTATTTTTCCAGACGCTAATAGATTCATCCGTTATACATCTACAACATTACTATTTTTTTTATTAATATAAATTTGTCGGCGAGGCATAGAGGTGCCATCAATGATGATGCTGGCAACCATTCGTGGCTGACAGTTGAGACTGAAGTCTGTCACAGAAAACGTCACTCGGCAAGCGGTCGACGGGCGCGAGTCATTTTTTTATTGGGGCCGTCAAGAAACACTGAACATAAAGTTTATAAAAAGTATCCTTTATCTATTGGTGCATTTATTATTACAATCCGTCCACCATGAACGTAGACAACTTGCATTACCCTGCACACATGAACAACCTCTCTCCGACATCAGAAGTGGGATGTCCGCCCGCACAAGTGACGAAAAATGATCCTGACGAGAAGTGGCGAATGTTACTGGAGCAGCAGAATCAAAATTTACTCGCTATAATACAGAGCATGAGGGCTCCACAAACAAGTCTCGTGGTACACCTGCCCGAGTTTGATCCAGAGAAGTCTGTAGTGGATGCACGTGCTTGGTTTTCTTCATTCTTCTTTAATTTCTTACCCGGGAATGACATGGACAGATTTTCAAGAAGCCTTCACATCTAGTTATGACAGCCCCGAAACAGCTGCAAATACCCTCATTAATTTGTTCAACAGCAAGCCAAAAGAAGGTGAGTGGTTAGCTACTTACGCTGCTACTCAATTGAATGTTTTGTTGGCTAGTTGGAAGAAAATGAGCACAGAGCAAATCGCGATTGCTACGATAATGTCACATATATTGCAATTTGAACCACGTGTAAATAGACTGGCATTTACGACTGAAATCAGTACGAGGATCAAGTTACAACAAGAGTTGAAAGCCTTGTCTTATTTAAAGAAAAAAAGCGCCCGCTACAAACGAGCGTGGTAATGAAGATTCTGATATGAAGCGACTCAACTTATCACCTACGTCAGTGGTCAGATGTGGTCACTGTGGGAAAATTGGTCACCACGTGTCAGTTTGCCGTTTAAAAAATGGAAACTACAGAAAAGATAATCGCAATCCTGAAGTTCCGCATAGTGATTAACACAACTCTGCCACTGCTTTGAAGCCTACCTTGTTTGCTACCACTGTGACGTGGTTCAATTGCGGCGACTACTCTTCACGGTGTACAAAGCCAAGAAACATGAAAAATCCCAGCGCAATAACTGCGAGCAACCCAGCAGAATGACGAGTCGTCGTTGCACTTTGGAGACACTCAACGGAACTCTAAAGCATCCCGGTGAGTTCTTTTCATTTTGCAGGAGCAGAATGTTCGTTTATTCGAGAATCAGTATCGTTAAGATTTAAAGGCAATCATTTCAATAATACCGTCAAAATGACAGGAATTGGCAATAGCAGTGTTTATAGTAAGTACGATGCAAGTTTTAAGAGTTGTTAATTTTGACGATATTGATTGGGCAAGATGTGTTATCCCAAGGTTTATAGGTTCATTTAAAGTCTGAAAACGTTCGCTTTACAAAAACTGTGTCTATTATTTCTTGCTGTACGACTAAGTTGGATCCTATTAATGTGAATACTATTGCCACTGACATTCCTGTGGATTTTAAACCTAAATTACTAGAGTATTACGTACCACTTTGAGTCAAGCGCTGAGTGTTAACTAATCAAAGATACCATTATATCACGTAAACGGGATCAAAGTTTTCGTCAATAATAACACTGTTGACAGTTTAAAATAGTGATAGACGATACTCTTTAGAATTCTTCTTGAAATGAGATTGATTTGACGCCGCAAGTTTAGATGGTGATCCTATTTGCAATGTTTTTGATATTTTAAATGAATAGTGTAACCAAATGAAACTGGACCCGAAGTACAGGTGCCTATTTCAGGTTGTAAAGGTCCTAGAAAGAATATGTGTTTGTAATAATTGACGCATTTACTAAATTCATTATTCTACGTCACACTTTACGCATTGATACCGTGAGCAGAATAGCAACCTTAAAAAGTAACATTAATTTCATTGTTTAGCGCTCCTAGGCGTCTTATAGCCGATTAAGGGAGATCATTACGTGTTGAATTCGCTAAACTGTAACAGGTCTTACAAAAACTCACATGACCTTTTAGGTAAGATGCCTAATAGTAAAATCCCTGATGATTGTCCGATGAACATGAGATATTGAATAATGATGCCTAGCAATTGAAGACTTTATCTGTCTGTTTATGATTATTTTGGAATTATTGGTGATGTTGTAACTAGACCATTGCTAGTTGTTTGATAGAGACAAGATTGCATTCTATAAGCTTGCATGAATTAATAAAAAGTTATTTGATTAAAAAGATGTAATGTTGGCCTGGTTTCACTACCTCCTTAAGTATCGCTTGTCATTTGTAGCCGTAGCTCATGGTACTTATCTGTATTGAGTGCGCGGTGCGCATCTGTCTTGCGAATATTACTTACACTGGTTAAATGTAAAAGTGGTTGCTGGCTAAGTAACCAAAATCGTGTCGCTGGTGAAGTGGCTACGATATGTCACTAGTTAAGTGACAAACAACTAACTCAATCTCTGGTTAAGAGATGGGTAAAAGCCGCTGGTGAAGTGGTTACGATATGTCGCTGGTTAAGTGACATCCAACTAACTCAATCTCTGGTTAAGAGATGGGTAAAAGCCGCTGGTGAAGTGGTCAAGTGCAGTCGCTGGTTAAGTGGCTAAGTGTCTTAACGCTGTAATTGGCGGTTTAGACAGAAATGTTGAACCTAGGTTGACAACAATTACTGTATGAAGGCAAAATAATCTGTTCTCTTTGAAATCTATCTCTATCAACCTTTAAATTAACCAAACTATATACAAAAACTAAAAGTAAGCGTCGAAAAATTCATCCTCATCGCTGTCGACCGGCAATGTTCCCAAGGACCTTTAACTTGGTCAGGAATAGCCGAGAGGATTTCACTGTCCAAAGATTTTCATTTTCAGATAACGAAAATGTGGACGTGTTGGTTCATCAGGATGGCCGTGTCGGCGAGGCATAGAGGTGCCATCAATGATGATGCTGGCAACCATTTGTGGCTGGCAGTTGAGACTGAAGTCTGTCACAGAAAACGTCACTCGGCAAGCGGTCGACGGGCGCGAGTCACTTTTTAGGGTTCCGTTGCCAAATGGCAAAAAACGGAACCCTTATAGATTCGTCATCTCTGTCTGTCTGACTGTCTGTCTGTCTGTCCGTCCGTCCGTATGTCACAGCCACTTTTTTCCGAAACTATAAGAGCTATGCTGTTGAAACTTGGTAAGTAGATGTATTCTGTGAACCGCATTAAGATTTTTATGCTAAAATAGAAAAAAAAACAATACATTTTGGGGTTCCCCATACATAGACCTGAAACTCAAAAAAAATTTTTTCATCATACCCATACGTGTGGGGTATCTATGAATAGGTCTTCAAAAATGGTCATGAGGTTTCTAACATTATTTTTAGGGTTCCGTTGCCAAATGGCAAAAAACGGAACCCTTATAGATTCGTCATGTCTGTCTGTCTGTCTGTCTGTCTGTCTGTCTGTCTGTCTGTCTGTCTGTCCGTCCGTCCGTATGTCACAGCCATTTTATTCCGAAACTATAAGAGCTATGCTGTTGAAACTTGGTAAGTAGATGTATTCTGTAAACCGCATTAAGATTTTCACACTAAAATAGAAAAAATACAATAAATTTTGGGGTTCCCCATACATAGAACTGAAACTCAAAAATGTTTTTTTTCATCAAACCCATACGTGTGGGGTATCTATGAATAGGTCTTCAAAAATGGTAATGAGGTTTCTAATATCATTTTTTTCTAAACTGAATAGTTTGCGCGAGAGGCACTTCCAAAGTGGTAAAATGTGGTCTCCCCCCCCGTAACTTCTAAAATAAGAGAATGACAAAACTAAAAAAAATATATGATGTACATTACCATGTAAACTACCACCGAAAATTGGTTTGAACGAGATCGAGTGAGTAGTTTTTTTTTAAAACGTCATAAATCGTAAACCGCAATTTACCTTACATTCAATCAATTTAAATATAAAAATTAAAAAAAATATATATTTTTAAACCGAAAATACGTACAGGTTTGTACGGAACCCTCGGTGCGGAGTCCGACTCGCACTTGGCCGGTTTTTTTTTCTAAACTCAATAGTTTGCGCGAGAGACACTTCCAAAGTGGTAAAATGTGTGTCCCCCCCCCCCCCCGTAACTTCTAAAATAAGAGAATGATAAAACTAAAAAAAATATATGACGTACATTACCATATAAACTACCACCGAAAATTGGTTTGAACGAGATCGAGTGAGTAGTTTTTTTTTTGAACGTCATAAATCGTAAACCGCAATTTACCTTACATTCAATCAACTGAAATATAAAAATAAAAAAAAAAACATTTATTTTTAAACCGAGAATACCTACAGGTTTGTACGGAACCCTCGGTGCGCGAGTCCGACTCGCACTTGGCCGGTTTTTAGGGTTCCGTTGCCAAATGGCAAAAAACGGAACCCTTATAGATTCGTCATCTCTGTCTGTCTGACTGTCTGTCTGTCTGTCCGTCCGTCCGTATGTCACAGCCACTTTTTTCCGAAACTATAAGAGCTATGCTGTTGAAACTTGGTAAGTAGATGTATTCTGTGAACCGCATTAAGATTTTTATGCTAAAATAGAAAAAAAACAATAAATTTTGGGGTTCCCCATACATAGACCTGAAACTCAAAAAAAATTTTTTCATCATACCCATACGTGTGGGGTATCTATGAATAGGTCTTCAAAAATGGTCATGAGGTTTCTAACATTATTTTTAGGGTTCCGTTGCCAAATGGCAAAAAACGGAACCCTTATAGATTCGTCATGTCTGTCTGTCTGTCTGTCTGTCTGTCTGTCTGTCCGTCCGTCCGTATGTCACAGCCATTTTATTCCGAAACTATAAGAGCTATGCTGTTGAAACTTGGTAAGTAGATGTATTCTGTAAACCGCATTAAGATTTTCACACTAAAATAGAAAAAATACAATAAATTTTGGGGTTCCCCATACATAGAACTGAAACTCAAAAATGTTTTTTTTCATCAAACCCATACGTGTGGGGTATCTATGAATAGGTCTTCAAAAATGGTAATGAGGTTTCTAATATCATTTTTTTCTAAACTGAATAGTTTGCGCGAGAGACACTTCCAAAGTGGTAAAATGTGGTCTCCCCCCCCGTAACTTCTAAAATAAGAGAATGACAAAACTAAAAAAAATATATGATGTACATTACCATGTAAACTACCACCGAAAATTGGTTTGAACGAGATCGAGTGAGTAGTTTTTTTTAAAACGTCATAAATCGTAAACCGCAATTTACCTTACATTCAATCAATTTAAATATAAAAATTAAAAAAAATATATATTTTTAAACCGAAAATACGTACAGGTTTGTACGGAACCCTCGGTGCGGAGTCCGACTCGCACTTGGCCGGTTTTTTTTTTCTAAACTCAATAGTTTGCGCGAGAGACACTTCCAAAGTGGTAAAATGTGTGTCCCCCCCCCCGTAATTTCTAAAATAAGAGAATGATAAAACTAAAAAAAATATATGACGTACATTACCATATAAACTACCACCGAAAATTGGTTTGAACGAGATCGAGTGAGTAGTTTTTTTTTTGAACGTCATAAATCGTAAACCGCAATTTACCTTACATTCAATCAACTGAAATATAAAAATAAAAAAAAAAACATTTATTTTTAAACCGAGAATACCTACAGGTTTGTACGGAACCCTCGGTGCGCGAGTCCGACTCGCACTTGGCCGGTTTTTAGGGTTCCGTTGCCAAATGGCAAAAAACGGAACCCTTATAGATTCGTCATGTCTGTCTGTCTGTCTGTCCGTCCGTCCGTATGTCACAGCCATTTTATTCCGAAACTATAAGAGCTATGCTGTTGAAACTTGGTAAGTAGATGTATTCTGTAAACCGCATTAAGATTTTCACACTAAAATAGAAAAAATACAATAAATTTTGGGGTTCCCCATACATAGAACTGAAACTCAAAAATGTTTTTTTTCATCAAACCCATACGTGTGGGGTATCTATGAATAGGTCTTCAAAAATGGTAATGAGGTTTCTAATATCATTTTTTTCTAAACTGAATAGTTTGCGCGAGAGACACTTCCAAAGTGGTAAAATGTGGTCTCCCCCCCCCGTAACTTCTAAAATAAGAGAATGACAAAACTAAAAAAAATATATGATGTACATTACCATGTAAACTACCACCGAAAATTGGTTTGAACGAGATCGAGTGAGTAGTTTTTTTTTAAAACGTCATAAATCGTAAACCGCAATTTACCTTACATTCAATCAATTTAAATATAAAAATTAAAAAAAATATATTTTTTTAAACCGAAAATACGTACAGGTTTGTACGGAACCCTCGGTGCGGAGTCCGACTCGCACTTGGCCGGTTTTTTTTATTGGAGCCGTCAAGAAACATTGAACATAAAGTTTATAAAACGTATCCTTTATCTATTGGTGCATTTATTATTACAATTCGTTCACCATGAACGAAGACAACTTGCATTACCCTGCACACATCACATCATCTAGTTCAGTAACAATGATGATACAAAACGGATATCAGTCGTTTGACGTTTTGTATCAATTCAAAAACTAGCTCGGATTTTGCTCGTTTTAATTGATGAATATAAAGTATGTTGAATATTTTTCTGGTGATCGCCAGATATTTTTTTTTTAAACTGTGGATCATGTTGAATGCAGGGAGGTTAAAATCATCATCATTTTTTATTTGTGTAACATGTTCATAATCATGTTTCATGTACTGAATCTACAGTAACTGGTTGCGCGTTGAAGTTCCTTTCAACATCAATACGTATTGGAGGAAATGGTATTTCTGTGAAGTTTATTAGATATGTCTGAGTGGAACACAGAGATAGCGTACACATTGGATATTTTACAAGTCGGGGGCTGGAGCGAGTCGTAGGCTCGTAGCGCTACGTTGCTACGCCGTAGCGTATCGTAGCATCCCATAATTACGACTACATTCCACAGCTCCGGATATCAATGGTCTGACACTGACGAGCTCTCTGCGGCACAGTGGAGTGTTACGAGTAAATAGAAACAGCGATCAGTCAGCACTTGAGGCCGACAACGTTGTAACTATTATATTTAATTGATCGAAAACGTCTACCAATATCAAGCAAATATTTATAAGTATCCTCATCGTTAATATAAATTATGACTTAATTTTAAAAATGCAGTAAATTAGTTAAGATTTTTGGATCGTAGTTTTTTAACACAGCTTGCGTTAGAGTAAAATTGTAGAAATCGTCACATAACGAAGTTTAATTTATTTTTCCAACAAGAAGTTTCTGCTCTTAAGTAAATGAACAATTACAACATTAATATTCTTTTGGGGTAACTATGACAACAATCTAGCTAATAAAGCATTACTTTGAATCTTTAAGTGAGTTTATAAATGTTTCAAATATTCTTATGTTAATAGTAACAAACATTCTTCTACTCAACTAACAGATTTTATTTCGCTTGTTTTTCCTTTTAGCTTATTGTGTTGTCTTAGATACTTCCAAATATCTATATAATTAATGTTGGCCTCAGTTTTCAATAAGGCGATACTTTGTCCAAGAGCCAAAAGAGTGAAGAAATATTAGCATAACGATATCAAACTAAAACGAGTTTTTGATAGAAACCAGATGAGATTGTCCAGCCGAGCAATTAAAGAGAGTGCCCCGCAATGTTTTCATAAAGAGCACCGCAATGTGGATGTAGCAATTATAATTTGATCAATGCGTTTTGTAAAACAAGCGATGTCAAGTAATGAGAGTGTCGGTCGATCGAGCACGCGCCTGCACGCGCGCGGCCCTACACATGGGAGAGCGAAGACCAAGCGAAACATTACAGTGTCAATAAGTTCACATTAATTTATATACGTACAGGCACTGTCAGATTAACGGGGAATCAATGTGTATTACAATTTGTGTTGATGGATGAGGTCAGTACGTAGCACACAAGTTAATAATGTAAACACGAGCGAGCGGGCCCGCCGGGAGCGCACTGTTACATATTTATTGAAATAACGCGGAACAGTCCGGGAAACATAGTAACCTTTTATTATTTATCAGTTTGTAAGAGAAAATGTAAATTTGTGTAAGGATACAACAAGGAATTGCGGCAAGTCACCACCAGCAACCGGGTTTAAAATTTTACACCGTTATATAATAGTTTCGTAGACCTCAAATTTTAAATTCATTTTTGCAAGTCAACCACTCTAAAATTTTGTAGAAACAACGGTCAGATGGCACTCGCTACCAAGTGCATTTTTGCAATTGCCGTCTGAACGTGGTGTCTGATGGTGATCAGAATAAACTTTACAATGAAGTCATGTGTGGTGAATCTAAATTAGTTATTAACACAAATTCCTGGAATGTGGCTGAAATTTTGGCTGTTATAAATCAGTTCCTACACTTGCTTATATAAACGTTATGAAATTCATCATCGTCATACATCACTATATCACGTAGTACCTGCCACACCAGTACCGCGTCAAAATGTATTACATGAGCGCATTTCGAACTCTGTACACTAAATAGCTGGGTAAGTCAGTGGCAATGATTTAACAATCAAGCGCAGTGGGTTTCGTTTAGTTATCTGTAACACACGTAACGTGAGTAGTCCTTATATTTCTCTCTACTAGGTGACCGCACAAACCTTCGTCATGTATCCCACACGGTTGTTTCACACTGGTACGACTCCAGTCCTTATCGACGCGAGCTATAATTCATTACACAGTAGGCGCTCTGCTGAGCCTACCACAGCGCAGTGCCATGTATACAGCGGACGGGAATGCCAGCAATCTGCGATAGCCAGGGAACCGATTTAATTAAAAATTGTTTGCATTACGTCGGAGTTTCATAATGAATGATACCATTTCCGCGAACTGATAATAAGCACGATCATATTTCCATACATTTTCAATATTAAACGGTACAAATACGTAATTATGAAACGTGTTTCAACTAGAGATATAAAACTTTGGTTTCGACGTTATTATTAATTTGCAAGAAGATTAGCAGCTCGTTTAAAGCATAAATTACAAATTAGTAGCTCGTATTTAAACAATTTCTACTTCCTTTACAGTGCTGAAGCCAAAATAAAAGGTCGTAAGTCAAGTTAATAGGCAGCGCGCGGCGAGCGTGCGGCTGAGCGGCGGCCGCGGTGCGGTTGTGGTGCGGTGGCGGTGCGTCGCGGCTAGAAGCGATCCGACTGCGCGGCACGTAGCTGATTTATGCTAAGACTTATAGCTGCACTTACTCTGATGTAAATTTTATAAAAAGGCTTGTGTTCGTAATGATATTAATATTAAAGAGACTGGCAAATAATGAGCATTTAACTTGGCCTGCAGATAACTTAGAAGAACTTATTAAAACATAAATTATACTGAAGGTTTATGTTAAAATATATATCCTTGATACTATGACGGAGACGCGCCACGCGAGACAGGAATGCCACGATTGCGAGCGGCTTATGAAATCACTTCGTCCCCCGCGACTCGTGAGGTCGTGATGCGAGCGAGTGCGGCACGTAATGCGCTCGTAGAATGTAAGTGGACGTTAAGTGACACTCAGTCGCTCACCTCCGTGCATATACATCATACGAAAGCTTTCTAAAGCAGCTGACATACATTTATATAATTATTTCTTAAGTAAACCGATGTTTGCAATGAAAAATTTTGGTTAACTAAATGTTAACTAAAACTTCAATCACATCATCGAATGTTTGACACACGACGATACTGCTATGTCATTCGAAGTATTGTAGAACTGATCACATCCATTTCGAATTACATTGCATTACAAGTTGTGGCAAAATAGAATAAAAATAGTGAAATTAAAATATAAAGTAAGCAATCTGCGGCGGGTATAGTCCGGAGCGCGAGGTGCCCGGGCGGCGCGGCGGCGCACAGTGGAACGAATGTATGGGAGCGGTTGGACGTAGACATGTCCGAAAAATAAGAGTAAAATTATGACAAACTAATGATGCCATCTTATTCGATTACTTAATGCCTTCATAAATTGTGGTGATGAATTTCTTCATAACTCCCATATTTCGGGAGTAATTTGAGAAAATGTGAAATTTTACTATGAAAATGAGTGTATCGAGCTCTCTCCCTCCTGATTCCGGGCTTGTTTCAAGTAGCGGTCTCTAATATCGTAATGCTATTACTAAGAGCTATATTTAATACTAAGACACATAGTGCGCCAAATGTGCACTTTCTGGGATAAAAGGAAATGAAAATTTAAAAAAAAAAACGTTTTTTCCCCATTTGTATTTACTTTAAACCGCAGACAGACTTATTAAGAGGTCTATAAATATATTATATATATACAGAAATATATATTAACAAAAATATTCACAAGAACTGATGAGAGTATGACTTTTAAGTAAGTTGATAATAAATTACCTAGTTTCATTAAAAGTACAATAAATAATTAAGATGTAAGCTCTAATTTACTAAGTTACACATTTTAAAACAATAACATCATTTAATTATCTTCGTCATCATCATCATCATCAATTAATTCAAATTCAGAATCGATGTCCGCTAAATCATTTATGTTAACAAATTCGATATCACTTTTCTCAGAATCCGTAAGCTCATAAAATTCCTTAAAAGAAGATTTTTTTACAAACTTATTTCCTTTTGGACGGATACTTGTAACAAGTGGATCAGAAGACAGTAAAAGATTGTGCATAATATCTTCATTGCATGAGATACTGCTATGCTTTCGAGAATGCCCCTCTCTATATTTTCTAAAATCTTTATTTCTAGCCTCAGATGCCTCTTCGGATAGAAAACCAATGGGCACAATTGACATGTTCTGAACTATGTCTGGCCCATGCATTAAAATTTTATGAAGTGAAGAAGGCATATAATACCATGGGTATAACTCCACGTAAAGCTTAGCAGTATCAAAGCAGAACTCTCGGAATTTAGTTACGTTGATCTTCTCTCCTGATGAAATACACTGCAAGATCACACAGATTTTTCTTAAAAGCATAGCATCTATTCCGGTCAGTTCAGCAGATTTAGTGTAGTTTTCAAAAAATCTCCTTGCCGAGTTGCCATTGTTGGTGGATCCACTGCCTTGTTTCACAACATCGAGAAGTAAGCCCGTTTCTCTTCTTACAGCCTCTTGAACTCTTTTCTTCCTGTCATCAACTTGCCTTTTTGCTATATCACCCCTTACTTGCCATGATTTTATGTCTAATTTGTAGGAAATGTGTAATAAGCATTCCATTGAGCGAATCCAAGCGTGAAGGGTGCTTAAGCTATATTTATACATGTCCTCGTTTGCGTGTTTATCTTTGATTAACTCTAAATTATTCATTTCTTTAGGACAAGCCTTGCATATGTCACACACTGAAGCTGCTGTATTGGATATAATGGAATGAATTTTACCATCAATCATTGTCAACAGCAGTTGGTGTTTGACACTAATTCCATCAGTGATGGTGGATGGAGTTAAGGCTTCAATCTCTGCTTCGATTTCAGCCATCTCTCTCTGCACATTTTCTTTGGTTTCCTTTATAAACTTAAACAATATTGGCCGGCAAAATGAAGTGGAAGATGGTCGCTCGTTTTCCCAAATTGTTACACCTTTTGAGACGAGCCGCAGTGGTACAAGACTAATCATAAAATTACTAGCAAGATCGATTTGCTCATCTTCACTCGTCCTTTGATGATAAATGCTTTGGCTAGATGATCCGTCAAAACCCCATTTGCTGGTCAATACGAGCTGTTGATTGGGATCAACAGGGGTTTCTAACGACCTAATAAGTCTTCTTGAGGTTAAATCCATCAAGGCTTGTAATTTGATTTTTGCAGAGCTCTCTGTAACTGTGAGATCTTCTTTGGCCGGATAGCACTTAATTTTTTCTTTAACCAACATGTAGTAACTCGGGTATTGAAGAGCTCCTTCTTGAGTGTTGAAATCCCGAAGAGTGTTATAGCGCCATTTCGATAAGTTCATCGATACATAAAGAGCCAATGCCTTCAAAGGGGATATTTCCCGTACCTGAATTGATTTACCTTCAATGAAGGCTTTGATTTTTGAGGCCTCTTCTGGATTCTCCGTCAAGTATTTCATAACATAAGCTGTATCGCTTTGTCCTGCCTTTTGAAGCGCCCTTTCGGCCGAAAACATAATTTCAGCGCTGCTACTGCTGCATGAAAGACTATCTTCAGTGCGTCTTCTTTTTTGCCGGTTACTAAGGTCCTCAAAAGATTTACGAGGACTAGGATGTGTACAAGTTGAAGCATCAGATTTAGCAGGAGAAATTATGGGCTCGATGACGTCACTTATATTTTCTGTAGAAGGTTCCATATTTTCATTCTGTAATTCCGGCCATTGAATTGCAGCCTGTAGCCAAATCTCATGTTCTCAGCACTTTCACATAACTGAACACAACTGTTATCTTTTAAAACACTGAACAAATAGTTAAAGTCGCGTAAATCTTTATGTGCGCGTGCGCATAAAGCAACGTGAATATCAAGATTTGTATTAAAATTTGGAAAATACATTGCGAGATTAGCTTGGATACAACGAGGTGTAAATCAACACTGATTTTAAAGTTACTAATAGTGACCTATTTATATAAAATCCAGGTATCCCAGGTATCCTTTGTTAAATATTGCAAGGTAATTAGTTATTGTGATAATTAGTAAATGATGCATGCTAAATTAGTGTATTAAGAGCCATTTAGTAATTAAATAATAGCAATGTTCTTATCAGTAATCATTAGTGCATCAGTTTTATATGTAAACCTTAAGTCCCTAATTATATATCCTAATTAGCTTATATCTTCTCTAATTGGCTGCTCAGAAATGTTATTGTAATAAGGTAAACCTTTAGAAAAACGGTTTTAATCAACAAAATAAACAAAAAATAAAAAAATTGTGTTATAAAATAAACATCACTCTTTATCCCAGAAAGTGCACATTTGGCGCACTATGTGTCTTAGTATTAAATATAGCTCTTAGTATTAGCATTATGATATTAGAGACCGCTACTTGAAACAAGCCCGGAATCAGGAGGGAGAGAGCTCGATACACTCATTTTCATAGTAAAATTTCACATTTTCTCAAATTACTCCCGAAATATGGGAGTTATGAAGAAATTCATCACCACAAGTTATGAAGGCATTAAGTAATCGAATAAGATGGCATCATTAGTTTGGCATAATTTTACTCTTTTTTTTCGGACATGTCTACGTCCAACCGCTCCCATACATTCGTTCCACTGTGCGGCGGCGTACACTGTACAGTGATGGAACTTATGTAAGTGAAGTTCGTTTGTATGGGACGACTCGTGGTTATTAATTAGTATTTAGTTACAGGATAATTAAATGAAGTAAAGCGCGCCGGTGTCATTGTGGGCACCCACGAGGTCTTCTAATGTAACTAGATTGTGTGATTCGTGTCAACAGTTTGAAAAGAATCAAAATTATTTATGAAACAGCTCTCATTAAAGCAGACATGCCTATTTAATAACACTTATGTAGGTTTCCGAGATACACATAAACTACAAGGCATGTTCTCTATAGCCTACCTAAATTTAAGTTCACCTGTTAAAACTTGACGTCAAGTAAGTATTTATTGCGTTATTGTATAAGACATATAATATTATTGAATACTTAGAGAAAAATCTACCAAACGGTTACTCAATTGAATGTATAAGAGTTCATTCTGTCCGGGTCCTGGTACATGAATAACTACAGTATCTATAGCGCCAACACTCGCATGCTCGTCACATTCACACTGCCCAAAGAGCGTAGCGACACACTCCAGTATCGAATCCAATCCCGGTGATTGAATAAGGCCGGCTAAACACGTTCGCACGCATGTAGCGCGCCTCACGGCACTTGCTCTGTTTCCACAAACTCAATAAAGTGATTGCACGGCGCACACTGTGCAGCGCGACGGATTAAATGCATCTCCTTTATGTGGAGCAACCCTCCGTTGTACATCGACCTGAGCCTTGCAGCATACCAGCGTTGATACTGTTCGATGTCACGGACGAAAAACCGTTCGAGTTACATACCAAAATAGAGAAAATTAGTAGGCTGATTGTGACCGCATCGATGTTGTACGGCGTGTTAACTTCACTCAATATGATATCTTAGCACGCCATTACGTGACGAAATGTCCTTAGTAGTTACCCAACGAAACATTTTCTACGGTCAAACATTACGATAAAAAACATATTACTGGCTATAGTATCTCGCGTGCGATCAGCCTAATATAGCAATACCTGGATGTTAGAGCCATAACGGTATTCCCAGGCTAGCATTAGTTTTGAATACATTTTTTCTAAATTCGACCTACAAGTGATGGACGTATTGAAAGCTCCTAGTCATATTGAGTGAGCGCTAGCACTTCATTATTCAAAGTAGTCCGTCTGTCCACCACGAGTACACGCCTGTCACTATTCTCTTCCTATAAGCGTGGCCGTTTATTATTCTCATTCAGATAACCTCAATTCGTGGGCGTCCCCAACGTACTTCGAACCGTAAAATCTTTATCGCGAATTTTTCAATACAAAAATGACTGAATTGTGTTTTCCTTACAAAGTTTTTACGAAGTCAGTGCTTAAATGATCTAGATGTCGAGGCGTCTTTCTAGAATTAAGTTAATTTTGGAAACTAATAATCAGTGCTACCACAGTAAATTCCCGAAATGTATGAAAGATCTTCAAAGTTTGTGCGTCAAGTGCCAACAGAATAGTAAGAAAGAACGTAAAAATCTAACGACGCATTCACGTTCGAGTCAGCTTCCAACGTCCTAGTTCCGAACTATGTCAGATCTATAATGAACATAATATAGTAAGAATATAGTTTTGAGAGCTCAACAAAACTGGTTTAACTGTAATTTGGTAGAAACTTGTGGCCACCGAGGACAACCAGACAGTAACAAAGTTTGCGGGTGCTGTCTCACGGCACATTGCTGAGCAATAATGGCAGTCAGCACAAGAGACTTCGTTGCCTGTTTATAGAGTCAGTCACTGTGCGTGTAGTGTCACTCGACATAATAAACTGAACCACTTAAATTTTGTGATAAAAAAAATGACAAATGAGTATGGAGGTCTTAAATACTAGCACAAAAATGCTGGAGACTTGAACTCATTGTATTACCCTGTAGATTTAGCTGAACCTTCAGTTCATGTATCTTGTGATGGGGGTTCGCGTGAAATACCTCCGCCAGAGTTATGAGCAGTTTTGGATATCATCAGTGCACGTATCACTTTAGTATGCGATGGAGCAGACAACGACATATTTGTGCCGCACTGCACTCCACACCCACTTTATTATCAACATAAATACTCCAAATGTGGACGTAACGACGCAACTTGTATGCAGACAACATATTTTCTATTATATTACGTCTTGTATATGAGAAAATTATGTGTTTATTTGAAATTGCTAAAGATGTATGCAGATTCTACTCAGACATAAAATTATATGTCGATACATCTGAATTGTGCCATTTCAGTAAAATTGCTAAGACTACCATAAGATATTTAATGTTTTGCGGTGGTGTCTCATGTATACAGTATGAGCATCATTCCGTACAGTCGCTCGGTGCAGGAGGACGCGCTCACATATTCCCTGCGTCATTGCAGGGACACTTGATGAATTTACTGTGCTCGCAAAAATTCCTTGTCGCGAATAGATTTCACCTAAAACAAGTTGGATAATTGCATTGCAATACAAACATGGTTTTTCAAACGTCTAATATTAAAAAAAAAACTATTTTTATTTCATTTCTGATACAAAACACATTTTTTTTTTACGGATATAGTAATAAATCATAACAATCTACGAATTCTTAAAGTTTAACCTCTAAGTCCCTGAGATACCTACCACATTTGGTATAGACACAATCGTTTTTTAATTGTGTCTGTAATTACGGTAATTGACTGGTTAAATGATTATGATCTTATGTGGAATACAAAGAAACAGGTAAGTATCACAAGTTTGTAACAGAGAACAAGACCGTAAACAATGTATCATTCATCCGCAGATAATAAATCCCTACAGCCTAGACAATACTTTTCAACTAAACTGAAGTTCTTCTTTGTTAGGATAAGCTGCGTCTTCCGCGAAAACAACCGAATGCTGTAAACATCACTAGGACGGTAGACGAAGGAAAAGTAACACTTCGTTTTAAACTAGAAACAATTTAATATTTATGCCTTGAATTGTGATGTTGTTACGAACCCAAGATTTTAATCCCCATGAAAACGAGATATATGGGTCATGAAATCACGCTCAACCGATCCCTAGTAAGTTGGGAAAATACGAATATTAAAAGATTTGCTTACCTTCAAAGAACAGAAATGTATAAGATGAACAGTCCTTAATAACCTATAACCGCTTCCCTCTTGCGATCCTCTTCAACAAACACGTCCTCGGTAGTGCTCGGCTTCGGCTTGCCCTCATCTTGAGGGAACTCCTCTTTCTGGAACAACACAACGAATTTAGCACTTTTTAATCGACTTAAAAAAACGAAGAGGATCTCAATTAGGTTGTATTTTATTTTTGTTAGTTATCTCAAAACTTCATCATTCTTCTTCTTCTTGGCGTGTCGATAGCAATCTAAATAGTGTTACCCCAGAATTTGGCTACGAGCTTAGCATTTTCAGTAGCGTCCATCAACTCCTGTGGCGTGCAAACAACAGGGCATGCTGGACATGATATCAAGTGCCTCACCGTTTGTGGGACAGCAACACATTTACACTCCAGGGCTGAGTCATCTATGAATCTCAACCTATACAGGTTTTCTTTACTCCGGCCTACCTGAGTCCGGAGTTTATTTAAAAACTTCCTTGAAAGCCAAGGCAATTCGTGTCCGGTTGCGAGATGTTCAGCAGGTGGAACAAATGAGTATGGTAGGGAAGAGCCTTGTTGCCACAAGTCTAGTCTTTCTTTAGACTGTTCGCCAGTAAGTGGGAGAACATACTTCAGAAAGCTGTTGCGGCTTTTCAGTCTTTGTGACACGAGGATGTTGTCGTGCATAGGGTGTCGTGTGTCGGAAACGATCTTGGCTCTTTCAGTTGAGCTTGCCACTGCTCTGCGGATTTTTGGTGGCGCTATTCCGGCCAATGGATACAACATTTGCACCGGGGTCGGTTTGAGGCACCCGGTAATGATCCGGCACGTTTCATTCAGAGCTGTATCCACTAACTTTGCATTGGCTGAACGACTCCACACAGCGCACGCGAATTTACCTGCAGAAAAAGATAGCGCCAGCCCAGTAGTCCGCAAAACGTCAGGCATAGCACCCCACTCTGACGAGACAAGTCACTGTAGGAGATTGTTGCGAGAGTGTACCTTCTGCTTGATGTTCTTGCAGTTTTTGCTGAATGTTAAAGACCTGTCCAGAGTAACGCCAAGATATTTTGGGAAGTTGCTGTGCTCAATGGGCACCCCACCCCAAACTATATTAAGTTTGCGATAAATTGGATTTGGTTTGAGAGAAATTGCGTGGTAGTATGACGTTAAGTCACTAAGAGCTTCTGACAAGTGGACCTCGGCGTCTTCAAAGGTGGTGGCTTAAGAGGTGAGGGCAAGGTCGTCTGCATACAGGAAGCGGGACGTATTTGGACTCGATGGTTTATCGTTTGTGTAAATATTAAAGAGAAGCGGTGCCAAGACACAAACCTTGCGATAGGCCGTTTTTCTGTGCTCTCCAACGACTATTTTCCGAAAGAAGATGGACCTGAAAACGGCGGTTGTAGAGAAGTTCTCGGAGAATTCTAACGAATTTGTGATCGCTGATTAAGGTTTCCACCTTCCACATCAAACGTTTGAGGTTGACTGTATCGTAGGCAGCTGACAAGTCGACGAAAACAGCTCCCGTGACTTTACCTATCTCAAAACCATCCTCAATGTGTTACACAAGTTTGAGGGTCTGATTGCAGCAAGATTTGACGGGCCTGAAACCAGCTTGCTCCGAGATCAATTTTGGATCAATAACGCTCGTAAGACGGTTTAGCAGCAGTTTCTCGAATAACTTGTATGTATGGTATAGTAGAGAAATTGGACGAAAGTTTTTTGGGTCGTCTGCTGTTTTTCCTGGCTTGGGTATAGCTATAACCTTTAATTTTCTTCAGAGACGGGGTACTGAAGCTGATTCCAGGCAGTTGTTGTATCGCATCAGCAACCATGACACAGCAACAGGACCAAGCTGTTTGATTTGCTCAACCGAGATGTCGTCTACTCTGGAAGCTTTACCGGACTTAAGATACCTCATCATTATGACGACATCAGTAAGGTTAAAAGGTTAACTAATATCGTCACAAGCTCCATCAGGTTTTTGTAGTTTAGTAACCTTATTGGACGTGTTGGTTTGCCGTTAAGAAGCACTTGGTGAGTTATCTGGTTGGAGGTGACTTGACTCGGCGGTGAGGGTTGAGGGTACTTACTGGTCAGCTTTCTTATTGTACTCCAAGCCTTTTTACTGTTATGAGTCATATTGATGTCAGTTACAGCCTTGATCCACCTCTCTCGTCTATTTTCGCCCAGTTTTGATAGCAGCATTTCTCCAGCCACCGTGGTTTCTTTCGAGGAAGGAACAGTGTGATACAGTGATTCATAGGTGCTCAAAAGTTCACTGGACTCAGTCGACAGCCCTGGGATGTAAGAAGTCCTGCAGCCTCTAGGAATGTGTCTTCAGGAAGTAGTTGACACTATCTCAACAAATTGGTCGTAGTTTTGCGGGGTTGGCGGGACATTCAACAGGGCATCATCAATCAATTGCGCGAACGATTCCCAGTCAGCCTTTGTGTTGTTAAATCGGCGTTTAAAGGGGACAGTTATAGGTCGGACCACGGGTTCAATGCAACACATAATAGGCCTGTGCTGAGTGTGAGGGATAGGCGAACGTAAGCTTTTGGAACATTGTGAGCTGATGGACGAACTGGTGAAGATTAGGTCTAGGTTATATCCGCATTTCCAGCGGCCACGATTAAAAGATACCAGTTGTTTAAAGTTATGGATTAGCACCAAATCATTCGTCTCTGCCCATTGCTCAACTGCTTTTCCACTCAAATTCGTGTCATTGTAGCCCCAGTTGGTGCTGCGGCTTTTGAAATCGCCGATTATAACTTTAATTCGTTGGCTGCTGAAATTCTCTGGCGGAGCGAAATTAAATGTGGTGCCAGGTTGATTATGAATCGAAGTGATGGTGCACTTACCAACATCAATGGTGATAATTTCTATGCCATTCTCGTTTGAGCACTTGGTGGATAGTATGCTTACGCCGGGAGCAGCAAACACTGCATTACCGTGCTTTGGGTGACAGATCTTGGCGATAAGCGTTAGTCCAGCGATGTATGGCCGGCTTTGGGTTTCATCTCGATGTGTCTCTTGGACGCAAAGAATGTCGCATTGAGTTTTGCGATAAATATCGGAAAGAATTTCTGCTTTACCTTGTGAGAACCCTTCGATGTTGATCGAGACTACGCACAAAACCGGTTTTATAGGTGGACTTTGGATTGCCATCGTGATGAAAGGATTAGCCAGTCAACGTGGAAACTCGCTGACTGCCCAGGGTGCGCTGGACGTATGATGGCTCAGTTGGTACGTCACTCAAGGAGGCTCCTTTCTTGCACCCTAACTTTTTCATATCATCATCATCATCTCAGCCACAAGACGTCCACTGCTGGACATAGGCCTCCCCCTATTTGAGGGGCTTTGCCATAATCACCACGCTTGGCAAGCGGGTTGGCGATCGCAGTATGATGGTAAAATGCATAGAGAACGCTGCTGCCCATTCTCTAGTAAATCCCTTAGTCACTTTTTACGACACCCACAGGAAGAAATGGGGTGATGCTATTCTTTATGTCCGGCACCACACGAGCTTTTTCATATAAAAACAGATATTAAAAAAAAACTTGTTCCATTTGTAAAGGTTAATAAATAATAAATAAAAATAGTATTTGGTCAAGTTGTGATTATTGGTTTCTGAGTAAGTTTCAATAATTCAAATTTAAAAAACGTTTATTTCAATCTTCACTTCAAGATCATAATTCTTGAAATTTAATAACAGGATAAATGAAAATAAATAAATAAAATTAATATAATAAAATTAAAATCATAAGCACAATAAAATAAAATAATTAATAATAGGCCTGCCTCAGAGTCACTTGTTTGTTTGTTAGTACAGACGCCAGCACATCAAGGTACCCGGAAACTGTCAAATTTTGTAAAATTCAATCAACCTTCAACCTAATGCTTTAGCGTGCTTTAATGTACCGACAGTCAAATCTGTTCGCAAATACGCTCAGGATGGTGTTGGAAGTGTTCCGGAGCTTGGCCCCAGAGATGTGCACGGCTGTCGCATCGTCGTAATGCGTATTAATTTCCCTTTAGTGTTTGTTAAAGATGTCATAAAATCTGTGACTCATATTTACTTAGCAAGAAAAGCTATGCATTTGGTACCACAAATAAAAAGGTTTGATTTATATAATAGCAACTGAATTCCAAAATATACCTACTCTACGAAGTGTAAAATAGCTTTGATTTTGGAAATCGATGCCAAAAAAATGAAAATACTAAACCAAAGAAACCGACTTCCGAAATTAAAGTTATTTTCCACTCAATTGTGTTTTTTTTTGAAATTCGGTTGTTTATATTTGCAGTTTTATTTGACATCTTCAAGTTTCATATTTTTAGGCAAGTATCGCACGTCTGCCGCAGAACCATCTTAGCGGAACCGTAGTAATTCACCACGTCTTGTCCGTTTTACGACACGCGAAACTGCTGCCCGGGTCACACGCGCCCGACGACGACCCCTGCCCTGCTACAGATTTCATTATGATTGAACCTACGTTGAAATTTTTCGTTGCTTATTTTTTTTAAATGCGTTTCCATACATTTTGATTCCGTAGGTGTATTATTGCATTTTTCTATGAAACAGATTTTTTAGCCAAATGGCAAAAAACGGAACTCTTATGGATTCGTCATGTCTGTCTGTCCGACCGTAGGTATGCCACAGCCACTTTTTTCCGAATCTTTAAGAGCTCTGCTGTTGAAAGTTGGTAAATAGATGTATTCTGTAAACCGCTTTAAGATTTTTTCACAAAAGTAGAAAAAAAAACCAATAAATTGTGGGGGTTCCCCAAACTTAGAACTGATACTCAATTTTTTTTTTTCATCAAACCCGTACCTGTGGGGTATTTATGGATAGGTCTTCAAAAATGATATTGAGGTTTCTAGTATCATTTTTTTCTAAACTGAATAGTTTGCGAGAGAGACACTTCCAAAGTGGTAAAATGTATCCCCCCCCCCCTGTAACTTCTAAAATAAGAAAATGATAAAACTAAAAAAAATATGTGATGTACATTGCTATATAAACTTCCAACGAAAATTGGTTTGAACAAGATCTAGTAAGTAGTTTTTTTTTTTATACGTCATAAATCGTAAACCGCAATTTACCTTTCATTCAATCAACTCAAATATAAAAATTAAAAAAATAACATTTAATTTCATAAACACAAGCCTTATGCATAAACCGTGAATACCTACAGGTTTGTACGGAACCCACGGTGCGCGAGTCCGACTCGCACTTGGCCGGTTTTTAATATAATACATATGATTATATATATGGTTTTATTTCTACGTTAGGGGTCTAGAATCTTCTCTAGGGTCTAGGGTCTTATTTCTCAGTTAGTCATATCTCGGTAGTCGGGGTGACTTTCTATCCAAGTTATGCCAAAAACTTCTTTTTTGGTATTGGGGTGAAAATCCTCATGGATGTCTCAGCGCGCCTGCCGCGCACATCAAATTGGACACCAGCCGCTGAAAGTGGAGCCCGAAGTCCCAACGGCTGTTGAGCACTAATCCCAGGTACTTCATGGTTGACTCGACAGCGATTCGGGCGCCCCCAACCAGTCGTTGGTAACCTATCATTGCCCGGAGATTCGTCGCACCCCGTAACGCCGTTACAGTGGCAGCTTCCTCGACCAGGAATAGCAGGACCACCGGGAACTGGGGGCCGTTGTTTAGGCACTTGCATTGGAAGGTGTAATAATGTAGTCACCACGCTGGGCATGCGGGTTGCTGACCTCAGAGGCAATCCATTCACAGCGATGACGGTGCTGCCTGCGCTGGTTATAGCTCTGGAGAATTTAGGTCAGCCTTTTAGATAGTTCTACCGCCATCGGCCGGTCGCCTGCGCTAGGTCTGTCAGTGGCAGGGTGAACCACGCCCAGGTAAGGTTGACATTCGGGGAGACCGATTGTTGTTATACCCTGGTAATTGGCTTTAAAACCCTCGAAAACCAGAAAAAACGACACCTATGATGAAATATAGATAATTCTCGCAGTCAGTACATTGGACTTTTATTCTGACCTCACCATCGGGTTTAGCCCTCTCGAAACCCATGAAAACTGTCTCTCTAAAGGGACAAAGATGATAACGCTTTTCTGTTACGTCACGATTTCTACTAGTCAACTTCTAACGCAAGCCGCGACAAAGAACTTTGTTCCAAAACAGAATACTTTCATTAATCTATTTATACTAGAGGTTTTCTGTCACTGCTGCCATAATATATTCATAATCTTAATGACAGAAGATGGTACATTATCTCTTATATTAGTAAATAGGACTTAACAGTAGTATGACAATATATTGCTACAGAGCATGCAAATATTAATTACGTCCATTATTACAGGACAGAGATAATTGGGTAAGTATTAATTAACATTATTGATTATATAATTTATATTAATAATTGTGAATTAAAATTACTGTGACGTACCTCAGTACATATGTCAGTTAATAATAATATTAAAATAAACGCACATTTGACTAAGACAAAGTATTATGGGATAATAACCAACTACAATTATGAGTGTAATTCTTTTATTATTGGTATTTTTTAACATAGCCAATAATATTGACTAACATGTAAATATAAATATAGTACCGTGTGGTGCCGGACGTAAAGAATAGCATCACCCCATTTCTTCCCGTGGGTGTCGTAAGAAGCGACTACGGGACTTACTAGAGAATGGGCAGCAGCGTTCTCTATGCATTTTACCACCATACTGCGATCGCCAATCCGCTTGCCAAGCGTGGCAATTATGGCAAGCCCCCCCAAATTGGGGGAGGTCATGTCCAGCAGTGGACGTATTACGGCTGAAATGATGATGACATGTAAATATTGATGTACCCCAATGGATATGTTACAGTGATACATTAATGCTAATTGTAGGAACTGTCTTTTCACCTGTGACAAACAACAATAAATAAATGAATGAATGAATGAAATCCCTGTTCGGAAATATTACCGTTGGTTGGCTGTTTGTTATATTAACGTCGGTTACATTTGACTTCAATAAAATGTATTCAACAGTATGCCTTTTTAATCTTTACAGCCTGACCGCAAACTAAAGGTTTAGTATTTCATTTGCTCCCAAAACAGGAACTCGTAGTGAGTTGGGATATACATAAAGCAACTTAATTCTAAAGTAAATGAGAAGTAGTAGGCAGGATAGATCTGACGATATTTCTTCATTAGAGGACGGCGTGCGATGAATTATTTACGAACACATACATATGAATGCGGCACATTGTTCGCTGGACCTACTGCCGGGATTAGTGGCTTACGAGTTCACTAAGCACTTCAAATAGGTTTGTTGTTATTTGCTTGTGTTGGCCACTCAGCTCGGGAGTTGGGCACAGAGCGATACTAATTGAAACATGGAGAGCTTTGTATGCGCCGCTTTGTTCGAATTTGCCGAACAGGACATAGTACCTACGACGTGAATTCAATTTTCAATAAATAGGTTCAGTGTGTGTTGCAAAAAAGTTGATAAACTATATTGATGTTGCAGCAATAGTACATTTTAATGGAACCAGTGAAGCAGTAGATCGTGAAATATACGTATATAAGGTGTATCTATTCATACACGAAATATTTTAAGAGGTACACCTGTAGGTGGTAAAGAAGCTTTTTTGAACGAAAAAATTTTTTTCTAAATGTATTTTTTTAATATTTATAAATTATTTGACGCACATAAGAAATACTGGCTCCTTCTTATTTTTTACGGCCCGAGACACCGCAGCCATGCTCGTGCCGTCCAGTCACAGCCCTCGCAGCGTCAGGCGGGCCATTCATGGAATTTGGAGTAAAGGTTTTATGCAAAACGTCTCAAGCAGTTTTAAAATTATAATAATTACGAAAATTCAAAAACGCTTAGATAAAATTTTTCTTTTTGCTTCTATAGTTTCTTTAGCACCTACAGGTGTACCTCTTAAAATATTTCGTGTATGAATAGATACACCTTATATAGTAATCTGTGAAGCGTCCAGCGGCAATCGTTTTTTAAGATTGAGAAATGCGTAAAACGTGCGTCCGCAGTAACTTGTAGTCAGAGAATAGTGTTTCACTCAAGATGTGGGCGATAAGCCGCACGCAATACGTGACTCTACTGCCATCTTAGACTATTATTCTCGAATACAGAGTGCTTTTGTTTTCACTGTTCTCGGCTATAAAGAGTTCTGATCATTCTAGTTTGATGCTTTATACAGGTCTCTGACTAATACAACACAACAAAGAAAAGTACAAAATAACATGTTTCGTGTTAGCAAAAGCTGCACAGTGTTACAAAATACAGTTGCTCTACAGTGTGAGGTCTTACACTTTGTCATGATCACCCTTACCCGGAATGTTAACTTCAAAAGCAATCACCTCCTCTTTAGGTAAAAGAGACTAACGTACTGAAAATAGTAATTAGACCGCGATATTAAAGGGACATAATAAGGCAGAAAAGGCATTATTAAACGAAATACAAGAGGGATACAGGTGCATTGAAAGTAATTTCATAAACGTAATACATAAAAAAAGTTATGTGTTCACATGAAGGTAACTAGTTACTTACATGTGAACACATAACTTCTGCAATACGGCGATAGCAACATTTAACAGTTCTCGGACGTTAATATGGAGTTATGCAAATAGAGCTTTACTGAAAAGTTTGGCTTTGTAGAGCGTTCCCTTTACCTATGTGAGTATAGGTGCGGTCGGTAACAATACCAATACATCTCTTTCTTATACATATACCAAATTATGAAACACACAAAATACCAAAGCCAATATCCAAAAACATTTTGCATAATAATGACTTACAATCTAAAATGTTAATCAAGATTTACTGCTATTTGACATAAATGCTTGATATTATCACAACAAGCCAAGTAATAACATGTTTACTTTGCAAAGTGGTGGTAGTGTACTCTATGTACGTTATATCATACTTTAACGAGTTTCTAGACTTAACGAATAAGCGATTAACTTGCAAGCACATTATGTAATTGGTAATTCATTATGTTTTAGCCTACATAATAATTCTATACTTATAATGAAGCTGAACTTTTTTAATTAGTTTGAACGCGCTGGGGGGCGATTCCACTAATTTGCAAAGTTACACGTTCAATTGTGTTTTCACAATGGTTAGATTTCGATCGCAGGTCGGTAATGTCCTGTAAAGTCATTCTACTATTTGTTAAGCCCAAGGGAAACTAAACTTACGCCGTATCGCAACCGAATCGTTACGGGAACATACGAGTGGGCTTCCTGTGTTACCATCATGCCAAATATTATGTTTTATTGTTACCACAAAGAAAAAAGTTGAATCTAAAAATGTCACTAAACACGAATAAGTGGCAATAAAAGATTTTCTAATATAAAAAGATATCTTGACCATAATTATAGTTTTGTACTGATATTTTATTGTTACAAAAATACAACATTTTAACTTATTATTTAGCAAAAACTCAGAAGAACGTTTCGTTCTACATCCTAGCTAGGGATGTAGAACGAAACGTTCTTCTGAGCTAAAGTTGTGAAATTAAACCTTTCGGTTATGTTAAAGACTCGAAGGGAACTTCTATTAATCGTATTTTACCTAAAAAATCATTTATTGAACCGTTTTTAACGATGTTATGATTTTTTTTAGTAAATATGTACCTAATTCCAGTCCGAGGTAGTAACCAAATCTGTTTTGATTAAAAAAAAAATACTATTGACGGTGCAGGTGTTTAATCCCGTTTTTAAGTCCGCTTACTCTCGCTTAAAGTGGTTTAAAAATCATCGTGAAATGGATTGAAGTTTTTGGTGGCTTGTCAGTTTAGCTAGTGATGTTGCTATTACTAGTATTCGTCAGGCACTGATTTTCTCAATTTAATTCAACTTGAATCGAGAGTAGGTACCTCCCTTTAGGGAGGTTTCTAGCAGCTTTGTTAGTTAAAAACGAGACATATAACTTAAAAGAAAAAAATCATAGCAAAATTCAAAATGTGGCATCCGATCGATATTGGGGCTACAAATGCTACAATCGACTCTTGCTGTGCGGGGAGCATTTTCTCTTTCTCACATTCCACTGTCAATCTGATAAATAATGACGATACGATGACAAATTACACGTTATCAACTGAATAATACTTACAGAATTATGCAAAACATAATCACTCTTATTTATAACATCCCTGATTCAGTACATCACATTATTTTGACAGTTACACGATATTAGTAATATTGAATGATGAATTGATGTAGTTGAAGACTCCGTGATACTTATCTAAACAAGACTACATCGACTGACAATGCGTGAGAAAATAAATAAATAAAATGATCTCGAGCCTTTAGTAACTTGAGTAACGAGTTAAACAAAATCGAATCGCAGCACTATCTGACATAGCTGAATGACAAGTGTCAACTGTCAACAACACATTTAATTTAGTTCAAAGAGTTTTAATTGCTTTATTTAATACTTATTCCTCTTAACATACATATACAACTTATAATATAAGCAACTTATAATGTTCCCACTGCTGGGATACAGGCCTCCTCTCTGTGAGAGGGAGTAGTTAATCCGTTTCTTTCTAATTGTACGAATTGATATTTCAGTTTTCATGTGTGTACTTGAAGGATTATAATGAAAATGGAATCTTGAAGATGGTACAGCATTTAATACAAAATAATGTGCTGTTAACTGTTCAGTAAGATTTCAACACAATATGTGAAAATGTTGCCAGAGACTGTTCCAGATTTGAAATAACTTATGAAAGTTTCCCTTTCTTCAGTAAAACCATCTAGATGCAGTTTGAGGAAAGTGTGTATTGATGATGCAAGAAAGAATTTAAACTGTTTATTCAATATGGAAATCTGGATACAGGGATATTTACATTCCATGGCAATCTGCAAAACAAACACATATTGTACCTGTTGACTCTGCGGGGAAAGACATAATTTTGCATTTTTTTGCACACCAATGAGAAAAATAATAATATTAGTTAGCCCCTTCTAACATAAATACAATATATATTTTTCAGGAACATTAACTTAGGTACACCCAAATATCAACTTCTGACTCAAGAGTTGCTTGTGGTCGATACAGGCAGACATTCTGCTGACTGTTGGCTGTTGTGCACTTACAATGTTGAGCATGCAATATTAATATATTATGTATTTCTATCTGGCACACGTTATCAACAGAGTGGTGAAACAACCCTACTATTTTAGATGAAATACTAAGTATCTACTTCTCAAGTGGTCTGACGTTAAAATTGATATACATTCGAGAGCAATGAATCCGGGTCACTTAAAGAATCCTAAAAATCTCGGAAACTAAAAATGCTAGGTTAATGCAATAAATTGTATTTAATAGACAATGTAATACTCCTTAAATGAAGGTATTAAAACTTCTTAGTTATTGTAAAGTTATATCATAAAAAAATCAAATTTGAAAAAGGGCCACTTTCGAAGATGGAACTACGAAATTACAGCATTTGGTTTTGCTTTTGTTTGTAATCTGTCATTTATGTGGGTACATAAACCATGTTGATAGTGCTCTATATTCATTATTCAAGCTGAAATTATGTCGCTTACGTCTGAAGAATGCACCAGAATACTTACAATGCTGGAAACCGGCCGGAGTCAGCGCGATACAGCCTGGACTGTCGGTGTGTCGCTGTCAACAGTACAAAGAGTTCTCCGACGTTACGAAGAAACTGGTTCTAACCTACGCAGACCAGGAACGGGCAGAACCAGGTGTACCACAGCACGAGAAGACCGATACTTGGTGAACACCATGCTTCGAAATCGCTTTCTCACAGGAACTGAACTCACAAATCAGTTTCGACGCCTCGGAGGAAGTAACCCAAGTGCATGGACAGTAAGACGTCGGCTTGCTGAATCTAACTTAAAACCCCTTAGACCTGCAAACGGCCCTAAACTGGAGCGTGGGCATCGTATTTCAAGACTAAGATATGCCCAGAGCCACGTAAATTGGAGTATTGAAGATTGGTCAAAAGTTATGTTCTCCGACGAATCAAAATTTATGCTCTACAAGCACGATGGAAGACACAGAGTGTATCGAAGACCAGGGGAAAGATTCAAGCAAGCATGCATCGAAGAAAAAGTAGCCTACGGTTGTGGGTCTGTACTTGTGTGGGCCGGAATTTCTTCTGAAAGTCGCACAGAGCTGGTGATCATAGAAAACGGCTCTTTAACTAGCGTAAGATATGTGGAAGAAATCCTCAATGATCACGTTGGTCCATTTATGGTCAATTTAGGTGAGGATGCTATATTTATGCATGACAATGCCCGACCTCATACAGGTAGGATTGTGAATGACTACCTTCAAGAGATGAACATTACTCGTATGGAGTGGCCAGCGCGCAGCCCGGATATCAACCCGATCGAGCATGCTTGGGACGAGCTAGGCAGATGCGTAAAACAACGAAACCCTCCCCCAATCACGCTTCGTGAAAATTGCTCTCACAGAGGAATGGGAGAATATTCCCCAAAATCGTATAAGGAACTTGGTGTACAGCATGCCAAACCGCGTAAACGCAGTAATGGAAGCACGAGGAGGCAATACGAAGTATTAAAATTCAAGAAAATCGTAATAAAGTTCAAAAATTTCATGTTTCCTATTTTTGTTTTAAGGAGAGATCAGCAGTTTTTTTCTTTATGTAATTTTATGTTAATAAAATGTATGGTGACTCATATTTTTTTTACTTTCATTTAAGGAGTATTACATTGTCTATTAAATACAATTTATTGCATTAACCTATCATTTTTAGTTTCCGAGATTTTTAACATTCTTTAAGTGACCCGGATTCATTGCTCTCGAGTGTAGTAATAAAAATGCTTTGTTCCATTATTTGTTTTTTGATTTCATGAACCATTCCAATACTCAATACTTTATTGCATTCTACAATGTATATGCTTATGTGGTAAACATTGGATTTAGTTACAATCGTGGGACCCTGTCGGGCACATCAAAAGAAAGATAGTACGTAGAATAGGACTTATAATCTAACTTATTCTAAAATCAAAATAAATAAAAAACATGCTTTGGGTATTTTAACTACATTTCAGGGATTTATCACTTAAATGTTTGCTAATACTGATATAACATTTACTTATTAATAGATTTTTTAATTTGTTAGTGAATAGATGGAGTTTATTTTCATTACTAATTGATTCGGGTAAATTCTTGTATACATTTATTGACATTACCAGAGGGCTTGTTGAATGTTTTTTTACATGGGATGTAGGTAGGTTTAGTCATGTTTTGTATCAGAATGTGTGTCTTGTTTGTATGTCTTGTCGTTTATTGTAAAATTCTTGGTGTTTATGTGCATTTGCACATAAACACCAAGATTGCATATTTCGAGTATAGTGACTGAGTTAAAATATTTAGCTTTATAAAATGGGGTTTGCAGCTATTTATATGTTGTATATTTACTATGATTTGGAAAAATATCTTTTAAACAGTAAACAGTGTTGGTGCATCTGTACTGTTTCCCCTCATTATTATGCCGTAACTTAGCCTTGCATTTGTGTTTTTTTTAATTACCAAATACCTGATATTCCGTTATACCTATCTACTATACTAATATTATAAAGCTGTAGAGTTGGTTTATTTGGTTGAATGCGGTAATCTCAGGAACGACTGGTCCGAATTGAACAATTCTTTTTGTATTGGGTAGCCTATTTATTGAGGAAGGCTATATAATATCACGCTACGATCGAAAGGAGCGGAGCAGTAACGAAAAATGGACGAAAACTGACAGGCAATGCGGTGCGACAGGAAGGGTCAGAGGAGCAAAAATTAGACGCGGATGAAGTCGTGGACAGTAGCTAGTTTATTACTAAAACTCAAGAAATTAAAAGTTTTGACACTGCATTTACATTGCGGCTGGTCTATCAGTGTTTGGTACGAACCCAGGTACATAAAAAGCCAGTGCATCCAAGATTGAGTCAATAGAGAATATCACGTAGTAACACACTGTAACTATGTTACCTTTTTCCGTATCAATACCGTTAGTATGAAGATTGAAGGGTATGTGTGGTCACTGATCTCGTCAATCAAAGCTCTCTCTTATGAGGTCTCTGGAGAATTGGTATGTCGTAACGCACTGACGATCCGTAAGGGGCAAAGCAGTATTGCATCCTCTTGACGTAAAATTTCTTCGTCTAACATTTCCAACATCACCCATATGGGCAAATTCAACGAAATCTGTATAAAACATTATAATTTTAGGAATAAAAACGAAAGCAATCCTAGATCGATGCGATAAAAGTTGCATTTTACTGACTTATGTTCAACCGCTGATTTTGACAGATGAATTGCCGAAATTCAGCGTTGATTCGATTCTAACGAGTGTCAAAATAATAGCAGAATATGACTAAACGTCACGCTCATGTACGACTTTGTTAGCAGAATAGATTTTTACATTGTTTCGATCGATCGTTGGCGTCCACTAAAACGTAGCCGCAGTTGGATCGTTGTTCATTAGTGGAATGAGAAAACCCTTAAAAGTCGTGATCCAGTCGCGGTGCTATTGCGATTTTTGCAGAATTTTGTTAGTAGAATCGGCCCCCTGATCTCTTAAACTATCAGTAGGGTTTGCAAAATTATTATTGCAATTGGTAGCCTAATTGTTAAGAAAGCTTATCTTGTACCTTTAAACGAGCAATTCTTGTATATATATATATAATCTGAATCTCGGAAACGGCTCCAACGATTTTCATGAAATTTAGTATATAGGGGGTTTCGGGGGCGATAAATCGATCTAGCTAGGATTCATTTTTATAAAATGTCGTTTTATTCGTGTTTTCAATGACCAACTTTATCGATAATCAACTTGAACATAAACTTATTTTTTAAACACAATTTACCAAAAAATACCGAGCAAAGCTCGGTCAACCAGATATTTTAACATTATGTTACGACCCTTGAGGATCAAGTGAAGAGAAAAGGCAGAGAGGACGCTAAGTTAAAACGATGTAATACCGCGGGCGAGTGATGTGATGTGATGAGTTGGGTCGGAGGAACATTTTCACATATTTCACGTGGACGACGTAATCACGGCTGAAGTTAGTTAAACAATAAAACCATTTCTGTCGTGATTTTTTTAATGTCACAAACAAAGTCTGCCAGATGACATAGTCGTCTCCCACAGATAACAATTCTACCAGAGGACGTTTTGTTTTACATTGGTTTTTACAGACTGATTTCAATTGAAAATGGCTGTCAAGATCTGAATACAGCGCGATAAGTTACAGACATCGTCATGATATATTTAAATATTTCTTGCTTCAATTCTTGTAATCCTGACATGTTATAATTTTCAGCAGTTTATAAAAACGTAATATAAGTGTTTTATCGAGATTCTACAATTCATAAATGATCTACTTTATTTGCAAAAAAAAATCTCGAGTTTTTACTGTTGAAAGTCGCTATCGATGATCTCTCACAGTTGAACGGTTTTACTTACCGATTAGTTTGAATTCCATTTAGATCACAACCTAAAATAATTACTCCGAATAGAATGTCAACTCACAACGTAATCCCAAAGCTTTTGATGAGAACGACGTGTACATTTAAACAAGTTACTAGATAATGTTGGCCACCATGATGTATTATGATGGTCTTAAGAGAAATAGTTTGTTTTAAACTAATCCGATTTCAGCAAGATTGCCATGACCACTGGCTCCCCGAGTAGCATTAAACTAATAACTTTACTAACACTACCAAAACACATTACGAAGTCTTGAATGACCTTTATGGGAAGATAAATTTATCGCCCGATTTCAATATTCAGTTCATTGCCTTTCATGTTTAACGACTTTAGATAGGACTTTCGGAAACCGCAATGTGAAGCAAACCGTATGAAAAAATCTGTCGTTCAGACATAGTGGGCACCTTGTCCTCTGCTAATCCTGTACGGAGTCAAATGATCCGGGTCCAGCTGATGCGGACCCTCGCAGTCCCGGCCGTGTCACGGGCCTCAGGGCCGCAGCCGGGTCACGTTAAAGTTCACTGAAGCGTGAAGACAGTAAGCAATAGGTAGCTAAACGGTACGCCATCATTCTCTTTAGCAGAACATATGGTGAGGTTTTAATTTTAACTCAACCTTTAGAAATGGGGTCAGCTGAAATATTTTTAGCGACTACGGTGAAAGGTCACTCGGCTTTACATTCACGGGTCGAAGCACAAAATTCTACGTGCGATTGCGCTTCCGGTATGTTGTGAACTAAACTCATTAGTCTCAAACTTAATCCTATCATTTTATATCCAACTACGACGAAGCCTAAAAGGACGAAACTTCCCACCAGAAATATCATCTGGACCAGTACCTGATCCAGCGACACGCGCTTGAAACACAATCACAGATAATCGGACAACACCTGTTGTCACCGAAAGCTACTGCCCACACATGTATGTCGACCCCGCACGCCAAACTCATTTACATTTACAGAGCTTCTAAAACTTTCTCACATCAAATGCTTTGTGAATTTTATAAAAGGTTCACCACATTTCCCCACAATTTTGCTCAATTTTGCTCAGTTTGTCTGAGTGGCTCGTTTAGGATATCCTCAATTACGACATAGTTGAGTATGTTCAGAAGACCACGCGCCGGTAAAAGGTTTGGGCTGGACTTTGAAATCACATCCCTCTCGAGGTACATTAGGACTCGTTCAGATGAGCAGCGCCACGCGCCATTTTTTGTTAGTGAATAGAATATAAAACGTGAACAGGAACTCATCGCGATCCAACTATGATTTCAACAGTTATTAGAGTGACTGAAGTGTAATATTTTAACACAATTTCTAATTTACTCATTATTATTTTACCTACAGAGGAGGACATAGGTGATTTTTTAAGTAGAATTTGATACTGCAGGGTGTTTTGGAAAGTATTTACAAGACTGCTACTAAATGCTGGCGTAGTCGGTAGTCCAACACCGGTGTGGCAGCCTTACATAATGTTAGGAAAACATTATTTTATCCTTTCTATAAATGTGACTTCATGTACAGCATTGTAGGGCCAAGTTGCTTTGTTATTTCTTTTGACATCCAATTGTTTATACTTTAAACTTTAGTTGGGTAGATAATTTACATAAGTATCTTACTTAATGATGAATGATAAATTATTTTATTTCCATAAGTAGGCTTGTACAAACACTTTTATTTAAATTGCGCTTAGACTGTGGTAGTAGAGTAATTTTAACAAAAATATTTTAGAAGGGTTGATTTTATTAAAATGCTACTTTATTTGAATACATAATAATTATTATTATATTTGAAAGGGTATGCAACCTTTTAAATACCCGTCTTCTATTATCCCTCAAAAGAGTTTGCTAAAAACCGTAATTACTTCGTTGCCGACTAGGGGTAATATTTCATTATTACGAATTTCGTCCAAACCGGCACGTCGCTCATAAAAATGCTCCTCGCTTAAAGGGCTGAATATTTTCTACGTGGATATTATAATTATATTATACTAGTATGTACTTCGTGCTATGTTTACACAGTGATAAGTGAAATAAGGATTATTTGTTTGATTGTGTTTTGGTTGGCTTCGAAATTAAATCGTAACATGTGCAAAAGGCAGAAAGTTAATCATAGCCTTACGATAAAATCTAAATAAATTAGTTAATACAGGCAGGCATCACGCCGATACATCGTTGTACCATGATGACGTAATACAATTCAATGAACAGAGACGTGTTATAATGTGTTCTTGATACGTTCTCTCTGCATATTTCACGAACGATACTTTTTTTTAATAGTCTACGCTGTCCCACTGCTGGGCAAAGGCCTCCCTCATCTCACCAGGCATCCTTTTCCAGTGCCACCTCGATCCAACGCTTGCAATACCGTCACGATTTACTACTACTATAATGTTTCACCATTTTATTTTTTTAACGGCTCTGTGTTAAAAGAACCTTTAAAAGTATTATTTAAATACATGTACAGACACATAAATACACATAAAGATACCCGAAACTGTATTTTTTTCTTGAACCTAATACTTCAGCGTTAAAGTTGAAAACCTATCAAAGAAATTTGACAGATTGTAGTAGCTTAAAGTGCTGGCGTCTGTACATTTCAATACAGATCCAATTCCAAGATGTTACATAGTAAGCAGGTCGATTGTGCGCGAAAATCATAATTATCTATGTACACCTGACGTCATTAAACTAAGTTTATCGAGTGAGGTTTGAGCAAGCGCTCGTAACTGCCGGTATCGAGACGCGTGCGGTTATGTGACGCACAGACGCGGGCGGCTCCGCGCTCCGGCGGCGAACGATAAAGCTTAAACAATTGTTTTATGTCGCTATTATATCAGTGTTAACTTACATGCTACACTTTGATGGCCACGTGAAGCAGCAATTCCATCCATTCTGGCTTTTTAGCACCGCATTTGGGATGATAATATTAAATACAATATTTTATCGGTGAAAACGGGGAATCTAGTTAGTCAGTAGAAAACTAGAATGTAGTCGTTACATCATACGTATTGAATGCGCGTGAAAAGAAGTTTAATGTGGATAGATGGACTGAAAAATGGATGTTTGGTGGGCTTGGGTAGTATTTCTAACAAGCTATTAAAACAATATTTAAAAAAAAATTCTACCACCACTAAAAGTAATTTTTAACGTATGTTTTGAGTCTGGTATCTTGATCTACCTTCCCCCAAAACTTTAAAAAATCAGTCGTACCTCCCATAGATAAAGGAGGAGATCAAGACCGTTTAAATACTACTACTTTCTTATATATCCGCTTATCACATCCTTATTTATAAAGGACGTACATACACTACCTAACTACTCCTTCGTATGAGGAAACAGAGAACGTGATTACACTACACAGCACCCCAACACCCTTGAGTACTACACTCATACAAAGTCACATACACAAGACACACACCTTTATTTTTGTA
This sequence comes from Aporophyla lueneburgensis, assembly GCA_932294355.1. Taxonomy (NCBI): domain Eukaryota; kingdom Metazoa; phylum Arthropoda; class Insecta; order Lepidoptera; family Noctuidae; genus Aporophyla; species Aporophyla lueneburgensis. The sequence continues at coordinate 31,372,056 of OW028744.1, read as the reverse complement.
TTTTTTCGGTTATTCTTATTTATGGTAATTCATTTATGCATCTATTTGCGCGAAAGGTTCTGGAGTGGCGACCGCGTACCGGAAGACGTAGAGTTGGAAGGCCTCCAACAAGGTAGACTGATGACCTTTTGGAGGCCGCAGGAATCAGATGGATGCGGGAAGCACAAAACCAGTCGAAGTGGCGGTGCTTGGGGGAGGCCTATGTCCAACAGTGGACGTCTTTCGGCTGAAATGATGATGACGATGATGATCTATTTGTTTGTCTTTTGGGCTATTATACAGGGTGATTGGAAGATGGGTGCAAAGCTTTAAGGCGAAGATAGTATAGACAATTTAGAACCATTTAAGCCATGGTTGTCTTAGACGAAGTCTTACCAAATTTTTTTAACCAAATTTTTAAGTTTTTTTTCGGAAATTCTCAAAATTTAATGTAAACTGCATAATTATGGCCAAATTGAATGATAAATGAATAATTTATTTAATTAAAGTAATGTGTTAACAACCAAGAAAAACATGTTTTAGGCTTCTGTGTCATTAGACATTTTTTTTACAGATATTTAAAGCTCAGAAAAAATAAAAAAATTGTACAATACGTCTTTTAAAACTTATTTAAAAAAAAAACGGAGGGTGCTTTTTGTTCAAACCTTTTTGAAGACATGCTTGATAATCGTTTTTTCTTTTGAGGTATCATTTATGCGGATATCTTACAAATTATTGAAATTAAGACCTACAAACCAATTCGAGGGAGAAATTTTAAATTTTAGGCAGTCTAACAAAACACACAATTTTTGCTTAAAAGAATACTTTATGTGCTCGAAATGATAACATTGTTCAATTCTAAGAATTTTTGGCACATGCAGGAACCAATTGAGGGGAACCCATTGAGGGGATTCTCTAAACAATGGCCACCGAGCGCGGTGCGACGGCATTTCCAGGTAGAACGCCCAATGAATAGCAAAAAGCGATAAGAGTTGGTTTTTACAGCAAAATGGTCTTAGTTACTGAGGCAACAAAGTCGTTTTTCTTTAGTCAGGGTCAGTCGGTCTGTGATGAAGCCGTTACATCTTTTACTTATTAGTCAAACTACTGCCCTTGTGAGTGGACGTTGTCGTGTTGATTCACAATTTACCGTATTCAGTTGTAGCCCTTTGCGTTCCTGCACGTGTTGTTTGCGTTAGTTTTGAACTTTTTTGTTTCACCGTGTCCAGTCGTAGCCTCGCGCTCCTGCGCGTGTTGATTTTTGACTTAATTGTGTTGAGTTGACATTAAGTGCGCTCCTACGCCGTTTTTCTTAATTGTTAAGTGACTATGGCTACTTTTTCCAATCAAGAATATGCGGATATCGTATTTATGTACGGTAGAGCAGACGGCAATGGATCTTTGGCGCGACGGATGTATCAAGAGCGCTATCCGAATCGCAGGATACCGAATGTCCGAGTGTTTTACAACACGTTTCGTCGTCTTGCCCAAGATGGGTTTCCGTTTCGTCGTCTTGCCCAAGATGGGTTTCACCGCGTGGAACCTGGAGTCAACCCGGGCAGACACGAAACTGCCGTCGACGAAGACATTTTAGCAGCATTTCAAGCGGATCCTACTACCAGTACTAGAGCAGTAGCTCGAAATTTAAACATTTCTCAATGGAAGGTGTGGCATACAATGCACCAAAATGATAAGTATCCGTTCCATGGCAGGAGTGTGCAAGGTCTAGTAGAGTAAGATCCTCAAAGAAGAATTCAGTTCTGCCGTCTCCTCCTCAACAGAGACATCGAAGATGCGTGGTTTTTGAAATCAATCTTGTGGACGGATGAAAGTAAATTTTCAAGGGAAGGTATTACAAACTTTCACAACATCCATGAATGGGCCGACGCAGACAACAATCCACATTTTAAGAAGCAGGTGACATTTCAGATGAAATTCTCTGTGAATGTATGGGCTGGAATAATTGGCAGAACATTGATTGGGCCCCACTTTTTGCCTGATCCATTGAATGGCGAAAATTATTTGCAATTTCTGCAAATTGATTTACCACTGCTGGTAGAGGAATCAGGTGTCCCGATCTTCGAAAGAGACCGAACAGTCATCTTTCAGCAAGACGGCTGTCCAGCGCATTGGACTTTAAATGTAAGGGAACACCTCAACAATTGCTTTCCTGATAGCTGGATCGGCAGGGATGGACCCATCCCTTGGCCCGCTCGCTCCCCAGATCTGACCCCGCTGGACTTTTTCGTGTGGGGCCGGGCCAAGGAACTGGTGTATAACAACATAGAAATAAACACTAGAGAAGAATTGATACAAAGAATAAATTCAGCGTTTGAGACAATGAAGCAGGAGATAATGTTGAAAATAACGACTACAGAAGTTAGAAGACGGGGCCGTGCTTGTATTAGGAATCACGGCACTCATTTTGAACATGAAAAATAAATAATTTTAATTCAAATGTTGTTTTAATTAGTCTGCCTAAAATAAAAAAAATCTCCCTTAAATTGGTTTGTAGGCCCTAATTTCAATAATTTCTAAGATATCCGCATAAATGATACCTCAAAAGAAAGAACGATTATCAAGCATGTCTTTAAAAAGGTTTGAACAAAAAAAGCACCATCTGTTTTTTTTTTAATAAAGTTTAAAAGACGTATTGTACAATTTTTTTATTTTTTCTGAGCTTTAAATGTCTGCAAAAAAATATCTAATGACACAGAAGCCTAAAACATGTTTTGCTTGATTGCTTACACATTATTTTAATTAAATAAATAAAAAATGAATTCATTTATCATTCAATTTGGCCATAATTATGCAGTTTACATTAAATTTTGAGAATTTCCGAAAAAAAAACTTAAAAATTTGGTTAAAAATATTTGGTAAGACTTCGTCTAAGACAACTATGGCTTAAATGGTTCTAAATTGTCTGTACTATCTTCGCCTTAAAGCTTTGCACCCATCTTCCAATCACCCTGTATAATGATTGTATATTTTGAGAGGTCTTGCGCTGCATACCGCGGTACAGGACCCGTTCTAGTTTGGCTACAGATGCTAATATGTTATTGTATAAACCTAAGTACTAGCCTATAAACATGTGTAATTCATTTTACGTAATCGGTGAAATAAATATCTGTCACTACTCTCTCATCATTGAACTATCCGTGAGTATGTCCACTACAGATTAAAACGTCCTTTCCGAGTTGCTTGCAAATAATTAGGTTTTAATGTCTTAGCTTATATTAGAAAGACAGTACCTACAGACTTTACTTTTGTCGTAACCATATTTCTAACCATATTGAGGTGTTCTCGTCGTTGCCGGATACCCCGATAGCTGTTGTTGTAGGTAGTTTGTTAAGTTACACTAAACCACTGTTGAGTTTAATAGTTTATTTGTGTGAATAGTTACAAGTTATGTTTGTTTAGTTATCTGAGCCGCACTTACTGTTCTATTGTTTGTTATGGATCGACTTGCACACTAGCACGTGACGGTGTTTTAGTTACGACTTAATGGAATTATATTAGTTCAGTACGCATAAACATACTTTTGTTTTAGAAGCATTATTGGCCCGTACAAACCATATCGTGAATGTTTTTCGACTTAGAAACGGGCTTCAGCGTTCTGTTAATAAAGTTGTCATTTACGAACGAGTGAAAAGCTTAAATGAATATTCTCTAAGATATTCTATTTGCGTATCCTTACCACCGACAAACCTTTGAAGTTGTAACAAGTTAAACTGTGTGGAGGAATATTTCCATATTCCTACGCCGCTGTCCCAGTTTAGTAAGTTTCCTAGCTAAAAATAAATATGTAAATTCGCTAACTTGAGCCTATTCACATATCAGCCTGCGGCGCGCTGACACCGCACCACACCGCCACAGTCAGGAGCGAGTGGCTCACTGCGAGCTCGCCACAGTACTGTAACTTGCAGCCTGCAGTGCTACTTCTACACATAATTGTTTTGAGTGTTCATGCAGCCGGAAGCAGTTGACCTAGTGTGTCTGCGGCCTTATAACGTACTCCCCACACTAGTTTTGGAAGTATACTGAAGGGGCTTTTAAAACATTGGACAATACGATAACGACTGTGAACGATATACGACACGTCATTTCGTAAACGATAACGACATGCTATTACGATGTTCGGGAAATTAAAAGGGACGCTACTATCTCATATAAATTTCAGCCCCAGTAGATAACGTTTTATGCGTCGTTAACGTATCGTATCGCGGAACATTACAAATTACCCCGTTATTTACAGGGAAGTGTAAAAATTGGAGTAATTTGTCGCTGAGACACCTAGAGACAAATAAATGAGACAATGAGCACACAAAAAGGGTAAGCAAGCACGTTAACCCTACGTTTATCGTGGTTACATTAACGGCTACGCCGGTATCATGATGTATTGACTAACTTGAGGTTATTTAAATTAATATGCAGACTGATTTCATGTGCACTATTATATTGCTTTTGATTTTTGTTTATGATTTAGGTAGCTCGTTCCCTCTGGCGATAAGCTAAGCTCAAAAATTATAAAGTGCGTGCCTCAGATTAAACCTAAACACACATCCATATTTACTGTCATAACTGTAACTCTAACGACACAACACAGTTTCGAGACAACAAAAGCCGATCAAAGCCGATTTAAAGCCTGCCTAATGGGTCGAACAAAAAACGGCTCAAACACAACACATCAATTTGACGGCGTGTTGTGTTTGAGCCTTTTTTATAGAATTGTTTTTTCGGATACCATAAAAATATTTATGGAATTTGGAAAACAAAAAGCGCTTTGATTTAAGCGACAATTCGCTGAAAATTCAAACGGGTTCTGTGTATATTGTGAATGATTTATAACGCTTGCATGTAAAAGGCAGGTCCAAAGTGAAAGGCAGGTAAATACAAAAAACAGCGAAGTACAGCCGGGACAGTGAGTACAGTCGAGTGCGGCCGGCTGGAGGTACACTCGCGCACTCAGTTGCAGTGTTTGGATGGGGCAGTAAGCGCACCTGCTACTTTTATTTTCGCAAGTAAAATGAGAAATCGACAATGTATTGCTCTAAGGTTTTATTTTATTTAAGCCTTATTGAACAAAAGTAACTAATTTAGAATTAATGTTATTCACTTTTTAGAATGGCAAAACACTGTCTGATATGCCATAGCCTTCGTATATATATGTATAACTGAACATGTACAAAATTAAATATTACATATTGAAACTTTAAATAACAGACAAAAAAGTAAAATTATGGAACATATTGAAATAAGACGTAATTTTGTGTAACAGTCCATTCAGTACTTTTCTCAACTTTCCATTTGGGATGAGCAATTGTTAAAAAGATCACAATTATGCAAGAATATGAGTAGAAGAGTATTTACGATACTCAAATAATTGCTCAAATCACAAATAGCTATTTTAAGCATACCACAAACCTCAGCAGCAGTGAAAGGAATTGGTCGTTATTTGACAGACATACACTGGCTAGAAATAGTATATGGCAGATGACGATTGTATTGGAATGGAGATGCAAGTTCATTTTAAGATGGGCAGATTCCTTAAGGGGAGGCAGAGCGAAATCATTCAAAACAGTCGTCACTGTTAAAGTAATACAATCAATACTTTTACCACAATTACCATAAAAAATATGTAATAAACACCGCAATGAATGTTTTAACCGATTATAGTTGGCAAAAACTAAAAATATTGTATAGTTTAATAAACAAAAATTCGTAAAGTTGAACAAAAATCTTAAAAAAGCAAGAGCTCGGGTTTAGTTGAATTTTGATAGTAAAATGTAACATTTTTTCACTTACTTGAATTCATATTAATTTCTTATTATCATACTACAATTTATAGTTTTTACATTTTCGAAATGTCACTTATTCATTTTATTATTAATTTTTGTTTTGATTCCCACCCTGTTTTGAGTCATACGCAACGTACACGAGTCGAAAATTCAGTCGTCCACGAGAGCTCGGAGAGTGGTCACGTCGCATTGTGGAGCGACGCGCCGATAACGATAAGTCGCGATCTATTGTGTACGTATACGTTGCCGCAAAGAGTGAAATAGGGTAAGTCACATTTGTGTTTTTTTGAGTATGACTAATATTTAGTAGGCATAACTAAATTTTACTTTTTGTTGTTTTTTTTTTCTGCTTCCATATTACTATAACATTTTTCTTAAATATTTGTTTTAGTAAATATGGGAAAGCGTAAGGACAGCTATTGTAAAAAAAAAGTTGGCGCTCATTTCCGTAAAAAAAGCCGTTATCATAAAATGTACGTATTTATATTTTATGATATTAGTTCCAGTTATTTTTTTTTTCTCTAACATTCAATATGAGTGTCGTGGCTTTTGGGGGTGGCGTTTGCAAATCTGGCATTCAATTTGAAATCCAAAATGGCGGATGTAGCTTTTTCGTGTCGTGTAATGGGTTTTGGGGGGTGGCGATTACAAATCTGGCATTCATTTTAAAATTCAAGATAGCGGATTTAACTTCAACTTTTCCGTTATACTCTATATATTATATATACCACATTTACCTATGATTTTCGCATGTTTTTATAAATTAAGCAAGGTAATTCTATTATATTAGGTATTAGTATATTGTTCTATTATATTTCTATTACATTAGGTAATTATAATTTTTTTTTCACAGACTGGTTTTATTATTACAATACCTACCACTTACCCCTTTACCGAGTAAAACTCCCGGGCGTGCAAGTAAAATTCATAATACCAAAATTTCATAGCAATCGGATGAGTAGTAACTGATAATGTAGGTAATTTCCTATATTGTACTATATTTATACCTACATTATCCGCTCTATAAACTACAAACGTTAATTTTTATATAATACAGATTATTAGATTTAATTTCTGGATTTATGTAGGTACCTACATAAAATCATCGAAATAATCAATATGCGTATTTTTAAGTCACTCAACACAACGAATCAAATTTTAAAAATCCTAGGTCACCTTTTGTCGTGCAACTGCATGCGGGCTTCGAGCAAACTTGTCAATGTGTGCGTGGCGACGCACACGACTAGCGCGCTGTAGTAAATACCTATTTGCCGCGCGCCTTGTACGGTCGGCGCAGTCTTAACAGTTGTTGGTATAGAAAACAGTCTTGGGACACTGTTCTTAACATTTTGAAACAGTTTGATTTGCATTCACAGATTTAATCAAAAAAGTAAGTACACTCAGCAAGAAAACGGGCAGCTTTCACATATTGATGCCAATCGATCTTTCTTATAGTAAATAAAAAATTCAATGGGACCACTGAGGTTTGAGTAAAAAAAAGTCAGCAATTGGAAAAAAAAATACAATACATTTTGCTTTCCATACATGAGATCATAGAGACAAAATACTGGGTGTAAGGGACAGCCCTCCACAAACTGACAGAGTGCATTCAGGTTCTTATTTTGAATCATATTCCACCGGAATTTTCCTCAGATTTTTTATTTTTTTTTACAGTTTTTCATCTTTTTCAGTTTTATTTCAATGTAAAATTACATTCTCTGAAAGCAGCACTCCATTTATGTAAACAATACGGCTAAAATAAAAAAAAGCAGCAATGGATGTTGAAATGCTCTAACGAACGACGCGTAAAATCAGCTGTTCACTCGCCGTCTAACTACAGAGTTCATCGAACTCGTCGTCGGCGATTGCAAAAAGGCGGCTTTCCGAATTGATCCGAGATACATTGCGTGTGAGGAAATAAAACAAATCAGGTTTATTGGATTCCCATAACGGTCCTGAAATAATTTCTTGTACTGGTCATCTTAGTATGATATACTGAATCCACCCCTTCAATCTGCGGAGGGCTGTTCCTTACATCCTGTATACCAGTGTATTACAACAGTCAAATTATGTCCCAACAAAGTCGCGGGCAGAAGTATGTAAGTTATATTATAAAATCTATCATCAGCATTCTTGGAATATGAATTACCAACTGGTAGTTATGTAACTATAGCTATTGACTGTGCTCTGAAAATTAATTTCTGGATCATTTTAATGCTGCCCACTCTTTATGTGCCCACGTTTAACTAGATTCTTGAATAGACCAGCAGTAAAAAGGAATTATCGTTTATGTGACTCAACTTTAATTTATCCCAAAATACGTGGTGTGTTATTATATCGGGTTTTTTCAAAACCTACGGATATGTTTTTTAGCAAATTATTTTCAAGCAGCTTCATTTCTGTCCGGAAATCAGCTCAAGTCAAGCGGAAATAAATTTAGAATTGCTCAAACATACGTAATGAAGATACAACACATAGTATATGAGAAGGTACGATGTTTATCGTTCATACAAATAAACATTGATTGTAAGTCAATCAATCAAACAAGAAGCGGAAACTCGGAAGTAAACATACGCATGCACAGATTATGGCTTAGTATAACAGCAGCTTGTGTAGAGATGCTGATAATTTGCGGTAATGAGACGCTAAGAGATCTATATTGTAGTTGTCTGTGGGCCGCACTGGGCTCCTTCGCGCGTGTTTGGTAGGAGTGTTTGTGTTCGATACAAATTTAAGACTTAATACATTGTCTTTGACTAAATCTTTTTCAGTGTGTTGTATGTAGAAAAACGACTGAGGGCAACAGACGGTACCTGCTACGAGCTGTAGTGTCAGTTGACCTTTATGGGAAAAGACGTAAATTTAACAATGTACTTACTAGCTTCTGCCAGCGGCTTCGCCCGCGTGAAGATCGGAAATTATCTCAAGGAAACGAGATCCCGGGATAAATAGTATCCTATGTATTAATCCAAGATATAAACTATCTGTGTGCCAAATTTCGTCCAAACTTGTTCAGCCGTTTTAGCGTAATTGTGTAATAAAACATAAAAAATACAAAATTTATAATATTTGTAGGATGTCTAATTGATGTTAATTCAGTTAAGGGCAATTATGTTGACATAATTATTAAATAAAAGGAAAATTTCCTAGTAAACATTACTCTTGTACGATCTCGTAAATGTTTAGTATTAACATTATTGTTGTACTATCTCGTAAATATTTAGTGTTTGCATCTGCTTTCTGCTAGACAAGGGCAAAATACGGGTTTGAAGGACTATTTAGGGTAGATAGACTAGATACATAGGTCAATTGTGACCTAATTTATTACTTAATCACTTATCCAAAACAAGATAAGAATTGAATGGCCTTATGATGCATGTCATGAATGACTAAAGAAACGTAAAGCTGATAGGAAAAGGTTTATTTAGTCTTATTGTTTTATTTTAGAAAAAACTTTCAGCAAACAGTTATGTGAAAAGTAACTGAGCAAACACAGCCGGGTCTGGTCTAACAACAAAAACAACATGACGGAGGCGGAGGTCCTAAAGTGTTATTACGTCAGACAGTACATAACGTAGGTACGTGTTAACTGCTGAGTGTGTTCATAACCTTGATCCGACGTCTGCGGCCGGTGACTGGTGGCCGGCGGTCACAACTTATAACAATACCTAACGTTTTATAATATACCTCGGGCAGGTTTTCAAGATGCCATGGAAACTTGCCGTGAACCGTTATTGAAACCGTAATATACCGCTCCCGTCCGGCCGCTGATCCCTCTCCGAACAAAAGCTCCGAGCAGATATTATTGTATTTCGCCGAATGTACATTTCGGCGTAACAATATCAGCTTTCTGTTAATTGCAGCTTAGCGTAGTACCTAGAATTTTAAATGTAAAATTCTATTTGTTTTGTTTTACATATTTCAATAGAAAATAAACAAAATTTTTAGAACATAAAACAGGTTTTTTGCTTGAATATGCGTATTTAAAGAATAAAACTTATAGGGTTCCGTAACTCAATATTTCTTTTGTTATTAACACATAAACGCATAAAATTAAACTTAGTATCATTTACGTCTACGGTCCTTAAATAAATAAAAATAAAATCCTCTAAAATATTTTGATCAAAGGATCGTCGGGTCTGCTGACCATTGTGCTCAACCAATTTTGATAAAACCACCGCTAGAAACCCAACTTTTAAACTAAAAAAAATCGCACTCAATCAGGTTTAAGAGGTACCGGTGCCACAGAGAGAGACACAGACTTATACACCTCTTTTTGCGTCGAATGTTAAAAAAATACGGTCATATATGCGACATATTTTTTATTCGCAAATAAATCAAAACCTGGGTTGAAATAGAATCATGAAACTTGGAAAGACGCAACGTCTGCACAAGTAAAGGAACAGGTTCGTAAAGCGTCCATTTGTTTTATCACAAAAAAAAACTTACATTTGCAGTTCGAGAATCGTGACGGATATCGATGTTTGGGAGAACATTTTGTCGAACACAAAATGAAGTTTCTATTTAGGTTTTTTAATAAATGTTTTCGCATTAATCTTCTATTTAGCAACATTAATTTCATACCTGCGACCGTGACAGTATGACGAGGGAGTCAGGTTTGAATCCGCCGTCCAGGGGCACTTCGCACGAGATCTTCACTCCCTGAAACAATCCTTAATACTTATAATAAAAATAAAATTATTTCTGAAAACGTTTTCGGACGAATATGTAAAGTCATACTCCAATTTTGATTTCGTTGCAATAAGCGTCGTCTGTGTGGTTCAAGTGTGACTGCTAACGTATGGTCTAACTTGACCGTTAGAATAAATTGGTTTCTTCGAGTGAAACTATAATCTGTATGGCACAGATTATATTTGTACTCGAAAAAAATTAAACCGCCGTTAAAAAGTTTTTATTTTATAATTTTTTGTGGCTTTAATGTACTAATAATACTTGGCAAGGTATACTCTATCCAACAACAAAAGAATTATCAAAATCTGACTACTCTGTATAAAGTTATGCGTGGTTATACTTTACAATCAGTGAGTGAACAATCAATCATCCCCTGTTTTCCGACCCTTAGGGTTCGATTTTGTTTTCCAAATTTATATGGGACTACTTTGTGAGTATACCCTTTCCAATAGAAAAATAATTGTTACAATCAGCCCACTATGTAAAAAGTTATGCGTGGTCATATATAAAAAAAAAATACACGCGTCGAATTGAGAACCTCCTCCGTTTTTTTTCGTCGGTTGGAAAGACCAATTTTTACGAACTGCAAACATATCATGTTACACTTTATTATACATCTCAAAGTACCCACTTCAATATATACAGTAGCAGGAAAACCTGATCGAAATATTAAAGACAAAAAAAAACTGAAACCAAATGATTAAGGAACGAGTGACCGCTTTCATAGCTCTAAAGATTATTTCAAAAGTAATTGGAGTTCTCTCAAAAAAATCCTTATTCATGATTTCTATGAGTCGCGTTCAATCTGATGCTATTATATTATTTATTTATTAATTTTCCTTAAGAACAGAGTGAATATCAACGAGGCTATTTTTAATTCTGTAATTAAATATTTTTCGCTTTGAACTACAGAACAAGCCCCTGTTGATGAGCTCACCGTCAAATACTATTTTGTTTACTGTGAGAATAGCGACGATATTAATGGAAAACCTGTTCTTCTATTATGTTCGTTCAAGTTTATTTTTGTTGCTGTTTATGGAGGTGAAAGGGCATTTTGGACTTGGACTGGCCTGTTAGTGTAGTGGTTAGTGACCCTGACTGCAAAGACTGAGGTCTTTTTTTTTTTTTTTTTTTCAGGATGGGAAATCATCAAATGACTTCTCCCGCTATGGGCGGAGCGGGAGGGCGTGTCAGACTTTTACTGACTAAAACCCACCCGTGTTCCATCAGTTGCCCATGTGCCAGGGTCACGGTATCTCTTTCGAACAATCACGCGACCCCGGCAGGTATTCATGATTCTCCTACAATACATTTTTATAGTAAAACGTCAGGAGTTTGTGCGGTTTTCACTTGATTTAAGTATTCATAAAGGATCGTATCAGCTCCTTATCCCGTTTGAGTACGCAAAGATCCGCGGGCTCCGTCCCTCGGACTAACAAACTAACAGTTTGTTGAAAAGACTTGCCAAATTACATCGTAGCCGAGCAATCAGTTACACACATACACACGAAACTGGAACAACTTGAAGAAAGTTAATACATAACATTCTTTTGTTTCTTGTTCTAGATAGTAATCTTCAATGAATCTAATGGTTGTAGGTACCTTTATTCCGCTGATTTTTGTATGTTCAGTTGTTGTTTTTGTGAAAGTTACCATCCCTGTGGGCCTGGACATTATTTATATCCTATCCCAGATTTTACGTGACACAAGGTACTTTTTATGACTTCCAAAACAAACAACAACCCCCGGACAGTGATAAATGAATAGATAAGTTAACAACAGTTGTCTTATACCGAAGAAAAACTTCTTCCTGTTCGTTCCGTTTATATATTATTTCACATGAGAACACACAATGCTTTACCGACGGACCCAGCCGCCACTCATTATTTGAACATCTAAACTTCTTCATTAAAACAGCAATTTTCGCTGTTATACTATTAAAATATTTTAATTACTCGCTCAGCGGCGTCCATCTTAGTTCCAAAAACAATCCGTCGCTCACCTGAGGCATGACGTAACGTCACGGGCCTCCCTCTCCCCCGCCACCCCCGTCACCACCGCCACGCAAAACTCAGATGTTTGTTAATATCACTAAGGCATCATTTTTAAACGTCGCGCGTCGGCTCGTTTATCATCCTATGTTATTATTTTTTTAACAGGATCCCACCGTGCCGCCGCCGCCGGGCTTGTTTCTCTTCAAATACAGATTAAATATCCGAAGGCGTTTAACGGAAATTTCCTAAAGGCTAACTAAATATTTAGCATTAAATAGCAATAAGTATACCTTATTGTGTGCCGATCAATAATGTCACGCAACTATCACTAAGATGACGTTCCATAAGTATTCTGATTAAAAATACTTATTAAGAAATAATATTTGAGTTTTCGGTGAGTATAAACAATTATCCAAAAACAAATTCAAATCTCTTTGTTTCCATATCCTTCAACAGTGCTACACCAACCGGGGTTTGTTCTTGGGTGCATTTGCACAGTGCGAGCGGGGATAATTGCCGGTTGGTGCCTCATTTTCATCCAAAGCGTCTAATGCCTCCGTGATTTCGCTCCGGCCCCTCGTACGCATTCCAAAGTTCCGACCAGGGTCCCGACAAATTGAAGGTATTACAATATTGATAAACGATTTATTTCAGGCGAGGCAGGCCCACAGATACATACCTTAACCTAAACACGCATGTTTGAAATAAAACACATAATTAGAATAGTTTTTTTTTTAATGCAATGAAGGAAAATGTAATAATAAACCATTTCTGTCAGGCGACGCCCGCCGACTCATAAATAAATACCCTAACCTTAACGCACATGTTTGAAATAAAAAATATTTTTTTATATATATATAATGAAGGTACGCACCACAAACCACTTGAACATTATATTGACAGCGCATTCCAAGTACTCTACTCTCAAGATCCACTTGGCTTTGATTCTGATAGGTTCCAACACATATGGTGCCGCCAGAGCAGGACCACATCGATTACGGTAAGTGGAGCTGCCTTCACTTTGACTTCAGCGTCACGGAGCTTTACTTGTGTGACTGGCCTTTCTTAAGGTCCGGGGTCACGACGCTGAAACCCGGTTCATTACAACTCGAAGATGCTCCCTTTAGTTGACTTGCACTTTTGGCAAAATTACAACTTCAATAATTAAACGGAATTTAAAAATTTAAACAATATTATAATAAGTTGCTCTACTAGATTTCTACGATATATTTTTGTTAGACATTCGCAAAATTGGAACAACTTAATTATATTCCGAAGCAGAATGAGAGTTAATAATTATCTACTCGGTACTATTTCCAGAGAGCATTCCTGCGTGATAATCAATCTGCGTCAGACAAAGAGCCACATTGTTTCGTTAATCAATGGCTGAGTATTACATTACCGATTGTAATATTATGCGATCACTGTCTGGGAAACGGATCTAATAACGTCCGTCACATGAGGAACTTTATTACTTGTTAGAACATTAATGAGCAAACGTAGAAGAAATTGATGGAATGTAATACATATTATTAGGTTAATATAGACAGAGATAATTATATCTAGTTTAATGAATTTTGTGTGTTCTGATGGAAATAATGCACTGTGTGTACCTGGTTATTATATCGGTCGACAAAATGTATTCACTAGTTTGTTAATGATTAATGAAAGTAATCAGCCACGACTTGCGTTTGATTTATGAACATGAGCGACACTTCCACAGGATATGGAGTGTCATGACTCTGCGCCTGTTCAAGACAGATGATGACTTATCGGAGGCTTCCCGAGAGTGATCGCGAGCAAATCGCCATGAACTCGAACAAATGGCCGCCACGCGCCTCCTGACCTGATCGTGGAAAAACAGCGATTACATTAGGGATCGCTTGACTATCAATAAAAGTCGGATAAAGTTTTCTGGGTCGTTACCCAGTTAGCCGCGCAACATATTTTAAACTGGTTGTAAATATCCCCTCTCTTTTTCTTTTGGAATGAAGATTCGGTAGGTAACATGTGTAACATGTGACGTCAGGTGATGTTAACTCCTGTACGCGTATTTAATCTCTGTTTGAGTAATGAAATGAAAAAGTATTAAGTAGTCGGCACTCGAAATATACGATGGATTATTTTGTGAATATCTTTTTTGTGTGGATAAAATGTTACATTAAAATTAAATATAACGGGAGCGGGAGATGGAAGCTGATACACCTCAAAAAGGATTTACTGCCGTTAACTGGGTACTGAATGGCATTGAAGTATGAAAAGGCGATACGATTCACAAAAGGGGAATGATAAAATATTTCCATTGAAAGATTCCTCCAGGGACAGCTGTTGTTGGGTTTTAGTCTGTTGATCTGTTAACTGCGTGTTTGTCTAGTTCGTAACTGCTTTGTCGCAATCAAGTCCTACCTTGTAAACTACAATATATATTGATTTTCCCGACACTTATCTTAATATGATTTACCCATTTAAGGTCGATGTCAATATGATAGGTCGAGCTCTACATCCTGTTTGAACCCTTCACAGAAACGGACATAACTGTTGTATAAGTGTCCTCAGTAGCACTTCAGTTTAATTATAAGGTTTCAGGCTCGAAGCATCGCTTTATTAAAATTTAAAGGGACATACAATACAGGTTACTTCTACCTGGTATAAAAGGGAACATTTGCTCTTGTAGATACTCATTTTACGTGTCTGTGCTCCATTAAACATAATGTGATTATTCTCTTAATAGAGTGTGGTCACTGCCGGTTGCAGTATAGTTAATATTCCTATCGCAAAAATGGCACCTCAGTTGATGAAAAATTTACGTTACGACGCTATAATAATATGTTTAAAAGAACACGTAAGTTCTCAGATAGTGTCGCAGCTCTTAGAGTCGACCACGGTGGCATTGTGGGTGCGGGGCGATGCGGTGCGGTGCGGTGCGATGCGGTGCTGAGCGGCGCACTGAGGTATGCTAGTTCCAAGATTTTCTTTTAATCTCGCGGCTTGAATGAAATCTGACCTCGTTTGCGAGCTCAGCCACGATAACATTTTAAAATCTCAACTTTCAGCAAAAACACGAAACACATTTTCTCCGACTCAATATTTGCACTTAACTTTTTAATATTAGAATTCTTTTTATTCAACGCCGGTGAAATAAGCTCCGGTTTCCGAGATATTCAATACGATAATGATGAGCGTTTCATTGTAATGAAATACTATTTCTGTTTGTTTGCTGACGTTTGGTGCGAATGCGTTATTTATACAAGTTTATCGAGCGCCGACGATTGCAAACCTACATAAATTTGAAGTCAAAAACCTTGCTTGATACCAACTAATCACTTACTTCACATAGAAACGAATAAGCTGTTTGTGTAATAAATTATACTTGAGATAATTAATAAATAAATATCTTAGGACAACCAACACACCGTTATCTGATCCCAAACTAGGCAGAACCTGTACTATGGAAACCAGACAAGTGATAAATATACTTATATATTTCTAAATTCATACATATTATCTAGACATGCGGTAGCGTGTCAAGCCAAGTTCAGTAACAGAACTGGCGATCAGCACCGTGTGTAATATTACACGAACCATTTGGAGCCACTTTTGACCTCCTCATAACTCAAAAAATATTTCACATAAACGTGTCAAATTTGGCTTATACATATATTGAGACTTGCAAGATACATATGTTATAACTTAGGATGATATATTGTAGCCAAAGGTCTGACTTGGCTAGTTTTCATATACGATTACAGCCTTCGCAAATTCAGAACCTGTTACTTGTCGGTTCTTATTTATTATTCCAAAAATTTGGCTTGCTGATAGAAACTAGCCATCGAACATAATAATTCGTATATGAGAACTAGCCAAGTCAGACCTTTGGCTACAATATATTATCCTAAGTTATAAGAAGAAATGATATTTTATGTAGTTATAAATAAATTTCAGGACTGACCATTGAACTTGGCACCCATTTAGATCTCACTTCTTTTGTCGTTGAAGTCAACAATCAAGGCATATACCTATATGGGCACGCCACAATTGCGGCGGTAAGTCCCCTCTTTGAGGAGTGGATAGAGAGGCGCCACGGCGTCCTCACCTTCCGCTTGACGCAGGTTCTCACCGGGCATGGGTGCTTCGGTGGGTTCCTGTTCAGGATAAAGCGGGAGGATACGTCCGGGTGTTTCCATTGCGAGGATCGTCTGGAGGACACGGTGGAGCATACGGTGGAGGTGTGCCCTGCCTGGGCGGAGCACCGCCGTGTCCTCGTGGAGGCGATCGGCAGCGGCGACCTCTCGCGTCCGGCCCTGGTGCGAGCCATGGTACGGAGCGAGAGGGAATGGGAAGCCGTCACCTCCTTCTGCGAAGCAGTAATGCTCGCGAAGGAGGAGGCGGGGTGCGTGAGGGAGTGGCAATCACTGCGCCCTCGCGTCCCTAGCCGCCGCAGGAGGAGACGCCCCGGGCGTCGGGAGTCGATTGCGGACTCCCGGCCACCGTAGGCGCGAGCTTGCGGGTGGCGAGCAATGGGTAGCTCGCCGCCCGGTAAGGACCAAGCTCGGGTCGACGGCGCGCAGTGTTCCACGCGCGCCTCAAAGAGATGTCAGCAGCAGTGTAGGGGTCTACTAGGACCGATGCCTGCCGGGGTCGCGTGATTGTTCGAAAGAGATACCGTGACCCTGGCACATGGGCAACTGATGGAACAGTTTAGTCAGTAAAAGTCTGACACGCCCTCTCGCTCCGCCCAGAGCGGGAGAAGTCATTTGATGATTTCCCATCCTGAAAAAAAAAAAAAAAAAAAGGGCATAAACCTATCATAATATTGAACTTGGCTCGCATTTCACACTTATGTTTTTGATGGGATAGATAAATTATACCCAGACCCCTTTGTTCTGTACAAATGATTGTGCTCATTACACAAAGATTTGTCCTGGGTGGGAATCGAACCCAAGACCTCAGTCTTTGCAGTCAGGGTCACTAACCACTACACTAACAGGCCAGTCCAAGTCCAATATGCCCTTTCACCTCCATAAACAGCAACAAAAATAAACTTGAACGAACATAATCGAAGAACAGGTTTTCCATTAATATTGTCGCTATTCTCACAGTAAACAAAATAGTATTAGACGGTGAGCTCATCAACAGGGGCTTGTTCCGTAGTTCAAAGCGAAAAATATTTAATTACAGAATTCAAAATAGCTTCGTTGATAATCACTCTGTTCTTAAGGAAAATTAATAAATAAATAATATAATAGCATCAGATTGAACGCGACTCTAGGCTCAAGTTGGCACGAGGCTATTTTATATTCCGTCCGAAGTGGAAGTTTGTGCCGGCGACGTCCCGGACGCGGATTAATTTAAGTTAGTAAACTGCTGGTATCAAGTTCTTTCAGCGGTTATGATATCAAACTTGCTCCGCAGCGTCTCGATACATTACGTTCACGGACACACAACTACTCGCAGCGCCAAACAATGGACGCTCCCAAAGCAACGATGTTATGTTTTCTACAACGCCATTGTGAATTCTTGTAAAAGTTTTACTGATCGACAAACTTGGGACATATTTTTGATTGCAATGGCTCGTGCAACAGTTCCGATGTAAACCTTTCATAATAAAAGTTGTCTAAAGTCCTGGAGGTCGACCCGACAACTATGGTGGCTTATATTGAAGAATTTATAACTTGGAAGTTTTGTACCCTGGCCGCTTTTATCATTTTGTTGGAAAACTTACTTTTAAATTCTATTCTTATATTTTCATTGAGACTAAGACTTCCTCGGTTACCGCTACGGTCACGTCACTGTTATCACTGAGTTCGGCACTGTGTTATACTATCTTTACGATATTGTCTGATTCGTGTGTTGGTGACACCTGAAAGGATTGATAACTTCTGCTAACACTCTTCACCCGCTCTCATTGCTTGCTGGCCACCTATTGCACTATACATTAACTGTGCCACTTCAGATGGTACACGGGCTTGTAGGCGCGCTCCGCGACGCCGCGGTACACGAACAGTCGGCGCCCGCACACCTTGCGCGCTTCCAGCAGCGCCTATAACATGAGATCTTTTCCTATTATCTTCCCTGATGCGAAGGATTCGAGGACCAACAGGATTTTAAGGGTAATAGTGAATAAGCACTGGACCTGTATGCATAGCTGCAGGTCTGGTGCAGCGGGAAAGGGAAATATTTATAGGTATTTGAATTAGTTTTATAAGTTTTTGAATTCGTTTTAATTGGTGTTTTAGTTACTTTAGTTTAATGAGAATTGTTTTACTAACATAGTTTTATAAGTATTATTACTAACATAAATATGAATAATTGTATTCGAATGCAATAAACCGTGAATACCTACAGGTTTGTACGGAACCCTCGGTGCGCGAGTCCGACTCGCACTTGGCCGGTTTTTCTCAACATCGATGTGCCACATTTACTTTAAAGATTTATCACCGGGCTTATCATCATTTAACCGTTAGAAATAATGTTTTAAGTTCTTTGCAAAATCATGAAAGTTTTACTCACTTTTAGGAACTCGGATAAATAAAAGACCGGTTACCTTAATGGTTCTGTATTGAACTTAGCGTGATCACAGTCGATCTCAAATTCAAAAAAAAATAATATTCCTTAACCTTATATACAATCATTGGAGAATCTTAACACCGAGATTCAATTATGTGACGTATAAGAACAACGCCATCTAGTGTCATAAAGTCGAACTAGATTACTTTTAACATAATATTCTGAATGTGAATGGGATATGAAGAACACCGAGATTCAATTATGTGACGTTAAGAACAACGCCATCTAGTGTCATAAAGTCGAACTAGATTACTTTTAACATAATATTCTGAATGTGAATGGGATACGAAGAACATACCGCCCACCAAGGACATTATGATATGTCCTTCATTACACAACCCGCCCACCATGAGGTCAGGGGCTCCAACAAATAACAATAAATTACGTGTGCAACGACATGCGATGACAAGAATATTTTAGAGAAAATATCAATTACTTAGAACAAAAAACAAAAAACTTGCAATACTAAGTGGACTGTATAAAACTATATAAATCAATGACACCTTACAAAATATACCTTAACTTAACTTAAATGTACTACATGAAATTTACTTTTACTTTGCAAGTGGCAAAATGCACAATTTTGAAGTAGGTCGTTTGATTGAGGATCCATTACACTTGAGAGTCACTACTCGTGTAACATTATCCAAACCAGGATGCTTATCAACGACCTTGCCCAACAGCCAACGGGCAGGAGGTAAGTTATCCTCCTTGACTAATACTACATCTCCGATACTTGGTTCTGGAACATTTTTAGTCCATTTATAACGTTGCAACAAATGAACCAAGTACTCATCAGACCATCGCCTCCAAAAGTCTTGCAACATGCGTTGTGTAACCTGCCAACGTCTCAGATTGCTGATACTAGAATTCTCATAATTACGTTCAGGCACCGCTATCAGAGGCTCACCTATCAGGAAATGACCTGGTGTTAAAGGAGCGGGGTCTTTGGAAGAGTCAGACAACATCGATAACGGCCTAGAATTAAGGCACGCTTCTACCTGGGACAAAAGTGTTGTTATTTCTTCGAACGTCAGTGTAGAATTACCTATTACGCGTTTTAGATGGAATTTGGTTGATTTCACCCCAGCCTCCCACAAGCCACCGAAATTAGGGGCATGAGGCGGAATGAAATGCCAAGAAGTGCTGTTGTTACTTAACCATTCTCTTATCTCTACAGCCACGGAAGATTTTTCCGCAGCAACTAAATGCCGAAGTTCCTTGGAAGCGCCAACAAAATTCGTTCCATTGTCGCTCCAAATGTCGCTGACCAAACCTCGCCGAGCAACAAATCTTTTGAAGCCAGCGATGAAACCTTGCGACGTCAAATCACTGATGGCTTCTAAATGAATGGCCTTGGTTACCATGCATACAAAGACAGAAATATACCCTTTGTATGATCCGTGACCTCGACCCTTCGACGTTCGGATGCTGATGGGACCAGCAAAATCCACGCCACTCTTTAGGAATGGTCTCGCTGGAATGACTCGACTAGACGGTAACTGACCCATAAATGGGGTTCGAACAGATGCCGAGTACCGGCTGCACTTTACACATTTGTGTACGTGAGCTTTAACTTTCGTTTTGGCGGAAAGGATCCAATACCTAGTCCGTAGATGGCTCAACATTAGTTTTGGTCCTCCATGTAACGTCGTCTTATGGGCTTCATCAATGACTAACTTGGTGAAGTGACTGTTAGATGGTAGGATGATGGGATGTTTGACAGCCTCATCTAAATTAGCATTATGAATGCGTCCACTGACACGGAAAATGCCTTCATCATCGATGACTGGACAAAGGGTTTTTAGTTTGCTTTTCGCTTTTACGCTTCCTGTTTTTCTTACGTCCTCCATTTCTTCGGAAAACTCTTGATTCTGAACATGTTTTATGCACGTTTTTGTTGCTTCTTGTATTTCTTCTTTGGTTAGATACCTTTCAAATCCCTGTTTACCATGTGATTGTCTCTTCCACCTCAAAACTCTTCTACAGTACGCTATAACCCGAACTAATTTTTGTAAAGATGAATACTTTGTCCAGAAAAGATCCTCCTGAAGAGGTTCAGTTACAACGTGAACCTTGATTGATCTTTGCTCCGTGCTGGTCATAATTGACTTTGGTCTGGTATATTCTATCGTTTCATTATGAAGCCATGAGGGTCCTTGACTCCACAGTGAGTTGCATACAAGTTCTTGTGGTGTTACACCTCTGGATGCTAAGTCTGCAGGGTTGTGCGCAGATTGGACATGAGCCCAATGTGTGTTGTCGACGAGAGAGAGAATGGTAGACACTCTGTTTCCAACGAAAGTAGTCCAGTGACTAGGATGTTTACTGATCCATGCCAAAACCACCGACGAGTCAGTCCAGGCATGTACTTGAAAGGGTACAATTCTCATTACTTGAGCAACTTCGGTAATGAGTTCAGAAAGCAACACGGCTCCCATCAGCTCCAGACGCGGAATAGACTGCTGCTTAACTGGTGCAACCTTAGTACGAGAGGTGACTAAGCTAACATGGATGGTTTTGTGAGCATCGATGACTCTAATATACACCACGGCTGCATAAGCAGCAATCGACGCGTCGCAAAATCCATGTAACTCTACCAATAGATCGTTAGATTTTATGTTAACCCATCTAGGGATGCTGAACTTGTTCGTCTGTACAAGGCCTTTACGGTAAGTTTCCCATTCTGATAGAAGTTCCGGAGTTAATTCCTCATCCCATTCCAGGCCAGCAAGCCAAAGCTTTTGAATGAAGATCTTGGAGGTAACAATGCAAGGTGCTACCCAGCCAAGCGGATCAAACAGGCGTGCGATGTCGGATATTACCCTTCTCTTAGTGATTGGTGTTTGCTGTGGATCAAGTTGCACTGAATATTTAAATTCATCACTCTCGCGATCCCATGAAATTCCTAAAATTTTTATAACTGAGTCCAACTTAATATCCTTTCCCTGTTCCTCTTCTTCATTCTGTTTTACCTTTGTTACCGTATGTTCTTGAATTCTCTTGTTTAATTCATCGCTGCTGCTAACCCATTTCTGTAGTTGAAATTGACCTTTGGTAAGTAACTCTGTTAATTTTCTATGTATATGTAAACCTTCTTCAACTGTCTGACATCCTGTCATTAAATCGTCTACGTAAAACTCATTTTTTATGATTTCAGATATTTCAGGATGACATCCACCTTCATCAACTGCCACCTGGTGTAAGGATTTAACTGCGAGGTAAGGGGCTGCTGCTGTACCAAACGTAACTCTTACTAACTTGTATTCTTTTATTTCAGATT
The DNA here is from genome assembly GCA_932294355.1 of Aporophyla lueneburgensis. NCBI lineage: Eukaryota > Metazoa > Arthropoda > Insecta > Lepidoptera > Noctuidae > Aporophyla > Aporophyla lueneburgensis. Next base: position 31,349,743 of record OW028744.1, on the reverse strand, counting down.
CTGGATCATCGCGCCACACTACTCGCTGAAAATCTGCATGTTCAGGAGAAACCTTCACCTGTCTGTACATTTTTATGATGTCAGCACAGATACTTATGGGATGTATTCTCCATCTCATAATGAGGTGACGTAACGGAGGCTGCAACATGGGACCAACCATGAGATCGTCATTCAGAGACACTCCATTTACCCCTTTCATTGAAGCGTCGAACACTATTCGAACCTTGGTTGTAGATTTGTCTTCACGTACTACAGCATGGTGTGGCAGATAACTTGCTGTACTCATATTACGCTCGTCACCGCGTACAGGTTCCATATGACCAAGGTCGATGTATTCTTCAAACACTTCTGCGTATCGAGTTTTGAGTGTCGGATTCTTCTTGAATTTCTTCTCAAGAAGATGAAATCTTTTTATAGCGAGATCTTTCGAACTCCCATATTGACACTGCGGATCTTTATCGCGAAAGGGAAGATTAACCACGTAGCGACCTTCCTTGTCACGGCACGTAGTTTGTGCATAAATATCCTCACATCTTTGCTCTTCGTCAGAAAGGATCTTCTTATTAGGGATAGTAGACTCTATTTCCCAGAACTGTCGTAAAAGTGCATTGTCATCAGCCTGATCTGAACTGCTGTGAATGACATGATGACAATGAATAGAGTCACGGTTTGACGATATCTGTCCAGAAAGGATCCAACCCAGGGCAGTATTCTGAGCTACCGGTAAGTTTGGCGGACCTTGAATTAAACCATCTCTGAGAACTTGCCCATATATTTCCGCACCAAGTAAAATGTCTATCTTGCTTGGCGTATGGAACTCTGGGTCAGCTAAAGGTATCCCCTTTAGCTCGGACCAATAGGACTGTTCCAATTTTTCTGAGGGTAAAAGCGACGTAATTGTACCTAATACAAAAGCATGCACTTGGACACTAAAACTTGGATCTAAACGTGAGTGAATAGTCATCGTGACTGTAAACTTGGAAGCAAAGGTACTTCTCTCACCACCTATTCCCGATATAACCGACTTGGTCGGCTTCTTCTTAAGTCCAAGTAGCTGCACTGCGGATTCTGCTATGAATGATGCCTGAGATCCCTGATCCAACAGCACTCTTAGCAGTTGTGTAGAGCCACTTCTTGTCTGTGCTTCGACAAGAGCAGTAGCCAACAAAACTTGAGTAGGTACTGATCCCTTAGAAAAATGTGTAACTATATTTGAAATTGATGGTTCACTTGCTGGTAACGATGCCTGAACACTAGACACCGCTGATTTAACTTCAGCTTCTGGATTAGAGCTTTCGTTTACTACTGTGGAGTTTGAGACCGAGTTTGGATGTAGTAGTGAGTGATGTCTTCGCTTACATATATGACACGAACCAGTGTGTCTACAAAACTTAATGGAGTGATTTGAGTTTAAACAATTATAACATAAGCGTCTGGTTTGAGCAAAGCTATGACGAGATTCGTAACTCTCTTGAGCAAACTTCTTACAATTAGAAATTTTATGATTTTGTTTGCAGAATGGACAAGTTGTTGTAGAGGCCTTATTGTCGGTACTAACTATGTGATGAACCTTTGGTTTAGGTTTACTTGACTTAGTGTCTATAAATTCGAGCGCACGAAATCTTGCTTCCAAAAAATCTCTAAACTCCGAGAGCACAGGTAAATTATCCTTGGAGCTAATCTTAGTCTCCCATTGCTTTCTTGATTCAGTGTCAAGTTTGGAACTAATTATAAAAATTATAATTATGTCCCACGTGCTAACGTCGACTCCGAGATTTTTTAGACCATTTAAACATTCCATTGTGGTATCCAGCAAACTTTTAAGGCTATTTGAGCATTCTGTTACATTATTTTGACTCAATAAACGCTTTAATAAACAATTCGACAGAAATCGTTTATTGTTATATCGACTATGTAGTAATGACCAACATTCCTTATAATTGTCCGAAGTAACCGCAATATGTCTAACAAGTTGATCTGCTTCGTCCGACAATAAGCTTTTCAAATAGTGCAATTTCTGAACATCTTCTAAATTATCATTATTGTGTATCAATGTTGTAAATAAATCTTTGAATGTTGTCCACTCAAAATAGTTGCCCGAAAACTTTGGGATGTTAATTTTTGGCAATCTAACATTATTTATTGTGTGGTCGACACTCATTCCTGGGCCTTGATCTACCTTATGAACGCTATATATATTTAAAACTTCTTTTAATTGAGTTTTATGAAGAATGTAAGTTTCTTCAGTATTATCATAATCATCATTAACAAAATATTTATCAGATTCTCGCTGAGCATCTGTGGCACTCTGTATTATTCTTTTATGAGTGGACGAGAATTCTTTCCACAAAGCTTCAAGTGCTTCTAATCTGGTTTCGACATACATTTTAGTCACCCTGTCTTTAGGCGCCTTTTTAAAGTTAATTTGAGCCTTTTCAATGAGAAGCTTTGTGTTTGTTTGTAATTTATACACAGCCTCCATATTTTATTAAGAAGTTAGTACACAAAACAAAATTAAAGTTAAACTCCAAAAATAAATGATAACCACACTTACAAAATATTTTCTGTTTTGATGGTACGTCTTAAATATTTACAACAAGCCACCACGCAACAAATATAACATAACATGTAAAGACAAATTCAATTTTAATAAATTGAATTATTAATCAATAGGTTCAATGTTGCCCAACAATGCGCAAATTGGTACAAAATTTTTCACAAGTTCAAGCAGGTACACTTTAGAACTTATGAACTAAGTTGATTATAGTTCAAATCAAATCTACTAAAGTTCAAATAAAATCTACTAAAGTCCAATTAAATCTTTCCAGACGAAATTTTCTATCTTCAGAAAATCCGACTTGCAAATATGTAACAATAAGTGTACTCACGATTTTGTCTTCAACAAACCGCACTTCACTAGCACTGTATCCGTGTTTACTCCACTGCGTCGGGTTGATACCCAAGCGAAACTCCACTATCGCTGGTGGACCCAACCGTTAACGCCCTGCGCCTCACTTCAACGGGTGGTGATGATGTCCACTTCGCCCTGCTCCACCCTCGTTCCACTGGTGTCAACTTCGCCCTGCACCCTGCGCCTCCGCCTGGTGCTGGTCCACGCAGTGTCTCCATGTACACGGTAATTACCGTAGATGCACCGTAATCTGGTATTATTCTACCGTCAAGGTAATAATGTATTACCGTGTCATATATCACCGTAATTCACTGTACTGCCAGTATAAATTACGTTGTTGGAAATATTTCATCATGTACTGCGTAAAACGAATCTCAGTCAGTCAACTTAACAATTTTTTAATGGCAACACTGCTCCTTCATTGCCGAGAATTTTAAGGAAATCCTCAATACCTAGAAGTTGTAGATATTGAGAGTGTCTCCTATCTCCACGCAATCTAATCTCGTCCTTATGATGGGTGAATGACGTAAAATGAGTTACGACGTGTTACAAATACGTAGTAAACAGTTTCAATTTCAAGTTTTTATCTTCATGGTTAATATATATTTTTTTTTTTTGTTTTGCCTATACTGGTCTCCCTGCTGGGCAAAGGTCTCCCCCAATTTCTCAGGAACCTTGTCCCTCGTCACCTCAAACCAGTCGTCGCGGTACGCATCTAGGTCGTCTCGCCACCGCTTTCTGGGCTGACCGCGGTGGCGTCGTCCATCTTCAGCCACCCATTTTGTGCAAACCTTTGCCCAGCGGTCATCTGGCATACGGCTAATGTGATTATGGTTAATCATTAAAAAAACAAATATATTCAATACTTGATTTGGTTCACAATGTTATTTTTTCCTTTGAAAAATTACACGGTAATTTACACGGTACAATTTTAGCAGGTTCACCGTAATTTTGTCTAGAAACACGGTATTTTCACCCTTGCAACACGGTAACTCTCGATTTACATATGGAGACACTGGGTCCACGCCAACTCTGCTGCAACAGCACTGGCCACTTCACTGTGCACACCAGCTTGGGCTTGGCTCTACGCCAAGAAACACAAAACACTCTCTGGATCTCACTTATCCGACTCGATAAGGACCATGAAAGTTTTACTCACTTTTAGGAACTCGGATAAATAAAAGACCGGTTACCTTAATGGTTCTGTATTGAACTTAACGTGATCACAGTCGATCTCAAATTCAAAAAAAACAGTTTGGTGGATTTCGCGGCGCCCCCGTTAGGGGGCGCGGCGGGCGGCGCCAGAGCATTTGCTCCCTGGCCGCGGAGGGTGCACGGTGGCCCGCTAAAACGGGCCCCTCAATGTGTTGCCCTTTGGGCTATAAGAATTATTGAACGCGTTAATGTTAACGCGTCCATGTGAGTGATTGCTATTGGTGTCTCTGTAGGCGCGCCGCGACGTTGAGTTACTATCAACGCCGCTTTCTTCACGACATCTTGGCGGTCTGTCCCCGCCAGGTGAGACCCCCGGTTACCCGGGGGAGGCCCGGCGAGAGACGACCAGCGACAAGATGCCGACTCGACGCTCCTACAGAGTAAAGTGCGCGCCCCCGCTTATCCCGTTTTCCAGAGCGAGCCGGTAGCGGTCTAAGCTAAGGGGCAGTATGTGCGTGTGGGCGGTACTGTACTGTGTAACACCGCCCATGTTAGCGCGACACGCGGGCCCGTCCGCGTGCGCGCGTGAGTCTGGGTGCCTGCTTAGAGGTGAATGTCTGGTTTACGTTACGTGACATGCCTATATTAACTTAGGACACGCCCCGCAGCGGATGTATGTTATGTATGTAGAGTGCTGTTTGATACAGGTAAGCTGCGTGTAGCCTGGTTGCGGCTTACCCGGGAGTCAGTCCGGTAATGGTGTCAGTCACCCCTAACCAGATCGCGGGGCAGAGGTCTCGCGTCAGGGGGCCGCGTATGCCAGGGCGCGATCTGTTTGACGTGAGGCCATTCAGACGCGCCGGCACGCGCGAACATCCCCTTTGCGAGGCGCCGCACATGGTCATCCAGGCTCTCGATCCCGAGATCCCGCTGGATGACATCGTTCCTCACGTAGCGAGGAGCGTCAACTATGGTCCGCAGCGCCAAGTGTTGTTGGGCGCGGAGCGTTTTCCGGCTCGACTCGCTCGTGAGGGCGAACCAAGCGGGGGCGGCGTACGTCAGTATCGGGCGTATGTACAACTTGTACACGCCCAACTTGACGCGCGCCGGGATTCGCGACGAGAGCACGGGCCGGAGGAGATAGCGGGCGACTCTCCCCTTGGCCGTGACCTGGCGGACGTGCTGACCCATTTTGAGCCGACGATCGATGGTGACCCCCAGGTACTTGACCCGGGGCGACCACTCGATGTCGGCTCCTTGTAGTTTCAAGGGTGGTGGGAGGGACACATGGCCGGTGATCATGGCCTGCGTCTTACCCACGTTCACCGAAAGCCGCCATTTGGCGAGCCACTCGGGAAGGAGCTCAAGCGCTCGCTGCATCTTGACGGCCGCGTACTTCGAGTTCATCGAAGTAGAGATGTACGCGGCGTCGTCCGCATACAGCGCGAGCATCACGTCCGGAGTGGTGGGGATGTCGTCGGTGTAACGCGAGTAACACGCCGGCGAGACGCAACTGCCCTGCGGTACGCCCGCGAGCACCGGCCTGGCGCTGGAAAGCGCCCCATCAACCACCACCCTGAATGTCCTGTTGGAGAGGAAAGTAGAGACCACTTTGACGACGCGACGGGGCGCGTCGGTGGTGGCCATCTTATATATTAGGCCCTCGTGCCACACACGGTCGAAGGCCTTCTCCATGTCGAGGAATACTGCTACTGCGTACTCCTTCTTGTTCATCGCAGCTGCGAGGTGGTGCAGTACCCTCGACAGCTGGAGCGTCGTGCTATGTTCCGCCCGGAACCCGAACTGCTCTGGGCGCGGCGTGATGTGGGGCAGTAGGTGTCGCAGCAGGAGTGCTTCGAACACCTTGGAGACTGTCGGCAGCAGGGTGATCGGCCGATAGCTCTCCGGCTTCAGGACGTTCTTTCCCGCCTTCGGCAGCATTATGACGCGCCCTTCCTTCCACGACTCGGGGAAGGCGCCGGTGCGCAGTATCGCGGTAAACAGGCGCGCCAGCGCCGCTACCATTCGGTACGGCAGGTGGCGCAGCACTGTGTTTGTGATACCGTCCGCACCGGGGGCCTTCCTGGGCTTCGTCCTCAGGATGGCGCGTCGTACTGCGTTGGGCGAGAAAAAGATCGGCTCTTCATCGGGAGCTATCGGCATCGCGAAGTAGTCCCCGAGGTGTTTCTCGACTGCTGCGACATGGTCTGTGTCGGTAGTCGGGTTTGGGCGGAACTGACGCTCCAGGTGCTCGGCGAAGACCTCCGCCCGGTCCTCCGCTACATATTTAAGCGCCCCGTCGCTGCTCTGCAATGGACGCACCGGGGCTGGGGTGTTCGTGAGTTGGCCGCATAGTTTGTGAATCGACGGCCAACTGTCCGTCGTCTTGTCGATTCGTTCCTCCCAGCCCGCGGCGGTCTGGGCCTGCAACTCGGCCTTGACCTTCTCCGCGAGACGGTTGAGCTGCCTCTTCTGTGTGGGACACCTCGATTGCTGCCACTGCTTGCGAAGGCGCCTTTTCTCGGCGATCAACCTAATCAACCGCGGAGGTAGAGGCGGTAATAGCCCCCGCTCCCGCGGCTGCTCGGTGGTCGCCGTTTGAAAAGCGCGTTGGATGCAAGCAGTGACGTCGCGAGCCGTCCTGTCCACGTCCGCGGAAGTAGTCATAGGCCGAGTCGGCACCGTGATCTCTACTTCCTCTTGGAACTGGGTCCAGTCGGTACGTCGACGCGGCGCCAGGGGTTTCAAACGGGTCGGCACACCCGAAAGGACGACGAGCACCGGGTGATGGTCCGAGTTCAGCTCGTCGTCGATCACATGCTGCGTGATCTGACAGTGTAGCCCTCGATGGACCACAATGTCCAGCACGTCCGGCATGTAAGAGACTGCGTCTGGATAATGTGTTGGCGTCTCTGGGCCGGACACTGTGTAACCGAAGGCTTCGGCATCAGCTAAGAGCCGTCTTCCCCCGGTATTCGTGCGGCACGAGTTCCACGCCGGGTGCTTGCAATTCAAGTCACCGGCGAGGAGAGTGGGACGCGTAGAGCCGGATATAAGGGCCCGCAACTCAGATGTATTTAAGTGGGTCGCGGGCGGCTTATAGCAAGCGTACATATCTATATCCTCGCCGGCTACGTGCAGCTGTACACCCAGCGCGTAAAACGTGCCGAGTGACGGCGAGGGGAGTTCTTGATGGACGACTCGTCGCCTTACCAGTACCGCCAGACCACGGTAATTCTGATGTGCCGACCGCTCGTCCTGTCTGTAAACGAGATATCCCGGGAATCTAATCCTATCCCCGGGACCCAGCAGCGTCTCGCTTATCAACGCCACGTCGACGTCCTGTTCCCTCAGGAGATGTCGGAGAGGGGCGACCTTGTCCCGAAGGCCGCGGGCATTCCAGTGTATGACCCGCAACGGCCTAGCCATGGTAAAGGGTGAGCAGTTTGGCCAGGCCGTCCAGGATCACCGTCTCTACTTCCTGGCCCTGCCTAATGGCCTTTATTAGGTCCATTAAAAGCTGTATGGCGCAGGCCGTAAAATCTTTATGTTTGGTGGTGGGCATCTTGGTGGGGGCGCCGGCAGCGCCGCCACTCTTACTGGGCTCGGGGTATTTCGGTTTCTGCGTTTTACGCTGCTGCTGTGCCGGCCGTGGCGCTGTGCCGGCGCTGGTGGTGGGTGGACCCACCTCCACGGCCTGCGCCCCGCTGGTGGCAGGGCCTGCCCTCGGGACAGCTGCGGTGGTAGCGGTGGTCACGGTCGCCGCGGGGGGTTTGGGCTTCTTGCCTTTGCCTTTTCCCCCGCGCCTCTTCTTCCTCCGACTAGAGGAGGATTGCGCGTTCCTTTGCGTGGGCCCGTTGGCCGCCGCCATCAGCGACGCGCCCTGGGGCCCTTCTGGCTCCGCATCTGTGTGCCTCTTGGTGGCCGCAGTGGGCCGGCGTGTTTGGGCGGAAGTGGCGGCGGTCCCCGCCCGCCTATTCCTTATCTCCGCTTGGAAGGCGGGGCACTTTATGTTGCACGCGGGGTGCGGGCCACCGCAATTGACGCAGGTGGCCGGCTCCTCCCGCGGGCGCGGGCAGTCTCGTGCCGTGTGCTCGCCTCCGCATCGCACACAGGCGAGCGGGCGGTGACACAGGTGCGAGCTGTGTCTAAACTTTTGACACCTGTGGCACTGAGCGGGCCCACGTTTCCCGCGCCAGGCCTCTATTTTCACGCCCCGCATGTACATAAACACGGTCGTGTCATAGATGGCCCGGACGTCCGGGGTCTTCTTTAGAATAGCGTGGAACACGCAGCCGGGTCGTCCTTGTGCGCCCTTGATGTGGCGCACATACTCCGGCTGGTATCCCAGCTCGCGCAGTTCCTCCTCGATCTCCTTGGGATCGGTGTCCGCAGGCAGCCCCCTTATGGCCACCTTTAGGTTCCGCTCCGCTGGAAGGGAGTACGCGAACCAGGCGACGCCACTGTCCTTCTCCAAGCCGGTCAGGTAGTGCTGGACCAGCCTATATTCTTCTTCGCTGTCGGGGGTGAATCGAACACCCCCGCCGAAAGGTCGAGCGTTCGGAGGCCGGCCCAGCTTGGCGGCGATGGCCCGAAAATGCGTCGCCCAGTTGGGCAATTTCTCTACCACCAGCGGAGGGTAGCGGAGCTTCTTAATTTTAGGTTGCTGCTTACCCCTATTTTCCCCCGAAGTCGCGGTCTCCGGGGCAGCAGCAGTGGCAGCAGTAGGTGTGGTGGCAGGGGTGGCGGGGGGCCGCGCTGCGGCGCTGGACCCAGTCGCTCTGCCTCGGTGAGCTTCCGTTGGAGAAGGCGGCGTGCGGCGCGCCGCCTCGGCAAACGTAGGCGACGCCGGTGTACCCCGACCCCGCGGCGCGCTGTCGCGCTGTGGCCGCGGCGGGTCGAGGCAGTAACGCTTCGCCTCCTCCAATTCCTCTCCCGAGCTGCGTCTCCTCCGGTGTCGCTGAGGCTTCGGGTCAAGCTGAAACTCGAACCCGAACCCCAGCGATGGCGTCGGCGAGAAGGCCGGGGTGGCCGCATCGGCCTCCGCTTCTCCCACGTAGGGCCGCTGTCCGGATCGCGGCGTCGTATCGTACGACACGTTGCTGCGACCGGAGGCGGCCGAGCCCGCGGACGCCAGTGACATGCTCGATCCCGCATGGGACGAGCACGCCGACAGCATCGCGGGCGAGTCGAAAGCGGAGGCTCGCGGGGGTGCGGGCGAATCCGGTGCGTATGGCACCGCTCGCGCCGGGCGGCCATGTGGCCCCGTGCTGGCCGGGCGCTCCTGCTCCCTCAACGCGCTTGGTCCCGCTGGCAAGAGGCGGGGGTCCAACGCGGAGGTGCGAGGAGCTGGGCCAGCACGAGACGGCGTCGGTGTCGGTGCTGGCGGGGCGCCGCTGCGCGCCGGCGGCGAAGTGAATCGCGGCGGCGGCGCAGCGGGGCGCGCGGGTGGCGCGCGGGGGCGCGCGGAGGTCGTGGCTGGGTGCACGGGTGGTGCGGTGGCGCGCACACCGTGCGTGGACTGCGCATGGGTCGCGCCGGAGCGCGCAGCAGGCGCGGCTGGGTGCGCCGTAGGCGCATGGTGCGCCGTGGGCGCAGGGTGCGTGGGCGACGCGGCGGAGCGCCCAGTAGGCGCGGTCCGCGCGGCCGGCGCAGCTGGGCGCACGGGCGGCGCGGCGGAGCGCCCACTCGGCGCAGCGGGGCGCACGGGAGCGGGCACGCGCGCGGGCGGCGCTGCGGTGCGCGCTGGGTCGCGGCCCGAACCGGCGGCAGGACCCGGGGCCTGGATAGGCACCGGGCGAAACGCCGCGGGGCGGACGGCCACAGCGTTCCTACGCGAATTTTACACAAATGACGTGCAAGATTTTGCCGCCACAAAGGGCATTAAGTGGAGTTTCATCCCAGCGGCAGCGCCTACTTTCGGAGGATGCTGGGAACGCCTCGTCAGGACGGTGAAAGTGGCGCTAAACGCTACACTAAACGAAAGATATCCTAAAGAGGAAACATTTTTGACTTTATTAGCGGAAGCCGAGGCGATCGTAAATTCACGCCCACTCTCGCATGTATCCGCAGATCCAGATGACCCAACCACGTTGATACCGTTACACTTTCTCATCGGGTCTTCATCGAACCAAAACCTGCCAACGACATTAGAAGACCGTGACCTGATCGGACGCTCTGAATGGAAGAAAGCATTAAAGTTATCAGATCACTTTTGGAACCGCTGGGTGCGCGAAGTGCTGCCGACTATGCAAACACGAACCCAGGTTAAGGGAGATCGTGGTCAAGACCTCCTGATAGGAGACGTGGTTATTATCGTCGACGAATCGCTACCACGAGGGACATGGCCACGAGGCCGTATAGTAAAGATGTTCCCTAAAAAAGACGCCGTTAATAGGGTGGTGGACGTTGCGACGGCCGGAGGTACGTTACGCCGGCCCCTCAAAAAACTTGTAAAGCTTGCCACATAAGGCTTCTTTTACCCTTGACTGTTGGTGCAGTGCTGCACGAGGGGCAGGATATTGCGAACTCTTTGGTTTTTTATACTTTTTCTTTATTGTTTCAAATTTAAATTGTTTTTCTTTTTTTTTGCTTGTCTTATTGTCTGTCATTGAGTTATAATGTACTACGCAGTGTGATTTTCTTTCTATTAATTAAATAATAAATACATTCATTTCCAAGGTAAATATTTCACTTTCGGATAACAGCCCACACCCCCATCTTTTTCAATTTTGTTTGTTTTACGTCATTTATACATGCATACATAAACTCACGACTTTTACACATGGGAGTAGGTGGAAACTACAAAACGCCACCTACAACGATTCTTACACACTCCTTTTGAATTGTTTATGGTCATACATCTGATCATACATGCTCGTCGGTTGCGAGAACGTAATTTATGTAACAACTAAATTTCTTGTGTAATGTTTATATTGGATGATTTCAAATCCCTTGTATAACTTCAAATGAATAACAAAGACGAAACGCTTGCAAAATCATAACTCCACCAAACAAGAGGCAGTGTTACCGTGACCTCAAACAAACCAAATCATAACAAGATACCTAATTTGGGTACACAGTGTACAGGATAAAAGGTAATCTCATCAAATCAAAAACATTCCATGTAAAAAACGAAGCTAAACCAAGGCGGCTTGACGACACTGTTACTTGTAAAAATGAAACAGACATCTTATACACCGCCTTTGTTCATATTATGATAAGCCAAGTCCTCCCTTTACAAATTTATTATTGTTTCTCAACTAAATAATATCTTATTTCAATAGATTACAAGTTTAAATTAATTAAAAAACAAAATTATAAACTAAAACTATTTACAAATTATAATATAGCGTCGAAAATGTCACCCGCATCGCTGTCGACTGGTAATGTACCCAAGAGACTGGCGGCATTACCACGTTGTATGGCAATGCTTAGCCTCTGGCCAAGGTAAAAATTATATTATCATATAAATATAAGCGAATATACGCGAAACTAACTTGATTTCGTAACAGCGATGTTTTTATACTGAATAAGAAGAGATTAACTTGTTATGCATAGGAGTTATTGGTAAATTTAAGGTAATCTTTATAACTTTGCAAGTTTTATCCAGATGAATAACAAAGTAAATTGGGGTTAGGAGTTGCCTGCCATAACAAAAGCTTATAGGTTTGGAGGTTTGGGCTCGACTAGACTCACTCTGCTCTGCCTCCAAATTTACCATAACGTAGGATCTTTTCATATTGTAAGACGGTCCGCTAGCTAAGATTATACTAAACTGGGTAGCTTTAGCGAGCTCGTTTAGTAAACTTGAGCGACGCCACGGGGCAAGTAGGTACAGAAGCTTTATTGGACGATGATAACACATTGCAGATAAAATGCCATTACAGTGAGGGGACAATGCGTTATACTAATCCCAGTAACATGATTAACAAGCAAGAGGCGGCTCGTTATTGCCACTTGGCTCCGTCAGTAGGCACATATGTATCAGAAATTGATGTCGCTTTTCGTGTCTGTCTATGTGAGCGCATTATTCTTCTAAAATACGCAACGTACTTTAGAGAAGTAACTCCGAAAGGTTCATGTATGTATGTATGTGGTTCGTGTATTTATGTGATATTATCAAGCTTTTATTAGCTTCATTCGTATGTTAGTATGTAATGGAAATTTTGAACATAATTTTGACCCCCAAAACGTCGGACTAACTCGAAATTTGGCATACATATCAAGGACCAATGAAAATACCATAATTTTATGCCATTCTTGCCGGAGTTACCAGGATAGCAAAAAAACTGTCTTCAAAAACTATGCTGACTCACGTCACAAACTACGCTGACATAAGTCACAAAATTCGAACCACCCCAAAAAAATTGAAAATAAGTAATAGTCAAAAAAACTAAAAAACACATTTCCATACATATCAAGCTAAAAAGTAGAAAATAATGGAAAAAAGCGTGGGGTGCTTGATATCAATTAAAAATACTTCAAAATTTTGAGACGTATGTCAGCGTAGTTTGTGACGTAAATCATTATAAAACTTGTAAAGAAATCTCGATGTTTTGTGAAGTCATAAAAACTGTGCAAAGTATGGACAGGTCGTTAGTGTATTAAAATATGAAAGTTTGGGGTGATTTATGGATGTTTGTTACTCTTTCACGCAAAAAGACTAAACGGATATGGATGAACAACACAGATAGTATCACATATAGGGCAGTTTTATATTCTACCCCGCGGAATAATTTTAAATATATTTCTACTTACACTCAACACCACGTTCAAGGACACGAATACTTTGACAGGTTCTATTCTGTTTCATAGCAGTAGGTCAGTGGTTGTCGCGGTAGTGTTACGTATAGAGTGCGGTGGACGTGCGATTTCTAGCAAAATATACGCACACGTACCAACAGACCATTAAAGTTTACTGTAAACGTTGCAAATTTTTAGTACCCAAGTAACAAGTTGCTACTTCAAAGTCAAAACCAGGCAGAGGCACGTGAACTGGGGCTTGTTATCCCATAAATATCAGTAGAATTTCTGTTTCTTTCTGTTTCATGGTCATTAAGTTAACAAAGGCGTGATTTCTGGAACTCGGTGGAATTAAAGCGAAGCGCATGTGACTGGCGGCGGTGTGGCGCGCGGCGGCACGTGACCACGTGACACCGTAATGTTGAGCCGTCGCGCGTCGCGTCCCCGAGGGGGCTCAGTAATGCACATGATAGTGTTTGTATAGACGACTATATCCACTAGACCACGGTTTTTGTAGACCCAATACACACAGCCTAGAATAGACTTCATTGCAAGAATGTTTTTAATAAAGTCAGGGAATTAAAGAGGCCACTTTTTCTTGATTTTTGATACGCATGTCTGTCGGCTTTATTACGACGATTAATTTTTATTTACGATGGGCACGCCACAATTGCGGCGGTAAGTCCCCTCTTTGAGGAGTGGATAGAGAGGCGCCACGGCGTCCTCACCTTCCGCCTGACGCAGGTTCTCACCGGGCATGGGTGCTTCGGTGGGTTCCTGTTCAGGATAAAGTGGAAGGATACGCCCGGGTGTTTCACATGGTGGAGCATACGGTGGAAGTGTGCCCTGCCTGGGTGGAGCACCACCGTGTCCTCGTGGAGGCGATCGGCGGCGGCGACCTCTTGCGTCCGGCCCTGGTGCGAGCTATAGTATGAAGCGAGAGGGCATGGGAAGCCATCACCTCCTCCTGCGAAGCAGTAATGCTCGCAAAGGAGGAAGCGGAGTGCGTGAGGGAGTGGCAGTCTCTGCGCCCTCACGTCCCTAGCCGCCACAGGAGGAGACACCCCAGGCGTCGGGAGTCGATTGCGGACTCCCGGCCACCGTAGGCGCGAGCTTGCGTGCGGCGAGCAATGGGTAGCTCGCCGCCGGGTAAGGACCAAGCTCGGGTCGACGGCGCGTAGTGTTCCACGCGCACCTCAAAGAGATGTCAGCAAGAATGAAGGGGTCTGCTAGGACCGATGCCTGCTGGGGTCGCGTGATTGTTCGAAAGAGATACCGTGACCCTGGCACATGGGCAACTGATGGAACACGGGTGGGTTTTAGTCAGTAAAAGTCTGACACGCCCTCCCGCTCCGCCCAGAGCGGGAGAAGTCATTTGATGATTTCCCACCCAGAAAAAAAAAGTCACGTACACAGCAGTTAGTGTATCCAGTTATCAAAAATATTTTTAACTCCCAGTTAGTCCGTGGAAATGACCTTCGGTATGTTGTTTTCTACAGTTCTTCACAATTATTCTAATATTTTCAGATTATTGTTAAGTCACGAAATAAGAATCAAGATTGTAAAATCAAAATCAAAAGTCATTTATTCAAACTAGGGTGAGAGTCAGCACTTTTTGAACGTCAAAGTTACATAAGACAGTCCCACCAAAACGCCCGCCCTTCGACACTTCTCTAGTGCTTTAGCTGGGAAGAAGAAGTGGCGCAACAAACTCCCCAGCAGCACAGCTGACATGCGTGGGCATGTCAGACTTTTACTGACTAAAACCCACCCGTGTTCCTTCAGTTGCCCATGTGCCAGGGTCACGGTATCTCTTTCGAACAATCACGCGACCCCGGCAGGCATCGGTCCTAGCAGACCCCTTCAGTTTTGCTGACATTTCTTTAAGGCTCGCGTGGGACACTACGCGCCGTCGACCCGGGCTTGGTCCTTACCGGGTGGTGAGCTACCCATTGCTCGCCACCCGCAAGCTCGCGCCTATGGTGGCCGGAAAGTCCGCTATGGACTCCCGACGCCCGCGGCGTCTTCTCCTGCGGTGGCTAGGTACGTGAGGGCGCAGAGACTGCCACTCCCTCACGCGCTCCGCCTCCTCCTTCGCGAGCATTACTGCTTCGCAGAAGGAGGTGACGGCTTCCCATTCCCTCTCGCTCCGTACCATGGCTCGCACTAGGTCCGGACGCAAGAGGTCGCCGCCGCCGATCGCCTCCACGAGGACACGGCGGTGCTCAGCCCAGGCAGGGCAAACTTCCACCGTATGCTCCACCGTATCCTCTAGACGATCCTCACAATGGAAACATCCGGGCGTATCCTCCCGCTTTATCCTGAACAGGAACCCACCGAAGCACCCATGCCCGGTGAGAACCTGCGTCAGGCGGAAGGTGAGGAGGCCGTGGCGCCTCTCTACCCACTCCTCAAAGAGGGGACTTACCGCCGCAATTGTGGCGTGCCCAGCATTGGGTTGCGACAATCGTACCCGCCATGTCGCCATGAGATCACACCGGAGCTCTGTCGCCCCGGCGTTGCGCCTCCTCGCGCCACTCCCACATGTGGGCGAGGACCTTTGCCTCCAGATCCCATGGCGGGTGTACGTGACTTACTGCCACGTCACTAGAGCTGACTTCATATTTTGGTTGCTGAGACAAAAACTACAAAACATAGTATGCACGTAATTCTTATAAAATGTGGCTGTAATTTAGTAAATAGTGTGTCTTACGGCTTCCACGTGTCACGGGTAGAAGGCAGTATTATTATATTTTCGTTTTACATTAAAATACTTAGACGGTATTATCAAATGCATTTCCGATGCCATCCACGACATGAAATTAAATGTTCGACAGTCTGGCACGCTGCCTAATTTTTGCGCACTTCATTATTGTCACATTGGTTGGACCAGGTTTAAATTCTGTTATACTGTTATTATGTCATTTGATTTTCAAAATTATTTCGCTAAAGCACCTTTTTATATGGATAAATATGGAAAAATACCAAAAATATGTAACTCCTATAAAAAATGTCGTGAAGAGAAAGCAATTAAAAATATTAAATACCTATTATTTTGCACAGTTATCTCGGTAGTTACACATTTTGAAGGTTAGAACTCAGATTGCGCCAGGCTGTAGTGGCTCTGAGGGGTCTTTCTTTCCTATTCTCCTTATTAAAATTTGCGTTTTTGCAGCTACAAAATTTTACATGATAAAATAACATAAATCCTCCAGGAATAAACTCACATATGCCCAAAGTAATTGTATTGTCCGTATTTCATAATTTAGTAATGAAAAGAGGTATAAAAGTGCTACGTATATTTGCACGGACTCCGGTCATAACGTAGGACCCTGAGGGACGCAACAGATTTTCATTAGCTATCTGACGTCATACATAATTTTATTCACGGTAGCATAAGCTTCTGAGTAAAGTAAAGGGTTAACTCAGAATTATTTGCGTAGACAGTATAATGTTCTTCTTATTTGCCGTGTATAGGTAGATGTGACACGGCTCTAACGGCTTGTTCAGTACAATAGGTTATTTTAAAATTCTGGAGCATGGTTGAGGAATTGTCAAGAAATGTGATTGTGATTGGCATGTAATGTTATTTGTTATCTGATAGGTCGTGTTACTTACTTTTAATCATTTGTATTGAGTTTTTTTTTTATGAAACAAAAAGCTTTATTCGGTCATTGTCATGAGAACCAACCGTGTATGCAAATTTCAGCCCGATAGCTTCACTGGAATTGGGTAAAATATTGATTGCAAAATTCCAGGACATACCGACAAGTGAAGTTAATTAAAGCTTCCCATTAATAAACTAAAAGTATCAAAACCGTCATTTATTCTTGCAGTCATTGATGCGCCATGTAACTTGAGTAAAACTAATCAATAAATCGTTTGTTTGCATAAGTGTTGATAGACAGAAACAGTTTATATTACGACCCAAACGCGAGTTCTGTAGCGGCACCGCTTCATCGTTAACAACATTAATATGTCGGTTTTTTTATGGTAATGTGGAGTATATGCATAGTTTTACAAACCGCAGCAAATGATTGCAAGAGCAGTTTTCAAGTGAGGTAGATAATAATAAGTAAGCGAGTCAACTCAGCTATCCTGAACATTTAGTCAGCGACCTTTACCTTTCTCTTTATATTCCTTGAACAAATTAAATGAGCGTTATTAGCGCGATGTTCTGAATATAATTGAGTTCAATTTGAATAAGCAACCTTTTGTGTTTGCTGAATGAATATTACACCTGAAACTAATTGGGGAGTTACCTACCTACCCCGGCGGGAATACGCAGCGGGAGTAATACTCGACTTTATTTTATCAACCTATAGCTAAGCGTGTTAATTGGACCAAATCATTCAAAGGATCTCAATTATATTGTTTATTAGCGTAATTTTATTTCCGTTTAAATTGGCTACTACTTTTTGTTTATGTGGCCCCATTTTTGATGTCATTCGATAGCACTTACATAATAACGTTATTAACACGCTTGATCTCAAATTCAGAATTCAATAATTTATTTACACAACAATCAATTACAGGCACTTTTGAATTATCAAGGGTTCGGTTAGCTATAAAGATGAAGCTAATTATTGTAAGATGAACTCATATTGATATTATACATGTGAAAACGAAGTAAAAATACACACACGTCAAAAGAGTCCAAAAATACCAGTCTCTAATATTGCTGGCGCCCGTTCACGAACAAGAGATATGGACTACGCAACGTATGGAACTAAATGATTCAACACACACGCCACCGCCAGCGAGATATGTGAATGAGCATGTCACACTCTCAGCCGCCAGGGCATATCCAAGCCAATACTACCGGAATAAAAAAATATTCTATGTCCTTACCCTTTATAAGGCGTAAAATGTAACAGACAGCGTTAATTCCGCATTTATATATTAAAACCATCTCTGACACCGTGAAGATTACAGATTGACATAACTGCCATACCACCATTTAGCCATTTTTTAATAAGACTATGTTTTCATTCAACGCTGATAGTGACTCTGATAGATATCTGACAGAATGATTGCCTTCTTGTTCATCTTTAATAAAAGAAATAACAAAATGACTTTTTGCGTAGCCTTGAGTTTAGCTCCGTGATACTAACGCTATTTGGTATTCACTTTGGTTTTGTTCCAATATATTTGATGAAATGTTATCTAAATGTCACTGATTTTTGTCTATCAGTATATTTAAATAAATTTGAATGCGTAACAAGTTATTAACATATTGGAGTCTATTTAAGCTTTATTCAAACATAAATTAATTGGGATTTCTTCTAAAGGATAGGCACAGTAACGCCTTGGAATATAATTACAGCTTCAATACAATAAATTTATAAAGCGATTGAAATTCTCTATTATTTTATTTATAAATACTTTATGCACAAGTAAACAAATATATACTAATACTAGCTGACCGTACAGATGTTGTCCTGTTTTCTAGAACTCCATATCATTGCCACCTACCGGGTCCAACAGTGAATCTAAACCATCCAGGGTGCCACCCAAACAAAAAAAATCATTCAAATCGATCCAGCCGTTTAGGAGGAGTTCAGTGACATACACACATACAGTAGAATTATTTACATAAAGATAAAGCTGAAGAGTTTGTTTATTCGGCTGAACGCGATAATCTCAGAATTTACTACTTCGTATTGAAGAATCCGAACGAATTCGAAAGAAGTCAGGTACTGAAGAAGAATATTTGTTAAGAATAGAGAATAATGTAAACAGAGCCTCTCTGTGCTGGCGAATGAGTATTTTTATTTTATTTTATTTGTTAGGGAAAACCAACAATTACACACTATACATGGTTACAATAGCTTATAATCTAGGCATATCAGTGCGTAACCAACTACGTAATCCACATGTTACATATTTTAATGGAATGAAGAGCACAAGTACAACACTACTAATTAATGATGCAAAAAATAATTATTTTTCTTATAATACTAACATTAACATAATTGATAATATGGTTAATCTTCCGCTTTTTTCATTATTTTAAGTAGATCAATGCGAAGTTTGTTAGCTGACAAAGAAAATAAATCTAACTCTGAAAAAAGGGTATTAAGTCGGGTCGGCGGACTAAAGCACATAAGTCAAAAAAATGCTTTATTTTTTCTTTGTACCAAAATTATTCATTTACACCAATACATCGGCAGACTAAAGCACATAAGTCATATTCGCTTGTTCGGGCTTGAATCTAAGTAGTGTCCTTTTTCAACCTCTTGAATCGCATTAATCTTGCGGCGTTATAAAAAACATAAGTTGAGTTATGTTAAAAGGAACACTTGAAGCTCTCGGACTTCATGGACGCAGAAAGTGACTTATGTTATTAGGAACGTCAAGTGCGTCCTTTTATCTCGATTTTTAATTCGAGGGTAGGTACTCAATTTATTATTTATTGCTTACAAAAAACTGAAGTGGTAACTGTAGTGGTTTGGGTCACACTAGTCGAGTTAGTTTTGCTCTGATTTGTTAACAGAACAGTTGTGGTGTGTGACATTTTACTTGAAAGTATTCCCAATTAATATGGATTGTCAGCGAGGAAAGAAATTAGTTGAGATGGTGATGAGGAGAAACACAAATGTTGAAGGTAAGTTTGCCATGTTTGATTTAAATCAGAAAGTAATATATTTATCTTTCATTGTAGTTTTAGCAGAAATCATCAGTGATTTGTTCATTTTAGCATCAATCATTAATAAATGATTAAAATAATTATTTTTTTAGCCTCTACAGTACGTTTTTTATTTTTAGATGAACGAAATGAACAGCAATCTACAGGCACAATAGCGGAAGAAGAACCAATGCCTTCCACATCATCAGGCCACACTGGCGTCATGTTTATTAATCGAGAAATGGATTTCTCAAGTGATGATTCTGTTCTGGATCCACATTTCGAACTCCCTGAAACAGCAGTAGATTCGTCGACATCCACCGATACTGACCGAAGAGCCGACACGCCACCTGCGGTCGAAACATCTCAAAAAAAGTATAAAATAAAACGCAACACAGGTCAATCATATAAAACATTAAAAGGTAAAGTTGTTTCCAGCAGAACAATGAAAGAGCTAGGGACGTGTCGAATGAAATGCAAGGAGCGTATATCATTGAACGATAGACAAGCTATTTTCAACGAATATTGGCAAATGGGAACATATCTCAAGAGAACAACTTATATGGCATCTTTAATTGAAATACACGACAAGGCAACTCAAAGACAACGCACACTAGATCCTGACCAACAAAAGAATCGCATGAAAACATACAAATATTTTTTATTAATTCACGGGAAGCGTGAACCCATTTGTCGGGGATGCCTTTTAAAAACGTTAGGCGAAAGCGATAATTTTATAAAAACAGTTGCCACGAAAAAACGGTCTTCGATAGGTGGCACTCAAACAGATGATAACCGTGGGAAGAGTATACCCAAACATAAGATTTCTGATGAAAAAAGACAAGATATTAAGGAACATATTTTATCATTTCCATCCTATGAGAGCCATTACACAAGAAAAACTACATCAAAAAAGTACTTGCCTTCTCATCTAACTATTACGAAAATGTATGATTTATTTTGTGAAAACCGCGACAATCCACCTTCAGTAAAAATTTATAGTCAAGAATTCCACAAATTAGGATTATCGTTCAAAAAGCCCCGTGCCGACACATGTTATACTTGTGACAAATTCAAGATGCAAATTCAACTATGTCAGGAAGATCAGGTGAAAACTGAACTAATTGCTCAACATGAACATCACAAGACTGCCGCAGATCAAGCATACGAAATGAAAAAATGTGATACTCAAGTAAATAAAAGTGATAGTACTGTGCAAGTTTACACATTTGACTTACAACAGTGTTTACCCACTCCAGCCCTCAGCTCTTCTGTAGCTTTCTACAAACGCCAGTTGTGGACGTTCAACCTGACTGTCCATGACAACAAAACTGGAAAAGCTGTGTGTTACATATGGTATGAAACCATAGCTGCTAGAGGAGCTAATCAAATAGCATCATGTCTTTTTAAACATCTTCAAACATACGTACCTGAGAATACAAAACATGTAATATTTTATTCTGATACTTGTGGCGGTCAGAACAGAAATTCTCATGTCAGTTCAATGTTGACTTGGGCTTTGCAGAAATTAGACATAGATGTCATAGACCACAAGTTCATGGTTCCGGGTCATAGCCACATGGAAGTGGACACGGATCATAGCATCATTGAAAAAAAGAAAAAGAAAACGGATTTGCAGATTTATCACCCGCATGATTGGATTCAACTCATCAGATCGAGCAGTAAAAAATTTGAAGTTGTCGAAATGCGTAGTTCCGACTTTTTGGATTTTTCTTCATTGTTAAAGGGTCCTTTAGTATTAAGAAACAAAGATGTAGAAGGGCGACAATTTAAATGGCTCGATAAAAAGTGGTTGCGCTATGATTCTGAATTTGGCGTAGTCTCCTACAAAGACACTTTGGACACGGAATGTAATTTTTACAAATTTAACTTGAAACGTCCGAGTTTCTGCCATACCT
Source organism: Aporophyla lueneburgensis (assembly GCA_932294355.1). Taxonomy (NCBI): domain Eukaryota; kingdom Metazoa; phylum Arthropoda; class Insecta; order Lepidoptera; family Noctuidae; genus Aporophyla; species Aporophyla lueneburgensis. Next base: position 31,328,385 of record OW028744.1, on the reverse strand, counting down.
GACACTATTCCTGTTATATCGGTACAGCCCTTACCGATATCAAAAGAAAAGAAAGATGATCTGATTTCTTTACTCTCCTTAATACCCGACGTTTTTCATAGATTTTATTTAGATTTGCCTTCTGTGAACAATGTACGTAATACTGACCCTGATATTTTAGATAGTGAAGAAGATGAATAAATAGTTGAATATAAATTATAAATATAGGCTAGTATATAAATGATGCATGCTAAACTAATTTTATGTTCATAGAAGTAACTTTTGAATGTCAACTAAAACATAGTTTATAATTAAATTTACTGTTCTCATACACTTAAGTCACAAGTACCTACTAGGTACACAGTGTTCTTTCTAACATAAGTCACTAAAATCGCTTTTTATTATATTTTTTCAAATTATATTTACGTGCATGTTAGTATTAATTAAAAACATCCCAATATTCCAATAAAGTTGAATTTATAGTTAAACGCTATTTTTTTATACAGTTTTTAGTTGTTCCTGAAAAGTTTCACTTTTGGACTTATGTTTTTTAGTCTGCCAGCCCTAGTTAATCGTTTTAAAGGCAGGTGGTGCGCGGAAATATGTTCATACTTACGAAAAACGAATCAAATGCAGTTATTAAGAAGGCGATCAAAGTTATTGAGGAAATCGGTATTCAAGTCTTAGACACATCACCATAGTCAAATATGGGAAATATCAGGGATTGTACAAGCATAATATAATGTGAAGCAAAACCTTTGTATCCCGTCCATGAAAATTACGCGGATGGAAGGGTATGAAAGAACTTGACCAGAAATAGCCTTCGAGTACGGGCACTTGTGCAGGATTACAGTTTTACACTAAGCTTTTAAATATTAAGGTCTTATTTATCATGGGTTCAATGTACCGTATGGTGCCGGACGTAAAGAATAACACCACCCCATTTCTTCCTGTGGGTGTCGTAAAAGGCGACTAAGGGATTTACTAGAGAATGGGCAGCAGCGTTCTCTATGTATTTAACCACCATACTGCAATCGCCAATCCGCCTGCCAAGTGTGGCGATTATGGCAAAGCCCCCCAAATTGGGGGAGGCCTAAGTCCAGCAGTGGACGTCTTGCGGCAGAAATGATTATCATGGTTATATTAATCCGGCTTAAGGCAAGGGTAAAATGCCTGAATAAACAGTATGTTAATTGCTTCTGCTATTTTCATAAATGCATTTCCTGATTTTGACGTTCCGTTATAGCTATAATAATCTCGTTACCATAGCAACCTACCTATATTATGGAAACTGTAAATTAAGAACTAGTTAATTAAGAAATATCTTTGACAGTCCATCTGATATTAGTGGCGGACACCTGTGTAGGGAGCAAAGAGGCCGCAATCTTTTTGTCAGAAAATCGATTACTCGAAGCATGAAAAATCGGTTCACTAAAATCGAGATTTAAATAGATTGTTTACTAAATTGATATAAATTTTTACCGTTTTTAACTGTGTTAAATTAATAATAAGTAGGTATACATGTATTTGTAGTTATGTAGAAGTGAGGTAATTTCTCTTTTAGTAGTTAGCCTTTTTAGGGTTCTGTTGCCAAATGGCAAACAACGGAACCCTTATAGATTCGTCATGTCTGTCTGTCTATCTGTCCGTCCGTATGTCACAGCCACTTTTCTCCGAAACTATAAGAGCTATGCTGTTAAAACTTGGTAACTATATGTATTCTGTGAATCGCATTAAGATTTTCACACTAAAATGGGAAAAAAACAATAATTTTTGGGGTTCCCCATACTTAGAACTGAAACTCAAACAATTTTTTTTCATCAAACCCATACGTGTGGGGTATTTATGAATAGGTCTTCAAAAATGGTATTGAGGTTTCTAATATCATTTTTTTCTAAGCTGAATAGTTTGCGCGAGAGACACTTCCAAAGTGGTAAAATGTGTCCCCCCCCCGTAACTTCTAAAATAAGAGAATGATAAAACTAAAAAAAAATATATGATGTACATTACCATGTAAACTACCACCGAAAATTGGTTTGAACGAGATCGAGTGAGTAGTTTTTTTTTAAAACGTCATAAATCGTAAACCGCAATTTACCTTACATTCAATCAACTGAAATATAAAATTTAAAAAAAAAAACATTTATTTTTAAACCAAGAATACCTACAGGTTTGTACGGAACCCTCGGTGCGCGAGTCCGACTCGCACTTGGCCGGTTTTTTTATTTTAGTGCCGTTTTATCAGTTCTGTTTCTGAACTAAGATAATTGTTTGAAAAATATGGTTCTACAGTTGACTTGTTCATCATAATCATCATAGACAGCCTACTGTTCCCCCAGCTGGAACACAGGCATATTCTCGATGAGAGAGAATGGGCCGTAATCCACCACGAGGGCCCAGTGTGGTTTGATATATGTATGTCACATGTCTTCGATTTTTGGTTTTAGGACGGTATATCGTTTCCACACGAATGAAATAATTTACACAAACTAAAGCGCTTGTCTGGGTTCGAACCTACGACCTACAACTCAGAGTTCGTTACCACTGTCACCACCATTACTGCTACAGCACTATTATTCAATATAAACAACTGATTTCTATGTTAGCGTGTTAGGTTTGAGAAGCCACACATAATCGATTTATCGATCTCAGATCGCCATTGACCATCCCTAGTCGCTCATGCGATCTTGACCATTTATTGCAGTTCCCGACCCACGTTGTGTTTACGCGTTCGTTGTATATATTGTGCTACTATTGCATTCTGTTTAAAAGACCATTACTATTCTATACGGACTGACTTCTTAAAAACCCGATTAGTTGCGTATATTTGTCACCCCTGTTTCAACTTATTGAATACTGAACAGGATGCCAATGAGAGATTGCTAGGCCATAATATAATGGTCCCGTGTGGTGCCGGACGTAAAGAATAACACCACCCCATTTCTTCCCGTGGGGGTCGTAAAAGGCGACTAAGGGACTTACTAGAGAATGGGCAGCAGCGTTCTCTATGCATTTTTCAACCATACTGCGATCGCCAACCCGCGTGCCAAGCGTGGCGATTATAGAAAAGCCCCCCAAATTGGGAGAGGCCTATGTCCAGGAGTGGACGTCTTACGGCTGTAATGATGATGATGATTATAATGGTTTGTCGTGGGTGTGGACTCCCAGTTAAAGGACTGCGTTTCTATGTGATTTCTGCAGACAGCCCATTACTACCCCTTATTTCCCATGGTGATTATCATGTAAGATGCTTGATTGTACCTAGATTGTGTAGTATGCTCAAATGAGAATACGAGTCCTGGGCCCCTGGATGATATAAAAAAAACCAAGTCAATAGCGTCTCAAATAATAGAAAATCATTCTTAAACTTCATAACCACAACGCCTAGCGCCATCTCATATCGAAAAACAGAATTATTTATCGAAAACTTTCTTTTATTTTTCTCGTTTTCCTTACCTTTTAGACCCGTTAAACTTTTTGTCTATAAACTATAGACTACAATGATTGCAAAAATAAAACAATATTTGCTGCACATTGATTTTTACACCTAGGCAGGCACACTTAAGCTCACTGGTCATGTCCTTTGCAGTTTATATAGAGAAGGCGTGAAATAGTTTTATATAATAATGCATTAGAAGTACATTAAGTTTTAACCCTTCAATTTCCTCCCATGTCCAACTTAATAACATTTTTTCCTTTTTTTTTAACTAAAATAGTTTATCTACATTTGTTTAGGATAGAAAAAAATAAAAAATATCCCCTCCCTTAATTTTTTTATGGGGTGTCATCTTGGGAATTAAGTAAAGCAGTGTAAGACTAAAGGACACACACGATTTTTCTAATTCTTTCGGTAGAAATAAAACTATAGTTTTTATATTAGTATTTATTTATGTGAAAAAACTTACACTTATTTATTATGAAAGCTGTACCCATACTTTCGATGTAATGTTTTCTTTTTATTTCTTCGGCGCAGATACGTCGATATCTTCTCCTTCTTCCAGGTTGTGTATACGATTTTCTCCAGAGACGGAAAGCCTATTTTATAGTTTTACTTGAGATCGAAGCAAGCGACTAAGCAGATGAAGAATATTAGCTTCGTTTTCATTTCCACTGCCTTCGTCAGTCACGACACCATCATCAGGAGGAAATAAAATAATATCGCCTGGGTCATCCCCAGCCAGTAACTCCTCGGCAATCTCATCTAGCGTTAACCTATAATTCGTAAACAAGCTATAAAACACCATCAATGGTGATAGCAATAAGACCAAAGGTGAACCACATTCTTCGAATGAAACCAGAACCATAGAGTAGTATTGCCCAGTGTCACCCACAGGTGACACGGCATATTTCTAGCGTTGTAGCGATAACACTATAAGTTATTATTATAGCAAAATACGTTTGTATTATAGCTCATTTATTATATGTAATAAGAAAAAAAATATACTTACTGTCTGGGCATTTTTATTTCACTTTATATCGCAAGAAATGACACAAACTCAAAATGCTACAATGACGCGCGAAACAATTGAATGAATTTGACAAATGACGTATGGTGGGTGTAACCAGAAAAAAAAACAATGAACAGTGCAACTAATTGGCTTGTCTACAATAGTCGCAGAATTAAAAAATAAAATATCTGTATGGTAGAAAAAAAAATTATTAAACTTCTGTCACCTACGGGTGACACTGGTAATTGAAGAGTTAATACGATCGAACTCCGACTACTGGGTGACAACTAGTATATACGTACATATATTAAAAGCCACGAATGATGTAAATGAATGCCTGTAATGATGATTCGAACGATTTTATCAAACGAGTGTATATTTAATAGTAATAGAGTTCAGAGTTCATAACTTTCCAAGAGAAAAATTGTTAGGAAAAATAATAAAAGCTAGGTACGGCATAAGAATGGAGTACATAGTACCACATTTTATACGGGAGTAACAAATTTATTTATTGAAGAGGAAAAGAATTAACAGCTGAGTCGAAGGAAGACTAAAAGAGAGGGCTTTTACTTGGAAATAGCGATTGCATCAGCAAAACGAATTAGGAAAAATCTTGGTTCCTAAAAATATAGAAGATGAAAAAAATAAATTTATTTTGCTAAGTTGACATTTAGGATGATACTTGAATACTTAGTATTTGTGTCCGGTTCTATGTAAACGAATAACCATTTCTTTACCCATTTTCTACAAGACTGGTTTTATTACCACAAACAAAGAGTTTTAAAACAGACCAGAAATATTTAAATTAAAATGCCTGAACAGGTTGGAAAATTTGCAATTCCTTTGCAATGCTGACCAATCGTAGGGAATGGTCAGCATTACCTCTACGAGAGCCAAATGCATGCCAATTTGACGTTGAACTACAAAGTTATTAAGAAATACCAAATGATGTGCTACACAGTAAATGAAGTTAAAATTCGCTAAAAGCTAGCAATGTGTTCCACTTAGGTAAACATGAGTAGGTATAGGATAAAGAATTTTGTGAATTTACTATCTACAATTGTTAGCTTTATTGGTTATTTTTTCGCCTGATCTATTTCAAATTAATTGTAAGTGTAAGAATTTCCTTGACTTCTGCTTCTCCATAAGGCCGCACTCTGAAGTCGTTGGGAATGAACTTCACTTTCAATACGTCCATAGCATCTGTAACAAACAAAACATTATCAAAATACTTAACGTTGACTTTTATAACTACCGCGATATAATATGTGATTTAAAGCCCTATTATTAATTTAACTTCATGTGACAGTTATAACAGCCAAAAAGCCATCACAATATCAATTAAATCATTTTTATTTAGTAGAATGTGGCACAAGTTGCGAACAGATCAACAAACGGACGAGGGCGGCTGTTTTGTCAGTAATAAACTTTTATTCCTCAAAAGTATCCTTGGGCAGCAATAAAGGCTCCGGACGATCCTCTCGAGAGACTCTCCGGGATGAGAAATATAAAAATGTTTAAAGGAAACTGCTCCAAGCAGTGAAGTGCTAAAAGTGCAATTTGCTATAAAATTCAATGTTATAATGTACAGTGTGGCCTGTGACGTCATAGCGGGCTAGCTCAGTGAATAGCTTACAGATCTGATTAGATTTAATTTTTGTTTCGGTTCTATTTACGTACATGTACCTTTTTAAGTGTGTAAATTAACATAATAAAACATCACGCCTTGTTTTCCCGAAGTGTTAGGCAGAGGTGTACCTACAGTACACCCAAATTTCGCCTGTTATGTTTAAGTCCCATGTAATAGGGGGCGAGCCTATTGCCATCAACCGGGCACAAATCCAGACTCCGGGCTGCTACTGAGAAATTCCAGATGGAAAAACCCAATAACACTTTGCCCAACCTGGGAATCGAACCCAGGACCTCATGCTCGGCAGTAGCGCTTGCTACCGTTAGACCAACGAGAAATTTAAATGTAGAGAAGGTAGTAAAAAGCACCACGTGCTGAGAGCATTTGTCTGGTGAATCATTTACTGGATTTCCCAGCAGATAAGTGTTCCAAAAGCGCAATATGGAGAAAAAATACGTATTTAAACTGATTTAGTTATAGTTGCTTCTACATAACCTTATAAATATAAAATGTTTACAAAATTGAAAATGTTCTTTGTTTTGGTCAAACAAAATAATTCATATCTGTACCACACAGAATACATAATAAAAACGAAAGTATCTCATCAAAGATTTGCTAAAAATGGAGGCAATTTGTTTCACCCAACATGTCGGAACTAGTTAAACAAGAACTAGGTGCCTTCATAAATAATGGAATCCATGAAATATTTGAACGCAGAAGTACCAACAATGATACAAAGAAAAGCTCTTTCAATATTAATATTTATGCATTTCATTTCTTACCCACATACAAGCCTGGTATATAGCAAAACATACCAAACTATTTAATTACGTAATACGTATCCAACATAAATTAATAATTTAGACTTCTTGAAGACAAACTTTTAATTTCAGAGCTCGTAGAGAACTAACTCAGAAAACTAGGCAAATACTCAAAAATCATATTTAAATTCCTTTACTTTAAAAAATCAGTCCTTGATCGATAACTGTTGAAATAGATACTTTTTAATGATCACTACATTGATAGAAATCATTTGAGGCTACTATACTAATTACTATTTAAAATCATTACAAATCTTTTTTAATATTTGGAAATATTGACATTTGGCCATCCGACACTTTGTTAGGCAACACAGTGGCACGCACAACAATAATACATTTTAAACAAATCTGCGGCACCACTAATCACGTTCCGAAAATGATTTCACTAATGGCAAGGGGAATTTTGCCGAGTTTGATATCAAATATTTAAAGTGAAAAACAAGAAATGGAATACGGACGAAGACGAATATAAACTAAATACTAGATAGTAGTACGGTGTGGTGCCGGACATAAAGAATAACACCACCCCATTTCTTCCCGTGGATGTCGTAAAAGGCAACTAAGGGACTTACTAGAGAATGGGCAGCAGCATTCTCTATGCATTCTATGCATTTAACCACCATACTGCGATCGCCAACCCGCCTGCCAAGCGTGGCAATTATGGCAAAGCCCCCCAAATTGGGGGAGGCCTAAGTCCAGCAGTGGACGTCTTACGGCTGAAATGACTAGCTAGTAGTTGATATCGCAATTGCAGAATAATGGAATGGCTAAAGTTAGAACTGCTCGATGCAAGTCAATGAATGTTCAAGCGACATGTAGAATGTGTACCTACAAGTAGTTGCAATAGATAGAATATTAGCTCAGATTGTTTGGAGTGGGAGTTCCGTTATGTGTTATGTTGTGGCACCGCCCAGGCAAGCCGCCGCTATTGTGCGCCAAACAATCTGAGCGGCGCTTATTGTGCGCACAACGCCAACACCGCCAGCCTTTCTTCCATTCATCATGAAGAACGGGAATTATTCGCCATGACCCGCTCGCTTTTTATTATAATTGATTTTTCATTGAAACGTCGCCGGTTCCCGATAAAAAAATGCAATAAGTTGTTATTGCAAGACAAAGGTTTCATGAAATTACAGCCATTTCCAAACTAACTGTAACAAACAGGGAGTTCGCAAACTTTGTAATTAAAGCCAATGTCTAAGGAACATTCAAGAGTTAATTGTGTTTAAAGTTCAAATCAGCTGTTCCATTAAAATTTACCGTTAGTATATTTGTCTTAAAATTGAATTTTAAAGGAGTTTTAACTTCTTTAAATAGTACCAATATAAAAGATTTTTTTAAACAAATGAAAGGAAGTAAGAAAATGTAGTCATCACATTAATTCATCACAAGTGTATGGCGTCTCTCTAAGTGCTCTCAGTAAAAATATTATGTTGAACAAGTAAGAGCAAAAGTTTTGTAAAAGCCTCGGGGAATTAGGGTACGGAAACGAAAACAGGGTGGAGCGTAAACCTATACTGAATGGCTGAGAAAGCATACAGACACACAGACACGCAATCCATCGCGGCACAGGACCGTCCGTGTTGTACGCTTAGAGGATTACGTACGGGCCTGATTGCCAGGACAAGGGTAAATGTGCATGAAGAACAAATATTTGTACCATACTAATGTTTGTGACGGAAATACGAAATAATTAGAAACGAACTGAAATTTTAGTAATATTTGCATTTTCAGCGATAAAAATTTGTTTTGCGCATTAGACAAATGTTATGTATAAATACTATGTGCCATCAGAATTTATAGGTACATCATTATGTAGATATAAGTAGTGAAGACTTTTTGTTAGTATGTTATGAAATTTAGCACAAAATTCAATTCAATTCAATTTATTCACATAAAATTTAGTATGTTTGAAATCGTTCTAACATATGGTACAACAATCAGAATATAAGAAACAAGTTTAAGAATTAACAATATAACTCACATCATGGACAAAATTAATTTCTAGTTAGAATTAAGAACAGCGATCTTTTTAAAAAAAATTGGTCAATAGCAACTCAAAAAAATATAAGGAATAATACTAGTCGAAATATTTGGTCCTACTAACCAGTCTTTTCTCATCCTCTCTTTTCTGTAAGACAAAAGCTCTTTATCTATACTATATGCTTTTAAAACATAATTATTATACCGAAGCACACCTATATGTTACTATGTATCTACATTTAATAAATACAACACTCACATACACACCCTAAACCTACACTACACACACCACACACATTACAACTTACATCCACACCACACACACCATACGTAATCACTTGCATCAATCACCCGTCAAGTTTTAGACATAAGTTACTATTGTATCTCCTTTCATAGTCTAAGTCATCTAATTGTGGAATTGTCATATATGTGAATTTATAGTTCTTACACCTATTTTCCCACGGAAGAGCACTGATTTCCAAGATACAGGTTTTTGCCTAGTTTGGAATTCAGGAGTTCATGTAGTTTTAGCCGTTTACTCACCCACATTATTTGTATCCTAGTTCTTAAGAATATTTTACTGTATTGGGCTATATTTTATTGAGTCCAAATAAACGTTATATTATATGCTAATATCTGGATGACCGAGCTTTGCTCGGTATTTTTTGGTAAATTGTGTTTAAAATAATAAGTTTATGTTCAAGTTGATTATCGATAAAATTGGTCGTTGAAAACACGAATAAAACAACATTTTATAAAAATGAATCCTAGCTAGATCGATTTATCGCCCCCGCAACCCCCTGTATACTAAATTTCAAGAAAATCGTTGGAGGCGTTTCCGAGATTCATATTATATATCTTATACCTTTAAACGAGCAATTCTTGCATATATATATATATATATATATATATATACATGAATTGCTCGTTTAAAGATATAAGATAAACAATGTGTCCCAAAAGTAGTTGCTGAAACTAAATGTATATTTTTCCCCTATACATTTTGAGTAGTGACTGTACTTTTGAGGCTAGCATACCTGAGACCCTGCAGTTTTATTCTAGTGTTCTTAGAAGCAACAACGATCGAGTCAAAATGAGTGACCTTACGATGGAAGAAAAGGTTTATCTTGTCGAGTGCTTCTATTCTAGAGGAAAAGTGTATAGCGCTGGTTATATGGATTTCGCACTAAGTATGGAACGCATAGAGTTGCAAGTGAAAACACTCACAAAAGGTGAGAACGTAATATGCACATATTTACATGTATTGCGTCACCCAGTGGCAAGGCACTTTTTGACATTTTCCTTGTTACTTATTTTTTTAAATTATGTTTGTTTACAGGATTCTCGATAATTTTATAGAATATGAAACCGTACAAGACCGTATACACAATGTATCAGGCCGACCCGTATCGGTGACCGCAGATGAAAATGTCGAGAGAATCTATAACTATCAATGAATTAATCCAATATCTTTTTACAGAAGTGCCTGTTTGTAATTTACGTATACCCAAATAAAACCTCCATCTTTTCTCTTTCAAACGATATCATTTATTTTTTTCAAAAACTCCAAACGCTTAAAAATGACAGCGATTAGTTTCAGCAATTACTTTTGGGACACCCTGTATACTATACTATACTGTCATACCATAAAGCTGAAGAGTTTGTTTGTTTGGTTGAACGCGCTAATCTCAGGATAAATATTTTTGTGTTGGGTAGCCTACTTATTGAGAAAGGCTATATAGGCTATATAACATTACACTAAAATTAAAAGGAGCTGAGGAGCAACGTAAAATGGTCGAAAACTGGCAGGCAATTCGATGCGCCGGAAAGGTCAGGGATCAAAAATTTAACGCGGATGCGAAGTTAGTACAATTTTTTTTTGTTTATTTATTTAAATTTCTCGCACACAAAGACCGTGCACAGGCGGACTTAATGCCTTAGGCATTCTCTACCAATCAACCAAGTGTGGTGAAGAGATTACATGTCAGGTGCTTAGGTTGAGAGGAACAATAATTAAAAATGTAGATTGATTACTAAATATAACAACATAATACAATATATTAACTTAACCAAAACTATACATATATATAAAATGTAGATTAATCCACACTTAACTCTGTCTGTCTGTCTGTCTCACTTTCCTGCTAAAACTAGTGAATCGATTTAAATGAAATTTGGCACACAGATACTTTAGAGCCTGAGAAAGGACATAGGCTACTTTTTATCCCGGTAGTATGTTCCCGCGGGATAATTTCCGACCCACACGCGGGTGAAGCCGCTGGCAAAAGCTAGTGAATTATAAGTAAGAGAGAAACACTAGAACATAAATAGGTTGTAAACGAATTATATACATACATATTTGATATAATACATACATAAAATATATATATATATATCCATAGATACAAATTCAAGGTAGAGAGGTGTTGAGATGACTCTACGCTATTTGTTATGAAAATAAGTCTGCAATTTCCGCTTAAATGCAAACCGACTTGTGGCCGTCCTGATATCGAGAGGAAGCACATTCCAAAGAAGAATGGACTGAATATGAAAGGAAGAATGAACAAAGTCAGAAGAATGAGGAAGACAAAGTAGAAGAAGATTGTTAGAAGAACGCAGATTCTTAGTGTCAGAAGAACATAGATATTGGAAGTGAGACATAAAAAAAGAAGGAGGAGTTGGAGAGTTGAGAATGGAGAAAAGCGTAGTCAAAGCGCGCAAACTTCTTCTTTTGCGAATAGACATCCATTTGAGCTCAGACCTATAGCTCGACAAATGGTCATACTTCCTGAGGTTAAATATGAATCGGATACAATTATTGAGCAATCTGTCGAGCTTATCCAGCAAAACCGCATTCAAATCAAAGTAGCAAACGTCACCATATTCGATGATTGGGAAAATCAAAGTCTGCACAAGCATGGTCTTCGTTTTAGCGGGCAAAAAGTTCCTCAGACGATACAGGGATCGCAGAGTACTGTTGACTCTTTGACTAATACTAGACACCTGGCGTTGCCAGCTCAGTTTCGACTCAAGATGCAAACCGAGGTCTTTCACCGTAGACCAGAGTACCATTGAAAATTAGAGGAGGAACAGAGCTAAGCGTTACTCTACCCATCATGCACAAGCTTCCAATAACAATGGCCTCACACTTTGTAGGGTTTACTGACATTCCGAAAATATCAGACCACTTTTTATTGCATCCAGGTCTCGGTTTATATCCGCTATAGCGTTTGGTAAACTTTTTACCCACTCAGCTATATACAATTGTAGATCATCAGCATAAATATGACACGAACACCGAAGACAGTGAGTTATAAAATAAATGAAGATGGAGAATAACAATGGAGAAAGAATACCGCCTTGTGGAACACCAGCATCCAGATCACGCCAACTCGACGAACTCTCATCAACACGAACCGACTGCTGACGTCCCCGAAGATAAGAAGAGAACCATTCCAGAGCCTCGGGCGAAACCATAAGATGAGAAAGGATAGAAAGAAGAATATCGTGGCTGATGGCGTTAAAGGCATTAGATAAATCAATTAATACAAGAACGGTAACCTTGGTATCATCCATGGCTTCTCTAATGTCACCAGTCACTTTAAGGAGCGCAGAGGATGTACTGTACCCAGGCCTGAATCCAGACTGGAATGAGCTGACAAGGTTGTTCCGGTGAACAAACTCCGTAAACTGCTTGTGTACGCAGGCCTCAAGCTCGTTAGAAAGGAAGGGGTGAATGGAAATGGATCGAAAGTGACTGGGGAGGGAGGGATTGGAAATTTTAGGAAGTGGGCGGACATAGGCTATACGCCACAGGGATGGAAATTGTCTGGAATTAAGAGAAAAGTTGATGATGTGGGTAATCGGGGGGAGAAGGCTATCAAGGATCCAAACAACTACGACTGATTTCGTCGTAGCCTTGGATTTTATGGAAAGGATGATCTTATTAATTTCGTCCAAGGTGATCGGAGCGAAGTGGAATGGTTCTATGATGGGACTACCTAGACCAGTAATGAAATCAACCGTCTGGGACAGCATTTGGGAATCCAAATGAAAACTGGTTGTGAAGTGACGGTTAATATCATCCAGGCAAATGGTATTAGGAATATCCACATGACGTGGTTTGCCGATACCCAAGAGTACCAAAGAACTTGCAAATATCAGCAGGTGAAGAAGAAGATATGTTTTCGAGAATATATATAGCGACGTTTGGCGTTACGTATCATCTGATTATACCGATTTCTAGCAGCTTTTAAAAAGTTCCGATTTTCTTCACAGCGATCCCTCTTAAATTTACGAAAGGCCCGATCCCCGCGCCTCATCGCCATGCGAACCCCTGTCGTCATCCAAGGAGCAGGTGGACGCCGAAGTTTAATCTTCTTAACAGGAGCGTACATGTCGCAAAGTGCAAGGACCGTCCGATTGAAAATGTATAGGTTTTCGTCCACAGTTGTTGCCGCTGCCAGGTGTTCCCAGCAGACATCAGATGCATCTTTACGAAGCTTCTCAACGTCCATGCGCGCAAAACACCGCATGTGCAGAATTTTTGGGACAGATTTAGGCGGTTTTAGGACATAAGAGAGGAAAATGAGGTCGTGATGGGAATATCCAGGAGCGGGACACTGACCATGAGAGGAAACAAGAGAGGGTGTGGATGTAAGGATTAAGTCGAGCCAAGTGTCATCACCTGAGATGTTAAAATGGGTAGGTTGTAGTGAAAGAATATGTAGACTCGCGGACTCAATGATGTGATGGAGTTTGCGGGATCGAGGGGAGGGATGAGCTAGGTCAGTGTTGAAATTGCCCATGATGACGCAATGTGCATACTCTAACGCTACGGATTCCAGCGCCAATTCAAGTTTGGTAAAATAGTCAACGGCGGGTGGACAATAGACAACACAAAATAGTGTCTTGACGCTGTGACTGTACGACAATTACCCCAGGCTGATAAAATTTTCGTTTTTCCTAATTACGTTAATACTAGTATTTAAGTCGGTCCCCCCCGTAGGGGGGAGGGCGGCACCCCATCCCGTACCGCCCTGTAGAGCTCGGCACCTGACCTGGTCACTCTCCCACCGACAGAGATAAAATGAATTCCAAATATGAGGAAGTCCAATTCCTTGTCACATCTAAGGAGCAAGGAAAGGATTGAAAGAAATAGTAAATAAAACTTAGGAATTCATACTAATAGAAATACATTGGATGTGGTTCTAGAAAGCTAATAAACAAGGGAGAGGGAAGCTAAGTGTATTTTTATATAAATGTATTAGTAACCTATACGCTAGCGTAATAGGTATTAGGTCAATAGAAACTCACACGATACTTCACTTCAACACTTGCAGTACTCAGGGCAATGCTTCCACAAAGTGACGCAAGCGGCTTTTCGGCGGCTGTACGTTGTACTTGTTCATATGGAACAAGGTCCCTAGCAGTTCTTTCGAACTGAAAAACGTGACGTGGCGGCTTTTCAGCGGCCCTATGTCGACATCATGCTCTAGGAGACATGGTCCCTATCAATCCGTAGACTGAATATGTGATAGATGTAGCCACCCAAACCCCTGGAAGTTCACCCGTTGTACAACAAGCATATCTGTACGACACGTGCTACTGTTAGTCTGACCGAATTATCGAACTGAGATTGAGAATGCAAACATTCAAGAATTTTAGATAATAGCTATAAATAAGAAATTGAGTTGAGAATCGTGACTCAAGAATAATTTGATAGAGTTGTGGAGCAACTCTCTTGTACCTAAAGACAGCCCCGAAGAGCCCAACTTCACCACTTCCTATTTAGTCATAATGACTTTAATAATCCTACCAACCTGAGGTAACTATTATAATGAATGTCTCATTCAGTCGAACCTCAAGTACACACACACATACCTACTTCAATGAATACTAAATTATTCTAATCTGGACTTCAAGCGGAATACATTCAACTTATCTAATTATAATTGCTCTCTTACAATACCTCACTTGAACATAACATGGCCTCTTGGCTTATACCAAGTCTTCTCTCTCACAAGTGAGCGATTCTGCAATCGTCATGCCAAAGTATATGATCAATAATGGATCCTCTGCGATAACACCAACCTGCTTTGTATAATTCACGATATACAATCACCCTACCAGAACCATAAAATGAATAGTTCAAAGTTACGCTGAATGCACTATTACTAAAGATAAAAGGTAACACTTATCAGATAACTCCTTGGAGAGAAATATATTACTTACGAAATACTGTGTGTATTACCAGCCACCTTAGCACCATTCTTCACAGTTCACACGTCTCCTAACTTCCAACTCTCTAAGATTCACACGCCTTTCATTAACTCTAGTCTACTATAGCTTAGTCTAAACTATACACCTGTTAAATATTTAACGTAATAATAACACTCTCGCTATCACGACCCTTCCACACAGACATGGTCACACTCTCTATTATAAGTTCTAACTCTCTCAGCCTAGCCTAAATCGACCGCCTCTCCTGGTGCCCTAAAGCCAACTGCCTGCCTCAAAACATCTTTCTCGCATCCCAAAATCGCCACAAGCCTGAAAACCCTCGCAATTCCCATACTCGTGTAAAATCACTTTACGACCGTTTTTGCGTGAAATTTCTCAATTGTTTTAAAACGATAGTTTGGGTTCAAGTTATGACAACCAGATGTGAGAATGTCCGTCGCCTTTTATCCATCTACCCTTAGTTCTGAGAATTTGTACCAATTAAGGGGCTTCAAATATTACTTTCGATTGATTGTTGGCACTTTGCTGCTCGTAAAATATAAATGAATGGCTTTGTAAGTAGTTCGATATTGTTTTGGGATTTTAAAGAAATAAATTACTTCGTTATTTATTAC
The DNA here is from genome assembly GCA_932294355.1 of Aporophyla lueneburgensis. Taxonomy (NCBI): domain Eukaryota; kingdom Metazoa; phylum Arthropoda; class Insecta; order Lepidoptera; family Noctuidae; genus Aporophyla; species Aporophyla lueneburgensis. The sequence continues at coordinate 31,312,667 of OW028744.1, read as the reverse complement.
GGTAACGTGTCGAGCTGTCAGGCCATAAAGTTAAGATTTAATGTGCTTCCTCCTAAGAGGCACGCTATCGTGTCACAATTTTAGAAGAAATATAATAATTTATATTAAATAGGTGACATACCGTCACAACGCCTTTGATATCGACCTCCAAAAATAGGTATTCAGCCGAAGCATGATATTGTGAGGGAGACGATAATGATTTTAAAAGGGAAATCGTCATGAAGATAGATAGCTACAACCCCCCTTCCTTTCCAACTCTATCACTACGGCGCTTTATCAACGCTAACAATATATTATATCTGAAATTAGATTAAATTAAAACATGGTATACGTTTTTTTAAAGTTTAATGTAAATATGGTGTGTTGTGTGGTTTATATATAGATAACAGTCTTAGATTTGAGAAACACTTTGCTAACTCCGTAAGAAACTGCTTTCACCGTCTGAAACTGCTATACAAAATGAGGTCTTTCTTGTCTGAAAAACCTTCGCGAACAGCTAGTCGATTAAACTACGCTGATACGGTTTACGGCCCACGTTTGCTGGCTCGTATCGTAATGCGTGCGCGCTTCTGTTACTCTGTTCCCCCTAGAAGTCATGTTACCCCCTTTCTTAACAAACACTTTATTCTCAAGATGAAGTCGAGAAGAAAGTTATACTTAGCGTGCCTACTCTTTGGTGTCATTAAGTCCAAGAAATCGAAGAATCGCCACTTGTCACCTGTGCTACGAATTCTGGCAGCACCGGTCGTCGTTATGGTTTTACGTTGACAGACAGTACTACCGCTGGAAGATCGTGGTGCTATAGTCGCCTTGCTTGGTGGGCGACTACCAGTTCCTACAGACGTGAAACTCGGGGCAGCAAGTATATTTTTAAATTATCTGCTTCAATTATGAACCATCCACAATATGTGGCGATGTCTGCTAACAGACATCTTAGTAAATTTAAATCTCGAAATTACGAAGTAGAACAACTCTGACAACTTAGCGGAATGTGTGACTCAGTCAATCATTTGAGCTTAGGTACACAATGGATTTTTCTGCGGTTTTCACTATAATATAGACCATCACATGTCGTCATAGCACCCGTGCGAGCTTGCGAAACAGGGATGGTTCGCTAGTTAATCTTTAAATTTGAAATTACAGCTCCGTATTAGATCTCATGATCACGCATTTGTATTCCCGAAGAAAGACGATTATTGCAGCAGTACTGCATACTGTCCTTTGAATATCAGTGCCTATACTGTACTCAATCATTATGTGAACGTATTGATAGCTATCTTACCGTGGTCCCTGTCAAACTACGCGGCAGTTGGCAGCGGCGTGAGCGCCTGCCGCGGCCGCAGTATGGCTGTGCCGAGCCGGTTGCTCAGCGCGCCCTCGTCTACTTTGCACCCCGAACCTGCCGACGTAGTTCTTTTTATTTTCCTAAGAGGAGAATTCAAAATATATATTTAATATTAGGCTGAGAATCAGCATTGAACGTCAATGTTACATAAAGCAGTATCCCAGAATGCCGCATCTCCAACACTAGCTTGGCTGAGATAAAATAGTGGTGGAATGAACTCCACAGCATTTTTCTTTATGCCAGACTAAGAGCCAATAAAAGTCGTGAGTCACTTATTAATAACCGTAAAATTTCGGCTCATCTTCATAAGACACGACGAATATTTGAATCTGTGCACTATATGTAGGTTTAAGTGAGTAGGTATGTGAAATAAAATATTTTAAATTTATTTGAGTTGACTGCGACTGCGCGGCGTATGAGCCGTGCTCGTACAGAACATTTATTTATTTACTTTCCAACTTACAACTACCATTACAGGTTTGTACCTAATGCAATAGTGTAACATCTAAATTCTTACTTCCTAACTTATTATTATTATGTTTACTATATCTATATTTTGTAACATATTACAAACATGGCAGCCTTTGTGAACTCACTCCGAGAACAACAGAATAGCTTCGTGTCACTAGCTATGAGGTTAAGAGTGCGGAATGCACGCGTCAGTGCTGCAGTGGCGCCTCAACATGTATGTATAATATTGATGTAGCTTATGATATGACGTGTCCTTCTTCGTGAACACGTTAAATATTTTGTTTGTATTAGAAAGTTCCTCGACTCCACTAAAAGTCAGTCATGCAACTTCATAAATGTTCTTTGAATGTTGTTGATTGCATTTAAAGGTTTTTTAAGCGTGTACAAACTTCTGTCTTTACAAACGTTTACAATATCATCATTTAACTAACCTTTTCCCAACTACGTTGGGGTCAGGTCAGGGGGGCTTACAGTCTAACCAGACGTAGATGAATACTTGTATTATGGACATGGAGCGATTGCCTATCTGACCTCTTACAACCCAGTTACTGGGCCCTTTAGCAAGACTGGTTGTCATGGACCAACTGTGGTAAGCGTAGCTTGACCTTGTCGATCGACCCTTGCAGCTGTTATTGCTTAGCCAAATGCTCCCCTCCACCTCAACAACATACCTATCTAAAATTGTAACTGAATATCTTTGGAAGTGATTACAAGATTCCTATTATAAGGAGATCAATAATAGTCAATTAATTATTAGTTCTTACAGACGATATCGTTCGGCAAACTTCCCTAAGAGCATTTCTTGATAAAAACAGATTCAATTATTAAAATGTTATTTCAGTTCTGTACCTATAAAGAACTGAAATGATTGGTAAGAGACTCTCAATGTTCGGGTCTGTTCACTTCAATATTCTTACGACTGGAGGAGAGAAATACATTTTAACTTTTACAAGAGGTTAACTTACTGTAAGTTTCGTTACTTCTCGTAAGTAAGCATTTAAATAGACTAGATTTAATAATATGATTAAAATTTTAGTAATTTTGGAACAACCTGCTCTTCTTTGCTGCTTCTATAATCTTGAAATCGTTCCTAAGGCTTGATTAACATTTGCATTAGTTAATGAAGTAGCGAATTAAATTCCAGTAGCAATTATTGTCGAAAATTTAGTACAAAAGCATCCTGTTTGCAAGTTCATGGTGAAGTACCTGTGTAGGCGAAGCTCAATAAAACAAGCTATAGTTAGTATTTATGTTTCTTTATTGTTTTGGGCGACGCCCTATGAGACTAACTAACTTTTAACATTAATATCTCCTCGCTATTGTATTCGGTAACTCCGGTATAGCCTCTGTAAAATACCTAAACAAATACCTATACTGTTCTTTAATAAAAGTAGTAGATTTCCATGAAGATACTTAAGTAAATACCGATGTATGTTTATAATCAGCTGTATTACCATTGTCTTGACCTTTTGAATTCTAATTAACCTGCAATTACCTGTAACAATAACCTGTTGGAATCTAATTAGTCTGTAATGACTGTATTTTATATTGTGTGCTGTGTACTCTTTTACAACCATTTGTAGTGATTTCTGTGTAATTTTATGTGTGCCAAATATACTCAATTATTACGACATTCTGACTGGTTTAATTTCACTCTTTCGTCAAGGGAACACCGTCACCCCCGCCTACAACACCTGACTCCCGTTTTATTAACATTTTGGTCCTTGCGAGCCGGATCAGGTTCAATTAGAATAGAGTGAACCAGTCAGAATCATGAGTCACAGAAGTGAAATCACCACACGCAGCAAGTTACGAAGACTGGCGGAAGAAATGGGTACGCGACAAGCAGAGGACATCGTCTCTGACTCAGGCTTACCATCCGAAAGGGCTCCAGGTTCTCCGTCCGTAGCACCGACATTGGCATCGACGTCCGCTCGCAATATTCCGCTCACCGGTGGCCGATTAATTGACCACAGTAAATTGACGTCAGAGAGAGCGCACGGGGGGCAGGCAGCGCCCAAGGGTCGCCACACCTCGCCGCGCAGCAAAATATCGTCAAGAAATAGCCACAGGAGCGTCGATTACCTTAAAAAACGGATCGAGTACGAAGCGGAGCGCGAATTAGTGCAGTTGAAAGAGAACCTGGTCAAAGACAAGGAAAACCTCGTCAAGAAAAGGATGGAAGCGGAAATAGCTGAGATAGAGGCGGCCGCTGAAAGCGATGATTCACAGTCAGATGTGAGTACGACACAGCGCGTCGAAGAGTGGGTGAAAACCACGCCCCAAGTCCCCCAATTGATAGAAGTATTGGGGACGACGGCTGTGTCAGGCGCACCTATTGAAATGGCTGCGCCCCGTGAAACATCTGACCCCCGTGAACAAACCGTAAGTAGGGTGAATCTTGTGAATAACCACCGTGGGTCGTCAGTGCCGTGTGATCTAGACCAGTCCCGAGTACCTAGGACATCCGCGTCTGTACCGTTACCTAACATAACGGCACCAATTACGTCCAGGTACATGCCAGTAACGTCAGATGGAGTAAGGTTCCAGTTACCCAGCCGTTATACCGCCTTTACCACTCCGGTCGCAAGTGTACCTCGAGTAGCCACACTCGAGTCGGATACACGGCGGCAGATGCAGTACGGAGCGGATGAAAGAGAAAGGCGGAGAGAATCGTCAGGGGACAGAGACCGTAAGATAGACAGACTGGCAGAGGCTATCACGAACATGGCACGACCACCACGACCGGTACCAAGACAGGCATATGAATTGCCCTACTTTAAAGGTGACCCAGCCGACTGGATATCATATCGGAACATGTACTGGGAAACATCACAATTATACAATTTCAAGGCGCACGAAAACTTAGCACGATTAAAAACCTCGTTACAAGGCGACGCAAAGGTATCAGTAGAGGACTTACTACGATCGTCAACTGATCCGTCCGAGATAATGCGCGCGCTAGAGGATGAGTACGGTCACCCGACCCTAGTGCTACAGTACGCCATACAAAAGGTCAAAGAATTACCTAGAGTAACGGAAAGTGGACGCGAACTAAGGAAATTCTCGTCAACGGTCCGAAATTGTGTTTCGTTACTCAAAAATATTCGTGCGGATGGATATATAAATAATCCACAGCTGGTGAGTGACCTGCTGAGCAAGCTGACCCCTGTACAGCGCGCGCAATACGGTGACTTCGCAATGGGCCTGGACAACACACAGGGGGTGGACCTAAGAGTGTCTCCAAATCTAGAAATATTATCACATTTTCTAATACACTTAACACGCTCAACGTCGTACTACACTCAGGCGAGTATGTTTGAGCCCGGTCCATCGAAGCCCCCTGCCAAGCAACAGCAGAAGTATGGCGGCGCCGGTCAGTCTCGGCCAGCCAACGCCGCGCGCTCGGCCGCGAGCAGGCCTCCGTTGACGCAACGAGTGAACACGCAGAGCGACGAGTCTGCCGCTCCTGAAGAATGCGTTATATGTCAACGAAAGCACAACATAGAAGAGTGTGACCAGTTCAAAAAGCTTACCGTTCAACAGCGTTGGGACACGATAAAGGAGAAGAACACATGCTTCAAATGTCTCGTGAGTAAACATCCCAAGAGGTTCTGCCGTGCGAGTAGATGCAAGAAGTGCGGGTTCGGACATCACCTGCTGTTACACGCGGATAAGCAGCCGAAAGAAAAGGTGGCTACGCCGCCAGAAAGTAAGACGGAAAGTGTCACAAATATAGGCGAGTGGCGAGCTACGGCACTACTGAAAATTATGCCAGTAACGGTCAGCGATGGAAACAGTGACGATAATCAGTGTTACGCACTACTGGACGATGGTGCGACCGTGTCACTCATCGACAGCTCGCTCGCCACAGACTTAGTGGGCCCATGTGTTCCTCTCTCCTTAAAAACCGCGGGTGGCTACGGAGTAACAGACTCAACGTCGCGAGTGGTACAAGTGCGCGTAAAAGGACCTAACGGTCAGTGCCATAACATTACGTGTCGGACAATAGTGGACATTAACCTACCAACGCAAACAGTGACCGCCACAGTGATCGACGACAACGCGCACCTACGCGACTTGGGTTGCGTAGAGATGAGGGGAGCCAAACCGCTGCTGCTTCTCGGACAGGACAACTGGGAGCTGCTCGTCAGTCAGGACATCCGCCAAGGAAAATCCGGTAAGCCAGTTGCCTCACTCACTAAGTTAGGTTGGGTCATACATGGACCATTTAATATTAATAACAATAATAATAGTAAAGAATGTGTTAGTTGCATGACCGTTTCCCTTCCTGATTTACATAATCTAGTTAAATCACAGTTTGAGCTAGAAGCGATAGGTATTTCAGAGAATTTACGTAAACATAAAGATGTCGAAAGGGCATTAGCCGTGTTAGACCGCACTAGCCATCGTATCCCTGACCAGTCACAATGGGAGGTCGGTTTGTTGTGGAAACATGACAATATTCAGTTACCTGATAATTATAATCAGGCCAGGCAAAGGCTGTACGGCATAGAGAAACGTATGCGTAAAGACACTAGTTTCGCTGAGCAATATTCAGCTCAGATAGGTAGGTTAGTAGACGAAGGTTACGCGCGTAAAGTAGACGGTAACATAGACAGCTCGCCGGTTTGGTACTTACCGCATTTCGGAGTCGTTAACCCGAACAAACCGGGCAAGCTACGTCTCGTGTTCGACGCAGCCGCTACGTCTCATGGGACGTGTTTAAATGATAATCTGCTAACCGGACCTGACTTACTGAATTCTTTGCTAGGTATTTTAATTAAGTTCAGGATAGGCCCCGTCGCGTTTTCAGGGGATATCGCTGATATGTTCTTACGAGTAAAAATAAGGGCAGAAGATCAAGGCGCGCAATTATTTTTATGGAGAGGCGCGGATCACCATAAAGAACCAGATACATACGCGATGAATTCCATGATATTTGGTGCAGCCTCGTCCCCTACTACGGCAATATATATACTCAACAAAAATGCCGATGATTTCATTGATGTTTATCCCGAAGCTGTGGAAGCCATTAAATCTAGGCACTATATGGACGACTATCTAGATAGTGCTTGGACCGAGGAGAAGGCTAACACGTTAATAGAGGAAGTGACACGAATACATGCATCCGGTGGATTCATTATCCGGGGGTGGGTCACTAACTCATCGGAGCTAAGGGAAAGGCTGAAAATAGAAATGCCTGATAAGGTAGCCCTTGAGAAGGGAACAGGCTCAGTAGAGAGGACCCTAGGTTTAATATGGTCACCTAAAGACGACGAGTTAGGTTTTGATCTGTCATTTAAGAGACTACCACCGGAAATTATGAATGGTAGTTTAGTGCCCACTAAAAGACAATTTCTTAGTATGATAATGTCGATTTACGACCCGCTAGGTTTCCTATACCCGTGTGTAATTCAATCACGCATATTAATGCAACGAATATGGAAGTCGGGAATACAATGGGACGAACCCTTAAAAGAAAAGGACGCCAAAGTATGGTTTAATTGGCTCCATAATTTATACCGCTTAAACGAATTAAAAATACCGCGGTGGTACGGGTTAAAACTCGATAATTTAGAATTACACGCGTTCGGGGACGCCAGCGAGCTTGCTTACGCCGCAGTAGTATACCTAGTGGGCTCTAACTCTGAAGGAAAGAGGGAATCGGTTATGTTACTAGGGAAAGCGCGAGTAGCTCCACAAAAAGTAGTATCCATTCCCAGGCTAGAGTTACAAGCAGCCGTGTTAGCCTGTCGTATAGCAGACACTGCCCACAAAGAGTTAGGTATACGAATCGAAAAGAAATTCCTTTGGACCGACAGCAAGACTGTATTAAAATGGATAAACTCCGATGCACAGGAATTTCAACGATTCGTCTCGCACAGACTAGCCGAAATAGATAGGCTGTCAGACAGAGGCAACTGGCGCTGGGTACCTTCACAGGATAACCCAGCTGATAAGGCCACCAGGTTGTGTTGGCCCGATGACCACGCGGAGTGGCTCTCGGGCCCCTCGTTTCTATGTAACCCACAGGAGCTGTGGCCTGCGTGTCCCGAGGCTGAGGCGTCGGAAGCGGACCTTGAGCGCATCCAGCGGGTCCACGCCGCGGCAGCACCGGCGGCACCACTCCTAGAGTACGAGCGCTACTCATCGTGGACGCGCATTCAGCGCGTCATGGCGCGCGTGCTCATCTTCAGCGGCCGATGTCGCAAACGTCGGTCGACTACGGAGCTGTGTCAGCGAGACCTAGAAGATGCTCACAACAGCCTGTTGAGGCTGTGTCAAGAAGAAAGCTTCCAAAGCGAGCGGGCCACCATCCTAAAAGGCCTGCCCGTTCCCAGCAGCAGCAGCATCAAGGCTCTCGACCCCATGATAGCCGACGACGGGTTGCTACGAGTGAGAGGGCGCCTGAGTGCCTGTGAGGTGCTCACGTTCGGCGAGCGGCACCCTATTATCCTGGAGGGCCGCCATCCTCTGACAAGAAAGCTAATCGCTCATTACCATGCGATGGCTCTGCACGCCAACCACGAGACCGTCGTCAACAATCTACGGGAAAAATACTGGGTCACTAAAATCAGAACCTCAGTAAAGACAGTGGTTGCCAACTGCCAACTCTGTCGCGTCTGCCGAGCCAAGCCCGCGCCACCGAAGATGGGTGACCTGCCGCTCGCAAGGCTGGAACCATCCAGACGAGCCTTTGTGCGAGTGGGGGTGGACTACTTCGGCCCGATGGAGGTCGCAATCGGGCGACGGCGCGAGAAGAGGTGGGGTGTCCTATTCACCTGCCTCACTACACGCGCCGTCCACCTTGAGTTGGCCGCTTCCCTAAGCGCCGACTCCGCCATACTAGCCTTGCGGCGCCTCATAGCGCGCCGCGGGCAACCAGCACATCTGTACTCTGACCAGGGTACCAACTTCATCGGGGCCAATACCGAGCTTCGAGCAGCCCTGAAAGACCTCAACCAAGGTCAGATAAGGGCCGAGGCCATTCACCGTGGCATCGAATGGCACTTCAATCCCCCGGCGGCCCCACACATGGGTGGCTGCTGGGAGCGCCTGGTGAGATCCGTGAAGAACGCACTTCGCAGTACGCTCAAGGAGCGTGCCCCTCGTGAGGAGGTCCTCTACACCCTCCTCACCGAAGCCGAGCTGATCGTAAACAGCCGGCCACTGAGCTACGTGAACGACGACCACGACCAGCCCGTGGTCCTGACGCCGAACCATCTACTCCTGGGCACTGCGTCCGGGAGTACTCCGTTTGCATCGAGCGACGCCGAAGACATCGACTCTCGCCGGCAGTGGCGGCGCGTGAACGCGCTCGCCGACATGTTCTGGCGGCGCTGGCTGCGAGAGTACCTGCCTACGCTCCAACGTCGGGAAAAGTGGTTAAACAATGTGCCGAACGTACGTATCAGTGACGTAGTAGTGATTGTGGACAATAATAGACCGCGAAGTGCGTGGACCAAAGGTCTCATCAAAGCTGTGTATCATGGACACGATGGTATTATCCGTGTAGTAGATGTTAAGACTGTAAATGGGGTCCTACGTCGACCCGTAGCGAAGATTATTGTGCTTCCCACAGACCAAGAATTGTAAGTCGGTTGAACCCTGTTACAGGGGGTGGAATGTAGGCGAAGCTCAATAAAACAAGCTATAGTTAGTATTTATGTTTCTTTATTGTTTTGGGCGACGCCCTATGAGACTAACTAACTTTTAACATTAATATCTCCTCGCTATTGTATTCGGTAACTCCGGTATAGCCTCTGTAAAATACCTAAACAAATACCTATACTGTTCTTTAATAAAAGTAGTAGATTTCCATGAAGATACTTAAGTAAATACCGATGTATGTTTATAATCAGCTGTATTACCATTGTCTTGACCTTTTGAATTCTAATTAACCTGCAATTACCTGTAACAATAACCTGTTGGAATCTAATTAGTCTGTAATGACTGTATTTTATATTGTGTGCTGTGTACTCTTTTACAACCATTTGTAGTGATTTCTGTGTAATTTTATGTGTGCCAAATATACTCAATTATTACGACATTCTGACTGGTTTAATTTCACTCTTTCGTCAAGGGAACACCGTCACCCCCGCCTACAACACCTGACTCCCGTTTTATTAACAACCTGTGTCACGTATAAAGGAACTTAACCTGTACTGTCAACATCTATTTATTTAACTGCTTTCACTTGGGTCTATTTTGACGCTTGTTGACGTTTGTTTTGTTTAGCCTATACTGTCGCACTGCTGGGCAAAGGCCTCCCATTATTATGATGTTATCATATCAAAATGGTCTGTCGCTAAAAACCAGTGTTGTAGCTACATCATGCATAGTTTCCCAGGATTTTGCTGCGCGATTAACATTTCGCATAGATATGACACATATTTTTCCTTAGTTAGTTTTTCTTTCTGCGTCCCGTTTAGTGGAAATAAGTACATAGTTTTTGGTCCTTTCTCTTTTAGTCACTCTCGAGATTTGGGCCCATAGAAAACAAAACGCGGTAAATGGTGTTTTTAACTTGATTTTGAATAACAACAATTACCTTTTCAGATCCAGAAATCATTTTTTAGTTTTTTCCCATGAGCTTCGAAGGTCGGAACGCAGGTATGTCTGAGTATTTTTTCCCCTAAAAATGTAACATCAGGAATTAACATAAAAGCTTTTTCAACCCTCTGCTATTGAATGATTAATGTACCAAAACCATTAAGACTTCTGTAGGTGTTAAATAAGTATGAATTTTTCACTGTAGTAACCCCAAATCAAAAAACCGGCCAAGTGCGAGTCGGACTCGCGCACCGAGGGTTCCGTACAAACCTGACTGTATTCTCGGTTTCTGCATAAGGTTTATGTTTATGAAATTAAATGTTTTTTTTTAATATTTGAGTTGATTGAATTAAAGGTAAATTGCGGTTTACGATTTATGACGTATTAAAAAAAACTACTTATTAGATCTCGTTCAAACTAATTTTCGGTGGAAGTTTACATGGTTATATATATCACATATTTTTTGTAGTTTTATCATTCTCTTATTTTAGAAATTACGGGGGGGGAGACACACATTTTACCACTTTGGAAGTCTCTCTCGCGCAAACTATTCAGATTAGAATAAAATGATATTAGAAACCTCAATACCATTTTTGAAGACCTATTCATAGATACCCCACACGTATGGGTTTGATAGTTTAAAAAAAAATAGTTTCTACTTACCAAGTTTCAACAGCATAGCTCTTATAGTTTCGGAGAAAAGTGGCTGTGACATACGGACGGACAGACAGACATGGCGAATCTATAAGGGTTCCGTTTTTGCCATTTGGCAACGTAACCCTAAAAATGGAAGTAATTTGTTTTATAGGTAATTGTTACCCGGTGGAGACGAAAATTTTAAGTGTCATTGTAAAAAGCGGTCCCACTCCCGAGATTTCTATTGGTTCTGAATTATATTAGGATTTTATTGCGATTACGCCCGTATTGCTTTCAAGTAAATTACTTTGAATTCAATTTACTTCTTGACATTTGAACTACTTCGTAAACAAAACACGGTTCGCAAGATTTCTCTTGACCTCCGCGAACATCCATTTGGACTAACAGTTCAGTTTTTGTAATGGAAACTCTGCGCGTGCTAGCTTCCAGGAGTCACGCACCTCAGGCGCGTTGACCTGGTAGCGGATGTGTGCGCGCGTGCCGTGGTGCAGCGCGCCGCGCGCGGGCTGCAGCAGGCCGCACGAGCAGGCGCGCTCGTGGCACGTGGCGCACGGCATGCGGCCCATGCACGCCGGGGACGGCTGGTTCTCGCCCCACCAGCGGAACGGCTTCGCCCACCAGCACATCTGTCATATGTACCACTCATTGAATATTATATGGACTATCCGGGACCTGCCGACTCCCAATAACTCACGAGTGAGATAAATCAGGCGCCATCTTCATGGGCTACAGAACTGCTGCGACAGATGCACCTGCGCCGTGCCATCATATTATTGCTGCGATGATATCGGTGAGTGGAGATTAATATTCAAAGAGTTTCTATTGTCACGGCAATACCATCGCCGTAACACGCGCACGTAGAGGTGGTGCCCAAGAAAAATCTAGGCCACACTACCAATCACCATTGTTAAAATAGAAATAATAAAAACCCCAAACACACATAACGTTGTGAATAGAGTCCGTAACCACACACACGCTCACAGTACTCCCATGTAACGGAAGATTAACTTTCTATTCAGAAAAGTCACTGCAGTTTCTAAACTAATCTGTAATTGACATTAAAGTTTATATTAACTACTAGTTTCTGCCCGCGGCTTCAATAAAGTGAAAGTCGTAAGACACCGAAACATAAAAAAAACTGCCTATGTTACTCGCTCATAATGTAGCGTTTTATAGGTGAATCAATTTTTTTAAATTGGTTACGCATTTTTGGAGTTTGACCATTACAAACAAACAGACGAAAAGGAAATATTTTCTCTTTCTACTATTAGTTCGGTTAGATAAGCTTAGCAAACATAAAATTAAGCTGATTTCTATTTTATATGTACAATGAAAATGTCACGAATCACTTTAAAGTCTCTCCTGACAGGAAAGGCGTTATTCAACTTCATCAGGATTTTATTGTTATTCTAACTGACTATTGCGGATTCAAGACTAAAGACTATTTACAAAAACTAGTTGTGACCAGAGTCTTGAAATAGAATCTTGGAAAAAGAATTTAAGCAAAATTTTAAACAAATAAATTACATGAAAGTGTCACGAAGATGTAAGCCGAGTCACGGCACTGATAACAGTAATCCCGCGTCAGGAATATAAATGCGAACGGACAAACTAAATGCGTAAAAAATACACTGTACGTAAAGTTGAATCAGCATTCACCCAACACCTGCCTTTGTCGTGTGTTTACTACAAAACTAAAGAAATTATAGTTTGCTGACGCAATGGAAATCATTTTAACTCGTCCACACAATTTTGTTCCATCAACCGTCACATTGTCATTCACTCCCATTTCTTTCTTATCATGTCTCACACATTTACTTACTTTCTGTTTTGCAGACCATAAAATCGTGAAAAGAGAAAGGTTGTTAAAGAATACAAGGTTTACGTGTTGATAGGTCTCGTTGAAGAGCTGGAAGGTGGTGTGCATGTGCGTGGCGGGCGCGACCACGCCGAGCCAGGCGCGCTCCGGCAGCAGGCCGGGGTGGCGCGTGGCGCACTGCCGCGTGATCACGCACTGCGACCTCCACTCCTCGTTCTCAGCTCTATCGTGAAACGTAAACTTCATGGAAATTGGTCTACTAGAGTCGCTTTGCGCCGCTCTACGGAAGCTTTGAATCGCTTCTTGAGTATGCGTGATCGAGGCAAAATTAATTACCTGGCGAACTTTTGCAAATTAGTGAGCTCTGAGAGTTTAGTTACTTACTAATTCAGTTTACAATCTGTTAAAATCTCGACCACAACAAACTACCATCATCAACCCCAACAAAAAGAAACAATGATATTTTCACACTTCGCCAGTTCTATTAAATGAACATTTTTAACAAGTGATCAAGTGCCATGCTTATATTTATGGAAGTAAGCAACCCTTAAAGTTTATATCCAAAAAGTTACTTCATTTAAGCAGCACGTCGAAGAAAGTTAAGTTAACATTTAAAAAGGTTTACCAACAGAACAGGAAATTGTGTTCGCGGCAGTTAATTAAAGTTGGTTACGGTGCACCGGCTTTAAGTAACAACTTACTGAAGCTGCAAACTTACCGAAACATGCAGGAAGTAAATAATCTTCATTCAATATTTGCTAGCTAAGACCGTAAGGGACTCACCAAAATTGGACGAGTTGAAAATAAGGTTGATATTGCAACCGCTTTCAATTAGAAATGTTTGTTAACAAAATTGCTCAAGTTTTGACCGAAACTGGCGGGCAAAGTTCTGATGTTGGGAGGCTTTTTACGAAATTATGTTGTTCATTTAAATATCCTCTTTATTACCCAATAAAGAGTATACCTGTGTGTGTCTGTTTTATTTAGTAGTTAGTACTCTGGGAAAAACGTCACTTTTCATTTAAATTACTGCTGCTCAGAATAAAAATTTGATTCAATGGTCAAATAACCGGAAGACATTTATAAACGTTACACTTACATTAGTCTCCCACTCTTCTTTCCAGTGCAAATATCCCACAAACATCGTACCTATGTCAATCCGACACAATAGATTTTGTCATGTTGTGGCGGAGAGGGTTACAATTCTATAGAACCACGGGAACTTTTTCTTTAACATATTTGTGGCACTTACGTGATAACATCAGTCTCTGGGAAGTGGTTGGGCAAGCTGGGCAGCGAATAGTCCAGCGTGGTGGGGCGCGCGTGCGCGCCGGCGAGGCACTGAGGCGCGGGGGGCCGCACGCGCGCCGGTACCCCCTATGTCACACACGCACCCTCACACCCGTAAGCTGCGTTGCCTTTATTTCCAACAGCAGAAAGTCCAGTCTACAACATCAGAACTCTCACTATCGCATATATATATATCACATATCATACCGCATCGCTGCTTAGAATATGAAAAATTTACCTAATGCAAAGGTAGAATTTTCCTAGCATATTTTACTAGCTATGTTGAAACGCAGAAAGTTGTAACTGACTAAGAAAGAAAAAAAAAGTAATATATAAGGTGTATCTATTCATACACGAAATATTTTAAGAGGTACACCTGTAGGTGGTAAGGAAGCTATAGCAACGAAATAAAAAAAAATTCTGAGGGTTTTTTATTAAATTTAATATTTATAAATTATTTGTCGCACATAAGAAATATTGGCTCCTACTTATTTTTTACGGCCCGAGACACCGTGGCCATGCTCGAGCCGTCCGGTCGCCGCCCTCGTAGCGTCAGGCGGGCCATTCATAGAATTTGGAGTAAAGGTTTTATGCAAACGTCTCTAGCAGTTTTAAAATTATAATAATTACGAAAATTCAAAAACGCTTAGATAAAAAAAATATTTTTGCTTCTATAGCTTCTTTACCACTTACAGGTGTACCTCTTAAAATATTTCGTGTATGAATAGATACACCTTATATGTATTATACTGCCGAAGACAGGCGGCCGGCATAATCTGGCTAATCTCAGTCAGTGGTGATCCGTCGTAGGAGGAGACGCCCCGGGCGTCAGGAGTCGATAGCGGACTCCCGGCCACCGTAGGCGCGAGCTTTCGGGTGGCAAGAAATGGCTAGCTCGCCGCCTGGTAAGGACCAGGCTCGGGTCGACGGCGCGTAGTGTTCCACGCGCGCCTCAAAGAGATGTCAGCAATGCTGAAGGGCAGACCCCTTAAGTATTATTGAAATCTCTTTGATCTAGGACCGATGCCTGCCAAGGTCGCGAGATTCGTTCGAAAGAGTTACCACGGCCCTGGCATATGGACAACTGTAGAAACACACGCCTTTCTGCTCCACCCAGAGCGGGCGACGTCATTTGATAATTTCCCACCAAAAAAAAAAAAATCAGTGATCTGTTATTTTTTCTTTCTGAGATTCATACTTGAGCATCACAATTGTTGAGTGTAGCAAACAGTTCCTTTATAAAAGCGCCACAGTTCCACAAGCAGCATGCATAGTATGCTTGTAGAAAGATTTTACAGTGCGATGTCAAAATTAAGAAAAATGACATGATTCTTTCCTCAAAATATAAATCAATTTAGTTGAACACTTCAGAGAATGATAGTATTTTACCCTCAACAACTCATGTTTTAAATTTATTTTGTGTGTATACGTCAAATGTCAATGTCAAATGCAAAACATAAAATCTCCACAGATTATACCATAAGCCATTTTTTAATCGGATACGTTCACGACTTTTTCTTATGTTTTTTAATTGGCTTATTTTTAAATTAATTTTATTTTTTTTATTTTGCTTTCCTATTTTGTTCCGCATGTCAGTTAAACTATTGTATGTGCGCTTTTATGTAGTTTAACCAGTGTTTAGATTAAGATGATTTTGTGAGCTGGCGGGTGGTGCAGAGATGCAAACGTCGTGCCAGTCATTTATAGTGTTCGTTAGCGTTATATAATATATATTTATTTATATTTATTTTTACTTATATTTATGACATCAGATAACGAATCCTTTTATTCTGCCAACGAATCTAGTGCCTCTTCCAGCGAAGACAGTTTTATTTCTCTCACCGACACCTTAGGTGTTGTTTTACGTCAACATTTCAGCCAGAATTCTAGCCGACTATTTAATGTATGCCACCTCAATGCTCAGAGTATTCCCAGTCACTACAACGAACTGCGTGACACGTTTACCGACAACAACGTTCACGCCGTCCTGATTTCAGAGACTTGGCTCAAACCTGACCTGCCTTCAGCCACTTACTCGCTCCCCGGTTTCGTTCTTCTTCGGAATGACCGTATCGGTAGAAGGGGGGGTGGCGTAGCTATTTACCTGCGTGATAATTTTCCATTTAAAATCCTAGCTTCTTCTTCTCCCAATGATTCCGCAGAGTTTCTTTTCTTAGAGGTTTGCGTCAAAGGAGCTAAAACTGTCCTTGGCGTCATCTATTGCCCCCCTACCATCGATTACTTCACTGAATTCGAATCGGTTCTTGAATCTTTGGGTTCGCAGTATGCACATCACATTGTTATGGGGGATTTGAATACCAACCTCCTTGCCCACAATTCCCCTCGGTCCCGTAAACTCCTGCATCTAATAGAGTCAGCCAGTCTGCATGTTTTACCTCTCCAACCCACTCATCATAACATAGTTGGTGATGACACTTGGCTTGACCTGATCCTCACCTCTAATCCTTCCCTAGTTTCCTCACATGGGCAACATGATGCTCCTGGCTTTTCCCATCACGACCTTATTTTCCTATCTTATGTCCTTAAACCTCCTAAACCTAAACCTTCTTTCCAGTACCGGCGTGCCTTTGCACGTATGAATACCGAAAAGCTTCAACAAGATGCGTCCAATATTGACTGGTCACCGCTTGAAGCGGCTGGTACAGTTGACGAAAAAGTCAGATTTTTCAACGATACGGTGGTCAAACTATATGACGTCCATGCTCCCGTAAAGAAAATTAAGTTAAAGCGTTTGCCTGCACCTTGGATGAACATAGGAGTTCGGATGGCAATGCGACGGAGGGACCGGGCGTTTCGAAAATTCAAAAAAGGTCGCTCGGAGGACAATTGGGCCTTCTTTAAGGCTGCTAGGAATCGGTGTAACCAGATGATACGTAACGCTAAACGCCGACACATCTTAAATAATATCACTTCTTCTTCGCCTGCCGATATTTGGAAATTCCTTGGAACTTTAGGCATCGGAAAATTGCGACATTCGGACCTTCCTCACACAATTGGTTTGGCCGGTCTAAATCGCCATTTCTCGACTGTTCCAACTCTAGATGGTCTAACCAAATGTCAAACACTCGACTACCTTGCTGGTCTGACGCGTCCCAATATTAACCCCTTTATCTTCACCCCAGTCGACCCAGGAGAGATCAAAAAGACTATCCTTTCAATTAAATCCAAAGCCGTAGGTTGCGATGATATCAGCCGCCATATGATTGTATCGGCTCTTGATCAACTACTTCCTGCAATCTCCCACATCATAAACTTTTCCCTTTACACCGGTGTTTTCCCTTCCTTGTGGCGTCAAGCCCTTGTTCGTCCCCTACCTAAGATACCCAATCCCTCCCTTCCTAGTTACTTCCGCCCAATTTCCATCCTTCCTTTTTTATCTAAAGTGCTCGAGGCCAGTGTCCATAAACAATTCTCCCATTTTATTCACCGCAACTCCCTCATCAGTCAATTTCAATCCGGTTTCAGGCCTGGGCACAGTACCGTTTCAGCTCTCCTTAAAGTGACTGACGATATAAGGCGGGGAATGGAAGCCACTAAAGTTACAGTCTTAGTGTTAATTGACTTCTCCAACGCTTTTAATACCGTCAGTCACGAAGTCCTATTATCCATCCTTTCCTATTTCATGGTCTCTCCGGAGGTATTGGAATGGTTTGCCTCTTATCTTCAGGGGCGCCAGCAGTCTGTTCGTGCTGGAGACTCTACGTCGAGTTGGCGTGATCTTGCAGCTGGCGTCCCTCAAGGCGGTATTTTATCTCCTATTTTATTCTCTATTTTTATTAACCTCATCACCACCCAGCTTCGGACTGCGTATCATCTTTATGCCGACGACTTGCAGCTTTACTGTCAGGCAAGTGTTGACAACATCTCCGATGCGATTGAGGAGCTAAACCGGGATTTAAGCGTGGTTAAGAACTGGTCTGATCGGTTTGGAGTGGCGGTTAACCCTACCAAGTGTCAGGCTATCATTGTAGGGAGCCTTCACAGTGTGAGGAAGTTGAATGGTTTAATGGTGCCTCCCGTAATATTCGACAACTCCATCATCCTGTTTAGCCCCGATGTCAAGGATCTTGGTTTACATGTCGACACTTGTCTTGACTGGCGAAAGCAGGTTGCAACTGTAAGTAAAAAAGTCACCGGTACGTTGCGGTCGCTCTATCAGTTGAAAAACGTTCTTCCATCACACATAAAGGCATTGCTTGTACAGTCCCTAATCTTTCCCATAATTGACTATGGAGATGTGTGTTACTATGACCTGAATGCAGATCTCCTCAATAAACTTGACCGCCTTCTGAATAACTGCATTCGATTCGTTTTCAATCTTCGTAAGTATGATCACGTGTCCGCCCACCGGTTGCTTTTAAATTGGTTACCCATTCGTCAGCGCAGAGAGTTGAGGGCTCTATCAATGTTGTTTTCTATTCTTGACAAACCTACGTCTCCTTCTTACCTGACTTCCCAGGTTCAGTACTTATGCTCTGCGCATAATAAAAATCTTCGGTCCACCAACAATCGTCTTCTACGATGTCCTTCTCACCGCTCTGGTTTCATTTACTCTTCTTTCTTTGTCCAAGCGGTCTTTCTTTGGAATGCGCTGCCTCTGAACATCAGGATGGCAACCAGTCGGTTATCATTTAAAGTGAAAGCACGTGAGCATATTTGCAAGAAGTTGGCAGAATCATACCAGCGGTGATTTGCTGGATTCGGTTTCTTCTCCACCTATCGTTATATCTCTAGACAAAGTTTTTTTTTTCGTTATATGTATGTATATATGTATGTATTTGTATCTATTTGTATATATGTTTTTAGTATTCTTCCTTTTCGAGTTATCTATCCCGTAAGTTGCACCTGCCATGTTTTTCTCTGCATCTCTGGTTGACTGGTAGAAAATGCCTCAGGCATTAAGTCCGCCTTTGTACAGTAGTTTTACTTGTGCATAAAGTTTTAATAAATAAATAAATAAATAAATGATTCTTTGTAAAAAAAGAAATAACTATGCTTCTTAAAGCGATAGACGTGGTCATGCTACACAACTAAATAAAAAGAGCTGCGATCTTTTCCGTAAAAATGTCATCGTGAAAATATGGGTGACGTAATTCCATCTAATGCTAGGGATTGACACTATCGGCATATCACTTAAAGCTCACTGCAAAGCTGTAATTCGGTTTAAATCTGCCCGTGAAATATATGGCTGTATTGGTCTAAGTTGATCGTACCTTCTCGAATGATGGAGCGAGAGAGCGGGTGGGTCGAGCACGAAGCGCACAGGCACCACGTCCCATCACACCTCCATCTGTGCGCACACGATCTCATACACCTCGTATGTCGATCCCTGAACATGATACAGTTACTCGACTCATGGGCATCATCTTTTGTCACACTTATAATTCTCAGATAATTTAATGTGATGCCGAACAATGAGGAAAGTTTAGTGAGAGAACTTTTAAGTAAAAGATTAGACCAAAGAAATGATGTAGCTCAAGGTCCAGAACTGCTCCAACATCATCGCGTAGCTCGACTTTGGTTTGCTCGCGAACACGCAAATTGGACTCACGAGCAGAGGAGTTAAGTTCTGTGGATTGACGAGAGATGTTCGTGAACGCGTTTTGAGAAGGCAAGGAGAGATTTTTTTGCCAATGACCACCAGATAAATCATCAATGTTCATGGTGGATCCACTATGGTTTAAGGAAGGATTAGTTTAGACGCACGTACAGAGTCGGCGGTAGTTTAGGGTCGTCTAACGGCAGTGCGATACATTGAAGAGATACTCCAGGAACATTTTCTATTATACGTGGGATTCATCGGTTACATTCATTTACCTTAATACAAGATAAGGCACGACCTCTCACAGACCGTTGCGAGGAAAATTACCTTTCAGAGGTGAGAATATCAAAATAAGTGTGGCGAATAAGAAGCCCAGACATTAATCTCACTCTCATAGAACGAAACTGGGACGTGCTTGAAAAACGTATCCGATCCAGTCCCAACCCTCCAGATACTCTCAGTCCATTGAAAACAACTGAAAGAATTGAAGCAATGAATTGAAGCAACTTCCCAGGTGGCCACTGGTGGCCACCTGGGAAGAAATACCCCAAGTAGAGATTTAAAGCATAATCCACAGCATGCCTGATCGCTCGAGGCTGTAATTAAAGCCAGAGGTGATACTTGATATTAATTTTATTTTAAGTCCCATAGCTATTTGTTGTAAATTTATTTTATAAGCATTGTTCTAAACTTATGTTTAGCTTAATGTCTTTTTTTGTAATTGAATAAAATTTTAATGAAGTTAACACATTGTTTTGTTGTCATAATGGCAGAGACGCTGGAACAGTTAGATCAGATGCTGCATAGCCTAAATGGAGCCTCTCGGTGGGTAGGCCTCGGCATGATCTTGGACAAGACGAAAGTCATGTACAATTTGCATGTATTGCCGAGTCCAATCCGCATCGAAGGGTCGCTTCTCGAGGTTGTGAAGGAGTATGTCTACCTAGGGCAAGTCATCCACCTTGGTAGACACAACTTCGAGAAAGAACCCGACAGGAGGATTCAGTTGGGGTGGGCAGCGTTTGGAAAACTTCGTCAAGTGTTCTCGTCGCCGATACCGCAATGTTTGAAGACCAAGGTTTTCAACCAGTGCGTCCTGCCCGTTATGACATACGGTGCCGAAACGTGGACATTGACAGTGGGGCTAGTCCACAAATTCAAGGTTACTCAGCGGGCTATGGAGCGGGCTATGCTCGGAGTTTCTTTGAAGGATAAAATCAGGAATGAAGTTATCCGCAAAAGAACTGGAGTTACCGGTTAGATACCTTGCAGAGCAAACAGGCTAAAGTGGCAGGGAGCTGGCCATGTCTGTCGAAGGACCGATGGCCGATGGAGCAGACGAGTCCTGGAGTGGGGACCGCGTATCGGCAAATGTAGTGTAGGACGTCCCCCAGCTAGACGGACCAACGAACTCAAAAAGGTGGCTGGGACAGATTGGATGCGGAAGGCGGAGGACAGGATGTTGTGGCGCAGCATGGGAGAGGCCTATGTCCAGCAGTGGACTGCTATAGGCTGAGTTGATTGATTTGTTGATTAATTATTCGCATTTAAGAATTGACTAAACATTTCAGTTTTGCAAAAAAAAAAATAACATTGTTTCATGTTTGTTTCTTTATATAATAAACCACTTAATGCACTTTGGCCACTTTCAGTACCGCTAAGTGTATTAGAATATACTCGAAAGCAAACATTTATTCCCTGAACTTACAAATTGTAAGAGAACTCTAAATAATACTTTCCAAAGTATGCCTTACGAAGAAACAGAGGATTTACTAACTGTGTTAGTAAATATTCACCTAAGATAAATATTTGCTAGTGTACAATATCCGAGTTATGAAGGACCCAATTAAATGGAGATACGGCGTGTAAATAGGCGACAGCACGCGGGGAGCTCAAATATGAAAAGTTATGGTTTGATAGTAATTATATTGATTCCTATGAAATCCACCCTGTGAGCTGAAGAATGATAAATGGTTTCGACGTCAGCACTGAAAACTATTGGCCCACTAACCTGCAGACCAGCTCAGGGATGCCTCACCAGCTACTGTCAGCAGCTCACACCGTGAAGCACTTTCACGAAACAGATTGTCAGATCGCTGTTGGGTATTTATAACAAGTCTCTTCAAACTTCAGCTGTCCATCACGGTGAAAAACCAACATCTCCTCAAAATTACAGGAAGAGCACCGGCGGAGTGTTTCCGTAAAAAAAGAAGACTGACTGGGTTCTCAATGGTCGGCGCTAGGAGGCGGTGGCCAAACTATGGCGCTAGTATCACCAGGTTCAGTGAATCCCAGCGCGCGATCCGAAAGGCGCGCGAACCAAATTGCCACAAATACTAACATATAGAAACCATTTGAAACGAATTAATTATTGCTAAAGAAATGACCTAATACTTAGTGGTGGGGCTCCGACGGAAGGTGAATTAGGTACCTTCGACACGGACCGTAAAACTGATAATCGCAAGTGTCCCGCCTAGGGCCAGGGGTGAGGGAATCGTACACCTACCTCCTCGGGAAGCCGCTCGGTCTACCAGCAGAATCTAGGAGCTCCGGAGTCCTCACAGTTCGGCTCACCACGTGTCGGCAAAGTCCAGAGGCACAATACAGCACTTCAGTTCAACCGTCGAAGCTACAAATACACCACTATAGAAACAGCGGGACTGCTATGAACTTATAATATTCAAATTATATCGTTCTGCGATAAAAAAGTACAGCGGAGTTGCGATCACGGCGGAATCCATATTGGAAAGTTATAATGTCTTTCTCGAGCGAGCCATAAAGAGAGCGACACTCGTCAAGGAGAAATTTACGAGGTGTACGATATAATTGGCAGGGAAAGGACTAGCTTGACATCTTGCGTAATAGTTTAACAAAATAAAAAATAGATGGCGCTAACACTTAGGTATAACAAAAATAAGTATTAAGAAGTCAATTTGGGTCACTTAAGGTCCCCAACCAGGTATTCATTATGATTTTTTAACTATTTTAGCTCTGCTCGTCTTAAACACAGGATCACCTTGTACAGGTGTGTAAGTCTTAAGAATATAACGTACTTTTAAGCAAAACTTCACATGTCTTTAAAACGTGTAACTTTTCAATAAAATAATTATTATTTTTAACGATAAAGAAAGTTCTAATTCACAAAAAAAACACAACTCTACACGATTTAGACAACATCTTCGGGAAGTAAAGAAAATGCAGCTCTACATGGCCGTCGATTGAGGAAAACCTCGAATCCTTTTAACCAATTGCGTCGTATATCGCTCCTATGGTGGCGCTCGTTATATCTACCACTCTGTGGTGCTGTATGTCTGAAATGGCGCACATTTCTTCGCAATCACGGCTTTCTTTCGAACGTGAGGAAACAGGTCATGGCTTTATTTACGAGAGTTCCGTTTTATTACAGTGTTGTCTTGACTGCTAATAGAAGCAACAACTGGACGCTTTAAAGTAAAAATAGGATATAATGAGAAAAATATTGGTCTATACACTTAGGTAAAAATAAAATCTGATCTGATAATCCTCGTAAGTACTTTTTTTTTAATGTCTAGATCCTTTATTGGGGCGGTTCCAATACGGTCTATATATACAGATAACGACTAATAGAGAAGTGTGGATGAAAAAGATATGTTGCGCCAACCCCAAATAAATTGAGAAAAGGGCAGGAAATGATGATGAATGTACAGTACTAGTCGTACATTAATGGGTCCTGGAATCTATTGCAAGGATCGTCTAGAGGACACGGTGGAGCATACGGTGGAAGTGTGTCCTGCCTGGGTGGACCACCACCGTGTCCTCGTGGAGGCGATCGACGGCGGGCTCGACGTCTCATTCGTTCTCTCGCGTCTGGCCCTGGTGGAAGCCATGGTATGGAGCGAGAGGGCATGGGAAGCCGTCACCTTCTTCTGCGAAGCAGTAATGCTCGTGAAGGAGGATGTGGGACGCGTGAGTGAGTGGCAGTCTCTGCGCCCTCACGTCCCTAGCCGCCGCAGGAGGAGACGCCCCGGGCGTTGGGAGTCAATAGCGGACTACCGGCCACCGTAGGCGTGAGCTTGCGGGCGGTGAGCAATGGGTAGCTCGCCGCCCGGTAAAGACCAGGCCCGTGTCGACGACGCGTAGTGTTCCACGCGCGCCTCAAAGAGATGTTAGCAGCATTAAATGGGGTCTGCTAGGATCGATGCCTGCCAGGATGCACCATAAATGGAGCATAAGCGTTCTTATCTTTAGATTGAGTTTACTTAGAAGTTTTTTTCAGCAGACCTGAGGATTTGATATTAATTACAGGTTGATTCCTTCACGCGTTCCTGATAAAAAGGATCTTCACAAACGGACAACAAAGTGATCCTAAAGCATTCTCCAAAGTGTGTGGCACAGGTTTATTTTAGGTTCACTCATATTACGCCAGTTAGACAAATACAGACGTCTTTCTGAAAAACTCTATCAGGTTCTTACCCATCCTTGGAGTACACAAAACAAATAAACGAAGATAAAAGGCAAACACACCAAAAGTTTCGATTCTATGTACGAAATCTTATAAATCCTCGCACACAAATCCACGATGAGTCGTACAAATCGCAAGAAGAATTCGAATGAGACCCACATTCCAGACGAATTCCGATGAAGTCACCGGCTTGAGCGCGAACATATCGGTCGATTCGGACGAAGTGTGAGTCCCACTCTATCAGAAGATAAAGCGAGAGGTACTGACATGAGCACGGCGCGCTGCACGCCGAGGCGCGCGCCCACGTCGGGCACGTGCACGTGCAGCGCGCACGTCGAGCGCGGCGTCACCTGCCCGCGCGCCGGCTCCACGCGCACCAGCTGCACGTTGTCGCCGCGGCTCGCGTACTGCTGCACATCCTGCGCAGAACATTATCAGCATCAAGGAAAGTTCTTGGACAATAATGACATAAATAGTGAAGGTTGCTGATTTCTCGGATCATTTGAACATTTCAATCCACATCAGGTTCGGCTATCCAGAGCCAAACATTTTTAGAATTCCGTATTTCATAATGAAGAACCCTTAAAGGATCTCTTCATTGTCCGTCTGTCTGTCTTTCATGACCTTTTTTCTCAGGAATTCGTAGAGGAATTAAATTGAAATTAATATCAAAGGTCTTCGGTTCTTGAGAGCTCAAAAAAATCAAGCTTCTAAGATAAATAAGGAAAATGTACAAAAAGAAGTTATTATTATTCGTATCTATAACGTTGTCTTATGCAAAACGTACAGTACTGTGTTAATGGTCTTTTGTCTTTTTAATGCGCCATTTTCCGTAATTAAAAATAAACTTCGGATGCGAGTCCCTTTGAAGCACATTAGCATTCATTATTTCAGCGACTTTTCTAATTAAGAGAAGTTCTTTAATGCGCAGTAAGAAACCAATTGTTAGGTATTTGAATATAGTACATCGTGGTAACAAATAAGGTTTAATATAACAAATGTGTTTGGATGTTAGTTGAATCAAATTACCACCAGAATACAAGAGTAGTTTTAATTAAATAAAAAAATGAAACACAAGGCTCGATGGAAAAAAAAAATGTTTTTTTAGTTAGTTAATTCCCTTATCATCTATAAAAAAAAATATAGTTTACACTCAAAATTTTGTGTATTATATGACTACCAATATTTTTAGTCCCTGTTTTGATGATTGTTCATGATACTATTTTATATTATGAATTTGGTTTAATTAGTATTTAAGAATTGATGAAATATTCATCATTTGACAATACACTAATTTTATTTCGGGCTTCTAAAATACACTTATCTGCCTAACTGTGCGACAAAAACCTGAGTGTTTTACGTTTGGGCAGCCCTTTAATTATTGCTTTTTGAAGAATTATCATGAAATTTTTCAAATAAAAATGTCGACGATTTAAATAATCATCCAACAAGCTTCGATAGTGAAACTTATCGCAGTGTTATCTTACTACCTAGTAAAACTGGTCTGCTTCAGATATTCGGTCACGTACCACGTTTACTTGGAACTTAAGAATGTCTTAATACCTTACATTCATAGATAGTATTAGTGCTGAAAGGCTTTTTAGCTCTTCAGACTTTTATATAGCCTTTAGGCAATTAATATTTTCTTGGAAAGGTGATAAACAAGCATCCTTCCAAAAAAAGTGTGTGTAATTTTAATTAGTTTCAAAATATTTAATGGTTTACAAACTTTTAAATATTTGAACCGATGGAGTAAATCCTAAACTATTGGCTCTAACATCTAAAAGTTGGATTTTTTTTCCCTAGACTTCAGGAAAAGAAAATTGTTTTCCAACTTACGTGACTAATCGACAACGATAACCGTTTTCCATGATTCGAGAAGCACGTGGCGTCATTGGTCCTACGCCTGATTTTTGCCCGGTCGTGTAAGAATTTCGTCTCTTTGGAATATCAGAGTAAAGGAAAAGGGAGTAGATCTGTGTTTTGGCACATATTTGTGCGTGCAGTACACTATAATATCTCCTGCGTACCTGGCTAACATCTGTTGAGATCGCTGTAATGTGTAAGTCGGTGTAACCGGAATGCGGCGCGGAGTATATCTTGGACTTATATATTGTGCCATGGCCCGCGTCTCCTTAGCCCCGTCGCACAGTCCTTCACTGTCGTCCTCGGGTCCCAGCAAGCCCAGTGAACTCTCGTCCTCTAAGCACGAGCACACGCCCCACGGGCGCACGCTCCAGTAGTACGAATACACCACAGGACTGAAAAAAAAAGATAAGATAACAAAAAGCACCACCTGAATACTTCTTCATAGCGTGTCGATGGAATGAAGTCAGCCTAGAATTTCAGCGCCATCAGCAGCGCAGTATATTTATTCAAGTAAGCAATAATACAAATCGGCCGAAATGAAACGCTTCGAAATCCTGCCCCCCTAGCCAAGTTACAACCGCTTCGTGTCAAATTCCGTTCTCCAATCGGTAACACCTCGGAGTCAGCAATTGTAGAAAACGATAAGTTGGTAGCCATGTTGACGCAACTGATTCGGCCGCTCGTTCTACAATGTCTTTAGAAAAATGACACATTATAACAAAGGATGTAGCGTTGAACATTGTAGAAACGATAAAAAATCATTCTATCATTTTGAACGATTTGAACTTGGCTACAAATTTTCTATTTGTTTGTTCTAACCACGTGACTTTACGTTGAGCGACTAGTGTTAACGATTGCAGATTATCAACTAGGCTAGGGGTGCTGGTGTACACTGAGTACTGGCACTCAATCGTCTCAGTTGGGCTGCAGTTACGTACGGACACGGACGGAAATATTGCACGTAGTTATCGACTTTATTGTTCAGCGCATGAATGTATGAATTTATCTATATCGAAAACAGCTATAATATTATTTTAAATTACCAACTCAGTTGGCAAAGTAAGGTAATGAAAATAAGATTACTTTTATTAATTTCTGAATTATTTAGGTACGTATTTGAATATTAATTTTATTTATTTATTTAAACTTCTCGCACACAAAAATGTTACAAAGGCGGACTTAATGCCTTAGGCATTCTCTACCAGTCAACCAAGGGTAGTGAAGAGATTAAATGGCAGGTGCTTTGGTTGAGAGGATTAGTGAAATACTATTAAAACTACAATAATCAAATTGAATTACAAATAATAAGGGAATAGTAGTATATAAATAGACCAAAACTTATAATACACATACACACATACATATTTCCTATAATATATACTATAATAAATAAATATATATGCTTATAATTGTGGTATGTAATATGATGTGCAAGCTTGCAATATTAGCTGGCAAGTAGTTTACATAGAATAGAAAATAAGTATTATGTTAAAGCAGTCAATAAACGGATCGCACGACATACGGACGTTTACTTGTAAACTCACGTAACCCTCAGCCCAATCCTACATGGCGACCCTGCCAGGATTTCAACCACGTTTCGGTGTTATTTAATATCTACATGGACAATTAACGTACCTACATCAAAATGTGTGGCTCAGATATCAAGAAGGACGAAGTATTCATCACGTAGAGTGCTTCCGGAGGATCAAACAGCGCGGAATATCCATAATACATAAGCGTCGTCATGTTCGTCATCTGCACAATACTGTCTATTGCAGCACTTTACGGACTATACGTTTTATACAACAAGTGCCATCAGAATTGGATCAGGAGTGAAGTTTCGACACAAAACTTGAGACGATCCTTTCGCCGCGTGACCACTAGATCTGGAGAGGAACCTGCGCCTGCCGTAAATAAAATGAAAAATAAATAAATAATGAAGAAGTGAAGAAAGAAGATAAAATAATAGAAGAATAAAGGACAATATTGAAGAAAGAAAATAAAAACAATAGAAGAAAGAAGAAAAATAATAGAAAAAAAAGAAGAGAAGATAGAAGAAATCAGATTTATTTTGTTGGAGGAGTCAGGGTATTCCCGGCTCAGTTACCAGTGGTGTCCAGGGTATAGCCCGGCCCAAGCTGCCTTTTCTGAGGATGAGCCAAGCAGTCACTTCAGAGGACAAACCAAGCAGCCCTTGCAGAGGACAAGCCTAGCAGCCCATCGAGACGGACCAACTCGATGTAAGGTATGAGTGCGGTACTCATGAAGTGTAAAAATAGACTCTATTATTATTGATGGAAAGACTTAGTGAAATATATGAAAGTTTACTAGAATTATGTATTAGTATTAGAAAATTAGGCCCTAAACGGCGAGGTGAAACAGTAGGACAGCGAAAGTTTCAAGAGGCTGATAATTTGTATAATGAGTTTACATTATTAATAATTGAATATGGACGTATACGTAAAAGGGAATTAAATTTAGATCCGTCAATACCTAACGAAATTGAGAAAATTTATAGAAAAATCTTGGGTTATAAAGAGGTAACAGATATTACAGAAAGTTCGTCCGAAGAATTTTTAGATATAGAGGAAAATAAGACAACATACAAAATGGAGAGTTTTAGTTTAAAAACGGCTAGTACTTTGATTCCAGTTATGGATGGAAAGGAAGAAACAGTAGAGAGAATAATCGAAGGTATAGAGATGTATGAAAGTTGCTTGAAAGAAGAAGGTTGTAAGAAATTGCTAGTTTCATTTGTGTTAAAGACTCGTCTGTCAAAAATAGCGAGATTAAAACTGAAAGAAAGTTACGAATCTGTTTCTGGGTTAGTAAAAGGTATTCAAACTTATCTGCTGACAAAAAAATCTTCCAACTCATTAATGACACAGATTAATAATATAAGTCAAAACAACTTGACTATAGGCGAATACGGATAGAGGTTAGGAGATTTGTTTACCTCCCTTACCATAGCGCAAGCTGACTTCTAAGTCCAATCAACGAAAGGTTAGTAGTTAAAAGATTTTCAGGTGGACTGAGAAATCGTCGACTTAGTACTATTATAGCAGCTAGAAATTACAGTCAACTGAAGGATGCTGTACGAGCAGCAGAGGATGAGGAGCTGTCACAACCCGGAACCTTAGGTCAGGATGCCGTGTTATCTTACACACGAGGCAGAAACTCAAGGTACAGTCGGAGTCGTGGATACTACCATCGTGGGCAGACTACTCAATACCGTGGAAATCCTTCTCACTACCGAGGA
Source organism: Aporophyla lueneburgensis (assembly GCA_932294355.1). Classification (NCBI taxonomy): domain Eukaryota; kingdom Metazoa; phylum Arthropoda; class Insecta; order Lepidoptera; family Noctuidae; genus Aporophyla; species Aporophyla lueneburgensis. The sequence goes on along the minus strand of OW028744.1, from coordinate 31,283,397 downwards.
AACAACGCAGCCCAGCATTACAGGGGTCAGGGGCCCGCACAGCGAGGTTTTTACCGTGGCATATATTACCAACAGCGTGGATACTCTAGGCCGCCTAATAGAAGTTACTATAGAAGTAACAGGGGTCATTATAGAGGTGCCAAGCAGGACAACGTAAATGTTGTCACAGTACCAAAAGAGGAAAAGGATAAAGAGAAAAATTTAGCTCAGTTTTTTCGGAGCAACTAATTATGGTTTAGTATGTAAAAGTCTCGATTTCATCTATTTATATGCTGGCAAACAACAACTAAAATTTTTAATCGATACGGGTGCATCTATTTCATTAATCAACGGACAGTCGGTAACACGCGAAACAAAATTATATAACGAGCAAACAAGTATAAAAGGAATCGGTGGAAAAGTACAGGCATATAACTTCGCGTACATAACTTTGAAATTAGAAACGGGTGTACAGTTTCGTTACAAGTTTTATTTGTTCGACAATATTCCATGTGAATCGGATGGAATACTCGGTTTAGACTTCCTGAGAACCTATAACGCTAACATTAATTTACCGACAAACGAACTCAGCTTACAATTAAATGACAAAACACCGCATTATCGCATTGAAATACAAAACTATCAACCTATTTACACGAACTCGGAAAATTATTTGCTTATTCCAAGTCGAAGTGAGTCTATCCACTATATCGACATAAACAAAAATGTTTACAAAGAATGTGTTTTACACCCTAAGCAAATAAATGACAACTTATTCATAGCAGGTTGTGTTTTTCAGCCAAAACGAGGTAAATTTCCAGTAAAAATATTAAACACAAGTCACAATTTAATCAAAATAGCGAAATCAAAATTAATAAGTAACGATGATTTAAAGTATTTAGATAACTATAATATTTGTTTATTTAATAAATCAGAAACGGGACTGGAACGAGTAAAAAATTAATATCGGAACTAAATTTATCTCATTAAAATTCAAGCGATAGAAAAGATTTAGAAATAATTTGTGATAAATATTCAGACATATTTTTCCTTCAAGGAGACAAACTAGGTACAGCAAATGTAGTAGAACAGTCAATAACAATAAAAACAAATACGATGCCAGTGTATACTAGGCCTTATCGTTTGCCTCAATCATCAAAATCGGAAATTAATAAGCAAGTTAAAAAAATGTTACAGGACAACATAATAGAGCCCTCCAACAGTGAGTGGAACAGTCCAATTCTTTTAGTTCCTAAAAAATCAGATGGAGAAAAGAAATGGCGTTTAGTAGTGGATTACCGAAAACTTAACGATTGTATCCAAGACGATAAATTTCCCCTACCAAACATTACCGAAATATTAGACTCTCTTTCAGGAAGTATTTGTTTTAGTCATTTAGATCTTCACCAAGGATTTTATCAAGTTAATTTAAAACCAGAAAGTAGGGATATCACCAGTTTTTCGACAAGTGAAGGACAATATCGTATGAAGCGCCTGCCTATGGGTCTCAAAATATCACCAAATGCGTTTTCAAGAGCCATGTCAATTGCCTTGTCGGGACTAACATTTGAAAAATGTTTCGTTTACGATCTCATTGTATTTGGTAGGACAGTAGATACACATAATAAGAACCTTATGGATGTTTTCGATCGCTTAAGAAAAATGAACCTTAAGCTAAACCCAGCAAAGTGTGAATTTATGAAAACTCAACTACTCTATTTAGGTCACGAAGTTTCAGCTAATGGTGTATTACCAGATCCACAAAAAATTACTGTAGTTAAAAATTACCCAGTACCAAAAAATGCCGAAGAGGTTAGGCGATTCGTTGCATTTTGCAACTATTATAGAAAATTCATTCGATCGTTTGCAGAAATAACAGTACCACTAAATAAATTATGTAGAAAGAACGAAACTTTTGTATGGACAAGTGAGTGTCAAAATAGTTTTGACATTCTCAAAGAAAAGTTAATTAATCCTTCAATTTTGCAATACCCCGATTTTTCTAAAGAAAATGTATTCATACTTCAAACGGACGCATCTAATATGGCAATAGGGTCAGTATTATGTAACAGCGATCTAAGACCAGTAGCTTACGCCAGTAGACCACTAAATAAAGCAGAGTTAAATTATCCTACGATACAAAAAGAACTTTTGGCAGTAGTGTGGAGTATATAATATTTTAGACCTTACTTATATGGAAGAAAATTTACTATTCTAACGGATCATAAGCCACTCATCTATCTATTTGGCATGAAAGATCCATCTACACGACTTTTAAAGTTTAGATTACTATTAGAAGAATACGATTACGATATTAAATACATAAAAGGTACAGAGAATAATTTTGCTGATGCATTGAGTAGGGTAACCATAAGTTAGAACGAATTAAAGTCTTTAAATGAAAAAATTGTAAGTATGGTAATGACAAGGGCACAACGAGCGAGATTAAACTCTGAGTGCAAAACAATACCACAAACGAGAGACAATGATTCTCTTAATATAGCTGACGAACCGAGGTTAGGCCAACCAAGGATAGCAGAGATATTAAGAAAACCTAATGAAGCTGTAGAATTAAAATATATAAAAGGTAAAGATCTAAACAAGAAAAATATCGATTATGAAGACAAATGTTTTGCTTATGTTAAAAATGAATCTACTCTATTTATCAATCTCGATTATATGTCGCATTTCTCGCGAGTCGAATTTGCGGATTTATTGAGTGAAAATTGTAGAAAAACAAATATTAAAGAACTATGCATAGTAAAAGATAAAAATAATGTAGAATTTACTAAAGAATTGATCAATGAAATAAAAAGTAGACCACAGTGGACCGGACCACAAATTAATATTCTAAGAGGAATAAAAAGAGTCCTAGAAAATGACGAAAAGACATACATACTACACGACTATCATTTGCTGCCAACAAGTGGGCATGCAGGCGTACGACGCATGATAAATAATATAAAAGGTAAGTACTTTTGGCCAGGCATGGAGAACGACGTACGACATTACGTTTCTAAGTGTAAAAAATGCCAAACTAGTAAGCATTCGAGAAATATAGTAGAACCGATGGTCGTAACTACAACGGCAACAAGTGCCTTCTAAAAGGTATTTTTAGATTAAGTGGGCCCATTAGATAAGGATTTAGAAGGTAACGTTTATATTTTAAGTTTACAATGTGAGCTCAGTAAGTATATCGAAGCGTATCCATTACAGAGAAAAGATACGGCAAGTGTAGCTAGATCTTTCGTAAACAATTTTATACTTAGGTATGGTTTACCTACAACCATCGCTACCGATCGAGGTACGGAATTTATGTCAGAAACAATGTCAGAGGTTTGTAAATTGCTACAAATCAATAAAATAAATTCGACAGCATATCATCATCAGTCGATAGGTGCTTTAGAAAAAACCCATAAGCATCTTGCAGCATTTTTACGTACTCAGTGTGACGGACATCCAGAAACATGGAGTCAATGGTTAAATTTTTGGTGTTTTTCAAACAACACTACCGTCCACACGGAAACAAAATACACACCGTATGAGTTAGTTTTCGGAAAAACATGCAACTTACCTAGTAATCTTACCAATGACGTAATAGAACCGCTTTACAACCCAGATAACTATGTATCTTATATCTTTAAACGAGCAATTCTTGTATATATTATAAAATCTGAATCTCGGAAACGGCTCCAACGATTTTCATGAAATTTAGTATACAGGAGGTTTCGGGTGGGCACGCCACAATTGCGGCGGTAAGTCCCCTCTTTGAGGAGTGGATAGAGAGGCACCACGGCGTCCTCACCTTCCGCCTGACGCAGGTTCTCACCGGGCATGGGTGCTTCGGTGGGTTCCTGTTCAGGATAAAGCGGGAGGATACGTCCGGGTGTTTCCATTGCGAGGATCGTCTGGAGGACACGGTGGAGCATACGGTGGAGGTGTGCCCTGCCTGGGCGCAAATTTACAAAGGCTATACTATTTTAGTCACGAGTCAGACTCTAATCAGTGAGCTTTTGTTTCTGAATATTACTCGACAATACCTAGTCTATCTCAGTAAAAAAATTGACTCAAATAGACTAGCTTTTTGTTTTGATATTTTCAAAGAAAATGCACGGACAAAATCTAGTACCATTTCAGTCACGCGTGGACGAAATCCCATCCATGGTTAATATCCCGACTCAGAGTACCCCGACTCGGATAGGTTAGGTTAGAAGGCTAAGGCGGGAGCGAAGCGGAGCGGAGCTCCCGCCTTAGCCTTCGTGGTTATTTTTTTTTAAACCACCCAGGAATAGGAGCCCCGCGAAGCGGGGCTCCGTCAACCTATCTTAGCGCAGGTGGCAATCAGTTACATACATATTAATTTTGAATACATATTAATCAAATAGATAAGCTTCAATTATAGGTTGATAGTTACATGGCAACTGTTATCATTTTAATTGCTCGTTTCTATTATGTATTTGAAAAACAAAAATAAAACGAATTAACAAACGAGAAGTACTTTTATTAGGTAAAGAACACTACCCACTTGTTGCGAGTATAAATTTAAAAATATCTCGCCAAAAGCTTAGCTATTCGAGTGATATGTATTATATAGAACTAGATTTTGTCCGTGCATTTTCTTTGAAAATATTAAAACAAAAAGCTAGTCTATTTGAGTCAACTTTTTTACTGAGATAGACTAGGTATTGTTGAGTAATATGCATAAACAAAAGCTCATTGATTAGAGTTTGGCTCGTGACTAAAATAGTATAGCCTTTGTAAATACGCTGCCTGGGCGGAGCACCGCCGTGTCCTCGTGGAGGCGATCGGCGGCGGCGACCGGCCCTGGTGCGAGCCATGGTACGGAGCGAGAGGGAATGGGAAGCCGTCACCTCCTTCTGCGAAGCAGTAATGCTCGCGAAGGAGGAGGCGGGGCGCGTGAGGGAGTGGTAGTCTCTGCGCCCTCACGCCCCTAGCCGCCGTAGGAGGAGACGCCCCGGGCGTCGGGAGTCGATTGCGGACTCCCGGCCACCGTAGGCGCGAGCTTGCGGGTGGCGAGCAATGGGTAGCTCGCCGCCCGGTAAGGACCAGGCTCGGGTCGACGGCGCGCAGTGTTCCACGCGCGCCTCAAAGAGATGTCAGCAGCAGTGTAGGGGTCTACTAGGACCGATGCCTGCCGGGGTCGCGTGATTGTTCGGAAGAGATACCGTGACCCTGGCACATGGGCAACTGATGGAACACGGGTGGGTTTTAGTCAGTAAAAGTCTGACACGCCCTGGGAGCTCCACCCAGAGCGGGAGAAGTCATTTGATGATTTCCCATCCTGAAAAAAAAAAAAAAAAATGGGGTTTCGGGGGCGATAAATCGATCTAGCTAAGATTCATTTTTATAAAATGTCGTTTTATTCGTGTTTTCAATGACCAACTTTATCGATAATAATCAACTTGAACATAAACTTATTATTTTAAACACAATTTACCAAAAAATACCGAGCAAAGCTCGGTCATCCAGATATTTAGAACTTAAATATAGGTTACAGTTAGCTCATAAGGAAGTTAGGAATAATTTAATTTTAAGTAAAACTCAAAGGAAATTAGTATATGATAGAAAATGTAACCCTATTTCGTATAAACCAGGTGATTTGATACTTATAAAAAATGAAACAGGTACAAAATTAGGCAAGTTATATAATGGACCTTATACAGTGTTAAGCGATAACGAACCTAATGTCGTTATAAAGAAAGGCGATAAATTAGAGACAGTTCACAAAAATAGAACAAAGAGATATGTAACTTAAGTATCTATATTTAATCGGTTTGTTTACATTTAAGTGATATCATGTTATGTCAGTGACACACTAAACTTAATGTTATATTTACATTGTTTAGATTTATATTAGGTAATCTTTCTTACATTTTCGCGATTGTTTATGTTGTTGTATTTAGAATAAGACTATTATAAAAACCTATCTATTAAGCTAATGTTTGTTTTGTATTTCATAACGATCAAAACAATTTGCTCTAGGCAAACAATGTAAAAAAAAAACTATTAATATGTTTTTTTTTTTTGTAACAACCCCTATGATGTGGTATGTAATATGATGTGCAAGCTTGCAGTAATAGCTTGCAAGCAGTTTACATAGAATAGAAAATAAGTATTATGTTAAAGCAGTCAATAAACGGATCGCACGACATACGGACGTTTACTTGTAAACTCACGTAACCCTCAGCCCAATCCTACAAATATATAAATATATCAATATATATATATATATATATACAGATTAAACTGAGACAGGAGATGAGATTACTCTACACTATTTGTTTCGAAAATAACTCTGCAATTTCCGCTTAAATGCATACCGACTGGTGGCCGTTCTGGATGTCGATTCTGTAAAAATCTCACCGTGAAAAGGTGCGTGGAGTGAGCTGTCAGTGTCATCCCAGTGCTGCTAGGGATTGACCAAACATAACATTTACAATCATAATCGAGATTTTGATAATATTTTTTATGCTTATTCTAATGATCATTTTATGCGTATTTCAAAGCTAGTAAACTATCTTGACATTACTACTGTTTCGGGAAGTTTTTCAAATGAAATAGCAAAACCGAAATTCAGACATTGTTGTTTTTTTCTATTTTTTCCTCGACTAGCCCTTTATGCCTGACGCACAAGTGCGACACGCACGAACAATTAATGAATATAGTAAGACATATGTACATATGGTATAGGGTATGATAGCTACAACAGAAAATGCGAATCGACATTGTCAGTTATTATGAACCCACTGTAAACTGATTAAAATTAAATACGTAAATGCAATCACATGGCCTAATCACGATGTGTCTTGGAGAAGCGATTGTAGATCGACTCGAGTAAAGATTGTGCAACGTTCTTACTAACCCAAATCTATTAAAAAAAGATGAAAGAACCTGGCCGTGCCTGACTGACGGAGCACAGAATTCAATCTCACACATACTATGTGGGAACCCACATCTAGGCGCTCTCATATTTACATTGACATTTGTTTACTAGGTAGGTATTTATTTAACTTATAACGTGTCACATAAGCGCACTAAGAACATTAGGAAAATGCAAAACCAGCGTCCAAAAATGTGCCGAGTAACATTTTATTGTAGATAAAAATATACCTACTTACTTACTTATGTCGTTATTATCAATAAAAAGAATATTCATCAAATGGTCACAATCTTGAAAATATTATGTTAAAATTCAACAGTTCAAAACGGTCACCCGCGTCACGCGTGCTCGCGAGGTGAAGTGATGTTACCATGACAACGGCATTGCGAGGATCGCGTGATCACGCCGCGCATGCGCGCTAGACGCTGTCATCAATAGGAATCAACTTTTTTTTTTTTTGTTCGCTTTGTGCAGACACCATTTCGTATTCGGTTTAGAGAATAATTAGTAGGTACGCAGGGATTTATTTCAGTGCTTGTAGATATGTACCTACCTAAATACAACAGTTTTCATACAAGCATAATGTCAGTTTAGTACCTACACTTTGATGTCAACAATTAATCCGCTTTTTTTAAACTATGTACATACCTACTTACTGCTCATTTAACCTTTATCGCGTGGTGACACCAGCACGCTAAGAATATGCAATACCATGACGTACCGTACAGCTACCTACTACAAAGAATCTTCTCGTAGTCTGAGCATTGATTGGTAAGGTAACGATGATGAGAGATAAAATATGATGTGCATGTGCACTTAAACACTCATCATCATCAGCCATCATTCTCATCAAACTCATTGTCTATAATAATAGAATATTCATCAAATCGTCATCTTGATACCTACTAGGTATATCAAAATTCAACGCTTCAAATGACTATCGCGTAGCGCGTCTCTGCGCGTGTTCACTTCACCGAGAATACATGCGATGATGCGACGAGAATCGCGTGGAGTGCTCACGTCGCGCAAGCTCACTATGCCACTAGTTCATCAATGTCATACATATTTTTTTCTTTTATTTTTTTTTTTTTGATGACCATGTGCCTGAACATATTTAGAGTTCAGACAAAATGATTAGATACCTACTCATTTATTTCAATGTTTGAAGCTAACCTATTTGGTTGCAAACAATAAAAAAGAATATTAATCGAATCGTCATCATCTTGATAATAATGTCAAAATTCAATAAGTAGTTCAAAACGGTCACCCGCGTGCTCGTGAGGTGAAGTGATGTTACCATGACAACGGAATTGCGAGCATCGCGTGATCAAGCCGCGCATGCGCGCTAGACGCTGTCATCAATAGGTATCAACTTTTTTTTTATCACCTTGTGCAGAAGCCATTACGTAATCGAATTGAGAATAATTAGTGCGCAAGTATTCGAAACATTCATATAAATGCATGTACACCTACTTTATAATCGTATTATTAACTAGCTTCTGCCCGCGTCAAATTTTTGCTCCCCTGACCCTTCCCGTCGCATCAATTTGCCTGCTAGTTTTCGTTCATTTTTCGTTGCTGCTCGCTTCTTTTGAGTTATAGTGAGTCAACCTTAAAAGATAGACATATGCCCTCGCGGACTTTTTTTTAGAACTTTTAAAAAGGAACAATTCCGTCGCACATGATTTTTGCGTTACTTTAACCGTTTACGCAGCGTACGCAATGGAAACTCTCAAAACGAATAAATTTTCCCCGTTTTTGCAACATTTTTAATTACTGCTCCGCTCCTTTTAGTTGTAGCGTGATTTTATATAACTTATAGCCTCCCTCGATAAATAGGCTACCCAACACAAAAATAATTTTTCAATTCGGACCAGATGTTCCTGAGATTAGCACGTTCAATCAAACAAATTCTTCAGCTTTATAATATTATAAGTATATAAGTATAGATAAAAGAATATTCATCAAATCATCATCATCTTGATACCTACCTACTAGGTATATCAAAAATCAACATTCCAAATGAAACTCGCGTAGCGCGCCCGCGTGAGTTCACTCCACCTTGACAAAACGTGACAAGAATCGCGTGAAGTGTTCACGTCGAGCAAGCATTCGGTGTGGTTGCTATGGCAACAACACCGTGTGAGTAACGGTTTCGGGTGAAGTGAGGTGACCCAAGACAGTTTTTTTTTTAATTTCAGCCTTTCAAGTCATTGCTAAAGGCAATGACGTATTCGCAGTTAGCCAATGAAGTATATGTTAATGTCAATTCCAACCATTGTTGAACATTTCAAAATTATAAATTATGTTTTCAACAAAATATGAATATTAGGTACCTACTTACTTGAGAGGTGTGAGATCGAGCAATCGGTGAATCGAGCAGCTTGTAGCTAAATATAAACAGCCGCACAGTCCGACCGATCCGGCTAAGCTACGCTTGCCTCGGTCGGTCCGTCTATGGGGACCATCTTTACATACCAAGATCACGAAGGTCGAAACTCTGACAACCAGTCTTACCGAGGGGGTAACATATTACCAAATAACTGGGTTGTCGGATCGGATTGGCAGTCATTGCATGTGAAATACCCGTGCATTCAGCTGCAACCGGTTAAAACTGGAAGCCGACCCCAACACAGTTGGACAAGGGCAGGCAGATGATGAGGTGAGATCGAGCAACTTCATTAAATTGTGCAAAGCAAGTATTCAGTGACTGGTGATGTGTTCGTTAACATTATTTACATAATATATGTAAATAGCATACCTAAAGGTTTTTTTTTAAACAGCTATCATCAAGATTCTGGATAAACAATAGTTCAAGATACAAACCTTATAACAACAATACACAAAATATTTAGGAACATCAATAATCTAGTTATGGGTGCTGTTGAGACACAAATTGCTTATCTCCCTTGCTAACAAGATTTCAACATTATTCATGTATTGATTTTCGTTTATTTTTGTACTATAAGGTACACCTCTGCCCAACCCTTCGAGGAAACAAGGCGTGATGTTATGGTTTTTTTTTTCATAATATGTGTAAATAAACATTGTATGTAAGTACAATTATTATTTTAAGCCAATAGAACTATGTATGGTTTGGTTGCTATAGCCTAATTAAATCTGTATAATGTATACCGTTTTACACAATGCGTCTAAGTTTCTCATTCAAATTGCAGATGTGCTGCAAGAAATTTCTTATGTTTCAAGCAGATCCTTTGTGCTTTCCTATCTTTGTGTGTTTCATTTTATTGTGTGTGTTCTTAAATAAATAAGATTTGTAACACATCAAACAAATTTGCTAATACATTTTTCTACTGAGCTTGCTGTTTCCCGAGCTTTAACTTCTTGATTCTACGAACGGAGGGTCGTTGGATGTGTGAGGACTGCACGTCGCCATCACGACTAGCTGAAAATAATGGTAAGCGTTTATTACTAAGCATTTTTTAAACTCATTCCTACACATACAAATCTTTTTTTTTTGTGTATTTCAATTACATTTTATGTGGTTCAATGTCACGAGCATGAAATTGAAATTATCAACAGAATCCTGCAGCCAATTTAATACTTTCAAAAACTGTAGCAGTATGACTTATTTATAATACATTTAACAATCAGTGTCCAATTCCAGCCCAAATAAATCAAAGCGGTCAATATTATTCCTACATTTTGAGTACAATGAGTTGCAACATTTCTTAACTCCATGTATCCTTGTCCCAATTTTTTGGCTCTATTATGTTTATCAAATATGGTCTGAAATTATGAACACTAACCTCAGACTGCCAAGATCAACATACAGCTAGGAATGATGTAATCAAGTAGATGCGGTGTTCTTTTACTGTCTTCAGTTCCTTTATCCTCAGCAACTGCATGGTCGAATAGGCTCATCTACCGAGATGTAAAGTATTCAGATTTTTATAATTGCATTTTTTTTATCCATATCTTCTCCCACAGCTGGGCAAAGGTCTCTCCGATACTTTTCCAGTTTTTCTTATGTTATGCCATCTTTGGACAGTATGTATGATCTTGATGTTACTATAGCTTCTTGCTAAAACCGTTGTTATGGTGAACCTGATGTTCAGAGGGTAGTACCAATAGTTAAAAAAATATAGTATTTTTGTCCAGAGTAGGCCAACTTCATTCCCACCAGTATGTTGAGCTGGAACAAATGACAGTTGAATTAAACTTGCTATAAACAGGTAAGATAATTGAAAAACAAATGAGTCTAAGTTGGAATTTCAGAAAATATATCAGAATTTGATCGCGACGATAGTTCGTGATGGATGTGATTAAAACTAGTAGTGGACTGTATAACATGTAATATGATGGAATACGAATTTACAATGATTAAGCAACGGTCGGTTAAAATAAGAACAAAGAAGTATTAAGTATTAAGATGCGCAAGCGCAGCCGTGCGTGGAGGCGAGCAACAGCTGACTGGTGTGGCGGGGGGGCCCGCGCTCGGCCGTCGGCAGGTCGGCGACCCGTTGTCCCCGCACCTCTCGTTCACTGCCGCTGGGCGCGCGGCGATGTTGAGAGATATGACTCAACATACTCCCCCCGTTGAAGACTCTTCAACAGTCGTGACCGGCAGCGGGCAGATGGTGTTGAAGGCGCGCCGGATGACACCCCTTCTCGTGAGAATGTCGGCGACCCTCGCGACGCCATCCCTGCCTGGGATAACACGTTTGATGCATCCTAGAAGCCATAGAAGGGGAGGTAAGTTTTTGTCCTTTATGACGACCATGGTTCCTTCCTTGAGCTCGCCAGAGGACCGGCACCATTTTGTTCTCTCCTGTAGCCACACAACGTATTCATGTGAGAAACGAGCCCAGAAATGTTGCTTCAAATATTCAATGCGGCGAAATCGTTTAAAGCTGTTGACGTTGACGTTCTGGATCTGTGGATGAGGCAGCATGATTAGAGAACGGCCAATAAGGAAGTGAGCTGGGGTTAAAGGAGCGAGGTCGGAAGGATCATTGGACAGTGGAGTTAAGGGCCTTGAATTTAATGTAGCTTCAACTTGAATTAAGCAGGTAGCCATTTCCTCGAAGTTTAGGTTTGTTAAACCCAAAATGCGTCGTAAATGATGTTTGGTGGATTTAACTGCAGACTCCCATAAGCCACCAAAGTGTGGAGTGTACGCAGGTATGAAAGAAAAGTTTATGCCAGGGTCGATATTGTTTAGGTTTAAGTTTTGCGAAAGAAGCTTGGCCAACTCATTGAAAGCACCGACAAAGGTTGTGCCGTTGTCAGAGAAGATGTTACGGGGTTTTCCCCTTCGAGCAATAAAACGGTCTAGTGCAGCTAAGAAAGCTTCCTTTGTAAGATCTGATACAAGCTCGAGGTGGATGGCTCTCGTAGCTAAACACACAAACACACAAATAAAACATTTGATGAGTCGGCATCCTCTACCTTTCCGGTCAGCTATCATGATGGGACCGGCGTAGTCTACCCCTGTGTCTAGAAATGGGAATTCTAAATGAAGGCGCTGCTCTGGGAGATTACCCATAATAGGTTGAACAGTGTTGGCCTTGACCCTGCAACACTTTACACATTGATGTGCGATCTTTTTAGCCAGGTTCCTACCTCCAATGGGATAGTAGTGATGACGAACAGTGGCCAATAAAAGCTGTGGGCCAGCATGCAAGAGGCGTAAATGAAACATGTTGAACAAGAGAATGCAAATTGTTTGAGAACTAGCTAATAGAATTGGATGCTTAATGTTATAATCGTAAAATGAGTTATTTAATCTTCCTCCAACACGAATAAGATTATTAAGAGTATCAAAAAAAGGTGACAAAGATAAAAGTTTATTCTTTGCTGGTAGTTGTTTACCTGATTTAAGTAAGTGATACTCTTCCGGGAATGATTCTATTTGACTGAGTCTTAATAATAAGTTTAAAGAATTGGTAAGTTCAGTGGAAGTTAGTGAACCACACTCAACTGATTTCTTACTGCATTTATTAATGAATCGCATGACATATGCCGTCACACGCTGTAATGTGTTAAAGTTTGAATATTTTGAAAATAACGCTGTAATAGGATTTTCTATATTCTGATTAGCAACATGACAATACGCGACTGTTTCTGGTAACCCAGAATGGTTATGATTTGCTTCAGGGAACTGAGGCCATGAAGACCTGTCTTTGCTAAGGAATTGTGGTCCTGACCACCACAATGAAGACGATAACAGCCTGTCAGTTCTAAGTCCACGCGAAGCGAGGTCTGCGGGGTTTTCAGCTGACGGAACGTAGTGCCAAGCTTCTCCTACAGTTTCATGAATTTCAGACACTCGATGACGTACGAATGTCTTTAATTGATTTGGTGAAGTAGCTAACCATCCCAAGACGATGGTGGAATCACACCAGCAATGTACTTCATCAAAATGTAAAGTAAGTGACTGACGAACCTTTGAGTACAACCGTGAACCCAACAACGCACCACACAGCTCAAGCCGCGGTATGGTCGTGGGTTTGATTGGAGCTACCTTACTTTTAGCGGTTAGGAGATGTACAGTAACCTCGCCGTCTCTCGATACACTGCGAACATAAACACACGCCCCATAAGCCTTTTCGGATGCGTCAGTGAATATATGCAATTGTAGACAGGACGCAGATTCGCACAACACCCACCGAGGTATCTTGAACTCGTTTAATAGGTGCAGGCTATTTTGAAAGTCATTCCAAGCATACTGAATATGCGTGGGAACAAGCTCATCCCAAGAACATTTGGCCAGCCACAGATGCTGCATGATAATTTTGGCTTCCACTATGCATGGAACGACCAAGCCAACGGGATCAAAGATCTGCGCTATGGTTGATAGGATATGACGTTTGGTAGCCTTTTCAGTGGAATTTAAGTTTATAGAAAAGGAAAATGTGTCACTTAAGCTCCTCCATAGAAGCCCCAGGGTCTTCGTCTGCTCGTTGTCGCTCAGGTCCACAACATCAGAAACGTCGTGTTCACCGCTAAGCGCCTGCAGCACCTGACTGGAGTTGGACCGCCATTTCCGAAGATTGTATTTTGCTGACCGAAGGACATTGTCAACACTGCGGCCTTTTTCTAAAGTTTCTGAAACAGATGATCCACCGGACAAGTAGTCATCCACGTAGAAATCATGTGCTATCGAAAACTTAGTTGAAGTATCAGAGCACTCTTCAGCTAGTTGAAGTAAACACCTGGTAGCTAAATATGGTGCTGAGGCTGTGCCATACGTTACCGTATTAAGTGTGTATTCCTTTAGTGGATGAGTTGGTTCTGCCCTCCACAGGATTTTTTGTAAAGGACGATTACTGTCATGTACAAGTGTTTGTCGGTACATTTTTTCAATATCCGCACTTATAACAATTCTATGTTGACGGAATCGAAGCAATATTGACAGTAAATCATCTTGTATAGGGGGACCAACCATCTGTATTTCGTTAAAAGACTTACCTGATGCAGTTCTGGCGGAAGCGTCAAAAACTACCCTTAGCTTGGTGGTAGTTCTCGACTCCTTCAGAACACCATGATGCGGTAAATAGTTTGAACATGTTGAGTCGAGTGGGCGTCTAGTTGATTCAGACATGTGTCCCAGCTCTATGTACTCGTTAATGAAGTCAACGTATAGGCCTTTAAGGCGAAGATCTCTACCCAAACGACGTTCAAGAGATAGAAATCGCTGCTTAGCCATTATGAATGAATCACCCAATACGTCCAGTGACTCTTTAAGAGGAATACTTACCACAAATCGCCCATCAGAACTACGATATGTGGTATCTTTAAAATGTTGTTCACAGGATCTCTCTTCACCAGAGTGTTTATATATAGATGACACAGCATCTAGTTCCCAAAACCGATCTAAATCTACTTGTTGGTTATTAGTATGCATACAAACGTGTGAAGCGGAATCCGATTGTTGATATGCACCCGATATGAGCCATCCTAATTTTGACTCAAGTAAAGTGGGCTTATGGGTACCTAATGCGATACGGCCAGTGCCTATGATACCCCAAAAGACTTCCGCACCAACAAGGACGTCGATCGAAGACGGAACGTAATAAGTGGGGTCAGCAAGATGGACGTTCGTAGGTATACGTATGTTACTAGTATCAACATAAGTATGAGGGACTGATGCTGATACTTTCGGCAATACAAGGCAGTCAATGTTCAGTACGTACCCACTATCATCAATTGATTTTAATGACACTGAGCATCCCTGAGTACAACTAGAAGTTTGAAAATTAATACCTGTTACCTTGGACTTGGTAATGTAGGTAGGGACATGTAGCTTACGAACAAAATCCTCCGAAATGAAATTTGTTGTGCTGCCACTGTCCAGCAAGACCCGTGCTGTATGGTGGTTACCGTCAGCGTCGGTCACCCTCACGAGCGCTGTGGAAAGTAAAATTACTCGAGATGTAAACGATTGACTAGCTGATAATGCAGTGTTGTGTGCACTAGGAAGAATATTATCATTATCGATGTGTAAGAGAGTGTTGTGTTTTTGACGACAATATTTACAATGACCTAATTTACATTTGGAAACATCATGACCTGGCCGAAGACAATTCATGCATACATTTGAACCTTGAGCCTTTTTAATACGAGCCTGAACTGAGAGACTTTTGAACTGTTCGCAAGCAAAGATAAAATGATCCTGACGACACATGGGACATGACAGAGGTTTCGATACCTTCTCAGGTAGCACAACACTGCCCTTGGATTTGGTTGCAGGTGTGGTGGATTCGCTTTTAGTTGTTGCTATAGGCTTAGATTCTTCAATTGTCTCCAGTAAGTCAGCCCTGCTACTGATGAACTGAGTGAATGAAGATAATGTAGGTGGTTCGAGAAAAGTGTTTCTGTGCTCTTCCCACTGACGATTCGTTACGTGGTCGAGCTTACTGGTCATAATGTAAATGATAAGCACATCAACAAATGCGTTTTGGACTGGTTGGCCAAGGGTTGCCAACGCTCTAAGATTTTTATTTGTAGTGTCAATTATGTAACGAAGTGACTTACTTGACTCTCTATCAATAGGCTGGACGTTAAAAAGTGCTTGCACATGATTGTTGACAAGCAATCTTTTGTTGTCATACCTCTCACAGAGTAACTTCCAGGCAGCGTTGTAGTTTTCTGATTTGAAGTCAAGGTTATCAATAACAAGAGACGCACTCCCTTTTAAGGAAGCACGCAGATAGTGTAATTTATTAATGTTGTCTAAGTTTGTGTTGTTATGTACTATAGAAATGAAGGTATCTCTAAATTCCAGCCAATCATGATAGCTACCTGAAAACTTGGGTAAATCAATTTTAGGTAAACGAATTGAATTGTGTTTGTGTGTACTAGTAATACCAGAATCCACCTCGGTTGCGGAGTTCCCCTCAAGAAGCCTTCTTGAGCTGCTGATCAGCTGGCGTGCAGAAGCCACCAAGCCGTAGTACAGCTTTTCAAATTCTTCGCGTTCCGCAAATTGCTCGCTGGGGTCATCCACCAACGCCTCCAATTCATCCTGTAATGCATCATATTTCTCATATAAGCTTTCAAATATGTTAAGTCTATATTCGACTTCAATGACTTGCACCTCACTCAACTTTTCGCAAGACCTAGAAATATTTAAATACGAAGTAAACTGCGTAAGCTTAGCCTTTATTGAAGCTCGCTTCTTAATAAAGCTTTTCATGTCAGCCATGACAGTGAAAATTTTGCAGGTACAGTAAAGAAGAGAAAAGAAAACGAGAAAAAAAAAAGTTAAGTAAAGGTTACTGACACTAAATAATTAGCAATCAGTTGTAAAGTACGCACAAGAACTATAAGCAGTAAGAAATGAGATGGCTATTATGAAAGCGCTAGGCGTTTCCGATCAAATCTGCTGAGTAATGCTAAGCGAATGACGAAATATTTTCTTTACACAAAAAAACAAAATAAATTCAATTCAATTCAATGGATTAATGCAAAATATATCGATTAAAAGCTATGATGAATATGATTTAGAATAAAAACACCAAAAATAATGAAATTGTGCACGGCACCTATAATGAAATACTAAAATCACTTTTGCAAATGGCTTATTTAAAACTTGGTGTTTTATAAAGTAAGTAATGGAAACTACTTAGACAAGTTGATAGGCTGAAGATTATGGACTGATGGAATTTAATTGAAAGGTCACTATTAAATAAGTTTAAAATAGGCAAAATGATTAGGCAAAATGATGGAACAAAGGAAATTGGAACGTTCTCACGGTTTTATGCTGTCAACCTCTGATGATGAGCTGACGACTGTGGCTCCAATGAGTAGATCCTGGGATCTTGAAAAGTCTTCCCGTCCTGAAGTCTCGTCGATCCTTTCTTGCGACGCCCGTTGGTTTGAACTCGATGAAGACGGCTGTAGCCGTATCGACGTTCACGATGACCAAATGCAGACGATGACACACGAAGAAATGAAGACCTCTTGTGAAACTTGAACCAGAAGATGAAGTTCTTTGTTCTCCAACCGACGAACCGTTGAATTTTGAAATTTCGAAAAATCTCGTTTTCTTTGTTTGGTTCAAACTTTAACGGTAGAAGGACCAATGATCGCGACGATAGTTCGTGATGGATGTGATTAAAACTAGTAGTGGACTGTATAACATGTAATATGATGGAATACGAATTTACAATGATTAAGCAACGGTCGGTTAAAATAAGAACAAAGAAGTATTAAGTATTAAGATGCGCAAGCGCAGCCGTGCGTGGAGGCGAGCAACAGCTGACTGGTGTGGCGGGGGGGCCCGCGCTCGGCCGTCGGCAGGTCGGCGACCCGTTGTCCCCGCACCTCTCGTTCACTGCCGCTGGGCGCGCGGCGATGTTGAGAGATATGACTCAACAGAATTATTGAAATCATGATGATGACATTAAATACAGGTTTCAATAAGTACCTAAATAAAATCAAATATTGCTGGATTTTTTCTAATTATTATGACAGTTTAATGCTAGTAAATGACAACATATTATCATGTATATTTTATGTGAACAGTAAATTGCAGACATAATAATAAACATATTACTAATATCACAAATACTTAGGTAATACAGGCTGAAACTTCACATCAAAGCGTATATTTTGCATGTGGATCACAAAAACTTACATATCTGAATATGTAAATCAAAATTGGCCGCAACCTATTTCTTTTTTCTGTCAACTCAGGCCCAATTTTCTAATTCAAAGGCACGGCATTCAGGTATCTAAAACACAAGTTTGTATTTTAATATTCACATTAATATTTTAAGCTTCAAGATAGTTAATTGAAATATCAGTCATACCAGGCAGGCAGGCATATAAGTATGGTTTTTGTTTCATTTTCCATCAATACGATCACATTTCTGAGAGTCATCTGAAAAAAACAATGTATACATTAGTACCTACTATTTAAACTTTATTGACAGGCTTGTATAAATAAATAGCGAAGTTGGTCGGCCTGCTCAGGTAAACACAAAGTTGGCAAGGAAAACTTGAGTGTCTTGTATTGAAATTTACTAGTTTCACACCATTCGTTAATGATAACGTACAAACCTTCGTAAACTTTTCGTGATTATTCCTGTGGTAACTTCGTCGGCCTAAAACCACGAGGGGTAAGATCACTTTGAGCCAATGCTAATCATTGATATATCTTTTACAAAGTGTTTCTGCCACACACATAGTTTGTGCTACCCTTGTTGATCTTGTTGTATATATTGCACTACCGATGTAAATGAATACACTATAAATACACCGAGAACTTTATTCGGTCAGCATGAGCAAACAAACTCGAAACTACTAAACAAAACTAGATTATGGAAAAACCCCTGTTTATTATTTTACTCTTTGGGAAAGACTATCTATGAAAGACAAGTAAAATACCGCCAAAATTTGACACTTGACAGTAACATTCTAAATTATCTATGGTTTCACTAAACAGAGAGACCACAGGGTTTAATTTTTTGTGATACTATTTCCAGACAATGTAGCGTACATATTTTTTTTTAAGTTTTACTAAAAGGACATTAAATACAGACTGACGAATATTTTTTGATCAAACTCAATAATATCTAACTCCAAGATAACACATTTTTTTTTTGTTGAGGAATATGCCATAGACATCGATTTCCAAAATAGATGATCAAGAATTTAGTAAGTTTTTAATGATGATTTGAAATACATTAACATGTGTAAAATTTTTACTAACAAAGCGAACTAAATTCAAACTAAACTAATAAAATTAAATTAAATTTATAAGTTTTTGTGATCCACATGCAAAATATACGCTTTGATGTGAAATTGCAGACATCAGCTTGTATTATTTAAATATTTGTGATATTAGTAATATGTTTATTATTACGTCTGCAATTTACTGTTCACATAAAATATAAATGACAATGTTGTCATTTACTAGCATTAAACTGTCATAATAATTATAATAAATCTAGCAATATTTGCTTTTATTTATTTAAGGAAACCTTATATTAACTAATATCTTCATCGTGATTTCAATAATTCTGATATATTTTCTGAAATTCCAACTTAGACTCATTTGTTTTTCAATTATCTTACCTTTTTATAGCAAGTTTAATTCAACTGTCATTTGTTCCAGCTCAACATACCTAATGGTGGGAATGAAGTTGGCCTACTCTGGAGAAAAATACTATATTTTTTTAACTATTGTTACTACCCTCTGAACATTAGGTTCACCATAACGACGGTTTTAGCAAGAAGCTATAGTAACATCAAGGTCATACATACTGTCCAAAGACGGCATAACATAAGAAAAACTGGAAAAGTATAATATTTATTAGCAAAGAATATTTGACACAAGTTTGCATACACATATTTGTTAAATACAAAAAATTGAGCCCTGTCTCCTAAACTAGGAAGATCCTGTATCTTAGGAGGCATTGTCTTCGCTATATAATTGAGGTCGATCGGTTTATGAGCATTACAGGCTGATACGGTACTTATACACAGAAATAATGTTGCAGTCAAAACTCTTAACCAGTCAAAAGTATTATTGACTAGCAAAATCAGTCAAAAGTACTTTTGACCGTATGCTTTAGTCAAAAAATACTTTTGTAAAGTATGGTAGTATGGAGGAGACCTTTGCCCAGCTGTGGGAGAATGCACGGATAAAAAAAATGCATATTAATTATAAAAATCTGAATACTTTACATCTCGGTAGATGAGCCTATTGGACCATGCAGTTGCTGAGGATAAAGGAACTGAAGACAATAAAAGAACACCGCATCTACTTGATTACATCATTCCTAGCTGTATGTTGATCTTGGCAGTCTGAAGTTAGTGTTGATAATTTCAGACTATTTTTGATAAACATAATAGAGCCAAAAAATTGGGACAAGGATAAGCATGGAGTTAAGAAATGTTGCATCTCATTGTACTCAAAATGTAGGAATAATGTTTACCGATTTGATTTATTTGGACTGGAATTAGACACTGATTGTTAAATGTATTATAAATAAGTCATACTGCTACAGTTTTGAAAGTATTAAATTGGCTGCAGGATTCTGATGATAATTTCAATTACATGTTCATGACACTGAACCATATAAAATGTAAATGAAATAGACAAAAAAAATATGGATGAGTTTAGGAATGAGTTAAAACAAATGCTTAGTAATAAACGCTTACCATTATTTTTAGCTAGTCACGATGGCGGCGCGGCGTGCAGTCCACACACATCCAACGACCCTCCGTTCGTAGCATCAAGAAGTTGAAGCTCGGGAAACAGCAAGCTCAGTAGAAAAAATGTATTAGCAAATTTGTTTGATGTGTTACAAATCTTATTTATTTATGAACAAACTTAACACTTAATAAAATAAAATATACAAAGATAGGAAAGCACAAAGGATC
The DNA here is from genome assembly GCA_932294355.1 of Aporophyla lueneburgensis. Lineage (NCBI taxonomy): Eukaryota > Metazoa > Arthropoda > Insecta > Lepidoptera > Noctuidae > Aporophyla > Aporophyla lueneburgensis. Next base: position 31,262,660 of record OW028744.1, on the reverse strand, counting down.
TGCTTAAAACATAAGAAATTTCTTGCAGCACATCTGCATTTGGGATGAGAAACATAGACGCTTTGTGTAAAACGCTATACATTAAACAGATTTAATTAGGCTATAGCAACCAAAACATACATAGTTCTATCGGCTTAAAATAATAATTGTATTTACATACAATGTTTATTTACACATTTATGAAATAAAATAAAAAAACAAACATATCATCACGCCTTGTTTCCTCGAAGGGTTGGGCAGAGGTGTACCTTATAGTACAAAAATAAACGAAAATCAATACATGAATAATGTTGAAATCTTGTTAGCAAGGGAGATAAGCAATTTGTGTCTCAACAGCACCCATAACTAGATTATTGATGTTCCTAAATATTTTGTGTATTGTTGTTATAAGGTTTGTATCATGAACTATTGTTTATCCAGAATCTAGATGATAGCTGTTTAAAAAAACCTTTAGGTACTTATGCTATTTACATATATTATGTAAATAATATTAACGAACACATCACCAATCACTGAATACTTGCTTTGCACAATTTAATGAAGTTGCTCGATCTCACCTCATCTGCCTGCCTTTGTCCAACTGTGTTGGGGTCGGCTTCCAGTCTTAACTGGTTGCAGCTGAATGCACGGGTATTTCACATGCAATGACTGCCAATCCGACTCCGACAACCCAGTTATTTGGTAATATGTTACCCCCCTTGGTAAGACTGGTTGTCAGAGTTTCGACCTTCGTGATCTTGGTATGTAAAGATGGTCCCCATAGACGGACCGACCGAGGCAAGCGTAGCTTAGCCGGATCGATCGGACTGTGCGGCTGTTTTTATTTAGCTATAAGCCTCTCTCGATTCAGCGAATGCTCGATCTCACACCTCTCAAGTAAGTAGGTACCTAATATTCATATTTTGTTGAAAACATAATTTATAATTTTGAAATGTTCAACAATGGTTGGAATTGACATTAAGTAAAAATATACTTCATTGGCTAACTGCAAATACATCATTGCCTTTAGCAATGACTTGAAAGGCTGAAATTAAAAAAAAACTGTCTTGACAATGACAGCGTCGGTCACCTCACTTCACCCGAAACCGTTACTCACACGGTGTTGTTGCCATAGCAAACACACCATATGAGTACTGCTTGCTCGACGTGAACACTTCACGCGATTCTCGTCACATTTAGTCAAGGTGGAGTGAACTCACGCGGGCGCGCTACGCGATTTTCATTTGAAATGTTGATTTTTGACATACCTAGTAGGTAGGTAGGTATCAAGATGATCATGATTTGATGAATTTCTTTTATTAATAATACGATTATTAAGTAGGTATACATGCATTTATATGAATGTTTCGAATACTTGCGCACTAATTATTCTCAATCCGATTACGAAATGGCTTCTGCACAAGGTGATAAAAAAAAGTTGATACTTATCTATGACAGCGTCTAGCGCGCATGCGCGGCTTGATCACGCGATGCTCGCAATTTCGTTGTCATGGTAACATCACCTCACGAGCACGCGTGTGACCGTTTTGAACTATTGAATTTTGACATTATTATCAAGATGATGATCAAAATGGTCATCAAAACAAAAATAAAAGAAAAAAAAACATGTATGACTGATGAACTAGTGGCCTAGTGCGCTTGCGCGGCGTGAGCACTCCACGTGATTCTCGTCGCATCATCGCATGTATTCTCGGTGAAGTGAACACGCGCAGAGACGCGCTACGCGATAGTCATTTGAAGCGTTGAATTTTGATATACCTAGTAGGTATCAAGATGATGATTTGATGAATATTCTTTTATTATAGACAATGAGTTTGATGAGAATGATGGCTGATGATGATGAGTGTTTAAGTACACATGCACATCATATTTTATCTCTCATCTATCATCATCGTTACCTTACCAATCAATGCTCAGACTACGTGAAGATTCTGTGTAGTAGGTCGCTGTACGGTACTTCTTGTTATTGCATATTCTTAGCGTGCAGGTGTCACCACGCGATAAAGGTTAAATGAGCAGTAAGTAGGTACAGACGCCAACACATCAAGCTACTACAATCTGTCAGATTTCTTTGATAGATTTTCGACTTTATTTCTAGAGCATTAGGTTCAAGGTTCATTGGGAAAAATTGACAGTTTCGGGTAGCTTGACCTGGTGGCGTCTGTACATAGGTTAAAAAAAGCGGATTAATTGTCGACACCAAAGTGTAGAACTAAACTGACATTGTACTTGTATGAAAACTGTTGTATTTAGATAGGTACATATCTACAAGAATTGAAATAAATCCCTGCGTACTAATTATTCTTGAAACCGAATACGAAATGGCGTCTGCACGTGATGACAGCGTCTAGCGCGCATGCGCGGCTTGATCACGCGATCCTCGTAATGCCGTTGTCATGGTAACATCACTTCACCTCGCGAGCACGTGGGTGACCGTTTTCTTTTTTAACTGTTGACTTTCAACATAATATTTTCAAGATGGTGACCATTTGATGAATATTCTTTTTATTGATAATAACGACATAAGTGAGTAAGTAAGTAGGTATATTTTTATCTACAATAAAATAAATACCTACCTAGTAAACAAATGTAATTGTGTATATGACAGCGCCTAGATGTGGGTTCCCGCATAGTATGTGTGAGATTGAATTCTATGCTCCGTCAGTCAGGCACGGCCAGGTTCTTTCATCTTTTTTTAATAGATTTTCTGAAGAACGTTGCACAATCTTTACTCGAGTCGATCTACAATCGCTTCTCCAAGACACATCGTGATTAGGTCATGTCTTTGCATTTACGTATTTAATTTTAATCAGTTTATAGTGGGTTTATAATAACTGACAATGTCGATTCGCATTTTCTGTTGTAGCTGTCTTACCTATACATGTACATATGTCTTACTATATTCATTAATTGTTCGTGCGTGTCGCACTTGTGCGTCTAGCATAAAGGGCTAGTCGAGGAAAAAATAGAAAAAAAACAACAATGTCTGATTTTCGGTTTTGCTATTTCATTTGAAAAACTTCCCGAAAGAGTAATATTGTTCAGACACTATGCTAGCTTGAAATCCTTATATAAATAATCAGTAGAATTAGCATAAGAATATTAGGTATCTAAATCTCGATTATGATTGTAAATATGATAGTTGGTCATCCCTAGCATCAGGTGGAATGACATTGATAGCTCACTCCACGCTCACTTCACCCGGTGAGATGGTTACAGAATAGCACTGCTGATATCGAGAGGGAGCGCATTCCAAAGAAGAATGGACTGAATATGAAAGGACGAATGAACAAAGTCAGAGGTATGAGAAGGACAGAGTAGGAGAAGATTCTTAGAAGAACGCAGATTTTTAACGTGAGAAGAACATAGATATAGGAAGTGAGACACAAGATAAGAAGGCGGAGTAGGAGAGTGGAGAAGGGAGAAAAGCGTGGTCAAAGCGCGTAAACTTCTTCTTTGGCGAATTGACATCCACTTTAGCTCAGCCCTATAGCTCGACACATGGTCATACTTTCTGAGGTTGAATATGAACCGTATACAATTGTTGAGGAGTCTGTCGCTTATGCTCTTAGCTTATCCAGAAAAACCGCATTTAAGTCAAAGTAGCACACGTCACCATAGTCGATCATAGGGAAAATCAAAGTCTGCACAAGCATGGTTTTCGTCTTAGCGGGTAAAAAGTTTCTCAAACGATACAGGGATCGCAGTGTACCATTGACCCTTTGACTAACACTAGAGACTTGGCGTTGCCAGCTAAGTGTCGTGTCAAGATGCAAACCGAGATCTTTCACAGTCGGGGTAATGGGTATGACGGTACCATCAAAAATTAAAGGAGGAAGAGAACTAAGCGTCACTCTACCCATCATGCGCGAGCTTCCAATTACAATGGCCTGGCACTTAGATGTTTTGTGGGTGCGTGTATATAGTCTTTAGGTGTGTGTGTACGGAGAGAAATCAAATACGGAATAGATTGGAATATGTACTTTACTTCACGAAAGGATTTACATAAGGAATTTGGTATAAAGATCGTAAGCGCGTCTATAGGATATGGTGTCTGCGGGCGAACTGTCGGTCGCCGGGCACTGCGCATTTAACTCGAATACAAAATGAAGCGTCAGCGCCCACAACACTACTCCTCCCTTTTAAAAAAAAAAAAAAGTTTTTTTACAAAATACTATCATCATTCTAAAATCGAATATGTAACAAAATAACATCACCAAACACATTTCTGACTAACAGTACTACAAGTTACAAAGAATTTGCTTATACATCATTTAGGTTCTATAAACTATGTCGTAATCTGATATCTGTGCGCCTTTGCGCAACTTACAATGTACACTTTAAATAATGTTGTGACTACTGTAATGAAAGTTTTAAGTTTTATCATCACGCTACGTTTACAAAAGGGTATCAGCAGTATATGTCTGTTTATTACAAAAATCTTGTCACTTATTTCTAGCACAAAAATACAATTAGTGTTTTGTTGAAACAACAAGAATGCACATTAAAAAAATCTTATGTTAACAACGAAATAATCTTAATACTAACAGTTTAAGGGTAGTCACCATGACAAACTACTCTGCAAAATAAATTGGCACCCCTGAGAGTCCACAGTATTCGTCATGATGACGCCAAATAAAAATACATTCTCACTTGCGTTTTTACTTACACTATTAGACACATTAATCTATTTTAAAATTACACATATGTACTTCGCATAACTTGACTTGAATGGACGTTGGATGTTTTCTGAGCCGATTATCTTAATAGACAACTTTGGGATTTGGTGATATTTGTGGTGGTTGCACAGGTTCCACCTTTATAGTGGGTAAGGCTATTGAGCTGGCCACCATTTCTTTCTTTAACCATTTCCGTACACCTTTAATGCACCTTCGTTTTCCTGTGTAGATTATAATTATGGCTAATAGCGTTATCGTTACTATCATTATGATACCAATAATATTTAATTTTGCGTCCACCTGTGCTACGTTTGTGAAGTTCTCGTTAACAATCACATTTTCCTTTGTCTGATTGGAACCCATTTTCACAATAATCTAGTTGTACTAAAATGTGTAAGGTTGTCGACTAGTGTCTTAGATGTACCGGCAAATATATTTTAAATTATATTCAATGTACGAGTATTTGACCTCAATTTAGGCACTGCTAATTTAGCGATATTTTAATGGTCTTTTGCTTACTCGACCAGTTCGCGTTGTATATGTTTTGCTACTGGGTTTGCTTGTTTGAAAAGTTACTTTTTTCGGTTTTGTATCTTTTAAAATGTCAGTTTTATCCGTTATCTGTTTATCATAATTCTCCGATGGCGATTCATTTTCTGTCAATATATATGCTGGTTTTAAACGGTCTATAGATACATTAGTTTGTCTGTCTGGCAACTGTACACGGTATACTTTATCATTTCTGCTGATGACGCGGTATGGTCCATCATACGGAGATTGTAATGGTTTCCGTACTGCGTCATTTCTAATGAATACATAATCGCTAGTGCATAAATATTTCGTACAAAAATCTTGTGGGGTGACTTGTTTTCCCTACAGGACGGCTTTATTCCATCTATCACAACCTTTAATTTTTTTACAAAACTGTTATCATCGTAGGATTTCACATTACTGGCGTCGTAAAAGTCACCTGGTAACCTAATATTGCTACCATACAACATTTGAGCTGCGGTTACGCCTGTGTCAGACCTAATAGTTGTGCGTAACCCTAACATTACCGTTGCCAATTCGTCTACCCAGCTTTTGCTATCTAATCGTGCTTTTAACGCAGATTTTAATGATCTATGCCATCGTTCTACCGCTCCATTGTATTGAGGATGATAAGGAGTGGTACGTGTTTTTTGAATTCCCATTAACAACATTAGCTCTTTAAATAAATTACTTTCAAATTGTCTTCCCTGATCACTTGTGAGCTTTACTGGATAGCCATAACGACTAATCCAACCCTCATATAACGTTTTGGCTACTACTTCTGCAGTTATTTCTTTTATCGGAAACGCCTCTGGCCAACGCGTGAATCTATCTATGATTGTTAAACAATATCTAAATCCTTCAGGTGACGTTGGTAAAGGTCCTACAATGTCTATATGAATATGTTCAAAACGCTTACTACTCTCAAAAGTTCCTAAATCTGAACTAGTATGTTTTTGAACTTTCGCTTTTTGACATCTAATGCAAGTTTTTGCCCAATTACCAACATCCTTATTCATGTTTGGCCAAAAATACCTATTACTAACTAATTTCCTACTTGTCTTAATACCTGGATGGCTCAAATTATGTATCGAATCGAAGGCTAAACGTCGGAATTTTCCAGTCAGGTACGGACGTGCAGTATCGGATGACATTTCGCACACTACGTACTTATCCGTTCCAATTAGAATAACACGTTTCAACAACACGTTGTTATGGTAATTTGAATCGCTTTGCATTTTTGCAAGCTCGACGTCCGTTTCCTGCGCAGCTGCAAGCTCTGAGAAATCGAGCATCGTGGGACACGATATAGTTGATACTCTAGATAAAGCATCTGCAACTATGTTATCGTTCCCTTCAATGTGCCTTATGTCTGTACTAAATTCGCTAATGAACATAATTTGCCTAGCTCGACGTGAGGTTTCTCTATTCGTACCTGTTTTATTAAATGCAAAAGTTAAGGGCTTATGATCTGTAAATATAATCAACTCTTGACCTTCAACCATATTACGAAAGTGAATTATAGCCAAATAAATTCCTAATAGTTCTCTATCATAGGTGCTATATTTAATTTGAGCATCTGTCAACTTTTTAGAATAATAACCCAATGGTTTCCACTCGTTATTAACGTTTTGCTGTAATACTGCACCTACACAAGTGTCCGACGCATCGGTCATCAATGCCAAAGGAGTATCTGTCATTGGATACGATAACAAAACTACATTTCTTAGGTCTTCTTTGCATTGTTCGAAATTGCGTTCGGCGTCTTCTGTCCAGTTAATTTTAGTTTTATCTTTACGCCTAGAATTTCCTAAGTACTTGTTTAACTCTGTTTGGTGATCAGCTGAGTGAGGAATACTTGCTCTATAAAAATTCAACATTCCCAAAAACCTTCTTAGTTCCTCAACAGTTTGTGGTTTGGGGAAATCTAAAATAGCTTGAACCTTATCTTCTAGGGATCTAATTCCCTCTACGGATATGAAGTATCCTAAAAATTCTAATTTTTGTTTACCAAAACTGCATTTAGAGAAATTAACAGTTATACTATATTCATTGAATCGTTCAAAAACTTTTTCTAAGTGTTCTTTATGCTGCGTTTCATTATCTGACGCAATTATTACGTCATCAATATAATTAAATAAAAAATCTAAACCTTGTAAAACATTATGATGCATGAAACGCTGAAAAGTTTGTGCCGCATTGCGTAATCCGAAAGGCATGCGCATGAATTCATATGAACCAAAAGGTGTTATCACCGCAGTTTTTTCAATATCATTTTCCGCGACAGGTATACAATTGTATGCTCGATTAATATCTAATTTAGAAAAAATCTTCTTATTTGCCAAAATGTACGTAAAATCATGAAGACGGGGCACGGGGTAGCGATCCGGTTTAGTGATCGCATTTAAACGCCTATAATCTCCACATGGCCTAATATTACCGTCCTTCTTGGGTACTACATGCAGGGGACTTGCCCAAGTGCTATGGCTCGGCCTACAGATCCCAAGCTCTTGCATAACCCTAAATTCATTTTTGGCTTTAACATACCTGTCTGGTGGAAGCTGTCTGGCTCGCGCGTGCACTGGAGTACCTGTTGTCTCTATGTGATGACAAACGCCATGTTTAGGTGTCTCCTTATATGAAACAGGCTTAGTTAGATCTGGAAACTTACTCAATAACACGTAATAGTGGCAATTATCAACAATGGTCTTTACAGTGGGCTCAGTCGAACTAGAGAGATTTCCTCTCGTGCTTAAATTAGTAACCTCATCGACTAGCCTTCGTCCGTTCAAGTCAATTAACAACTTATGATTAGCTAAGAAGTCAGCACCTAATATTGGTTGCTGTACGTCCGCTATCGTAAATAACCAACGGAACGCTCTTCTAAGATTTAAGTCTAGTTCTAAAATATGTGTACCGTACGTAGTAATCTCGGTACCGTTCGCAGCGTACAACTTATAATTAGCACTATTTGCGTTAGCACTTTTAAATACGGCCTTGCGAGGTAGAACAGACACATTTGCACCACTATCCACTAAAAAGTTCAAACCTGAATTCCTGTCCCGGAGACATAGACGGTGATTGACGTGCGCGCGGTCACAGCCTCCCGTCGCTGACTGCACCGACTCTAGTTTTCCGATGGATTGGCGTCTTTCTTCTTCCAGTTGCACGGTGAAACACACTTATTCGCCTTGTTGCGGAACTTGAAGTGGTATTTACACAACCAGTTGGGGTCGTCGTCAGGTGCTCTCTCATTTCTAGACCTGGAACTTGACCCGTAACTTCTCTAGCGACCTCTGGAACTGTTCTCGGTCTTGCTTAATCTGTCGCTTAGTTTATTTATTTCTGCTATCACTAAATTATCTTTGTCCGATTGTCCTGGTTTTTCCTTAACGCTTGAAACGCTGTGAATCGGGGTGATAGTCTCAGCAACCTTGTCTGCGATCGACGCCAATTTCTCCATGTTTTCCTCATCCGTCACTGCCAAAATGCCACGTACCGATGGTGGTAAATGATTTTTCCACATTACCTTGAGTGTTTCGTCGGCAACTTTTCTTTTGGCCAGGTCTCGCATTTTTCGTAGGAGGTGCGATGGCTGTTGATCGCCTAGCTCCATTTCTCCAATCAACTTCTTGATTTGTCGTTCTGCTGACTCCTTGTAGACCGAAATAAGCTTTTGTTTCAAAGCGTCATATTTCTTTTCTTTCGGCGGATCTAGTAGGATATCCGCGACTTGTTCGGTGACTTCCAGGTTCAGTTTTGATAATAAAATCCGATACTTGGAATCGTCGGACATCTTCTGCGGATTTATGATCGCCTCTGCTTTGACGAACCATCATTCCGGTGCCCTTGGCCAAAAATCTTCGATCTTGTCAGTTATGGAGACGGGTGAGAGGACAAATTCATCGGTGGACAGTTTTGCTTCCATTTTTGTTCACGGATACGGATGGATATGGACGAAAGTATAACCGTATAGACGCGAGTTGAGTTGGCCGTTCTCTCGACGTACACACTTTAAAGTCACGTCACACTTTTTAGATCACGTCGGGGTCACCAATTTCATGGGTGCGTGTATAGTCTTTAGGTGTGTGTGTACGGAGAGAAATCAAATGCGGAATAGATTGGAATATGTACTTTACTTCACGAAAGGATTTACATAAGGAATTTGGTATAAAGATCGTAAGCGCGTCTATAGGATATGGTGTCTGCGGGCGAACTGTCGGTCGCCGGGCACTGCGCATTTAACTCGAATACAAAATGAAGCGTCAGCGCCCACAACAGATGGATTGACTGACACCCCAAAACTATCAGACCACTTTTTTATTGAAGCTAAATCTCGGTTTACATCTGCTATAGCGTCCGACAAACCTTCGACCCGCTCAGCAGTATACAATTGAAGATCATCAGCATAAAGATGATACGAACACCGAAGACAATGAGTTATAAAATTAATGAAGATGGAGAATAATAATGGAGAAAGAATACCGCCTTGTGGAACACCAGCATCCAGATCACGCCAACTCGAGGAGCTCTCATCAACGCGAACCGACTGCTGACGTCCCCGAAGATAAGAAGAAAACCATTCTAGGGCCTCGGACGAAACCATAAGATGAGAGAGGATAGAGAGGAGAATATCGTGACTGACGGCATTAAAGGCATAAGAGAAATCAATTAATACCAAAACGGTAACCTTGGTATCCTCCATTGATTCTCTAATGTCACCAGTCACTTTAAGGAGAGCGGAGGCTGTACTGTGCCCAGGCCTGAAACCAGACTGAAAAGAACAAACAAGATTGTTCCGATGAACAAACCCTGAAAACTGTTTGTGTAGGCAGGCCTCAAGCACTTTAGACAGGAATGGGACGAAAGTGACTAGGTAGGGAGGGATTTGAAATTTTCGGGAGTGGGCGGACATAGGCCATACGCCACAGGGATGGGAATTGTCTGGAATCAAGTGAAAAGTTGATAATGTGGGTAATTGGAGGGAGAAGGCTGTCAAGGATCCAAATGACCATAGTACGACTGATGCCGTCATAGCCCACAGCCTTGGATTTTATAGAAAGGCTAATCTTTTTAATTTCGTCCAAGGTGACCGGAGAGAATTTAAATGGTTCTATGATGGGACTAGCTAGACCAGTAATGAAATCGACCGTCTGGGATAAAATTTGGGGATCCAAATGACAAGTGGTTGTGAAGTGACGGTTGATATCATCAAGGCCAATTGTATTGGGAAAATCCACATGCCGTGGTCTACCGATACCAAGAGTACCAAGGAACTTCCAGATATCAGCAGGTGAAGAAGAAGAAATGTTTTCGAGAATATGGCGGCGTTGGGCGTTGCGTATCATCTGATTACACCGATTTCTAGCAGCTTTGAAAAACTTCCGATTTTCATCGCTGCGATCTTTTTTAAATTTACGAAAGACCCGATCCCTGCGCCTCATCGCCATGCGAACCCCTGTCGTCATCCAAGGAGCAGGAGGGCGCCGAAGTTTGACTTTTTTAACAGGAGCGTGTTTGTCGTAGAGGGCAAGGACCGATCGGTCAAAAATGCACAGTTTTTCATTCACATCTGTCGCCGCTGCCAAGAGTTCCCAACTGAGGTCTGACGCATCTTGACGCAGCTTCTCAACGTCCATACGTGCAAAACACCGCATGTGCAGAACTTTAGGAACAGGTTTAGGTGGTTTTAGGACATAGGAGAGGAAAATGAGGTCATGATGGGAAAATCCAGGAGCGGGACACTGGCCATGAGAGGAAACAAGGGAGGGTCCGGATGTTAGGATTAAATCAAGCCAAGTGTGTCATTGCCTGAGACATTAAAATGGGTAGGTTGCAGTGAAAGAATATGGAGACTTACGGATTCAATTATGTGAAGGAGTTTACGGGATCAAGGGGAGTGGAGCGAAAGGTCAGTGTTGAAATCGCCCATGATGACGCTATGTGCATACTCTGACCCTACGGATTCCAGCGCCAATTCGAGTTCGGAAAAATAGTCAACGGCTGGTGGACAATAGACAACACCAAGTAGAGCCTTGACGCCTTTGATGTACACTTCCAAAAAGAGGTACTCAGCGGTGGCATGGTATTGTGAGGGAGATGAGGCAATGATTAAGGGAAATCACTACGAAGATAAATTGCCACTCCACCCCCTCCCTTTCCAATTCTATCATTGCGGATAAGAGTGAAACCTGGGAGGGAGTAGGTAGCGGAGAGAAGATGAGGTTTGAGCCAACTCTCAGAAACCAGAACGGCATGGGTATTGGCATCGGCAAAGGTATCCAACAGATCATTGTAGTGACTTGAGACACTTTGTGCGTTTATATGGCACACATTAAAAAAAATGACCTTTCTTTTGGCTGAAACTTCGACGCACAAAGTCACCAAGGGTATCAGTGAGAGAGCTGTAACTTGCATTAGCGGATGAGCTAGAGGAATCTATGGCAGAGTAAAAAGAATCATCATCAGATGACATAACTAACAAATAATATAAATATATAAAATAACTACTAAATATGCAAATAAACTATATCTAGGATTGCTTAAACTTTAGGTGCAACACCAATATCTGTGCACCATCCACCAGCAGCACCGGTACAATAGTACAGGAATCCTTTGGCGCGTGTCTACAAACGCATAAACTTACTTCGCATATACGTACCAACTAAGGCATCTTGTATTACATAAGCAGTCAACGTTATTCAAGCACCAAAAAACCACTGCAGTACAACAATCGAAATAAAAAATATAAAAAACAGAAATAAATATCAATTTGGAACAAGAAACAGCATCACAATTAATTACGAACAGGCAAAGAACATAACGAAAAATGACAAAGTGACATGAGCATTAACGGAACGCAATTTCCGAAACGCAACATTATCACGGAAACTTAGATTTTAAGCACGTAACTAAACGGGACGTCAAAACTAAGGCAATTCAACATTGACATTTGACAGATGACAGTGACAACTTGTGACAAAACAAAAGAATTATTTTACGAACACAAACATATGAAAATTATGTGATTATATGTGACTTTGAGGTGAAAATATCAAAGAGCACGCAGGTAGACGTGTAATATAACTATAATAATTACCTGAATTGACGTCCCAAACACAAAAGAATCGAAAAGTTTGATAAACACCGCTAAGTTGTAAACATTTATGTTTTACGCACTCCACTATCAGGCTTGCCTCCAGTTCCAGCAGATGATTCCCCAGTCTTCTTCGGACACTTAACTAACAAGGGATTGAGTTCCTCTAAAGAACAAATCTTGTGCCGTGTTCCATCGGGGGATCTGATGACAATAACCCCGTCCTGAGTCCAGCATGCCGGCATCCCGAAGTGAGCGGGCGCCCTGCTGAATACAGATTGCCTGGTCCTGGTCAAGAACTCCTTTACTGTGACTGTGGAGCCCTTCAATGCAGACTTTGCTTTCCAAACAGTGGATTTCAGTTCAACATTAGAGAACCTTACCAATATTGGTCTGCTAGTTGTTGGTCCTTTGCTGGATGCTCCAAGTCTATGACATACTTTGATGGAAGATGCAGTGATGCTTAGTACCAAGTGATGTCCGAGTAAAAGCTCGTACAAACAGGTGCGACTTGTCGTGCGACGTGTTGAGTATCGCGACGCAAAACCTTTCACACTGGCGCGATCACTCGTCACGCCACGACGACGACCAACGCAACCGCTAAACCCACCCGTGTTCCTTCAGTTACCCATTTGCAGCGCGACCGCTTGAGGTACATTTTGTATGACGTCGCAGTCGCGACCGCGACAACACCGTAGCGGTTGCGAAACGACGCCGCACAAAATGTATCTTATGTTGTCGTGCTGATCGACGCGGAGCGACCGTGTCGTGGCGCGACAGGTCGCCCCTGTGTGAAGTGTCGTGTTGGGAATCGAACCCAATACCTTACCTTGCGCGCGGTCCGCAGGCACAGGCGACGTAATCACCGCGTCAGCACCGGCAGCGTGGTGGCAACACGGTTCGGCCCAACGGCCACTTGCTTCCACGGACTCCACCGCGACGGACAATATTCGTCTCTAACCTCATTTATTGTTTGTCAGTGTTCGTTTTCATGGAATTTGTTCTTCGGATATAATCGCAGTAGTCTGCACGAGCCTTTAGGGAACAAAATTTACATATACTAGCTTCGGCTTGCGGTAGCGCCCACGTGAGATCAGGTCTGTCACAGAAAGTCTTTATCATGCGTCCCACGAAAATGACACGTCTATGAAAACATGATTATTCAGCTAAATGGATTTAATATAAAATGCAGTTTTTAAGTTCTATGATACTAATCCACTGGATGCGAGAGGCACAGAACCGGTACAAGTGGCGGTGCTTGGGGGAGGCCTATGTCCAGCAGTGGACGTCTTTCGGCTGAAATGATGATGATGATACTATTACGTAAATTAACCTAGAATATTTTTTTAACTCTGTCTTATTTTACAAATGAAATTCGTAAATTAATCTAATCATTTAGATAAATGCGATCATCGCAAAAAATTTTTGTTTGTCTTTTTATGTAAAATTTCTATAGAAATATTTTATTTTTGAACTGGAATAAATCCCTTTATTCTAAGGTATTAACTTTTATTTCAGACTTTGTGAATGACTTCGGCTGATTTGCCAAGATGATTTAATAAAAAAATAAAACAAATCTAAACCCGCAACCGGATTTATGAAACTATAATACCTATAACAAACGCAAGGTTCTATCTCTCAAGGCTCTCCTATGATTAAATTTGCGGGACTTATAAAGTACAACCCAAGAGCCACAGTGAGTGGGCACGCCACAATTGCGGCGGTAAGTCCCCTCTTTGAGGAGTGGATAGAGAGGCGCCACGGCGTCCTCACCTTCCGCCTGACGCAGGTTCTCACCGGGCATGGGTGCTTCGGTGGGTTCCTGTTCAGGATAAAGCGGGAGGATACGTCCGGGTGTTTCCATTGCGAGGATCGTCTGGAGGACACGGTGGAGCATACGGTGGAGGTGTGCCCTGCCTGGGCGGAGCACCGCCGTGTCCTCGTGGAGGCGATCGGCGGCGGCGACCTCTCGCGTCCGGCCCTGGTGCGAGCCATGGTACGGAGCGAGAGGGAATGGGAAGCCGTCACCTCCTTCTGCGAAGCAGTAATGCTCGCGAAGGAGGAGGCGGGGCGCGTGAGGGAGTGGCAGTCTCTGCGCCCTCACGTCCCTAGCCGCCGCAGGAGGAGACGCCCCGGGCGTCGGGAGTCAATAGCGGACTCCCGGCCACCGTAGGCGCGAGCTTGCGGGTGGCGAGCAATGGGTAGCTCGCCGCCCAGTAAGGACCAAGCTCGGGTCGACGGCGCGCAGTGTTCCACGCGCGCCTCAAAGAGGTGTCAGCAGCAGTGTAGGGGTCTACTAGGACCGATGCCTGCCGGGGTCGCGTGATTGTTCGAAAGAGATACCGTGACCCTGGCACATGGGCAACTGATGGAACACGGGTGGGTTTTAGTCAGTAAAAGTCTGACACGCTCTCCCGCTCCGCCCAGAGCGGGAGAAGTCATTTGATGATTTCCCATCCTGAAAAAAAAAAAAAAAAAAAAGAGCCACAGTGAGTGGTACGTGTTTATCTACCGAGTGGCTGTAGGTTATTATTTCAAGGACACTTTCAAGACGTAATACTGCTTTGCTGTAAGCGGGCACGCCCTTTATGCCTGGAGGTTCTTATTTAGGTTTTAAGTTCCATTTACGATTTTATTATTTCAGCTTGAGTTTAGTTTTCAATGTTGCGTGTTGCTAGCTGACAACTTATGGCGAATAGTTTGATGTATGTTTTGTTTTATAATATTAACCCTTAATTACTCGCGTCCATATAGTTACACTTACGCTCGCGTGGGGTATATATAACCCCAATTTTAAAGGTACAATAAAACATATTTTTAATGACATACTTTTATATTTATTATAAAAATTAGAAAAAGACAACATTGTTCTAAATTGTAATAGTATCTTTAATCAACATTTTAATAAACTTTTAAAGATATGAAACTTTAAACTTAGGAACTTTTTAATCAATACATTTATCACATATCATAGTGGAATGGTCGTGACAAACTTGCTGATGGCATTTGGCACACATAAATCTTATTTTTTATCCTTCGACCTTGGACAGATATGGCACCTTTTATAAGTTGTCGATGGACCACCTCTGGAAGTGGGGCTAGGATCCTGAACTTGAGCATTTCTTTTTAGCCGTTTTTGTATGGCCCTAGGCAGTTGTGGTATAGTTGCTCGAGTTTGTTGGCGAGCCTTTACCAAATCAACTGCAAGATGCTTCAAAAACTCCCTTCTTGCTATTCTGTGGTCAATTTTATTTTTATAAATGACATATGCATTGATACCAGCAACGTTGAGAAGGTGATAAAATATAACCATAGGCCATCTCTTTGTACGTCTGCCGACGTTATAGTTAGCACACATTTGGTCGTTGGTATCTACGCCACCTTTCGTGCTATTGTAGTACAAAATAATTTCCGGTTTCTTCTTTTCACTTTCAACTATTTTATTGTCATGATGCATTGACGAAATCAGCAGTACAGCTTTAGTTTTCTTCGGAACGTAAGAGCAAAGTGTTACGTCTTCTTGGAAACCAAACAGACTGGAATGCTCAGCTCGTGTTCGTTTGGGCTGGAAGCAAGTTGGAATTTCCGGTTTATTCTTGCGAATAGTTCCAACCATAGTAAGCTGGTGATCTTTTAGAAGCGTATTTGTAAGAGGGACGCTAGTGAACCAGTTGTCCATCGTAACGTTTCGACCAGTACCCCAGATGGGTTCTGTCATGCGCTTTACCAAACTTACTGTATCATTAGGCATTCGATATGGACCCTCAGGTTGTACTCCAGCATAAATCTCAAATTTCAGTAAATTAAATGTTGCCGAGTCTACGAGTGCATAATGCTTTATGCCGTACTTCGTGGGTTTGTTGGGCATATAAACAACACCAGAAAATCTTCCTCGAAAGGCAGGTAATTGTTCATCTAGGGTGACATTTTCAGATGCAGAGTAATTATTGATGAAATTATTATTCATCAAATCAGTGAACTCTCTGACTGCTGCTAGTTTGTCTGTCTTTTGTCTTTCAGATCTAGTATTTTTGTCATCAAAACGAACACATCTTGATATAAAAAGAAATCTGTTGAATGACATTGTGTTTTGAAAAAACTCGATGCCTGTTCCATCGGTAGCCCACAGATCTTTGAAGTTCAAGTGAGATGAACGCAGCACACCAGACATGTAAAGTAGACCAAGGTAAGCCAAAAGTTCTTCGTATTCCAAAAAATTGCAATCACGTTCGTGTTGAAATTTTCCTTGTATCGATTTTATGTAATCGTTGGTATGTTGCAGTACTAAATTGACAGTATCCAATGAAAACATACAAAAGAATGCTTCTGATATTGTATGTATCTCCTTAGCTGTTCCCTTAGGTCCTGGTGTTTCCCTCATAATATTGTGACTACGAACTCGAACGCTAGTACGCGGCGGCTCTTTTGCCCACTTTGTGCATTTATTTTTTGATAAATAAAAGCTATCAGAATCTTCACTTACGTGTCTGTTCAGCGGTTCATTATCGTCATCACTCCATTCTGACTCGGTTTCATTGGCACTTTCTTGAGATTCTGAGTTGTGGTCACTCTGGATCACTTCCTCGTCTCCCTCATCTTCATCAGGACTATCTATGATGCTTTCTTCGTCGTCTTCTAATATACGCTCAACAATCTGGTAGTCAGAAATACGCTTAATTGCCATTTTAGGCGTTCTAACCTAAAAAAAAAAAACAAAAAACAAAGATAAGTAAAAAAAAACGAACCATTTAGTATCTGTACTGCACATTAAAAAATAAAAATAAAAATACTTACTCGTCCAAAAAAAGTTGCACGAATACTCGCGTGGGGCAATATATACCCCAGACGCGGTCTCCTGACACAACCACACGACACGGAGCGGCGCTTGCGACTGATTCGCGGCGGGGGGAGGTATTTAGGCAGCTACTAAGAACGGCACGGAGGTAGCTTTAAAAATGGCGGAGATACGACGCTTCAAATACGTCGTGGGGTTAAATATACCCCACGCGAGTAATTAAGGGTTAATTACTTACATAATACTGTGTAGAATCAAGTTCTTCTAACTTAACAGACAGCTGTGCTGCTGGGGAGTTTGTTCCGCCACTTCTTCTTCCCAGCTAAAGCACCAGGAAGTGTCGAAGGGCGGGCGTTTTGGGGGGACTGTCGTGTGTAACTTTGACGTTCAAAAAGTGCTGACTCTCAGCCTAGTTTGAATAAATGACTTTGGATTTTGATTTTGAGAATCACTCTATATATTAAACTAGCTTTTGCCCGCGGCTTCGCCCGCGTAGATGTCGGAAATTATCGCAAGAGCACGTACTACCGCGGTAAGTATGTAGATTTGATTTCTTTATTGTACTGTGGCAGTATCGTCCATTCAGACACTAATGTTACAATTTTGAATATTTTTTTAAAAGGCTGC
This sequence comes from Aporophyla lueneburgensis, assembly GCA_932294355.1. Classification (NCBI taxonomy): domain Eukaryota; kingdom Metazoa; phylum Arthropoda; class Insecta; order Lepidoptera; family Noctuidae; genus Aporophyla; species Aporophyla lueneburgensis. Next base: position 31,244,932 of record OW028744.1, on the reverse strand, counting down.
TTTGTAAGTAACTTGAATTGTGCAAGGTTGCTTTGTAAATTTAGCAAATAACATGTTTTTTCGTTGCTGCAGCTCTGAATAAGATTATTTGAAATTTATTGTATTGTTGCTATTATAGTGTGAGCAAATCGATAAATGTACACATATTATATAATGTTCCATTAGCGGTATTAAATATGCAATGAAATAACTAATTGGTTTCTTTGTTTGAAATCATTAGCTCGCAACGATACCTAATTAGTTTACACGAATATTTAATTTGCTATTTATAATTCATGAGTTTCAAATATGAAGACTACTTGCGAATATTGAAATAGTTGTTAATTAGCAATGCAGTTCCATGTGGCGCACTCATTGGAGCTAATAATTGGTTTAATGTATTATCTGATGAAATAGAGATCGATGTAATGTTATGTACCTATATTGTGTTCCGTCTGATGCCAGACGTAAAGAATAAAGAATAGCATCGTGCCAATTATTTCCGTGGGTTTCGTAGAATGCGACTTAGGGACTAACTGGAGAACGGGCAGCAGCGGTCTCTATGCATTTTACCATCATACTGCGATCGCCAATCCGCCTGCCAAGCGTGGCACTGCTTGAGGGAGGCCTATGTCCAGCAGTGGATGTCTCTCGGCTGAAATGATGATGATGACGTAGATCTATTAAAGGTTAAATCTATTCTTATCAGATCCCTATAATATATTAACATTTCTCCACTGACGTTATTTCCAAGTAACATTAGAGTACATTAATTGGAATAAGTTATAAGTACTATAAAAAATGTTTAATATTTTTAACATTAATTAGTGAAAACTTTATGTGTAACTAAAATATATTTTTGAAATTGAGAAAAGGCCCAATTGTGGGAGTATTATTGTCGGACTATAAAGAAGCGTGAGTAAGAATGTGAGTGATGAGTGATGAGGCACCTGTGGTTGACGAGCTGCACGGTGGTGGAGAGCGAGCGGTGCGGGAAGGCGGTGCCGAGGTGCACGTAGTACTCGCACGCCGGCTCGCCCTCGCCGCAGATGTCGTAGTCCTTCTCTTGAGCCTGGAGTTATACCACCAGTGAGTACAAGCGTTTTGATAGCAACAACCAACATTTTGGGAATACGATATTTGTATATAGATGCTACTGCGGAGTAGAACACAGATGCCAAGTATTTTGCGCGACTAAAATAACGCTCATCCAATCTTCCGTGATCAATGAATTATTTTTCAGAGAGATGATGTGAATATTGGATTAAATCGAATAATGAGAGGCAGTAGCAGCCTGCAATGGATAATTTCGATACCGGAAATTTCAATTGTCGTAAAGGACAAAACACGAGTTTTCAGTAGAGCCAAAAAACAAAAAAAAATATTGTTTTTGACTTATATCTTTTTCAAACAAAGTACTATATTCATGATGTCAAAAGAAACCCTCACTATTTTTTCGTGTTCTATCCATAAAAATTAATAAAATAAACCAAACATAATTATTGACGAAAATGAGAGTCCTTTACAGCCCAAAAAAAATTAACTGAAGTACTTTACAGCCACGAAAAATTGGTTATGATAAAGTCAGATGTGTCGTAAAGGACTAATCTTGGTTATCATTGGATAGTACAGGTCAATTAAACCAGAGACTAAGGGGGTAAAAGGAACAAAAAACCTAAAGTTTTGAATAGAAATACCTACAATATGTAGTAAAAACAAGTGAAATTAAAATATTTTTTATTTATTATTCAAATATTTAGTAAAAAAGTAGTAAAAATATTGTTCTAATAGGAATTCAAAATTTAAACAAAATGCGCTATTACGTTATATTTATAATTTTATTGTGTTGTGATGGAAGGTTTTGTTACCAATTTGGACATTTTCCTGTTTGTGGCAAACACCAGTTTTTTTTAACAACCTCAAATGTTATTTGATGTTTTTGCGAATAAAGTTGATTTGTCAAAAATGAAAAGAACGAATTGAAACAATTCTGTCAGACTTATGTGTGCTCGTTGAGGAACAAATGGATCTCGCGTAATCGCACGAGACGTACATTCATCAAAAAGTATGAGACATAGCTGCAAAAGGACATAAAATGGCCTGAGGTTGTGAGGGAAAAGATAACCCCTTCTATGGTGTTAGTAGAACAGCAACCATGTTCCAGTTCTGACTTCGCTATAAATGAGGGTGCATCAACATCCTGTGGACCGGAAACGTGCAGTGTTGGAACATCAACATCAGTTGGAGTCCAAGAAAACCATTTGTGAAGCTAAGCCCGCTACAGAAGAGTGGAAGAGCTCCTAACGTACAGAACTGAAAGTCATGCTCATGCAACTGGTTTAAAAGCACAAAATAAGAATGTAGCAGATATCATTAAACTAGTCTCGGAGCATCCCGAAGAAGCTACAAAGATAAAGGAATTGTTAAAGGCATAGAAAACTATGCCCATATATTCTGCTGATAAAGCTTTAGGTATTTTGACCTCATTGAAGCTTTCGAAGTGGCAGTATATAACATTAATATATTGTGCAAAAGAAGAAGGAATACCATTGTATCCTTCTTATACAGCTATCCTTGAAGCGAAGAAGAACTGCTATCTGCCAAAAGATGCTAGAAGATAGAAGTCACGGAAAGAGGGGTTAAAGTAAAACTTCAAGCTATTTTGAACAAAACTGTGGCTAGACTTGGAATATTTTTTCGTGTGGAATCTTCACTGCATGGCAAAGAATGTATACTTATATTCAAGTGGGGTTTTGATGGTGCTTCAAGGCAAAGTTTGTACAAGCAAACTTTGGCAGAGGATGACGATTCTAGCATTTTTATATGTTCGTTTGAGCCCCTGCGCTTAGTTTGTGGCGAAGAAGTGATATGGGAGAATCCAGAGCCATCTTTCACAATGTTCTGCAGACCATTATATTTTAAGTTTTCAAACGAAAACAGGTTGAACATAGTTGAAGAACAGGCTACGATTGGAAACGAGATTGAAAACCTGCAGCCTTCTATTATGGGAGGCCATTCTGTTAAGCACTCGATGCCTACGACCATAACTGATGGCAAAATCACTTCCCATCTATCAAATACCTCATCTCCGACTTGTGATATAGGTAAAGCAACTCCTACGGAAATGAATAAGTTAGAGGTCTTTTTTGTGTTTGGAAAATCACCAAATGACGTCTCCCGCTCTGGGCGGAGCGGAAGGGCGTGTCATTATAACTCAGCCATAGTCACGGTGATTAACAAATGAGGGACTTAGTAACATCAGTTTTTAGTCACTTGTTAATCAGCGTGATTATGACTGATTATGCAATTTTGTAAAAAAAAAAGTATTTGATCAATATCGTATTTAATTATTCTCATTAAAAAAGTCATTAATAGGCTATCAACTAACGACAGTACAAGTAAATCGATGCTCAACTTCGTTTGACCATGTCAAAGATTTGAAAAATCACGTATCGAAAATTCAAAAAATTTGGTACGCGCGAAGCGGCACTGAAAGGTATATGAATTTGATGTCACCTTGATCGCCGTGTATGGTACAATACCTCTTGTGAGCATCAGCCCTTCAGTTCAATTCAGTTTCAAATAAATTAACGTTAAGTGTTTTCACCCATACAAAAAAAAAACTTTAAACTTTTTGTTCTCACGCGTGGAGGTTCCATACGTTAATATTACGTAAAGGTACCACCAGACACATTGCAAACGTCCTTTACGCCCTAATTACGTAAGTTAAAACAGAGCATAGATTTGGTCGTAAGGGTTAAGACTATATCTTTATTATGTGGTTAAGAATGTCGTATAAAAAGTTTAATGCAAAAATGAGGATTACGACCTCTTAAATAATTAAAACATGACTTTACGCTCCCCTATTGAAAATTATTTTTACGATACATCCCAAATAGTATAAAAAATCGCGCTAGAGCTGTTGGAAAACCAGGTCGTAAGGGGCTTTTTTTTTAAGATAGAATTTTTTAAATATACCAATCGATAGAGCTTGCGACGCTGATTCCAAATATATATATAACTCATTTTCGGCAAAATGTCCTTTACGACAATTGAAATTTCCGGTATCGATTTGATAACTAGTTCCAACCTAGTTCCAATAGATATTAAAAAATCTTACACTTTCCTAAGAATTATACACCCTAGTATAATTCTTTGCACAATTTTAAGTACCGACCTACTACATGCAGTATCGTGCACACGGTAACTCATGGAACTTCCGTCTTACGGCTCCGCAGAGTGCTATTACGCGCGGTACTCATATCATTTGATTTATCCACGCTGTCGATATTTAACATTCAACACATGCGGGAGTCGTTAGTATTGTGGATTGCCGCATTGCAAACGATGACTAAAGTAATCAGTTTATCTTGGGAGATGGTGACTTACTAAAGTAAATTTCATAATACTAAAACGTTTTTAAGTATTTTTTGCAAGCAGAGCCACAATGAGCTGCCAACATACAACAGTACCGCTCGCCACACCGGTATAGGAGTGTTTTCTTTGCAGGGATGAAGTCTCCTTAACTATTGTAGCCCATCTGTGTCACGTAATGCCTGCAAACTCAACAGAGTCAAGTTTCGAAAACATTCAACTTACAAGTTATTAATTACATGTTCTTTAAGAACCTTATGGTCGAAAAGGAGAGTAAAACTGAAAAATAATTTGAGAATTGCTAAAATTGATCAAAAACCTCCAACTATTATTCGTAAGACTGAAAGCCGAAGCTATAACCACTGAGCTTAAATTTTAATTTGAAGTAACGGAGTGGAACGTCCCTGGAATTTCAACTGCACGGTTGGAATTAATAATTTATCGCCGTGCATAGTATTCTAGCTGGTAGGTACGTGGCGGTATGCCTACAACTTTAAAGGGAGAAATTCCCAAGTTATGCGAGCACATGGCTAGCGAACACATACATTACAGAAATAATAATAATCAAATTAATTTATTAAAGAGTTTCCTTACAATTAAGTGCATTAATTTTGACATTTGAACGCTTTTGACACGATAATAAAATCATAAGTTTTTATGAACAGTCGTAAATTATCATATCTAGCCAATTTAATAAATCTGCTTTAGATAGTATAATACGAAGTCACGTTTCGTGTTTGTTTGTACGTTTAGATCTTCTTAACTACGCTAAAAAAAAATATTGCGGTTCTCGCCAATAGATAGAGCGATTCAAGAGAAAGGTTTATGTGTATAATACGCTGGTGAAGCTAATGGAAAAAGCTAGTAATAATTTTAATCAACATATATCTGTTTATTCTGAGATGCCAATTTAAGGGAAAATAATTTCTATTCAGTCAGCGATTTATTTAATAAGAGATTGAAAATGAATAATAATCACAATATTTGACATTTCTCTGACATTTTTTTTTCCTTTTAATGTGTTTAATAAGTATAATAATAGTGTGATTTTAATTGAATTTTGACTATGAATATAATTTACTATGACTTTGTAAAAACTCAAATGTTTGCATGTCACATTATTATGACTAAGTGTTTTGGATCTGTATAATTATTTATGTTAAGACCGAAATTGTACCAACACTTATTGCAAATAAATTGATTTGATTTGATTTGATCTGGATGGGTTGCATTCGGGTCGATTACTTTCATTGAAGCACCTTGTGATAAACAAAAATTGATCTTGCAAAACATAATGGGTCATTGCGCATGATCTATTAAGTTATGACAAGCTGGTACTTTGAAGGCATAGAGCATTTTATAGTTGACACACCCATGTTAGGTGTGCTCCTACCAAGTTATGGACAACCTGTTAGTTCGAAGGCATAAAGCGTTTTCTATCTGACATACATAATTATGTTTGGTGGAGTAATCGTTCTCTATGCATTTTACCACCATACTGCGATCGCCAACCCGCCTGCCAAGCGTGGCGATTATGGCAAAGCCCTCCAAATTGGGGGAGGCCTAAGTCCAGCAGTGGACGTCTTACGGCTGAAACGACGAACGACGACGACGACGACGACGACGAGTACCAGATGAAGAAACTAATCCGAATTTGTTTAATTTATATAGATTCATACATACATACATAAGCGGACGCCTTTTTCCCATGGAAGTAGGCAGAAATTACAGAAAAAAGCATTTTTTACAAGAAAACTCATGGTCTCATCCCAATTAACGGAAACTCAATTATTACCGTCGTAAAAGATGTTTTTTAATTCATCAATATAAATAAATATCTTTATTTTTGTTTCAGAAGACCTATTTTTCTCTGCAAAACTTCCTAGCGCTTACAGTTTTATAGTTACTTGGCAGACATCTGTCCTAAACAAGTTATATTAACTGAGAAAGCTTTCGAAGTGCCCCATATCCATAAATGACTAACAACCAATGTAAACTCATTTTTTTTTATATAAATTTTATGCAGCTAGCATAAAATTTGTTCAGCTCGAAATTTTTATGTAAGTTGTCAGCTCCTCTGCATAAAATTGATTTTCTCAGACGAGATGAGGAGCTCGGCTCATCGACAAACAGTCACTTTATGAATTATGTGAGAGTTGTGTCTCTTTTTAACCGACTTCAAAAAAAGGAGGAGGTTATCAATTCGACTGTACTTTTTTATGTTTGTTACCTCATAACTTTTAACTGGGTAAACTGATTGTAATGATTATTTTTTTAATTTGAATGCTGGTGCTTCCTAAATGGTCCCATTTTAATTTGGTTCCATTCGGACAAATTTAAGACTTATGTGGTTTTCACATGGACCCCCCATGTGAAAACCACATAAGTCTTAAATTTGCATTAAGTTTTTGCGCAACAAATGAACGAATAACGTGATTAGATTAGTGCGGGGCACGCGGGGTATCTACCAACACAAAGTTTTTATTTTTACTTTTTAAGTAAAAATAAAAACTTTAAAAAAAAAAAAACAACCGACTTCCTTAACCTCTAAGGCCCTGAGATACCACATTTGGTATAGACATAATGGTTTTTTAATTGTGTCTATAATTACGGTAATTGACTGGTTAAAAAAACACTACAAAGTAAAAAATAACTTTAATTTTGGAAGTTGGTAGCAAGAAAACCTTAAATACAGATCCTATGACACATCTTTTCAAAGAGGCTTTTTGCCGAAGTCAAAAGTATGTTACCGGTTTATTTAAAATTTGGAAGATATTTTATGAAAATATCTCTAAAGAACAGTGGCGAACTCCCGTACAAATTTTTGTTGACATTTTTTTTAGCGTCTGCCTATGAAAAATATGTAAAAATATAGAGATTGAATTGTTAAACAGTTTTGTCTACAGTTATACTTTTATTGGAAGTCAGGAATTTAAAATATTTCAGGTTGACGTTTTAGAGGTTATGTCTCGTCAACAACAGACTTATCGAAAAAGATATATAGATTATTATAGAAATACCTACTTATTGCTCAAAATATCATTGATAGAAATGCATTTTAGATATAAAATAAACGACGGATTACGTATTCAGAATATTAAGTCCAACCGACGTGCGTAGGTCTGCCACATGGTCTACGTAAGTGAGTAGGCAGGTACTTACCTACTTAATTATAAGTTCAGAAGAATATTTGTTTAATAATCTTAGTCAACTATCTTTAGAGCAGTTAGTTATAGATATAGTATGATTCATTACATGATAAGGGTAGGTCATTGGCCCTAAGGCTACCCACTGACCGTAGGTATAGAAAAAGAAAACAACTTTGTTTCTTAAATATTTATTCCTCATCTTCTCTAACCACAATGTCATCAAGAAAACTTGCGGGTGCTGTGATATATGGTTTATGTCTGGCTCATCCTAGATATCATACTTCAGTCATTGTAGGAGCGCAACATCCAACTCTCGAGTTAAGTGCCAATGCCGGGTACCTATCGGCGAATTTTATTGACACATAATATGATATGTTGCAGTTGACACACATGATGCGTATAGGCCTTACAGGGCTACACATCGTGATAAACAAATCGATGCACACACAACAAAATCCAAGGTATCAGGCAGAATCGGAATCCAGAGTCACAGAAAAATGTCTTCGTATAGGCAAACAATCAGAATCCTTAGTCAAGCACTAGTCACACAGGGAACCGTAAATCTCAAAGTCCATAAGCAGAAGCAGTTGATGAAGTAGAAAATCACGGAAAATCGATGGAAAACAAAATAACGAGACGCACGCGAAGACAACAAGTTATCAGTGCCGGCCGATTAACAATTGAAATGTCATGTTTTTTTTGTGATGTTGCCATACTCGAATTGCACTACGATGTAATATGTACGTATTAAAAAATTATGACCGCTATAATCTTTAGCACAAGCAATCAATTTTATTTTAACATTTGTATTCTGATACAGAAATATATTTCCTAAGTATATTAATGCAATACGTAAAGCCACAGCGTATGTAAGTTGACTAAGATTTATATTACATGGCATCATTAAAAGTATCGCTTAGCCAAAAGTCATGAAGTCGAGCAAGAAAGAAAAAAAACTAAGCCATGATTATTTCTTAGCATCAATAATCTAGTAAAATAAGCTCTTTATTATGATGATTTTTTTTTTCAGACTTTGATAGTACTTATGTTTGATTTGATAAAACTTACTAAATTATTTCGTTGGTATCTAGTAGGGTGACATACGTAGACGCTTAATAATTTCATCAACAATTCTCTCGCCGGTATCCTTTATATCAGGCTGCTAGTATATTTTGAGTGCTTACGCATCAAAATTTTGACCAACTTAATATTGACGTGTAAAAGTGGGCTTAAAGATCTACTTACACGCTGCCTAGCTGAGTCGAAATCGACGATTGACCTCTTTCTCGAAGTTGGACCTACCTAACTGTACAGTCTGTCCTAGGTACACAGTCATATTCATCCACAACTACGAGTGTAGCGCCTCCGATCTTCACTGGAGTGGGTATAACACTAGCATTTGAGATGACCTTTGTCTCGTCCATGTTCATCCTAAGACCCACTCTATCGTGAAGCTCTACTGAGGTCATGGAGCATTGTACTGAGGCCCTCCATAGTCTCAGCCATGACAACCATATCATCGGTAAACCGAAGGCCCCTTTCCAGTCCAGAACCTTGAAGACATCCTCCAGTGCAGCGAAGAACAGTTTCGGAGAAATAACTTCTCCTTGTCTCACCCCTCGCTGCAGAAGGATAGGTTTCGAGGTCTAGTCCTGAAGTCGGACTGACATAGTGGCGTTCTCGCACAGACACTTCAGCACCTCGATGTACCGATAGTCGGTCTGGCACCGTTGAGGAGACTGCAGTACGGCCCAGGTTTCGACTGAATCGAGGGCTTTTTCGTAGTCCTCAAACGCTAAACAGAGAGGCAGGTTATACTCTTTGGTCTTCTGTATATCCTGCCGCAACGTATGTATGTGGAGTACGGTACTAAAGCCTTTACGGAATCCGGCTTGTTCGGGAGGCTGGAAGTCGTCAAACCTGCGTGCTAGAATGTTCGTGATGACTCTTGAAAACAGCTTGTAGACATGGCTCAAAAGTGAGATGGGCCTATAATAATTTAAGTTTTGACTTTTTGACAAAATTATCTACATACATGTGCTTGGGATAACATTTATCTCAAAATTTTAACTAACGAGGTACACAGCTATGAAAAAATATGTGCCCTTAAAACAAGCGATGAGGCTGGCAAAGATCATCATCATCATCATCATTTCAGACGAAAGTCCACTGCTGGACATAGGCCTCCCACATTTTGGGGGATTTGCCATAATCGCCACGCTTAGCACGCGGGTTGGCGATCGCAGTATGGTGGTAAAATGCATAGAGAACGCTGCTACCAAAAAAGAATGGCACTGGGGAAAAAATACCGAAGGGAATTACTTTTTATAATGTTTACGATGATAAGAACTGTCCGTTCTATTTTAATAATTTTAATGTTTTTTTTTACGCATTACTGTAAAAGTTTAAACATGTGCCATTTTTAACAATATTAATAATAATATAATATTCCACAACTATCACACAACGCCATCTAGTCCCAAGTTAAGCAGAGCTTGTGTTATGGGTACTAGACAACTGATAAACATACTTATATATTTCTAAATACATACATAATATAGATAAATTACACCCAGACATAGAACAAATGATCGTACTCATCACACAAACATTTGTCCTGGGTGGGAATCGAACCCACGACCTCCGGCGTAGCAGTCAGGGTCACTAACCACTAGACCAACAGGCCTGTCATGAATTCTTTTTAGAAACACAAATCTTGAATATCTTCGAATGCTTTGGATTACCGCTTAGGCTCTATGAAGTGCGTTAATACGTACAAAGAGGGTAAACTATCCTGGAAGGAAAATATTAAGTTGCAAGTCACTCTGTATATTTGTCATTGTACGATACATTGATAAAAAAGAGAACAGTAAAAAAACACATTTGGATACGTTTTACAGCGAACTAAGTCTCGATGGCCTACTCACAAGTACGCAACTCCTCTCGACGCGGCTGTTAACAACCTCTTATTGCGCCGAGTTAGCATTGAAAACAAAAAATATTGGTAGATATATTACAAAAATTGGATTGTGTGATGGATGTTTTGGATATAAAGGGGATGACAACTGAAATGACTGATTATGGACGACGATGTGCTGGGTTATTTAACACATGCTACTTATACATGAAACGAAATGGAACCATCCATCTAGCTTCTGATGTTTCATAAGGGCCCGTGTAAGGTTTTGGGAAATTAAGTACTTTGAATTTGAATACTCACATCAAGACTTAACGAGAACCAGGCGTCCTCAGTGACCATGAAGGAGCACGCATGCTCGGCATCAAAGTCAAAGTCAAAGCACTTATTTCAAACTAGCTTCTGCCCGCGACTTCGTACGCGGATCCTGTTGCTTATGCCAGCGACAACGGGGTCTTCAAAATCGAAGATCTGAAACGTCTGATGTAGAATTCTAAGGCCCGGGGACGGGAAAACAACGGGATGAGCGAGACGATTGGAGTCGTTCCAGATCTTTCATTTTTGTATGTCAATAGGAAATCCCCATTAGACTAAACAACTTTTGCTAAGACGTCATTCCTTAATATGTTATTAAGAGTTTTACTTAAGAGTTCCACAACAGGTGTTCCAGATCTTCAAATTTATTCTCACAGCAGAAAATGCTCTTCACGTGGAATATATTTTGCTATGGCACCATTTTTATATATCTTATACTTACTTTAGCTGGTCCGTTGCGGTCAGCATCAGGTGTTCATTTTCCAAAATAAATTATGTATAGCCTGTATGTTGCCACGTTCACGATCAGCGGATAGTCACACATTATGTTCCGCACTTGTCTCTAGAGACCTAGCAGCAGATGCGTAGATACGCTGAGAAATCAAGCGCAATTCTCTATCAGTGAACGTCTCTGACTCGCGAGACAATGCGTGACGTTCACGATCAGCGGACAGTCGCGCATCATGTTTCGCACTTGTCTCTAGAGACCTAGCAGCAGATGTGTAGATACGCTGAGAACTCAAGCGCAATTCTTTATCGGTAAACGTCTCCGACTCGCGAGACAATGCATGACGTTCACAATCAGCGGACAGTCGCGCATCATATTCGTCACTGGTCTCTAGAGACCTGGATGTAGATGCATAAATACGCTGAGAACGCAAGCGAGCTTCGCGATCCGAAGATGTTTCTACGGAGCGAGTTGCAGCCTGATGTTCTCGAACAGTATCAAGTCTATCCTGACGCTCTTCGGTAGATTCTTGGGATCTTATGATCCTCAATCTTTTAGCTCCTTTGGAACGTTGGGAAAGATTTGACCTCTTTCTTGGCATGGTTATAGTTTTATTCTGGAGATACCTGATCAATTAAAATCTAAGTGACTGCTCCCCTGCGTTACTGGGTAATCTACCGTGTCACGAAGATAAATGGAAAAGGAAATTAAACACTTAAATAACATAAGCCCGAAGGCATATTTCTTCGATAAAATAAAATAATAAATGGGAGTTTTAGCCAGTAGAGGCAAATTTTCAATGATTCATAGAATTTTCATCGAAAATCAGTCCTAAACTGTTACCGCCTTCACCGCGTGGATACCTCCACCTCCTCCTCCAGGTTATGTTATTTTATAATTATACAGTGAAATTAGTGATAGCTTTGATTTCAACATTAGGTGTTCCAGATCTACAATCTTTATACGTCAACAAAGAGTGCTCATCAGGCTGAACAACTCTTGCTAAGACGTCATTCCTATATATGTTATAGTGTAGCTGGGCTCTTGGAGTTCCACATCAGCTGTTCCAGATCTTCAAATTTTATACGACAACAGAGAGTGCTCATCAGGTTGAACAACTCTTGTTAAGACGTCATTCCTATATATGTTATAGTGTAGCTGGGCTGTTGGAGTTCCACATCAGGTGTTCCAGATCTTCAAATTTATTCTCTTAGCAGAAAATGCTCATCACGTGAAACAATTTTTCTTTAGTACCATTTTTGTATCTCTTATAGTTTAGCTGGTCTGTTGTGGTTCTGCATCAGGTGTTCAAGTTTACAAGATAAATTATAGCCTATATGTTGCCCAGATTTAATACCTATACAACAAAAAAAATCATTTAAATCCGTCTAGTAGTTCCGAAGATTAGCATGTACAAACATACAGAGAAACAGACAAACAGACAGATTTTTTTTTTGGTTTCGTGTTTTTTTACTGTTTCTAAACCCCCCTTAATATTTTTTTTTAATATATTCAATGTACAGACAGTTTTTTTACTGTTTTATTATATGTATATAGATATATAGATAGGCCCAAAAGGCACTTTTGAACGTCAACAGTTATATGAAAATGGAATTGATTCTAGTTGCCCCTTCCAAAAGGTAGATTCGTATGAAGAAGAATGAGCAAGAAACTCCACCGTTACTCTTTTAAAATGTTTTCAATATTTGTATACAATATTTATATAATTATATGTGAAGACGATGCACTTAAAATAAAATTACCATACCACAACAGGTAAAGAATTTAAAAAGAAGCAAAGAGAGATAAATTAATTATGTGATAGATACATGGCGCCCAAATACTTACAAAACATTGCAAAGGCAAGAATACGAACCTAATATTTTACAAGTTACAAATCAGTGTATGAGTTATAGTAACCATAGAATGTAAATCAGTGTCATAGGGGAAAAATAAACTAATACTAAGTTAGCAACCAGTTTGATAAACTCTAAGACTGTCCTATGGAGCGAGACCAGCATGTTTCCAAGCATTCTTATCTTGGATGTAATCCTCTAATTTTTAATAAGCTCGTTTACAAAGTGTACTCTTAATATGATTTTTAAACCTTTCATTTAATTGCAATATATCAGAAGGAATTTTGTTGTAGCATTTAACACATTACCCCATAAAAGATGTATGTACTTTTGCTAATCTGAAAAATGGTTGATCTATCTTGTCTTTATTTCTAGTATTAAAATTATGTCTATCGCTTATTTTCTTAAAAAGATGTAGATTTTTTCGGACTGCAGCAGCACGCGCGCGCAGTGCACGTCCCCCAAGAGGCGCGCGCCCAGCTCGAGTACGTCGGAGCTGTGCAGCGGCGCGCACGTGAACACCTCGCGCGGCGTGCACGACAGGACCGACGACGTCACGCTCGGGATCATGACTACACAGTCGAGTTTCTTCATTATTATACAAGTGCAGAATTAATTTTACACTGAATAGAAGTTAAGAAACAAATTGCTGTTTAACATTTCGTAATTAATTACTTATTTTCAAATTTGCCGCACCCAACATTGTTAGGAAAAGTCTAGACTGAGTGATTGATTTATACTTGTTTTAATACTCATTACTTCATGTTGCGTTTTTTTTGATGAATTTACCTAAAAAGCCAAAGGTATTCTGTGTTCTCTCAGTTCGGTCTATTGTGCTTTTAATATTATTCTTAACGTTTTTCTTAAAATCTCACTAAAATAAGTAAGCTGCTCGAATAGTGAAATTATTTTTTTATTTGGAGATAAAAAAGATAATAAACGCGTATGGCTGTGGCACAAAATTATCGAAGTATTTTTTTAACAATAATAGATGAGAATTTTCGCTTTTTCCACACACGGTAGACGAAAAAAATGTCTTGGGAATAGTCATTAATATTTTCAGCTTAAAATTGGAATATGCTATCTGGTTCGAACATAGAGCAACACGGACCAGAGGGGAGTAGCCATACGCAGGCGTTCCCCTCTGTCAAAGTACAAGTCCACGCGGTCCTATGCGTACAATAAAACTAGTTGCAGCCGCACTGCTCGGTAGACTAAATCTAGTTGCGCGACAAAATTGACATCCTACAAAAATGCCGAATTGTTCTGTATTTTGCTGCAAAAAGAGATCTGCCACGTCAAATTTACAAAAAGATGGCGTTACCTTTCATATGTAAGTAATTTTTAATCACATTATTCCTATTTACTTCTATAAAACTTAAAAATTACAAAATCATCGGTCGTGTTGTTTCGGATTTGTTTACCAACACAGGCCGCTCGCCCTCATACAATATGCGGATCGGTCGAGCGACTGATCCGAGTCTATTTCCGAGAATACGCTGTCACCGAGCGATAGTGTTGTTACTGGTTTGTTAGTAGATAGTTATCGATAAATTTGGCAAAGGAGTCTATATCCATACAGAGACATTTTTGAGATGAAGTTTTCTGATTTATTTAAAATATTATATTGTAAGCTGTTTATTAATATACATAGTTGTATAAAAAAGCGTTAAATTAAAAATATTATAAAACGTACGAGTTAACACATTTTATTAAAATTACTTATTGTGAACTTCAAACATAATATTTTTTAATTTATTTATTGAAGGTTTCCTAAAGATCCAAATTTAAGGGATATATGGAAGAAATTTTGTAATAATAGACTAACCTGGAGTCCCACAAGAAATAGTGTCATTTGCTCAAAACATTTCAAGACCTCTGACTTTCATGTGTTGTCGAACAATAGGAGGAGATTAGTCGAGGGCACCAAACCAACTCTAACACCACACTGTATTTGTCCCGTAAGTTTTTTTTTATATCACGGAAAAGGTAAAACAGCCGACCTGATGTAGATCACATTAGTTATAGTGGTGAAATGAAGTTTAGATTTCTCAACTTGAAAAATTAATAGTTTTAAACCTAATTTTCCAGAGTCATCAAAAATCATTCAGTCTACCAAATGACAGACTATCATCTCATGATGCCATTAGTGCCACTCTCACTATTCCTGATTATATTCAGTAATGAATATACTGCTTAAATCATTGAAAAAACCTTTTATTTTACCTATCATTCACTTACATTGTCGCAGCACTATGCAAACCATGCCCGTGTACTGCGTTTATACTACTCACGTACCACTATATTTTTCTATCGTAATGGTATAAAGTTGATTTCGACAATGTACTTCAATAAAACTACATTGGCGCATAACATTTACTTTCATGTGATAAGAAACACCATGGTTTCGCAGATTTGTAGTAGCAGTTCGATTTTTACAGCTAGAAACTGCACAATTAACCATTTTTGGAGAGAACTTATTTTCGACACAATACGATATATAATGGCGGCGGCCGCGCATTCAATTAGTTTTAAATAACGTGCATGGTATATATAAATGCTCTAAGGTGATAGATACACATCCACTCGTTTTTAAAATGACGTAAACCTTAATTTTATTTGTTAAATGATAATTATTGTAGTACATAATAAATAAAGTCAATCTTTATTATAATATCTATCTTTGTATCACTTTTTAAACCTAATATTCCGATAAAAAAAATAAAGTCAATCTTTATTATAATATCTATCTTTGTATCACTTTTTAAACCGAGTTCTTGAATTTATCGATAATGCGTATCGACAGTAGTTGCAACCACGGCTGTAAGCAACTTGTCAATGTAGTTGCGTCATCTCATTGTACTGTAACGACACATAATGTATCTATGTGTGTATGAAATTGTTAGTGTATGCTTTAATTTTTATGTGTGAGTTTCGTAGCAACAGACGATTATTTTTGTGTGAGAATTTGAGAAAGTGTGGGTAGAGCAGATTTCCCCCCGCAAAAAATGACAGACAGTTTTGTATCGGGAAAAAACGCTATGGCGTCTCCCCTCCGGTCCGCCGGTGGTCCGTGTTGCTCTATGGGTTCGAATGAATGTTATAGTGCTTAGTAACATTGTCTCTCACCACAGGGGTAGAGATCATCCAATACATGAAACCAAACTCACTATTTAAGGCTGCATATAGCAAGCTATCGGTACCATGAAGTTCCTCCCTATGGAGACTCGTATGTACAGTATGTCCGTGACGGTCCTGACGTCACACGGTCGGAAGTGCACGCGGAACTCGGCCGCCGCGCCTGCCGTCACGGCCAGCCCGCGAGGCCCGCTGATCTCGATGTCCAACTCCCGCCGCTTCGGAGGACGCACCGACAGACGGATCTCATATTTCGATACGTTGACTAGCCGAAGACGTTGCTGGGAAGAGAATTTAACAGGCAGGTGATGAAGACTGATAGTCGCGAAGAAAGGCTTGAGTTATGTAAACAACTTAGTTTTGGTCGCTCAGTTATTTATCTCGGTCAGACTTTAAACGTCATAGAAAAAGCTGTAGCTAATACATAAGCGTTCCGACATTGGATATTGGCATCAAAATGTTTGTACGGATCAGAATTTATTCCCGACTATCTGGGACAGTATTTCAATGGTCTTAAAATGGAACAGAACTAATTATTCGCACCTAGTATTCTGGCAGCCACCCAAATTGCTTTTTAAACAACGGAAGGAATTTGACGCAATAAATTATTCTGGAAACTCCAAAACTGGCCAGCGGACCGATATTAAGTTCGATACAATTTAAACTGTTCTGTAATATCCTTTAACAGACGTTGGAGCTATAAATCTTGTAATAGAATTTCCAACTGGATTAATAATATATTTGATCATGGAATTGTCGTATAACTTTGAGTACGCAACTTATAGCAACCAATTGTCTCAAGACTTTCCAAGGAAAGTACGAATGACCTTTCCATGTTAATAATTAATCTTGATCTATTTTTGGACGTCGAGATCGATATTCCAATAAGTTTTTGGGTGAAGCTCGACATTCATCTACGTAGATAATATAAACGTACGTACCTACGTTTATGTTGATATTGAGACGCAGACCACGTGGATTGATTGAATATGCAGCAGGCAAGAATCGAGGTCGAGATTGGACAGCACATTGTAAATTGTTAGTTTCGAGTGGAAAATGGAAAGATTGAAGATGATGAATTAATTAAGTGTTCGTTACCGTGTGCAGATGTCCAATAGTGAAGTTGATGAAGTCGAGCTGTGGCGGCACGCACAGCATGTAGTTGGAGTGCGGCAGTGGAACGGGCGACGAGACTGGCGGGAGCAGGACGCGTGTGTCAACTTCGCCCATACTGCGACCACAGATTACTACGTGCTGAAACTCTTACTCATAAGATTATCGCTATGTACACAAAGCAAAGAGCTTAGTGTAAGTTGATTGTACACGGCTTACAATAATTGGTACAGGTTAATATTTTTATCTACTCTCATGTCGTAGTATACAATTCTAATACTATGCTGCTGGACAGTTTGTTCCGCCACTTCTTCTTCCCAGCTAAAGCACTAGGAAGTGGTGAAGGGCGGGCGTTTTGGGAGACTGTCTGATTTAACTTTGTCGTTCAAAAAGTGCTGACTCTCAGCTTAGTTTGAATTCAAATTCAAATAATTTTATTTTCTCTTCACAAACAATGACATAGAAGCTTAAGAACTATATGACACTAGTTTGTGAGAGACTGGTGTCTGCACTAGGAAAACCTGTATAGCAGATCACCAGGGTCCCACCACACGGTATATTAACATTTACAGTTATTTGCTGAAATGTGAAGGGATAGTGTATAAATATCAGTGAACAATGAACAAATTAAAAAAATAAGTAAAAAATAAAAAATAAGTCGTAAAAGCTAGCGAGATTCACTATTTAGGATGAGTTAGTAATTCCTCAGTTGCTTTATAATCTAAATTTTGGAGCCATTCAACTAGAGTACTCTTACATGCCTTTTTAGTTAAGTGATAAAGGAGAAGGCAATGACTCCATAGATTCCTGGGCCCAGGTGTTAACTAAATCAAACTAGCCTTATTTGTAAGAGGGTATAATAACAAGGACTCACTGAAGATTTGGTGAAATTTGGCTATCCAGGAACCAAGTTATATGAATTATAGTAAAAGTGAGGTTAACACTTTACACAGCAATCCATGTCGTCAATATTCAATCGATAGGCGTTCAGTTGTCCAAAATAGAGAGCCAGGTAATTTAGAGTAGCAAGATCCGTCAAATAGTCCGTTATAATATGCAAAGCCGAGGTGTCGTGGGGTTAAACAAGGAAAATACGGGCGCACTCAGAATGAAAGAAAACAAAAAAGTGCATCTGTCTGTCAGTGACTGACGGATGTCAGGCACAAGTGTTGCCGGAACAAAAAAAAATAACTATAAATCGATTCAATCGATTCCACGAACGCTTGATATGCACTTGTCACTCGACTTGCATACATATCCTCAGATTTTACCGATTTATTCATAATCGATTAGTAGTAATTCAGGCATTATTTAATCGAGTATTTAGTTTCATTAACTTAATTGAAGTTTTCTCGCTTTCTAGGTAGAAACATGGTACCATATTCTGTGATTTCCTTTAGAAAAATATAACGGTTTTTTTTAATACACATTTCAACTAGTTAACTGCTGGGCCCAGAAGTCCCCTTCTACTTTTTGTAATGCGATTTATTTTATTATATAAGTGGGAACCTAAGAAAGTAAAAAATCTTTGAGAGAAGCTCGTTCTTAGACCTTTAGTAGTAATGCATACGGAGTATTTTCTACGTTTTCCTGATATAGAGAGGGGGTCAAATATTAAGGAGGAGTGCTTCTTGAGAACAGTGTATAACATAAAAAGTTGCCTTACCGATAAGACTTTAAAGTGTTTGTAAAGATATATCATCTGAATGACTTTTGATTTTGATTTTAATTATAAAATTCAAAACGGCTATAAATTGACATTCTTTATAAATGGAATACCGAAATTTTAAAATAGAATCATTGTTGAACACTTTTCTCAAATTAAATATAATACTATACATTTTTTAACAATACGATATGGGGCAAACCGAAGAAGTTAATGTCACCAAGGACAATCCATCAATTACTTTTTCTAATGGAACGTTCATACGGGGCATGCCATTTTTATAGCACAATAAAACTATTTCTCGTTATTTTAACTTTGATCTTTTATTTAGTAAGTCCTTGTCTAATCCCAATGTATGAGAGTATATAAAGTTGTGTCTGTGTATTACAACGCTCGTGTGAGCGAGTGAACTATTAATAACCTCCTTAATCGTAATTTATTACCTCTCATTATGCAACAGTATCATAAACTACTATTATGTGTTGATAGTTCATAAAAACTCATTATGATACAAGTTATATATGCAGGAGTACTGATAACCATCCTTTAAAATAATTTGCTCTTTTATTGGTATACGTTAATATGGATGTACGTTGATACTTGAGAAATAAAATGTAAAGATGCTAAGCCAATAAAGAAAGTTTTATGTAGGCGTGTGTTCTGGGACAAATACAAGACGTAAAGCCTCAGTACTGTGTTAACTGTACGCCGGTAATAATATAGGCCTACCTAAATCATAAAGTCAATGTGTTGGAAAATACTGGCGACCTTCAAGATATTGGTGCCGGTACCTACGGCGTTGGCCGCCTCACTGGCTTTCAACTAGGGTCCACTGGCTCGTATCGGCAATGTATCCATCTTTGAGTTCAGTTATATGCCCAGTAACACAAGTAAATGTAATGTTCTTGGGAAACAGTTTAGACCAGAATAGAATAGAATAGAATATTATTTGTAGTTTTTGCAGGTGATTAGTTTAATAGAAATGGGCACTAGTAAAAAGCGCTACGACATAGGACATAAAATTCCATATGTGACGCCACCACCATACACCGCACCGCACCGCCGTGCCGCGATGCTATTAGCTTCATATTAGCTAATTCCAAATCCGGATAAAAACTATATTCAATTACCACAAAACTTAGCATTAATAGTGTGCAAAACAACTGTAAAATAACAACGTTAACCCCGTGTGTGAGCATTTTTAATAAAAAAACAACATTTATTTTTTAAAGTATACATTTTTCAGACTATGAACCCTTTAGCTAAACAAAACAATATCATATTGTACTCCTGATCTTTAAGGTTTTCTACAGTTAATTGGTCGCATAATTTTATTGCCTAATTCATTCATTGTGTAATTTTCGTGCTAATTTGTTGTTGCTAATATACTCAAATATAGAAGAGCAATTGAAAGTTTTAAACAAAGTAGTGAACACCATTCACCTACTAAAATATTCAAGCTGCATCTCAGTTTACAGTAACATCCTAAAACCAGTTCAAACAAAATCTTGGTACAATGCCAGGACTCGCTGTACCTACTAACAACAACTACGAGCAAGATTAGTTTCTGAAAAAATAATATTTATTTCTACTTTAAGGCTTTGACCGGCAATATAAAAAGTCTGGGGCAACTGATACTGTCATAATAGGATCGTATATCTACAGTATGCTAGGTATGTTATACGAGGGACAAACTTTTATGAAATAGTACTGAAAATGAACAACTGTTAAAATGATACCAAGTAATTTGGTAATTGAAACAATTACTCTACATATTTTGATCGCGATAGTATTTATTTATTTATTTATGTAATACTTTAAGCACGCAAATGCACAGAGGCGGATGTATGGAACCTTTGATTTTCTTTCCATATGTTCAGAGCTGCTATATTGTATTCATGAAATAAAAGTGTGTCCTTTGTTTGACCTAACACACTATAAATGTAATGTCGTCAAGTCACGGTACTGCCGTATGTTGTCAAACAAAGAAACCAGATTTATATGTAATTACTTTGTGCATAAATACCTCTTTCCTTATTACAACCTAGTGAGTAACAAACCTCACTACCTATTATATTAGAAAAATCCATAAAAGGTAGTCAAAGCTCATTTCCAATATTATATCATAGAGAGATAATGAATGGCCGCGCATGTTCACTCTGTATGGTGACGTATTGCTCACATAAAAGTATTGGAAACGTTATTTTTATTACGGTCGTTCTCGTCTGGGTTTCCTTACGGTGTTTGCGCCATTTGACGATAAATTCAATTTTACTTGAAATATTATGTTTATGTGTCATACTAATAATTGTTTTAACTTTATAGCCTCAACACCTCATAGACTGGTGAATAACATGTCAAGCTAAGTCACAGCTTGAGCTACAGTTTATCTTAAGTTTTCTGCTTTGTGTAAATAATTCGACTATTCAAATTTGAGAAGTTATAATTAGAAATAGAAATCATTGTTGTATTAGAAATAGAAAAGATATTGTGTATTAAATTTGTTTTAGAATGTTCTATGTTCTCATAAATATAGACTGTAAGGGTAAACACCGTTGTCACTTAACCCATGGGTAATTTGACTTAAATATAAAATAACAGAGCGAGTTAAAAAAATAAAAAATAAAAATTCCTAAAAAGGTTTAGAACAGATTTTATCCCAGACCGCCCGCAAATTCATGGATATGCGCATCAGTGACGTAATCACTACAACGATCGCCAGCCGTTCCGTCCACACAACTAAATACTTACACATTACCTGTGATGTAACTTTCCCATCATATGGCTTAGGACAGCCACAAATACCTACCGTGACGAGTCTAAATGTAAATTTGATTCGAAATGGCTTTGGATTCTAAATGATTTAAAAACATTTTGTTTTTAATAAACCAAACCATTGGGTAGGTACTTTTGGCGTATTTAAAAAGTTAATCACAATTTTATGTACAGTTTAATTAAAAATTAAATTAAATTTACACTGACTGAATAAAATATCAACACTTACCGACTTACATTAACCTCAACACGTGTTCAAAATGGGTTCCCCGTCCAACATTCTGTTGTTATCGAGGTTATTGATAAGCCACTGCGAAAATACCATCCGTGGTATGCGATCGTTATCATTTAGTTCTTGGACCGGCTGAAATGATATGGATGTTGACGATCGATGAGGAGAGTATTGTCCATAGTGTCCAGTGAGAAACATTGAAAATTGAACCGCCGGCACGTAGGTACGTTGCGCGCCGCCAACATCGTTTCACGGTTTGATCACATCCTACGCGCCCCGTTCAGATTATTACCCGCAATGGCGTAAAGCCGAACCATTTCGGTTCACTGTTCATTTGTGTAAGACATTGTAACACACTCAATTCACGCGCGAGAAATGAGCGACGGACGCTAAGACGCGGCGTTACGTGCGATCGCTAGCGAGACTGCCAGCTGACTGACTGCGGGGTCGCGACCCGTGTCGGCGGCGCGTCGTGCAGTTCGCACGCGGTGTAGGTGTAGTTCCCGAAGTTTGTTGCCCTCGCGCATAGGGTGAAATATTCTTGTGGAAAAATGCAGATTTTCTTTTAAAAAAAAAGTTGTTTTTTTTTCATTGATTTTACGTTCTATTAACGAAACCAAATCACTGGTTTCAAGGATAACGGTGTTTACACTAACAGTATTTCAGGATTATCTATATATTAATACGAGAAGCGAAAACTTTGGATCCCTTTTTACGGAAATTGTGCGGACGGAGGAGTATGAAATTTCGCACACTTATAGTTTATACAGAGAAGAAGTGACGAATGCTAATATTTTTTTTTAATTATGCGTAAAAATACATTATTTTCAATAAATAACACGTTACACACACTACTATTAATTACCGTGTATTTAATACACACATGCATAAATATTCTTTTATTTATGGTTCAAATCTGTGGTCCAATTGAGAACATCTGTCTTTAAAATTTTGTATCTATAGTCTTACTGAATGTCAAATATAACCATAGGTAATAAATTAATTTTATAGATATACAGGGTTATTGGAAGATGGGTGCAAAGCTTTAAGGCAAAGATAGTACAGACAATTTAGAACCATTTAAGCCATGGTTGTCTCAGACGAAGTCTTACCAAATATTTTTAACCAAATTTTTAAGATTTTTTTTTTCGGAAATTCTCAAAATTTAATGTAAACTGCATAATTATGGCCAAATTGAATGATAAATGAATTAACTTTTTATTTATTTAATTAAAATAATGTGTAAGCAATCAAGCAAAACATGTTTTAGGCTTTTGTGTCATTAGACATTTTTTTTACAGACATTTAAAGCTCAGAAAAAATAAAAAAATTGTACAATACGTCTTTTAAACCTTATTAAAAAAAAAACGGAGGGTGCTTTTTTTGTTCAAACCTTTTTGAAGACATGCTTGATAATTGTTCTTTCTTTTGAAGTATCACTTATGCAGATATCTTACAAATTATTGAAATTAGGACCTACAAACCAATTTGAGGGAGAAATTTTAAATTTTAGGCAGAAAATAATTTTAATTCAAATGTTGTTTTACATTTGAATTAAAATTATTTATTTTTCATGTTCAAAAACGCTGAATTTATTCTTTGTATTAATTCTTCTCTAGTGTTTATTTCTATGTTGTTATACACCAGTTCCTTGGCCCGGCCCCACACGAAAAAGTCCAACGGGGTCAGATCTGGGGAGCGAGCGGGCCAAGGGATGGGTCCATCCCTGCCGATCCAGCTATCAGGAAAGCAATTGTTGAAGTGTTCTCTTACATTTAAAGTCCAATGCGCTGGACAGCCGTCTTGCTGAAAGATGACTGTTCGGTCTCTTTCGAAGATCGGGACACCTGATTCCTCTACCAGCAGTGGTAAATCAATTTTCAGAAATTGCAAATAATTTTCGCCATTCAATGGATCAGGCAAAAAGTGGGGCCCAATCAATGTTCTGCCAATTATTCCAGCCCATACATTCACAGAGAATTTCATCTGAAATGACACCTGCTTCTTAAAATGTGGATTGCTGTCTGCGTCGGCCCATTCATGGATGTTGTGAAAGTTTGTAATACCTTCCCTTGAAAATTTACTTTCATCCGTCCACAAGTTTGATTTCAAAAACCACGCATCTTCGATGTCTCTGTTGAGGAGGAAACGGCAGAACTGAATTCTTCTTTGAGGATCTTGCTCTACTAGACCTTGCACACTCCTGCCATGGAACGGATACTTATCATTTTGGTGCATTGTATGCCACACCTTCCATTGAGAAATGTTTAAATTTCGAGCTACTGCTCTAGTACTGGTAGTAGGATCCGCTTGAAATGCTGCTAAAATGTCTTCGTCGACGGCAGTTTCGTGTCTGCCCGGGTTGACTCCAGGTTCCACGCGGTGAAACCCATCTTGGGCAAGACGACGAAACGTGTTGTAAAACCCTCGGACATTCGGTATCTTGCGATTCGGATAGCGCTCTTGATACATCCGTCGCGCCAAAGATCCATTGCCGTCTGCTCTACCGTACATAAATACGATATCCGTATATTCTTGATTGGAAAAAGTAGCCATAGTCACTTAACAATTAAGAAAAACGGCGTAGGAGCGCACTTAATGTCAACTCAACACAATTAAGTCAAAAATCAACACGCGAGGCTACGACTGGACACGGTGAAACAAAAAAGTTCAAAACTAACGCAAACAACACGTGCAGGAACGCAAAGGGCTACAACTGAATACGGTAAATTGTGAATCAACACGACCACGTCCACTCACAAGGGCAGTAGTTTGACTAATAAGTAAAAGATGTAACGGCTTCATCACAGACCGACTGACCCTGACTAAAGAAAAACGACTTTGTTGCCTCAGTAACTAAGACCATTTTGCTGTAAAAACCAACTCTTGTCGCTTTTTGCTATTCATTGGGCGTTCTACCTGGAAATGCCGTCGCACCGCGCTCGGTGGCCATTGTTTAGAGAATCCCCTCAATGGGTTCCCCTCAATTGGTTCCTGCATGTGCCAAAAATTCTTAGAATTGAACAATGTTATCATTTCGAGCACATAAAGTATTCTTTTAAGCAAAAATTCTGAGTTTCGTTAGACTGCCTAAAATTTAAAATTTCTCCCTCGAATTGGTTTGTAGGTCCTAATTTCAATAATTTGTAAGATATCCGCATAAATGATACCTCAAAAGAAAAAACGATTATCAAGCATGTCTTCAAAAAGGTTTGAACAAAAAAGCACCCTCCGTTTTTTTTTTTTAATAAGTTTTAAAAGACGTATTGTACAATTTTTTTATTTTTTCTGAGCTTTAAATATCTGTAAAAAAAATGTCTAATGACACAGAAGCCTAAAACATGTTTTGCTTGGTTGCTTACACATTACTTTAATTAAATAAATAAAAAAATAATTCATTTATCATTCAATTTGACCATAATTATGCAGTTTACATGAAATTTTGAGAATTTCCGAAAAAAAACTAAAAAATTTGGTAAGACTTCGTCTAAGACTAAATGGTTCTAAATTGTCTATACTATCTTCACCTTAAAGCTTTGCACCCATCTTCAAATCACCCTGTATAACCTATTTCATTTTTTAAATCTATGATCATATCGATAATATTTGTCTTTAATATTTTTTTTTTTGTATTAGCAACGATAGGAATTTTGTTTAGATTTATAAAAAATATTTTTGTGGTTTTATAGGGAGTGTCAAGTATGGCATTAGTAAGTTTCCCATACAAAACTTAGTGTCGTGTATATAGAGGTTGTATGCCTCACGATCCGACCCATGATCACCTACGGGGCTGTGGTCTGGTGGCCCCGCACCAAGCTTATTACAGCCTGCAACAAACTGCAACGCATGCAAAGACTAGCCTGCATGGCGGTCACGGGCTGCATGAGGACTACTCCGACTGCAGCCATGGAAGCCATGCTGGGACTACCACCGCTCCACCTGTTCATACAGCAGGAAGCCACGATGGCGGCGGCGCGTCTGAACGCAACTAACCTCTGGAGGAAGAGAGACACACAACACACCGCACTGCTTAAGGAACTCAACAATGAGTTCCCCATTACTAATAATAATAATAATAATATAATAATAATATTCCACAACTATCACACAACGCCATCTAGTCCCAAGCTAAGCAGAGCTTGTGTTATGGGTACTAGACAACTGATAAACATACTTATATATTTCTAAATACATACATATTATAGATAAATTACACCCAGACACAGAACAAATGATCGTGCTCACCACACAAACATTTGTCCTGGGTGGGAATCGAACCCACGACCTCCGGCATAGCAGTCAGGGTCACTAACCACTAGACCAACAGGCCTGGCCAGGCCTGTACTAAAGCTATAATGGACCGGGTGCCTAAACAATTCATTTTTGATAAAAAATACAGAATCCAGCTTCACGAAGATCGCCGATGTGAGGGTTTGCGCCCCACTGAGCTGCGCATCTTCACGGACGGATCAAAAACAGACAGTGGCACAGGTGCTGGAGTCTTCTCGCAGGACTTCAACATACATATAGCCACACCATTAGGAGTTCACAACACAGTGTTCCAGGCGGAATGCATTGGGATCACTCTTGCCGGCTCAGCCATCATGGCCGGGGCAGTTAAAGACCACTCGATCCGCATACTCTCAGACAGTATGGCTGTTCTGCAAGCGCTGGACAGTCACTCGATTGATTCTGGGTTAATATACGAGTGCCACCAGCGCCTCAACCAGGTGGGTAGCCTCAATAATATAACCATTCAGTGGATAAAAGGACACAGCGGTTTGCTTGGTAACGATGCCGCCGATGAACTTGCCAGAAGGGGGTCGAACATGACACCGGTGTGACCAGAACCCATCGCGCCACTCCCCTTTGGGTTTCTACGCTCTCTGGTAAGAAAACGTACCAGGGATCTACACTTTAAGCAATGGGTGGACCAAAGTGATTGCAGGCAGGCCAAGGAGGCTTTACCTACCATCGATGCCCGCCTCACAAAACAGGTCCTTCGGCTAGACAAACGACAGCTGCGTATGGTTACAGCAGCAATAACTGGCCATGGGTCGTTTAATAAACATCTATTTGTCATAGGAGGTACAGACAGTCCGCTGTGCAGGGCCTGCATTGAGGACGACGAGACAGCAGCGACGACGAGACGAGACGTGCTTCTAAACTGCCCGCCGATCGCCACATACAGGGCCAAGTACTTCGGTAACCCAGGTACCCTACGTGAGATAGTCAGCAACATCAAGGCGTTGCTGGCCTTTCTGGAGGAGCTGGGGTGGATCGAATAACCGATTTCCCACCCGTACGCAAAATACGCGCTCAGACGTGGAGTTGCGGAAACCAGCCCGTTCTACCTATTACCTATGCCTCACGATTGTACAGGCTGGTCATAGATTGTAGAGGCTGGTTATAATTATGACATTTTGAACTGTTATAATTTATTTAAAATAATAGGGATAATTCAATAAAAACAGAGCTTTCTGTGATACTTCATTCCATATCCAGCAGTTAAGAAGTATTAAGAAAATAAAGAAGAGAGTCCGGAAGAAGTATTCTTTACTCATTACACCTACGTCTTGGTCCTGGCCATCACCATCCCGCCAGCGAACCCTCTCCACAGTAGTACAGCGTCAACAATTTGTCTATAGTGTTACTGAATGTCATATATAACCATATTATTTTTTATATTTATTATTATATTTTTTTTTTCATTTAATAATGTATTTCTATTCAAATGAAGTACGGTTGAAGTTCGACCAATGGGCGATCACTAGTCTACTGAAATTGGCACCGACTTAGATCTTCATTCTTTTGTCGGCGTAGTCGGCAACAACGCCTATCCCTTTACTGAATTTGGCTCCCATTTTCACATATATAATATATGTTTTATGGAATAACCAGTAAATACAACAGTTCCTTAATTGGTACGCAAAATATATTGATTTAAAATAAGATCCTTACTTATTACTGTATATATCATTATTTGCTCAAACTTCGCCAGAGTCGACACTGTACTTCATGACATCCAGTACCTAGTTTAGCTGTTGCACATCACAATCATTATTGTGTCACGTGATCTCTATGCCATTGTCATAAAGTATGAGTTGTAATCCTTTCTGAATTACATCTGAAGGCCAATTCTCGTACTTATTAAAAATAATGAAGTGCTACTCTCCTCTCAGCGACAATTGATGTCAAGAATTGGTAAAAAATTAAGGAAATAATAAGTTTTATTTACAGATTGTGACTGGAGGTTATAAAGCGAACGTTTATAAAAATACTGAAATTGCTGCCCCTGTATGCAGTGCATTACCTCATCGACTGCATGGTGACGCTCTCCTCGTAGTTCAGCAGACGAACTGGTGGCTGAGCGACCACCTCCACCGCACTCACGTTGCACGAGCTGCGGTTCAGAATGTTCTTGATCCAAAGACTGCCGTCACCTGCATTAAGAAAGGAACAAGCGAGTTTTAACAATGGTCTAAAAATATTTTCTTTGGTGTCATTTTAATTACATAATTATTTAGTAACATCAATTTGGAACGGTTAACAACTAAAAAAAAAATCATTTATTTTGACCAAACTAGTGTTACATTTCATAAACCTGCCAAACTGCGCAACAGTTACAAAGAACTAAGTACGTTACGTTACTAAGTATGAATAAATATATAGAAACAGAATGTAGAAAGTTATAAAGATGAGGTTCAGCATAAAAAACAACACTTTCATGAACCTGTTTAGCAGCACTTTGACATGTCCATAAAATATTGGAGCTTTAGTTTAGCTGATACTCCCCAAAGTGTTTGGCCGACATGAATTTATAGTGCAACCAGGTTGCAGTCCCGTGTCCCAGTTGATTCTATGCCATTCCTTTTCTGAGAACCATAATTTACAGTAACAGGTACCATACAATTGTTCACCTCATTCGAGCACAAAGCATACTAAACTTCATTCTCAACTGAGATTACCAATTCTAGTTCAGTAAAATTAGCTCCAACATACGTACGGAACTAGCTCATTTGTTACTCGAGTGGAAACGTAACAGATGAGCTCTGCGGGTAACTTAAGTGGCCTGAGAACGACTCTAAGATGAGTGAAATCCTGTGAAGTGTTTTATTCACTACTAATCATGTGAATACTTAACCCATTTTTTCAGCATTTCATCTCAGGGAGTAGTCAGCTAGGAAATATTGGGGTCATCTAGTTTTAAAATATTGACCAAAAAAATTGTGACGTATTTCATAAGCAATAAACAATACATTTACATAAACAATTCATTTTCTTTCAATAATTGACGAGCAATCATGAAACGCGTTAACTATACTTCTTCGAATCAAATGTAATTTCATAAATTATTTCAATGAGCTTAATCCGCTTATTATTTTGATTCACAATATGTTAATTTTCTATATATTTGAACAAATATTAAATTATACTATTAAATTGCAAACCATTTAAACCTGTACATTCGTGTCCAAACAAATAATTAAATAAGCTTAAAGTAGGATTAAACCTGTCAAAGTGACCACACAGAATATTGTACCGCGGATAAACAGAGGTCGGAATTTATAATAACATCAACGTTTTGTTCAGAACAGAAAATTATTTACCTGTCACTTTTAATTATTTCCTAATCATGAAATACGTCTGTTTCATACTCTAAATTATTATAATAAATAATGAGATGTTAAATTTTACCTGAATAATTCATTAGATATTATATCGATTTGAATATCATAAAAAAATTCCAACACACAAAATCTTCTGTAAGCCAAACTAACTGAAACGGACCGGTTGATTAACTGAGTAAGCTGTCAGCTGTCATTACTAATAAATATCTGGTTGACCGAGCTTTGCTCGGTATGTTTTGGTAAATTGCGTTTAAAATAATAAGTTAATGTTCAAGTTGATTATCGATAAAGTTGGTCATTGAAAACACGAATAAAACGACATTTTATAAAAATGAATCCTAGCTAGATCGATTTATCGCCCCCGAAACCCCCTATATACAAAATTTCATGAAAATCGTTGGAGCCGTTTCCGAGATCCAGATTACATATATATAACGGAGCGTCACGTATTGAGATTCGCAGATAGCTCTCGGACGTGATAAGAAGTAGCTCGTATTAGGCGTGGTAACGCGACATTAATTATTTGAAAGATAGTTGTGAGACCTCTATAATTATAACGGTCTATACCTAGTTCACACAATGACATTAGAACACAACATAAATCTTATGAAATGAAATGAAATGAAATGAAATGAAATGAATTGCACCGATCCCAGCGTGGTTTGACCAGACTCGATTAATCGAATGAACCCCAAGATATGCACTAGCCTTTGAAGCCTCATGTTTCATGGTGCTACATAGGCCATTGCATATCAAGAAGTAGACCGGGGGGCGCTGTAATGGTAGGGAAGACGTGCCCATAGGATAGGAAAGGATTACGAGCCTACCGACTATGCAGCCTTAAGTAAGCATTGGACTAGTGGAGAGAAGGGTGATATTTGTCTATAGGAGGCATCTTTTCACGTCGTCGCCGGCATGTTGATCCAGGTCGAGCTTCACCGATGCATGTTTTGGTGGGGTTAACCGTTTGCTGGCTCTTTTCTATGTCAAGGGTTCGCTATGTTCCGTGTTGTTGTTTTCTTGGTCGTCTTCTGCGTTTTCGCTGCTATCAGTTTCTGGTTTTTTGTAGATATCACGAGCCGCTTTCTTGATCTTATTTCTGTCTCCAGCCGTGTCCCTTCAAAACTGGAGTTCCTTTTCGAAGTATTTCATGTCCTGTTTTAGGTTGTCATTCCATGTGTAAATAGGTCATCCGACCTTCTTAGGTTTTGCCCTGTACTGCATTGCTGCTTGTAACAGGTGTGGTTCAGAGCGTCTGAAAATGTGTGCCAGGTAGCAAATCCTGTGGTTGTCCTAACGAAACGAAAATATAAATTCTAATTAGAGACCCCCTCTCCAATTAGAATTTTCATCCTTGTTTCGTTTATTCGGAGGCTTACATTATTTAGCGAGGTTTTAATTTGGTATTGGATGCATTCTAGTCCTTCTAGCTCAACAAAGGGAGTGAAATGTTGCAGTCCCAATTGATGATTTCCATTATTTCCTTTACCGTCGGTCTATTGTGCTTCGGTTATCGGTTTTGTTGGTTACGCAAAAGTACGCTCTGCCTATTTTTGTACTGATTTTTAACCTTTTGGAGTATCGTCTGGCATTCTTGTACGCGATTATGCCTATTGGGTTATCCAGTTGCCAGCTTTGGCCTTTTGTAGGTTAGCGAGGGTTATTCGATGGTCCCTTGAGTAAATTGGCTGAAGACTCGAGAGTTTCCTGGGCAGCGGCTTTTAATACCTCCGTTATGTTGTTCCATGTTATTTCGGTGTTTTCATTCGTTGGGATGATACCTATATTTGCTAGTTGTTTTTTTTTTATTTTTATATGCGATCTTGATATTTTATTTTGATATGTTTTCGATTGAGAGCGGTATAGTTGCATTGTTTATGATTGAAATACTTAGCATCCATTGTTGTTTCCTTCGTTCCTTTTTGTTGCTTTTGTGTTTGTTTTTTTTTCGTTTTTGTTTTCAATTCTGTTTGATCTTATAGTCCCGTCTCGTTAACGTGGACGAGTTTTTCTGTTGCCTGTGGCGTGATGATATAGTCAAATTGCGATTTTTGAGTGCCTTTTGACCATATTATTCTAATGGATTATCAACCTTTTGTCGTTTCTGTTTGAAGTTTTTCTCTGTAGGCTTTATCCTTTAATAGTTCGCCTTGTAGTTGGGAAATTTATGCTGAAAGTTTTGTTGGATCCTTTGCGTTTTCTTTTGGTTAGAATATCTTGTCGACCAATATGGACGTTGAAGTTTCCGAGTATTATTAGCGTACTTTTTGTCTAATCAAGTTTAATAAGACTGTGAAGGGTCTGGTTGCTTTCGGGGAACAACTGTTGAAGTGGGAGTTGAATAAGTGCAGAGGAGTTGGCAAGTCTTTTCCCATGCCAATAGTAGACCTAGTATCCTTGTATTACTAACTGTAGCTAATTCACTTGTACTATTAACTACTTCAATTTGGGAATACGGTCTTAATAAAATTGCAAAATCCTGGTGCGTGTTACCTACCGGTTCGGAGAGATGCCAATCGTGGTATGTGTAGTGTAGCTGAATGTTCCTAAATTCATCCCTGTTTCTTGTAGGTTGGCTTGAATTCCTGTACGTGGTAGTGCCGCGTCAATTCGTTTTTTTTAGCTGGTTTTTCTGTGCAAGTTTACTTAATTGGGTAGACTTCGGCTTTCTCATTATTGCGTATCTCGTGTCGTCCGCGATTACGTTTGATACAAGTGTAAGTAGTGTTTGTTCTTATTGTCCACACGGTGTGAATGATTTAACTAATTGGGGGTTGCTCGTTTGAGTTTAGGGTTTCATGGGTTTTGCTCTTCTCATGTGTTGTGCCTGTTACCTAATGTTTTGGTATGATGCAGTGCTTTCAATCTAGTTGAACCTTGCGTTAGGTTATTCCGGTTGTTGTTGTATTGTTTCTCGTTTGTCGGGACCCAGTTGTCATAGTGCTGGTTCATGAACAGCACCCCTAGCCAAGCTGATAATCTGCAATCGTTAACGCTAGTCGCTCAACGTTAAGTCACGTGGTTAGAATAAACGAACAGAAAATTCGTAGCCAAATTCACATCGTTCAAAATGATAGAATGATTTTTTATCGTTTCTATAATGTTCAACGCTAAATCCTTTGTTATAATGTGTCGTTTTTACAAAGACATTGTAGAACGAGCGGCCGACTCAGGCGCTTCAACATGGCTACCAACTTATCGTTTTCTACAATTGCTGACACTGAGGCGTTAGCGATTGTAGAACGGTAAACGTTTGTGACTTGGCTAGGGGGGCAGTACGTGTTTGTTAGCGGGAGCTTGTTCGCTAGTAGGTGAATGCACCTGTGTGTTTCTGTTTTGCATATGTACATGCACATTTACGACGTAGAATTCGGACGCGGCGATTATGATATATTCGCCATCCCAGATTTCTTCATTATATTGCGCGGCTTTGTATTCTGTTATCCTTTATTCCTGGGAAAGAATGCTGTTGGGGAGAAATTCCTGTATATTATTTAGAAGTGCCAATTATAACCATTATAAACGCTTTGTCTGTGTGGCCACTAAAGACACGTGCAAGTTGGGGGCTGAAGCACACTTGTAGTGAGTCAATTTATGGGATGACCTTTTTTTTGGTTTCTTTTGTTTATCTGAATAGCAAAATGTGCATTTAACTTGAAACAGAGAGAGTCTGGATTGGGTACCCTTTTTTTATTAAGTTGTCGCCCATGTGTTCATTTGGAGGGGCTGTGGCCTCTTAGCAAGCTTTTAGGAATTTTAAGAATTCATTACTGTGTTACAAAAATAGGATCTTTTGGTGCGGCGTCTTAATCGGTATTGTATTTTGTTCCAGAATTATAGCGTGAATAGGGTTATTCAGCCTATTGTAGTTAGTGTGAACACAATCATTCACACAACGCTTCCTGGTGTGATGTGATGACGATGATAGGTCCCCAAGCGTGGCAAAACAAAGCCGCGGTCATGCGCAGTTTAGTAAACAAATCCCTGAAATGTTAGGAACGGGCTCACCGGGTTCGGCGAGGGTCAGCTGGCAGGCAGGCTCTGCTGAGAGCTGGGCGCACGAATGACACATTTGCTTCCTTGTTTTATACAATGTGTAACTGAATAGACGCAAGTCCACTTATTGAGCCCGAAAGAATTCAATCCTATCTCAAGGCAATAGAACTCAAATTTAAATGCACAAACCAATGCTAGTGTTCACACGATTTTCTTTATTCAATACTCTAATAAACTCAAAACTCTAATTCGGGTGTATGAGGTCTTGCGTTAATTATATTACACGTTGTATTATGCCACTCGATTTTAAATTATAACACCGAAGCACGCACACACAATAACACCCATACCGCCTTATTAAAAATAAATATAAAAATATTGTAGCACTTTGAAACATTTGCATTGATATTATTTAGGTATTTAATGTTGTTTAGTTTCAATTCTTACTGCAAAGAACGCACTAGAAACCAGAAAACATAACACTCAATATTCAAATCATAATTGAGTTTGAATTGCAACGACGAGTCCTTTTTTTGTGCGTGGGACATCTTCAAATGACGATCTCTTTGAGGCGCGCGTGGAACAAATCTCGCCGTCGACCCGGGCTTAGTCCTTACCGGGCGGCGAGCTACCCATTACTCCGACATTAGAACACAACATAAATCTTATGACCAAATAATAAATACGATTTCGCAGAGAGGAACGTTTTCATAGGTCGCGCCTATACCTCACAATATCTCAAAACAGAATGTGGGCTCGAAGACCCTTTTTCCAACATCTCTCATAAACCAAAAAAACATTGTTAGTTATTCCTCATAGGCCGACCCACGACTACGTTCGGTAAACCATATGCAGACCACATGTTACCGCCACTCTCGAAACCATACTTAGGACAAGTATCTCAGAAGTGCTGACATAAATCTTTTAATTGAATGACACAAAACTAACCCGCACAGCGGGGTATCCAAACCGCACTAATGGATATACGGATGCATCAAATGAACAATGCAAACTCCAAGTACTTTAAATAATTGGCTATTTACTCCCCAAACTATCTATCGGAACAAAACACTGTAGTAATTAATGCTTTACGCGCGTCTTTGCTCGCGCGTCGACACGGCGATCCTGACTATCACACGTCCTCGTGTGCCATCTCTAGATAGAAACCACTCGGCTATCCTGCCTTTACTACAAATTAAGTATCGACTGCCAGGTTTCCACTACGTACATTGTCCATCGTTTTCATAACGTGTTTAAATTAAAACTCGACAAAGAACAGGTCTGATCTCTTTTTATTATAACTTTAATCACTATTTAATCATTTTTACGCAATGCAAAACTTGCCATCAATATAATAACTCTACATGTTTATGTGACTTAACAACCAACAGCGCACTGGCTATACCAGGAGAACCGGTCAACATGCTAGCACAGTTACAACCAGGCACTCCAGCTACTAGACTGGCAATGCCAGGAGAACCGGCCAACACATAGCACACAGTCACCACTAGGCACTCCAGCCACCACAATGGCACACCGGCCAACACACGAGCGCACCTGCTCATACTGGCACACCGGCCATCACACGAGCACACTGGCTCATACTGGCACACCGGCCATCACACGAGCACACCGGCTCATACTGGCACACAGGCCATCACACGAGCACACTGGCTCACACTGGCACACAGGCCATCACCTGACGCATCGGTCACCCTCTGGTACCCCGACCATCACCTATGGCACCCTCGCCATCACACGACCACAGCGGCCCAAGCTGGCACGCCGGTCGTCACATCTGGCATTCTTGCCAGCCCACTGAGCACCCACCACCCACCGCCGCCGCGCAGTCTCCGACACCAGCTAGACTGGGCTAGGAATATGACCTACGATCGACGATAAGCAGCTGGTCACAGTACAAGTCACGTAAACAATGTATTTCGATATTCACTTTGTAATTATAGGTCACTTTCACAATCGAATTTTATTCTTAACTATTAACATTCGATAGCGTCGACTACGGCTTGACCTGACTGTTCTTCATCGCTACTAACTTCAGTATTTTTTATTTTATTTTTTTATTTCTGTGCGGACGTAACTATCTTGCATTGCACGAACACGCTCGTGCGCATACCTATAGGTTCTATTTTTATCTAAAGCTTTTAGTAAATAGGGGTCGCTTTCTAGTAATTCAACAAATTTCGACGACCCTTGAAATTTCGAGTCTAATTTTATTTGATTCCTATCATGATTTTCTACCGACACAAACATATCGAATCACTGTATCACACTTGCCATTTTTTCACACTAGATTCGTCTAACTTCGTCGTTAACTCGCGTTGCGTCTTGTTCACCAAAGGCTAATAAGTCTGGTCGTACTACATTTCCAATAAGTATTTCTATTGGGCTTGCTTTTGTCACGCGATTATTATTAGTCGAATTCATAGCGAGTTGTACATCCTGTACATTTACTACGTCGTATCCCATTTTATCTCTACAGCGGTAAGCATGATTTTAAGGTGCAAATTATACGTCACACTTGACTAATTGCTCTTTATGTACCAGCAGCAACTAAACGTAACATTGTATTGTGGGTGTTGCGTACCGTTTATTATCTGTGCGCCTAATGGAATGCGCGTGTAACGAAGTGACATCTGACTTGTCATTTTTTGACGTTGACACTTGACAGCTCTCTTAATTTTGCCGCTAAAAGAAGCCCCGTTCGCCTGTTGAGTTCCGCGACGCGTTTGTTGAAATTAATCCCTTTAAATCGATCCGTTTGTGACAATTAGTCGTGATCCAATTGTATTAATTGTAATAACCCCCAATTTGAAGAAATATCACGGGTTCTGTTTGTTGGAAATACCTGAAATAGTTTGAAGGTCATTCAAGTGACGCTATTGGGGAACGAGTGATTTGAAGACCGCATGCTGTGATTGCCTCAAGCCTAAGTTGAAGCGGATTCTAACCTGAAGAATACTCGTAACGTCACCACACAATACAGATACACTCACTTACATACATATCTCCAGGTTGGCACCAGAGCAGTGTCCTTCAACCATGAGGTAAGTGCTTTTGTTGTATTTGTAATTGTTCACTTGTATTGTCTGCTCCGCGTACGGCGGACAGTACGCTAGCCACTCTTGTCTCTAGAGCCCCAAGGTTGTCACACTTCCACTGCGCATTTAAAACCTTATGTGGGCCTAGTCTGGCAACGTACATGTTTGGTAGCAGAGGCGTGGTTTTAACCTACAAAACCACCAAATTGGTAATTTACAGTAGGCTAATTACTTGGCAGTCTCTATAAGGGAAGTAGTAATACGCTGTAAATATTTGATAACTATAATTAATTGTTACTTGAAATAATTTGTTGGAATTTGTTGAGTCGAGTAACTCATATTGACGGGTCAACCAGGTTTGCATATTCTAACAGATTTGGTTAGATTGAGCTATGTTATAACCTCTTGTTGTTGTTAATTGACCTCTGTGTTGTATTGAATGTCGGGAGGACATTGAAATGTTGAGTTTGTACCATTGATATGGTTATTTGTGAAAATTAATATTTGAAAAATTATTGGCATTTTTGAGTATTACCATTGTTTTGAGTTGGAATAGGGGTTCATTATTGTTGTACCATTGACAAAGTGGTTTGTGAACTTGACTTTTGGAATTGGATAGAATTTGAATATTTGAATTGAATATCATATTGACAGTTTTGAACGTTGACATTGGTTTGAATTAAAATAAAACTTTATTTTTGTTAATTAAATTAGAACCAGTTATTTATTGTTTGAACTTTGTTACTTAATTATTTTGTTTGGTATATTGAATTGTATTGTTTGTGCAATGGCATACAAAGCGGTGAGAGAGGCAATCAGTGGATTGACCACACAGCTGCGGTGGTTCGCTTCAGCTGCAGCGACCGCTGAGCGCCAGGATCTTGAGGGGATCACTCTTGCTCGGTTCGAGCAGTTGAACTTGAGACTCGGCAACGTTGATGCTCTGCACACCCGCTACAACCAGTACATTTGTGAAGTGGATTTGGAAGTGCTGGATCAGGCAGCACGTGACAAGGTCCTTGCTGACTACGACCAGATCTTGGACCTGGGGGATGTCATTGGTCAACGTGCTCGGGAAATATTGGAGAGCCGGACACCTGTCCAGGTCAAACCGGAGACCTCGGTTGTTTCAGGTCCCGGACTATTGAGTAGACTGCCTACCTTGGAACTGCCACACTTTAACGGTCGCTTGGACCAGTGGTTAAGTTTCCAAAACCTGTTTGAAAGTTTGGTTGATGCACGCTCGGACCTCAGACCCGCCCAAAAGTTGGCCTATTTGTTGTCTGTCCTGGAAGGTGAGGCCCGAGCCTTGGTGCAGCATCTGTCTTTGACTGACTCAGCCTACCCTACCGCTGTGGAGCTACTCACCCGGCGGTACCAAAATAAACGTTGTTTGGCTGACGTTCACATTGAATTGATTTTGGGGTTACCGGTCATTACTGGATTGTCAGCATTGCGTACTGACCTGTTGAACCCGTTGGTGGCAGCGACCAACGCTTTAAAGCAATTGGACTTGCCGGTGGACCAATGGTCTTACCCTTTGGTGCATGTTGTGCTGCAACGGCTTCCTGCCGATTTGAGGGCTCGTTTCGAGCAAAAGTATGGTGGGGATAGTGTCACACATCTCCCCCCATTTGATGACCTCGTCCAATTTTTGGAGGATGAGTGTCGGTTTGTGGACAACTCTGGCGTTGCCACTGAGTCTTGCCAGCCGTCTTCCCGGCCACGAGACCAGGGACGGGCTAGGGCTTGCGGGCCTGTTGATGGTCGCCCCGCCGCTCGTTTTGCTGGCACCCAGAGTCGTCCTGGTTGTGAGTTTTGTAGGGACACGGGGCATGGCATGGCAACTTGCGTGGCCTTTCTGAAGTTGCACGTGAGTGCCCGCCGCCGAATTGCCAATGCACGCCGCCTGTGCTTCTCTTGTTTGGGGGCTCACTTCCATAGGGACTGCCCCAACCCCCGCCCTTGTAGAATTTGTGGGGGGTCCCATTTGGACATTTTGTGCGCTAACGCGAACCACGCTGGCAGACCAGCCTCTGATGAAGGTTCGCGCACGGGGGGGTACCATGGAGTTGGTCACCGGGCTTCTGGCTCGCCGGTTCAGAACCGGGGAGAGGCCCGCAATTTTGAGCGCCGCACTCCACCCCCCGCGCAAGTTGATCGGGAGCCGCGCGACCGCCATTTGGTCTCCCCGCGTAAAGGCGATTACGCAATTGTTGCTAGGCACCGCTGGCCAGACCAGCACCGCCTTCCCTCCCCTCCTTTGGCGGAACGTCCCCGGTTGGAGTCACGCCCCCCGCCATTCAGGCCTCCGGTGGGATATGCCCATCCAGCGATGGCGCGTGGCTCGGGACACCGCGCGTACGAGGAATTTGAATTCCATCCTCGTCGGGAAAGACTTGGGTCTGGGTGCGGCGATCGGTCGCCGCCCAGGCATTGTTAGGACATTGGCGCCTGCTCCGCTCAGGTACCCCTCAGATCGATACGGTTTTGTTGCCAACGGCATCGGTCAGGGTCTGGGGGCCCACGGGGGACTCTGTTGTGGTCCGTGTCATTATGGACATGGGAGCCCAGGGTTGCCTTTTGTCTATTGTTTTGTTGTTTGTTTGTATTGTTTGGGCAAAATTGTTTTGTTTGTGTATTGTTTTGGTTAAAATGTTTTCTTGAGCGCCTTTGGATTGCGGGACTTGGCTGGGACGAGCCAATTCGGGAAACCCTGTTGGAAGATTGGCTCCAATTTGTATCCGCACTCCCTGCAGTCAACGAGGTCGTGTTACCCCGCGCTATCCTCCCCCCTGGGAGCTACACTGCTACCCTTGTTTGTGATGCGTCTTCGCACGGTTATGCAGCTGTTGTTTGTCTGCGCACCGTCTGCGCAACAGGCCAGGTGAATTTGTCACTGGTCTTGGCCAAGAGCAAGGTGGCCCCCCTCCGGACGGCACTGACCATCCCTAAGTTGAATTGTCAGGGGCGGCGCGTCTTGTGCGTCTATTGAACCACGTTGCTCACACTTTGGGTGGAACTGTGGACATTCGGGTTTCTTACGCCTGGACGGACAGTCAAATTGTTTTGTGTTGGTTGAAGACGTCCGTCCACTCTTTGGAGGTCTTTGTTGCGTACCGAGTGTCCCAGATTCAAAATTTGAAACGCCTTTGATTTGGAGGCACGTGCCTGGAGATTTGAACCCAGGCGCCGTGCACCCCGCTTGTTTGCTTACCCCCTATGGTGGGGACCAGACTGGCTGACTCATCCCGAGGATGATTGGCCTCGATCGCCAGTCTTGATGTCGGGTCCTTTGCCCGGGCTCAAGGTGCTCGCTGTTGGAACGAAGGACCCTGAGTTTGTTGAGTCGATTTGGCTCCCTCGACAAATTGTTGAATTGTTTTTCTGTTGTTGAATTGTTGGTGACTGATCGTCACATTAAGAACTCGCATGCCGGTTGCAATGCGCTGCTGGCCATTCTGCAGCGAGAGTTTTGGATATTGTCGGGAGCCGTTATTAAATTGAACCCCTTTTTGGACGATACGGGTCTTTTGTTGTTTGGTTGTTGACGGTTGAGTCACTCTAGCCTTCCTTATGGGGTCCGTCACCCCCTTTTGTTGCCTAAGGAGGGCCATTTGGTTAAATTGTTGTTGTTGTTGTTTGGTTGTTTTGTTGTTTGTTATTGTTTTGACCCGCCAGCCTGCCCCCATTGGGGGGGTATTTTGAGGCCGCGGTGAAAGCGGCACAGGGACTCTGGCGCAGATTGTTGGGGGACACCGTTCTCACCTTTAAGGAGTTAGCTACGGTATATTTCCGTTTTGAAGCTGTATTGAACTCGCGTCCATTGTGCCCGCTGTCTACGGACCTGAACGTCTTGGAGGCCCTGACCCCGGGCCATTTTTTGATTTGACAGCCACTTGCCGCCCTGCCGGAGCACCCTTTCGTCGATGTGAGCCAAAATTGGCTATCGCGGTTTCAGTTGGTGCAGCAGCTCGCTCAGAGTTTTTGGAAGCGTTGGAGCTTGGAGTATTTGCACATCCTCCAGCAGCGCGTCAGGTGGACTGATAAAACGCAACCTTGTCGGGATTGCCAAGTGATTAGCGGACGGGAAGGCCCGTCCGGGGGGGGTAGATGTTGCGTACCGTTTATTATCTGTGCGCCTAATGGAATGCGCGTGTAACGAAGTGACATCTGACTTGTCATTTTTTGACGTTGACACTTGACAGCTCTCTTAATTTTGCCGCTAAAAGAAGCCCCGTTCGCCTGTTGAGTTCCGCGACGCGTTTGTTGAAATTAATCCCTTTAAATCGATCCGTTTGTGACAATTAGTCGTGATCCAATTGTATTAATTGTAATAACCCCCAATTTGAAGAAATATCACGGGTTCTGTTTGTTGGAAATACCTGAAATAGTTTGAAGGTCATTCAAGTGACGCTATTGGGGAACGAGTGATTTGAAGACCGCATGCTGTGATTGCCTCAAGCCTAAGTTGAAGCGGATTCTAACCTGAAGAATACTCGTAACGTTGGTGACGCACAATACAGATACACTCACTTACATACATATCTCCAGGTTGGCACCAGAGCAGTGTCCTTCAACCATGAGGTAAGTGCTTTTGTTGTATTTGTAATTGTTCACTTGTATTGTCTGCTCCGCGTACGGCGGACAGTACGCTAGCCACTCTTGTCTCTAGAGCCCCAAGGTTGTCACACTTCCACTGCGCATTTAAAACCTTATGTGGGCCTAGTCTGGCAACGTACAGTGGGTATAACAAAAACCCCAGAAATCCTTATTCAAAAAGCATTTACCCGGATCTGCTTAGTACGAAATGGATTTCCAAATAAATGAATTGCATACTTTAAAGATTTTGACACTCAAAGTATCGATGCGCACATACAGCACAACATATTTTGTGAAAGCATCAGTAATTTCGACAAACACATACTCTTTCGTTTGATTAGAGCCACTAAGTTTACCTGTTACGTCAATACGAATAGTTTGTCAAGGTATTGATACTTTACGTATCGGGTGTGGTTCCGCTTAAGGTTTTCCCGCCATCGGGTTAGATAGCTAACACGCAATTTTCCGCGAATATCGGAACATTACATAAAAATCCCTTGTCGCCCCGAAGGGCTGGGCAGAGGTGCGCGATCCAGTACATTCGCCATTAATGTCCCCTTACATCAGGGGGCAAGCCCATTGCCATCAACCAGGAACAAATCCAGAATCCGGCCCTCACTGAGAAACTCCAGATAGAAAACCTCAGAAACACCCTGCCCGACCCGGAAATCGAACCCAGGACCGCCGGGTACAACATATTTTTAACAAACTTTTTTCTCACATTGGGAGACCAGTAAAACGTACTTTTTTCCCCAAATGTTTTTTTTATTTTTTTCAATTCAAATGCATTATTGACTTGCGCACTTGATATATCACTGAACAAAAAAGACCTGGGGACAATGGGTAAACATAGGTCATTACAGCTACGTTGCATTTTCCAATGTAGAATTCCGCAATTTATTTTGTATGAATTCATCAAATCGTTATTTAACATAACATAACATCACGCATTATTTCCCCGAAGGGTTAGGCAGAAGGGTACCTACAGTACAATCGTTATTTATTTCGCCACTATTTAAATTCGTTATAAAATTAATTATTTTCGGATGTCGCTGTTGTTCAGCCTGCAACCAAAAAGTGGTCCAATAAGTTCACTCACTTTTGTTCAATTTTGTCAGGAGGATTATTCAACGGTAGTGAATTTCGAAATACGAAATCTACATACGTTACACATTCTGTTCCCGTTTCTGTGATATCAATATCAAAACATTATAAAACGTTCACCATTTACGTACTCTGGGCGTTAGATTGAGTTTATACACAGTACAGTAAATCTCGTATCCTGTAAAAAGTGGCAGTTACACAACAGTTTACAACGGTTAAAAGTTTCACATTTGATTGATACTATAATAGGCTGTACATGCTGTTTCTTTGGTCTTTACATAAGTAAGTATTGCAACGTTGCCCTCTCAGTTCACATCTGTATGAAACTCAATTGGACAATTAGGATCAAATCACATTAAAACAAGTAC
The DNA here is from genome assembly GCA_932294355.1 of Aporophyla lueneburgensis. Classification (NCBI taxonomy): domain Eukaryota; kingdom Metazoa; phylum Arthropoda; class Insecta; order Lepidoptera; family Noctuidae; genus Aporophyla; species Aporophyla lueneburgensis. The sequence continues at coordinate 31,202,210 of OW028744.1, read as the reverse complement.
AGGTAGTCAAATGACTAATCATTTACAGAGTTTTAAAACACCTAAAACAATGCGTAGTCTGTCTGTATAGACCTTGTTCTACAGATTCTGAAATAATCATAATATCGTATAATCTATGTAACACGTTACGAATGTATTAACGAAGGTCATCTAGATTTTTACACAAGGGTCTTTGACTAATGCCAATCAAGGTGACCATAGACGTCAAACGTTTTCCAGAAAATTTCATTGCCACAATTTCACTCATTATAGAACATTAGGCACCAGAATTTAAATAAAAATGGAACGACTGACCGTAGTGACCAAAGCAGATATTGATGCGAAGTCACAGCTCAATAGCCACAAATGCTCCGCTGCCACCAGTCCCACCTGTAGTCGTTTTCTTACATTGCGTAGCGATGTGCCCTGCGCGTCCACATTTGAAGCACTAAACACATTTGTTTTTCCGAATCCGAGCGGTATGGATTGGATTCTGGTATTGAGGCACAGTATGGTGAAGTATTTGTCGCCAACGGGACCTCAATGAGTACCCGTAAATTTTAATTTTGGGCCTCGAACAATCTTTTCCACTGTGAGTCACTAATCATTGATTAATCATAACACACATTATTCACACTCGGACGCGGCAATTTCACACGGGTCGCGGACATCCCACTTCTGATAACGGAGCGTCACGTATTGAGATTCGCAGATAGCTCTCGGACGTGATAAGAAGTAGCTCGTATTAGGCGTGGTAACGCGACATTAATTATTTGAAAGATAGTTGTGAGACCTCTATAATTATAACGGTCTATACCTAGTTCACACAATGACATTAGAACACAACATAAATCTTATGACCAAATAATAAATACGATTTCGCAGAGAGGAACGTTTTCATAGGTCGCGCCTATACCTCACAATATCTCAAAACAGAATGTGGGCTCGAAGACCCTTTTTCCAACATCTCTCATAAACCAAAAAAACATTGTTAGTTATTCCTCATAGGCCGACCCACGACTACGTTCGGTAAACCATATGCAGACCACATGTTACCGCCACTCTCGAAACCATACTTAGGACAAGTATCTCAGAAGTGCTGACATAAATCTTTTAATTGAATGACACAAAACTAACCCGCACAGCGGGGTATCCAAACCGCACTAATGGATATACGGATGCATCAAATGAACAATGCAAACTCCAAGTACTTTAAATAATTGGCTATTTACTCCCCAAACTATCTATCGGAACAAAACACTGTAGTAATTAATGCTTTACGCGCGTCTTTGCTCGCGCGTCGACATATATATATATATATATATACATATATACAAGAATTGCTCGTTTAAAGGTATAAGATAAGAAAACACTAGTGAATAGAGAAGAAGACGGATAACAAATAGAGATCGGATCTCACACACGTTATGACTGGTAGGTAGACTGGGAGTCAACCAGAATAAGTTGATAACAGCCTTGTCGGGTGATAATTAAGGATCAGTCCAAAAAGAGGAAGAGGGGTTACAAGGGGGGATCTTGAGTTGCAATAACAGTATAGATAAATCAAAGGTATTCCTTGCCCCTCGATAAATAAAAGTGTGACAATTATGTCCGTAGGTAAATAAAATGTCCCCATACTTACGTCCAGCGTTCTGAGTGATGGTCGGCACAAGGTCACTGCGGGCGATGAGTCCCCGGTCGAGACTCCAGCGGGGTAGGGGCGAGCCAGTGCGGGTCTGAGATAAGTCAGTGTAGGTGAGAGGCGAGCCGGTGCCGAGCAGGGGTAAGACGGCGTGTGGGGAAGATAGCTGGTAGATGTTGGGCAGCGGCTCCCGAGATATCCTTGTGGCATCCTGCTGCTTCAGCTCGCTTTCACGCAACCAGATCTCCTTGCGCTCTGATTTGTACTTTTCTGTCTGTTGAAAACATTTTTTTTTTTGGAAGTTGTTAGACTTTTTTTTTTGGATGGGAAATCATCAAATGACTTCTCCCGCTCTGGGCGGAGCGGGAGGGTGTGTCTGATTTTTACTGACTAAAACCCACACGTGTTCCTTCAGTTGCCCATGTGCCAGGGTCACGGTATGTCTTTCGAACAATCACGCGACCCCGGCAGGCATCGGTCCTAGCAGACCCCTTCAGTGCTGCTGACATCTCTTTGAGGCGCGCGTGGAACACTACGCGCCGTCGACCCGATCTTGGTCCTTACCGGGCGGTGAGCTACCCATTGCTCACCGCCTGCAAGCTCGTGCCGACGGTGGCCCGGAGTCCGCAATCGACTCCTGACGCCTGGGGCGTCTCCTCCTGCGGCGGCTAGGGACGTGAAGGCGCAGAGACTGCCACTCTCTCACGCACCCCGCCTCCTCCTTCGTGAGCATTACTGCTTCGCAGAAGGAGGTGACGGCTTCCCATGCCCTCTCGCTCCGTACCATGGCTCGCACCAGGGCCGGACGCGAGAGGTCGCCGCCGCCGATCACCTCCACGTGGACATGGCGGTGCTCCGCCCAGGCAGGGCACACTTCCACCGTATGCTCCACCGTGTCCTCTAGACGATCCTCACAATGGAAACACCCGAGCGTATCCTCTCGCTTTATTCTGAACAGGAACCCACCGAAGCAACCATGCCCGGTGAGAATCTGTGTCAGGCAGAAGGTGAGGACGCCGTGACGCCTCTCTATCCACTCCTCAAAGAGGGGACTTACCACCGCAATTGTTGGTAGCCTTACGTTATATATAAAATGTATGCCTACAGGCGGGACATGGACAAATTTTGTTACCTTACCTCAAGCTTTATTCTTCATATAAATTATTTTTATAAACTTCTACTTCTGAAATAAAAGTGTTTCTTTTGAGGGTTAAATATACACAAACGTAACGCAATGAAAGCATTATGTTTTGGATTATTAGAATTTTACAAACGTTGACATAATACATACAAGACAACAAAATGTTAGTATTCGTACATAAATAAAACAATTTGAATCACTTACGTAAGCACGTAATAAGAATAATGTATTGTGTAGTTGAATCGGCACTTTATCACATTATATTCCTACGTAAAGCAAATGGGTATTTTATTGTCCTATTTTTTCCGCTCAAAAGAGTTATAGATATTACGTGTGCTACATACATTATTGAACCGTGTTCACTCACTTCAGTACCTAATAATATTATGAGTAAAGCCCTTAGGGCTTAGGGATATAGATCCCTAAAATTATTTTTGATTAAATCAAATTATCTTATAATATGTATATTATATTTCAGTTTCCGAACTAACAGTGCCGCTTCTACAAAGTTGAACTTATAACTTTTCTAATCATCGTTTCAAAGGGAAATTTTCTCATGGCTAAAAGGTAAAAAACCAACATTTGTTTTGTGAAACAGTTTTTCAAACATTGTCCCAGGCGGCTTCGCTCATTTTTCTTGCTCTTAATGCAAAATTTCATTTCAAATAATGTTTAATTCCATGACAAAGTCGTGAACTAAAGCCGAAGTTCGCATTGTTCCGATATTCATCGAAGTGAAAAAGGGCCGTTACTTGTAGTTGCTCTGCGACTGATCGCACCGCTATCGCTGTTGCCAAGTGACCCGATTGTTTAGCGGATAGCTGACCTCACGTACACAACTCCCTCTTATCCACCCATATTCAGCGATTTGATGTAATTTAATATTTCTGAGAGATGATGAATGGATAACCACAACTAGAAGATTGCCTTGTGAGATAAGACCGCACATTGTACATAAGTCTTCTTAAATATTATGCTATATGTATAACGGAGCGTCACGTATTGAGATTCGCAGATAGCTCTCGAACATGATCAGAAGTAGCTCGTATTAGGCGTGGTAACGCGACATTAATTGTTTAAGAGATAGTTGTGAGAACTCCACAATTATAACGGTCTATACCTAGTTCACACAATGACATTAGAACACAACATAAATCTTATGACCAAATAATAAATGCGATTTCCCAGAGGAACGTTTTCGTAGGTCGCGCCTATACCTCACGATATCTCAAAACAAAATGTGGGCTCGAAGACCCTTTTCGCAACATCTCTCTTAAACCATAAAAGCATTGTTAGTTATTCCTCATAGGCCGACCCACGACTACGTTCGGTAATCCATATGCAGACCACATGTTACCGCCACTCTCGAAATCATACTAAGGACAAGTATCTCAGAAGTGCTGACATAAATCTTTCAATTAAATGACACAAAACTAACCCGCACAGCGGGGTATCCAATCCGCACTAATGGATATACGGATGCATCCAATGAACAATGCAAACTCCAAGCACTTTAAATAATTGGCTATTTAGTCCTTAACCACTAAGTCCCTACCACTTTTGGTATAGACACAATCGTTTTTTAATTGTGTCTGTAATTACGGTAATTGACTGGTTAAACTATCTATCAGAACAAAACACTGCAGTAATTAATGCTTTACGCGCGTCTTTGCTCGCGCATCGACACATATATATTAGGTCTTTACCTATGAAATTGCCGTTCTGCAGTACTGGCCATTTCAAATCAAAATAATTTTTGTTTGTCTAAGAATTCTAATTTCAAATTAATTTTATTTTAAAAACATGGAATTCACTTTCCAAAAGTAGTCATTTGTTTATTGATTAGTGTTACATTTTCATCGCATTTCAATCTTTTTCGTCATCATGGATACCCGCTCAATCGCTTGCGCGAAAAAAAATGGGTACCTTACTTTGCCAGTTACTTTGGACCGCTTACTGCGCGTTCTGCCCGCTGTTACTAAAACTTAATTTATGACTTACTCGAGGGGAGTACTTCAAATGTTTTTACTGTTATGAGTAGTCCATGAGATAAGAAATAATGTGTGATCGCTTTATTTTAAAAATATGATTACAATAATATTTTACAAGTGTTTAAATTAAGAGTACCACCCATTTTAGCGACTTTTGTAAAACATAGGGGTTTAAAACAAAAATAAGATCAATAAGTATATAGTTATCTATTTTATTCTTAAACTAGGTTTATTACTGTACATATTTAACAGTATTTGAAAACAATTTACATATAATAATGTAGTAAAAATATTATGTAAATCCAGGTGCAGAATTCGCGGATGCGTAAAAGATCGTAACTTTTTTTAGGTATAATTTAGGCCACTTTACATTATAACTAAAGTACATAGAACAAAAATATTACCACCTCTATAAAGGTCTTTTTCATCACTCTTAGATGAATATAATAGTTTAAATGGGTTTTTCTTAAATGTTTGTCAAATTTATAAATTAAAATAAGCGCCACATATTTTTGCCAATTTGCATTGCCTACCTAAATCTTTAAATTTGTAAATATAGACCACCAAGCAATCATATTTACTCATACAATAAATAGGGCAAATCCTGACGTTTCGAAAGCGTCATAAATCTCAAAAATATAGTATTATTAACATTAATAAAAAAATTAATAAAAACGGCTACATACGTAACCTGACTGGGACTTGAGATCAAGCACTTGACGCCCGAACCGCAAAGATGGCGGCCATTCTTAGCTAGGGTTGTCAACTACTACGACTTACTGCTTAAATTAAGGGAACAACACTGTGTAAATATATCAATGTATCAATTTTTTTTAAATCAAATTTTATTTATTTGCATAGATTTTAAATACTTAGTTTTAACCGACTTCGAAAAATGAAGGTTATGTATTTATAGAAAAAATAAAATTGTCATAATGATTAGTAAAATTTTAAGGTGTTGCGTTTAATCTGTTACACGTTATATGTATGAGTTGTGTTTATTTGTAATATGTGTGTAGGGTGTGTGGTACGTTAATGTGCGCGTGATTATGTCTGACGTGGCTCAGGAACTGTGTGATATTGCTCAAAACAAATATCTAAGCAGAGTGAGACTTGGCATGGCTTGCAAACACATTTTGTACGGCTTTTTTTGCACCATATACATGATGAGTACTTGGATGGCCCAGTACCTAAAAAGTGGTTCCCTTCCAAAATTGGACGGACGTTTTTAGATTTTGGGCTAATCAAGTATTTGTTAACTGAAACTTTTAAAGGTTGTTCTATGACTGGAGGTTTCATGATTTTCAGCAATTCTTCCGCTACTTCAGCCCTGAACCAACGACCACTATTTAAAAAAAAACGTAAAAATAAACACAACAAAAACATGATTGAACCAAAAGTGAAAAAAACAAAACAAAAATCACCATCACCTAATTTTAAACTATCAATTTTATGCAGGACAAATAATTATTTTTACGTCTTAGCGATATTTAAAAATTATTAAAAAAAAAACATAATTAACTTAGATTTGAAAAAATTAGTCGTCACCTTTCACCAATAAATAAAATTAAAATAAGCCAACAAAAAACACCGACCGCCAACCCTAAGCCAAAACACGTATATTGCTTCGCGCAACCAAAGCGGCAATATCAAATTGAGTAGGCTAAAACTTACCGGGCGGTTTAATTTTCCAATCTGCTACAATCTGAAGAACAATTTACACAACTTAATACCTTAAATTGAATAAATATAGTAAAATATCATTAATAATATTGTATGTTTAAGAAAAACATCGTATTTACGATAATATAGCAGTACAAAATTAAGTTTAGGACTACGACACTGCGAGTATGTTTTTAAATGACGATTTTTTAAATGTTGTCTTACAATGTACCTAAAAATATTACTTTAATATAAAAACACACACGATAGAGATTAATTTAGTATATAAACATCAGCAGAAATCAGTAAAATAATAAACTTACGACATAGTTAATCAGCTCCTTGAAAACACTATGGCGTCACTTCACTCACGTAAACACAACTAACAATATTTTGTTATTTTTCTACCGTGATGTTGGTAATATGGGCACACGTCTATGAGAAATATATCTGTCTTTGGTTTAAATACATACTACTACGACTCTATGCCTTTGGTATAGAGACTAAATTAAATTAAAAAGACTTCGTCGCCGTGCAACCACGGTTGCACGAAGCAAAACTGATAACTTTTTCTTTGCAACTGTGGTTGCGAGAAGCGATCGAGCGGATACGTTAAAAATTCGAGTAATTATGGAATATGAGTACCGTCGTGGCAGCAACGCGGCACAAGCGGCACGCAACATCAACGACGTTTACGGAACTAACACTACAAACCAACGCACCACCTGATATTGGTTCGCTCACTTCCGTTCTGGAAATTTCGACCTGGCTTACAACTATAGCAAAAAGTGTCGTTACTACTTTTGGTCTTAATTTTTTCCGTCTAGCCCTCTTTCGCAACGCGCGATAAGGAACTTCGTTCAAAAAAATATAATATTTATGTCGGAGTTGAGTGACAAAACTGTTAGTTTACCTAATACAGCACTGCTGTATATTCACATAGCTGTATTGACTAGCTGATAGTGAAAGATACACTTTTTATTTGGGTGGCTTAGGCCCCTATACGAATAGTAACCTTAAGGGTTTGATCCTTGTACTGTATTTTTATTACCTACTTTATCTTGTAACCGTTTTATTGTGTTTCTTTTTTTATCGTTTAATTAATATTGTAATACAACTTGGTAGTTGTCCGTAATATTGTTTGTAGTTGTTCATAATATTGTTTATCCCAATAAAATGGGAATTCCAAACCCTGACGATATACCGCTCGGCACTCCTCCTGATGATCCAACTTATATATAGGCGTCGAATTGAGAATCTCCTCCGTTTTTTTTCGTCGGTTGAAAACAATGAACCGAGACTTTCTTTACATAAGAACTTACATTTAGGACTTTTTAAAGTGATTTATTTGATCAAAAAGTATCTGCCATCGGCCTAGCTTTTTAACCAACGTAAAAAACGGAGGAGGTTCTCAATACGACGCGTATATATATATATATTTTTATGTATGACTACTCATAACTTTTTACAGAGTGGACCGATATTCATAAATATTTTTTATTGGAAAGTGTATATCGTGGAAGTGGTCCTATTTAAATTTGGAAAGAAAATTCCAACCCTAAGTGTAGGAAAACTGGGGATGATTGATTGTTCACTCATTGATTGTAATGCATAACTTCTTACAAAATAGTCCGATTTTGCAAGCATGTAGTAATTAATAGACTACAACCACAAAAATAATACAATAAAAACTTTTTTACAAAAAATTTAACTGCCAAAAAAACTGAAAATCAAAAAATAATAAACCTTTCAGTCATTTTGAGTCAGCGCTTTGAGTGATCTTTGTTCATTGATTGCTTGGCGCCGACTCAAAATGATTATCTTTATATCTTTACTAGCTTTTGCCAGCGGCTTCGCCCACGTGGAGGTCGGAAATTATCCCGCGGGAACATACTACCGGGATAAAAAGTAGCCTATGTCCTTTCTCAGGCTCTAAACTATCTGTGTACCAAATTTCATTTAAATCGGTTCAGTAGTTTTAGCAGGAAAGCGAGACAGACAGACAGACAGACAGACAGACAGAGTTACTTTTGCATTTATAATATTAAGTTTAGATTAGTTTAGAAGTTTAGATTAGTTTAGAAGTTTAGATTAGTTTAGAAGTTTAGATTTAGAAGTTTAGATTAGATTTAGATTAGATTTTTTCTCTCTTCACAAAGGTTCACATACATAGCATGGAGACAGGAATTATATCATTCAGGCATTATGTAGGCGTCTTGTTTGTTTCGTCCCGTTTGAATTGTTTACTCTGTGCGCCTACGTTTCTAGACGTGTAACAGAGTGACAACTGTCACTTGTCAGTTTGATTTTCTGTCTTTGGTTTGGTCTTTGAAAAATGTGGGTCACCGTTTGGGCCTCGCAACCCGTGTTGTTAAATTAATCCTTTCGAATCGATCGTTTTGAGGACAATTTGTCGTGATCCAATTGTTTTGTGTGTAACCAACCCCTTTTGAAGAAATAGAACGGGTGTATCTTTGGAGTTTGATTGAAATACTTTGATGTGATAGTGATTGGGACCGCATGTCTTGGTAGCAGAGCGTGGTTGTGAGGTATGCAACCGACAAAATTGGTAATGTACAGTAAGCTAATTGCTTGGCAGTCTCTTTAAGGAAGTAGTAATTCGCTGTAAATGTTTGTTAGCTGTAATTGATTGTTTATTTGTATTAATTTGATTGAATTGTTGAGACAAGTAAACTAATGTTACCAAAGTCAGCCGGGTTACATATGCTAATAGAGTTAATTGGATTGGGCTATGTTTCGACCCCTTGTAGGTTTTGACCTGTTGTATTGAATGTCTGGAAGATATTAAAATTGAGTTTTGTACCATTGACATGGTTGTTTGTGAAAATAAACATGTGAAATTGGCATTTTTTAAATTGAATTTTAAATTGAATTTTTGAACGTTGACATTGGTTTTAAATTGAAATGAAAGTTTGTTGTTGTCTATTGAATTGAAACCAGTATTTTGTTATTTCTTCACTTGTTGACTGGCAGTTTAGCAGTTTATTGATTGAACTTTGTTATTTAATTATCTTTTTTGGTTGGTTTATTTGAATTGTTTTGTTTGTGCAATGGCATACAAAGCGGTAAGAGAGGCAATCAGTGGATTGACCACACAGCTACGGTGGTTCACTTCAGCTGCAGCGACCGCTGAGCGCCCGGATCTTGAATTGGTCATGCTTGCTCGGTTCGAGCAGTTGAACCTGAGACTCGGCAACGTTGATGCTCTGCTCACCCGCTTCAACGAGTTCATTTGTGAAGTGGATCTGGAAGTGCTGGACCAGGCAGCACGTGATAAGTTCCTTGCTGACTACGACCAGATCTTGGACCTGGGGGATGTCATTGGTCAGCGTGCTCGGGAAATATTGGAGAGCCGGACACCTGTCCAAGTCAAGCCGGAGACCTCGGTTGTTTCAGGTCCCGGACTATTGAGTAGACTGCCTACTTTGGAACTGCCACACTTTGACGGTCGCTTGGACCTTTGGTTGGGTTTCCAAAACCTTTTTGAAAGTTTGGTTGATTCACGCTCGGACCTCAAACCCGCCCAAAAATTGGCCTATTTGTTTTCTGTCCTGAAGGTGAGGCCCGAGCCTTGGTACAGCATTTGTTGGTGACTGACTCAGCCTACCCTACTGCTTTGGAACTACTCACCCGGCGGTATCAAAATAAACGTTGTTTGGCTGACGTTCATATTGAATTGATTTTGGGGTTAACGGTCATTACTAATTTGTCAGCATTGCGTACTGATCTGTTGAACCCGTTGGTGGCAGCGACCAACGCTTTAAAGTGATTGGAGTTGCCGGTGGACCATTGGTCTTACCTTTTGGTGCATGTTGTGCTGCAACGGCTTCCTACCAATCTGAGGGTTCGTTTCGAGCAAAAGTATGGTGGGGATAGTGTCACACATCTCCCCCCATTTGGTGACCTCGTCAAATGTTTGGAGGATGAGTGTCGGTTTGTGGATAACTCTAGCGTTGCCACCGAGTCACACCAACCGTCTTCCCGGCCACGAGACCAGGGACGGACTAGGGCTCGCGGGCCTGTTGATATTCGCCCCGCCACTCGTTTTGCTGGCGTCCAGAGTCGTCCTGTTTGTGAGTTTTGTAGGGACACGGGGCATGGCATGGCAACTTGCGCGGCCTTTTTGAAATTGCACGTGAGTGCCCGCCGCCGAATTGCCAATGCACGCCGCATGTGCTTCTCATGTTTGGGGGCTCACTTCCATCGGGACTGCCCCAACCCCCGCCTTTGTAGATTTTGTAGGGGGTCCCATTTGGACATTTTGTGCGCTAACGCGAACCACGCTGGCAGACCAGCCTCTGATGGAGGTTCGCGCACAGGGGGTTACCATGAAGTTGGTCACCGGGCTTCTGGCTCGCCGGTTCAGAACCGGGGAGAGGCCCGCAATTTTGAGCGCTGCACTCCACCCCCCGCGCAAGTTGATCGGGAGCCGCGCGACCGCCATTTGGTCTCCCCACGTAAAGGTGATTACGTAGCTGTTGCTAGGCAGCGCTGGCCAGACCAGCACCGCCTTACTTCCCCTCCAATGGCGGAACGTCCCCGGTTTGAGTCACGCCCCCCGCCATTCAGGCATCCGGTGGGATATGCCCTTCCAACGATGGCGCGTGGCTTGAGACACCGCGCGTACGAGGAATTTGACATCCATTCTCGTCGGGAAAGACTTGAGCCTGGGTGCGGCGATCGGTCGGCGCCCAGGCATTGGCAACTTGGCTCCTGCCACGCTAAGGTACCCCCTCAGATCGATACGGTTTTGTTGCCAACGGCATCGGTCAGGGTCTGGGGGCCCACGGGGGACTCTGTTGTGGTCCGTGCCATTTTGGACACGGGAGCCCATGGTTGCCTTTTGTCTATTGTTTGTGTATTGTTTTGGGTGAAATGTTTTCTTCAGCGCCTTTGGACTGCGGGACTTGGTTGGGACGAGCCACTAAGGGAAACCCTGTTGGAAGATTGGCTCCAATTTGTATCTGCACTCCCTGCAGTCAACGAGGTCGTGTTACCCCGCGCTGTTCTCCCCCCTGGGAGCTACACTGCTACCCTTCATGGGTTTTGTGATGCGTCTTCGCATGGTTATGCAGCTGTTGTTTATCTGCGCACCGTCAGCGCGACAGGCCAGGTGAAGTTGTCACTGGTCATGGCCAAGAGCAAGCTGGCCTCCGTCCGGACGGCACTGACCATCCCTAAGTTAGAGTTGTCAGGGGCGGCGCTTCTTGTGCATCTATTTAACCACGTGCCTCACACTTTGGGTGTGAACTGTGGACATTCGGGCTTCTTACGCCTGGACGGACAGTCAAATTGTTTTGTGTTGGTTGAAGACGTCCGTCCACTCTTTGGAGGTCTTTGTTGCGAACCGAGTGTCCCAGATTCAAAATTCTGAAACGCCTGATCCACGAGGTAACGTTCAACAATTTGTCGAGGAGCTGTATCGATTCAACAAAAAATCGGGGTCAAACGGAGAGTCCTTCTTTCCAACAGCGAGCACCTTGAGCCCGAGCAAAGGACCCGACATCAAGACTGGCGTTCGAGGCCAATCATCCTCGGGGTGAGTCAGCCAGTCTGGTCCCCACCATAGGGGGTGAGCAATCAGGCGGGGTGCCATGCTCCCACGTGAGGCCACGGCACCTGGGTTCAAATCTCCAGGCACGTGTCTTCGGACCCGAACGACTTGGAAGCCCTAACCTCGGGTCATTTTTTGATTGGACAGCCACTTGTCGCCCTGCCCGAGTACCCCTTTGTCGATGTGAGCCAAAATCGGCTATTGCGGTTTCAGTTGGTGCAGCAGCTCGCTCAGAGTTTTTGGAAGCGTTGGAGCTTGGAGTATTTGCACATCCTCCAGCAGCGCGTCAAGTGGACTGATAAAACGCATCCGCCCAAAATTGGAGACCTCGTCCTGATTAAGGATGCCAACCTTGAGCCTTTGTATTGGCGCCGGGGGCGCAGAATTAATCCTTTCGAATCGATCGTTTTGAGGACAATTTGTCGTGATCCAATTGTTTTGTGTGTAACCAACCCGTTTTGAAGAAATAGAACGGGTGTATCTTTGGACTTTGATTGAAATAGTTTGAGGTTATAGTGACTGTGATTTGTGGACTGCGTGCTATGAAAACATCTAGCGTATTGGGTGGCCTTGTATCCTGGAATACTGACAGCGTCACTACACAATACAATATACACTCATTTACATACATAAATCCAGGTAGGCTCCAGAACCAGTTTCTTCAACCAGGTGAGCCTTTTGAATATTGTATTAATCAGCTCCGCGCACGGCGGACAGTTCGCTTTTCCCACTCTTGTCCCAAGGCCCACCATCATAGTTTCCACTGCACTATTTAAATCCTATGGTCGGGGCCTTGGCCTGGCGTCGAACATTGTTGTTTCAAATGCGTTTTTTAAAGGATACTTTCGTAACACTAGTGATCGTACAATTAGACAATTGTTGGAGAGCTTTTATAATGTAAATTTCAACTGGAAACTAATATTAACTTCATTTACCTTTTTTTACAGAAATATTCAACATGTTCTACACATATGTACGGGTTTATCCGGACAGTGTTCTGGAAATATTAAAATTATGCAGATAGTTAATCGGATAACATTTCTTTTACCTGCTTTTTTCTCTTCTAGCATCATTTTATATGGAGAACTTGTTATGATTTTTCAGCTTTACGATGTCGGGCGGAGAGTTCTATTACTATTGCTTTTAAACTGTCTATGGATTGGTCAGTTTTTGTTTGAAATTCGGATTGTTGAGACAAGTCAATTTGAGGCACAGAATCAGTAGCGGCAGTCTGAAACTCAGATTTCTTAGAAGATGTACTTTGGGGTACAGAGGCGGAGGCAGCAATTTGGGATTCAAGTTGTTGAGAATCTGAAGGAGTCATTTCACTGGCCGGTACTGGAGGACAATTTTGTGGCCGGTACTGTAGGAAACGGAATGAAATATTATGTTAGATCACAGACAAAAACGTATATAATAAGGTTGATTTGAAGCACATTTTGGAATAGCTATATAAAAAGCCAATACATACCAGGTATGACTTCTTTTGAGCTTGTCCTCTAAATACCAAAATTCAACCCCAGAACTTTAATTCTGTCGCGTACGTCCGCCACGCGCAACACAAATCTATGCACTGACAGTAAACAAGTTGCGACAGGTTGGTGCCGCGCGGGACATATGTCAAGCAAGTATTACAATAATAGTGGTAGGTCACAGCGTCATCTATGGAAAGTTACCAGAAATTACAACTGGCTGGTACTGGATGCCGGCCGGTACTGTGGGACTTTCCCCTAATATTAATCATAAATCTGTATCGATATTCAAAAGCAAAATTGCATATCCATAACTTCCCTGATTTATTTGCATTCGATACTGATAGTATTTTACCTTTATTTGACCCTTCCGTGCCTCGGAAAGCACATTAATTCGTTGGTCCCGCCTGTATTTCGTAGATCTTAGACAGTCGTTACGGGTCGTCAGAAGCCCGAAAGTCTGACAACCAGTCTTACCAAAGGGTATTGTATTACCCAGTAGCTGGGTTGTGGAGGTCAGATAGGCAGTAGCTCCATGTGAAATACTGGTACTCAGTTGCATACGGTTAGACTGGAAGCTTACCCCAACATAGTTGGGAAAAGGCTAGGCAGATGATGATGATCACTTATAGTATTTTACCTGACCTTGATGATTACCTGAATTGATGCAACTGCCATCAAACCACTCTATATTTTATTGAAGACAACCAATCAGCTCACGTAACGTACGGTCGCAACGATTTTTAAACCAGCCATAGCAATGCGAATAAAAAGAACCAAAGAAAACGAAGGAATGAATCAGAACAAATCTTGTCTCAGACGTATCGGAGGGTGAATATCTCAGCTCCAGAGATTAATGTCGGAATTATGACTATCCGTTACCTCAGACTAATAGATCTACGGCTACCTTCCACGAGTTTTTTAAAAGAATTCTCATTTTTATTTTATCTAAAATAATCTTGAGTTTGTTACTCGACTCTGTTTTATGTCAGTCTTAGTCAGGCTTTAGCCTTATTTAGATTAAATAGGTTTGATGTTTTTTTTCTAAATGCTGAAGATTATTTAAAAGCAATCGCTCTCAAAATTTTGAAGTCGCAATTATTTCTTGTTATGTTCATGCGGCAGCAACATCGTTACTTGGATTTACGCAACAATGTTCACCATGAATAAATTGGCACCGAGAAACTTAGATGATTTCCATTTTCACATTGCAGAAAATATTTAAAAAATTAACACGTTTCATGTTTTAAAGCTCATTCTTCTTTTGGTAATACAAGAATTTGTTATGTCTATCGATCTATTTAATGTTCAGTAATGACCATACATATTACGATGAAAATCTCGGCAATCTCCGAGTTTGGTTCGGTCTTTCTTCTTAGAGTAGTCAGATAGGAAACGCCCATCCCATCTAGTTTTTATAATACACTTGCTTTTCCCAGCGGCTTCGCCCGCGTATTATACTTACATACCTCCCTCTTGATTCACCCTGTCTACTGGTGAAAACCGTGTTAAATCCTTTGCGTAGTTTAAAAGATCTAAGCATGTTAGGCGGCCCCTAGACCTACAATAACATTGTACAATACATTTTATTGCACAATAAAATTGAGAGGCGCTTGGAATCCAAACGATCAATTATATTGCACAATAATACGAACTGCGCAATGTTTTCGTGTTCAGCCGGAAAATAGTATTAATACAGTTTAACAGTTTAACAAAACTACACCACTTTCTGCCCTAAAATTCATCACAATTCAGTTTTTGGAAAAATATAACAAAAACCAAAGCGACGCGTCTGATTTCCCGCCAGAAATTCCCGTGTACTCTCGTTCAAGACAAAACACATACTAAAAAATATTGCGCAACACTGACCCTACACGATGCAATGGAAAAATATGGTGCAATAAAAATTAAACATGCTCAAACTTTCATTCAATCATTGCGCAATCTTCAATTTTAACCCTATACGGTCAATAATATTGCACAATTCGTAATATTGCACAATTTAATTGATCGTTTAGGGGCCGTCTAAAGAAGATTAACTAGAAATGCAAACCCACGCCATCTATTAGGAATTCATAGAACTAACCAATGAAAACACATTGTCCTATAAAAAAAACATTTAATTAGCAAATATCGAGATCAGTAATTGAGATAAAAACTATCCTATCTTTGATGCACACGGTGTGCAGTTTCTTTTAAGACTGCGCCGACCGTACAAGGCACGCAGCAAATAGGTATTTACTACAGCGCGCTAGTCGTGTGCGTCGCCACGCACACATTGACAAGTTTGCTCGAAGCCCGCATGCAGTTGCACGACGAAAGGTGGTAACCTAGGATTTTTAAAATTTGATTCGTTGTGTTGAGCGACTTGAAAATACGCATATTTGATTATTTCGATCATTTTATGTATGTAGGTACCTACATAAATCCAGAAATTAAATCTAAATAATCTGTAATATATAAAAATTAACTTTTGTAGTTTATAGAGCGGATAATGTAGGTATAAATATAGTACAATATAGGAAATTACCTACATTATCAGTTACTACTCATCCGATTGCTATGAAATTTTGGCATTATGAATTTTACTTGAACGCCCGGGAATTTTACTCGGTAAAGTAGGTACGCAGGGTAGAAGGGTAAGTGTTAGGTATAATAAAACCAGTCTGTGATAAAAAATGTATAATTACCTAATGTAATAGAAACCTTGCTTAATTTACAAAAGCATGCGAAAATCATAGGTAAATGTGGTATAATCTTATGGTTTAGGCGCTCATTTGACAAATCCTCTAATACGGCCTCTCCTGACAGCTGAACGACCTCGTCAGCTTGGCTTCTTGACATAGACTGCTCATTTATCTGTTCCTCGCTTACTTGATCCACAATGGTGGGCTCATCACCTGAAACATAACAAAGCCAAGACCAGTACAAAGTAATTTGAAATTTGGAACTTTCAGCTACCCATTGCAATGATATGCAATCGTTTTCTTCAGCTTTTACACCATTATAGGCAGCAGCTGTAGATTGTATCACCAATGAAAGAGTTCCGGACCTCAATCATTACCGAAACAACCACAACATCGCCTGATAAACATGATCAGGTTTCCAGAGGAACTCTCACAACTAGCCACATTCGAGGCAAACATATTGCCATAATGTTGAACTGTCGACGCTGTAACACAACAACAAACTACCGCAATGTTGAAGTAAACTTACTAAGCCACAAGGACTCCTGCCTGACTACCTATCGCACGCAAAACTTGAAATTATGTCGTTCAAATGCACTGCAAACGCTCCGTGACATTTTAAAATGTCAAAAAGCACCATCCCAATTACTGTAGTCGTTAATCGTTTCGTTTCAACTAAATAACATTTTCGTGACAAACATTATCATTGTACTTGCTATGTGGCTCAATCCTCCATTATGACCTATTTTTCTTTACAAGTTTACGATTTAGGTGATCTGGTTGATTGCACTGCCGCCTGTACTTGAACCATTTGCACGATTACTACCTAGTTGGTTTTCTGATTGAATACATCTACGACACATTTGCGTCCGGCCAAAACGTTTTTTTTTATGAAAACACTGAACTATCTTTCAAATCAACATTGCCACTGTGTTCGCATACTTGTAGTAGATTCATTTATAGGAAATCTACTGCGTTGACGAACCTACGTACATTTCACCATACCGACAAAAAGTTGTCTAAACAATCGGGCACTAATTTGTCATTAGTACTAGCTGCATGAATATCGGTATCAGTAACACCACGCGTAACATTAACCGGGATCAGCTCTGATCATCCAAATTGTTACTAAGAACGTCTAGCATATGCTGCAAATGTCGGGTAGTTATCGTTTTATGACGTCGAACAAAATGTTCGAAAAATCTAACTAAATTGGGCACAATGTTTTAAATTCCCGCTTGAAATTAGATCAGCTACGTTAGTTGCTAACCCACTCGTTTAGCCATGTAGCTTTACGTTACTTTTTACGCAATGAGCGATTCATTCTAAAAACTCGCGGTCAACCCTCCGATGCTTATCCGTACACCGTAATTTATTGAACGCACATGATCTACCTCACTACACCGCAAATCGAAACTACGCATGGATGGATCAAAGTTAGATTTAAAACCATGGATAGATTTTACCGGTATAGACTCCTCTTACGAACATCTCAACGGTTATGCGCATTATAGTAGTTACGAGAATTAAGATTAGGTGAATTTTCACGCGGTGGGTACTCGTGACCCGCCATGATTACAACAGAAGACACTACACCACGTAAAATAATTTATTACTTGCGACGATAACCACAACCACACACATTTTAGGAAAGGTAACACGTGTTGGTTTGCTTAAAAATGCGTACTAACTATAAACGAATTAAATAATTAACACGTAGTGCAACATTTTCAAATGCACACAACCTGATCTCAACACGACTAAAACAAACACAACACTTAACACGTGTTTCCATGTTACTTTAAAACGGAACACTAATAACAGTAAAAATAGATGGCGAACGATCAAAGTCGCGTGTATGTCTATCCCACGACTGATCTTATGGTTTAGGCGCTCATTTGACTTTTTTAAAAGAAAAGCAAAACTACCTAGAACTATTCATTTAAATGTAACGGAATAGAAAATAGATCACAACAACGTGAAACGCTTAGACATCGAAATAATAAGAATCTACAGTTCCTAGTACACGTCCGTCGCTTCCGAGCTCTCGAGCAAGTGGCCGAGGTGCCTGTGCGCCCCGCTCACGCTGTGTCGCCCCTTCCATTCGGCGCGTCACCATGGTCACGTGGTCTTCTTTCTGTGAAACTTGACAAATCCTCTAATAATAATATATAGAGTATAACGGAAAAGTTGAAGTTAAATCCGCTATCTTGAATTTTAAAATGAATGCCAGATTTGTAATCGCCACCCCTCAAAACCCATTACACGACACCGATATCGAACATTTGAGAAAAAGCTACACCCGCCATTTTGGATTCCAAATTGAACACCAGATTTGCAAACGCCACCCCCAAAAACCACGACACTCATATCGAATGTTAGAGAAAAAAAAATAACTGAAACTAATATCATAAAATATAAATACGTACATTTTATGATAAGGGCTTTTTTTACGGAAATGAGTGCCAACTTTTTTCTTACAATAGCTGTCCTTACGCTTTCCCATATAATTACTAAAACAAATATTTAAGAAAAATGTTATAGTAATATGGAAGCAGAAAAAAAACAACAAAAAGTAAAATTTAGTTATGCCTACTAAATATAAGTCATACTCAAAAAAACACTAATGTGACTTACCCTATTTCACTCTTTGCGGCAACGTATACGTACACAATAGATCGCGAATTATCGTTACCGGCGCGTCGCTCCACGATGCGACGTGACCACTACGAGCTCTCGTGGACGACTGAATTTTCGACTCGTGTACGTTGCGTATGACTCAAAACAGGGTGGGAATCAAAACAAAAATTAATAATAAAATAAATAAGTGACATTTCAAAAATGTAAAAACTATAAATTGTAGTATGATAATAAGAAATTAATATAAATTCAAGTCAGTGAAAAAATTTAACAGTTTACTATCAAAATTCAACTAAACCCGAGCATGCTTTTTTAAGATTTTTGTTCAACTTTACGAATTTTTGTTTATTAAACTATACATTATTTTTAGTTTTTGTCAACTATAATCGGTTAACACATTCATTGCGGTGTTTATGACATATTTTTTATGGTAATTGTGGCAAAAGTATCGATTGTATTACTTTAACAGTGACGACTGTTTTGAATGATTTCGCTCTGCCGCCCCTTAAGTGCGTTGTCCAGATAGTCGCTGGCGACGACAGCTGATGGCAGCACGGTGGTGAGGGGCGGGAGGTAGTCTAGCTCGCGAAACACTACGCGAATAATGGAGCGCACGTCTGCACATAACGACTTGAAACAAACGATAGTGTTTGTGGATCTGTAGTTATCATTTACATAATTAACTGGCTCATTGAACTTGTGGTCGAACGTCGATATAATAAATTATTATTCATTAGACCCTTCAATATTTATGTTCTAAAATTAATAAAGTCATTGCACTTTTTTATTGTGCTATCTACTTACCTACCCCTTTTCAGGTATCAACGGCAAGGTATCACCCATAACTTCTTCAGATTTCAACACACAAAAAATAGTTATTATCAAACCGTTTCAATACACAAACCTATTATACAATGAGGTAAACACATAAAAAGTGCTTTTCTGATATTTTGTTTACGTAACTTTCACAAAAGGGACCAAAGTTGCCATTGACGGTTACATTGAAGTCGAAAAAAACATTTTTCTACACACAAATGAGGTTGGCACTTGAATTATTTGCAAAGACTTTTAGAGTAAAACCTGTTTTTTACCGCCTCATTGAAGCCGTGGCTGAACTACTGAGCGTGACGTCGACATCGTAAATGATTTGGCAGCAATATTAAGTTTCTGAAATTCTTGGTAGCAGATTCAAGTTTGAAATTGATTCTTGGTGATTGTTAAGCTCGCCTTTAATAAAGCGTGGCCTTAATATCGACGTATCAATCAACTGTAGGCACGTTCCTTGGCTTTCTCCAATATAGTTATTTTAAATGTTAAGTGTCTCTTGTCTACGTTTAGCACGGTGAAGCGTAGGTACTTTAACATATCCTAACAAGGACAATAATTAGCAAGGAGTAATGTTTACTTGCAGAGTTACGTTAATTGGAGCCCCTAAGTTTTGGCTAAATGTATAATTAGAACAAATTTCGGTGAGCATGGAACGTCAAAGTAAAGCGTGACAATAAGTATAAAAATTTAATAAGCAATTACTTAATATTTATTGTGTGCTTGTGGATCACTGGGTTTGATATGTACCTGTGGGCTACGTTCATGTTCGGGTCGGGTTGCGGTTCTGGTATCGGTAAACTCTGACTGTCATCCACCTTTACTGAATCATGTTTACGTCGGATCGGCATAGTTTTAACTAAGCCGATTCAATGTTTTAATTTATAAACGAAGCTCCAAGGATTATAAGTAGTAGTACCTATAAACCTTGGAGCTAGGTTTATAAATTTACAAATTATGTGAACATTAGTTTGTCGTCGAATGCGTGTCAGTGTTTTAGAGTAAGTATTCTGTTGAGTGTGTGTACACCAAGGTAATTCTACTAAAAAACTTTTTACAAAAAAAAAAACAAGTGACTTCCTTAAAAACACTACAAACTGAAAAATAACTTTAATTTCGGAAGTCAGTGTCTTAGGATTTTTATTTGAGGTTTTTGCCACCGACTTCCGAAATTAAAGTTATTTTTCAGTTTGTAGTGTTTTTAAGGAAGTCGGTTGTATTTTATTGAAAAAAAGTTTTTATTTTTAAATTTTTAGTTATAGTACCGCACTAATTCCAAATAAACAATGCATATTAATGCGATAGCAGAAGTCGCGGTTGATTTAAAGAGTTCCGGTGTCTGTCTCCGGAAGTCATCATCAGATCTATATGAAACTTATATGGAACCATTTCGAAATAAACCCCTTTCGAACAAAAAAAGAATTTTGCAAATCCGTTTATATATGACTGAGTTATGGCCGAACATACATAAAAAAAAAAAATATAAACATCCGAATTGATAACCTCCTCCTTTTTGAAGTCGGTTAAAAAGCAATGAATGCATGCAAGTTTAGCCTCGTCTAAATACGTCTAAATACACAGTTGCACGTTCTTGAGTCTTATTCGTGTATATTCTTCAACTGATCCAAGTAGTGCTCGTATTCGCGTTGACAAATATTGCAACTTACTTAAGGTCTTCTCAAGATATTTTAAGTTGTTTCTTTCGCTTAAGGGGAGGCAGAGCGAAATCATTAAAACAGCCGTCACTGCTAAAGTAATACAATCAATACTTTTACCACAATTACCATAAAAAAATATGTAATAAACACCGCAATGAATGTGTTAACCGACTATAGTTGGCAAAAACTAAAATTATTGTACAATTTAATAAAAAAAAAATTGTAAAGTTGAACAAAAATCTTAAAAAAGCATGCTCGGGTTTTGTTGAATTTTGATAGCAAAATGTTAAATTTTTTGACTAACTTGAATTCATATTAATCTCTTATTATCATACTACAATTTTTAGTTTTTACATTTTTGAAATGTCACTTATTTATTTTATTACTAGTGATCGCCCATTGGTCGAAATGCGACCGTACTTCATTTGAATAGAAATACAATATTAAATGAAAAAATATATATAATAATAAATATAAAAAATAATATGGTTATATTTGACATTTATTATTTATTTATTTATTTAAACTTCTCGCACACAAAAAAGGTACAAAGGCGGACTTAATGCCTTAGGCATTCTCTACCAGTCAACCAAGGGTGGTGAAGAGATTACATGGCAGGTGCTTTGATTGAGAGGAACGCTGTATTACTGTGGAGAGGGTTCGCTGGCGGGATGGTGATGGCCAGGACCAGGACGTAGGTGTAATGAGTAAAGAATACTTCTTCAGGACTCTCTTCTTTATTTTCTTAATACTTCTTAAATGCTTGATAAAAAATGAATTATCCCAGTTTGCTCTGTTTTTATAGAATTTTCCCTACTGTTTTTAATTATGACAATTCAAAATGTCATAATTATAACCAGCCTGTACAATCGTGAGGCATACAACCTCTACAGTTTGCACACGACACTAAGTTTTGTATGGGAAACCTGCTAATGCCATACTTGACACTCCCCATAAAACCACAAAAAATATTTATTTTATACCTAAACTAAATTTCTATCGTCACTAACACAAATAATAATATATAATAATAAACGTCACTAAGACAAATATTCTCGATATGATCATAGATTTTAAAAATAAAATAGGTTATACGTCTAAAAAAATAATTTATTACCTATGGTTATACTTGACATTCAGTAAGACTAAAGACACAAAATCAGGCTTACCAACTTAGGGGTTTTCCCAAATTTAAAAGATGTAAATAAGAGGATGGGATTGGGATTTTTAGAGGCGTTCCATTTTTAGGGGTATTCTTAGGGATTTTTTGCCATCTTACATTTCTCATTGTGTTTTTGATTACAAAAAAAGTATTAGCGACTTCTAGTACGGTTCCTCGATACTAAGAATGCAGAGTGAATGATTAACAAATGTCGCATAATAAATATAGACAAATATTACTACTGTATCGGTCTATGATTACTGAAAATTCGTTGGTTATTTTCATTATAATTTTTTAGGGGGGTTTTTTAGTAACTGTGGCAATTTTCGGATTTTTTAACTTAAGCTTTAGGGGTAAATATTTCTGGGTGTTGGTAACACTGCACAAAATATTAAAGACAGATTTGGACCATAAACAAAAGAATATTTGTGCATGTGTGTATTAGATACACGGTAATGAATAGTAGTGTGTGTAACGTGTTATTTATTGAAAATAATGTATTTTAACGCATAATTTAAAAAAATATTAGCTTTCGTCACTTCTTCTCTATATAAACTATCAGTGTGCGAAATTTCATACTCCACCGTCCGCCCAATTTTCGTAAAAAGGGATCCAAAGTTTTCGCTTCACGTATTAATATATAGATTACTTTTTGTTTTGAGTCCCACCCTGTTTTGACTCATACGCAACGTCCACGAGTCGAAAATTCAGTCGTCCACGAGAGCTCGGAGAGTGGTCACGTTGCATCGTGGAGCGACGCACCGGTAACGATAATTCGCGATCTATTGTGTACGTATACGTTGCCGCAAAGAGTGAAATAGGGTAAGTCACATTAGTGTTTTTTTGAGTATGACTTATATTTAGTAGGCATAACTACATTTTACTTTTTGTTCTTTTTTTTCTGCTTCAACAAAACAAATATTTAAGAAAAATGTTATAGTAATATACTATAACATATTTCTTAAATATTTGTTTTAGTAAATATGGGAAAGCATAAGGACAGCTATTGTAAGAAAAAAGTTGGCGCTCATTCCCGTAAAAAAATAAAATGTACGTATGTATATTTTATGATATTAGTTCCAGTTATTTTTTTTGGGTGTGGCGTTTGCAAATCTGGCATTCAATTTGAAATCCAAAATGGCGGATGTAGCTTTTTCTCAAAAGTTCGATATGGGTGTCGTGTAATGGGTTTTGGGGGGTGGCGATTGCAAATCTGGCATTCATTTTAAAATTCAAGATAGCGGATTTAGCTTTAACTTTTTCGTTATACTCTATATATTATATATACCAGTTTTACCTATGATTTTCGCATGTTTTGTAAATTAAGCAAGTTTTATATTACATTAGGTAATTATACATTTTTTTTATCACAGACTGGTTTTATTATTACAATACCTACCACTTACCCATCTACCCTGTCTACCTACTTTACCGAGTAAAATTCCCAGGCGTGCAAGTAAAATTCATAATGCCAAAATTTCACAGCAATCGGATGAGTAGTAACTGATAATGTAGGTAATTTCCTATATTGTACTATATTTATACCTACATTATCCGCTCTATAAACTACAAACGTTAATTTTTATATAATACAGATTTAATTTCTGGATTTATGTAGGTACCTACATAAAATCATCGAAATAATCAATATGCGTATTTTCAAGTCACTCAACACAACGAATCAAATTTTAAAAATCCTAGGTTACCACCTTTTGTCGTGCAACAGCATGCGGGCTTCGAGCAAACTTGTCAATGTGTGCGTGGCGACGCAAACGACTAGCGCGCTGTAGTAAATACCTATTTGCCGCGCGCTTTGTATGGTCGGCGCACTCTTAATTTTTATTGATAATTAGACTATTTTCACGTTAGAATTGAACGAGGTTTTATTGAACGTGTAATTTTATTTAAGTGCTGTTTACAGTATTGAACGGCGACTAACTTGGACGTATTGTGCAACAATTATACTTGCGTTGTGGTTTAGACAGTGTCAGCTAATTGCTGCTTCAATTTTATGACATGCCACAGGCCATATACTTGCACCGTATAAATACATCTGAAGTCATCATCACCCTCGTCGCTTCAGCCGAGACATTTTGAAACTTTTGAACTAATATTAATTTACATCATGTTTAGCAATGATTTCAATACCTACGACACATTAAACATTGTTGATGAATGCTGGGATGTGGGATCATTAAAACCCATTTAAGAGCAGATTGAAGAGATATTATGGATGCCGTCATTCTATAGAACAAAAACGTTGTCAACTAACCTTTGAGCGTACTTTAGAAGGTACGTACAAACACATTATTGCGTGTTACCTGAATAGACCTCTTCTACAGGCATCGTGTTCCTTTGATTTCAAGTAATTGTACAATACGTTTTGGGGACCACTCATCCGATTCCGTTTGTTTTTCATTCCTGGAATTACTCTAACAAAGTTTTAGTAAGCTCACGGTTTAAATGAAAACCCAACTGAGCTGTGCAGAATGTGTAAAGGAAAACAACATAGGCCACTTCTTTTGTAAAAATATTGATACCTTTATTATGATTAGTTTTTTCCGAAAAATGAAACATTGAAATGTAGTAACTTAAACTTCCAAAAACGTAGCTTAATTCAAATAATCCGTAAACCGTCGAAATAATAATTAGTAATAGATTATCACAATTATTGACTAACATGCATATTATCATACATCACCCTTTCAGTACACAATACTCAATATCTTAATTACTTTACCATAATGTTCACTAAGATGGTAACTATATAATTTAGAGCATTATTGACCCTGTAGGACACAGCAAAAGGATAGGAGAGAGGAAGCTCTGTTTTTGAAGATAATTTGGCCAGGAGACTGCAAAAACACACACTTACATATCGCTTATTTATCTACAAAATGTACTAACATAATTTAGATAATTTTTATATATCTATGTGTTATAATAATTCTAATGTGTGTACACACACAGATCATGCTGCAATTACATGTCTAACGAAGTGATCGACAACATTGCCTCAGGGTACAGTGTTTACATTGCTAAGTGGTAGCTGTTGTATCTCGATGTATGTACTATAAATATGTATGTGCTAGTGGAGAGCAGTAACGAACTAATTCGTACGAGCTATGCGGGTCACTGTTGCGTGAGGGCATCGAACATACTGAAACATTTTGGAATATACCGGAACCACCCTAGATTATGTGTTGTACCCTACAGTCATCGTATATCAGACGTGTTGGTGATAAGCTACGGTATTTTGAATAAATGACAGTTGTTGTTGATAGTTTTATTTTTCTCTTTCACTCTCCTATCTCTTCCACCGCGGATTGCCCCCTATTTGTTTAAAAAAGGCCGCGAGCGTAATGCGTATACCGTAATAACCTGCTGTCAAAAACATACTAACAATAAATACAGCAAAATTCGGATACAATGACCATCAAGTTGCGACTCTGTACCGTAATAATCGGACGACGCACAAAAATAAAGGTGGAATAAAGAAAGGAAACTGTATCTCATAATAAGTTATACGCATTGAGCATTGTTTTACTGACTTTAATAATTTAACTGGAAACTACGAACGTGTTTTATGGAAACTATAAACATATTAAACGTTTCATTTAGTTACATACGTGGAATAGAATGCGTTTAAACAATATAATCGACTGTTCTGATTGATCCAGTAGGGTGCTCAGCAACTACATTATGGGCAATCAATATCAACTTGGACCTTGCGATCAAACCATACCTGAGCCTGTAACAAAATGTATACCAACCGTCTAGAGATCCTACTAGTCGTTCATTCACAGACTGATACTTATAGATGGTGGATTTATTTTTCTACATACTTTTTAGGGTTCCGTTGCCAAATGGCAAAAAACGGAACCCTTATAGATTCGTCATGTCTGTCTGTCTGTCTGTCGGTCTGTCTGTCTGTCTGTCTGTCTGTCTGTCTGTCTGTCCGTGTATGTCACAGCCACTTTTCTCCGAAACTATAAGAGATATGTTGTTGAAACTTGGTAAGTAGATGTATTCTGTATACCGCATTAAGATTTTTACACAACAATAGAAAAAAAACAATAAATTTTGGGGTTCCCCATACATAGAACTGAAACTCAAAAATTTTTTTTTCATCAAACCCATACGTGTAGGGTATCTATGAATAGGTCTTCAAAAATGGTATTGAGGTTTCTAACATCATTTATTTCTAAACTGAATAGTTTGCGCGAGAGACACTTCCAAAGTGGTAAAATGTGTGTCCCCCCCCCCCCGTAACTTCTAAAGTAAGAGAATGATAAAACTAAAAAAAATATATGATGTACATAACCATGTAAACTTCCAACGAAAATTGGTTTGAACGAAATCCAGTAAGTAGTTTTTTTTTAATACGTCATAAATCGTAAATCGCAATTTACCTTCCATTCAATCAACTCAAATATAAAAAAAAAACATTTAATTTCATAAACATAAACCTTACGAATAAACCGAAGATACCTACAGGTTTGTACGGAACCCTCGGTGCGCGAGTCCGACTCGCACTTGGCCGGTTTTTTCTACCTTGTGAAGGCCGCAGGAATCCGCTGGATGCGGGAAGCACAAAACCGGTCGAAGTGGCGGAGCTTGGGGGAGGCCTATGTCCAGCAGTGGACGTCTTTCGGCTGAAATGATGATGATGATGATGATACTTTTTTGTTGCATCTTTTGATACTTATTATGAAAGAAATGTTGTGTATGCTAACAATAGAGTGAACCTTTTGTTCTGAACTTTTGTACGTTGTTATAAGTTTAGAAGATATTACATTATTTATTTTTCTCTTTGAAGACATTTTCATTGCTTTAATCAAGTTTCATAGACGTTCTCCAATCAATGAACAGTTTTGATAGCTTGTTATTAATTGTGTAACCAAACTTTACTTGTAAAGTAACAATAAATAAACAAAGTATAAAAATTCTTTCAAATATTTATTTAATCTTAATGTAATTGAAAGGTCAATGCGACGATCCAAAAATATGCTTCAAAATATGCTTCAATAAATTTATAGGGAGAATCAAATCTAAAGAAAAGGGTTTCAATATTTTCGAGAACTTACTAAATAATTTACCTTAAGGAAAAGTAGAACTGAGTGCAAACGGATTACTGTCTACGCTTGTTCTAATTATTGGCGAATATCATGAACAAATACAGTCTTCTTACGTCGTAAGTAGACACGTTTGTATAAATTTTACATTTTCTTACCCTTCAAACCGCACTCAATGTCGGCTTAGTTAACAAAAATCAGCAGGTACATTGTATTATCTATCATCCATGAAAACATACTATACGTCTATGATAGCATTCAAATACATGGTCTTGAAAAAAGGGTACGCATCATTAATTATGAAATCCTTCTCACACCCAGTTAACGACTGTTATAAATAAGTCTCCTAACGACTTAGCATTAATAGCTTTCACAAATTATTCACCGTCACCTCCTCAATCGAGTTCTTTGAGCGAATATAAAGTGCACTTTAGCTCTCGCCGCAAGCAATTACTTTAAATGTGGGTTTAGTTAAACACGGTGCAATTCACTGCGGCTCTGTGCGATTTCCGGCGTGATACTGCGAATAAATAAGCGGTAAGCCGAATCACAAATGGATTCCACGCAAATGATGCTTTTTTATTGCATTTACGTTCAAATTCACTTCGAATAATAAATAAATTTGTTATAGGTACTTATTTTCTAAGATGTTGTGGCGGGTTTTCGTATTAGTTACATTGATCGTTAGCAAATCTAATGTTATACAGTTAGCTGCGTATATTGTAATGTTTCTACAAAATCTAGGAAAACATTCCAAATCTGAATCGCTCATGAAAAACTTTACATTCGATTTAAATTTTATAATTTTTAAAGTGTAGTGTGTGATACTAGATAAATGACAAAACAAATATACTACTTTTAAACGCTTATGTTTCACTGTTACTAAGCTAGTAAGAAATAATTAAACGAACCTAAGTAGGATTATTTCCACGCCGAGGCCACTAAGCCTTTTTATTTTCCGTCCGACTTGTTCTACAGAATTTCATTTAAAAAAGCTTGCTTCCACCTACAAACTGAGTTAAGAGCTTTGATTCTTATCTTTATAAATAATCTGCCATTGATGCCGCTAGGAATATGATACAGACATAATTATGTTGCAAATATTGATAAAACGCATTTAATGATTTATTATATTTTAAGTGGGCTTTATATTAGTAAAGAAACATTCTGAAAAAGACGACACTCAAAATCAAAATCAAAAGTCATTTATTCAAACTAGGCTGAGAGTCAGCACTTTTTGAACGTCAAAGTTACAAAAGACAGTCCCCCCAAAACGCCCGCCCTTCGACACTTCCTAGTGCTTTAGCTGGGAAGAAGAAGTGGCGGAACAAACTCCCCAGCAGCACAGCTGTCTGTTAAGTTAGAAGAACTTGATTCTATACAATATCGTGTAAGTAATTAATATTATAAAACAAAACAAAACATACATTATTCGCCATATGTCAGCTAGCACACGCCAATATACGAACAAAACATTGAAAAGTAAACTCAAGCTGAAATAAATAATAAAACAAAATCGTAAACAGAACGTAAAACTTAAATAAAGCCTCCAGGCATAAAGGGCGTGCCCGCTTACATATTCAACGACGCAAAATGATACATATACATACATTGATGCATATTGCTAAGTTGAAGTTACAATAGTTAAACTAGGACCTCCGGAGTAAAAATAAAATAACAGTTAATACAAATAACAATAACAAAAACCATGGTCAGCAAGTCGACCAGTCACCACAAGCAGCACCCGTTCACGAGCATAACGCAAAGGTCAGCCATTACCCCCCTCGCCATATTTGAGGGAAGGTGGTAACCCGACCCCCGACGCTACCGCAAGCAGTGACATCTAAGGGAGCATGACGAACTTGCTGCCGGTTGGTCAGGCTAGAATATTATGAACAGCTGACGAGGTCGCTAGCTAACTACATGTTGCAATACAACTCATTTAAAAACACTGTAATGAGTAGATTATGTCCACAATAAGTGAAATTAAAAGAAAATAAAAAATAATTAACAAAATCAGTTAAATAAAAATAAAATAAAAAAAAAACAATTATATGAACTACCCATATAAACTGTCAGTAGGAAAGCTAATTCTGGATTGAAAGAACATAAACATTGTCTTGAGTTAATCACAGCGACCAACTATTCTTATCGTTTAAGTAGTCGTTGATAGAATAGTATGCCTTTGAACAAAGGTTGGATTTTACTTTAGCTTTAAACTCATGAAACTGCAAATCTAGCAAAGCAGAGGGCAGCACTACCGAGACATGTCAGTTTCTCCGAGCCCGCTACGGCGTAGCGGGTTGCTACGGATTCATATCACTAGCTACGCTTTCGTAGCAAATCAATGTCATTTTTAGCCGCCGTAATAGTAAAGTTCGTTTTAGGATAAAATATTTACCGCCTTGTCTACAATCATTGAGTTACACAATCAGCTATTTATAGAAATATCTAACCATTATTTCTTCACCACAACATTTTATTGCATTTCAGTCAGAAGTTAGCGACGTCTATAAAATAACACGAACTAGACGAAAATCAACTAATGTAGCGTTCTAAATCATGTTGTTGTTACTTCCATTAAGGTGGAGGCATCGCGGAAACCCGGGGAATTCGAATTTTCTTATATTTTTGCAGTTTTCACGTCTGTATTAGGTTGTACGTTGATCAACATATGATTCACGGCTGAAAGAAAATGGATAAAGGTAAATAACCATAAAAATCATGAAAACAACTCTCTAAATTATTACCGCATTGAATTACTATTTCATGATATTTACGGCCTATTCTAACTTAATTCATACCGATCCAGCCCATCCCTTGCCGCCCTCTACCAGTGATACTCTAAGCAGAGGTTTGTACCCCACAGGGGTACCCTTAGCGAGTAGTCGCTATAGTTAAATTTTTTGAAGCGCTGGCCTTTATTTGTTAAAGTAGCTACAAGCAATTCCGGCTAAGCAACCGACGACCTCATTGGTTGACCAGAAAAAAAACATTATATCTTAAGAAGTTATTGTTAAATATAAAGACTATAATTCTGTAAAGCTGTATTTTTTTACGGTCCCGAATCACATTTAAATCAAGAAACAACAGGTTGTATGAAATTGGAAATTGCAAAAAATAATATTGCCTTATTGCATACCCTTTAAAGGCCGTGAGAAAAGGATTATGGCGTAATTAAAGCTTACAATCATTCAGAACAGCCTATTAAATGAGCGATAGGATTCTATGGTAAAATAATACTGAGCCCTGTTTATTCATGAGCTGTCAATGTAGACAGGCAGACACCCACCACAGGACATTTCGCCCACCACTCTTGCTCCAGGGCCCCACGATTATGTTTCCACTGCGCTTATTAAAATCCTATGGCCGGGGCCTTGGCTTGGCGTTGAACAGAAGATATTATCATTTGTAGTCAGTCTTCTTCTTCTATCGTATACTTGTGCCAGCGGCGCAAAAATATATCTTATCAAAAAAAATAGTTGAACGATTCACCAAAATAGAATAGAATACAATTCATTGTCAATCTAAATTATCTAGTGAAACTTTGCCGACGTGATGGGTGTCAAAAAACGAAACGTTATTTTATTATTAATAAATATCACGTAAAATTTATTATTATCGATAAAACAAAAAACGCTTCATTCCTTGGAGCTGACTACGGGGTCAACAGCCAGTAGACTTAAGATACTTGAAATAACATGTTAACGTTTTTTTTTTTATTTAATTCGGGAAATTTACTGCTAACTTAAACAAGATGAAAGTGTTCTATAACAAAATGAAATGAGGGTCAGTTATAAGCTTCCACAGGTAAACATAAACATAACATATCGATACTTATAACATCTTCAGAGTTACCCTGTTTAATTTTATTTGACTCTGTATTATTTACTTTTGTTATAGACTGTTTAGTTTACGTAATAAAGAAAATAAAAAATAAAATATCACGGTTGCCGTGGTTACGGGGCCATCTTTCCAGGGTAAGCACGCCATGTTGGACCCATCAGACCCATGTCTACTTGTAAACTTGACACCATACTGAGGATAAAGTAATGGAACAATCTACGTAACAGTGTTCCCAATATTAATACTGGAGTTTAGGTAAACAGCTCCATTTCCCTTGACATTCTACCGCCAAAATTGCACTATTAGGGAACAGATTCATCCTTAATTCATAGCTCACCACAGACTATGCATAAATAAAACAAAACCTTCCTAGTTTACCTTTCCGATACACAAATACTCTTGGGCCACACCTGAGCCTTGTTACTCTGTGGGGACTGAACAACGAGCGGTTAGCAAACTAAGTCAAAGTGATACCTTCGGCGTCAAGGAACCTTATTTGTTTGGGCTTGTCACGACATTCTCCGTAGGAAACGGGAGAGTTTGCTTTAAAATTATCCAAGTGTGAAATTCTTCGTACGGAGGACCAACCTTCTCGTTTTCTATACTTATGGGTGATCAATTTTTGATGTAGCGGCAAAAGCCATGCACTTCAGCAGACTGTGCACCGTGGTTATAGCAGTAGCCTGCGTCACTTTTTAATGTTTAAGGAACTGAAGGGTTAAACGATCTGAAGTTTTGTTAGATTTTGTAAAAGTTTATAATTTAAAATTTTGTTAACACGTTAACTGCCATTTTGCCACTTTTTGTTCCATTTAGGCCTTGTCGGACTATATGACCGATAACACATACCAAATCTGAACGTGTCGTTGCTGAATGGCGGCCATGGCCAAAAAAAATTGGAAGTCACTTGAAGGCCTATCATCATCACTGACTGGCCTGTTAGTCTAGTGGTTAGTGACCCTGACTGCTAAGACTGAGGTCGGGGGTTCGATTCCCACCCAGGACTAATATTTGTGTGATGAGCACAATCATTTGTTCTGTGTCTGGGTGTAATTTATCTATAATATGTATGATACACTAATATTGTAAAGAGGAAACATTTGTATTTTTGTTTGTTTGTAATGGATAAACTCAAAAAATACTGGAACGATTTTAAAAATCTACATTATCTGCAAGTACATAGGCTATATTTTATTTTAGAAAAAATAGGGTCCGTAAGATATTTGGGATTTTCGGACCCACCAAGGTGTAAAAAATCATCCAAAAAATTTCCTTATTAATATGTCTTCGAAGTACCACGTTATCATAACTTGGTAGGAGCTCACCTAACATGGTTGCGTGATAGCTAGAAAACGCTTTATGTCTTCGAAGTACCAGGTTGGCATAACTTGGTAGGAGCTCACCTATCATGGGTGTGTGGTAGCTAGAAAACGCTAAAAGTACCAGTTTGTCATAACTTGGTCTAACATGGGTATATGGTACTTGGTGCTCTTTGCTTTGTGTTGGTGGGATTTGATAAGTTAACACAACATTTATTGATTCTGAGGCGGAACGAATTTCGCTAGGTCAGCTAGTTTATAAATATATAAGTTTTTTTTTCAGTTGTCTGGTTCCCATAGTACAGGCTCTGCGTAGTTTGGGATCAGATAACTGTGTGTTGATTGTCCTAAGATATTATTATTATCATCATTTCAGCCGTACTGGCTTGATTGTACCTCAATACTGATTTTACTATAACGATTTAACCGCAAATTCAGGTATTTACTACGAAGTACACACTTAAGAGAAAATAAGATCTTGCTTTTTACTTTTATGAAAAGCCTATAAAAATCTTTTGTGTTACTTGCTAAAATAGATAAAAGCAGTTACACCAATTCATAAAGTAAGGTTTCCATTTAAAAGGAATTTAAATGAATAATACTTTGCAAATACATTTGTAATTCCACGCAGGGCATGTCATTTACTTGGGAAAGTAATTTCTCAGAAGAGAAAGGTGAAATAGACGTGCACGCGTTATGGAGTTAAGGAGGGAGGTGAGGGGAGCTAACAATCTGTCATTATATTAGGCGGAAATGTTAGGAGTCAAAGCATTGATGTACACATAAGTACAAAAGAACACACGAGTAAATGTTGGATCGAAAGCTGAACAAAAAGGTAAGTGTAATTTCTCATTTGAAAAGTATAGCAATACGACGGAATGAGTAAGAATTTAATGCACAAATATTTTCACGAACTAACATTGGCCTTCATTCACTATGTTTTATCACGAGTAACTATGCACCTATAACTGTAGGTAACTTCTCTAAGCAAATAAAGCAGTTTTTAGGGTTCCGTTGCCAAATGGCAAAAAACGGAACCCTTATAGATTCGTCATGTCTGTCTGTCTGTCTGTCTGTCTGTCTGTCTGTCTGTCCGTCCGTATGTCACAGCCATTTTATTCCGAAACTATAAGAGCTATGCTGTTGAAACTTGGTAAGTAGGTGTATTCTGTGAACCGCATTAAGATTATCACACTAAAATAGAAAAAAAACAATAAATTTTGGGGTTCCCCATACATAGAACTGAAACTCAAAAATGTTTTTTTTCATCAAACCCATACGTGTGGGGTATCTATGAATAGGTCTTCAAAAATGGTAATGAGGTTTCTATTATCATTTTTTTCGAAACTGAATAGTTTGCGCGAGAGACACTTCCAAAGTGGTAAAATGTGTGTCCCCCCCCCCCCGTAACTTCTAAAATAAGAGAATGACAAAACTAAAAAAAATATATGATGTACATTACCATGTAAACTACCAACGAAAATTGGTTTGAACGAGATCGAGTGAGTAGTTTTTTTTTTAAACGTCATAAATCGTAAACCGCAATTTACCTTACATTCAATGAACTGAAATATAAAAATTAAAAAATATATATATTTTTAAACCGAAAATACCTACAGGTTTGTACGGAACCCTCGGTGCGCGAGTCCGACTCGCACTTGGCCGGTTTTTTCCGATATTAGAGAGTCTTACAAAACAAGGCAATTTATTGCATAGAGAAAGCAGTAAGGAAGAATATAAATAAGCAATATATTTGCGCGGCGCCAACGGCATTGATTGCCGTCTTCACAAATCAAATGACACCTCATTCGTGAATATTCTCTATCTGACCAATCGGAATAAACTAGTACATCGTTTGAGAAAATTGCTCTTATATCTGATAAATTATTGTGAGAAATATCAGAAGTTATCTGGGATGAAAGACAAATAAGACAGACTAGATACTATGTAGTATTGTTGATTTATAGTTTACTGCGGATGGAAGATCTAGGTCACATGAATACACATAAGTAACTTTCAATGCTAGTGGACATATTATACTTGACAATCAGATTGAGTACACACCTCAGTTGTCTTGTCTTTGTTTATTAGCATCTTATTAAATAAAAATTATTTTTCGTCAGAAGTTGAGTTACCATCTTATCGACAAAAACAAAATTTTTCACTCATTTATTTAGTTTTTGTAAGCATTATAGCTATGTGTGCCCGTAACTATATATTACATTATAGATATTGTGGTCTTGCAAACTGTAGTGAGTTAGTGAATCAAAAGACATTGCTCTAACAAACTGACATGCTCCTACAGGGTCACTGGTCACTGTTCCAATCAACTCGTCGCGGCTCAAGAGGTTGATTGATGGCACAGACTTCAGCCCGTCATTCCTCGCCCCCCCCCCCGTCCCTCTCAGCTGGCTCCTTGTTACACGTGATTAACTTGTAATTAAAGCTGATCGTTTATTTGGTTTAGCGATGATTACAGTAATGTACAGTGATCACGACCAGCAAGCTTGACAGGTTTCTATTTTGGAAGTAGACACCGAATG
The DNA here is from genome assembly GCA_932294355.1 of Aporophyla lueneburgensis. Classification (NCBI taxonomy): domain Eukaryota; kingdom Metazoa; phylum Arthropoda; class Insecta; order Lepidoptera; family Noctuidae; genus Aporophyla; species Aporophyla lueneburgensis. The sequence goes on along the minus strand of OW028744.1, from coordinate 31,166,993 downwards.
CTTAACCCTTTAAGGCCTATGGTGTGGGTTTGTTGCCTGAGGCATACCGTAAAATTGAAAAAAAAAATTACACAGCACCACCTAAAAAGTACGTACGATTGTTACACAACACGGGCAAGGTTGTTACCATACAAAATTATCCGGTATGTGTAAAAAAAATGGGTAACTTTAAACTAAATGACTACACGAGTAATTTAGTTTAAAGCTTTTAAGCCCTGCCTGTAGGCCTTAATTTATTAAGGCAGCCACAGAGAAGTCCGGTTAAGCACCCAACAACCTCCTCATGCTCCGTCATTGCCTAAAAATTACACGTACAGACATGAAAGCGTACAGTGAGGGAGTGTTAATCATTGCTACTCTTTGAGGCAACAGAATTTTGAGCAATTTGAGCAACAGATTTTAGTGCAATTCTTTGTTAATTCTTCATGACTGATTGACTTGCAACAATTACTCTAGTGCTAATAATAGTCCCATGTAATGACTGAATGTCAAAACTCGCATGCAATTATTGTATGCTATTTTATAATATTCTGAAATGATTAATAATATTATTTAGAGTGTGGTGCCGGACGTAAAGCATAGCAACACCGCGTTTCTTCCCGTGGGTGTAACAGGTGACTGAGGGACTTACTTAACAATGACTGGCCTGTTACTCTAGTGGTTAGTGACCCTGACTGCTAAGACTGAGGTCGTGGGTTCGATTCCCACCCAGGACAAATCTTTGTGTGATGAGCACAATCATTTTTGTTCTGTGTCTGGGTGTGATTTATCTATAACTAGCTTCTGCCCGCGGCTTCGCCCGCGTGGATGTCGAAAAATATCCCATAGGAACGTACTACCGGGATTGAAAGTATCCTTTGTGTAAACAACCAGGTACACAATGTGTTATTCCATTGCTTGCTTTGTTTTATCCACGGAGTAGCGCTTGGATTGATAAATAATTGATGTAGGATAATTAATCCTAAAAATGAACATGAACATCCTATCAAATTGTTATGACGTGATCGTTCTGACTGAGACCTGGCTTACGTCTTCGATATTTGACAGCGAGTTCATTGATAACCGCTACGTGGTATTTCGATGTGACCGCGACCGTGCTGCCACTAATAAGTCTGACGGAGGGGGTGTACTTATCGCAGTTTTACGTGAGTTGAATCCCGTTTGTGTCTCGTTATCCCAACAGTATTCCTTAGATTCAAGTAAATTTTATGAACATGTAATAGTCACCATTCCTAGTTCTAATAATACGAAACAAAACCTAATTAGTGCCGCCTATATTCCTAGCAGCTCACCGAGTTCTGCATACAAAGTACACTTTGAAACACTAAATAATTTAATCAATTCAATATGTATAGACAACTTACTACTACTAGGTGATTACAATATACCGGATGCTAACTGGTTAAAAGTAAACTCTTCTCATAGTTATCTGACTTGCACCGGTATGACGCCTAAATGTAACCAACTACGGGACTTCATGACCATACATGATATCAAGCAACTTAACCACCTCATTAATCTTAATAATCGCATACTTGACCTTCTTCTGTGTAATACTATTTCCTATGTTTATCCACCTCCACAGACTTTACTACAAGTGGACACCCACCACCCTCCATTTTACACTATCGTGTCAATACCAGTAAGATACACCCAAATGAGATCTCTAGAGACACCGAGATATTGTTACACGTTACGAGCGATGGCCGTTTTGCGTGGATTTGACGCATATTTTCCCCAGCTATTTTTTTATATTTTTGTTGTGTTCAGTTTGTTTTTGCGTCTTATTTACCGCAAATAAACGTATTTTCTTTCTTTCTTTCTTTCTTTTTACAATAAAGCGGATTACAATTTAATTAATAAAGATATAGAAGAGGTCGACTGGAAGTCTACTTTGGATAATGAACAGACTGAAACCTCTATTGAAATATTCTACAATATCATATATGGCATAATCAAAAACCGTATTCCACTCTCAAAATCTAAAAACGCGAAATTTCCTATTTGGTTTTCACCTGCCCTTATTCACATATATAACTATAAAAAAAAAACTTGGATTAAATGGAAAAAATATAGAAATATTTCAGATTACGAGGTATTTTCTTTATATCGGACCCGTTTTAGTCTTGAGTGTAACAAATGCTATGATAAGTATATAAAAACTGTTGAAGATAGTATTCCCAAAAATATTAAATATTTTTGGGCTTATGTAGCTAATCGACAAGGCAAGTCTGGTATTCCATCCCAAATGAATTATAGTAGTCAATCTTCTAACGACCCACATAAAATTTGCAATTTTTTCTCATCATTCTTTCAATCTGTGTACGAAACTTCGACTTTGTCTAATCACTGGTGTCCTGCACTTGATCAAATTCAGGACAATAATGTTGCACTAGACAGTATTTACTTAAGCGTCTCATTAATCATAAACCAACTAAAGTTACTGGATACTACTAAAGGGCAAGGCCCAGACGGCATACCTCCTAGCTTTCTTAAAAATACAGCTGAAACAATTTGCGTGCCACTTCACTTAATCTTCAACAAGAGTGTTAGCACTGGTATTTTTCCCACAATCTGGAAAAAAGCAAACATAATACCAGTTTATAAGAACGGCTCCAGGCAGAAAGTTGAGAATTATCGGCCAATCTCTATACTATCTACGATTGCTAAACTTTTTGAAAAACTTATTCACCTCAAGCTTTACCCTTTCATTCAACAAAACTTAATATCAGAACAACACGGTTTCGTTAAACGAAAATCAACCATTACAAATTTAATGATTTTCACTAACTTTCTATTTAATAACATGGATAGACAGACACAAACGGATGCAATTTACACGGACTTTAAAAAGGCGTTTGATAGGGTGGATCATGAAATATTGTTGAATAAAATAGCTTTCAACGGAATTAGAGGTAATTTACTGCGCTGGTTCCATTCTTATATTAAAAACCGTATTCAAACGGTAGTAACCCACGGATATCACTCTGATACATTTATCGCCACCTCGGGCGTGCCACAGGGATCAATTCTTGGGCCTTTGTTATTTATTATCTATATTAACGATATTAGTCACTGTTTCCATAATAGTAATTTCTTGTTATACGCTGATGACCTAAAAATTTTTAAATCGATTAAAACTTTACATGATTGTGCCCTGCTCCAAGAGGATTTGAATAGATTAACAGATTATTGTAATATCAATAAACTTGCATTAAATATATCTAAATGCAAATACCTAAACTTTACGAAAAATAAGAAAGTTATTCGATTTAATTATAATCTATGTACAGAAAATCTTGCAAATGAAACTCAAATAAGTGACTTAGGAATACTTTTGGATTGTAAACTACATTTAAACCTACACATAGATAAGATAACCTCAAAAGCATACCAAATGTATAGCCTTGTCATGAGAGCTTCTTCTGATTTTAAACGCCCGGCCACATACTTGCAACTTTTAAAATCCTTGGTTCGCCCGCAACTGGAATACGGTTGTATAATATGGGACCCCTGCTACGACAAATATGCTAAAGCAATTGAAAGCGTTCAACGTAAATATATACGAGTAATGCATTATAAATGTCATCTCACTTATCTGTCGTACATGGAGTCACTAAAAAAGTTTAAATTGCTCACTTTGCAGTCAAGACGCCTTCTACTTCAAACCATGATGCTTCACGGATTGGTACATAATAACTTTAATTGTATTGAATTAATTAATAATATTTGTTACGTTGTGCCTAGAACTGTGATAAGACGGGAGGTGCGTGCTTACCCACTTTTTGCAACGACTACTAGCCGAACAAATGCCGGTGAGCGAGCTCCACTCCGTCGACTAGTAAGAATTTATAATAATAACTTTAATCATTTGGATATCTTCCACCTGTCTCAAATCAAATTCAAAAAAAGCATTTTTGATAGTTTTGATAGTTTGTGCGAATGAGTTAAAAACATATTGGAATTAATTAGTACCTAAGCTAAATATTAAATTAAGATAGTATTTAAGTGTAATTGTACTTACTTACCTAATTAATAATGTACACAAGTAATCTGTGGAAACGTTGTGGATTGTACATTTACCCATTCGTTTTCCCATATTTTATAGTAACAGTTATTGTACAATTGTTTGTTTTTCCCAAATAAATAAAATAAAATAAAATAATCCTAAAAAACTTTTTAACAAAAAATTAAACCGAAAAAATTTTCAGTTTTTCAGCGGTTTAATTTTTTGTTAAAAAGTTTTTATTTTATAATTTTTTGTGGCTTTAATTTAGTAATAATACTAAGAAAGGTATACGCTATCCAATAAAAAAAGAATTATCTAAATAGGACTACTCTGTATAAAGTTATGCGTAGTTAAACATTACAATCAGTGAGTGAACAATCAAACATCCCCTGTTTTTCGACCATTAGGGTTCGATTTTGTTTTCCAAATTTATATGGGACAACCTTCGCAGTTTAAGCTTTCCAATAAAAAAAGAATTATCACAATCAGACAATTACGTAAAAAGTTATGCGTGGTCATACATAAAAAAAAAGATACAAAACATAAAATATACGCGACGAATTGATAACCTCCTCCGTTTTTTTTTTCGTCGGTTGACAACCTAACAATAGTGACGGAAATATATTACAGAACGACAAATTACCTACTTGCATGAAAAATTTGAAGGCAACTTTAAAGCGAAAATATAAATTCTCATTATTCCCTGCCAATTTCGAAAAAAAAATTGTTACCTAAATTATTCAAATGAAGATTTTACTTGCTGTTCACAGGGGTTTAAGACTATTTATTTTTTAGTCTATTCTTAAAGTATCTCTTTAAATACTACTTTAGAGGTTCTGCCCTCAGGTGCTAATACAACCAGGCTGCTAGATGAGCCCACTCTCGAGCTGGCCACGTAAAACTGGCCGTGCGAGAAGCAGTCCCCTCATATCCCGCTGTTTACAGTGACTGTCCCCAAGACTTATTAGTCGTCATTGCTAAACATACCATAAGGGGACTGCGGCCTTTTAAACTCGAATGGGTACTCCGACGGTATTAGTGGTATCTGCGGTATATAGTACACCGATTCACCTTGAGCACAGTCAGTAAATACAATGGCGTGGCCTCTACCACGTTCTGATGTGAGGTTTTCACACACAACCTGGTCCCATTGCTCAACTTGGCTGGATTAAAATTTTGTAGTAGCATTACTGGAGCACCCACTTTGAGGGTAAGTGTGAGACAAAGACCAGATGGGTTGAATAAATTGAACAGCTCCTTAAGATATATATAGTATCATCCTTATGAATTCGACACGTATGCATGTAATATCATTAGGACAGATGTTTTTTTGCCTGTGTTTATTTCATTGGTTTATTTTGAATAGTTTCTGCCCACGGCTTTACCCACTTGGCCTACTAAAAACAAATGACTCTTTTTTTTTAGAAACAAACATACGCGCTCTCACTACCTCTCAATTTAATATACGAACTGACAATATCCCAAACAAAGCAAATAGAAGGAAGTTCTCCGTAAAACTAAACTAATCTCTGGGATGAGAGTAGTATAGTTTTATTAAAACTCATGCGTATGTGAAAAAAATTATTTAAGATACAATTAGAAGTGGATAATTAACAATTAATATTGTTTACTACGAAATACTGTGCCTACCGCAGAATTTCTTTGTAACCAATATTTTTTTTTTTGTTTTTACTTCAGCTCCTAGTAGCTAGCAGCTTCTAGCAGGTTCTAGAACCACCAACTGCTCCGTGAGCTTACTCTTGAGCAGGCCACGTATAACTTGTGAAAATCAGTTCTCCATTAAGTCTACCACTGTTAAATTAAGTGTTTTGACTTGAGATTTATTTACGGTCTTGTTAAAGCAGATTTTGAAGGGAAACTGTACTCTTTTGAAGTCGAAAGGTTAGTTCAATGGCGTTAGAGGAATCCTCGGAATAAACACAGACTCCTCTCAGGAACGACGTGTCAGTATAGTCGCCTCGATAACATTTCGTTGCAATATTTTCACTCACAACCTGGTGTCATTGCATAATTTTGGCGGGTTTAAATTACGGAGCAACATAACTGGGCGCCAACTCTAAATTTTATACCTACATATGTGAGTTGAGAGACCGAGAGGCTTCAATGTGTTAAGAAACTAAACCGGGTAATGTATGGCGTCATCATTGTTTATCACTCGAGTCCACTGATTTATAATTATTTTCAACTCCTTCGAACGATCTTAAAATAATTTAATTGCTGATAGTGGCTTGGTCGTTATGTTTTACTTTAATGCATAAATCAAATCGTTTTTACTTATAAAGTTGCATAGGTAGGTACCTATCTATTAAAGAATAGTTAGTGTAGTTACACGTACTTACTTCATCATCATCTGCCTAGCCTTTTCCCAACTATGTTGGGGTTCGGTTTCCAGTCTTACCGGATGCAGCTGAGTACAAGTATTTTACATGGAGCGACTACCTAACTGACCTCCACAATCCAGTTACTGGGTAATACGATACCCCTTGGTAAGACTGGTTGTCAGAATTTCGGGCTTCCAGCGACCCGTAATGACGGTCTAAGATCTACGAAAGACAGCCGAGATCAACGGCTTAACATGCTTTCCGAGAGACAGAAGGGTCTTATTATGTAAAGATGGTCACCCATCCACGGACCAACCGCGGCAAGCGTAGCTTAACCTGAACGATCGACCCGTGCGGCTGTTATAATTTGAAAATATCCCTACTAAATAATATTAAGTTTGTTTGTTACGCTTTCACGCGAAATCTACTTAACCGGTCATCATGAAACTTTTACACATATTCTTATAAGTATTAGAAATACTTCGAAAAATTGCGAAAGATAAAATTCGGTACGGAGTAAGTTTGAACCCCAAGAAAGGACATAGGCCTATTTTTATTCCGAGATATCGTCTCCGTCCACGATAACCGACATTTACGCGGACGAAGTCGCGGACAAAAGTTAGTTAGTTCATATTAATATCAGTTACATATTTGATACTTCTTGATACTTTGCTTGAGATTGGACACCGGTGACGACAATGCGCTTCCCGGGCTACCCCGCACGCCATGCGCACGTCTACCATTCCACGTAGGATTTTGAAGTCCTATTTGACTCAGTAAGGGGTTGATTTTTGAAAAATGGTGATATACGTGTCACATAATTATACTTGAAGAGTATGTGTACCAATTTTTGTGTCAATCGACCCAGACAATAAAAAGTTTCATAGAAAATTCAACCCCCCATTTCACCCTCTTAGGGGTGGAATTTCAAAAAATCCTTTCTTAGTGGATACCTACCCTTTACAAAAAATACACCCTCTAAATTTCATGTCTCTAAGTCCAGCGGTTTAGGCTGTGCGTTGATATATCAGTCAGTCAGTCAGTCAGTCAGTCAGTCAGTCACTCAGGACTTTGAATTTTATATATATAGATATGTATGTATTTAGAAATATGTAAGTATATTTATCAGTTGTCTGGTTGCCATAGTACAGGCTCTGCCTAGTTTGGGATCAGATAAAGGAGAGTCCAAAAAAAAAAAATTATCACCATACTGCGATCGCAAACCCGCCTGCCCAGCAATGCAGCAGCATGGCAAACTGCCCCATATTAGGAGAGGCCTCCAGCAATGTACGTTTTACGGCTGAAATTATGAGAACGATTTTATGTTAAAAATTTGAGACTATTTATTTAACATAACGCCAAATGATGGATACTTAAGTTACGTTCTGAAAAAGGCTTTCGAAATGTTAATGTTACGTTTTTAGGCCTAATAAATATTTAAGCCTCTTTGCCTCTTTGCCTCTCGTCGTCGTTTCAGCCGTAAGACGTCCACTGCTGGACTTAGGCCTCCCCCAATTTGGGGTGATTTGCCATAATCTCCACGCTTGGCAGGCGGGTTGGCGATCGCAGTATGGTGGTAAAATGCATAGAGAACGCTGCTGCCCATTCTCTAGTAAATCCCTTAGTCGCCTTTTACGACACCCACGGGTAGAAATGGGGTGGTGGTATTCTTTACGTCCGGCACCACACGGTACTCTTTGCCTCTGTACCTCAGTAATTAGCGTAATTATAGCGTTATTTTTTATAAATTATTTGCAATTTTCAAGTTAGACATAAATGGCCTCATTACTTCTTATATTAAAATAGGACGTCAGTAATATTTACAATACATCAGGGCTCGATGACGATAAATATTGGTCACTAGCTGACCCGACAGACGTTGCCCTGTCTTAACGATAACTATTTAATTCGAATTGGTATCTATATATGTATTTAAAAATGAATCCCTATTTCCCTTAGTCACGCCATCACGCGTGAACGGCTGGACCGATTTCACGTTTTTTTTTTTTTTTCACTTTTTTTTTTCTTTCATAAGAACCTTCTCCTGACAATAACAAACACAACAAAAAAAATAAAAGTAAAATCGGTTCAGCCGTTCACGCGTGATGGCGTGACCAAGGGAAAAAGGGATTCATTTTTATATAATATAGATATGCCTATCAATAGACTGATGGTGGGCACTGTAGGCAGAAACTATAGAAAGCTAGCTGCTACGAACACATACTCCTATGCCTCATTTAGGTTTATGTCTGTCACATTAATGGCTTTTGTTAACCTCTAATCATTTTAACATGACCAAACCCTCTGTTGGCATAAAAAATATTTTCAAAGTACCTTCCACAAAGAACTAAAAAGGACATGGGGTTTTTAGTCCAATACCCTCTGTGTTGGACTAAGAAGTTGGCACTGTGACCAAACAAGCACTCCCCGTGGTCCTTTCCATGATCTTTAAGGGACAAAAATCTCAATCTAAAAGTACCTAAGTATGTATTAATAATTTAAAAAAAAATTCTTCGCGTTGGGGGACCGCTCCAGACCTAACAATTTATTTACAAATAGTCTATTACCTAACTAATAATTAAGAAAAGAAAACTTTTTTTAAATTATCTCACAATATTGCATTTAGGATACGACCGTCAACGTCTGCCCTCGCGGAGCGGTCCCCCAACGCGACGTATTTTTTTTTTGAATTATTAATACATACTTAGGTACTTTAAGATTGAGATTTCTTTATTATTTTTTACTTTTTAAAGGGAAATTAGGTTTTTGTGTCGGGGGTTTTTTAAATTTTTAATTTAATTTATTATTTTATTCTTTTTATAGGTACATACTTATTATAATGTAAAATCAAACGAAGCTAAGAACACTCTCGATTAATTCGTCAATATTCTCTTTCAGTGCGCTTTCATTTCAGACCCCAGTCGAGTATATTTGCTGACATTCAGTTACTCTTCCCCACTTTCTCCCCCATAATTTTTAAACGGCTCAACCGATTTTCATCAAACATGTCTAAGAACACTCGCACATAAGTCACCTTTAATACATTTTTTTTTTAATTGAAATCGCTTCATCCGTTCGGGAGCTATGATGCCACAGACAGACACACAGACAGACAGACAGACAGACACACAGACAGACAGACAGACAGACAGACAGACAGACTGACAGACAGACAGACACGTCAAACTTATAACACCCCTCTTTTTGCGTCGGGGGTTAAAAATAAATGCCCATCAAGATTTTGTACGTCGATCTAATCCCGACAATATGGCGGAAGATTCGTGTTAAGTAACTAAAGTTAACTATCGCACTTTGTCGTTGTTATAGCACCCATTGCAGATGACCCTTTGACCTTCATTGTATCTCAGAGTTTATGTGTAAGAGAGTCTTAGCTATTATTTCAGGCAGGCGAAGGAACTCATTTCCACTCGTTTTATTTTATAGTAGATAGACGTGTTTGATAAAAGGAGACCCTTTTGTCGTATCAAGTGCGTTACTAATAACTTGTTCTTATTTTTCTGTACAAATGTAAGGGAGCAATCATCTCTAATCAGATGATTCGATTCCGAATGTGAGAATCTCATATTCAGAAGTGGTTTTTCTGCTATAAATATCATAAAGCCAGATTCGCAACGATTGGTAAACGGATGACATAGGATACAAAATCACAATACTGTAGTTATGCGTAGTCATTAGTTCCGAATTAATACGATAGGTATGTTTCTATCAACATCGCAAAATGACTTGGCATCGTTTATCCACCATAAAACAACAGTGTTCCATTTAGACATTCTCATAACTCCAATATACTCTATATTTACATAAATGTGATCACGCTATACACAAACGCTAACATTTCCGCTACACCCAAGGCCACTTCACTAACAGTAGTCCATTTGTGAAGAACATTTAGCAAATTGTTTCCTTTCCACTGTTATCTACAATATAACTTCGCTAAACGATGGGGGGTAACGAACGAGTATAGTTATAGATATTGGTGTAGATACCGAGACATGACAGGGAGAACCGTTATAGGTAATATGGGGTAAACGGTAAACAAAATGCAGTAAATGTTTTTTAGGATGGTGGTTTTTTATATGCTGCTGTATCTGCATAGTGTATGATAAAAGGTTTCTTTTGGGATGGTAAGTTATTAAAAATTATAATATATCCAACAATATTGATTATCATGTTTAGGGCTAGCACACATTCTTACTTAAAAACTTTGAAAACTATCAGTAAATCCAAGTTCACCCAGCATACTCGTAAAGACATCCAATCAATCCATTAATTAATTCGTCTACTATCATTCATTCATATCGTATATTATTTAATTCATTCCCTTATCATACAACAGTAGGCAGTTATAAATCTTCTTCTAAACATATAAATGCGAAAGTAACTCTGTAAATCTGATACCTTTTCACGCCTTAACTGCAAACAGACTTTGACCTGGGTTGGGACATATGGTATTTTACGGTTGTACGTTCCCGAAGAATATTTACTACGCGGGTGAAACCGCTGGCAAAAGATAGTCTTTCATATGTCACAGCACCCGAACCACGCCGAGCCTTAAAAGCCGAACTCCGCCATTGACGGTCCCGAGCCCGTATGAAAAAGGAGGAGGGTTGGTTGCTGCAGGAGGGACCTAACCAACCGCAAAAGGTCAACGTCGAGTTTCGGGCGACGGTTATTAAACCCGACTGTGTATTAGCAGAGGCAGGAAATGGCCACTGCAACCCGCAACTTCACTTACTCTGTCCACCCTTAAGTGAAATCGGGTGTCTTGGCTTAGCTGCCCGGACCAAGAGGTAGAAAGCTTCCATAAAAACTCACCCCAATCCTACGGTGGGATACGTGCCAATAGGATGAATGACTGATGGGTTATCAGCCACGAGCGCCAACCTCAATGGACCGGGCTCACATTGTTGTATAGTGCCTTCACATGGGAATGGGCGTTACCCTGTGTGCGACCTGTTTAAATCGACCCTACTCGTGGGAATACTATGGAAAATAAAGAACAATCTAAAACTCTCTCTCAACTTGAAAAACCCGAAAATAAAATACTAAGCCAACAAATATTTCACAAATCCTTTTTTAATAAAACAAGAACTCAGTCACTGAATAATCTCGACAACCTAACACCTGCTGACACCGAAATGAGTTCACCTAGAGCTGATAGCGACCAATGGACGAAAGTACCTGAAAGAAAAAGACAACGCGAAAGCCCTGAAATAAACAAAGCACAAAAACAAAAAAAACTCGACACCTACTGGCTGAGCCAACCTACACCTACACCAACTTCAAACAGATTTTCCGAGCTAGATAATGACAAGCAAGACACACAAACGACTGAAATTGTTGAAAGACCTGCCAAGGCCCCGCCCTTATACGTAGACCGGGTCAGCAACATCCAACCACTTCTAAAAATGCTTGATGAGGTAGCTCCAGATAACTATGAAGTGAAAATTCTCCGTAATGAACAAGTAAGAATTCAACCCAAATCTACAGAGTTATATACAAAAATAGTTAAAAACCTGCAAGAAAAAAATACAGAATTTTACACCTACAAGCCCAAACAAGATCGCTGTTTTAAAGTAGTCCTTAAAAACCTCCACCCTTCCACTGATATGGATGAAATTAAAGCTGAACTAGAAATGCAAGGACACAAAGTTACAAATATTTGGAATGTCAAACAAAGAAGTACCAAAAAAGCATTACCAATATACTTCATAGAATTAGAATCCAACAGCAACAATAAACACATCTATGACATAAAAAATCTTTTGCACTGTCGAATCATCTTCGAACCACCAAGACCGAAACGAGAAATTTCACAATGTGGCAATTGTCAACAGTATGGCCACACAAGGAAATACTGTTTTAGGAAGCCCAAATGTATAAAATGTGCTAGAGATCATGCATCGTCTAAGTGCGAACGTAAAGAAAGGTCGGACTCAGTTAAATGTGTACTATGCGATGGTAACCATCCTGCAAACTATAAAGGCTGTTCAATATATAAAGAGCTCCAGCAACTCAAATACCCTACTCAACCAGCAAAACAACGACAACTAACGCACATCAAAAATCAACCAGAAAAGACGGACACTTATAGACAGGGAGACAGAAAATCATATAAGCAAGCTTTAACGTCCAATAAACCTTCACACGCACCTGCTAGCAAGCAAAGTCTAAACGAACTACCAAAAGTCCAGACAAACAACAATGACATGAACGAAATTATGAATAATATGACACAACTGATACAACAATTAACCTCAGTAACAAATCTCCTAATGGAAATCATGACCAAACTGGCAAATTCTGTTCATTAAAAATAGCTCTTTGGAATGCCAATGGGCTCTCACACCATGTCTTAGAAGTAGAGACATTTTTAAAAACAAACAAAATAGATATCTTACTGGTATCCGAAACACATTTTACGACAAAGAATTATCTCAGAATCTTCAATTACAAATTCTACCAAACAATGCATCCGGACGGTACAGCCCACGGAGGATCCGCAATTCTCATTAAGAATAACATCAAACGTCATGAGGTCGAGCCGTATAAAACCCCTGAGATACAAGCCACAAGCGTTGTTGTCGAGGATTGGAGGGGACATTTGACTGTCACTGCACTGTATTCTCCTCCAAAACATGCTATCAAGAAAGAAGATTACGTCAATTTCTTCAAGACACTGGGACCAAGGTTTATAGCAGGAGGAGATTATAACTCCAAAAACACTCAATGGGGCTCTCGTTTAACAACTCCAAAAGGACGTCAATTACAGGCAGCTATAAATGACCTACAGCTAAATACAATATCGAACGGGGAACCAACTTACTGGCCAACTGATCCAAAAAAATCCCAGACTTAGTAGACTTCAGTGTCGTAAAGGGAATTCCGAATAATTGTTTCAAATGTACTTCCCTTCCAGACCTCTCATCTGACCATAGTGTGGTTCTGCTTGAGGTTTCCCAGAAATTCTTACTTTTTAAACCTATAGCAAGGCTACATGAACGTAGGACCAACTGGGATATGTTTCGCTCCATAGTGGATTCTACGATTAATATTAACCTGCCACTTAACAATGAAGAGGACATTATGGCAGCGGTTGAACATTTTAACGAGTGCGTCCAACATGCTGCTTGGGATAGTACCCCTGCTCCCAAGAAATACACGGATCCAGACTGCTCAAAACCCATCCGTGATCTAGTAGCCGAAAAAAGACAAGCTCGTAAATTGTGGCAAACTACTAGATTCCCCAGAGACAAAACACGGCTGAACTACCTATCGTCTAAACTTAAAAATCTACTGCATACTGGGCAAAATGATAATATCCAGAAAGACCTACGTAATCTGGATGCTACGGCTGCTAGCGACTATTCTCTTTGGAAAGCAACCAAAAAACTGAAAAGACCCACTGCTTCGAATCCCCCGATACGCAGGAAGGATGGTTCCTGGGCAAAAAGTGACTTAGAAAAAGGCGAAGCATTTGCCTCTCATCTAGCCGATGTCTTTGTACCAAACACAGCTCAGAACTTATCGAACACCAACAACGAAGAACTCATTAGCTGCCTTTATGAACCTTACCAACTCGACCTGCCCATTGAAAAGATTACGAAACGAGAGGTAATTGACACCATTAGAAATCTTAATCAAAATAAAGCTCCAGGATACGATTTAATTACTGCTAAAATACTCCGCGAAATACCTGACATAGCAGTAAATTTTTTGACAAATCTGTTTAACTGCATACAGATCAGAGGAATCTTCCCACCTCAATGGAAGGTAGCTCAAATTAAAATGGTCCTGAAACCTGGTAAAGCTCCTGAAGAGGCATCTTCCTACAGGCCAATCAGCTTACTACCCATTCTGTCAAAGGTTATTGAAATACTTTTTTTAAAGCGATTAAATAAAATAATAGCAGAAAATAAAATCATACCTGACCACCAATTTGGTTTTAGAAAACGACATGGCACGATAGAGCAGGTGCACCGACTGGTAGAAGAAATCAATAGGGCTTTTGAAAACAAGAAATATTGCTGTGCGGCTTTTTTAGATATCTCGCAGGCTTTTGACAGAGTTTGGCACGAAGGTTTACTATACAAGATAAAAAACAGCTCCCGACCAATTATTACATATTCCTGAAGTCGCATCTTGGGGACACGTTATTTTATCTCAAGCAAGGAGATGATATAACCAAGCTTCACAGGGCTCATGCAGGAGTGCCACAGGGAAGCGTGCTTGGTCCGATCCTCTATTTGATATTTACGTCAGACCTACCAATGACAGACGGCGTCGTGATCGGCACTTTCGCAGATGACACAGCAGCCTTAACTGCACATGAAGAACCAACACAAGCAAGCAAAATGCTTCAACGTTCTCTAGACAACATCACGGAATGGCTAACTACCTGGCGGATAAAAGCAAACGAGACTAAGTCAGTACAGGTGACTTTCACAACGCGACGCGAAACATGTCCCCCTGTGTCACTTAATAGACAACAAATACCCCAAGCAAATGAAGCCAAATACCTGGGCATTTATTTGGATCTTCGTCTCACTTGGAAAAAGCATATATTCACAAAACGAAAAGCACTGGGGATCCAACTAAGAAAGATGTACTGGTTGCTCGGGAAAAAATCACAGCTGTCGCTGGAAAACAAACTGCTGCTGTACAAATGCATCCTCAAACCAATCTGGACTTATGGAGTTCAACTCTGGGGTACAGCCTCCAACTCAAACCTAGAAATACTCCAGAGGTTTCAGTCCAAAATGCTGAGGATACTTACTAATGCTCCTTGGTTCATAAAAAAACCAACAGTTACACCACGACCTTGAAATCAGAACAGTACAAGAAGAGATTAAGCACTCAATGAAATCATACAGAGACAGACTAGAAAATCACCCAAATATACTAGCTACGCACTTGATGAATAGTAATTCAACATTGAAAAGGTTAAAAAGAAAGGCCCCTAGAGATTTATAGGGAGCATTACACATTAAGGGAGCACGTCACTGGACTGACTACCCTCCAAGACAAAAATTATATATCTAACCATACGCTGAATTTTCGCATGGAACAGATTGCAAGATAAACATCAAAAAAAAAAAAATATGTCACAGCACCCGAACCACGCCGAGCCTTACCGAGCCGCAACGCTGCGTGACACAGGGCACATTCGTCACTGTCCTCAGTTCCGACGCCCGCGAGCCGCCAGACCAAAGGGACGCCATTTCCTCCCCTTTGTGATCACATAATGTATGGTGTTTACCATTTTTTGTGAGCTTTTGTATTCTAGTCAAAATAAAGTTGATATATCTCTATGTAAGGGGAAATAGGCCTGTCTTCAAAATTATATGCGAGCTATATTGCTATCGTCGCTGGTAAAATGGCGGTTTATTGGCCCCACTGCATTAGTTAGAAGGACTAGCGTCAGTGTGCCTTCTACAATATTGTACATTACAACAAAAAAGAGAACGTCATTCCTTAGCCAGTCGAGCTTGATTTTATCATTTTGCGCTTTGGCTTTTTACTATTGTGCTCATAATAGCATAATTTATGTTCATAGTTAACGAACGCTTGTAACATACTAAGGCTTACAGTTTCAACAATCACTTTGAAGGAAATAGGTTTGCACGAGCTCTTATCTAAATCAGAATCTTAATAAGGATCATCATTTCAGCCGAAAGACGTCCACTGCTGGACATAGGCCTCCCCCAAGCTCCGCCACTTCGACCGGTTTTGTGCTTCCCGCATCCAGCGGATTCCTGCGGCCTTCACAAGGTCATCGGTCCACCTTGTTGGAGGCCTTCCAACTCTACGTCTTCCTGTACGCGACAGCTATACTTTACGACGAGATCATATTAAACGTAGTACATAAGATTGTTTTCGCTTCACACGCTTCAGCTGATTGTAGGGAACTTATTATATTTTCAATAATAAGGATATTGAAAATATAATAAGTTCCCTACAATCAGCTGAAGCGTGTTAAGCGAAAACAATCTTATGTACTACGTTTAATATGATCTCGTCGTAAAGTATAGCCGTCTAGTCGGATAAATTGATATGTTTTTGTCGCAATATAATGACATAAATATTTTTACGATACTTTTATGACAATCAATTACGTGATTAGATTCTAGTTTATAAAGAAATTAGAGACGTTCATTTGTCCATTTGTGGCGGCTCTGATGAGCTATTAATAGCTTTGTAAGATGGAGACTGTTTAATAAACGATCATATCCAGTCAAAGGCCAACATTTATGCATATTTATAAACATATTTTCATCAACTAATTTGCAGGAAATGTGTTCTACTATTTGCTAAATACCTTAACTGTACTATTGAAACTATTTTCAAAACTTCAATTCCGTCCGCACTGACTAATATATTCAAAGCCTTATAACTCCAAATAGCACGGTTCTGTGCCGTGCTATAAATAGCCCGATGCACTAAAAATGTGCATATTTACCTTTACATATTGCGCTGAAATAGTACCCACGGCTAACAGGAAACTATTTCATATTGAATTGAATAATGCTAGCAATTTTCATTATTTCGTTTTCTTGGAATACTAACAATAGTCGAGTCTATTGTTAGTATGCTGAGATTAAATACGATGATTTCATTTAATGAATTTATACCGTAGTTAGTATTGAAAATTGTAGGTATAATGTTATAATCATTTTGTTATTAAAAAACAGACAACTGATATTGTATCAGTCATATAGAGAAAGTGGGATGGAAATAAACAGCGGCTACAATCTTGAGATGTACTGAACCTTAACGACCTTAACCTCTAAGTCCCTAAGATACCACATTTGGTATAGACACAATGGTTTTTAATTGTGTCTGTAATTACGGTATTCAATGGGTTAACCTTAATACATCGTTCTGAATCTATTATTCTTTTGAAATTGACAGAGACAGAATGATATTTAATAATAAACGCGTTAATAAGGTGTAAGCGAGCGTACGTCTAATTCAAATACTCGTAATATTTGGGCGTTAAAGTTGAAATAGCACATCCAGTGTTAGACAGTCACACAAATATTAGTGATAGAGACGACGGTCTGTAGAATACGGTTCACTGTACAAGTGAACCGTATTCTAAAATTACTTACATATTCAGTGAACTAAATAATTCAGTGGACAATTCAAACTAAGGGGAACTGTTACTACCTGTATACACATAGATATGCGTCACGGAGCAGGGACAGAAACAACATTCCCCAAAACTTTCGATGGTAAGTATGAAACAACAACAGCATGTATATAAAAAACCTACGTGAGACATAGTGGCGTCGGTATCATATAGCGACGGAAACGATACCGGACCGCAACTATCGCTGAGAAACTATGCTAGTAGTACAAACAGGATATGAAATAGAAATATGCAGAAGGAATGCCATATTTGTATTTCATGTCCGGTGAATCAACAAAGAACTTGCTGTGGTTGTACCATAACGAATATGAATAATAATAATAATATAATATTCAGCTTCGTTTAATTTTGCAAAAAAAAAATCTGTTGAAAAATAAATTACCGCGCACAGATTTGCATCTTTGTTCGGGGATAAAGCCTTCTATAATATTAGCACTTAATTATAAGTTTCTAATTTTCTTAAGAGTCAATTTAAGTAAAAGCTTTGTTTGGATTTTGTGGTATCCAAGGTTCCCAAAAACCGCCTTTCTTTTAGCTGTCTTTAGACCGACATTCTATAATCTTGTGACCCTTCTGTTTCTATTTATTTTGTAGTAGTACGATGAATTTCGCGCTCAAGACAGTTGAATCAGTTTCGACACAATTACTAGTATTCTTTGTAGCCACAGAGAAATAAATTAAATAGAATTTTCTTTTTATTGGAAACTGAACGTGTTACTGCAAGCATCGATGCACGATGTAGTAATCTTATACCTTTAAACGAGCAATTCTTGTATATAAAAGATTATTTTTAGTATATGCGAAACCTGAATATAGTTTGTTCAGAATCAGTAACTGAATCGATTCCAATAATTTTTACACTGTACGCTGCCAGGCCAAAGCTCACAATACGATTGCGCAGTGGAAGTTTTTGATGGGGGGCTCTGGAGACAAGAGTGGCTAGCGTACTGTCCGCCGTACGCGGAGCAGACAATACAAGTGAACAATTACAAATACAACAAAAGCACTTACCTGTTGGTTGAAGGACACTGCTCTGGTGCCAACCTGGAGATATGTATGTAAGTGAGTGTATGTGTATCGTGTCGTGACGTTACGAGTATTCTTCAGGTTAGATTCCGCTTCCAATTAGGCTGGAGGAGGTCCCAGCATGCGGTCTTCAAATCACTCGCTCACAATAGCGTCACACTCAACCATCGGGTCATGACAGATTGTCCACAAAACGACCGGTTAATTAATACAATTGGATCACGACTAATTGTCACAAACGGATCGATTTACAAGGATTAATTTCAACAAAAGCGTCGCGGGCGTCTCAAAACGCGACGGGCCCATTTTAGCCGCCAATTAACAAGAGAGCTGTCAAGTGTCAACGTCAAACTGTCAAGAGAGATGTCACTCTGTTACTCGTTTAGAAACGTAGGCGCATAGAGTAAACAAATCGTTCGGGACTCAACATCTACCCCCCCCGGACGGGCCTTCCCGTCCGCTAATCACTTGGCAATCCCGACAAGGTTGCCCGTTATCAGTCCACCTGACGCGCTGCTGGAGGATGTGCAAATACTCGCAAGCTCCAACGCTTCCAAAACTCTGAGCGAGCTGCTGCACCAACTGAAACCGCGATAGCCAATTTTGGCTCACATCGACAAAAGGGTGCTCCGGCAGGGCGACAAGTGGCTGTCAAATCAAAAAATGGCCCGGGGTCAGGGCCTCCAAGACGTTCAGGTCCGAAGACAGCGGGCACAATGGACGCGAGTTCAACACAGCTTCAATGCGGCAAAATACCATAGCTAACTCCTTAAAGGTGAGAACGGTGTCTCCCAACAATCTGCGCCAGAGTCCCTGTGCCGCTTTCACCGCGGCCTCAAAAATACCCCCCCCCAATGGGGGCAGGCTGGCGGGTCAAACAACAACAAACAACAAAAACAACCAAACAACAACAACAACAATTTAACCAAATGGCCCTCCTTAGGCAACAAAAGGGGGTGACGGGCCCCATAAGGAAGGCTAGAGTGCCTCAACCGTCAACAACCAAACAACAAAAGACCCGTATCGTCCAAAAAAGGGGTTCAACTTAATAACGGCTCCCGACAATATCCAAAACTCTCGCTGCAGAATGGCCAACAGCGCATTGCAACCGGCATGCGAGTTCTTAATGTGACGATCAGTCACCAACAATTCAACAACAAAACAACAATTCAACAATTTGTCGAGGGAGCTTTATCGACTCAACAAAACTCAGGGTCGTTTGTTCCAACAACGAGCACCTTGAGCCCGGGCAAAGGACCCGACATCAAGACTGGCGATCGAGGCCAATCATCCTCGGGGTGAGTCAGCCAGTCTGGACCCCACCATAGGGTCAAGCAAACAAGCGGGGTGCCATGCACCCACGTGAGGCCACGGCGCCTGGGTTCAAATCTCCAGGCAAGTGCCTCCAAATCAAAGGCGTATCAAAATTTTGAATCTGGGACACTCGGTACGCAACAAAGACCTCCAAAGAGTGGACGGACGTCTTCAACCAACACAAACCAATTTGACTGTCCGTCCAGGCGTAAGAAGCCCGAGTGTCTACAGTTCCACCCAAAGTGTGAGCAACGTGGTTCAATAGACGCACAAGACGCGCCGCCCCTGACAATTCAACTTAGGGATGGTCAGTGCCGTCCGGAGGGGGGCCACCTTGCTCTTGACCAAGACCAGTGACAAATTCACCTGGCCTGTTGCGCAGACGGTGCGCAGACAAACAACAGCTGCATAACCGTGCGAAGACGCATCACAAACAAGGGTAGCAGTGTAGCTCCCAGGGGGGAGGATAGCGCGGGGTAACACGACCTCGTTGACTGCAGGGAGTGCGGATACAAATTGGAGCCAATCATCCAATAGGGTTTCCCGAATTGGCTCGTCCCAGCCAAGTCCCGCAGTCTAAAGGCGCTCAAGAAAACAATTTTGCCCAAAACAATACAAACATAAACAAACAACAAAACAATAGACAAAAGGCAACCCTGGGCTCCCATGTCCATAATGACACGGACCACAACAGAGTCCCCCGTGGGCCCCCAGACCCGATGCCGTTGGCAACAAAACCGTGTCAGTCTGAGGGGTACCTTAGCGGGGCAGGCGCCAATGTCCTAACAATGCCTGGGCGGCGACCGATCGCCGCACCCAGGCCCAAGTCTTTCCCGACGAGGATGGAATTCAAATTCCTCGTACGCGCGGTGTCCCGAGCCACGCGCCATCGCTGGAAGGGCATATCCCACCGGATGCCTGAATGACGGGGGGCGTGACTCCAACCGGGGACGTTCCGCCAATGGAGGGGAGGGAAGGCGGTGCTGGTCTGGCCAGCGGTGCCTAGCAACAACTGCGTAATCGCCTTTACGCGGGGAGACCAAATGGCGGTCGCGCGGCTCCCGATCAACTTGCGCGGGGGGTGGAGTGCGGCGCTCAAAATTGCGGGCCTCTCCCCGGTTCTGAACCGGCGAGGCAGAAGCCCGGTGACCAACTCCATGGTACCCCCCCGTACGCGAACCTTCATCAGAGGCTGGTCTGCCAGCGTGGTTCGCGTTAGCGCACAATATGTCCAAATGGGACCCCCCACAAATTCTACAAGGGCGGGGGTTGGGGCAGTCCCGATGGAAGTGAGCCCCCAAACAAGAGAAGCACATGCGGCGTGCATTGGCAATTCGGCGGCGGGCACTCACGTGCAACTTCAAAAAGGCCGCGCAAGTTGCCATGCCATGCCCCGTGTCCCTACAAACTCACAACCAGGACGACTCTGGGTGCCAGCAAAACGAGCGGCGGGGCGACCATCAACAGGCTCGCGAGCCCTAGTCCGTCCCTGGTCTCGTGGCCGGGAAGACGGCTGGCATGACTCAGTGGCAACGCCAGAGTTGTCCACAAACCGACACTCATCCTCCAAAAATTGGACGAGGTCACCAAATGGGGGGAGATGTGTAACACTATCCCCACCATACCGTTGCTCGAAATGAGCCCTCAAATCGGCAAGAAGCCGCAGCACAACATGCACCAAAGGGTAAGACCATTGGTCCACCGGCAAGTCCAATTGCTTTAAAGCGTTGGTCGCTACCACCAACGGGTTCAACAGGTCAGTACGCAATGCTGACAATCCAGTAATGACCGGTAACCCCAAAATCAATGCAATATGAACATCAGCCAAACAACGTTCATTTGGTACCGCTGGGTGAGTAGTCCCAAAGCGGTAGGGTAGGCTGAGTCAGTCAACGACAGATGCTGTACCAAGGCTCGGGCCTCACCTTCCAGGACAGACAACAAATAGGCCAACTTTAGGGCGGGTCTGAGGTCCGAGCGTGCATCAACCAAACTTTCAAACAGGTTGTGGAAACCGCACCAGTGGTCCCAGCGACCGTCAAGTGTGGCAGTTCCAAAGCAGGCAATCTACTCAATAGTCCGGGACCTGAAACAACCGAGGTCTCCGGCTTGACCTGGATAGGTGTCCGGCACTGCAATATTTCCATCTGTATGCCATTGCACAAACAAAACCATTCAAATAAACAAAACAATTAAATTATCAAATAACAAACTTCAATCAATAAATAAACCAAGCAATAGGTAATTAAGTAACAAAGTTCAAACAATATATTACAAAATAACTACAATCAAACTACCAAACTGACTAATCAGCAACTCAAGAAATAACATTAAATTGTTTCAATTCAATTCAACAATAAACTTTTATTTTAATTCAAAATCAATATCAACGTTCAAAATTCTTTATCATATTCAATTCAAATATTCAAATTCTAATCCAATTCCAAATGTTAAGTTCACAAACCACTGTGTCAAAGGTACAACAATAATAAACCTTTATTCCAACTCAAAACAATGGTAATACTCAAAAATGCCAATAATTTTTCAAATATTAATTTTCACAAATAACCATATCAATGGTACAAACTCAATACTTTAATGTCTTCCTGACATTCAATACAACACAGAGGTCAGACACAAAAAGGGGCTACAACAAGGGGGTGCAACACAGCCCAATCCAATCCACTTTATTAGCCCGGCTGACTTTGGCAACATCAGGTTACCCGTCTCAATAAATTCAAACAAATTATTTCAAATAACAATTAATTATAGTTATCAAATATTTACAGCGTATTACTACTTCCCTTATAGAGACTGCCAAGTAATTAGCCTACTGTAAATTACCAATTTGTTGGTTATATGTCTTATAACCACGCTCTGCTACCAAAATGTACGCTGCTAGGCCAAAGCTCACAATACGATTGCGCAGTGGAAGTTTTTGATGGGGGGCTCTGGAGACAAGAGTGGCTAGCGTACTGTCCGCCGTACGCGGAGCAGACAATACAAGTGAACAATTACAAATACAACAAAAGCACTTACCTGTTGGTTGAAGGACACTGCTCTGGTGCCAACCTGGAGATATGTATGTAAGTGAGTGTATGTGTATCGTGTCGTGACGTTACGAGTATTCTTCAGGTTAGATTCCGCTTCCAATTAGGCTGGAGGAGGTCCCAGCATGCGGTCTTCAAATCACTCGCTCACAATAGCGTCACACTCAACCATCGGGTCATGACAGATTGTCCACAAAACGACCGGTTAATTAATACAATTGGATCACGACTAATTGTCACAAACGGATCGATTTACAAGGATTAATTTCAACAAAAGCGTCGCGGGCGTCTCAAAACGCGACGGGCCCATTTTAGCCGCCAATTAACAAGAGAGCTGTCAAGTGTCAACGTCAAACTGTCAAGAGAGATGTCACTCTGTTACTCGTTTAGAAACGTAGGCGCATAGAGTAAACAAATCGTTCGGGACTCAACATACACCATGTTATATTTTGTACCAAAAATATTTAATTACGCTTCCAAGTAGGACACCGAACGACAATACGTATATTTTAAAATTATCATGTGTTTCTCGTACTCAAACGTCCATTATACGGAGATGGTACGTACACTAGCTGTTTGTGGTGATCTGCATAAGTTTTTGCGTGGACAACTAGGTAACTTGTCAAGCTTATAACTTTGTGATTATTAATGATACAGTTTTGAAATTTTTTTCATAGATTCTTTACGTAAAAATACTAGACCCGTGTTTCGGGTTTCGCATAAACAAAAATTAATGTTGTATATGTATATAATCTGAATCTCGGAAACGGCTCCAATGATTTTCATGAAATTTAGTATACAGGGGGTTTCGGGGGCGATAAATCGATCTAGCCAGGATAAATTTTATAAAATGCCGTTTTATTCGTGATTTCAATGACCAACTTTATCGATATTTAACTTGAACATAAACTTATTATTTTAAACACAATTTACCAAAAAATACCGAGAAGTATATTAGTTACAGTTTCCTAACACAGATGTAATTTGATACAATAGTCAAGAAGTACCCGCGTAACAATTTAATGTGATCACGAAAACCGAGCAGACTGAACAAAGTGAACAATAGATACGAATTATAAAATACTAGCTTTTGCCAGCGGCTTCGCCCGCGTGGAGGTCGGAAATGATCCCGCGGGAACATACTACCGGAATAAAAAGTAGCCTATGTCCTTTCTCAGGCTCTAAACTATCTGTGTACCAAATTTCATTTAAATCGGTTCAGTAGTTTTAGCAGGAAAGCGAGACAGACAGACAGACAGACCGACAGACAGACAGAGTTACTTTCGCATTTATAATATTAGTGTGGATAGTGTGGATAGTGTGGATAGTGTGGATATTAGTGTGGATTTAGGGGGCGTTCCGATAAGGATAACTAATAGTAAAGCTCAACTACAGTAGAATTTATATCAATAACAGTTAGTAAGCAGGCGTTAGTCGGAAACTTTCCGAACGGAGCATCAATCTGCAGGCCAATATATTCTAGGTGTACTTGGCTATGAAGGCGAACTAAGCTGAAAAGCATAATTTTATTGCTCAATTATATTGAAACTTATGTTTGCCACAGAAAGCAGTGTCACAGAGGTTTACAAGTCGCAAATATTTTCTTGGGAGCGTGAGTCCAGCCGATGGCAACCCCTGCCGGTGTCAGGAACTGCTCAAGTCTCCTGACTTTTTTATTGAACCATTAGAGAACTTTCCATCCGGGCCCAAGTTACCATGGCCTACTTGGAAAACCTTAAACAGACTTCGTATCTAATCAGGTCGTAGCAAGGGCAACCTCTACAAATGGCGCATTTTTCTAACAAAAGTCACTGACACAGATACAACTTACTGCTTAGTGCTGTAGAGCAAACTCATATTATAAATTAAAGTCGTTTTTGTGTCTGTCGATGTCACCGCTCTGTTTTTGAAACAAATGATTTTGATGAGGTTTTCCCCATTAATTAGAGAATTTATTTCGGAAGGTTTATCATTGAAAGTCATCATCATTATCAGCTTATAATGTCCCCACTACAGCATTATAATTATAGTACGTTACTACTAGTAATATCACAATTAAAACGACACCTACTGACTTCCGCTAACTAGCATCAGCAACAGTTTATGCTCAGTTTATATCTACAGAGAGCGACAGCCTGAAATATTCAGATGCGACTCGAATCTATTCCGCCACGTGTAACACAGAAACCATTATTATAAAGTTCACCCACTACGCCAATTCCCAAAAGCAATACTCAAATCCAAGCTGTTCCGAAACACGTAATCCTCCCATTCAGTATGTATCCTTAGAAATACGGCTCCTGTCACATTCATATTCCGAGAGATTTAGATACTACAAGATCTATGTGCCAGCCTTGTAAATAGAATGATTACTCTACAACTACAAAAAATGGGGGTCTTTTACGTGTAAGTATGTAAATTTTAGTTCTTGAAAAACATTAATACCATAAAGTGTTCGAAAGCATATTTATATGCGTAATCACAATACAAATTGTATTATTATTGACCGTTATTGCGACATAGAAAGTACTCACAATTCAAATTTATTAGATGGGTTCTTTTAATTTAGAAACAACACTTTTTAGGGTTCCGTTGCCAAATGGCAAAAAACGGAACCCTTATAGATTCGTCATGTCTGTCTGTCTGTCTGTCTGTCTGTCTGTCTGTCTGTCTGTCTGTCTGTCCGTGTATGTCACAGCCATTTTTTTCCGAAACTATAAGAGTTATGTTGTTGAAACTTGGTAAGTAGATGTATTCTGTAAACCGCATTAAGATTTTCACACAAAAATAGAAAAAAAACAATAAATTTTGGGGTTCCCCATACATAGAACTGAAACTCAAAAAAAAAATTTTCATCGTACCCATACGTGTGGGGTATTTATGAGTAGGTCTTTAAAAATGATATTGAGGTTTCTAATATCATTTTTTTCTAAACTGTATAGTTTGCGCGAGAGACACTCCCAAAGTGGTAAAATGTGTGTCCCCCCCCCCCCCTGTAACTTCTAAAATAAGAGAATGATAAAACTAAAAAAAATATATGATGTACATTGCTATATAAACTTCCAACGAAAATTGGTTTGAACAAGATCTAGCACGTAGTTTTTTTTTATACGTCATAAATCGTAAACCGCAATTTACCTTTCATTCAATCAACTCAAATATAAAAATTAAAAAAATAGGATTTAATTTCATAAACACAAGCCTTATGCATAAACCGTGAATACCTACAGGTTTGTACGGAACCCTCGGTGCGCGAGTTCGACTCGCACTTGGCCGGTTTTTGAAAGTATTTTGGTGTCTTATCTATTAAGAAGACAGTAAAATTGTATTTGCTTTTAATCATTTTGTTGGTAAGTACCGTAGATTTAAACTTGAACTAGCCGGGGCCTCGCATAGTCGATACAAAGTTTTCAATAAAATAAGAGGCTAGGATACTATCTTTATCACCACCAACGTGCGGTCTACTGTACATATTGATGTACAGTAGAGAGAAATATAATATATGAGACAGAAATATTGGTGAGCTGTCTTGAATAATTTTGTGTACGTAAATTGGGTCTATTTTGCTGAAAGAAAAATGTACGTGACAGCACATTTACGAGTTTCGTCGAGGTGTCTCAAGATTTCTCTGTTTAACTTGACATTTATAATGCTTTGTGGCACATGTCAGCGCGTTTTTTTTCGTACTTGAAATGTCATTTCTGACGTACCACTCCCAACAGGACGCCAATGGCCAAATATTACTAAGTCTACGATGTCTGTACGTCGGCAACGACGTTGTGTGGCAATTTAATAGCTGAAATTTCAAGGATTTTGTTGCTAAAGCATGAATAAAATGGTAGATTTATTGAATGTATGGGTCTTCAGATTGTCTTTTTTCCTTTGGCAATAATCTTTTCGAGGTAGGTAGCTAAACAATTCTACTTACTCTTCAGATTTCTCCAAAATCATAAGCTCCAGTAGATTATAATTACTTTGAAATTTTGTATTGATAATTTTAACAATCGATACTTGGTAATCGAAACTCGCTACAAAAGCGATATTTTATCACAGTTATGGATATTGTGTCGAAGCCCAGTTATAACTAATGATCCCTCTAAGCCTCGGAATACTTTTTATTTTACTTTGATGGGAAAACTACGATCCTTTGATAAGGTTCGAAAGTATGTTACTTCCCACTAAATCAAAATAATTATATTTTTTTATATACATTCATGTATAATTAAATGAATAGATAGGTATCAGTATAAAGAACATAAGTTCACAAGACTAGGCACAGCTGTAACATGTAAAAGTTCTTCTTTGCAAAAGTTTATTATTACATTATAACTTGGGTATTTGGGCTTGTGGCTAAATTATTTTTTGAAGGATCCAAACTGTTTCTTCTCTTGTATAAACAACGTTATGACGGCGAATTAAGTGAAATAAATAAGATAAATAAGTTTAATTAATCATTCATTAATGTTAAAAGGCCCATGAATATGATAGTCGTAATCAAATCTACTGATATAGATATTTTAGCCAAAAGTATTTACACTCATTTGATGAATGAAACAACGTTAACGCACGATGCCAGATATTTGCTAGCTTTTGGTTTTGTCTTCCAGTGGTTTCTATTATATCCAGTGGCTTATTTCTAACAAAATATAATGAATCTTAATACCTACTAAGAATTTTATGGGGATATACTTATAGTTTATTTTTTTTAATCAATCATTATTATTTCCATGAACCACGACTAAAATAAAACAGCAATCTCGTCAATATCTTTGAGAACTTCAAATCACTAAGTGTTTATACGTAAGTAGATTTTATTTTCAGGAGAGCCTCTACTACTTCGATATTTATAAGAGTTACCATACGTATTTAAAACTTGTATCAATTAAGAAGAGCTTTGCATCTTCACATGTTCGGGTCGGCGGCATGGTTGGGCACATTTGGGCGGCAGAAGCGAATATAGGTGTGTGGCAATATCTTTT
The DNA here is from genome assembly GCA_932294355.1 of Aporophyla lueneburgensis. Lineage (NCBI taxonomy): Eukaryota > Metazoa > Arthropoda > Insecta > Lepidoptera > Noctuidae > Aporophyla > Aporophyla lueneburgensis. The sequence continues at coordinate 31,139,100 of OW028744.1, read as the reverse complement.
GGAAAAAAAAATATTCAGTTTAACTCGAACAAAGTACTGTGTCGACCATAATTTAATCAAGTGAGGGCAGATTGCAAACTACGCTTACGGATTGCCACGAGCAGAATGAAACTCAAATACCTATGTACAGAAATTGCATCGGGTCGACTTTGTTGTTCAGCAAATCTACCAAACCGAAAATGCCAACCCGAACATTTATAGTAGTCTCTAATAATTCACCTCTAGTTAATTAGAAACCTCAGCTAATTAAAAATTGTTTTGACTTTTACAACCTGCATTTGAACAATGTTTACAGCGTAATTACTTCTGCGGTGCAGCACAAATAAAAAGTTTATACTTACAACTAAGTTAATAATCTAACACGTTGTCGTTCCATAGTGTAGTTAAAGAGAATAATTTAAGGAGCAAAAACTTACCTCTTAACGTAAAGTGGTCTAAGGCTCACAAGAAATAGACTTAACAATCAAAGTTAGGAGGTTTTCTCTGAGGCTACGCATTCAAGATAGCGGAAGGAGCGTTTTTTTTGTTCCATTTCTTTTTTTTGCCACTGACGACTTAACTTTTTGAACAACGGTTTTGATTATTTTTCGGAAGAAAACTGTAGATTGCATCATCAAAGCATGAGTTTGCCGAAAAATGATCTTAAAGAACAGAATTTTCTTAAGGAACAGAATAACTCAGGAAAAATGTGTTTGAATATAATTGTAGGTAGGATAAATGAAAATAGTTTCAATATTATCTCACTCTTCAAACTGCACTCAGCTTCGATTTAAAGCTCGTTCAGAATAGCGCAACGCGACGTTCGCGCGCGATTCGGCGATTTATATCCGTAGAAGAATTTCTATGAAAACGCGCGCGACCGTGCACACGGGCGACCTGTCGCGCGGCAACGCGGTCGTGCCGCATCGAGTAACGCGACAGCATATTGGTACATTTTGTATGGTGTCGCGGCGAATTCGTTGCAAAACGGCGACGCCATACAAAATGTACTAAAAGCTATCGCCCGCGATTCGCGCACGAGAGTTCGCGCCACTGTGAAAGGTGTTGCGTCGCGATATATCGCAGAATCGCCTCCGCGACAGGTCGCGCGACATGTCGCGCCTGTCTGTACGAACCTTTACACAAACCAAATGAGTGAATTGTATTTATCGCTCTTTCATGGAAAAACTGATTATTCAGTGTGTCTTTGATAGTTCTATATTTGGAAGTTCAATCACCCTGAACCCACCAGAGCATTTATTCGAATCAGGCCGTGACCTGCACAGATCGTTTTGTAATGAATGGCCTGGAGAGTACTCTGTATTGGATTAATTACCTGCTCTGTGCCTCTCTCATTTACCAATGTAATCCTGTTAAAGGGAATCAAATCTAAGGTACGTTCCTTTTATATTCAGGATAAAGAACTTAAACATTTTCTTGAGTTTATCACAGCAACCATCTCAACAACAACATATTTAAACTTATCGTTAAAGTAGTTGCTCATAGAACAATATACCTTCTGGTGGCGAAGTGGTAATGGCTGCAGCTTGTGAGTTGTAGATCGGTGGTTTGAACTGTGACACGCGCTTTACTTTGTGTAAATTAACTCAACAATACTGCTCTCAAAACGATGAAGCAAGAAGCAGAGCAGCAATGAAAAATGTTGCAAAAACGGGGAAAATCGCACGGGTAGGCGATTCGATGCGACGGGAAGAGTCGGGGGAACAAGTCGCGGGCAGAAGCTAGTACATGCTAAAAAAGGGACTACACTTTAAACATTTCGTCTTATTTGCTGCTGTGACTGCTACAAAGAAATAATTAAAAGGACCTCAGTAGGATTACTTTGACGTCAATAAGCCACTAATATTTCTTAATTTTCCGTCCGTCTAGCTCCACTGGATTCTATTTAAAATACGGTTGCTCGAATTTACTGACTATTAAGTTGAGAGCTTTAATACTTTATTTTATAAACAATTCTAAATAAAGCAAATAAATAATCTGAAATTGATATCATTTTAGAGTAGCTATGAAAATCTTGAAGTTATATTCTTGAAAAAATAATAACAATTATAGAACTAAAACACCAGCTTCATCTATTACATAACATAACAGAATATCACATCATGTTTCCCCTAAGGCAATAGGTGTAGGTACCCATAGTACACCCACATTACACATCTATATCACCGACCGACCGATAAAATATCACCGACTAGATAAGATTCGACAAATTTGCCGTACAAAATCATCACGTTATTATTTGAAAAGCTGTGATTCTATAATACTTACGCTTGTTTATTCGTAAACTGTCAATATAGAATGTTATATCCTTGGTCTTCAGCAACCGTGTAAGTACGAGTAGTACAAGAATTGTTACATGTCGTAGGGAACAGTTTATGCCAGTCAGCAGAATAAAATATAGGATAAAGACACAGTAAATAGCGCTTAATAAATTTTACACTTTATTTTAACATGCAATCACTAAAGTTATAATCGAAGGAACAGTTTCCCCTTTTACCGCTTAGCTATGTCACAGACTATGCATAAATACAAAGACTAACAGCCTTACTAATAAAGTCTAACGCAAGCGTATACAGTTGTTATACACATGTTATAATGCATCGGGCTACTAATAAAAACATTTTTGACGTAATGTTTGTACACATCTATTTTACTGAAGAACAATAGTTACACATGGTATATTCACTCGGGTGCCCTTGTGTAGCTCTTGTATAAGTTTGCGGACAGTTGACTGAACGTGTTTGTTGTCAATTTTTTACGATTTCTAATATGGATTACCTAAATTACTTCGATTTATTCGATCAGTGGGATTTACAAGAAAGAACTCAAGTTACAAGAAAACGAAAAATATATCAAAATCGTGCCGAGCCCTTTCTCTTGAATGAAAGTGATTTCAAATACAAATATAGATTTACTAAAAATTATGTAAGAAAAATCATTGATTTAATTAAAGATGATATTAAGCAAGACTTTAGGGGCGCTGGCATATCACCAGAGTTGCAAAAACTGACGGCACTTAGGATCTGGGGACGTCAAGAAGTCCAAGATGATGCAGGTGATCTCCATGGTGTAAGTCAGCAATCACTGACAAATATCTGCCGTCGTGTAGCATTAGCTTTGGCGGGAAGAGCAGATCCATTTATATTCATGCCAAATGGAATCAGAGAACAAGAGGAAGTCGTCGCTGGATTCAGAGAAATATGTGGTTTTCGAAATACTATCGGGGCAATTGACTGTACGCATATTAAAATTAAAAAGATGGGTGGACCAATGGGACAATATTATGTAAACAGAAAGGGGTTTTACTCGCTGAATGTACAGGTTATATGTGATGCATCATTGAAAATAAGAGATATAGTAGCAAGATGGAGGGGCAGTACCCATGATTCCAGGATATTCAGGGAGAGTGCGATTCGAGACAGATTCGAAAATGGAGATTTTGTTGGACATCTACTAGGAGATGCTGGGTACGCTTTAACTCCGTATCTTTTTACGCCAGTTAATAATCCTACAACCCCACAAGAAGAAGCATACAATAGAGCTCACATTCTAACCAGAAACACAATAGAGAGGTGCTTTGGGCTTTGGAAACAAAGATTCCGTTGCTTGTTGACTGGTTTTACAGTATCTTTCGAAAATGTGAAATTGTATATCATTGCATTGGCTGTTTTGCATAATATAGCACTGGATATGAGAGAAGATTGTGACATTTTTCCACATAATCATCAATCAACCTACATCAACCAACAACTAGGGAACAAAACCTGCGTGGACAAGTAGCAAGACGGTTGTTTATCGAAAGACATTTTTAATGCCAAAAAAAAAAATAACATGTGGAAACAAATTTCAATTTATTCATATTTTGACAACTGTTTTTTTAATAAATCATTTTGTAGTTTTAAATTTTCATATTTTAGTTTGTGCTCTTCTTGTGCCCATGTATGAGCCTCAATCATTTGTACTACTTTTAGCTCATGTTCAGCTTCCATGAATTTTAGTACTGCAACATTTCTGATTTTCGTACTTTCTGATTCCTGAAACATAAATTCTTTATACTATTTAGCTTTGTACTATTTAGCTAAAATGATAATAAAAGTCCAGCGAAGACAGAAAATTGGTTTACATACACCTTCAAATGCATATTTTTTCCGCTTTGATGAACGCATGCTTTCCAGTACATCTCTTTTGCATGTAAACAGTCCTTTATTTACTGGAGTTGATTTCTGAAAATAACAATTTAATAATATTAATAGTTTGCTCTATCTGTGGGTTGTGTGGAACAGATGGCTTCTTAACGACAAAACTACCTAGATTGTAATATAACTTTCCCCAAGGAACATTGTTCGAAATGTGAAAAAAAGAATTGGACTTCCCATAGTAAAACTATCAGCTTTTTTTAAAGGTATTTCTGTAACCCCCCATATATTCATTCATTATTCTATAAAATTGTATTTTGTTTTGTCGCCCATGTTAATAATAACAATGATCAAATAATAATTACCTGTGGTGATTTAATGTCCTCATCCAGCTTAGATTCCTGTAAGTAAAAGTATGTAAAAGTAATTATAAAGTAAATCTTGCTAAGTGTATAAATACCTAGTCATAAATTATTTCTTTACCTGAATTATTGTATTTTCTTCCACATCAATTAACATATTATTAGTTGGTGATTGACGTTCTATTGTTGGCACAGATTCATACGTTTGTATTTTATTCTGTAAAGATGCATAACATTGTAAAAAAATATTACCCAAAAATGAATATTACATTTACTTGAAATACTTATAATCATTTTATCTCTGAAGTTACCTGAGTCATAGTATCACTGTCAAACTTATTAATATCTTCCTCAAACTCTTGAGGCACCATTCCCATGATTTCCACTGTTTCGGGATCTGGACTCGGTGGCTTCATACCTCCACCTGTTGCTTTCATTGCTTTTTTATAACTTGAATTGCATCTTTTTGCATCCATTTTCATCGTCCTCCACTGTTGCTTTAGTTCACTTAGGCCTCTTTCTCTATTGTTCACTTCATTGAAACTAAAATAAAAAAATAATTGTAAAAAATCATTGTAACTGACTATATTCCAGCTTCGATTGAAAGTTCTTTGTAATTTGTTTCAACCACTGTTTTCAAGATTATAACAATAAAATATGTTTCTTAACTATTTTTGTTTTATCATGAGTGAAATAGTGAAACAGATGTACAGATTTGGATGATATTTTTTAGTACTGAGATAGAATATGCCCATGTATTTGACTTTTTATCCCGGTAAAGTAAGTAGGTATAAACAAATAGCATGCAAGTGAAGCATCGGAAAACAAATACTAACAAATCATAAACTTTTTTTATGTTTGGCTCCTGACGACAATAAAACAATTGAAATTAAAACTTGTGAAAATCTGTTGCTACTTACCATTTCATCACTTTCTGCCATGTCGAAGTTTTGGATTTATTTGTATTTGTATCAACACACTTATTTTCAATGATATGCAAGACATCCTTTAAACACTCCCGTAACAAATTCTGAAACGTAAATAGGTAGGTAAGTAGATATGAAAATACTAGGGGAAGGCGTATGAAAGTAAATATAACAATGAAGCATTTTGTCGACGCTGAAAACCTTTTTGTTTTGACAAACTTACTTTCTGTCTCATCCCAGTTGGCATTTCTTTTCCTTTTTGGGGCTGTAGCTTCATTTGCCATACTTTAATTTAGAAAACAAACAAAATCAAGAAAATAAATTACCACTAACGACACGAAAATGGGGTGAAAATGGTGACATACCTTTTTTTTCAAGTTTAATAGGGCATTGGCAACAAGATTCGTTCTGAAACCATTAACAATCCACTCACATTTTTCACAGATATGAAAAAACACTTAAAATTATTAAATAATTATAATAAGACGAACTATTTGTTATAATAAAATAAACAAAAATGTTATTTTCAGTCGATTTGTCGTCATTTACAGTTAATAAAACGCATTACGAAATTAAAATCAGTTTGGTTTCTGAACGCACTTGGTGGGTGTTGCCATTGTGAATTAGAAACGATGCTTAACAGATGTGTAACTATTCATACCTTAGACAATGTTTATTGGTAGGGTCTTTTTTAAGGGATGTCTAACACGTGTGCAACTTTACCCGAGGTTTATTTATTGTGTAACTATACAGTCGTAGAACGACTGTGTAGACATTTTTTATTAGTAAGGCTGTATATATTCTCTTTGCATAAATATGACAAATCTCGTTATTTCATTTTCGGTGGACAAATACCCAAGGGTCACACCTGAGACTTGCTACTGTGTGCGGCCTGCATAACGAGCGGTAGTTAAAGTTATATGTACCTTTGGCCCCGAGGGCACATGTTTGTTTGGGCTTGTCACAGGATTCCCCATAGGAAATGGGAAGAATTTGTTCAAGAATTTCCTAACAGACAAACTCCTCGCTTCGTAGTAGCTTCTTAATTTCTGTAATCATGGGAAATTATAATTATTTTCTATACGGCAAAGGCATTAGGCTTTTACTCCAGCAAACCATGTATGTCCCGTTTTATATAAAAAGCAGGGTTAATTTCATAAAAAAGAACAACTTTACAAATAAGAGATCTTTTATTTTCAGACAAATCGTATTTTAGTCATGTATGTACCGAAAAACGATCAGTGACAGCGGTGAAACTGGGTGAAATTGGTGTAAAAATAAGTTCGGTGGTGGCAAGCAACGACGTCAGCGCGCTCAAACCCAATAGATCAAGTAGTGGAACGTTAGCGAAAATAACAGCTGTTTGATGAGGCACATTGAATATGTTGTACAAGGGTAGCTTGTAAACTAAATATCTTTAAGTATGCTACATATAATTGGAAGAAAAAGTGAGAAAAATACACAGAAACGATAACTACTACGAGATATATATTTTAAACTACTACAAATACTTAAGTATAGCATAGCATGTCGACATAGCTCGAGCCAGCCTGCGCCGCTAAGCCTATAGCTTTAAATTCGTCGTTAAATAATAATCACTACGATCTAGTCCGGCCCTTGCTGCCCTCTTCCAGTGCCGCTCTAAGCTGAGATCCGGAACCCGCAGAGAGTCCCTTTGCGTGTAGTCGCGTAGAATGAATTTATTAAACCCTGTCTGGAAGCCTTAATTTATTGAGACAGCCACAGGCAAGTCCGGTTAAGCAGCCTACCACCTCGCAAGTTGACCTTCGAGACGCCATTCCCAAGAAAGCATAATAAGCGTATAATGTTCCCACTGCTGGGAAATAGGGTTCCTCTCTTCAAGCGAGCGTCGGGTGTAAGCTACCTTCACCGTTTTGAGAACTGTGGTTATGAAATAATTTAAACAAAGTAAAGCGTTTATCCGGGTTCAGATCTATGATATATAAAACGTGATTCGAGGGCATTACTACTGGGTCTTGTGGGTCTCTACAAATACTTTTTTTGTAAAAAAGGCAAATACTTTTTTTGGCCAGGCCTGTTGGTCTAGTGGTTAGTGACCCTGACTGCTATGCCGGAGGTCGTGGGTTCGATTCCCACCCAGGACAAATGTTTGTGTGATGAGCACGATCATTTGTTCTGTGTCTGGGTGTAATTTATCTATAATATGTATGTATTTAGAAATATATAAGTATGTTTATCAGTTGTCTAGTACCCATAACACAAGCTCTGCTTAGCTTGGGACTAGATGGCGTTGTGTGATAGTTGTGGAATATTATTATTATTATTTCCTTTATTCATTTTAACAAACATATAAATTATATTTTTAAATATTAGAATATAAAATAAAAAAACATTTAAAAATATAAAAAATAGTAGCCCACCGGTATCGGGAACAGGGTCCAAGCTACCGGCGGTCAGGGCTCCAGAGAGAGGAACCTCCTGACGATGCGAGCCGTGTCCAGAAGTACCGCTTTCTGAATCAAGCCCTTGACCCAGCTGCCTAACGAGAGCCTCCTTAGATGTTGGTCGAGGCTCTTGGCTATCAACCCATTGGCTGTGACGACTATCGGCACAATGATCGCTGAATCCACATCCTACATGTCGACAACCTCGCGAGCCAAGTCAAGATACTTGATCTGTTTATCTTTCTCGGCTTTCACGAGGTTCTCGTCATGCGGAACCGTTATGTCAACAATCATTGTGCGCCGCTCTACTCGATCCACCACCACTATATCAGGCTTATTTGCGATAATAGTCCTGTCAGTGATGATGGATCGATCCCAGTACAATGTGATATTTCCATTATCGAGAACTGGGTCGGGCACATACCTGTAGTACGGCACTTCCGATTCCACAAGGCTGTATTTAAGAGCAAGTTGCTGATGGATAATCCTGGCTACTAGGTTGTGTCTATGCAAGTATTCTTCGTTAGCTAGACGAGAACACCCGGAGATTATGTGCCTAATTGATTCTCCTGGACGGTGACATGCCCGACAGATGTCAACCGTGCCGTCTTTCACAATAAATCTCCGGTAATTGTTCGTCATCATAACTTCGTCCATAATTGCACAGACAAAACCTTCGGTTTCCCCAAAGAGGTCACCGAAACGCAGCCAGGCTACGGACGCTAGTTGTTGCGTACCGTTTATTATCTGTGCGCCTAACGGAATGCGCGTGTAACGAAGTGACATCTGACTTGACAGTTTTGACGTTTGACACTTTCTCTTGGCATCCGGTGGGACCAAGGAAGCACGCCGTCGCTTGGGTCTCGCGGCCTTTTGTTGAAATTAATCCCTTGTAAATGGATCCGGTTGTGGACAATTAGTCGTGATCCAGTTGTGTGTGTTAATAACCCCTATCTTGGTGAAATAATACGGGTTTAGTTTCTTGACATTGAAATAGTTTGGAGGTTAAGTGTTTGAACCGCATGTTGGAGTGAATCTCTGACCAGTTGCAGCGGCCTGGTGTCTGGAAAACCCACTTACACGTTACTACACGATACATATACACTCACTTACATACACAACTCCAGGTTGGCAGCAGAGCAGTGCCCTTCAACCATGAGGTAAGTTGTTTTGTTGTATGGTAGGTGAGTTGTTCTCTTATATATTGTCTGCTCCGCGTACGGCGGACAGTACGCTAGCCACTCTTGTCTCTAGAGCCCCACGATTAGCACGCTTCCACATAATAATTAAAACCTTATGTGGGCCTAGTCTGGCAGCGTACACTAGTATATCTACATCGGGTCCATGTAGGGCCCGGAAAAAGCGTCCGTGGAGCTCCTTACTCTGCCATACTTCCATGCGGTCATTAGTGTCAAGTACTACAGGTTTGCGCCAGTTCTCGTTAGCCAAGGAGAGCGGGGTGAGGCCCTTGTCAACTGCGACCACATCTCGATGCATCCCCACGTCGGTTTCTAGGAAATATTCCCTGAGACTGCATATCTCGCGATTGTGGAGAGTCTTAGCGTTTAAAAAGCCTCGACCTCCACACTTTCGCGGGATATACAGCCTCATTACCGATGACCGTGGGTGATGCATTCGATATGCAGTCAGCAGCGTACGGACCCTCCTATCCACGGCGTCGAGTTCGGTTTGAGTCCATTTGAGTATGCCGAAAGAGTACATCAAAACCGGCATGACCCAACCGTTGAAGGCGCGCACCTTGTTTCCGCCTGATAGAAGACTATTAAATACTTTCTTCAGGCGGCCAAAGAAGCGCTCCTTCAACGATTGCTTCATGTCAGTAACATTGATGCCCAACGCTTCCGACATACCCAAATACTTATAGGTTTCGGATGAAGAGAGGGCTCGGAGGTTTATGGAATCCGAGAGTTGGGTTCCCACGGATTCCACAATCTCCCCTCGCTTTACATGCATGACCGCACATTTGTCCACACCAAATTCCATCCTGATGGCGCTACTGAAGGTTTCAGTTATTTTCAGTAGCTCCATCAGTTGAAAATTGTTGGGGGCATAGAGTTTAAGGTCATCCATGTAAAGGAGGTGAGATATAACCTGACCACCTCTCCTCAACCGATAGCCTATACCTGAATCCTCAAGCAGTGTGCTCAGAGGATTCAGGGCTAAGCAGAACCAAAGCGGACTCAAACTATCACCCTGAAATATGCCTCGCTCGATCCTTATCGGTTCGCTGCTCCTTTGGATATTTCGACATCCTGGATAGCGAAGAACCGTCCTCCACTGCTCCATACATGAAATCAGGAAGGTGCGCAGAGTTGCATCGACTTTATACAACTCCAGCACCCTCTTGAGCCATGTATGTGGCACCGAGTCATAGGCCTTCTTATAATCTATCCAACATGTCGACAGATCCTTTCGGGAACGACGAACCTGTTGGCTAATGGCCATATCAATGAGGAGCAGCTCCTTAGTACCGCGAGACCCGTTCCTACATCCATTTTGAGAGACAGACATGATGGAATTGGTGTCAATATGATTGTAAATTTTAGCTCTCAAAATAGATGTAAGAACTTTATAGACCGTCGGCAAGCACGTGATCGGTCTATAATCTTTGGGTTCCGCGGTACTACCTGATTTGTGGAGCAGGTGGGTAATTCCTGTTGTTAGGAATTGGGGTAGCGAACCAGACTCCAAAGCAGACTGGTACTGAGCCGCCAAGCGAGCATGCGATCCACTGAACCATTTAATCCAGAAGTTGTGCAGCCCGTCCGGCCCTGGAGACTTCCAATTTGGCAATGGACGGACTGCACGAGCTACATCTTGGGGGCAGATGGTAATAGCCCCCATTTCTGGTATTGGATCGCAGGCTCGCTCGACTTCTCGAGCCCAATCCCCTTCGGTGTGACTGACAGGCACCGACCAGATACTGCGCCAAAAAGAACACATGGCATCATTATCCGGCAGGTGCGCGTCCGCCACACCTTGGACCGGTCGCTCCCAAGCCCTATAAACCCACCTTTCATCACTCTGGAAGGTGCGGTTCTGAGTATATCGGTCCACTCGTCGTTTATACCTACGAATACGGTTTGCCCATGCATATACTTTCTGCTTCAGGAAGTCTATGCGCTCTGTGACACGGGACATATAGTCCCGAGGGCTGATATCAGTCCCCGAGAACGCCCGCCTCACAAAGCGCATCACTCTAGGGCGAGTGTTGCCCTCCCTGAAGCAGATTAGTTTCCCGATGAGGGCTCTGGCCCCACCAATACGACGTTCAATTCTGCACTGCCAAGCTGGTACGGCTGGTTTCGGTCGTGTAGCTCTAGAGTCATTAGGAAATTTGACGTGAGCTACACGACATGCCGCTACAGCCGCGCAGTACAGAACCGAATGAGTATCGGCGAGGTCTTCGCAGTCGTCAAAATAGTTTGACAACTGCGAATCCAAAGCCGCCACCAGTGCCCTATTTTTGTTATGCATGGGCAAACGAGGTAACCGTGGTCTAAGTTCGGGAGTCATGAACCGATATTCCCGAATCGCACACTCCAAAGCGCTCCTCAATTCATCATTGCAATGGGTACTTACGTTTGTAGCCCTGTCATCCCATCCCTCGTCAGCGTAAGTTGTGATTGGCTGCGGTGGTATTGCAGCAGTCTGCGGCGTGAGGACGATGACATGGCTACTCCGCATTTCGTTTCGCAAGCGATCAAGTACAGTGTCATCCAACATACGATGACGTTGGATGACCCGCACCTGATCCGACAGTCGTTGTGCCGAAACGTTGACAGCTGGCTCAAGCACCTGAAAGAGAGAGAGCATCTTAACACGGTACGCGGTCAGGTTGTTTCCCCCTTCTGTAGCCCCATAGTATGAGCGCATGACATTTTCATTGACGGATTGTGTCCATCTCATGCGCTGCACACTTCCACCGGGAGCTGGGACCCTATCAGAGACCGGTGGGCCTCGAGGTCCTAAGCCGTCCGGTGGCCGGCGTCCTCCCCGTCGACGAGCAGGTGGTGGCGTCGTGGGCGGAGAGAAATACTCGTCACTCGAGCTCGACGCAACTGCCACGGCCGGTGTCTGCACAGCACCCGCAGTGGGGCTGGGTACCGGCGGCGGCGAGGCGGAGCTGAGCGACGAGTCCGGAGGTGGTGGGCGTGCGCGGCGTGCCGCTGATCTTGTCAACATTTCTTCAGTTTATTCATTTGGTTTTATTACAATTATTTTCATTGTTGTTCGGAGGTGACATCTGTCATGCCACCTCCGAGCCGGCAGTTTTCGATGAAATTTACATATTTTTATTGTGAAACGGTCTTTTTTTATTATTTTATGCTATGCCTAGTATAGGTTGAGGCTATAAATTGTAAATACTTATGAAAATTGGGTTAAAATTATTATAACGATTTAAATTGAAAAAACTGAAAACTGTGACGTCTGTCGACGCGGTGTTGCCATTTATTATTATTATTTTATATATGTTAACATAATCTCGGGATTCTGGGATCCCGGTCTTTTGGAAGGCGTACGAGGGGCCGAAGCCAACTCGCAGAGGCCCCTTAGACAATTTAGATGGAGTGAGGCACCAACCGACGATTATCCCTGTATACACTGTGCAAGTGCATCCAAGGACAACCTCCTCCTTATTTGTAAAAAGTGCCTCCTTTTCCTTCGCAGGCGTTTTCCCTTAAGTTTGGCATATTTTTTGGCATTCTCTATTTAATATGTCACTACCACGCGACAACGCGAGTTTTTGCTAAAGGTCGGTGGATCAATAAATCTTATTTTAATGTACTAGAAGAAAGTAAAAAACCTATGACCCGAAAATTATGATTCTTATAAACTAGGAACAGCAGTGTCTCTGAAAGCCTATTCAAATAAACGTGTCGTTACTCTTTATGTTTGGCTGTTCTAAAGCTCTGTCCAAACTGAAGCAGATCCCGCGCGGGATCATCATCATCATTTTAGCCGAATGACGTCCACTGCTGGACAAGCACCCAACACACCAGGCACCACCACTTCAACCCGTTCTATGCTCTTTGCATCCAGCCGATTCCAGCGAGCTTCACCAGGTCATCGGTCCATCTTGTGGGACACTACGTTTTCCAGTACGCGGTTGCCAATTCAGAACCTTTCGGCCCCATCGGCCATCTGTTCTTTGAGCGATGTGCCCTGCCCAGTGTCACTAAAGTTGGACAGTTCTTCAGGTTATGTCTGTTCTCCTACGGATCTGTTCATTTTTGATTTGATCGGGTAAGGAAACCCCAAGCATTGCTCTTTAGGTGAGTATCAGCCCTATTGTGAGCAACCTCGGTCAGTTACGGAACGAAATTTGCTCGCGCCAATTATGTCAACTAACTTTCACCAAGGTGTTTATTTACACTGGCGTGAATATTGGCGTCAATCCCTAATCAGTAAAAAAATCGATGTCGACGGATTCACATCTATGTGACCCGATCTTTATATTGGTAAACCAAGTGAACCAATCACGATGGGTTTTATGACATTTGGTAGCAGAACACTTGATTTTAGTATCCGGAGAAAAGGCGTCAAGATTTCGGGAAAACATTTTTATAAACCGAAGAATTATCAGTATAGAAAATTGCCAATGGAAGGTCTATCTCGTAGGTCCAGTAGAAGAAAGCGTTACTGCTACGCATGAAGTTTTGGGCTCGATTCCCAGGTAGGGAAAAACGTAGTTGGCTGGATTTGTGCTGAGAGAACATGCCCACAAACATTACATCAACAAAACAGACGGAATGTGGGTTTTTAGGGTTCCGTTGCCAAATGGCAAAAAACGGAACCCTTATTGATTCGTCATGTCTGTCTGTCTGTCCGTCTGTCTGTCTGTCTGTCTGTCTGTCTGTCCGTATGTCACAGCCACTTTTCTCCGAAACTATAAGAGCTATGCTGTTGAAACTTGGTAAGTAGATGTATTCTGTAAACCGCATTAAGATTTTTACACTAAAATAGAAAAAAAAACAATAAATTTTGGGGTTCCCCATACATAGACCTGAAACTCAAAAAAAAAATTTTCATCAAACCCATACGTGTGGGGTATCTATGAATAGGTCTTCAAAAATAGTATTGAGGTTTCTAATATCATTTTTTCCTAAACTGAAGAGTTTGCGCGAGAGACACTTCCAAAGTGGTAAAATGTGTGTCCCCCCCCGTAACTTCTAAAATAAGAGAGTGATAAATCTAAAAAAAAATACATATATACATAACCATATAAACTTCCACCGAAAATTGGTTTGAACGAGATCCAGTAAGTAGTTTTTTTTTAATACGTCATAAATCGTAAACCGCAATTTACCTTTAATTCAATCAACTCAAATATAAAAATTAAAAAAAAAACATTTAATTTCTTAAACGTAAACCTTATGCATAAACCGAGGATACCTACAGGTTCGTACGGAACCCTCGATGCGCGAGTCCGACTCGCACTTGGCCGGTTTTTATAGTAGAAAATCGCATTTCGAGCAATTGAACATTTCATCCATGGTTTGTGATTGCCGTTGTTACTTCAAAGCTGATATAATACAAAGGTTTAAAAGTCCTACAAAAGGACAAAAAGAATATAAAACGGTTCCGTAAAGCCACTGAAATGACTCGATTTCAGATGTAAAGTGTTTATATGTAACCTTTTTAAGGTTCCGTTGCCAAATGGCTAAAAACAGAACCCTTATAAATTCGTCATGTCTGTCCGTCTGTCCGTCCGTATGTCACAGCCACTTTTTTCGAAACTATAAAAGCTATGCTATTGAAACTTGGTAAGTAGATGTATTTTATGAACCGCATTCAGATTTTCACACTAAAATAGAAAGAAAAGACATAAATTTTGGGGTTCCCCATACTTAGAACTGAAACTCAAATTAAAAAAAAAATTCATCAAACCCATGCGTGTGGGGTATCTATGAATAGGTCTTTAAAAATGGTAATAAGGTTTCTGATACCATTTTTTTCTGAACTGAATAGTTTGCGCGAGAGACTCTTCGAAAGGGGTAAAATGTACCCCCCCCCCCCCGTAACTTCTAAAATAAGAGAATGATACATACATAACCATGTAAACTTCCACCGAAAATTGGTTTGAACGAGATCTAGTACGTAGTTTTTTTTTTAATACGTCATAAATCGTAAACCGCAATGTACCTTCAATTCAATCAAGTCATATATAAAAATTAATAAAAATAAACATTTAATTTTATAAACATAAACCTCATGCATAAACCGAGAATACCTACAGGTTTGTACGGGGAACCCTCGGTGCGCGAGTCCTACTCGCACTTGGCCGGTTTTTTTGATATTGTCTTTTCCATTACGACGGAAACACAAATTCAGGTACTTACAAGAACCACGAAGTACGTATTTAAAAGGCAATTTGATATTGTTTTCTGCTTTTATGAAAACTCTATTAAGTACAAAAATCTTCTATTGCCTACTCGCGGGTGTAATAAAAGCATTCGCAAGCATTACGTGTAACTTAACTTACTCTTTACATGTGGTGCTTCCAAGGAATTTAATCGTAATAATACTCGCAAAAACATTTAGGTACAATTCCGCGCAAGGCATATCATTTACTTGGGAAATTAATTGCTCTGAACAGAAGGGTAATAGACGTGCACGTCACGGACACAGGGGGGGGGACTAGCAACTGTCATTATGTCAAACGGAAGCGGTAGGTAGTCAAAGCATCGATGTACACATTGGTACAAAAGTTGAAAGAACGATGTTGAACGAATATGTTGGTATCTTTCACGTCACGACTGTATTTTATGGACAGATAATTTTAACCGAGTAACAATTATATTACACTTTTGAGTTTTTTGTTTTTGATGCCAACAATTTAGTTTTTAACCAATGTTTTTGCTTCAACTAGCTAAATAATATCTTTACACGACTTCATGAATCCAATGACACATCCATAAGGAAAAATTAACATTTGAATGACTAAAACATAAAAATATTATTCATTATGATGGAAAAAAAAATGAATGAAAATGATGATGATGATGATGATGAATTTGAAATTTGATATTTTCTCTCATGGAAAATGGTGATGGAATGATATAGCCGACTCGTGCGCTGGGTAGGTATGTTCTCTACCGTATGATACGTAAACATTATTAACAGGATGTTTCATAATTCTAATGCATTATTTATTGTTCTTAGTACTATCTTAATTAATGATAACAATTTTTTTATCACGCCTAGAGGTATATTTTGTCGGATACATTGAGTGGACAACCTTTGTAAGACGACTAAAATGACACGGTGTATATTTGATTTCTATAAAGCATTATTATCTAAAATAAATCATTCGTTTTCAAGTGTTTAAAGAAGAAAATAGTTGTATGTTGTAAGACTTGCAAAACGAGACAAATCCGTTTGCATAACAACAAATAAGGAAAAAATAAGCAGCAATTTTATGTTTGCGCGGCACCAACGACAGCGACGGTCGTCTTCACAAATCAAATCACACCTCATTTGTGAACACCCTGGAACTGGACCCTCTGAATAAACCCGTACATCGTTTGAGAAAATTGCTTTCATATCTGTTCATATCTGAGAAACCATTGTAGGATATATCAGACGAAATCTAGGACGAAAGATAAATAAACGAGATAATATTTTATTGCAGATATATTATCTTGGTCACTTATTTTTGTTATCTTTACATATTATAAAATAAAGTCACTTCCCGCTGTCTGTCTGTCCCTATGTATGCTTAAATCTTCAAAACTACGCAACGGATTTTGATGCGGGTTTTTTTAATAGATAGAGCGATTCAAGAAGAAGGTTTATATGTATACAACATGTATAATATAGTAAAGAAACGTTGATAATTTTAGAGGCTTATAATGTGATGTCATAAATAAACACATTTTTTGCGCTTACATTGCGAACGCTGGCTGAACCCTATGAAATAGCTCAAAATAATGCACTACAGTATTGTACACCTTAAAAAGTTCTACAAAAAAGTCCGAGATGGTATATGTCTAACCCTTAGGGATAACCCACAATAACCAAATGGCTTATTTATGAATGCGATTTTAAGCAATACAGCATTAATCCTTATCCAATTAAATACATTAAATACGTTGTGCATTTCATGTAGATCAAAATTGCTCTTCACAGCATATGATTAAAATGAATATTTAAGAAGATATCAGAGATTATAATAATAGCCGCAGAGCGGCTAGCGGGCCGTTCCGCGTCCAGCCGTCCCGGTTTGGTAGTGGTCGGGTAGTGCAGGATTAATATGATTGTAATATTGTAATTCATATTACTTTGGCTTCATAGTAAATACGAATATCATGTGTGTTCGAGTACTCAAAATAAACCTAATTGTATTATTCCAAGTAAGAGACCGCGAAATATGGCTTAGATGTTTAGATTTTTGGATGGATTTGGGTTTTTGGTGATCCTGGATACTTACCATATAGGATATTTTATCCCGGTAGTAGGTTCCCGGGTGATATTAGGTCTTTACCTATGAAGTTGCCGTTCTGCAGTACTGGCCATTTCAAATCAAAATAATTTTTGTTTGTCTAAGAATTCTAATTTCAAATTAATTTTATTTTAAAAACATGGAATTCTTTTTCCAAAAGTAGTCATTTGTTTATTGATTAGTGTTACATTTTCATCGCATTTCAATCTTTTTCGTCATCATGGATACGTTAAAAATTCGAGTAATTATGGAATATGAGTACCGTCGTGGCAGCAACGCGGCACAAGCGGCACGCAACATCAAGGACGTTTACGGAGCTAACACTACAAACCAACGCACCACCTGTTATTGGTTTGCTCGCTTCCGTTCTGGAAATTTCGACCTGAAAAATGAACCTCGCGGTCGTCCAAAGACTTTGGTCGACAATGACGAATTAAAGGCGATTGTGGAAGCTGATGATACACAATCTACGGCTGAATTAGCAACAGCTTTCGACGTTAGCGTCAAAACAATATTGGTCCATTTGCGTCAAATTGGCAAGGTAAAAAAGCTTGAAAAATGGGTGCCCCACGAACTCAATGATCGCCAGCGCGAAGTACGCGTCGAGACGTGCCTTGCACTGCTCAACAGACACACAAATGAATGAATTTTGAACCGCATTGTTACCTGCGATGAAAAATGGATTCTGTTTGATAACCGCAAGCGCTCAGCAAGTTGGTTGGATCCTGGTTTAGCACCTAAACAATGCCCTAAACGAAAACTTACCCCTAGAAAAGTGATGGTCACTGTTTGGTGGTCTAGCGCCGGTGTGATTCATCACAGCTTCTTACCAAACGGGGTGAGCATTACTGCAGATGTGTACTGTGAAGAACTGAACTCAATGATGGAGAAACTGGCACATCTCCAACCAGCATTGGTCAATCGCTCGTCTCCGCTGCTCCTGCACGACAATGCGCGACCTCTTACTGCACAGCAGACGGTCACCAAGTTGCAAGAACTGGGGTTGGAAGCTCTCCGTCATCCATCCTACTCACCAGACCTTGCGCCTACAGACTACTACTTTTTCCAGAATTTGGATAACTTCTTGGTGGGAAAAATATTCAATACCCGAGAGGCAGTACAAAATGCCTTTGAATAATTTGTTGCCTCCCGTCCAGCTGTTTTTTTTAAGAAGGGCATCAATAAACTGCCACTGCGTTGGCAAAGATGCATTGATTGCATGGGTGATTATTTCGATGAATACAAATAAAAAATACATGAAAAAAAATCGTTTAATTTTTTTCATACAAAACGGCATTTTCATAGGTACAGGCACCTATTATTTCCCGACAGCTGTACGGGCGAAGCCACTGGCCAAAGTACGATTCTTATAACTATGTTTAATTTGGTGTCTGGTAAATAATTGAGTGTCTGTATAGGTAGAATAGGAGCGTTAAGAAAAACCAGGAAGACTTATATTCAATTCAATCCAGCCCTAAGTCGTAGTCTTCTTACTCTGAATACTATTAGTTTTATTTTAACCCGTTGAATGCCGCTAATTACAGACACAATTAAAAACCATTGTGTCTATACCAAATGTGGTATCTCAGGGACTTAGAGGTTAAGTTTGATGTAAACACACATGATATGTAAGGGTCGTAGCAGGTGGCATTCCGTAGTTTTTGCCTACCCCCATGGGAAAAAGGCGTAATTTTATGTATGTATAACATGGATTAATACATTCTTACCGCGGTAGTACGTCCTCTTGCGATAAATTCCGACATCCACGCGGGCGAAGCCGCGGGCAAAAGCTAGTAATATTATAAATGCAAAAGTAACTCTGTCTGTCTGTCTGTCTCGCTTTCCTGCTAAAACTGCTGAACCGATTTAAATGAAATTAGGTACACAGATAGTTTAGAGCCTGAGAAAGGACAAAGGCTACTTTTCATCCCGGTAGTATGTTCCCACGGGATAATTTCCGACCTCCACGCGGGCGAAGCCGCTGGCAAAAGCTAGTGTATTATATGACAAACATAATTGCTTTCAAGTGAGGTTAGTGGTATTTTGATCCGTGTCATTCACTCTAGTCATAATCGATAGAAAAAACCGTAATTAAAACCCCATTTATTTTGCTCACGGAAGCATAAGTTATCCACCTATGCAAGGTGATAAAGTAGGTATGCGAATACAATAAAGGAGATCGGAGGACTTAGAAGGAAATTCATAATCCATTACATCATTATAGTGTGTGTTTGAAAAATTCGTCTACTTGACAACGTAAATATCGCAATGGATATTGGTGCAATGGCAAATCATTGCGAGCGTATTACACAATTAGCCTGACCTTGTTACAACAAATAGTAACATTTCTCTAACAGACTGACATGTTCCACCAGGCTCAGGGTCACTGGTCACCGTTCCAATCAACTCGTCACGGCTCGAGGCGGTGATTGATGACACAGACTTCAACCAGTCACGCCCCTCTACTGCCTCCTTGTTACACGTAGTGATCTTGTAATTAACGCTGTGAACGTTTATTTAATTTACAATTAATCACTGTAACACGCTCATAATCTGAAAGCTTGAAAGATTTATATTATGATGTAGAAGCAAACACGGAGACAATATTGGAGGCTCCAATTCTGTGAATTTGGGATTATGGAGATAAGTGTTCGGTAGACATGTAAAGTGTGCGATGACGACGAGCGAATTGCTCGCTGGTATGCGCATGTATCAAGCGTGAGTCTATCAGCGATAGTTCTGTCCGAATGATAAGTAGTTGCTTCCTGGTCGGTGGTGGGACAGCTCCTTTTTTATATTAATTTGGAACTAGACTAAAGGCGATCAGATTTGCGCACTCTTTGAATATTGCGCTTTTAATACTGTGATCCTAAAATTGACTTTTTATTTTGGAATTGGAACAATCTAATGTCAATAAATCTCTAACTTAGTCAGGGTGAGCGAAAAAAAAATTTTTGGTTGTGAGTGATCTAATAGTGAAAAATGTATGCCTTTTAGACTTAAATTAATCCATGCAAAATATTATTTGATTTGATTAACAGTAACAGCCTCCGCAAGGCCTGTTGGTCTAGTGGTTAGTAACCCTGACTGCTATACCGGAGGTCGTGGGTTCGATTCCCACCCAGGACAAATGTTTGTGTGATGAGCACGATCATTTGTTCTGTGTTTGGGTGTAATTTATCTATAATATGTATGTATTTAGAAATATATAAGTATGTTTATCAGTTGTCTAGTACCCATAACACAAGCTCTGCTTAGCTTGGGACTAGATGGCGTTGTGTGATAGTTGTGGAATATTATTATTATTATTATTATTAAGGTCATTGAATTTTTGAAAAAAGAAAGATATTAGATTCTAATTTGACGACATGTAAATGTGTGAAATTTTAATAAACTGACCGATTTTATTCCCGAAAATTATTCCAGTTATAGTTTATTTTCGAAACTTAACAAAAAGACTGCATAAACTTATGTTTATAATTTAAAATAAGAAAATGAGGGCGCGCGGGAGGGTAAGTAGTACCTAACTTTGGTTTAGCAAAAGGAATATAAACTGTGATGAGAGGATTCCAGTCACATGAAGGCATTTCACAACATCATCTTATGGCAATCGGTTGGGATGGTACCAATGTGAATACTGGCAACTATGGGGATGTTATAAGACTATTTGAAAAAAAGCTATTTGTTTACTCCACATGCGTGAACTTCATTTGAGACACTTGTCTTGTTTTTTCATCTTGACTGAGGTACTTCGTGGCCTAAGTCTTACACTGGAACATTGGGGAAAGCAATTGAGACTTGTGAAAATTGCCTGTTAAAAAATAATCAGCGCATTGAAAGATACTTGATGGAAGATTTGAGTACAAATCAACAGAACTTGCACAAGATTGTCTCAGCGGTAGTTTCGGGCGATTTCCCAGAAGATCTAGCAATCAGATCTCCAGGCAAAATGTCACATGCCCTTTGGCTCACACGTGCCAACCTACGATTGTATGTTACAACAGAGACACCATCAAAAAACTTGACAACTTTATCTACATTTGTAGTAAAAATTTACGCACCATCTTGGTTCTATATAAAAAATATACCATCATGCAAAGATGGCACGCAACATCTTTTTAACATGATTAAAGCGTTCAGAGGACATAAAGGTTTTTGATCCTATCATTTACAGGCGCGGTCGCAGCCTATGATTTTGGGGGGGGTCACCATGAGTACTGAAGAATATTTTTAGGAAGGTATGTTTAGTACCGAACGATTTGTTTACTCTATGCGCCTATGTTTCTAAACGAGTAACAGAGTGACATCTCACTTGACAATTTGACGTTGACACTTGACAGCTCTTGATTTGCCGCTAAAAGAAGCGTCGGTCGCCTGTTGAGTTCCGCGACGCTTTTGTTGAAATCAATCTCTTAACCGGTCGTTTTTGGTGGACAATGGACCATGACCCAGTTGTTTGAGTTAATAACCCCTATCTTGGTGTAATAACACGGGTTTTGGACATATTTTGGATAAATAGTTTGAAGGTCAAACCAAAGTGACGCTATTGTGAATGAGTGATTTGAAGACCGCATGTCTGGAAGGCAGATCTCTTGGTGCGGAGCGGATTGTTGCCAGGAGAATACTCATAACGTCACGACACGATACACATACACTCACTTACATACATATCTCCAGGTTGGCACCAGAGCAGTGTCCTTCAACCCAACAGGTAAGTGCTTTTGTTGTATTTGTAATTGTTCACTTGTATTGTCTGCTCCGCGTACGGCGGACAGTACGCTAGCCACTCTTGTCTCTAGAGCCCCACGATTATAACTCTTCCACTGCGCATTTAAAACCTTATGTGGGCCTAGTCTGGCAGCGTACATCTTGGTAGCAGAAGCGCGGTTATAAGACATATAACCAACAAATTGGTAATTTACAGTAGGCTAATTACTTGGCAGTCTCTATAAGGGAAGTAGTAATACGCTGTAAATATTTGATAACTATAATTAATTGTTATTTGAAATAATTTGTTTGAATTTATTGAGACGGGTAACCTGATGTTGCCAAAGTCAGCCGGGCTAATAAAGTGGATTGGATTGGGCTGTGTTGCACCCCCTTGTTGTAGCCCCTTTTTGTGTCTGACCTCTGTGTTGTATTGAATGTCAGGAAGACATTAAAGTATTGAGTTTGTACCATTGATATGGTTATTTGTAATATTTGAAAAATTATTGGCATTTTTGAGTATTACCATTGTTTTGAGTTGGAATAAAGGTTCATTGTTGCTGTACCATTAACAAAGTGGTTTGTGAACTTAACATTTGGAATTGGATAGAATTTGAATATTTGAATTGAATATCATATTGACAGTTTTGAACGTTGACATTGGTTTGAATTAAAATAAAACTTTATTTTTGTTAATTAAATTAGAACCAGTTATTTATTGTTTGAACTTTGTTACTTAATTATTTTGTTTGGTATATTGAATTGTATTGTTTGTGCAATGGCATACAAAGCGGTGAGAGAGGCAATCAGTGGATTGACCACACAGCTGCGGTGGTTCGCTTCAGCTGCAGCGACCGCTGAGCGCCAGGATCTTGAGGGGATCACTCTTGCTCGGTTCGAGCAGTTGAACTTGAGACTCGGCAACGTTGATGCTCTGCTCACCCGCTACAACCAGTACATTTGTGAAGTGGATTTGGAAGTGCTGGACCAAGCAGCACGTGACAAGGTCCTTGCTGACTACGACCAGATCTTGGACCTGGGGGATGTCATTGGTCAACGTGCTCGGGAAATATTGGAGAGCCGGACACCTGTCCAGGTCAAACCGGAGACCTCGGTTGTTTCAGGTCCCGGACTATTGAGTAGACTGCCTACTTTGGAACTGCCACATTTTGACGGTCGTCTGGACCACTGGTTAAGTTTCCAAAACCTGTTTGAAAGTTTGGTTGATGCACGCTCGGACCTCAGACCCGCCCAAAAGTTGGCCTATTTGTTGTCTGTCCTGGAAGGTGAGGCCCGAGCCTTGGTACAGCATCTGTCGTTGACTGACTCAGCCTACCCTACCGCTTTGGAACTACTCACCCGGCGGTAACAAAATAAACGTTATTTGGCTGACGTTCATGTTGAATTGATTTTGGGGTTACCGGTCATTACTGGATTGTCAGCATTGCGTACTGACCTGTTGAACCCGTGGTGGCAGCGACCAACGCTTTAAAGCGATTGGACTTGCCGGTGGACCATTGGTCTTACCTTTTAGTACATGTTGTGCTGCAACGGCTTCCTGCCGATTTGAGGGCTCGTTTCGAGCAAAAGTATGGTGGGGATAGTGTCACACATCTCCCCCCATTTGGTGACCTCATCAAATTTTTGGAGGATGAGTGTCGGTTTGTGGATAACTCTAGCGTTGCCACCGAGTCGCGCCAGCCGTCTTCCCGGCCACGAGACCAGGGACGGACTGGGGCCCGCGGGCCTGTTGATAGTCGCCCTGCCACTTGTTTTGCTAGCACCCAGAGTCGTCCTGTTTGTGAGTTTTGTAGGGACACGGGGCATGGCATGGCAACTTGCGCGGCCTTTTTGAAGTTGCACGTGAGTGCCCGCCGCCGAATTGCCAATGCACGCCGCCTGTGCTTCTCTTGTTTGGGGGCTCACTTCCATCGGGACTGCCCCAACCCCCGCCCTTGTAGAATTTGTGGGGGGTCCCATTTGGACATATTGTGCGCTAACGCGAACCACGCTGGCAGACCAGCCTCTGATGAAGGTTCGCGTACGGGGGGGTACCATGGAGTTGGTCACCGGGCTTCTGCCTCGCCGGTTCAGAACCGGGTAGAGGCCCGCAATTTTGAGCGCCGCACTCCACCCCCCGCGCAAGTTGATCGGGAGCCGCGCGACAGCCATTTGGTCTCCCCGCGTAAAGGCGATTACGCAATTGTTGCTAGGCAACGCTGGCCAGACCAGCACCGCCTTCCCTCCCCTCCATTGGCGGAACGTCCCCGGTTGGAGTCACGCCCCCCGCCATTCAGGCCTCCGGTGGGATATGCCCTTCCAGCGATGGCGCGTGGCTCGGGACACCGCGCGGACGAGGAATTTGTCCTCCATCCTCGTCGGGAAAGACTTGAGCCTGGGTGCGGCGATCGGTCGCCGCCCAGGCATTGTTAGAAACTTGGCGCTTGCCCCGCTAAGGTACCCCTCAGATTGACACGGTTTTGTTGCCAACGGCATCGGTCGGGTCTGGGGGCCCACGGGGGACTCTGTTGTGGTCCGTGTCATTTTGGACATGGGAGCCCAGGGTTGCCTTTTGTCTATTGTTTTGTTGTTTGTTTGTATTGTTTTGGGCAAAATTGTTTTCTTGAGCGCCTTTGGACTGCGGGACTTGGCTGGGACGAGCCAATTCGGGAAACCCTGTTGGAAGATTGGCTCCAATTTGTATCCGCACTCC
This sequence comes from Aporophyla lueneburgensis, assembly GCA_932294355.1. Classification (NCBI taxonomy): domain Eukaryota; kingdom Metazoa; phylum Arthropoda; class Insecta; order Lepidoptera; family Noctuidae; genus Aporophyla; species Aporophyla lueneburgensis. The sequence goes on along the minus strand of OW028744.1, from coordinate 31,114,364 downwards.
CTGCAGTCAACGAGGTCGTGTTACCCCGCGCTATCCTCCCCCCTGAGAGCTACTCTGCTACCCTTGTTTGTGATGCGTCTCCGCACGGTTATGCAGCTGTTGTTTGTCTGCGCACCGTCTGCGCACAGGCCAGGTGAATTTGTCACTGGTCTTGGCCAAGAGCAAGGTGGCCCCCCTCCGGACGACACTGACCACCCCTAAGTTGAATTGTCAGGGGCGGCGCGTCTTGTGCGTCTATTGAACCACGTTGCTCACACTTTGGGTGGAACTGTGGACATTCGGGCTTCTTACGCCTGGACGGACAGTCAAATTGGTTTGTGTTGGTTGAAGACGTCCGTCCACTCTTTGGAGGTCTTTGTTGCGTACCGAGTGTCCCAGATTCAAAATTTTGATACGCCTTTGATTTGGAGGCACTTGCCTGGAGATTTGAACCCAGGCGCCGTGGCCTCACGTGGGTGCATGGCACCCCGCTTGTTTGCTTGCCCCCTATGGTGGGGTCCAGACTGGCTGACTCACCCCGAGGATGATTGGCCTCGATCGCCAGTCTTGATGTCGGGTCCTTTACCCGGGCTCAAGGTGCTCGTTGTTGGAACAAAGGACCCTGAGTTTTGTTGAGTCGATAAAGCTCCCTCGACAAATTGTTGAATTGTTGTTTTGTTGTTGAATTGTTGGTGACTGATCGTCACATTATGAACTCGCATGCCGGTTGCAATGCGCTGTTGGCCATTCTGCAGCGAGAGTTTTGGATATTGTCGGGAGCCGTTATTAAGTTGAACCCCTTTTTGGACGATACGGGTCTTTGTTGTTTGGTTGTTGACGGTTGAGGCACTTAGCCTTCCTTATGGGGCCCGTCACCCCCTTTTGTTGCCTAAGGAGGGCCATTTGGTTGTTGTTGTTGTTTGGTTGTTATTGTTGTTTGGTTGTTTTTGTTGTTTGTTGTTGTTTGACCCGCCAGCCTGCCCCCATTGGGGGGTATTTTGAGGCCGCGGTGAAAGCGGCACAGGGACTCTGGCGCAGATTGTTGGGGGACACCGTTCTCACCTTTAAGGAGTTAGCTACGGTATATTTCCGTTTTGAAGCTGTATTGAACTCGCGTCCATTGTGCCCGCTGTCTACGGACCTGAACGTCTTGGAGGCCCTGACCCCGGGCCATTTTTTGATTTGACAGCCACTTGTCGCCCTGCCGGAGCACCCTTTTGTCGATGTGAGCCAAAATTGGCTATCGCGGTTTCAGTTGGTGCAGCAGCCCGCTCAGAGTTTTGGAAGCGTTGGAGCTTGGAGTATTTGCACATCCTCCAGCAGCGCGTCAGGTGGACTGATAAAACGCAACCTTGTCGGGATTGCCAAGTGATTAGCGGACGGGAAGGCCCGTCCGGGGGGGGTAGATGTTTAGTACCGAACGATTTGTTTACTCTATGCGCCTATGTTTCTAAACGAGTAACAGAGTGACATCTCACTTGACAATTTGACGTTGACACTTGACAGCTCTTGATTTGCCGCTAAAAGAAGCGTCGGTCGCCTGTTGAGTTCCGCGACGCTTTTGTTGAAATCAATCTCTTAACCGGTCGTTTTTGGTGGACAATGGACCATGACCCAGTTGTTTGAGTTAATAACCCCTATCTTGGTGTAATAACACGGGTTTTGGACATATTTTGGATAAATAGTTTGAAGGTCAAACCAAAGTGACGCTATTGTGAATGAGTGATTTGAAGACCGCATGTCTGGAAGGCAGATCTCTTGGAGCGGAGCGGATTGTTGCCAGGAGAATACTCATAACGTCACGACACGATACACATACACTCACTTACATACATATCTCCAGGTTGGCACCAGAGCAGTGTCCTTCAACCCAACAGGTAAGTGCTTTTGTTGTATTTGTAATTGTTCACTTGTATTGTCTGCTCCGCGTACGGCGGACAGTACGCTAGCCACTCTTGTCTCTAGAGCCCCACGATTATAACTCTTCCACTGCGCATTTAAAACCTTATGTGGGCCTAGTCTGGCAGCGTACAAGGTACATCTACTCGTTGTTCTAGTAGTCCAAAGCGCTACTGATGAGTATGAGGTCCCGGTTTCGATTCTCAGGTCGGGAGTATTATTGGGTTTTTCAGGCAAATCGTTCAGAGTTTCGACAGCATGGCTGACTTTGGGGGGGGGGGGTCATGGACCCCTAGAACCCCCCCTCTCGGACCGCGCCTGATCATACAACGCAATAGCTATTTTGCACATCCCGAGAGCATTCTCCTTGCAACAAATGACAGGAAGCACATTTGAGAACTGGCAGCTCGGCGCATATTTAAGGCACGCAAGATGCCTTAACCTTCAACACCTATAATGTTTGAAGTGCCGTCTATAAATTTCAATGCTTCAACATATATTGGATTAATAAATTGGCAGGAAATAATAACTGAACCACCGATTACGAAAAACTTGTCTGACTAAGACATTCAGTCTATCGTTGAATCAAGTGGTGAGGATGAAGTGTTGTTCATGGGGCTTCGATGCTACTGTTAAACGGGCTATAAAAGTGACGACGGAAGCTGCCACTTCTCAAAGTACAAAAAAGTAACGATTGGGTGTAATAAAAGACAAAATGGAATCACGGAACGTAATGTTATAATATGTTAGAAAACAACACTAACAATATCGATTGTCACCTTTGTTGCCTAATTATCTTATTGTGAGCACAGAAAATCACACTTACTTTTAGTTTTATTTACATTTCTCAATATTTTAAGTAAACTGTAATGTTCTTGTTTTTTGAGAAATAAATGTCTTTAAACCGAATGCCAAAATTTGAGACTAAAAGAGATTTTCGTGCAAATTAATTGTATTTTTAATAGTTTTTTTTTTTTAAATTGCATGTCTTTGTGATAAATAAACATCTGAATTATATATTTTGTATTATTTATACACCCATTTACCGTTAAATTACGTTTAATATTTGGCCTATCTGTACTAGACTATTTTCATTAAAATTAAAAATTTGAGATCAGTGCGGAGGCAGAAGATAGTGATCAAATTGATTGAAAAAATGTATTTATTTCAACTTTAATATAAGGCACCAATCCCCCTCTATTACAAGAAAAAATCTCACAAAATTTTTTTTTTTCATACTTTCGTGCTCCACCCTATTAGTCAATAAATAGCATCGTTTAGTGACTGACAGGGTTGCTAACTCACTGCAAAACTATTATAATAACTTTTTGTGCCCTTTATTAACTTCAGCTACTTTCAATACTAAATCTGTCGTAAACCCTTTAGATTTTACATAAACACAGAGTAGTGTTCAAAATGAGAGAGGATTAAATTAACATAACGCTGTCGGATAGGTCAATTAACTTTGTACAAGGCTTTCTAAGTATGAAATAGACCTCGATTAAGCTTAATAAATAATGTAAGCCTCGTTTTAACCATCAGTCTTAGTGAAAAATATAATAAACGGGATGTGCCTTTATTTAGTTACCGTTAATGTGTATTTTTTGTACAAAATTTAAATTGTTTCATTTACTAATACATTTTTTACGTGCCTACCTTTTACGTATTTAGGTACATGAGGGTCGATGACAATAAAAACTGACCACATATCATGGAATTGACCACGATGTGTGTAGATTAGCATCACAAATATATGTATTATATATTGATTACTTCAGTGCGATAGTCAAACATACCTTCCACAAAGAACTGAAAATGACGAGGGTTTTTTGTTCTCACGCCCTCTGTGTTGAGCTTAAAAGTAGATGCGTAGACTATACAGCACTCGCCATCGTGGTTTCAATTATTACTAAGTGTCAAAAACAAATGCCCATCGTGAATTTGTACGGAGACGTAATCCCAACAATATGGCGGAAGATTCGTGTTAAGTACATCCACTAAAGCTAACTGTCGCACTTTGTAGTTTTTATAGCAGCCCTTGCAGACGACCCTTTGACCTTCATTGTATCTCAGTTTGTGTGTAACAGAACCGAGGCAAATATCTCACAAAAAACTAATTTCTGTCGTTTTGTTTTATAGTGGGTGTGTCTGAGGAAAGGATACCTATTTGCCGTCTGATGTTTATCTAGACACGCGTTAGAGTGTTAAGCCAAGTTCAAGTAACAGAACAGGCGAGCAGCGCCATGTGTGATATAATTCGTATATGAGAACTAGCCAAGTCAGACCTTAGCTTACAATATATTATCCTAAGTTATAAGTAAAAATGATATTTTATGTAATTATAAATAAATTTCAGGACTGACCTTAGCATCCATTTAGATCTCACTTCTTTTGTCGTTGAAGTCAACAACCAAGGCATATATCATAATATTGAACTTGGCTCTCATTTTACATTTATATTTTTGCTGGGATTTTAGTTACAGTTTCCTAACACAGATTTAATGCTCTCATATTGTACTTGACACAGTATTCAAGCACAACGTGCCAGAGTAGCTATTCTGGTCACTAAACTTAAGCACACTGAAAAAAGTGAACAAGAGATTAAAATCGTAAAATATACCATCGTAGAAGGTCAATAACAGTTAGTATTCAGGCGACAGTCGGCTTCTTTCTAAACGGATCATCAATCTTCGGGCCAATACATCCTAGGCATATGTGAATATGGAGGCGTCGTAAGTAAATCCTTTTACTATGAATCCGGAAGATTACTACTACTAGTACTACAACGTGATTAAATGTTTAAAATTTTTCATATTCTGCTCTTTCAAACTTGCATTTCTTGACCAAATACGTTCAGAACAAAATTGAGACAACAATAAGAAAAGCGAAAAGCATGAAAAAATATTTTTTTCACACTGAAACACGTGCATTTAAAAAATATAATTTAACTAGAATAGATAATACCAAACTACCGCTGACTGTCTTGTTGAATACAGAGTAATTGACAACAACAACCAGATCAATATTTAGATGGGAATGGGAATCTATCCGTCACCTGTTACACAAAAACCATTATTATGTAGTTCACTCACTACACCAATTCCCAAAAGCAATGCTCAGGTCCAAGCTGTTCCGAAACACGTAATCCTCCCACCATTCAGTGTGTATCCTTCGAAATACGGCTTCCTTCAAATACATATTATTCAGAGTGATTTTGGTACTTGTAGATCTATGGAGTAGATCTAAAAGTACCATATCCCTGTAGAAGGAATGATTACTTTTCTGCTACGAATAATGTATGATACTAAAAGAAGACAGTTATTATCATGAACCAGCACAAACATTTTCTTGAAAAACATTAAACATATTTACCGAAGTGTTTAAAGCATAACTTCATGTATAATTAAATTCCTATTTTATAGTTATTGTCTTAAAATACAAAAGAAGGACACGTTCTGTTCTAAAGCAAAAATAGACCGTGTGAAGTAAAGTATTATTTCGACATGGAAAGAATTATAGGATGCTTTAAATTTGAAACAACATCTTGTTGAACAATACTCTCGAACTTATACTGAGAAATATTTTGTAGGTACACGTCAAGAGAGAAGATCTTATTTTAGTGTTACGTACCTAAATAATTTATAGTGTGTCTTGAATATTTTTGTGCCAGTAAATGTGTGTAACTTGTTGAAAGAAAAAGTACGTGACAGTACGTTTACGAGTATCGCTGAAGTGACTCGGAATTTCTTTGTAAAAGCCTTCTTTTTTTAACCTGACCTAGAATACTGTGCGGCATACTTAAGTGCGTATTTCTTTTCGTGCTCAAAATGCCGTTTCGATTTTATTTTACGGTATTATAAAGGGTTTCGCACTGAAAGGGCGCCGGTGGGACCTTATTACTATGCTTAAGACGTGACGTCTGTATGTCGGTTACGAGGTTGTATGGCAGTTTGACGGTAGAATATCTAGATATGTTTACGGATTTTGTTAAGTATAAAATGGTAGGTTTAGTGCGTGTTTGGGGCTTGTCATCGGCCTGTTTCTTTCTTGTCTACTAATAGTTACTTGGTTAGTAGTTACCGCTCAATAACTCTTCTGATCACTCCTGAAGCTCTAGTAAGGGCACGCCACAATTGCGGCGGTAAGTACCCTCTTTGAGGAGTGGATAGGGAGGCGTCACGGCGTCCTCACCTTCCACCTGACGCAGGTTCTCACCGGGCACGGGTGCTTCGGTGGGTTCCTGTTCAGGATAAAGTGGGAGGATACGCCCAGGTATTTCCATTGTGAGGATCGTCTAGAGGACACGGTGGAGCATACGGTGGAAGTGTACCCTGCCTGGGCGGAGCACCGCCGTGCCCTCGTGGAGGCGATCGGCGGCGGCGGCGACCTCTCGCGTCCGGCCCTGGTGCGAGCCATGGTACGAAGCGAGTGGGCATGGGAAGCCGTCACGTCCTTCTGCGAAGCAGTAATGCTCGCGAAGGAGGAGGCGGGGCGCGTGAGGGAATGGCAGTTTCTGCGCCCTCACGTCCCTAGCCGCCGCAGGAGGAGACGCCCCGGGCATCGGGAGTCGATTGCGGACTCCCGGCCACCGTAGGCGCGAGCTTGCGGGCGGCGAGCAATCGGTAGCTCGCTGCCCGGTAAGGACCAAGCTCGGGTCGACGGCGCGCAGTGTCCGCGCGTGCCTCAAAGAGATGTCAGCAGCACTGAAGGGGCAGACCCCTTCAGTGCTGCTGATATCTCTTTGAGGCTAGGACCGATGCCTGCCGGGGTTGCGTGATTGTTCGAAAGAGATACCGTGACCCTGGCACATGGGCAACTGAAGGAACACGGATGGGTTTTAGTCAGTAAAAGTCTGACATGCCCTCCCGCTCCGCCAAGAGCGGGAGAAGTCATTTGATGATTCCCCATCCAGAAAAAATAAAGCTCTAGTAAGTTATGTTAAGGAACTTTTAAATTTTGTTTTAATCCTACAATCGATATTTAATCAAACACGTAAATTAAGAGATCGTTTATCACAATTATTGGTGGTATCGTGTCGAAACCCAGTTATTACCGATGATCCCTCAAAGCCTCGGAATACTCTTTCTTTCATTTTGATGACAAAACTACGACCCTGTGATAAACTTCGAGAGCTTGTAATACGACTTGTAACTTCGCACTACATCGAGATGTATACATTCATGTATACATATACTTAGGTACAGCTAGCAGTGTGTAGAACATATAAGTCCACAAGACATAGCCAGCTCTAATCACGTAAAAGTTGTTATTTGCGAAAGTTCAGTCTTACATTACAACTTTATCATTTAGGTTGGTTTTTAGGTACTTAATATTTTAACGATAACAAACTGTTACTTGCATACATTAATATACTACTTAGAAATTAACATTTCATATTGAGCACTGAAACGTTACGACGCAATTATTAATAATAAGTAGAAATTTACACCTAATGTCACTCGTAAATGTTTTTGCATTGTATGCGAAATCAAAATAATACTTACTGATGTAGATACCTGTGGAAAATGTATTTACAGTATTTTAATGAATGAAGCAATAATATAGGACGTTGCAAAACTCAAGTATAATATTTATAGAGACTTCGTCTTTCAGGCATTTCTATTATATCCAGTAGCAGACTGATAGCAATATGTAATCAATCTTAAAATAATAGGAATTTTCTAAGCTTAAGATCTTATTCTATCAACAAAGACAATTGCCTAAATCTATTCCATTTCCACGAACTACCTTTTAATTAAATAGCTGTCTCGTCAATTTAATTAACTCGCAAAAGTATAAACCCTCTAGCTAGATTAAGTGACAAAAGTCCCAAGTATTCTGATTCACATCTAAATTATCAAAGATTCAGGTTTGGTTCCTAGAAGGCTGACTTAATTATGTTGTTACGTAATTATATTGTTACTTGAGAAATTCAGATCGCTGAGTGCGAATACGTTAGCGGGGTTGAATGGCTACTTTAGTACTTGTTTACTTTACTTTTTTAATTATTTTTATGATGTTTTTTTATTTTCCGTTTTCATGAGTATTACACACATGTTCAGGTTGCCACAATTCAGCACAGCTAGGTGGCTAAGGAATTCGTTGGATGCGAGAAGCACAGAACAGGTCGAAGTGGCGACGCTTGGGGGAGGCCTATGTCCAGCAGTGGACGTCTTTCGGCTGAAATGATGATAATGATGGGCGGCTAAGTCGAACAAAATATAATAAACTGGTTTTAATACGTTCGGGAAAAATTCAATCGGCTAATTATAGCTCGAATTATGCCAGATGACTGAAAGGTAACTAGAAATGTCAATTTCTGACTTACATACATACCAACATAAACTCACGCATTTTTTCTATACTACAATATTCTATGTACTCCATATGCCTCGTTTATGTTCATAAAATAAGGTACAAATTCATTTAATTACGTTGATAATTTCTAATTTAGGGATTTAAAATTAGTCTCAAAGAATAGACTTCCAACTTCATTCCCCGCTCGTGGTGTCACAGTGAACGGACGTGCTATTTGTTCTCGTTGTATTTTAAATTGTAAATCAGTGGAAAAAAGTGACTGTTCTTACGAGAAAAATATATCATTACAAACCGAAGTGGACAAGTGACAAACTGTGTGAAAATTATAGTGAAATAATAATTCTATCACCTCTAAAATTCACAAAGAAACTTTACAACGGACAACAAATTTTTAATGTTGTGCACATTTTTGGACTTTGAACTCATTAGTGTACACATAGAATACGAGCCACCGTGCGCCATCTAAAGACCGCTCCGCTACAGATTGTAATTTTCGAGTTACTACGTATCGAGTCGTCGTAGCTCTGCAGTGTAGGCTGCCCACTATTACTCACGTCGTTTCGGGTTCAAATCCAAGACCAGTGTGTTTAAACTTTTTGCTTTTTTTAAATTTTCTCTATTTAAAAACATCTTAAATTTTGTTTTAAATCCTTATACATATTTATTAAATTGGATAAAAAAAAAAACCATGATGCCACTACGCCGCACTCCACCAGTTTCACCGGCAGTAAAGATCGTGCCACCTGTTCTTCATGAATCTGAGCCTAACATTAATGTGCTCACGGAATCGAGAGAAGCCTGCATTGATGAAAATGTAACCCGGCGGAATAAAAACAAACGGGACGATCACGAAAATTCTGTCAACATGAGCGAATTCAAAGACGAAATATCGAACATGCTTAAAGATCTCAGAAATGAGCAAACATTGTTTCGCTCAGAAATGGCAACGACCCTGATGGAAATTAAAAATCAATGCGGTAAACTTCAAGATTACGTTGATTTCTCTGTTGCCAAATATGATGAGATGCTTTCAAAAATGCAGGAGTATGAAGTCGAGAGAAAGGAAAATCGGGATTACATATGTAGGCTTGAAGAAAAAATCGACCACCTGGAAAAACAGTCAAAATTGACTAGTCTTGAAATAAAAAATGTCCCAAAAATTGCTGATGATTCGAAACTTGATCTGTCTAACGCAGTGAGAAATATCGGCAATGTCCTTGGTACCTACTACTATCGTTCAGTCTGACATAAAAGATGTATATAGGATAAACTCCAAAAGCTCCATGAATAACACCATCATAGTTGATTTTACTACCGTTATGCTTAAATCAAAATTACTTCACTCGGTCAGGACCTTCAACAAAAACAACATTACCAACAAATTGAATACAACGCACCTACGAGTTGACGGCCCCAAGGTACCTATATATATATCCGACAAACTACCACTAAAAACCCGAAAGATATACTTTTTAGCAAGAGATTTCGCTGTTCAGCATAAATATTAACACTGCTGGTCAGCATATGGTAAAGTCTACTTACGCAAAGAAGACAGAGCGCAACGTATCGTAGTGAACTCTGAAAAAGACTTAGCCAAGTTAACTCAAAACTGACTATGTACTTATTATGTCGTTACTGTAAAAACTGGCTTGTCCATTTTTAATCATTGTTGTTATTCTTCTTGGTATTGTGACTGTACGACAATTACCCCAGGCTGATAAAATTTTCGTTTTTCCTAATTACGTTAATATTAGTGTTTAAGTCGGTTCCCCCCGTAGGGGGGAGGGCGGCACCCCACCCCGTACCGCCCTGTAGAGCTCGTCACCTGACCTGGTCACTCTCCCACCGACAGAGATAAAATGAATTCCAAATATGAGGAAGTCCAATTCCTTGTCACATCTAAGGAGCAAGGAAAGGATTGAAAGAAATAGTAAATAAAACTTAGGAATTCATACTAATAGAAATACATTGGATGTGGTTCTAGAAAGCTAATAAACAAGGGAGGGGGAAGCTAAGTGTATTTTTTATATAAATGTATTAGTAACCTATACGCTAGCGTAACAGGTATTAGGTCAATGGTAACTCACACGATACCTCACTTCAACACTTGCAGTACTCAGGGCAACACTTCCACAAAGTGACGCAAGCGGCTTTTCAGCGGCTGTACGTCGTACTTGTTCATATGGAACAAGGTCCCTAGCAGTTCTTTCGAACTGAAAAACGTGACGTGGCGGCTTTTCAGCGGCCCTATGTCGACATCATGCTCTAGGAGACATGGTCCCTATCAGTCCGTAGACTGAATATGTGATAGATGTAGCCACCCAAACCCCTGGAAGTTCACCCGTTGTACAACAAGCATATCTGTACGACACGTGCTACTGTTAGTCTGACCGAATTATCGAACTGAGATTAAGAATGCAAACATTCAAGAATTATAGATAATAGCTATAAATAAGACATTGAGCTGAGAGTCCTGACTCAAGAATAATTTGATAGAGTTGTGGAGCAACTCTCTTGTAGATCTAGACAGCCCCAATGGGCCCACCCTTCACCACTTCCTACTTAGTCATAATGACTTTAATAACCCTACCAACCTAAGGTAACTATCATAATGAAAGTCTCATTCAATCGAACCTCAAACACACTCACACATAATTCGGTGAATACTAAATTAGTCCAATCTGGACTTCAAGCCAAATACATTCAACTTATCTAATTATAATTGCTCTCTTATAATAAATAGCTCACTTGCACTTAACATGGCCTCTTGGCTTATACCAAGTCTCCTCCCTCACAGGTGAGCGCTAATCCCTGCAATAAAGTCTTAATTATGTGGAGAGGTAAAGGAATCGTTGCGCTTGCGCTTACATTCATCTTTTATAGCTACGTTAATTTATCAGTGTACAGTTTACCCACTTCAGTGAGACGGGGAACCGTTTTATAACGTTTGTCTCCTTGTACGTGCTCCATTAGACCTAACGCATAGAACCTCTGAGGACACTTATACGATTCTAACGAAACACGTTCCCTAAGCAGCAATTAAATGTCTTTCTCAATCCTAGGGCAGTGTACTGCGAAGTCCACTGTTATCGAGAAAGACAAGTGTTGAGTAGCTTTAAACACGTACTCATGTGAATGACACCCTTATAGCAGTCTCTATAGTACTACTACAGTCCCTTTCTGAGGTAACACAAAACTAGCACAAGCGCACCGTAGACTCAGTCTCTAGCAAAACTCATTGCGATCGTTCTCGTTGCATACCGAAGTGGAATTTCGTCACTTCACATTTCCTTACTCTTCCCCATTAGAGGATGACTGCATCCAGATTTCGTGTCTCGCTAAATAGTGTCGATTCAGTAAGAGGCCTATAGCAGCCGGGTGGGGTTTTAACGAGACACGGTCCCTAGCGTTCTTAGAACGACTACCAATTCACTTAGTGAACGTGTGTGAAGCCTACCCCCTCTCCCGGAAATGCGCATACAACGAAACCTCACGCAATGCGTTATGTGGCGAGACCTTTTTGGAAACAGTAATCACCACTAACGTTTGGTTGGTTTATAAAGCAAATATAGGCCTGCTTTATAGCCTAGTTATGTAGTATCTACGGTTCTGCCTCCCGGCTATCATGTGTTAGGTATAGCGCGAGGCTTTCCCCGATTCCCTATAACCAACCGCCAATGACAAATATCTGTTAAGGTACGGATTAGGAAGTGGGCATGCTATTTCTAGATAATCTTATATCGTTGGTTAAAACATAAAAGTAGCTTCGTCGTGCCAAAGTAAATGGTCAATAATGGATTCTCTGCGATAACACTAAACTTCTATGTATAATTCACAATATACGATTACCCTGCTAGAACCATAAAATGAATAGTTCAAAGTTACGCTGAATGCACTATTACTAAGATAAAAGGTAACACTTACCAGATAACTCCTTGGAGAGAAATATATTACTTACGAAATACTGTGTGTACTACCAGCCACCTTAGCACCATTCTTCACAGTTCACACGTCTCCTAACTTCCAACTCTCTAAGATTCACACGCCTTTCATTAACTCCAGTCTACTATAGCTTAGTCTAAACTATACACCTGTTAAATAACTATTTAACGTAATAATAACACTCTCGCTATCACGACCCTTCCACACAGACATAGTCACACTCTCTATTATAAGTTCTAACTCTCTCAGCCTAGCCTAAATCGACCGCCTCTCCTGGTGCCCTAAAGCCAACTGCCAACCTCCACACATCTTTCTCCCATCCTCAAATCCCCACGAGCCTAAGAACCCTCGCAATTCCCATACTTTTGTAGAATCACTTTACGACCGTTTTTGCGTGAAATTTCTCAATTGTTTTAAAAACTATCGTTTGGGTTCAAGTTATGACAACCAGATGTGAGACTGTCCGTCGCCTTTTATCTATCTACCCTTAGTTCTGAGAATTTGTACCAATTAAGGGGCTTCAAATATTACTTTCGACTGATTGTTGGCACTTTGCTGCTCGTAAAATATAAATGAATGGCTTTGTAAGTAGTTCGATATTGTTTTGGGATTTTAAAGAAATATATTACTTCGTTATTTATTACGGTAACGTGTCGAGCTGTCAGGCCATAAAGTTAAGATTTAATGTGCTTCCTCCTAAGAGGCACGTTATCGTGTCACAATTTTAGAAGAAATATAATAATTTATTTTAAATAGGTGACATACCGTCACATTCCCCCCTCTGAAAATCAGACGCGTGACGCAGTACAGCGGATGAGCTTTCATAATAGGTGAAAGTGTTTTAAATGTACACCTATAGGTATCCTTTACTTATTATGGTGCTCCTGTGTTCATCTTATCAAAGAATCGCACTTATTCTGGTTGGAACGCGAATCCAATAAGATAATTGTATCTGCAATATATTACTTCTATTTCGCAGTAGTATCATCGATCAATGTATTATTATAACTGCTCTATGATATATGAACTCATTCTCCGTATTCTTTTCGCAATATTCAAATTACACTACCGCGCATAAAGTGAATTCCGAGAATCTGGGCATGCTTATAATGTAGTTTTACATACCAGGGTCTCTCTAAAGAGTATTCGTGCTAGAGAGACACGCTACCTATGCTGCTCCCTCGTTATAAGCTCTGCCTACCGCAGTTGTCGCTGGACAGAGACCTCTCCTTATACGCCTTAACGCAGAGTCAGCTTAGTCAGCTGCCGGCAGTCATACCCAGGAACAACTGAAATAGTCCGCACATAAACATATTAGATTGCATTCCAATTGGACATTCCCCTCTGATTCTGTTTGGGCTAGAGCAGTTTCGAAATCCAATAAGAGCTGAGAAGTTATACTGTTTGGTTTAGTGTGACAAAAGGTTGCTAATTCCTCCCCCCTATTATTAAACATTGAAAAGATCATTCGCTTGTATACCTGAAGTGGTAGCTAAGTAAAGTGAAATAGCCCAAAACATATTATTAATATCAAGTGAGATAACAAAATCACACCGCGTACAGATAATGCTGATGTGCGAATAGAATTGGATTTTAGTTTCGCAAAAGGAGCCACACTACAGATGCTGCTATAATGTAAATAAGCAGCAACATATAATATGCAGGAACATCTTCAATTGATGTTGATTGTTTCTTTTTTTTTTAATATTTGTTTCACTACTTTTCTTGTAAGAACTGTTTTCTTATACATTTTAATCACATTACCAAATCCCTGTTTAGTTCAGAGAACCTGTGCATGCTTATGAAGTAGTTTTACATACCAGAGTCTCATTAAGAGTAATTGTGCTATAGAGCCCCGCTACCTACGGTGCTCATACGTTCTAAACTCAGCCTATCGCAGTTGCCGGGGACTGACGTCTGGGTCTGCTTAGTCAGCTCCCCGCAGTTATGTTCCGGAATAGCTGAAATAGTCCGCACATAATAATATTAGACTTTGTCTCAATTAATGGCCCCCCTCTGATTCTAAGAGGACAGAGCAGTTTTGAAATCCAACTTTGGTTGGGAAGTTATTATAAAATTTGTAGACACACTAGATAATCCAACCAATTATTAGCTTACTAGTATACGATGCTTTTAAATATTCAGATTATACAAATGTCTACAAGGGCATTCTGTGGTATAGTTTACTTGATAACTCTAGTGTGACCCTAAAATATAAACCTTTAATATTTCATGAGATAACAAAATAATACCACGTGTCACGGGACGTGTCTAATAAAAAGCGAATCTTAACTTTGTGATATGAGCCACGTTACAGCTACTGCTGTTGAAGTCAGCCGATGTCAGCTAATTTCGAAATAACTTTAAACCAGGCGCAACGCACAACCCAAAGGTTTAGACATAGCGTAGTCGCAGCCAAGCGGAGACTTAAGTATGCTGGAATTTGAAATTTGGCCAAACGAGTATCTATTCAATTATAAGACACACGTCGTCGACTGCAAAATTGGAAAGACTTGTTTACTTCTGATTATGATCATAAGTATACCGTCCTAATAAATCGTCATTTTATAAGGCCTACAATTCGCAGGTCTTATATTCCTAATAATATTAGATTTACCCATATGAAGGGTGTGTTTTATATCTACACTCACTTCACACACACACACACACGCACACAGACATATGTATTTCGAACACACTAACCCATTTCATATTCATAAACTGTCAGACACAAAACTCACATTTGCAGGGAGTCGAACCCTTTATTGCAGTAGCTTAGTATCCCCGCCAATAATCAGTCGATTACATATTCGTACACACTTAAAGATACATCACTACGTGTGGTCATCGAGCCCACTATTAGTAGTATAATACAAGCGGGAATTGAACCCACAAGGAATATAATACCAACAGATAAATTAAGCGGAAATTGAATCCGCTACCAATCGTAGAAGAATACAAGCACCATTGTCAAGCCATTACCTAATTACAGTTACCTGCCATTACCTAAATATAAGTTATTGTCTAACCTAACAGTATATAGACCCATTAAATTACTTTGTGTTATTGTTTACGTTGTGTTATTGTAGTAGTAACCCATTACTTGCTCATTCTCGTTGCACTGAAATGAATCAGTACATTTAATGACGAGAATCCTGGTCACGGCACCACATGTGACTGTACGACAATTACCCCAGGCTGATAAAATTTTCGTTTTTCCTAATTACGTTAATATTAGTGTTTAAGTCGGTTCCCCCCGTAGGGGGGAGGGCGGCACCCCACCCCGTACCGCCCTGTAGAGCTCGTCACCTGACCTGGTCACTCTCCCACCGACAGAGATAAAATGAATTCCAAATATGAGGAAGTCCAATTCCTTGTCACATCTAAGGAGCAAGGAAAGGATTGAAAGAAATAGTAAATAAAACTTAGGAATTCATACTAATAGAAATACATTGGATGTGGTTCTAGAAAGCTAATAAACAAGGGAGGGGGAAGCTAAGTGTATTTTTTATATAAATGTATTAGTAACCTATACGCTAGCGTAACAGGTATTAGGTCAATGGTAACTCACACGATACCTCACTTCAACACTTGCAGTACTCAGGGCAACACTTCCACAAAGTGACGCAAGCGGCTTTTCAGCGGCTGTACGTCGTACTTGTTCATATGGAACAAGGTCCCTAGCAGTTCTTTCGAACTGAAAAACGTGACGTGGCGGCTTTTCAGCGGCCCTATGTCGACATCATGCTCTAGGAGACATGGTCCCTATCAGTCCGTAGACTGAATATGTGATAGATGTAGCCACCCAAACCCCTGGAAGTTCACCCGTTGTACAACAAGCATATCTGTACGACACGTGCTACTGTTAGTCTGACCGAATTATCGAACTGAGATTAAGAATGCAAACATTCAAGAATTATAGATAATAGCTATAAATAAGACATTGAGCTGAGAGTCGTGACTCAAGAATAATTTGATAGAGTTGTGGAGCAACTCTCTTGTAGATCTAGACAGCCCCAATGGGCCCACCCTTCACCACTTCCTACTTAGTCATAATGACTTTAATAACCCTACCAACCTAAGGTAACTATCATAATGAAAGTCTCATTCAATCGAACCTCAAACACACTCACACATAATTCGGTGAATACTAAATTAGTCCAATCTGGACTTCAAGCCAAATACATTCAACTTATCTAATTATAATTGCTCTCTTATAATAAATAGCTCACTTGCACTTAACATGGCCTCTTGGCTTATACCAAGTCTCCTCCCTCACAGGTGAGCGCTAATCCCTGCAATAAAGTCTTAATTATGTGGAGAGGTAAAGGAATCGTTGCGCTTGCGCTTACATTCATCTTTTATAGCTACGTTAATTTATCAGTGTACAGTTTACCCACTTCAGTGAGACGGGGAACCGTTTTATAACGTTTGTCTCCTTGTACGTGCTCCATTAGACCTAACGCATAGAACCTCTGAGGACACTTATACGATTCTAACGAAACACGTTCCCTAAGCAGCAATTAAATGTCTTTCTCAATCCTAGGGCAGTGTACTGCGAAGTCCACTGTTATCGAGAAAGACAAGTGTTGAGTAGCTTTAAACACGTACTCATGTGAATGACACCCTTATAGCAGTCTCTATAGTACTACTACAGTCCCTTTCTGAGGTAACACAAAACTAGCACAAGCGCACCGTAGACTCAGTCTCTAGCAAAACTCATTGCGATCGTTCTCGTTGCATACCGAAGTGGAATTTCGTCACTTCACATTTCCTTACTCTTCCCCATTAGAGGATGACTGCATCCAGATTTCGTGTCTCGCTAAATAGTGTCGATTCAGTAAGAGGCCTATAGCAGCCGGGTGGGGTTTTAACGAGACACGGTCCCTAGCGTTCTTAGAACGACTACCAATTCACTTAGTGAACGTGTGTGAAGCCTACCCCCTCTCCCGGAAATGCGCATACAACGAAACCTCACGCAATGCGTTATGTGGCGAGACCTTTTTGGAAACAGTAATCACCACTAACGTTTGGTTGGTTTATAAAGCAAATATAGGCCTGCTTTATAGCCTAGTTATGTAGTATCTACGGTTCTGCCTCCCGGCTATCATGTGTTAGGTATAGCGCGAGGCTTTCCCCGATTCCCTATAACCAACCGCCAATGACAAATATCTGTTAAGGTACGGATTAGGAAGTGGGCATGCTATTTCTAGATAATCTTATATCGTTGGTTAAAACATAAAAGTAGCTTCGTCGTGCCAAAGTAAATGGTCAATAATGGATTCTCTGCGATAACACTAAACTTCTATGTATAATTCACAATATACGATTACCCTGCTAGAACCATAAAATGAATAGTTCAAAGTTACGCTGAATGCACTATTACTAAGATAAGTGGTAACACTTACCAGATAACTCCTTGGAGAGAAATATATTACTTACGAAATACTGTGTGTACTACCAGCCACCTTAGCACCATTCTTCACAGTTCACACGTCTCCTAACTTCCAACTCTCTAAGATTCACACGCCTTTCATTAACTCCAGTCTACTATAGCTTAGTCTAAACTATACACCTGTTAAATAACTATTTAACGTAATAATAACACTCTCGCTATCACGACCCTTCCACACAGACATAGTCACACTCTCTATTATAAGTTCTAACTCTCTCAGCCTAGCCTAAATCGACCGCCTCTCCTGGTGCCCTAAAGCCAACTGCCAACCTCCACACATCTTTCTCCCATCCTCAAATCCCCACGAGCCTAAGAACCCTCGCAATTCCCATACTTTTGTAGAATCACTTTACGACCGTTTTTGCGTGAAATTTCTCAATTGTTTTAAAAACTATCGTTTGGGTTCAAGTTATGACAACCAGATGTGAGACTGTCCGTCGCCTTTTATCTATCTACCCTTAGTTCTGAGAATTTGTACCAATTAAGGGGCTTCAAATATTACTTTCGACTGATTGTTGGCACTTTGCTGCTCGTAAAATATAAATGAATGGCTTTGTAAGTAGTTCGATATTGTTTTGGGATTTTAAAGAAATATATTACTTCGTTATTTATTACGGTAACGTGTCGAGCTGTCAGGCCATAAAGTTAAGATTTAATGTGCTTCCTCCTAAGAGGCACGTTATCGTGTCACAATTTTAGAAGAAATATAATAATTTATTTTAAATAGGTGACATACCGTCACAGTATTATTTACTTATAGCTACTAAACTATGCAGCATGCCTAATCTTAACTATTTTATTGATTTTTGTGACCTAATGTCGCAATTTTTTAATTTTTATAAAACACTTATACACACTCACACTTTCAAACAATCACACTGTCACAAAAATACACTACAACTCACACTGCACGCTTACAAAACATTTGCAAAATTTACAAATTCACTATCAAGGTTTCGGGATCGGGGTTTTGTTTCTATAGGTGGTTCTCGCATTTCCTTTTTATACTTTCGTGACTCACATGTTACTGCAAAAGCAATAATATTGAGAATTCTGTACTTTGTCCTGTTAGTTTTTAACCGTACCATTCGGTAATTCAAGTAATGTAAATGATTTGTTAGATAATTTGGATAACGTTACTTTTTCAAACGCGATAACATGTGATCCTGATGATTGCCCCAAGCTAGTCCCCTCTAACACATGTTTGACTATTTTATCCCAAAACATTCGTAGTGTAAATGCTAATTATTCGGGGTTTCTAACTCTATTACATAGAATTGTGATACCTACTGACGTGATTATCCTATCAGAATGTTGGCTCTCCCGCAACCCCGTTATTCCGATTCTAGAAGGATATTTCTCATAAGTCTTCAAAAAACTTTAACCAAAATGACGGAGTCATTGTATATGTCAATAGCTTGTTAGCTAACGTGAAAGTTAAAGAAACCGTCGTATCCGAAGCGAATTGTTAGACAATCACGATTGGAGCTGATATAGCCATAATTGCTATGTACAGGCCCTATGCATTTAAAGATCCATCAAAATTTATACAATCTATGGACAGTGTACTATGTGAGCTTAAATCGTTTAGAAACATTGTTATTATGGGAGACATAAATATTGATATCTCCCGAAATAATAAAGATGCATATTCACTGGACTATTTGGAGTTACTAGCTCACCACGGACTTTTCCCAGCACATGATTTGGTAACGCATGGAGCTACATGTCTTGATCACGCCATTATAAAAACTTCTTTTGCCAGCACAGTTATGGTGCTGGAATCCACTGTCACAGATCATTTTACAGTTTTACTTTCTTTGTCACTAAATAGAGTTAAAACTCTAAACTCAAGCCAAATCACAAAAGTAAATGAGGATGAGCTTACCAAAGATATTTGCAACATAAGTTTTGAGGCAGTTTATGCAACGACAGATCCTAATTTGGCTACCAAATATTTAATGGAACCACTTCTCCTGGCTATATCTAAGAACACTAGAACTATTTCAAGTAGACGCAGGTCGATTAAACCCTGGATTTCTCAAGGACTACTAAAATGCATGCGCCACAGAGACAATTTGTATAGAAAACTTAGAAAAGATCCATCAAATAACATCCTCGTGGTATCCTACAGAAGGTATCGTAATTTTTGTACAAATCTGCTACGAAAAGCAAAAAGAGATTATGGGAGACTTGAGTTTGAAAAAGCAGGTAGTAATTCTAAGCAGCTATGGCGTGTAAAAAATGTTACTAACATAGGTCAACTAAAATCTTCAGCCCATGATCTCATAGCGAAAAATCACGATAAACAGGACTCTATAAATCAAATTAATGAGTATTTCGCAAATGTAGGGAGACATTTAGCTGATAAAATACATAGGGACCCTCGATCTTTTTCGCTACCCAACCCCCAGAAGGAATCTTTTGTACTGCTCGGGACAAATGAGCAAGAGGTGGAACGCTTAATCCTTTCACTAAAGAGTGACTCTGCAGTCGGCTGGGATGGTATTTCCTCTAGTTTTCTAAAACGACATAGAAACGTTATTGTACCTCCGCTGACACATGTTTGCAACCTGTGCCTTGAGTCAGGTGTCTTTCCTGACTGGTTCAAAAAGGCAATTCTTCACCCTATTTTTAAATCTGGAGATCGTGACCGTGTCGAAAATTATAGGCCCATTTCCGTTCTGCCTGCTATGTCTAAGATACTGGAAAAGATAATAAATACTAGGCTGGTTTCGTATTTAGAGGCTCGCAATCTTTTGTCGATTAACCAATTTGGCTTTCGAAAAAAATTATCTACATCCGATGCTGTTCACAAACTGGTTAATCACGTAGCTCAGAAACTTGACAACGGTAAGAAATGTGTTGCTTTGTTCCTGGATCTCGCGAAGGCTTTCGACACGGTCTCGATTCCCATTTTAATATCTAAGCTAGAATGCCTGGGTATACGAGGTACCCCGCTATCCCTGTTCCAGAGTTACCTTAGTAATAGAATACAGAGTGCTAAAATTGGAACCTACTCTAGATCCGATTTGAGTGTAGTTTTTGGCGTGCCACAGGGCAGTATTCTTGGACCCAGTTTATTTTTAATTTATATGAATGACCTGTGTAGCCTCAGCCTGGAAAGCGGTGCAATTTTTTCCTATGCGGATGATACAGCTCTGGTATTTTCTTCGGACAACTGGAAAGAGGCATATCGCCTTGCTCAGAAGGGTTTCGATACAGTCAGTGAGTGGCTTAAAAATAACCTGCTCACACTGAACATATCTAAAACTAAAATAATAAATTTTTCTATTCGAAATACCAATGTGTCAGTAACGAGCTCACTAAACGTTGCTGCCCAGATGACACTGTCTAATGGTAGTAGTGACGGTAATGGCTCCCTTGATTGTAACATTGAACGAGTCACGTCGATAAAGTATCTTGGCGTAGTGATTGATTGCAACCTTACGTTCAAAGAGTACATAATACACCTATCAAACAGAGTGCGCAAACTCATGTACAAATGTACATGAGTTTGCGCACTCTGTTTACACACCTCTGTTTAAACAACTACGCACATCAGCAGATCCTGTAGTCATGAAAATGACTTATCAGGCACTGTGTCAATCAATTTTGCTTATTGAAAATGTTAACGTTTGCGATTCGGAATTTCATTTTGAACATATTACTTGTAAAGATATAATTAAAACCTTTCACACTTTAAATGTAAAAAAGACTGCAGATCTGTGGGGTAATTCTGTAGAAGTCGCCAAGTCTATTATTGACATTGTAGCACCTACTTTAGCTCTTATATTTAATAATTGTATCGACTGTGGGGAGTTTCCTGACCTTATGAAGAATAGTAAAATAATACCTTTATTTAAATCTGGTAGTACATCAGACCCCACTAACTATAGACCTATTTCAGTACTACCTACGTTCAGTAAAATTTTTGAGAAATTAATTTTAGACCAGTTGCAACGATTTTTTAATAAACATAAATTATTACATACCAAACAGTTCGGTTTTACAAGGGGTCGTTCGTTGAACTCCTAGGACATATTTATAATGCATGGGAAGATAAATGCGATGCTTTGGGCATTTTTTGTGATTTATCTAAAGCATTCGATTGCGTTCTTCATGAAACTTTAATCAGGAAATTCCGCCACTACGGGATCCGGAACAGCGCTCTGTATCTTCTTACTTCATATTTGAGTAATAGAATTCAGAGTGTCGATGTCAATGGAAAAAGGTCTCCCGGATCTATCGTAACAATGGGCGTCCCACAGGGCTCAATTATTGGTCCTTTTTTGTTTCTTATTTATATTAATGACTTGCCTTACCTCATTAAAGATAATCATAATATAGTTTTGTTTGCGGATGACACCTCACTTTTGTTTAAACTTAAACGGCAGCAGCTGGTTACTGACGATGTTAATAGCGCGATCTCAACAGTAGTTCACTGGTTCAATGTAAAAAATTTGCTTCTTAATGAAAAAAAAAAACCAAATGTATTAAGTTTACGCTACCTCACGTTAGGCAAGTGAAAACGAATGTCTTGATAAAGGGCGAAGAATTGAATCCTGAAGATAGCACTGTATTCTTAGGCTTAACTTTGGATGCCAAGCTTCAGTGGGGCCCACATATAGATAAATTGTCGAAAAAGCTAAGCTCGTTTCAAATTTTAAATTCGGAATTTAACTGACATAGAGTCAGCCCGTTTAGTGTACTTTGCCTATTTTCATAGTGTAATGTCGTACGGTATTCTGTTGTGGGGAAATGCCGCCGACATTCAGACTATCTTTGTCTTGCAAAAAAGGGCTATTCGATCAATTTATAAATTAAGCCCGAGACACACACTGAGAGAGAAATTTAAGGAAATTAATGTAATGACTGTGCCTTCACAGTATATTTTTGAAAATCTTTTATATGCCCATAAGAATATTAAATTGTTTAAAAAATACAGTGATATCCATAGTATAAATACTAGGAACAAACACAAAGGACATCATTCATGTCTCGAACATTTTGTACCCAAAAATGAAAGTGCCGGCCAGAATAAAAAAATACTGCATTCTTATGGGAAATAATGTCCTGAAGATTTTTTACTATTACAAGAATCGTCTAAAATTAACCCCCAGGCTGCTATTTGAGTTTTAAAATACAAAACATATTTTTATTCCTAAATTGTTTGAAACATCACATTACGTTTAAAAGTTGACAAACAACCTAGCTACCTGCTATTGTATTGTGTGTGCAAGGTCACGCCGCTTCTCGCACGGCCGCACCCCATCCCTTCACCGCGTACCCCTTCCTCCCGGCGTCCGAACGGCGAACGCAAGCAAAGACAATGGAACGAAGTGAAACGCAAGCACAAGTTAGTTATCCATGTGACTTATGTTACATCGGACGGCTACCAATCAGTTTACTTGTGCTCACGATCAATATACAGATTGATTGCCAAACACTCCTAGTCTCAACGATACACGTAATAAAAACGTAATATTGTCCGCTGTACTTTTGATACTGCGGACAGGAGATTCAAATGCGAGACTAGCTACAATATTTAGAACAAGTGAGTCTTCTTTTGCCCGCATGCTTAAAACTGGTCGTATTGCACTGATGCAAGATTTTGTTCCATTGCACTTGGGCTTTGATCACTTAAGCAGGGAAGACGTAGCTCGAAGAAACCTTACAGTACCAGAATATCTCTTCGGCAATCCAGATAGTCCACCTAGTGAAAGAAAGGCAATAACGATTTGTGATGGCATATATATATACATTCAGAAGGGTTCCAATTACTTCTTCCAAAGAAATTCATACAGTAATCATAAGTACAGAAACCTCTTAAAACCGTTTTTATTTATTTGTTGTGATGGACATATAACAGAAGTGTCTGGACCTCATGCTGCCACCACATCCGAAGCTCAAGTAATGAAAAATGTAATAGACACTGAAGAAGACACCGGTGATGGCGTTTTTCATTGGTTCTACAGAAACGGTGATGTTTTTATTTTGGACCGCGGTTTCAGAGACGCTGTTGTACCCATGCAACAACAAGGTTACTCAGTGCATATGCCAGAAAGCGAACGTCCAAATGAAACACAACTCACTACATACCAAGCAAACAAATCCCGTCTAATCACTATTTGCCGATGGGTTGTTGAGGTGGTGAACGGACGTTTTAAACGAGACTTTCGGCTTCTGAGAAATATATATAAACCGTACGTTATACTATATGTTTGATTTCTTCAAAATAGCTGCCGCTTTAATAAATACCTATCACAGGTTAATACATGAATATATTCATGCGCAAACATTCTTAAATATAATTAACGAAAGATTGACTCTTACAAACATATTGGCAGATATAGTCATAAGACTTAATTATAATAGAGGGCGAGTACAATTTCGTTCACTATCAGCAGATGTGCCAGAATTAAATGACTTCCCGAGGCTAACGGAAGAAGACTTGGTGCTATTTAGTCTTGGTATATACCAGATTAAACAAGCAAAGAGCTACTACGGCGAACATTTAAACCCAAATGGAGAGTTTATTATTGAAATCGGAAGCGGACTTCTCACTGAGCACGCCAGAGAGTTGGGCAAAAATGTAGTAATAATAAGGGGAAGAATTCAGTCTCGCCATGTGAGAGCCAGAACATATTATGTATACATTGGCTGGAATACAAGATTAACTGGTCGGGAAGCCATAGCACATTATTACTGTACTTGCAACGTATGCAAGCGAAACGTCGGTTGCTGCTCTCACACAATGTGTTTGGTGTGGTATATGAGCTTCGCAAGACACGAACCTCATATAAGTCCACCCGCAATAGGGTTAGAAAATGTTATAATAAGGTCAACTGAAATGTAAAAATATGTACATATATTAAAAAATGGTAAAAAGATTCCCCCAATATTTTTGTTGTTATTTTTTACTACCTACTATGATCATACGTTAGTATACCTAACGGTGAAGTCTATTATTCCACCTCGGTGTAGCAGGGGGTAATCTTAGATATTCCTTATCATTTAAAAAAAAATCCTGTAGACGTTATTTCCCATATAGATTTTTTATTAACCGCACTTTCTCTTTTTGTAATTTTAAGCTCAAGTAGCAGCCTGCGGGTTAATCGTAAATACAACATAAGTCGCATAAATAGCTAACTTTTGCTTGCGTTTCATTTCGTTCCATTGTCTTTGCTTGCGTTCGCCGTACGGACGCCGGGAGGAAGGGGTACGCGGTGGAGGGATAGAGTGCGGCCGTACGAGAAGCGGCGTGACCTTGCACACACAATACAATAGCAGGTAGCTAGATTGTTTGTCAACTTTTAAGCGTAATGTGATGTTTCAAACAATTTAGGAATAAAAATATGTTTTGTATTTTAAAATTCTAATAGCAGCCTGAGGGTTAATTTTAGACGATTCTTGTAATAGTAAAAAATCTTCAGGACATTATTTCCCATAAGAATCTAGTATTTTTTTATTCTGGCCGGCACTTTCATTTTTGGGTACAAAATGAATGATGTCCTTTGTTCTACCTTCAACAAGGCTCAAGAAAATAGGTGGCTCATTCAGATGTCAATGTATATGCTTTTATAAGAAACTTCCAAGCCATGTTCAAGATCTAAGTCTCAATAAATTTAAATCATTCATTAAACGTAAGTTGTGCCAGAAAGCCTTTTACACTGTTAAAGATTATATTGAGGACAAAAAAGCTTGGGATTAAGCTGCTCCAATTTTTATTTTTAAATTATTATTGTACTGAATGATATTTTTTTTTTTATTTTTATAATTAATTACTTTCCTTTTTTTTTATTAATTATTTATTGGGAATATACTCTTTGACATTTTGATTATTGCTTATACACTTTGACATTTTGATTATTGCTTATACACTTTGACATTTTGATTATTGCTTATACACTTAGACATTTTGATTATTGGTTATACACTTTGACATTTTGATTATTGCTTATACACTTTGACATTTTGATTATTGCTTAACTGTGACATGAATATATACTCTGAGGAGTATACTATTATTATTATTTTAATAATTTTGAATGTGAGGACTATGTAGATGTTTGTTTTTTTTTTATATATATCCCTCTTACTCATTTCATTTTAATAATAATCTGGCAGTTTGAGTACTTAATGCGGCCTACCAAAATGTCCTTTCTTTGGTATTGTTCATCGAATCGTTGTGCTCCTTATGTTCTGAGTTGAACTGAAAGATTACTGACAAATGCGTGCATTGACTGGACAGGTCCACTCAATCTGTATGGTTCTTTCCTCAAAAGACCATTTCAGACACCTCCATGTACATGATCCTCAAATGATCAGACATCGACTATCTCCTGATTTTATATACACATTGACATTGATGAATTTTACCTATACAATGACATTAATATTTACTTTTAAAGTATTTTATTGTTTTAATTATTGTAAATGTGAAGATTAAGTGGGTGTTTTTTTTTTTCTCTAGGTTCCTTTTCTTCTCATTTATTTTTTATCACAGTCTGGCAGTTTGAGTAATTTATGCGACCTACACAAATGTCCTTTCCTTGGTATTGTTCGTCGAATCATTGACCTACTTAAGTTCTGAGTTGAGCTGCATGATTACTGACAAATGCGTGCACTGATTGGACAGGTCCACTCAATCTGTGTGGTTATTTCCTTAAAAGACCACTTCAGACACCAATCCACATGGTCTTCACATGATCTAAACAAATTATGTCTGGACTTTAAAAGAGACTGTGACCTCTGAGTTTGTTTCGGCCTTTCTTCTCAGAGTAGTCAGATAGGAAACGCCGACCTCATCTAGTTTTAAAAAATATGATTGACGTGTAAAAGTGTTTGTACAAACCTACTTGCAAAAATAAAGTCAAAATAAAGTCATTTATCATTTGGTTTATTGTATCTCATCCTGGGGCGGGGCAGACAAATCCCACTTTATTCAGATCGAACGCGCGCAAAGAGCGGTTCTCAAGGTTTGCTGTTCCAAGCCAAGACTTTATCCCACCGTCAAGCTCTATGAATATTGTCAGGTTCTTACGGTTAGGCAATTGTTTGTACTGGCCACTGCTATTAAACAACACGCTATTTCCTACTATTCTCAGCAAACAAATCGACGTAACCGTATCGTGGCCTTGTCTACTCCTCTTAAAACTTCCTTTAGTCATAGATTCTTTATTTTCCTTGGACCCTATCTTTACAATAAATTAAACCAAATCCTTTCCCTGCACTCATTGAACAAACATAATTTTAAAATCGCTTTACAAGCCTGGCTGCAAACCCAAACATATACTGCCACGGAAGCTCTCTTTGACGTATTAGTCTAATCAGACTCATTCATTATCATTCTCCCCAACACACAGACACATGCACACCCTTTCACACACACATACACCTCCACACAGACATACACACACCTCCATACACACACACAAACATAAATTCATAAAAAAATATTTTAAAAAATCCGAACATAATTTTTGCTTTGTAATCAATTGTTTTATTTATTTTACTGTAATACACAATTGTATATTATATACTTACCCCTTAATTCGTATACTTGTCTTAAATTTGACTTCTGGCTACCGACTGTTTAACCATACATTTTTTCTTTTAAAGGTCTCTTAAATTTAAACAGTGTTTATAAATAAACCCCACTCCACCGGACGGCATGTCTATTTTCATAGAAGGTTCGTAGGCCTTTAGTGTGGGACGTAAGTGGGTCATTATCGTAAAACATGTCTAGTAAAAAAAATATGACTTAAATTTTATAGTACGTATTTTTTACATTACAATGAGTTCTTTGTCTAGGGTCATCTTTGATGTTTTGGAAAACACAAATTTATTACCATTTTGCTCAGTATTTTAATAAATAAATTAGATTTTACATGGGTATTCTTCTATTTTCGTTCCATTCCGTTACTAAATATAAATGAATATGAAAAGAAAACAAACAAACATGTTATTTCTAAATTCGTTTTATTTATGAATATAATCAACCATCTATATATAAAGCACAGTCAGTATGTTAAAACTATTATATTAAATTATTTATCAATACAATCATCTCCATTCCGATACCTTTTGGTAAAAATAGACACAACTTTATATGCTTATTATCTAAATTATTCTCTATATACTATTGAGATCTGTTTTTAATGTTTAACATAGCTTATTGTAACTAAAACGATAGAAAAATAATATCTTGTAATATTAAATTTAAAAAAAAATAACAATTTATGTTAGAAATAATTTGGGACAAGTCACGGAAAATCCTAACCGGTATCGGTATGGAATAGTAAAGCTGATTTCACAAAAGACTAGAAAAGAGATCAAATTTCTTTGGGCAACTAATAAATTGAATTCTTATTCTCTGTAATTTATCACTACAACAGATTTTTTTTATCGATCAATGATACCTATTTATTAATGTAAAGTACCTACACTCACAAGTTACGTAAAAGTGAATAAATATTTTACTCACTTTTACACTTTGTGAGTGAAAAAAACATACAAAATATAATTTTAAATGCCAAGACAGAGGATACAATCATCTTATAACTTAATACCATGATCAGTAACATTAATATTAATTACGAGAATTGGGCTTTCAACTCTACAGGTGGTTCCCTAAGTCGTGTCTCTGTAACCAAACCGCGCGTTCACTGCTGATATAGAACACGCCTGGCATGTTTTATCAGCAAAAGAACGCGTGGTTTAAGGCTCATGAGTGACAATTCAAGTACGACGATTCTAAGGATATCGCAGAAAAGTGTCGCCTTGCGCGGTATTCGTGCCTGTCTGCATGAAGCTTCAAGAGAATTACACGAGTTAAGGAATAACGTGTATATGTATTATATGAAGTATTTCCACTAAAACTAGAAGAATACCAAACCATTTTTTCCTCCCAAAAATTACACAAACAACACACACGATTAATTAATACACATTATTTAGGATTCCTCGCCAAAACATTCTTTACAAATATAATCAAAAAAACATTCACCCTCAGTACAGGTAATAGAATACCTCTTTTCACATGCCATACACTTTATTAAATCTTTAGAATTAAAGGGAACTTTTTGTTTACATAAAGTGCATGCTATGCAACGAGAAATCACTGTCCTTATGGAAGAGTTCGCATTCCTAGAGACGTTTTCCTTATTTTTTTTGTTCAGGTGTGGCTTTAACGTATTAGGTCTTTTATAATTTGATCTAGTGAGATCCGAATCTTTTGTAATGTCGATAGTTTTGGAAGATGGTGGGCAAAGTGGTGCTGAGGAATTTTGCGCAACATTCGAAATAATACTAGGACTTAACTGTGAAAATTTTGAAATGTTGGCACAATCTTTATTATTATTGGATGAAGTAGTCGTGATAGAATAAAACTGACCTGATGTCAAATCTACAGAGGTAGAACCACACACATTATCAGTTACAAGATCGGGTGAAGATACGTCAACAATCGAAATACTAGCAGAAGTGAGGTGTGGAGAAGTAGGAATTATGGCACAATCAGTAATCAGATCAGATGAAGGCAAACCTATTAGAGAATCGCTGTTTCAAAGCGGGTCGGAAGAGACAAATATTATTGGCCAATCACGTACAGTATCCACCGGAAGTTGAACAACTTCCGGTGGATACTGTGCCTGATTGACCGAAGTGATAGCCGAAGTCTTAGCACAGTCTAACGAGTGAGCTGAAGGCAAGTTTTGGTCTTTATCATAAAAGCTAGCTGAGATTGGCTCAGATGGTACACATTTTGTTTCAGTTCTAACAAATGTATGTTTTTTTAATAAATAGCAATCGCACACTTTGTGTGTATCTAAACAGCAAAAACAACTTAATACTCTATGATTTATATATAGCGCCTGAGCGTGACATATTACTTGATGTATAAGCTAAGTGCCAGCAACGGCTTTCAAATTATTAGGTATTTTATGCGCAATGTGATCAATTTCCCGATTCTCAATATAAAAATATTGAATATTAGACTTCACTAATGATGTTAATATTTGAAATGTTTTTGTACCATCTGTAACATCCTGGCCATACGCAACTTGCTTATCTAGATTTCTTTTAACAGCACCACCAATGCCATCAGCTACACCTTTGCCATGACCGCTTTCTGAGAAATTCCATGTGCAATATTCAAAACCCAGCTCTTTAGTAAAAAAATTTAGCGCATAAAAGT
The DNA here is from genome assembly GCA_932294355.1 of Aporophyla lueneburgensis. Classification (NCBI taxonomy): domain Eukaryota; kingdom Metazoa; phylum Arthropoda; class Insecta; order Lepidoptera; family Noctuidae; genus Aporophyla; species Aporophyla lueneburgensis. The sequence continues at coordinate 31,084,572 of OW028744.1, read as the reverse complement.
TTTTTTTTTTGCCTATATTGGGTACTGGGCCCATCTGAGAAAAAATGAATAGTTTTCACTTGTGGAGTCGACGTTTTCACTAAATTAATAACAGGCATCAAATGGGCCCAGATCGCTGACGGTCCGTGGCATTTGTTGTCCGATATAGTACAAAAGGACTGCGATTTGTTTGCCCAGTAAATCATACCACAGTGTAATGTTACTTGGTTTTTGACAAAATGTGTAGATTGCACTTCCTCATTTAATTTGCATTCGTAGTTTTCACTAAAATCACATAAAATTAGGGCCTCGGTAGATTTTAATGCCGAAATTTTTTCACGATATTTTAATTGCTGGTGTTTCCAATTAAAATAGTGAATTTTAAATGAAGCTATTTTGCCTTTAAAATTGTTAATTAGATCTTCAATGAGGTACCATTGAAGATCTAAATATATCATTGAATATCTAGATTGAAGATCTGTTTTAATTGTTTTGTTGTTTTCTTGGTTGTTTTCAGAATTAACTTTCCTCCTTCTATTTTTTCATAATTAAAATTTACTCTTTCCCATTGTTGCCACACTACAATTCTATTGAAATCGTGATGTGGCAGCAAATTATCCTGTAACTCAAAACTTAAACTAGAGTCTTTACAATTAGCACAACGCCCATACATGCAGTCAAACGCATTCAAATCACAAGATAATTTTGATAGTACATCTGTAACAGTTTTAAATGTAGTTGGAATCAATTTGTACTTAACCAAAGCAGAAAACAATAAATTCATATTACTGTGTTTTATGCATTGACAAGAATCTCGATTTTGAACTTTAGGAGATAGAACGTTAAATGGTTTGTACCTGTAAAAAGTCATAAAACTGTACCTCCCTCCTTATAAATGTTGTATAAATTTTGCAGTGTGTCTGTGAGGTAACGAATTTGTTGCTTCTCTTTTTTGTGTGTCCTACACGCTTTTTTTCCACTGGTACTACGGCTGATGTCATCTCTTAAAAAAATTAATTGAATTTCTTTTTTTATGCTTGTATTAAGTTGATTCGAATCGGATGGTGTTCTTATTCGACTTTTCAAACCAAAAAGATTCGCCACATAAGTTTTTGACCTAGTCCTCCTTACAACGTCCGTGTGAATTATTCTTTTTAATACTCGTTTCTCTTTCTGATTTTTCGTGTTCGAGTATGTATTACGTATGGCACATTCAAGGACTTCTTCTCTAGCTTGCATATTCATTACTTTGTTTTTCCATTCTTCATTCTCCTGTAAGTTTCTTTTTTTCATACGGTAAATACTCTTTCGTAATGTATCTACCCTTTTTTGCAAAATCTTATTTTTAGCAGCCAGCGACAAACATACTTTTTTCAGCTTTTTAATTTTTAAACAGTATTTTGTTGAGCATAAATTATTTATTGAAATAGATTGAGCAGCAGTTGTTTCATTGTCTGTTACAATTTTATCTGATTTACTTTCTTGAGCTTTTGTTTCTTTTTTTGTTCTCTCCATTTTTTTCGTATCTCTGCTTTTTCTATTTCAGTCATTTCCGATATCTTTTTAGTTTTTATTTTCATTCGCTGTAAATCTTTGTTTTTATATTCTTTATATCGAATGGGATCTTTTTTAATTTTTTCTCTGTACCTTTTCATTTTTTCTGCAGGTGTCATAGGCATCTACAAATAAAAACGTAGAATTATATGATACAAGCTAGCAAGATATTTACTCTTTTTGACAGAAAAAGGAAGATTAAAAGTTTTTTGCTTTAGGTGATAGAATAGTACATGTCTAGTACTTTTATGAATAATTCGGGTAGTTATTATAGAACTGACAATAGAATATAAAATGAATTTTCATGCGCAACAAAATCTGTAAAGCTCGAAACCTTTTTTTTTATCTATCACTCGTATCAACATTCAATGTACCTTAAAAACAATATTCACACTCGTCTTCGGTAAAATGATTATATATAGCATATACTTGACAGTATTGACACCAAAAGAAAATCATAATTCAATAAATCTTTAACTTTTTCATTAGTACTTATTATGAAATGTTGCGGTTTTGTAGAGTACAAAGCAGTAGAAAAACCGCATCCAAAACATGTTTGCGCTAGACAAAAGTGAGTTACTAGCCATGGCCATTTTACATGATCGTCGACCATTATTAGAAAATCATCTTTTCTTAAAAAATCATCAACGTCAAGAATAACTACCATTTTGTTTAAGACCTGCAAATAAATACCTTTGTATTAATATATCTGTCGCAGTAAGATAGATAAAGCCGTAATATAATTATATCCCTAGGGATATAATTATATACCGTAACATAGTTATACGAAAGCGAATCTTTACTATCTCACTAGGAATATAGTTATAAAATGGTCCAAGTTTAGTGATATAAGTACTTATATTACTAGATTAAGTTTAGTGAAATAGCTTTGAACTAATTTTACTTTTATGTGTAGTTTGCGGCAAAGAATGTACAGGAGCACATGCTACTCGTGTGCACGAAATGTTCACGTAATTTGTGGAATAACGTCATGTGATGAAGGTTACGGATCGCAGCTATTATGTTTTTTATGCAACAGCGAAAAACATTCAAGACCAAAGAGACAAAGCTGCCGAAAACTTAAGAAAAGCCGCACAAATAATGAAAACCCACTCACTCATCACAGAAATTTCCTGACATTGACGTGGGATCTTCAGTTCTTATAGAGATACCAAAGATAGATCGTGGACCATTGGATCAAAAAAAATGTATTAGGAAAAATTTTAGAAAAGCGAAATGAAAGTCATAAAATTGGAACATCCTGAAAGATTGGTTACCCAGAAATGCAATACAGTTTTCAAATATTACTTTGAATGATCCTATACCAAATGAAAACTTGCCACTGAGAGAAATATGCCAAAAATTGTCGCGCTTTGGTAGCCAAGGTTATTTAAAATGTTCCTGTAAAAAATCGAATATACAGTGTTCTACTAAAAGATGTGCCTGTAAGAAGCATTCAGTGCTATGTAATTCTAGATGTCATGATTCCTCTTCTTGTCTGAACAAAAATTAAAAAGTACTTTTAAAGAAACCAAGATCTCAACTTGTCGATAAGAAATAAAGATATCTCAAAACTGTTTGGCTTTAAAAGATTTTTAATGTTTGATTAGTTTTAATTGTATTGTTAATGTTTAAATTCCAAAAAATATGATCGTTTTAATTATAATTACTTTAATACGTGTTAACGTGACAAAGTATTGTAACTAACTGCAGGATACATACAGTTGATTTATTAATAAAGATAAAACCAATAAAATTTTGTTTTATTTAATGATATATGGTAGATGTTTATTTCACTAAGCTTAATCAAGTAATGGGGTCTGTCTCAAAAAAGTGGCCCACTTTTGAAATTTTTTAAATTTTTCAAAAATGTTTGAGAATAAATATTCTTTAATTTACTACAATATGATGACAATATGACTTTTTTGAGACAAACCCTAATATATTTATAACACTGAACTTAATCTAGTAATATAAGTATATCACTAAACTTGGACCGTTTTATAACTATATTCCTAGTGAGATAGTAAAGAATCACTTTCGTATAACTATGTTACGGTATATAATTATATATCTAGGGATATAACTATATTACGGCTTTATCTATCTTATTGCGACATATCCACAGTCACACAAATAAATAAAAAAATAAATTATTATTTCCGATATGAAAAACGCTTTATACTTCCATTCCGAAACTTTTTCCAGTCTTCTTATACGTTACCAGTGTGAATGTCACGGAATGGAAGTAACGGAATCATTCCTTGCACTAGTAATATATTTATTGTCTTTTTAAAATAAACACTATGGCAAATATAAGTTTCAAATCAGCTTCTCAAAAAACTTATGCTCCTAATAACAATTTCAACGTAATTAAATTGTAAAACTTACCCTTGTTTTTGGTTTCGGTTGGTGGAACACCCAAAGTGACAACAAAAATCACGGTACGTTAACTTCACTGTACGCCGACAAAATGGACGATTTCTAGCATGTGTCGCCCCACCAAGTGACTCTTTTTAGTGTTGCTATTTAATGGAATATTTGTTTGAAATGGTAAATTTATCGGAAAGCTCAAAACTACAGTCTCGGAATGGAATTTTCCACTTAATCCTATTTTAATACCCAACGTTTATTTAATCATTTAAAAATATCTAATTACATAAAAAAAAAAATTGTTACTGGTATAAATTAGGTTTGCTGGTTTCAAGGAATAATAAAAAAGTATAACATTTACTTTAAGCAGATAAAAATACGAGACGTATTATAATCTGAGTAATGGTATGGGACATGGTAAAATCACGGTTTCCTAATACATAATTTAACAATTGTATTAAATACTTTTGGGGTATTCCAGTTTCAATAATTGTTATCTATCAAGTATAAATAGGAGAATTTATAAAAAATAATTCTACCGTTATATCGTTATACAAAATAAATAAATATAAAATTGCAAAATCATGGGACAGCTCCAAAACGCTATGTACATTTTTTTTGATTATGACCCAAGTTGCGTCGATAACCTGGTGCCATCCCATCTTCCTGGCATGGCATGCTGTGCCGGTGCCGCTGCTGGGGCTGTGGAAAACCTCAAGCGGTGAAATTATAGTATAGTAACCTTATTGGGAATTATATTTTCGAGTCATTTGAGATTGAAACCCTCGGGCCGTGCTCATGGCCTTTTTAAAGAAATATCAAAACGGCTGATTGACACTTCTCGTGACCCAAGGGCTGGTTTTTATTTTGGCCAGTGGCTAAGCATTGCTAAACAGCGTGCTAATGCCGCCAGTCTCTTGGTCATTGCCGGTCGTTGGTACATTGCCGGTCGACAGCAATGAGGATGAATTTTTCGACGCTTTATTTTAGTTATGATAGACCGATCCCAGTACAACGTGATGTTGTCATTTTCGAGAACTGGGTCGGGGACATACTTGTAATACGGTACCTCAGAATCCACTAGTTTGTATTGCAAAGCAAGTTGCTGGTGAATAATCCTGGCTACTTGGTTATGCCTGTGCAAGTATTCGCCGTTAGCCAGACGAGAACAACTAGAGATAATATGTCTGATGGACTCACCCGGATGGTGACATGCCCGACACACGTCAACCGTCCCGTCCTTCATTTATTTACTACTAGCTTTTGCCAGCGGCTTCGCCCGCGTGGAGGTCGGAAATTATCCCGCGGGAACATACTACCGGGATAAAAAGTAGCCTATGTCCTTTCTCAGGCTCTAAACTATCTGTGTACCAAATTTCATTTAAATCGGTTCAGTAGTTTTAGCAGGAAAGCGAGACAGACAGACAGACAGACAGAGTTACTTTCGCATTTATAATATTAGTGTGGATAGTGTGGATGTATTATTATAAGATCAATAACAATACATTCAAATAAAGTACATTAATTTTAATGAATGTACTTAAACATTTAACTATCAAATTATATCAAACTTCAAATAATTCCAGTTCGTATTCATTTTTAATTAATGTATTTATTTGATTGTATCATTAAAATACGGAACAATGAATGTAAGAATTCAAACAAGAATCAATTGTCAGTACATTAGCAATCTACAGATGACGTAGATATGAAATGTAACGGTTGTGTTTGTAGGTACATATTTTCATCCATTATGTATCATATTATCATAATTCTCCATTGTGATAGTATGCGCGCCTGACGAAGCGGTCAGTTGCGAGCGCGAGCTAACACTGTATACTGGTGTCCTTGACCCACACCGTGCCGCTGACTCATACTGACATTCGAACAGATAAATCTTTACCAGAACCAAAAGTCATGTGCGCTCCTGAATTGCAAGATCTATTTAAGAGTTAGTAAGGCAAAGGAATACGGATCACATAAAACCGTAGGATGTCACAGATTGAGCAGATATTGTGACATGTGTTCCTCTCACCCTCCTGGCTACGCGCCAAGGGAATAAGAATATATTGAAATGAGTGCACAACAAGATGTGTCGTACAATATTTTGAGTTGAACCTATCGGAAAAATCCAAGATTGGCTCTCTCAATGCGGACGTAAAACGTAACTGACGGCTCATACTCAACAAGCCTCTTCGTTTACACCGTCGTAATATTTTATTGCTACGGACTACGGCTCGTTCATCTTACATTTTTACTGTGTTTGTAGGCGAGCTGCTTGTGTGACGTCACATAGACACAAGGGAACCATGCGCACTTAAACTTTGTCTCTGCCCGAGGTTCGTGATACCGTAAGTGCGTGACATCTGTCGACCCCTAGAATAGATTCATTTTGGATACATAACTTCTCGGTGGTCCCACATAACTTTTGGTCAGAAAATATGAAAAGAAATGATGTAGAAGCCTGTTGATATTTGTATTAATTTTGTAGTGTCCGTTCCTTTCTTAGCATCGTTGCATGCAATGGAAACATTGACTGAAGCAGTAGGCCACTTTATATCCTTGCGTATATACACGTCTGAACGCAGCCACGGCAGGTTCAAAAACGACAGCGGCGTCTTTCCCGCACCTACCTAGCAGGGCTTGCCACGCAACTAGTACATATACAACATCTCAAAATTATTCGTCAAGGAGTCGCCCAGCAGAAACGATACCCGTGTGGTCAGACGATCCTCGCTTTTCTACGGTGGTATGAGTGAACTTTGTACCCTTTTTCTCACACCTCCCAACTGGTGACCCCGAGTATGAATGTCAGCGCAGCTTTCGTGCAACCTCATCAGCGTGACGTCATCATCATCACTACCTCAATCTATCGAGCGGCGAGTCAAACAGCCACCTAGCACCCACGGCTTCAACGGGTATCCTAACCACCAACATGCAGTGGACGGCGCATTCCTGATCATCGCTTCAGCACCAATCTTGGCACAACACACTACCACTTTGGCCAGTCAACAACTAGAACTCTAAATCTTCACCTGGATGACGCCAGTAGTCTGACCCAGCGCTGTACCACATCCTACGCACTGGAAAATAACGCTGCGCCACCTCGACTCAACTTGAACTATGTACGCCCGGTTCGGACCCACTGGAAACTCAACTGGCCCTGGCACGCATCCCCAGGTACACGACTCGCAATCGACCTTCGGTCTCATCTCGTCGCATCTTCACCACCACCTGCAGCGCAACTAGCATATGCACAACGTCCTGATATCAATCGTCGGGCAGTTGCCCACCAGATTTTTCTATGGAGGTATCAGTGAACTTTGCACCCTGTTCCTCATACCTCTAAACCTCTAAGATAAACTTTTATTTTTTTAAATAAATAAAAGTCACAACGTGTCAGGGTGGGACTTTAAATAGGAAGACTTAACTTCGATAGATATTCGATATTCCGTCTGGCAGAGTGAGCTGCACGCGTAGCATGACCGCCATAGAAACGGAATTTGTCGACGGAAGAAAGACAAAATGGTAGATTGTATCATAGAAAAATTGTGTAAAACTGAAAAGAAGAGATTTCTATTCTTCAGTTGACAAAAATACGATGTCAAGTATGATGACTATTTTTCTGATGAGATAGAAACATTTTTACAGAGTTAAAATACATAAGGAACTTTATTTGTTCTTGGTAGAATAGATATAGAATTGGTCATGCTACGCCGGCTGGAGCTTTGTCGTGTTGGAGAAAGATCACATACGCATCCTCTTGTTCTGTATAGGAAAATCCGCACGAGATACAACTATTTGCAGGATATTGTTACTACTGCCTCGCACGCGCTGCAACAAAGAGGCTACTTTCTTGCGTATCACTTTCTTTACTTCGATAATGACGGAGTCGAAAAGCAAATTTTTCCCCTCTTTATCGCTTCCTCCACACTAAAAGCCGACACACAAATATGCAGCAAACTCTCTTGGTCCATCACAAGCATTTTATTCGTAACTAGCTTTTCCGCGTGGCTTCCCCCGCGTGGAGGTCGGAAATTTTCCCACGGGAGCATACTACTGGGATAAAAAAGTAGCCTATGTCCTTTCTCTTGTCTTTAATTTCATTTAAATCGGTTCAGTAGTTTTAGCAGGAAAGCGAGACAGACAGACAGAGCTACTTTTGCATTTATAATATTAGTATGGAAGTATGGATTAGTATGGATTAATGCCAACACTTCGACAACGACTGACAAACCAATCTGCAGTAATAGTCCTTTTATTTTCTTGGTCATTTATTGCATAGTAACCCGTCCGTTCAAAGAATGAGTACAAATAACAATATAACAATATATCCAGGTTTCATCACCTGTGACAATGTCTTATACACCATTCGAGTCACTTCCTTTATAGTTTTCAAGCATTAAGCGGTGCCAGCCTTAATGATGGCGTTTTTGAACTTCCGTCAAATTATAATTTTAAAATTTAGAATTTTAACCTAGAAGAGATAGTAATTAAAGATTTAAATGAAATGAAATGAATTGCACCGATCCCAGCGTGGTTTGACCAGACTCGATTAATTGAATGAACCCCTAGATTTGCACTAGCCTTTGAAGCCTCATGATTCGTGGTGCTACATAGGCCATTGCATATCAAGAAGTAGACCGGGGGGCGCTGTAATGGTAGGGAAGACGTACCCTTAGGAAAGGAAAGGATTACGAACCTACCGACTATGCAGCCTTAAGTAAGCATTAGACTAGTGGAGAGAAGGGTGATATTTGTCTATAACAGGGCATCTTTTCACGTCGTCGCCGGCATGTTGATCCAGGTAGAGCTTCACCGATGCATCTTTTGGTAGGATTAACCGTTTGCTTAGCTCTTTTCTATGTCAAGGCTTCGCTATGTTCCGTGTAGTTGTTTCTTTGGTCATCTTCTGATTTCTCGCTGCTATCAGTTTCTGTTTTTTTTTTTGTAGATATCACTAGCCGCTTTCTTGATCTTATTTCTGTCTAATCAAATGCTTGGACAAGGAAATCCCTTGTCCAAGTATTTCATGTCTTGTTTTAGGTTGTCATTCCATGTGTAAATAGGTCGTCCGACCTTCTTAGATTTTGCCCTGTACTGCATTGCTGCATGTAACAGGTGTGGTTCAGAGCGTCTGAAAATGTGTGCCAGGTAGCACATCCTGTGGTTCTTGATGCGTTTTGTTATGGTTTTACCGTCTAATACAGTGATGGGCAAAGTACGGCCCGCGGGCCAACTCCGGCCCGCCAAGGATCCATCGAAATAGATAGTATATGGCCCGCTATAATTACGTTTTGACGGTCAAGAAGTATAAAGTAGATTTTACTTAGTAATCTACTAAGTAAAATCTAGATCTAGATGCATAACCTGTAGGTAAAGCTCAACTAGCCGCGTAGTTTATGTGTTGCGTAATACGGGGCGCAAAACGTGGTGAAATGAGGCGCGGGCGGCGGCATATGTCTCACACGCCTACCTCGGCAGGGCCTTCGAATAGAAGTTAAATTAATTATTATTTCAGGTAAATGCTAATTTGAAACATTTGTGTGTGCACTGCAATGTTTTTAATATATTATGATTAAAAGTTTTAACACAAAATGCTTTTTTCTATAATTCTGGCCCTCCTCTAGAATTTTTTAAACTTTGTGGCCCCCCATTAAAAAAGTTTACCCACCACTCGGAAACCGAGTCAGAAGAAAATGCATCAAATCTTAGTCTCAAAGATTTGATGCATTTTCTGCTGTCTTGGTTTGTTCCTAGCGTGGTTGATGAAGTTTCTCATGATAACTCTTTCATATCTTCTCAGTCTTGAACGGTTCGCCTTTGTGAGTGCTGATACTTTTAAGCCATATATCATTCGCGTGATTGTTCGAAAGAGATACCGTGACCCTGGCACATGGGCAACTGATGGAACACGGGTGGGTTTTAGTCAGTAAAAGTCTGACACGCCCTCCTGCTCCGCCCAGAGCGGGAGAAGTCATTTGATGATTTTCCATCCTGAAAAAAAAAAAAAAAAAAAAGCCATATATCATACAAGGTACGAAAATCATTCGATACATAAGTGTAGCTAGTTTCCAGTCCATTTTTGAGTTCAATATGAATTGTAGTAAAGATTTAGCGTTTCTTGTGGCCTGTTGGCATCGTTTTCTAATTGAGTTTTTTCTGCTTAATGTAATAAAAATAATAATAATCTGTGGCCCAACTGTCAGCTTGACGGTGCAACATTTTTTTCTCCGTGTATTTTTTCTAGAATTTTTAACACCAATCATGGAAAAATATTTTATTATAAGTTTTTACAACACCAAGGAAGTACCTGATATTGGTGCCATAATTATAACATTATACCAGGATGTAAGAAAAAATTAAATAACACACGTGATTCCAGTGACACCGGCCGCTGCAGTTGCATCGAGCTCGAGCGACGAACACTTCTCGCCGCCGACGACACCACCACCAGTACGTCGGCGCGGACGAGGCCGACCACCGGCCAGCTTGGAACTCCGAGGCCCACCGGCTTCTGATAGGGTCCCCGCTACCGGTGGAAGTGTGCAGCGCATGAAGTGGACACAAGCGGTCAACGAAAATGTCATGCGCGCATACTATGGGGCTACAGAGGCGGGAACTAACTTGACTGTCGGTCGGATGCTCTCTCTGTTTCAGGTGCTTGAACCAGGTGTCAACGTGTCGTCGCAACGATTATCGGATCAGGCACGGGTCATCCAGCGTAATCATATGCTGGATAACGCCGTACTTGATCGACTTTGCCTCAAATCACGAAATAGCCATGTTACGCCTGCTTCGTCAATGGCCGCGGTGCAACTGCACAATTTACCCAGTGTTTCACCGCGACCCAACTGCGTTGGTGAAGAGGATAATGACGGGGCTATATCCGTGAGTACCCAATACAATGCACGATTGAGGAGCGCTTTGGAGGATGCTTTTAGGGAGTATCGCTCTACTCCGCCTGAACATAGACCACGTTTACCTCGTTTGCCCATGCAAAAGAAAAACGAGGCGCTGGTGTGTGCTCTAGACTCACAGCTGTCAACATATTTTGACGGCAGCAAAGACCTGGTCGATACCCACTCGATCTTGTACTGCGCAGCTGTAGCGGCTTGTCGTGTAGCTCATGTTAAGATTCCTAACAGTGACAGAGCTACACGACCAAAACCAGCCGTACCAGCTTGGCAGTGCAGGATTGAGCGTCGTATCGGTGAGGCTAGAGCACTCATCGGTAAGCTAATCTGCTTCAGGGAGGGCAATACTCGCCCTCGAGTGCTGCGCTTTGAGAAGCGGGCGTTCTCTGGGACTGATGTTAGTCCTCGAGATTATTTGCCCCACGTCACAGAGCGCATCGACTTCCTGAAGCAGAAGATCTGTGCATGGGCAAACCGTATTCGTTGGTATCGGTGGAAAGTGGAGCGGTACACTCAGAATCGCACATTCCAAAGCGATTAAAGGTGGGTTTACAGAGCTTGGGAGCGACCGGACCAAGGTGCGGCTGACGCGCCCCTTCCGAATGATGACGCCATGTCTTCGTTTTGATAAAACATCTGGTCGGTGCCTGTCAATCACACCGAAGGTGATTAAACTAGGGAGATCGAGCAAGCGTGCGGACAAATACCAGAAATAGGGGCAATTACCATCAGCCCCCAAGATGTCGCTTGTGCAGTCCGTCCGTTGCCTAACTGGAAATCTCCAGGGCCGAATGGACTGCACAACTTTTGGATCAAGTGGATCCAAAAGTCGCACGCTCGCTTGGCATCTCAGTTCCAGTCAGCCTTAAAGTCAGGGTCGTTGCCCCAGTTCTTAACAACAGGGATAACCCACCTTCTCCATAAATCAGGTAGCACCGCGGAACCCAAAAATTATAGACCGATCACTTGTCTACCGACGGTCTAAATTCTGACATCCATTTTGAGAGCTAAAATTTACAATAATCTTGTCAGAAAACTATATCTTGTCTGTCTCTCAAAATGGATGTAGGAACGGGTCCCGCAGTACTAAGGAGCTGCTCCTAATCGATATGACCATTAGTCAACAGGTTCGTCGTATTGGTATATTTATTCCGTTGAGGGTCACGTGGGTCATTTTCTGTGTTTTTATGGGGTCCCTTTTTTTTTTTTTTTTGTTTCGTTTAGTTGAAGGCCTACACTATTAAGTAAGGGTTTAATGTGGTATAAGATGCGTTCTAGTCCTTCTAGCTCATCTATAATGTAAATAAGTTCTTCCGCAAATGATAATACTAGGGGGAGGGAGATTTCGTGGTCCTGATCTAGTTTGATTAAATGAGTTTCCTCTTCGAGGGTTCTCAGAACTTCGTCGATGACCAATGTACAAAGGCGAGGGGACAGGGGGAAACCTTGTTTAACTCCCTTTCCTTTGATAATCCAGCTGCTTTGCTGGCCGCACCATTTGATGCATGTTCTTTCATTCAAGCATGTCGTGATTATCCTGTTGGTCATCGATTTGTTGGTTCGTTGTAATAATATGTCTCTTAATGCTTTGAGATCAACGTTTTCAAATGCTTTTTCTATGTCGAGAGTGAGAACTGACGTTCGTTTACCTGCACGCCATTCATCGTCTAGAACCCTTTTGAGCGTAAAAATGTGGTCATCTGTTGATCTATTGTTTAAGAAAGCCGCTTGGTAACTGCTTAGTTCCGTTATTATGTCGTCAAGTTTTTTAAGTAAGTATATAACGTAAATTCTATAGCCCGTATTGCAAATCGTTATGCGACGATACTCGTTCACATCTTTAGGTTTTTAGGTTTACGATTTCGAGCCACCTAGCTTCTCTGACTAAGCTTTAATTATATGTTTAGTTACGGTTTCCTGTAATGTTTGGGGCATTGCTTTGTAAAGCTCGATTACTACTTGATCCGTTCCGGGAGCCGTCCCTTTTCGCATTTTATTGGTGATTCCTATTATTTTGGCCACCGTTGTTTCTTCGCCTTGTCCTTCTATTGTTGGTTTTGTAATGTTTACCGTTGGTATGTGAAGGCCCTCGAAGTTTTTTAATATTTTCTCCCATTTGGACATCGGTGTGAACGCGGTTCTTTAGATAGTAATTATAGATTTAAATGTGATTTATTAGCAAGTTTTGTTTTCTTGTATTCCATATAAAAGTATTCAGTAGGTATATACATTTTTTGATACAATGAATATGCGATGCGTTAAACGCTCGGTCAAACAAAAATTTCATATGTTGAATTATGACATTATTTTGATGTATTGAGTGAAAGTTATACAGGATAAGTTTTTAACCAGTGCGCAATTTTTTAAATATTAAACTTAAACGAGTTATAATAACCATGCAATTTTTATTTTGATATATCTTAGTACAAAAAATTTAGTTATCGTTAACGAAAGATGTTTATTTTGCAACTTGTTTATTATGGTAACTTGCGCGCAGCACCAGCGCGGTGACAGCGCGGTGGCGAAGGTGAACGACCAAGCATAGCTACTAGTACCTACCGGCTGTTCGATCGGTCAAAATTCTAAGAAGTTCGAAGCACCTACGCCGGGCGCGTGGTTACTGACCTATGACTATTTCGATATCATATTACGAAATATGTAGGGTGTCCACAGTTTACTGATTTAAGATCGGATAACATTTTTAAAAAAGTATTGAAAAAATAATTGAAATGTGTTCTTTTAATGATACCGAACTGCAAAAAAAATTTGCGCACTGGTAATTTCTTTTTCCTGTATAATGAAATTACGATTTAAAATTCGATAGTAGGACGTCTGAATATATATTTTTTTTTTTGTATGGGAAATCATCAAATGACGTCTCCCGCTCTGGGCGGAGCGAAAGGGCGTGTCAGACTTTTACTGACTAAAACCCTCCCGTGTTCCTTCAGTTGCCCATATGCCAGGGTCACGGTATCTCTTTCGAACAATTACGCGACCCCGGCAGGCATCGGTCCTAGCAGACCCCTTCAGTTTTGCTGACATCTCTTTGAAGCGCGCGTGGAACACTACGCGCCGTCGACCCGAGCTTGGTCCTTACCGGGCGGCGAGCTACCCATTGGTGGCCGGGAGTCCGCTATGGACTCCCGACGCTCGGAGTGTCTCCTCTTGCGGCGGCTAGGGGCGTGAGGGCGCAGAGACTGCCTTTCCCTCACGCGCCCCGCCTCCTCCTTCGCGAGCATTACTGCTTCGCAGAAGGAGGTGACGGCTTCCCATTCTCTCTCGCTCCGTAACATGGCTCGCACCAGGGCAGGACGCGAGAAGTTGCCGCTGAACGTTTGAATATTCAGACGTTACATTTATAGTGGTCGATCAGTGATTGATATTCCACTATTTGACATTCGGTTTGGCATAGTATACCCGTTTAAAAAATTGAAGCGTACAGACGCTTCAGCTTTCTCACAAGATGCAAATCTTTGTACCAGGCTTTTAGCTGCTCTGCTCTTATTACACCGCTCGTCCTCCAAAAATCTTAAAATGTATAAAAATACTGTTTCAAACATTTAAAAGTAGTAGACTTGAGTTTTTTATTTGAATGTCACGTGAACCAATGTTCTATTGAAGGTTTAAGCTTCCGAGACACGGACTTCAATTTCACCGAAGCAATCGTGTCCGTCCGTTAACATAGTAATGAGCCGCTCCCACAGTGCTCTGGCGCGCGGCGATGGCAGTCTGTGCCTAGTTACGCGGTGTCCGAGCTGATGACTATTTAATAGAGATATGTGTATTTTTATTTGCTTTCACTAAACTACTTAACTACTTTCACAACTTGAAAACAGTTTAATGGAATACAAAGATCTGTGTACGTAATTATTACTTTAAAAATGGGGTCCTATAAAAAATGTAGGATGACATATTTTACAAACCAATGTATTAGGGCAACTTAGTATTATAGTTGGCATAATTATTGTGATTATATCACATTATCAGATGCTGGGCTTGTGTAGTAAGAGAAACGAGATTTTTAGAAACTTTGGTTTTCAGAATAGACCCAAATGTAAACAAGAGTGTCTATGTCTATTGTTACAGTACAATATCTTTGTGCTGTATCTACAATCTACATCGCAATCTTATGTTCTTTATCGCACGTTCAATATCTATTAAATGTTTCTACTATCTGTTATCATCACGTAGTCGTTAGTATATAAGTTGCACCTTTGGATAATTATAACCAGACTATACTACATCTTTGGTCTCATTTATACCTAACCATATACTGCCAAGAAGTTTGGCAAATTGGTGACCCCGACGAACGAATACGCAGCAAGAAACATGGCACAATCACCGTGCAAGGCGAACATAAATCAGCAAGGAACACTTGAAGTAGCTGCTGGCACCTCGGTTTTATCCCGCATTCCGGAATTTTGGAAAGACCAACCCAGATTATGGTTCACGCAACTAGAAGCCATATTAGCACCACAGAAGCAAGGAGACGAATACAAATACTGTACGGTAATAGCAAAGTTATCCAAGGAAGAAATACTACAGGTTAGTGACCTAATCACTTCGCCACCGACTACAGATAAATACAAAAACATCAAGGAACGTTTAATTGATTGTTACGAAGAAACAGAACAGCGACAGTTTCAAAAATTAATATCAGAGACAGAACTCGGTGATCAAAAACCTTCGCAGTTATTACGTCAAATGCGAGTCCTCGGGAGAGGAAAAATCAGTGACGAAACAATTAAACTACTATGGTTCAGGCTTTTACCAACATCAGTTACTACGGTTCTAGCAGTTACGGAAGACATGGAAATTGACAAACTGAGCCTAATTGCAGACAAAATAATAATGAATTCAAAAGTAACCGAAATATCAGCTGTTAGCAACGACACTTCAAACGACAACAATACAGCATGCATTTTAACCCAGCTAGCAAAATTACAGATAGATATTGACGCAATTCAGCAAGGTCAATATGGCTATCGACCCAACACGCACAATCATTTCAAGAAACGTCAACAATTCCCGATTATGAGGCCGAGAACAAACTATAGAGGAGCAAATCGATTTTGTTTCTACCACGGAAGATTCGGAAAATATGCAAGGAACTGCATTAAGCCATGCGGTTGGAAACCAATGACTTACGTACGGAACCAGGGAAACGAATAAGAGCACAGACAACGGCGAAACTCTGTGCAATCCACCCATCCAATCGCCTCACCATTACCGACCGAAAAAGTGGTATGAAGTTTTTGATTGGCACGGGCGCAAATATCTCAGTCATTAGCAAGCAACAGAGATATTCAATTTTACAAAATGAACAATACACACTATACGCTGCAAATGGGACTAAAATTAGGACTTACGGCGAGAAGACGCTTACCTTGAATTTAGGACTACAACGATGTTATAAATGGAATTTTATAATCGCCGATGTTACACAACCAATAATTGGAGCAGATTTTCTAGAGCACTATAAACTATTAGTCGACATAGCTGGTCGCAAACTTATCGACAAAGTTACAGAGCTGACAACGCATGTAACTTCAGGAAAAGCGGCACAACAAACAATTCGTACTATCGCAGTGGGAACGAATCCACGTATTACGCAACTTTTAAACAAGTACGAAGACATCACGAAAGAGTCCTCTCTACGCAATGCGCCCAAACATAAGATTGAACACCACATTATCACTATAGGACCACCCGTCGCAGCTCGGGCAAGACCATTACCTCCAGAAAAATACGACATAGCCAAAAAGGAATTTCAAAGTATGATAGAACTCGGAATTTGCCGACCGTCAGATAGCCCATGGGCAAGCCCATTGCATATGGTAAAAAAGAAAAATGGCGAATGGAGACCGTGCGGAGACTATCGAATGCTCAATAGCACGACAGTACCGGACAAATACCCACTACCAAGATTAACTGACTTTACATACATATTAGAAAATAAGAAGATACTAAGCAAGATAGATGTACGCAAAGCATACCACTGTATTCCTGTTAAAGATATAGAGAAAACAGCCATCATCACACCTTTCGGACTTTTTGAGTACTTAAGAATGCCTTTCGGATTACGCAATGCGGCACAAACATTTCAACGATTCATGGATTCCTTATTTAGAGATTTAAATTTCGTATTTATATATGTAGACGACTGTCTCATCGCATCGGACAGCGAAGATTTGCATTATCAGCATTTAGAAACGGTTTTCAAACGTTTACACGAGAATGGAATAACCATTAATCTCGAAAAATGCGAATTTCACAGAAGGGAAATAGATTTCTTAGGTTATCATATAACGAGCCAAGGAATACAACCTACCGAGGAAAATTACAAAGCAATCATGGAATTTCCCAAACCGAAGACGATTCAAGAGTTAAGAAGATTTTTGGGCATGGTCAATTTCTACAGAAGTAATATTCCACGCGCAGCGGAAAATCAAAGAGTTTTAAACGAATTTCTACATGGTTCAAAAAAGAACGATAATTCACCTGTTCCTTGGACAACGGAAGCAGACCAGGCTTACGAAAAATGCAAGGAAAGCTTGAAAAACGCGGTATTAACAGCGCATCCTTCCCGCAACGCATCACTAGCGCTCATGACCGACGCTAGTGCTACTTGCGTTGGTGGAGTTTTACAACAAAAATCCGGACGCAATTGGGAACCATTAGGTTTTTTTTCACAAAAATTGAGCGAAACTCAACAAAAATATTCTACGTTTGACAGAGAGCTGTTGGGAATTTACATGGCCGTCAAACATTTTCACAGATTAATCGAGGGAAGAGAATTTACAATATTTACGGATCACCGACCTTTGACATACGCATTCTCCCAAAAACCATCATCAAACGATACACCGCACGATACACCGCGACGGGTCCGGCAGTTAGATTTCATTTCACAGTACAGTACCAACATCCAACACATAAACGGACGTGACAATATTACCGCCGATGCCTTATCTCGAATAGAGGAAATATACGTGCCATCACCTATCGATTACGCTGAATTGGAAAAATGTCAATCAACAGATAATGAACTTAGTAAATTACGTGACAGTAAAAGATTAAAATTCAGAAACGTTACGCTTCCGGGTTCCACAATAAACATCACCTGCGACACGTCTACTGGGAAAAGCCGCCCCTACTTACCAAAGCATTTTCGCAAACAAATTTTCGATACCATTCATGGTATGAGCCATCCAGGAAAAAGAACTACGAGAAAAATGATAACCCAAAGGTATTTATGGCCGTATATGAACAAAGATATCAATAATTGGTGTAGATCATGTATAGCCTGCCAAAAATCAAAAATACAACGACATACGATATCACCTCCTGGTACATTTATGACAGCGCAACGTTTTGAGCATTTACATATTGACATCGTCGGACCGCTTCCGATTTCACAAGGGAAGAGATATTTAATCACAATCATAGATCGTTGTACGTCATGGCCCGAAATATTTCCGGTAGAAGATATAACTGCAGAAACAGTAGCCAAGACACTTTTCGAAGGATGGATTACTCGTTTTGGATGTCCATTGCGCATTACTACGGATCAAGGCCGACAGTTTGAATCAAGAATATTTGAGTCACTCTCTCAATTTTTGGGAATACATAAAATTAGGACAACACCTTATCATCCGCAATCCAATGGAATGATAGAGAGATTTCATAGAACTTTAAAGGTAGCGTTAATGACAAGAGAATCCAACGAAAATTGGTTAAAAGAAATCCCAACAGTTTTACTCGGGTTGCGGAGTAGCTTGCGAGAAGACACAGGTTATAGTTCAGCGGAGATGACATATGGAACGCCAATACGACTCCCTGGAGGGTTTTTTTGAGTCATCAGCAGCACAGTTATCAACGTACGAAGAATTTGTAAAACAAATTCAAAAGGACATCACACAAATGACGTCAATTCCGAAAAGAAAAAACCATAGCCAAGCTATATTTGTGCATCCCGAACTCAAAGAATGCTCACACGTATTTGTTCGGTGTGATAGAATGAAGAAAGCCCTGACGCCGC
The DNA here is from genome assembly GCA_932294355.1 of Aporophyla lueneburgensis. Taxonomy (NCBI): domain Eukaryota; kingdom Metazoa; phylum Arthropoda; class Insecta; order Lepidoptera; family Noctuidae; genus Aporophyla; species Aporophyla lueneburgensis. The sequence continues at coordinate 31,065,708 of OW028744.1, read as the reverse complement.
CGTATGAAGGACCCTACCCAGTAATTAGTAGAACAGATAAAACATTTTGCATTAGAATTAGGGATAAAGAGACAGTGATATCAATTGATAGATTGAAACCAGCTTTCATGATCAATGACGAATCAAACTACGTGCCAGATTCAAAGGATTGCGACAGACATTCACACACGTACACTACCCGATCGGGACGTAAGGTAAAGCCAGTAGTACGTCTATAAAAATCGCTGATGGAAGCAAGTTATTCGTATATATATTAACATAGATCTTAACGTATACCATTAATTCACAACTACCCGTAACAACAAGACATCTAAAATGGGAAATCAAAGTTCTAAGGACCAGATAACATACAATACGGACAGTTGCCTCAATCAAAACGAAGCGGACAAACTCCGTAACCTGATCCAGGAGGACTTACGGTGGACAAGAAATGTTGCGATGGGGCAGATTATTTTAACAATCGGTGCGATCCTAATTTATGGCATAATGAAAACACTGGACAGAAGAATGAAGAGTTTAACGGAGAAAAATAATAAACACTCGTGCAACAGCTAAGTCAAGGTTACAGACGTCAGCAAATCACACCACAACAGGCGTCATCAAATTCCACCGCGTACAATAGCATTATTATTTATATACATCAGCAAATAACTAGTAGGGTCTAGGTCAAATTTATATTGTAAACACTATTACCATAACATTTACTTTTTTTTTTCTTTTAAAGGGGGGTGTACTGTTACAGTACAATATCTTTGTGCTGTATCTACAATCTACATCGCAATCTTATGTTCTTTATCGCACGTTCAATATCTATTAAATGTTTCTACTATCTGTTATCATCACGTAGTCGTTAGTATATAAGTTGCACCTTTGGATAATTATAACCAGACTATACTACATCTTTGGTCTCATTTATACCTAACCATATACTGCCAAGAAGTTTGGCAAATCTATAAAGGAGGAAGATGTGGTTATCATCAAACAAAAAGATATTCAAACTGGCTCATGCAGTTGTTTCGTCCCGTTTGACTTTTTACTCTGTGCGCCTACGCATCATGTCGTGTAACAGAGTGACAACTGTCACTTGTCAATTTGACTTTGACACTCTTGTGTTTGGTCTTTGAAAAATGGACGGTCCTTGTATTTGCTTTGCGACCCGTGTTGTTAATTAATCCTTTTGAATCGATCGATTTGTGGACAATTTGTCGTGATCCAATTGTTTGTGTGTAAATAACCCCTTTTGACGAAATAGAACGGGTTGTATTTTAGACTTTGATTGAAATAGTTTGATGTGACAGTGACTCATTGTGAACCGCATGCAGAGAAAATCTAGCGTATTGGAGCGGCCTTGTAACCTGGAATACTTACAGCGTCACTACACAATACAATATACACTCATTTACATACATAAATCCAGGTAGGCTCCAGAACCAGTTTTCCTCAACCAGGTGAGTCTTTTGAATATTTGTATTAATCAGCTCCGCGCACGGCGGACAGTTCGCTACTCCACTCTTGTCCCAGGGCCCACCATTATGCTTCCACTGCGCTAATTAAATCCTATGGCCAGGGCCTTGGCCTGGCGTCGAACAGCAGTTTTGTGCAAATCGAGAAAACCTTTCCTAGAATATGAGTAATTGACGTGAAAACGTGCAACAAACTATGTTGAATAAAACTAGAACAAGTTTTATTCAAAATAGTTTGTTGTTGTTTTGGACATCATGAAATACAATGTATTGTAATTAGATTCCTCGAATCAAAACTGCATGTCTCATAGCAGTAATAGAAAACATAAGTTAGCAAACTTCCATATCATCCATTAAAAATCTAGACTATGATGACTGATGTTCTCTCAAGACCCGTAATTACATATTTTAAGTAAGTACTGAAATTAAAAAAATATATTGTACGTACGTTTGTTCTGTACTGAATGCTGTATAGCACTCAGCAACGAGCTGCACCGCGAAATGATACACCTGGTTGGGCACCTTAAGTGACCCAAATTGACTTGTTAATACTTATTTTTGTTAAACCTAAGTATTAGGTCATTTCTTTAGCAATTACTAATTCGTTTCAAATGGTTTCGATATGTTAGTATCTGTGGCTATTTTGGTTCGCGTGCCTTCGAATCGCACGTTTTGATTCGCTGAACCTGGCGACACTAGCGCTATAGTTTTGGCCACCGCTCCCCGAGCGCCGGCTAATGTGAACCCCCAGTCTTCTTTGTTCGAAAGTCTACGTCGGTGCTTTTCTTGTAATTTTGAAGAAAAGTTGGTTTTTCACCGTGATGGATAGCTAAAGTTTGAAGAAACTTATAAATACCCAACAGTGATCTGACAATCTGTTTCGTGAAAGTGCTTCACGGTGTGAGCTGCTGACAGTTGCTGGTGAGGCGCCCTGAGCTGGTCTGCAGGTTAGTGGGCCAATAGTTTTCAGTGCTGACGTCGAAACCATTTATCATTCTTCAGCTCACAGGGTTTCATAGGGATCAATATAATTACTATCAAAGCATAATTTTTCATAATAGAGATCCCCGCATGGCTGTCGGCTATTTACACGCCGCGTCACCAACACCCGTTATGGAAATGTTCATTTATCCTGATAGATTTAGTATTGGAGTCCCGTTTGTTGTCTATTTACTATATTTTTAATGTTACCTGTTTTTTAACAATATGATATAACTAGATATGTTTTACATACTGTGTTTGATGAGATTAATTACTTACGACATCTTTATTTGACACTTGATTCAGTTTGGTGGCATTTTATCGGTAATTTAATATAGGTAGGTATCTCAATTATTTTTATTAAATTGTTACTTTAATCTAGGTTTTTTTTAGGCATAACCGATCTTTTAAATGCTTTTTAATTGTATGAAATGTTTGTTTTTCTTGTGTATAATAATAATTATAAATAATATTTTGCATGCCTTAATTGTTAGGACATAATGAATTGCGCATCTACTCAACATCTTCAAATATATTTATATATACTAGCTTCTGCCCGCGACTTCGTCCGCGTTAAATTTCTTGTTTCCCCGACCCTTTCCGTCCCGTCAAATCGCCTACGATTTCCCCGTTTTTGCAACATTTTTCATGACTGTAAAATATTATATGGTTGTATTTCTTAAATAGTATTCTTAAATAAGTGTTCTTAAATTTTCTAATTTTCCGCGCAATTTTTTCTTTTTTTTCTTTCATAAGAACCTTTTCCTAACAATAATAAACACAACAAAAAAAAAAGTGAAATCGGTGCAGCCGTTCACCCGTGATGGCGTGACCAAGGGAAATAGGTATTCATTTTTATATATATAGATTTTTTATTAATTTAATCCAGTATACCTTTTACTTTTATATACAATATCTTACAATATTTACATAATTTAGAATCTAAGTTTAAATCCAAAGAAAAAAAAAATGTACATGTATATATAAAAATAAATAATTATAAAGCATCAAAAAATTCGTCTGCATCGTTGTCAACAGGAAACGTGCCCAAAAGGCTGGCAGCATTGCCACGTTGTATGGCAATGCTGATTCTTTGACCAAAAAATAGGCCAGCCCTCTGGTCACGTGAAGAGTCGACCAGCCGCTTGGCAATGTCCCGGTATATTATGTGGGCACTCGGACCCCATGGCCCTAGAGTTTCAACCCCAAACGGCTCGAACATATAATTTCCAATTAGGTTAGAATATTTGCGCCGTTTGAGGGTTTCCGCACCTGCAGCAGCCGCTCCAGCACAGCCCGCCGTGCTAAGAAGATGGGATGGCGCAAGGGTGTCGACACATGTTGCATCCCACACCAAAGGCCGACCTAACTTCCAGGGCATTATGGTCATCCCATCTGGTCTCTTCCCATCGTCACGTGCCAAGCCATTGGGTTCTAGAACTGCTGGCACCCCGGCGATGACAAGAGCACGACGGATGATGTCATTGATGCTAGCGTGCCGTGCCATCCGCCCTGCGCTTCTACTGCAGGATAGGCCATGGTGACCGAGGCAGTCGACACCTTCACCGCATTGGCAGCGATGCAGAGCCACGCAAGGAGCGCCCAGACGCAGGCTTGTAGCAAGCCGAAAGGTGGTGTCACTCAACATAGTTCCTATGTTGGGTGAAGGTAGTGCCTGAAGCCAGAGGCCCGACTCCCACTCGCCCACAGCCAGAAGGCGGGCACGCTCAGCAGTATTGGTGGACGTATTTATAAGATTATTCCGTACCAACCTGCAGAGCGGCTCATCCCACTGTCTCTGGGAAGATGGGTTCACGGGCCGATCTGTATCCGTGCAAATCATTTTCCAGGCATTCACTGCATCTGTGAAGCACGGCACTTCCGAGTCAACCAGGGATGGAGCTAAAATTTTCCCGGTCAACTTTTCAGTGCTGTGGACAGAGGACAGGAACGCCGGTAAGCTAATACTAGTAATTTTACGGACGCCGAGCCCACCAAAGCGGATGGGTAGAGTGGCTTGAAGCCACGCTCGGTCGTCCAAGGCCACATTTAAAATGGATGTTAGTGTGCTGCGAATAATTTGGTCAATTTTGTCTAAGAGCTGTGGCTGCTTCCATAAAGGGGAAGAGCGAAGAAAATATATAAAATTTGGGCCAAAACAACAGTATCTAATCAGGGTGAAAGCCGAGTGTAAATTTATTTTGGAAAGCCTGTCCGAAATGTCGTTGAAATTTTTAATTTTATCGTCAATGAATTGAGAAAAGCTTTCTTCGAAAATTGGGGAACCTAGGAGGTGCAGTGAACTTTTTTCTATAATTTTGATTTCTGGGGCTATTGCATTAAATTTATCAAGTGTCAGTTGTCTGTCGGTAATGTCAGAAAGGTAGATTTCACACTTTGATGGGTTAAGGTCCAAGCCAATAGATTTAAATTGCTGTTTCAGCAGTTGTAGGTCTTTCAAAACAGTGTCTACATCACCTCCTAGCGTTCCATCATCTAAGTACCATACGTTAAATTTTGAATTTAGTTTCTGAATGATTGGATGAATAGCTAAGCTGAAAATGACTGGCCCGAGAGGGTCACCCTGTTGGCATCCTACTGAAGATTCCAAAACATTTTCCTTGTATAATAATTTAGAAGGGTACCTGTAACATTGCCACATAAAACCATAAATTTCGGGTAGTTCTTTTTTGACTTCAGCCAACAAAGTGTCCCTGTTTACAGAATTAAAGGCGTTCTTAACGTCAACCTTGAGAATGACCTCACCTTTGTTACAGTTTACAAAAGTGGAAAGGGCGTGTACGGCAGCTTCACAGCCCCCTTTCGAGCCGAAGCCTAGCTGCAGGGGCTGAAACTTTGCTGTCAGTTTTTGACTGTATATCTGACAGCACAGGTTGGCTGCCGTACGCCTGTATGTGCAGCCAACGGCGATGGGACGTATGCCACCATCCCTCTTGCGCAGGGCACAAAGGTTGGCCCCGTACAAGACATCGACGACGGCCTCGTTCACACCGCCGTTGAGCATATAAGCAGATTTTTAGCAATAAATTAATTGAATTGAATTTAGAAGTAGTAGAAGTACAGAGTGAGCAAAAGTTGCCTACCTAAACTCTTCCTCTTGTTTTCGTGTCTTTTTGGTTTAATTAGACGTACAGCACAACTAATTATACTGTTTACATGAGCGCTAGATCGATACTGTATCAAAAAGTGCGCAGGCAGTGTCACAAACTGGGCCACGTTTGAGCCAGCCGAGGCAATGAGTAACGAACTGTTTGTTCGCTCACAAATAGCGGCGCTCCATTTTTCCTTATTGTCATGCTACTTGCTAATTTCAGGTCTCAACTCCGTTTTCAAAGAACAACTTTTTCAAAAACTCTGTGAGGTGTTTTTGAATATTTGTTTTCCCTTTTTTTACATTTTGCAGGTGGTTTTTAGTAAAAATGTAGAATATATACCGTCCGTAAGTGAAAGTTACTAGTTACCAAAAATACAAAAGGCCGAAGCTATTAAGTACGTTTTTTGTCATACAAAACTTAACTGAATTTAAGATTCGTGAATTTAATGATGTCTAGGGAGCACAGACGTGCGAATGTATGCTACCTTCTATTATGAATAGCTTTCACAGCTTTCATAGCTTTCACTTTTCTATAAAAATACCTAAATTTTAGTAGGTCTACTACAGCATCCCACGCTTTTTTCCATTATTGTCTACTTTTTAGTTCCGTTTTCTATGAAAGCAAGTTTTTTTGTTTATAAACTTTTTTTTGGCCAGGACAATGGCACAAATTAATGACATTATTTTATCGTCATTGGTCCTTGATAAATGTGTAAAGTTTCAAATTGATTCGACGTTTAGAAAAGTAGTAGGCAGCAGAGCCACTGTCCTGACCCGTCGCAAGGGGGCCAAGGGTGCCATTACACGGGGTTGTTTGGCATCCATGTGCTTTTTGGTCCTCAGGGTAGTCATGGCGTGCTATGTGTTCTGGCGCGCCGGTGATGGGGGATATCTCCCAGAGGTGGGCCCGGTGACGGAAAGCCGCAGCGGGTTCGCGGAATTATGTTTTATGTATTCCCGTGTTCCCGTCATAAGCGATGCAGGAGGACACCGTGCAGTTTTAGTGGGTTGGAGTCCCACATAATTGCGCTAACTCCCCGTGGTAGTTCAGAATGTATGAGCACTTCTCCACGTTAAAAAAAAAGGTTCGAACTTAAAAAATAAGATAATCCCTAAAACTTTCACCTCTTCCTAGTGCTTCAGTTGGAAAAAAAAGTGCGGTTCGGAAAAAATACCAATCACAATACAAACAAATAATACGGTTAAAACAGGATGTACATATATAAGGTGTATCTATTTATACACGAAATATTTTGAGAGATACACCTGTAGGTGGTAAAGAAGCTAAAGAAACGAAAAAAAAATTTTTTCGAAGGGTTTTTTTTATTTAATATTTATAAATTATTTGACGCACATAATAAATACTGGCTCCTTCTTATTTTTTACGGCCCGAGACAATGCGGCCATGCTCCTGCCGTTCGGTCGTCGCCCTCGCAGCGTCAGGCGGGCTATTCATAGAATTTGGAGTAAAGGTTTTATGCAAAACGTCTCAAGTAGTTTTAAAATTGTAATAATTACGAAAATTCAAAAACGCTTAGATAAAAAAAATATTTTTGCTTCTATAGCTTCTTTACTACCTACAGGTGTATCCCTTAAAATATTTCGTGTATGAATAGATACCCCTTATATATTGGTTGAAAAGTGAATTATTTCTCCATTCTATAAATTCTAAAGAGCTGTAGAAGTATTGTAACGGAATGGGAAATGTTCTATGCTCACAGTATAAGTTGACAAGATTGAGGACGTCACTTATATGTCCCCTGATGGCCCGTTATCAGGGTGCCAGTGACACGGAGAACCGGCCCCGAGGTCCCAGAGGCTCCGAGGCCTCCCAGCCCCCCAAGCCCCCCGCCGTGTGTACAAGCACGAGGTTGAAGCCCAATTCATTAATATGTTTAGTTATAATCAACTGACTTCGGTATTGGTTCCCTTTACGAATACTGTCACGTTCAGTTACTTTTGACGTATCAGAGCCCCAAATGTTTGAATATCGGCAATTAATTATGTATGATGTCAACGTAAGATAATTTTCGATTGATTAATAGAATTATAAGGCACTAGCTTTTGCCAGCGGCTTCACCCGGGTCGTCATCATCATTTCAGTTGAAAGACGTCCAGTGTTGGACATAGGCCTTCTGGGGGAGACCTATTTCGGGGGTTTGCCATAATCAGTTTGTTTGAAATGGAAATTACTTTGGGTGGAACTGTGGACATTCGGGTTTCTTACGCCTGGACGGACAGTCAAATTGTTTTGTGTTGGTTGAAGACGTCCGTCCACTCTTTGGAGGTCTTTGTTGCGAACCGAGTGTCCCATATTCAATATTCTGAAACGCTTTTGATTTGGAGGCACGTGCCTGGAGATCTGAACCCAGGCGACGTGGCCTCACGTGGGTGCATGGCACCCCGCCTGATTGCTCACCCCCTATGGTGGGGAACAGACTGGCTGACTCACCCCGAGGATGATTGGCCTCGAACGCCAATCTTGATGTCGGGTCCTTTGCCCGGGCTCAAGGTGCTCGCTGTTGGAACGAAGGACTCTCCATTTGACCCTGATTTTTGTTGAATCGATTTAGCTCCCTCGACAAGTTGTTGAATTGTTGGTGACTGATCGTCACATTAAGAACTCGCATGCCGGTTGCAATGCGCTGTTGGCCATTCTGCAGCGAGAGTTTTGGAAATTGTCGGGAGCCGTTAGTAAGTTGAACCCCTTTTTGGACGATACGGGTCTTTTGCGTGTTGGGGGACGGTTGAGGCACTCTAGCCTTCCTTATGGGGCCCGTCACCCCCTTTTGTTGCCTAAGGAAGGCCATTTGGTTAAATTGTTGTTATTGTTTGGTTGTTGTTGTTGTTTGGTTGTTTTTTTTGTTTGTTATTGTTTTGACCCACCAGCCTGCCCCCATTGGGGGGGTATTTTGAGGCCGCGGTAAAAGCGGCAAAAGGACTCTGGCGCAGATTGTTGGGAGACACCGTTCTCACCTTTGCGGAGTTAGCTACGGTATTTTGCCGCATTGAAGCTGTATTGAACTCGCGTCCATTGTGCCCACTGTCTTCGGACCCGAACGACTTGGAGGCCCTAACCCCGGGCCATTTTTTGATTGGACAGCCACTTGTCGCCCTGCCCGAGTACCCTTTTGTCGATGTGAGCCAAAATGGGCTATCGCGGTTTCAGTTGGTGCAACAGCTCGCTCAGAGTTTTTGGAAGCGTTGGAGCTTGGAGTATTTGCACATCCTCCAGCAGCGCGTCAAGTGGACTGATAAAACGCAACCTTGTTAAGATTGCCAATTGATTAGCGGACGGGAAGGCCCGTCCGGGGGGGGGTAGATGTTCCGTCCCGTTTGAATTGGTTACTCTGTGCGCCTACTCATCATTTCGTGTAACAGAGTGACAACTGTCACTTGTCAGTTTGACTTTTTACTCTGTGCGCCTACTCATCATTTCGTGTAGGTAACAGGGTGAGAACTGTCACTTGTCAGTTTGACTTTGACAACGCGTACTCTTTGGTTTGGTCTTGAAAAATGGAGGTTCGTCGCCGCTTGAATCTCGCGACCTTTTGAAAGTAATCCTTTGGAATCGATCCGTTTGTGGACAATTTGTCGTGATCCAATTGTTTGATTGTAAATAACCCCTTATGAAGAAATAGAACGGGTGTATCTTTGGACTTTGATTGAAATAATTTGAGGTTAAGTGATTTGGAGACCGCGTGCCATGAAAACATCTAGCGGATTGTTGCGGCCTGTATCCTGGAAAACCCATTTAAAACGTCACTACACAATAAAATATACACTCATTTACATACATAAATCCAGGTAGGCTCCAGAGCAGGGGTTCTTCAACCAGGTGAGTCTTTTGAATATTGTATTGATCAGCTCCGCGCACGGCGGACAGTTCGCTTCGCCACTTTTGCCCCAGGGCCCCACAATCATAACTTCCACTGCGCTATTAAAAATTCTATGGCCAGGGCCCTGGCCTGGCGTCGAACAACCACGCTTGGCAGGCGGGTTGGCGATCGCAGTATGGTGGTAAAATGTATAGAGAACTCTGGCGCCAATTCTCTAGTAAGTCCATTAGTCGCCCCTTACGTTACGACACTAATGGGAAGAAACGGGATAGTGCCAGGCGCGGTCCGAGGGGGGTTCCTAGGGGTCATGACTCCCCCCCAAAGTCAGTTGTGCTCACTTTGGGGGTAAAGTTTTTGATACTACAATTTGTTGCTGCTGCAACAAATTGTGTTGGTGACCCCCCCAAAATCTTAGGCTGCGACCGCGCCTGGATAGTGCTATTATTTACGTCCACACGTGGCGGTTGAAAATTATACCACGAGAACATACTACCGGAATAAAAAATATCCTATGCGTTAATCCAGGTTATAAACTCTCTGTGTGTTCCAAAATCCATGTCAGCCGATTTTGCTTGATTGAGTAACAAACATCCAAACATCTAAGTATACACACTTTCACATTTATAAAACTAGTAGGATTTTATTGATGGCAGCGGTTTTTATGGGAGTGATGATTGTGGAAGGTAGAATCAGCAGTAGATGTGGCAACGTGCAGCGGTGTCAGGTGCCGCGTGTGTTGTATATCGCGAGCGCCGCGCGACCGGTACCCGATCATATCATCTGGTCACAACACTTATCAACAGGCGCGTGCTGCCACAATAAAACTATTCCCTTAAAAAATTGAATATCAAACCATTTATTAATCGAGTGGACTCAACCTCAATATCAGGGAGAAATAATTCCAGCATTTTGATATTCTGATAAGGGATCATTATCTTGAGAAGGAACAAGTTCTGATTTTTTGAGATGACTTACATATAATGTAAGTCACCATCTATAAACTGTGATTTGAATGATTCGTCGTGCGAGTGATTATTACTATACCCTTGGTTTAGTAATAAAATTGGGTATTTATTTATACGACGTAGTTTCCCGTACGGTTTGGATTACGTCGTAGCAAGCTGCTACGCCAAAGTAGATTGCTACGGCGCACTGGGGTGCTACGGCGTAGCGGGCTGCAAAGCAAAAAAAATACGTGTGCAAAAATAGGTGTCAACGAGAGAACCTCCTCTTTTTCTTTCCTTATTTAAAAAATCGTACAATACATAGTAAAATTGTGTGTAGAAAAATATATTGATGTTTTAAAGATGTTCCAAGCATCATATATTCGTAATGAGGGCACACTAGTAAGTAAGTAAGTAAGTAAATTTTATTTGTTTAAACATGGTGTACATACATTGCATGCAAGATAATAAGGAAATACATAAAGGATCAGACATGTTCAGCCGCATATCGTGGCGTACAAATTGGTAGGAAGAGATAGTGCATAAACCGTTATAATATTCATCAAAATTACATTTCTAAATTATTCATTAAATATACCTAATATTTATATTACAATTCAATGTCAAAGTAGTGATTAAATTAGTTGGTCAATAAATATGAAATAAAATAAAATGTCACTAAAATTACAAATATTCAAAAAAAAATACATTGGTTAAAAAATTAATAAAGTCCAAACTATAATACGCTCTTTCAGTTAGTATTTTCTTTAATTGACTTTTTAGAGCAGAAATATTTAACGTTTTCCACGATTTGGGCATTTTATTAAAAATATTCGGAGCCATGCAAAAGATACTCTTATGCATAAGAGTTGTTTTAGCGCCGTGAACACAGAGTTTGAAATTATCACGTCTATTCCTAGGAGCAACATCAGACAAACGCTGGAATAAATGAGAATTGGATTTTATAAATATTATTGTTTCCAGGATATATAATGAAGGTAATGTCAATATCTTACGCTCTATAAAATAAGGTTTACAGCTGTCCATTGTTTGCAGTTGTGACTGTACCACAATTACCCCAGGCTGATAAAATTTTCGTTTTTCCTAATTACGTTAATATTAGTATTTAAGTCGGTCCCCCCCGTAGGGGGGAGGGCGGCACCCCACCCCGTACCGCCCTGTAGAGCTCGGCACCTGACCTGGTCACTCTCCCACCGACGGAGATAAAATGAATTCCAAATATGAGGAAGTCCAATTCCTTGTCACATCTAAGGAGCAAGGAAAGGATTGAAAGAAATAGTAAATAAAACTTAGGAATTCATACTAATAGAAATACATTGGATGTGGTTCTAGAAAGCTAATAAACAAGGGAGAGTGAAGCTAAGTGTATTTTTTATATAAATGTATTAGTAACCTATACGCTAGCGTAATAGGTATTAGGTCAATGGTAACTCACACGATACCTCACTTCAACACTTGCAGTACTCAGGGCAACACTTCCACAAAGTGACGCAAGCGGCTTTTCAGCGGCTGTACGTCGTACTTGTTCATATGGAACAAGGTCCCTAGCAGTTCTTTCGAACTGAAAAACGTGACGTGGCGGCTTTTCAGCGGCCCTATGTCGACATCATGCTCTAGGAGACATGGTCCCTATCAGTCCGTAGACTGAATATGTGATAGATGTAGCCACCCAAACCCCTGGAAGTTCACCCGTTGTACAACAAGCATATCTGTACGACACGTGCTACTGTTAGTCTGACCGAATTATCGAACTGAGATTAAGAATGCAAACATTCAAGAATTATAGATAATAGCTATAAATAAGACATTGAGCTGAGAGTCGTGACTCAAGAATAATTTGATAGAGTTGTGGAGCAACTCTCTTGTAGATCTAGACAGCCCCAAAGAGCCCACCCTTCACCACTTCCTATTTAGTCATAATGACTTTAATAACCCTACCAACCTAAGGTAACTATCATAATGAAAGTCTCATTCAATCGAACCTCAAACACACTCACACATTATTCGATGCATACTAAGTTAGTCCAATCTGGACTTTAAGCCGAATACATTCAACTTATCTAATTATAATTGCTCTCTTACAACATCTCACTTGCACTTAACATGGCCCCTTGGCTTACACCAAGTCTCCTCCCTCACAGGTGAGCGCTAATCCCTGCAATAAAGTCTTAATTATGTGGAGAGGTAAAAGAATCGTTGCGCTTGCGCTTACATTCATCTTTTATAGCTACGTTAATTTATCAGTGTACAGTTTACCCACTTCAGTGAGACGGGGAACCGTTTTATAACGTTTGTCTCCTTGTACGTGCTCCATTAGACCTAACGCATAGAACCTCTGAGGACACTCATACGATTCTAACGAAACACGTTCCCTAAGCAGCAATTAAATGTCTTTCTCAATCCTAGGGCAGTGTACTGCGAAGTCCACTGTTATCGAGAAAGACAAGTGTTGAGTAGCTTTAAACACGTACTCATGTGAATGACACCCTAATAACAGTCTCTATAGTACTACTACAGTCCCTTTCTGAGGTAACACAAAACTAGCACAAGCGCACCGTAGACTCAGTCTCTAGCAAAACTCATAGCGGTCGTTCTTGTTGCATACCGAAGTGGAATTTCGTCACTTCACATTTCCTTACTCTTCCCCATTAGAGGATGACTGCATCCAGATTTCGTGTCTCGCTAAATAGTGTCGATTCAGTAAGAGGCCGATAGCCAGGTTTGGGGTTTTAACGAGACACGGTCCCTAGCGTTCTTAGAACGACTACAAATTCACTTAGTGAACGTGTGTGAAGCCTACCCCCTCTCCCGGAAATGCGCATACAACAAAACCTTACGCAACGCGTTATGTGGTGAGACCTTTTTGGAAACAGTAATCATCACTAACGTTTGGTTGGTTTATAAAGCAAATATAGGCCTGCTTTATAGCCTAGTTATGAAGTATCTACGGTTCTGCCTCCCGGCTATCATATGTTAGGTATAGCGCGAGGCTTTCCCCGATTCCCTATAACCAACCGCCAATGACAAATATCTGTTAAGGTACGGATTAGGAAGTGGGCATGCTATTTCTAGATAATCTTATATCGTTGGTTAAAACATAAAAGTAGCTTCGTCATACCAAAGTAAATGGTCAGTAATGTATTCTCTGCAATTACACTAAACTTCTATGTATAATTCACAATATACGATTACCCTGCTAGAACAATAAAGTAATATAGTTCGTAGTTACGCTGAATGCACTATTACTAAAGATAAAAGTTAACACTTACCAAATAAACTCCTTGGAGGGAATTACTTACGAAATACTATGTGTATTACCAGCCACCTTAGCACCATTCCTCACAGTTCACACGTCTCCTAACTTCCAACTATCTAAGATTCACGCGCCTTTCATTAACTCTAGGCTAATATAGCTTAGTCTAAACTAAACACCTATCAAATATTTAACGTAATAATAACACGCCCACTATCATGACCTTTCCACACAGACATATTCACACTCTCTATTATAAGTTCTAACTCTCTCTCAGCCTAGCCTAAATCGACCGCCTCTCCTCGTGCCCTTAAGCCAACTGCCAACCTCCACACATCTTTCTTCCATCCCAAAATCACCACGAGCCTGAGAACCTTCGCAATTCCCACACTTGTGTAAAATCACTTAACGACTCTTTTTGTGTGAAATTTCTCAATTGTTTTAAAACGACCGTTTGGGTTCAAGTTATGACAACCAGATGTGAGAACGTCCGACGCCTTTTATCCATCTACCCTTAGTTCTGAGAATTTGTACCAATTAAGGGGCTTCAAATATTACTTTCGATTGATTGTTGGCACTTTGCTGCTCGTAAAATATAAATGAATTGCTTTGTAAGTAGTTCGATATTGTTTTGGGATTTTAAAGAAATATATTACTTCGTTATTTATTACGGTAACGTGTCGAGCTGTCAGGCCATAAAGTTAAGATTTAATGTGCTTCCTCCCAAGAGGCACGTTATCGTGTCACAATTTTAGAAGAAATATAATAATTTATATTAAATAAGTGACATACCGTCACACAGTCTAAACATCGATCTAATGCATCTTTTCTGTGCCTGAAACGCTATTTCAATGTCCGTGCTATTCCCCCAGAAGATAACTCCATATCTAAGCGAATTGATTCGGCTAATCCATAGTAAGCAGTAACTAGCGCATCTGTGTTGAGAACCACAGCAAGCTGTTTCAGAGCGAAGGCTGCACTACTCAGTTTTTTACTAAGTGCCTCTATTTGAGGTTTCCAATTCAATTTAAAATCTATTATTAGTCCCAGAAATTTTGTTGTGTCAGCTTCATTGATATTTATATTATTAAATTGAATATTAGGATTGTTAATTGTTTGTGTACGTTGTCTAAAGTGCATTACGTTAGTGTTTCTTAAAACTACATGATACCATTGATATATTGAACCATTCTATCTATATATATAAAATTCAAAGTCCTGAGTGACTAACTGACTGACTGACTGACTGATATATCAACGCACAGCCTAAACCGCTGGTTGTAGAGACATGAAATTTGGAGGGTGTGTTCTTTGTGAAGAGTAAGTATCCATTAAGAAAGGATTTTTAGAAATTCCACCCCTAAGAGGGTGAAATGGGGGGTTGAAGTTTCTATGAAACTTTTTATTCTCTTGGTCGATTGACACAAAAATTGGTACACATACTCTTCAAGTATTATATAATTATGAGACACGTGTATCACAGTTTTTTCAAAATCATCCCTTTACTGAGTCAAATAGGGCTTTCAATATCCTACGTGGCCTGGTAGACGGGCGCATGGCGTGCCGAGCAGCCCGTAATAAGTGAGTACATGTAAAAAACGTGTTAGTTTCTGTATTCAATAAAATTTAATAACTACAGTGACTATTGTTAAATAGATACCTATGCAATTTTATAAGTAAAAACTAATTGGGCACATACATCTGTACGTTCAGTGAGTAATAATGAGACTTTATATATTAAAGTAAAACATAACGACCAAGCCACAATCATCAATGAAATTCTCTTCAGATCGTTCGATGGAGTTGAAAATCATTATAAATCAGTAGACTCGCGTGATAAATCACGATGACGCCATACATTACCCGGTTGAGTTTCATAACACAATGAAGCCTCCCGGTCTCCCAACTCACATATTAAAAATTAAACCGCCGAAAAAAAGGAAAGCATAAAATAATAAACCTTAAAATTATGAGTCGGTGCCTTGAGTGATCTTTGTTCATTGATTTTTCAGCGCTGACTCAAAATTTTAAGGTTTATTGTTTTTAACCGACTTCAAAAAAAGGAGGAGGTTTCTCAATTCGACCGTATATATATTTTTTTTTTTTTTATGTGTGTTCACCGATAACTTCGTCGTATATGGACCGATTTTGATGATTCTTTTTTTGTTGGAAAGGAGATATCCCAAGGGTGGTCCCATGATAAGGAAACCAGGATCTGATGATGGCATCCCAGAGAAGTCGAAGGGAACCTTCGAAAATCGTAGTGGCGACTAGTGCGTTTTTTATTTCTTTCATTAATTATCTTAAAGCACTACTATTTAATGAAGGTCTGAAGTTGATCTGATGATGAAGCCGAAACACAGTCGAGGGAACTCTTCAACGACTTACAGTAATTACGCGGTGTTTGGACTTAATTCATTTCTATTGAGCAGAACTTTGCACCCGTATGGGCTATAAGTGCCATTACAGGTCTGATGATGGAGACCATAGACAGTTGAGGGAATTCCTCAACGATTTACAGCAGTTCCCTATTGTTGGGGTTACTTTATACGGTTCAAAGTGCCAATTTTATCACTACTATTTAATTAAGGTCCGGAGTTGATCTGATGATGGAGCCAAAAGACAATCGAGGGAACTCCTCAACGATTTACAGCAATTACCTGGTGTTTGAACTTAATTCATTTCTATTGATGAGAAAGCTCCCATAAGGCTTATAAGTACCATAACAGGTCTGATGATGGAGACCATAGACAGACAGTCAAGGGAATTCCTCAACGATTTACAGCAGTAGTAAAGTATTAAATTTCACCTGGCGATTAGTGGTATAGGAATTAGTGCGGGTAGATACCATAACTAAAAAGTAAAAAATAAAAACTTTTTGACAAAAAAAAAACCGACTTCCTCAAAAACACTAGAAAGTGAAAAATAACTTTAATTTCGGAAGTCGGTGGCAAAAAACTCAAATACAGATCCTAAGACACCGACTTCCGAAATTCATTTTTTTTCATTTTCAAATGTCTTTATTTAACCATAAGAAAACAATAAATTAATGCACTTAACCTAAGTTACATTGACTCAATATTACAAGGGCACTTTATGAGGCTAGCAACACACCTTTCAAAGCTAAACACAGATGTAAGTTTCAACTGATTACAACATAAACTCATCACAACAAAAATCATGGGTACATGATGATAATTTGTAAATTATTTAGTAAATTATAATTTACTCATTGCGAGGTATTAACAAAAAATGTTTAAGTGATTTGTCGGTCGCACGATGTATGTATGTAAATTACTAGTAACCGTGCGACCAGTCAATGATCAGCGGACGGAGCCGCCATGGCGCCCGCGACCCGGTGTATCTACGGCTTTGGCCGGGGCGGCAGCGAGCCTCTCGGGGGTCAAGCCGCTGGTCGCTCGCATCTCGGGTGGTGGGAACAGCAGGTAGTGAAGAGGTAGGCGGTAAGTGCCGTATCTATCGATATAAGGCAATTTATCTAAAGTTGATGAACATAAATTAGTAATTAACGGGTTAGTACTATTCATTTTATTTTTATTGTAAAATTTTAATGATATTTTAATAATGTAATTAAATAATATAGGAAGTTTAATATGTTTGTGTAATTTTTTAAGATTTGTTTTAAATTTAGTTTTATAGGATATTTTTACGGCTTTATTTTGGACTACCTGAAGAAGTTGATGGTTGGAGAAACATGTACTACTCCACACGGGGCAGGCGTACGTTATACACGGACGGACAAGCGTAGTATAAATTCTTAGTTTAGTACTGCTACTTAATTTGCTTTTGCGGTTCATTATGGGGTTTAAAGCACCAAGTGCTTGGGCGCCCTTCAAACGTAGGTCTGCAATGTGTTTGGACCAATTCAGATGACTATCCATTTTGATCCCAAGATAACGCACACAAGTTTTCCAAGGTACTATATGACCTGCTATTTTTAAATTTCTAGAGGGGGGCTGCCTAGCACGGGAGAAAAATATTGCTTCCGTTTTATCCTCGTTTATTTTGAGTTTCCATTTCTTGAAGTAGTCAAGAAGTAGATCTATAGAATATTGTAGGCGACCTATGATCAAATCGGTATCATCCGAGGAGGTATAAGAGGCGGTATCATCAGCATAACAAGCTAATTTAGTTCGAGGTTGAATAGGCATATCATTTAAGAACAGAAGAAATAAATAGGGTCCCACAATCGAACCCTGGGGAACGCCAGCTGGGACATTTTGAGGTGATGAAGTGGTGTTTCCGATGTAAACCTGGAATTTACGGTCCGCGAGGTACGATTGCACGAGTTTGATCAGAGGCATAGGCACATCCAGTTTGAATAACTTGTGCAGCAGGCCCTCATGCCACACAGTATCAAATGCTTTTTCGATATCCAGCAGGAACATACCCGTGGACTGTTTAAGATTTAGGTGATGGGAAATGTGTTCTGTTACCCTGGCCAGCTGTTGGGCAGTAGAATGAGATGCACGGAACCCAAACTGCTCTTGGATCAAAAACTGTCCAGTAGCGCGTAATAATCTTGTATAAATTACAGACTCAAAAAGTTTACCAACAGACGGTAGTAGACTTATAGGGCGGTAACTTATAGGTAGAGTACCGTCTTTGCCCGGTTTTATGATGGGTATTGTCTTAGCATTTTTCCAGATGTTTGGAAAGTAGCCCAGACCAAAACAGCCATTGAAAATTTTTGTAATAAATACTATAGCTTTCTGTGGCAAGTTCTTTAAAAGTAAGTTATGGATTCCGTCATGACTTACTGATTTACGGGATTTAAGTCTAGTCAAAGTTTTACGAATCTCAAATGGCCTCACCGGCTGTATAAAATCAGAAACGAGATTATAACTATTAATGGCAGACATAGAGTTCGATACCTCATTTTTGAGTTTGGAGTCACAGGCCCAGTTAGCGGTCAGACTCATATTGTCACAGAAGACATTTGCCAAAGCGTTACACTGTTGTGCCGTACCAGCCGTCAGGGACCCATCCGAAAGTTTAAGGGGAGGGATGTTCGTAGATCTAGGTTTGAGGGATTTAGTCAGACGCCAGATATCTTGACTGGGGTTATCAAATTTTGCCAGCTTAGCATTCCAAAGGTTATCGAAGTAATTTTGGATAGTTGTGTTAATATATGTTTGTAAAATGTTTATATTACTACGATTAAGCCTTCTAAGATAGCCAGTGGGCAGTTTCTGTTCAGTACGACGCAAATGGTTTTTGTAGCGGATTAAATTTTTAATATATCGCGGAAGTTTGGTGGGGATGTGGCTAAACACGGCAGTCGAAGATGGTATGGCGGAATCCCTAGCATCGTAAATGGATTGTTGCAAATGAGCAATGGCAGTATCAATCTCTTTTTCAGTTTTAAACGTCATAGAACTAAGCATAATGTTTTTATTGAGGTGAGAACGAAAATCACTCCAGTTGGCACAGTTAAATTTATAGAACCGTGTTTTTGCCTTGCGACACAGTGAGCCTCCAATGGTAAAAAATATGGGGTAATGGTTAGATGACAATGCTGTTATCGTTTCTACATCACTAATACAACTTACATTTAAGGACAGAACCAAGTCCGGGCTAGTCGGCTTGCGATTGGGACAATAATTAACTTGAGTAGGTAAGCTAGGACTATGTATGACATAATCCGATTCAAGCATGTGTTTAAAAAGAGTTCTGCCTCGCGTATTGGTGTAGCTACTTAGCCAGTGTGAGTGGTTGGCGTTAAAGTCTCCCATGATAACAACATGGGAGCCCAAGCCAAACAGTAACTCAAGATCACTACGAAGCATTGGCAGATTAGGGGACTGGTAAATGGATAAAACAATGTGATCAATTCCTGATATTTTTATGCTAATACCGACAGCCTCAATATTTTCAGTGTCAGGAACAGTAAAAGCCAAGTGATCAAGTTCATCTCTAACAAGGATAGCGACTCCTTGTCCTCGGCCAGTATGATGTTTATCTTTACGATAACAGGTAAATCCAGGGGTAACAAAAGTTGAGTTAGAGGTGAGTCTAGTTTCACAAATGCCAATAATATCAACAGACAAAACGCTTACCGCCAGATCGAGTAATTCGTGAGTCTTTAAACGAACTCCGTCGGAGTTCCAGGATAACAAACGGAGTTCTGCTGGATCAAACATATTTACCGAGATGAGAGAGTACCAGCATGACCTTGTCCAACCAGGACGTGCAAGCAGCAAATTGGGATTTTATTGTTCTTAATTCTAGTAATATTTCGAACATCTCTTTTGTAACCTCATCGTTGAGGCCAGGCGATGGGTGATCGATGGGAACCTGGTGTTTTATAGGCCATGATCTGTAAGTTGAGGTCGTCGGTGCTGGTTGAGACATCGGGTGCATCAGATTTGGGGGGATCACCGAAGATATTGATTTCGGTGGCATCATCGTTGGTACGGGCTTACGTTCTAAAGCCTTCTTTTTCTCGATACTGTCGAGATATGCCATTCTAACACTGCACTTCCTGTAGTTCGCCGGGTGAGCTTCATTGCAGTTGCAGCAGTGAGCTGGCTCAGTGCGGTCGGATTTGGTACACGAGGCAGTTGCATGAGGAGCAACACACTTCACACATCGAGGGGGCTTGTTGCAGTTGTGGGATGCGTGGCCAAACTCTTGACAGCGGAAGCATTGGGTGCCATGAGCTCGGTTGGGCTTGAATTTGCTGATGGTAACCACACAACTACACAGGTACTTTATTTGCAGAAATTTTGAGATATCAGCTCCTGCTGGTAGCTGTATTAGATAGGGAGGACAAGGATTGTCCAAACCACTGCGAGACTTCCGAAATTAAAGTTATTTTTCACTTTCTAGTGTTTTTGAGGAAGTCGGTTTTTTTTTTGTCAAAAAGTTTTTATGCTTTTCTGTTTTTTCGGCGATTTAATTTTTTGTTAAAAAGTTTTTATTTTATAATTTTTTTGTGGCTTTAATGTACTTATAATACTTGGCAAGGTATACCCTATCCAATAAAAAACAATTATCAAAATCAGACTACTCTGTATAAAGTTAACCGTGGTTATACATTACAATCAATCATCCCCTGTTTTCCGACCCTCAGGGTTCGATTTTATTTTCCAATTTATATGTGACCACCTTCGGAGTGTACCCTTTCCAACAGAAGAAGAATTATCACAATCGGACCACTATGTAAAAAGTTAGGCGTGGAAATAAATCTATACTTATAATAAAACTGTTGAGAGGTCAATTTTGTACATTGAAAATATATTCAAAATGAATATTGGAGGATGAATGGTGATCGATACTGATGCCGAAAATGCAATCAGTAAATTTTTTGTCTGTCTGTCTGTCTGTTTGTATGTGCACGCATGGGTCAAAAACTACTAAAGGCATTTTAACCAAACTTGGTACGATTGTAGTCCATACTCCTGGGCAGGTTATAGGCTATACAACGTAACGCTAAGACACATAGGAGCCGAGCAGTGACGATAAATTTGAAGCAAGTCGGATGAAAATGCGCTCTCGAGCTAAAAAATTAACCTGGATTAACACATAGGCTACTTTTTATCCCGGTAGTACGTTCACACGGGATATTTTCCGACCTCCACGCGGGCGAAGCCGCTGGCAAAAGCTAGTTTTATATATGATGTAGATTGAGCGGCGTGGTGTCGTGTTGTTGACAATGTGTTGGCACTTGATAACCCAAGTTATTACATCGACGCGCGACGCGGATCAGCGTGCGGCGAATAGCGCCGCGGTATAATGTGATCCATAACATAATTTTTATTTGTACCGCTTCACTTTCAAACAACTAAATCATTTAGTTACGACTAGCTGCTGCCCGCAACTTCATCTGCGTCAAATTTCTTGCTCCTCCGACCTGTCCCGTCGTATCGAATCGTCTGCCCATACAAGGTCTTCATATTCGTGACTTTTTTTTAATTTTACTCGGCTGCTAAGGGTCCTAGTGTGATCTATATACAAATAATAAAACAGTAAAAAACTGTGTCTGTACATTGAATATATTTAAAAAAAAAATGAGGGGGGTTTAGAGAGAGTGCTCATCAGGCTGAACAACTCTTGCTAAGACGTCATTCCTATATATGTTATAGCGTAGCTGGGCTCTTGGAGTTCCACATCAGCTGTTCCAGATCTTCAAATTTTACACGACAACCGAGAGTGCTCATCAAGCTGAACAACTCTTGCTAAGACGCCATTCCTATATATGTTATAGTGTAGCTGGGCTGTTGGAGTTCCACATCAGCTGTTCCAGATCTTCAAATTTTATACGACAACAGAGAGTGCTCATCAGGTTGAACAACTCTTGCTAAGACGTCATTCCTACATACAAGATTATTTTTAGTATATGCGAAACCTGAATATAGTTTGTTCAGAATCAGTAACTGAATCGATTCCAATAATTTTTACACCATGTTATATTTTGTACCAAAAATATTTAATTACGCTTCCAAGTCGCGGGCCTTAGTGTTTTGTTTCGATTTTAAAATTATCATGTCTTTTTTGTATTCAAACGTCCATTACACGGAGATGGTACGTACACTAGCTGTTTGTGGTGATCTGCATATGTTTTTGCGTGGACAACCAGGTAACTTATCAAGCTTATAACTTTGTGATTATTAATGATACAGTTTTGAATTTTTTTTTCATAGATTCTTAACATAAAAATACTAGACCCGTGTTTCGGGTTTCGCATAAACAAAAATTAATGTTGTATGTTATAGTGTAGCTGGGCTCTTGGAGTTCCACAACAGCTGTTCCAGATCTTCAAATTTTATACGACACCAGAGAGTGCTCATCAGGTTGAACAACTCTTGCTAAGACGTCATTCCTATATATGTTATAGTGTAGCTGGGCTCTTGGAGTTCCACATCAGCTGTTCCAGATCTTCAAATTTTATACGACAACAAAGAGTGCTCATCAGGTTGAACAACTTTTGCTAAGACGTCATTCCTATATTTGTTATAATGTAGCTGGGCTCTTGGAGTTTCACATCAGCTGTTTCAGATTTTCAAATTTTATACGACAACAGAGAGTGCTCATCAGGTTGAACAACTCTTGCTAAGACGTCATTCCTATATATGTTATAGTGTAGTTGGGCTCTTGGAGTTCCACATCAACTGTTCCAGATCTTCAAATTTTATACGACACCAGAGAGTGCTCATCAGGTTGAACAACTCTTGCTAAGACGTCATTCCTATATATGTTATCGTGTAGCTGGGCTCTTGGAGTTCCACATCAGCTGTTCCAGATCTTCAAATTTTATACGACAACAAAGAGTGCTCATCAGGTTGAACAACTTTTGCTAAGACGTCATTCCTATATTTGTTATAATGTAGCTGGGCTCTTGGAGTTTCACATCAGCTGTTTCAGATTTTCAAATTTTATACGACACCAGAGAGTGCTCATCAGGCTGAATAACTCTTGCTAAGACATTATTCCTATATATGTTATAGTGTAGCTGGGCTCTTGGAGTTCCACATCAGCTGTTCCAGATCTTCAAATTTTATACGACAACAGAGAGTGCTCATCAGGTTGAACAACTCTTGCTAAGACGTCATTCCTATATATGTTATAGTGTAGCTGGGCTGTTGGAGTTCCACATCAGGTGTTCCAGATCTTCAAGATAAGATAAGATAAGATAAGATTTATTTACTAAAGACATGACTGTGTACACATACAAGAATAAAAACATGCATGCAGGATATTATAAAGAGTAAAAATATAGCTTCTGACATGTTTGCCACATAATATGGCGTGCAAATATGAATAGTTGATTGGATTTAATTAGATTTAAGTCAATATAATTCATGTATCGATTATGTCATCAAGCAATAATAGATCTTAAAATGTCAACAGTATATAAAAAACATTAATATTATGGTACAATTATGTCATGAAGTCAAAATATAATTATTTGTTACAAATTATCTAAATTCAATTTAATTTCAAGAAGTCAAATTAGAATTATTTATTACAAATTATTTAAAATCAAGTATTTAATACATATTGTCAAAATTTGTCTGCTAAAAAATCTTGAACACTATAATAACATTTTTGACATAACATAGATTTTAATTTTTTCTTAAAAAAATTGACATGATTTTTTTTTAGATCTTTTGGTAATTTATTATAAACCACTGTTGCCATATGAAAAATACTCTTGTACATTAAAGCAGTATTAGTTTTACGAACATATAGACGAGTTTCATCTCTTTAAGTACGATTAAAAGCTTCAGATGCTAATACAAATAGTTCAGGATTTTGTTTCACGAAGACAGCTACTTCAAATATATATAGTGAAGGCAATGATAAGATACCGTACTCTTTAAAGAAAGGCACACAACTCTCGGTAGGTTTTAATCCAAACATAGCCCTAATGCACCGTTTTTGTGACTTAAAGACAAGATCTTTGTTGGTAGAGTTCCCCCAAAAAATTATGCCATATCTGAGGATAGACGCGACAAGACCATGATATGCAGTTATAAACGTACCACAATTAATTTTACTTGCAAGTTCGTGTAGGGCATAAGCTGATCGGCTCACTGTTTTGCATAATTGTTCAGTATGTGGTTTCCAAGTAATTTTACTATCAATGTGCAAGCCAAGAAATTTTAAAGTGTCAGTTTCTTCTATAGTTTGATTGTCAAAATTTAGGTTAAGTTTGTGCGCTGGTATACGTTGTCTAAAGTTCATTATTTTCGTTTTTCCTAGGTTGGCTTTCAGATTGTTTGCATTCAACCAATTCATAACGGATCTCAATGTGCTATTTAAGTCATCTTCATAAGTATCTTTGTCTTTACATTTGACGGTAACAGTGCTATCGTCTGCAAAGAGAGCTATAGGATTATCAGTAGCGTTAGGTAGGTCATTAATGTACAGTATAAATAGCGGCGGACCCAGAACACTGCCTTGTGGTACACCGTAGTTTACATTTCGTTTATGTGACATAAAGGTTTCTTCCTTTTTAGAAAGAACATTGACTTTAGTCACTTCTGTATATTGGTTTCGGCCTTTGAGGTATGAATCAATTAGTGCAAGTACGTTACCTCGTATTCCATAAGCATTTAGTTTATCAATTAGAGTATCATGGTCAACGTAATCAAAAGCCTGTGTTATATCCATAAAGATTGAGCAGACGGGTATTCTTTTGTCAATATTAGTCATAACTATATCTAAAAAGTCATATATGGCCATGTTTATGGTTTTATTAGGTCTAAAGCCTTTTTGTTCCTTTACTAAAATATAGTTCTTCTCTAAATAATTATAAAGTTCTTTGCAGATATGTTTCTCAAATATTTTAGAAATAATTGAAACTAAGGCAATGGGTCGATAGATTTCTAGATATTCTCTATCATTTTTCTTAAAGATCGGTTTTATGATCGAAGTTTTTAATCTGTCAGGGTAAACACCTGCGGTAATGCATAAATTTAAGATATAGCTAAGGTGAGTAGATATATTGATAGCTATATATTTAATAACTTTAGTTGATATTTCATCATAACCCACACTATTTGTGTTTTTTAGGCTTCTAATAATGTGTAATATATCATGTGGCAAGCATGGTTGCAAAAACATAGACATTTGTTTAGTAGACATATATGGCTTATACTGCATTTTGATTAAGTTATCCTTAGGTATAATTTTATCGACAAAATAATTATTAAATTACCTATCAAATTTATTCTCTTAGCAGAAAATGCTCATCACGTGAAACAATTTTTACTACAATACTATTTTCGTATCTCTTATAGTTTAGCTGGTCTGTTGCGGTTCTGCATCAGGTGTTCAAGTTTCCAAGATAAATTATAGCCTATATGTTGCCCAGACTTAATACCTACAACGAAAAAAAATCATTCAAATCCGTCCAGTAGTTCCGAAGATTAGCGTGTACAAACAAACAGTTAAACAGACAGATTTTTTTTGGTTTCGTGCTTTATTACTGTTTCTAAACCCCCCTCAATTTTTTTTAAATATATTTAATGTACAAACACAGTTTTCTTACTGTTTTATTATATGTATAGATAGATAACGTGGTAAATGACGTTCCCATATCATAAGCCATTAATTCTTCAAGCTTGATGAAATACAATTACATTTGTGGATTCTTTAATTTCAGATAGCAACCATAAATAATGTTGATAATTATAAACCTTTAGCGCTGGGACCTTAACAAAATTTATTGCCCTTTATCTCGAGTAAAGTAAGTTGCTTCCACCAACTTTAAATTGTGATTTTAACAATTTATATTCAAAGGAATGTTATTTATTATAAAAATACTGATGGTATGTTCAGTTTTCTGTCATGGACTCACGGACGGATCAACAGGAACAGCCGATCAACACCAACTCACTTTAAACTTCGGCATGACACTTTTATTTAATTGATCTTTATTCGTTTTTTCACTGTCGTCGATAGTATTCGATATCTAGATAGCCCCATAAACAGCTCGTATACGTCCCCTGCTAAACATAAAGCTTTGCGGAGAAACATTGTAAGCAGCCATCGTGTATGATGTGCGGCAAGCTGTTCCAGGGTGCGCTCTACTTAGTATCGCAACTATAACATCGCTAATGCACTGCTCATCATTTATTTCAATAAGAACACTATCTACGCGAGGTCTCACACTATAACCGACGTGTCCCAGTAAGTACCTACTAAAGCTTTCAACCTAACCTTTCACCATTAGGTGAAAGGAAAATGTAAGTGTTGATTTATGTCTGCCCTAGGGGCGAGCCTATTTATTTATTTATGGATCTCCAACTGCAGCTACACAATTACATGCAAAT
Source organism: Aporophyla lueneburgensis (assembly GCA_932294355.1). NCBI lineage: Eukaryota > Metazoa > Arthropoda > Insecta > Lepidoptera > Noctuidae > Aporophyla > Aporophyla lueneburgensis. The sequence continues at coordinate 31,039,289 of OW028744.1, read as the reverse complement.
ATTCGTAGATCAGAAACAAGTAAGTGTTTTTTTTCCAACTTTAAGAGAATTTGTACAGACTCATCTAAGTTTTTGCCATTAATCATGAGCGTTTATTTTTAGAGCAATTTCCGCAAGCTCATGTACCCACTCGTATACAACCACCAACTGACCTCCTGGACACGGCTACTCGTAATTTCCGCTTTAGTATTAGTGGCTGGGGTGAAGTCATAAGACAGTATAGCGATTATACTCTAATATTTTACTCATTAAACATCAATAAAATCTTCTATGTTCTATGAGTTTCGTGTGCACATTAAATACTTTGTATACGTACCGTATTGTAAAAGGCAAGAAGTTTCAAATAAGTCGTAAGGTGCAGTTAAGTTATTGAAGAATTGTACATTTTTGTTTACTGTAAACTTACTACAAGGCGCTAGGTGGTTTGAAAGTGTAAGTGCTTATAAAACAAAAATAACAACCAACTTCCTAAGAAAAACACTACAAAGTGAAAAATAACTTTAATTTGGGATGTCGGTCTTAGGATCTGTAATTAAGGTTTTTTGCCAGCGACTTCCGAAATTAATTTTTCACTTTGTAGTGTGTTTTTTTAGGAAGTCGGTTGTTATTTCTTTGTAAAAAGTTTTATTTTTAACTTTTTAGTTATGGTAGATACCCCGCACTAATCTAATCGCGTTATTCCTTCATTTGTCGCGCAAATACTTAATGCAAATTTAAGACTTATATGGTTTTCAAATGAGTCCCACTGTCCAAATGGAACCATTTGGAAAGCACCAGCTTTCAAATAAAAAAAGAATCATCAAAATCAGTTCACCCATTCAAAAGTTATGACGTAACAAACATAAAAAACAAAAAATACAGTCGAATTGATAATCTCCTACTTTTTTTGAAGTCGGTTAAAAACCAGATGAATAATATCCAGTATTACGTAAGCACCAAAGATACTGGTATACTTAAATAGTTGTGTGTGACGTGACGCATGGTGGTACTTGTATGAGCAGTTGGTCGTGGTACAGCCCCCAGCAGTCGGCGTACACGTGGAGCGCGAGCGGCTCGTGTGCGCGCGCCGCCAGCACGCCGCGCGCCGGCGCGCACGCCAGCGCCACGCCCGGCGCCGCCACGTCGCGCGCCCACGGGTCCGTGACAGCCACACGATACTACACACACGCCACTTGGGAGCGTCCAGCGTGGCAGTTGGTCAATATGCTCGCTGCGTGTGCGTATGCGTAGCGAGCACGTCAAGCGTGCGCAATGTGCGTGTGTGTGTGTCATGAATAATGAGAGCGATAGAGTTGCGTGTACAAGAGAGAGTTAGACATTCGTGTGATATTTACTTGTAATTAATACGTGTTTAATACTTAATTATTGAATTTACTAAATGATTTTTATAACAAACTTATTTTTCTATAAGTCACACTGATTTGACTTAGCTGTCAATTTGAATCATACTTGTTTGTGTAGATGTTCAGTTGGTTAGTTCTAGTGCTGTTGTTGTGTGTTGTTGTGTGTCCAGAGGTCACGTAAGTTAAGTAATTGATATTATATCCTATTTATTGCCTATTATGACAATGGTGTTGTTCTGTTTATAGTGTTGCCAATATTGCTAATGTTTTAAATCATATAAATGGAATATTCACATTCTTTTCCTAGATATTGTTATAATATTTTGATTATGTTAATATTATTCTTATTCTTATAATATAAGAATAAGAATAATATTAACATAATTAATGTATTAAGATAATGATAATGTATGGCAATGCTATTGCAATGCTATTGAAGTATTATATCAACACATTTATTAATGTGTTGATATAATACTTCAATACTGTTTCCATGGAGTTTCTTGTCCTTCTTCTCTATGAAGATCTAGTTTTGGAACAGATGACTAGCTTTCTGATTAATTGCTGACAAGTCTAATTAAAATAAATGTCTAGTCTTGTCTTTATGTGCTTTACTTATTAAAACCCTTTCCTATACACAGTAAATAAGCCGTTACCATTCTTACATTCAAAGCATGATAATTGGTATATCCATACTAATCCATACTAATATTATAAATGCGAGCGACGAATTGACGTGGTTTTTTAAGTGGAGATAGTTGAAAGGATGGAGAGTGCCATAGGCTACTTTTTGTCTCTTTTTAACTCCCCACTTCCCTAAAATGGGGGGTTGAACGCGCTAATCTCAGGAACTACTGGTTTGAATTGAAAAAATATTTTTTATTCGGGTAGCCTATTTATTGAGGAAGGCTATAGGCTATATTACATCACGCTACGATCAAAAGAAGCGGAGCAGCAACAAAAAAATGGATGAAAACTGGCAGACTACGATGCGACGGGAAGGGTCAGGGCAGCAAATATTTGACGCGGACGAAGTTGCGGGCAGAAGCTAGTATATATATATATATATATAAACTTATAGTTATATACTGCTTAATATAACACGTGCGTATTTTTTTTTTTAATGTGGAGAGTTGCGCAGTCTCGGCTAGCTCACTTCACACGCGCGGAATTCACGTTCATATATCGCCTAGCTGGAACCACTGTGGCAAATTAGTCAGTGTGATGACCGTCTTAGGCGCCAGTATCGAGGCGATAGTCTCGCACGTGCTATTAAATTAAATTTTAATTTTGTGATGTTAAAAGTTTTTGATACTCTCGTGGAGATCGTTGGCAATGGCGATAAAGTTAATTATGTAACTAATAATAATTAATATGTTGGTATTTTTGTGATTTACTCGTTCTTTTTCTACTACAGTAATCAGCTCTCCCGACGATGTTTACTTCTTCTACTTTAAATACACAAAAAGCAATCATAACTGTGCAGTTTATTTCAGTACAAAACTATTATTGCATTGAAGTGAAACAACACACTCAGAACTACCTACTTAACTTTGTGAAATAGAAACTAAAGCAAAGCAAATAGAGTTAGAGAATCATAAAGTGGTACGATTGCAAACGCTATAGAAGTTCCACGCGAGCCGAGATTAAACTTAGTTCAGAGCGCGGTGCACTTGGACTACCCCGTACCACGCGCGGTCGAGTTTATATGCACATATTCATACAGACGAACCGCGGCCGTCACTTAACATTGTAAGCCACTCTAATGTATGCAGATATGTTTACTGTAAGTTTATCTCGGAACGTCTTGAGGCTTTACTTTCTTCCCTACGCTAAGTTTTAAGCAGTTTTATTGCCTGTTTGAACTCGGAGGCCGTTTTTATTATGTTTACTTTTTGAAAGCAGACCAACGTGGATGTTCAAAGTGAAGAGGGCGTTATAGTGTCAGTATAACGCTAGTGTTCAAATAAAAGAAATTATGCATGCGCGAGACATCTGGCGCGCCTGCAGTTAGACGACATTGGAGTTTTCCTCCATTTTCCACTTGCTAGCGAGTGTTCTAGAGTATTGCAACATTATTCATTTATTATGAAAACACGATGGGAACAATTAATATGCATTAAATCGGTGTATTCATTGTGGTAACAACAAAAAAGCAGATTCCCATAGCGAATATATCAAACTGTATGCTATTAACCCAAATATGAAATTCTGTCTGTTCTCGTGCGATACGTTCGGCGCCTGCCGAGCGCGCTCACGACACACTACACCGATATATTAGCGAGTATTTGCAATAAGCGCGCTTGTCTCACGTACGATGTGTAAATGGCCTCCTGAGCCTATCGCGCCATCTACCTGCAACATTACAATAATAACGACGCCGTTCACGGCTCAACAATACACATAATAAATGAATGGAGAAATCACGAGGATCATCTCAATTTGAACATCGTGTCGAATGGATCGAGGAGGCACGTGCTACACTCTAAGGGCGCGTTTATTTGACGGAGAACCTTAATGTTCTCGCTTCTTATAACTGTATCCTTACGAACTGCCAAGGACTGCTAATACTCCTTTTATTCAAGGAACGTTAGTATTCAGATTACATTGACGTCTGAATATGCGGACATTACAGAAATATCAAGTAGAGCGGTCGATGTAATCAATTTGTGTGCAGTCCACGCGGCGGCGGCGTGCGGCGGGCGCCACTCTCACAGATATATGCAGGAGCGAGTAACTCGATATTGTGCATCGCGCGTCATTGTGCTGCCAACTAGGGCAACTGCCCACCCGGAACTGAGAACAGTGGATTGACACATGGAATCCCTAAAACGCTATATTTATAAGCGGAATGATAGTAGGTAGTAAGAGTTTTGGCAACGACGAGTCTACGATAGAATAAATTATTCATTTTGGGAATTGGGGTCATCGACCGCGATACGTGCGGTCGGCAGTATTATGAATTGTATCTATGAGGGCAAGAAACATTCAGCTGAACATCTGACAAACAAGCTCATATATTATTTCTTTATCCAATATTAATTTTAGAAGCAGACTCCACGAGACCAGGTCATTAACGATACCCATACTTTGAAGGTAGGTATGGAGATTGGTAGGTATATCTCATCTCTACTTGCGGCGACTCTTCGTATAATGATTGGAGGGCGCCGGCCACCACATGACTGTACCTTCGAGCTCTGCCCGATAGGGCTGGCACGAATAACCAGCGTTATTAATGATAGCAATCATACCTATCTTAGAGGAGGTAAAAAAAAAATATCGGCCAGAAAAAGAAAACAAATATTCGGTTGAAAAATTGTCGAAAACCAAAACAAAATTCGTTCGAATTCTAATAGCAGGCAAACCGCAAGTCAGTAGGATGGAATACTCTTTATAATGTACGGTATACCATGAATTCTTCAGATTAAGGGTCGGTTCACATCTGACGGAAGATGCGTCGAGCGTATCATCGGTCGCGTCTATTCGGTCAAATAGTGTTTTCATGTCTGACCGAAGATGCGTCGGGCGTGATTTTGCATTTCCGTGATAAATCGTTTTGTATCAAACATTTTCAATGCAAGAAAACTTCGAACGGTCAGTACACAAACGATCTCCGCTGATGTGACGCCTAGTCTGAATGCATCAGTCAATATACGCGTGGCGCGACGGTGCCGCTCTTTACGTTGGCCGACAATGCGTTGACGGAAACGGAACAAACGCTGTACGCTCGACGCACTAACGCATCATCGGTTAATTGTGAAAGGTTGAATGTGTTCTCATAAAATTGTCTGTTCTGGCGTAACGCGACCGATGATACGCGACGCATGTTCCGTCAGATGTGAACCGACCCTAACATGTAGAAATTTGAAACAATGTGCACTTTTATCGCAAAAGCGATATTTTAAAGAAAACCTTCTTTTTTCTGGGTGGGAAATCATTGAATGACGTCTCCCGCTCTGGGCGGAGCGAAAGGGCGTGTCAGACTTTTACTGACTAAAACCCATCCGTGTTCCTTCAGTTGCCCATATGCCAGGGCCACGGTATGTGTTTCGAACAAATCTCGCGACCCTGGCAGTAAAGACAACCTTTGGATGGATTAATAGAGAAAGGCGAGACATTGCTCCTGGTAGTCGTAACACATTATTGCACACAATAAATATACATACATTATACATAATTAATATGTCAGTTATCTATATAAATAAATCTATATATGTATATAAAATTCAAAGTCCTTAGTGATTGACTGACTGATATATCAACGCACAGCCTGAACCGCTGGTCCTAGAGACATGAAATTTGGAGGGTGTGTTCTTTGTGAGATCTATTCCGTTCTAATACCAAAAACCAATACCACTTGTATTTGTTTCAAACACTGGCAGTTGAAACAATAGCTTTGGTATTCGTTTTTGGTATTAGAACGGAATAGATCCTTTGTGAGAAGTAAATATCCTTTAAGAAAGGGTTTTTTGAAATTCTATTCTAAAGAGGGTGAAATGGGGGTTGAAATGGTGATTTTTTCGACATCCACGTGGGCGAGGCGCGGGCAGAAGCTAGTATACAATAATAATCATAAAACAAGCGTTATGCACATAAAAATGACGTTTAAGTGTACAAAATTTACTATTTTTACTCTTAAAATGTAACTTGACGTTCCATCTTACTACAGATCGATGATGTCATTCGTTAAGTTATGATCGCACAGTCAACATCACAGAGGACACGTTTCGCGCCAGTCAGGTGAAGTTGAAGTACTAACAAGACCAGACAAGCGTCGCTGAAGGCGCGGATCTAATTATAATTTTATAAGATTAGATAAGAAGTTTCCAGGACACGTCAGGGGGTACGTGTCAAGGCGAGAGACGCACGAATTAGGCCGTGCACACACTGCGATGTGTTGTACCTTCTCTAGCTTTAGGAAAGTGAAGAGAGGAATTCTGTAAATCTGATTGGTTAAATTTAATAATCGATTTTTCATCAATAAAATATTTATTTATTTATTACTAGCTTCTGCCCGCGACTTCGTCCGAGTCAAATTTTTGCTCCCTGACCCTTCCCGTCGCATCGATTTGCCTGCTAGTTTTCGTCCACTTTTTGTTGCTGCTCGCTCCTTTTGAGCTCTCGCGGAATTTTTTTTAGAACTTTTTAAAAGGAACAATTCAGCAGCGCACGCAACGGAAACACTCAAAAGGAATAAATTTTCCCCGTTTTCTGCAACATTTTTCATTACTGCTCCGCTCCTCTTAGGGGTAGCGTGATTTTATATAGCTTATAGCCTCCCTCGATAAATAGGCTACCCAAAACAAAAAGAATTTTTCAATTCGGACTAGGAATTCCTGAGATTAACGCGTTCAATCAATCAAACAAACAAACTCTTCAGATTTATAATATTAGTATAGATTTATAGTTAATTAGCACGGTACAATACAAATTACATTAATTAACATAGAAACAGAAATAAAACAAAATTATACAATTAACAATCTTCTTTCTAACATGGAACAGTGGACACCCTGGCAAACTCTTTCTTACAGAACATCTGATGGGGCAACATGCGACGGAAGGCAAAATTAGGTACCTTCGACGCGGACAGAAAACTGATGTACGCAAGTGTCTCGCCTACGGGTTAAGGGGTGAGGGAATTGTGCACCTACCTCCTCGTGAGCCGCTCGATCTTTCAGCAGAATCTCGGAGCTCCGGAGTCTTCGCAGAGTTCGGCTCACCACGTGTCGAACAAAGTCCAGAGGCAACACACAGCACTTCAGTTCAACCGTCGAAGCCACAAATAACACCACTAAAGAAACAGCGGGACTGCTATGAACTTATAATATTCAATTATATCGTTCTGCGATAAAAGTACAGCGGTTAAAAAAAAAATACAGTGAGATGCGCTCACGCCGGAATTCATATTTGAACTGTCATAATGTCTTTTTCGAGCGAGCCATAAAGAAGGCGACGCTCTTCAAGGAGTTGTTTGCGAAGTGCACGATATAGGTGGCAGGAAAAGGAACTAGCTTGACATCTTGCGTAACAGTTTAACAAAATAAAATAGATGGCGCCAACATTTCCTCCCCCTTTTAAAGGGTCACCTTTAAACCCAATCATAAAGTGTAATAAAGAACTGCGGAAATATAATATTGAAACTGCGATTTATATAAGATAAACTGCGACAATCTTAAACTAACTAACTGCTAGCACTTAAACTACTGTGGTTACAAAAAAAAAAAAAAAACAATCTTATTGCGTAGGTAATGGGCACAAACGTACGACTGGACGCACGTATGTACCTTTAGCTGTTCTTACAGACACTACACGCGTTATACCATCGTTAGAAGGAAGAATCTTCTCTACTGTCGCTAATGGCCACGATAAAGGAGGTGAATTGTCAATTGTAATAACAACAACCGTGCCAGGCTTGATTGGCACAGACGGAGTATTCCATTTCTCTCGGGTTTGTAAACTATGTAAATATTCCAATCTCCATCTTTTCCAAAAAGATTGCACTAATTTATGAAGCAGAGAATGTCTCTGAAGCAAGTTGAGATTATCTGATTCTACTTCAGGCGCGGGCAATGAGAGTAAAGGAGCGGTATGCAAAAAATGACCTGGCGTTAACGTGGTAGGTTCTGCGGGATCGGCACTCAGAACCGTAAGAGGCCGAGAATTTAACAAACACTCGATCTGAACGAGCACTGTAACTAGCTCTTCGTAAGAGAGAAGCTGTTGACCGATGACCTTGAAAAGGTGCGTCTTGACGACCTTCACCATACTCTCCCAACATCCGCCAAAATGTGGGGCGGCCGGACAGTTAAACTTCCATGTGATACGGTTTTCAGCAAGCTCTTCTTCGAAGCGAGAGCGGAACTCGACATTATTAAGAAATTTATATAAGTCGCGTAAATAAGAATTAGCGCCTACAAAATTAGTGCCTCTGTCCGAGTGCATTACTTGGACAGGGCCCCTGCGAGACAAGAACCGTTTAAGTGCAGCTAAAAAACTGGCGGTGCTAAGATCAGTGGCTACTTCAATATGTAGCGCGCGAGTTGTGAGACAAGTGAACACGCAAAAATATGCTTTCAAAGCCTTTGCACCCCGACGGCGAATGGGAGTGTAAGATATAGGACCTGCGTAATCACAGCCGGGAAGACGGGACGCGGTCGAGCGCGGAAACAAATATTACAATCGTGAACTATCTTACGAATAGCACGACGAGCAGACAGTATCCAGTATTTCTGCCGTAATAGTGACATGAGCTGTTCAGGCCTAGCGTGTAAATATTTCTTATGATAATATTCAATTAATAAGTTAACAAAAAAAACATGGCTTGGCAGAAGTACCGGGTGCTGCTGTGAGTAACTTAGATCAGAATGGGTCGACCAACGTCCACCAACTCTGATTAAATCGTTATGTAAAAACGGTCTTAATTTATTAAGAGACGATGAAACCTGCCTGTTCAGTTTTAAATTAAAAATTTCTTTATTGAAACGTTTATTTTGGATGAGTTTCAGCAATTTGTTTTCTGCAAAACTCAAATCAGCTGCGGTTATATGTACGGAATTGCGACGTGGTAACAAATTAGCGAATCTATAAATGTAAACAATCGTACGGAGTATTTTACTCCATGAAGAAAGGCGGCAAAGAGTATCATAAACATAAGAATCGTCAGCGGGAATTAAAACAGCGTGAACGAGTTTCTTTTGTTCAGGTATCTCGTCCAACGTGAGCGGTTCCGTACTTTCAGTAACAGGCCACTGCGACGGATGTAATGTTAGCCAGGGGGGCCCTTGGGACCACAGAGGGTGGTCTTTTAACTTAGCAGGAGAGACACCACGTGACAGACAGTCTGCCGGGTTCTCAACCCCTGCAACGTGATAAAAGTTATCTGCGGAGATATTATCAGTAATTTTAATAACTCGATTGGCAACGAACGTTTGCCAACGGTGCGGTGAACCTTTAATCCAGTAGAGTGCGACTTTTGAGTCGGTAAAGGCGTAATTTTTTATTGTAAAACGGTTGTCATAAGTCTCAAGAACAGTCCGAAGCAATTTTGTCAGTAAAATTGCTGCACAAAGTTCCATACGAGCAATCGTAATGTGCGAAGAATGCGCGATCTTTGACTTGGAACATAAAAGGCGGACAATATTGCCGGAGGCAGAGCCAACGTGTAGGTATACTACGCCACCATAAGCTTCGCCACTGGTGTCAGCGAACCCGACCAATGTCAATTCACAGTCGTTCTTCACTTCTAAACAACGCGGTATTTTAATTTCGTTTAGGGCTGGTAACTCTGAAGTAAATTGTTGCCAAGCCTTGACAATATGAGTAGGAGCAGGGACGTCCCAATCCAACTTCAACTGCCACAACTGCTTAATAAGAAGTTTAGCTACTAAAATAGAAGGAGCGACGAATCCCATGATATCCCACAGTCTCGCGACGGTTGACAGTATGGTGCGCTTAGTGCACGCGGTATTCGAACTTGGCGGGTTGATTTTAAAATAGAAAATATCTTGGTCTATAGACCAGCGAAGACCCAAGATTTTATGGTCAGCGGTTTTGTCAAATTCAACCTCAGTCGTCACCTTATGAGAGGCGGGAAGTTCATTAAGAACAGACTTTGAATTACTGTTCCACTTCACAAGGTCCCATTGAGCGCCCTTAAAAAGAGCAATTAAATCTTTAGCGGTGTCAATCGCCTCGTCTTCGGTATTGACAGAAAATGCAACATCATACATATACAGGCACGAGGAGGTGACGGCAGCAGCGCGGGGATGCTCAACGCCATCGTCAGCGATGAGTTGCTGCACAGTGCGCAGAGCGTGGTAAGGACTGGACTTTAAGCCAAAACAAACTCTACTAAATTCATATAAGCGAAGCGGGTCGTTAGGATTAAAACGATAAAGAATTCTCTGATAACGTCGATCAGATTTGCGAATCATAATTTGTAAAAACATTTGTTTACAATCAGCGGTCATCGCTACAGAGTGTAGACGAAAATTTAAAATAATTTTGAATAAATTACCCTGTAGGTTGGGCCCACTGTGCAGCAAATCATTTAACGAAACACCGGACGATGTTTTGCAGCTGCCATCCAGCACGGGACGCAACCTAGACGAAGACTTGTCTGGGCGGAGAACCCCATGATGTGGGATTATATAAGTAGGGTACACATCTGCAGTTTCATGCGGAAGAACTGAGACGGGCGAGATATAACCTTTAGAAAGGTAATCATTTAAAACTTCGTCATAAGCGGCGCGTAGCTCAGGTGAAGCTTCAAGCTTCCTCTCTAAGCATAAAAAACGTCTACGAGCGATATTGAATGAGTCACCCAGTGTGAACACATCCTTATCAAACGGTAGACCCACTGTATAGCGACCAGTAACTGGGTCCCGTTGCGTGTTGAATGATAAAAATATTCACATTCAGCATCAGCAGGATGCTGAACGGGCGGGCCAGGAACTTCTTTAAGTTCCCAGAAGCGGGAAATCAAATTGTTATCCATAGGCGAAGGGACTATGGCGCAGCACGATGTGACACATGCTGGGCGGTTACTGAGTGAAGGTACGACCCCCATGAGTACGTAGCCTAACACCATATTGACAGCGGCGGGCACTGACGGGCCACCAGGAACCACGTCAGGCAAAAGTAAATGCGGAAACAGTGATGCTCCAATTAAAATATCAATTTTACTTGGAATAGCGAAACTATCATCAGCGAACTGAAGTTTATTCGAGTAAGGTAGGGCCTTAATATCAACAAAAGCGGAAGGTAATTTGTCCGTAATTTGATCAACTACTAACGAGTCAATATCAAATCGGATATTTTTATTAAAGCGTGAAAATATACGTAAATTTACTGTCCCGAACGACGTCCTCTCTGTGCCTCCAAAACCTCTTACAGTCGTAGACCGTGTATTGTTTTGACGTAAACGTAAAAGTTCACAACATTTCCTAGTAATGAAGTGACTTTGCGAGGCGGAATCGAGTAAAATTCTTATTAAATGCTCACGCCCAGCACTATCGTACGCCACGACTTGAGCAGTCGCGAGCAAAACGGTAGTATGCGAATCACATTGCGGCGTCTCGCTGCAAGCGGCATTAGAGGAAACAGAACGCGGAGCGTCAACGGACATCGAACACAAAGCTACATCAGGCTGCGTGGCGGAGCACAACGGCTCGGACGCGGGCACGGGTGCGATTGGGACGACAGCAGCGTTCGCTTGCGTTGACGTCACCGAATCGGGCGCTCCCCGCTGCGGCGCAGGCATAGTGGTACTTGCCGCTTCCGCGGTCTGTGGGTTCGAATCCCGAGTAAAATGTAATAGTGAATGGTGACGTTGTTTACACGTTGTACAGCCAGATGCGGATTGACAACTCGATAATTTATGTTTAAGACTTAAACAATTAACGCAACCGTTAATTTTCCTAACAACATGTAAGCCTTCATACTGAGTTGATTTATGAAAATCAGGACATTTAAATATGTGTTGATGTGTGACATTAGTACACAAACATTTATCTGTTGAATCGGATTCGTGTTATAACGCGGGGAAGACTGCGGTTTTTTACTATCATTAGAACTGCGGGAGCGATCAGCTGAGTTTGCGGATTTATGTACTTGCGCGCCGGCTGTTAAAGCGTGAGCGCGATACAATATTTTACTCTGTTTATTAACGAAATCGATTAAATAAAGGAATATCAGACTGATCCTGACTGTTTTCAAAGTTACGAACAGTTTCACTGTCTAACTTGGTAATAGCTATTTGTACGAAAATTAAATTCAATAAATCTGGAATTTTTAAGTGTTGTAAGGCACGGATGGCGTTAACAAACTTATCATTAAAAATGTCCAAGTTATCGGAAGTAACGGAAGTTAACGGTTTAAAATCTATGATCTGTTTTAAATAAGTGGCCGCTAGTGTGCGTTTGTTTTCATACCTATTCACTAGCGTATTGAAAATAAGTTCGTAATTTTCAGCGGTAGGTACAATGCCGGCGCATGCGGCTAGCGCTTTACCGGTCAATTTGCCCTGTAAATAATGTAATTTTTGATGATCCGAGAGAGATGGATTATCATGAACAGCGGATTTATAATTTGAGTAAAACAATGGCCATGAACGAATGTCACCGTTAAAACTCATTAATTCAATCAGCGGTAACTTAATGAAAGAAGATTTTTTCTCTAAGATGGACGGAATGACGTCTGCATTGGTAGAAGCAGCCAAACGTTTTAAGCGACTATATAACTGTTCAAACGAAACCAGCGCCTTGTAATCAGCGCGCGCGGTGGGATCGGCTGTCAGTAGACAGTTATTATACTGGATCATAACTTCATGAAATTCGGAACGAATAGCGTCAATGTTTGAGCTAGCGTCCAGAAAAGCCTCTTTCGCATCATCTCCCGTGTCTATGTCTTTAGACAAATCGTAGGCAGACTTTAAACACTCGAATAAAGCATTCCGTTTGGCTTCCAACGCCAACAATGATAACTCCGTACTATTAGACTTAATAGCTTTCTTCATTATGAAATGAGAATTTTAAATTGAAGGTATACAAAAATAATTTATTTGTGAGTTTGCGAATAATATAAAAGTACAAGTGAGTACTTCTAAAAAGGTAAATCTCAGCGAAAATTATCGAAATAGAACCTTATTTCGCGAATACCATTGAGAATATGAATATTACAGCGAATAATAAGATGAAATATTAGTATGACAGCGGTAAAATAAGTATTTAGTGTTAAGCGGTAACAAAATGAAATAAATTCCTTCGCACTACGCTGCGTGCGTAATGGCGTCGGTACGTTTTCTAGGCTAACGAAAACCTAAAACGGCGGGTTTTAACACTAAATCTCCTATTAGGTGACCTAAAAGGGGCGGAAACTGTATCAATCCGGCTCGAAGGACTACAATAATGATGCGGCTCCAACGGGAGGCAAAATTAGGTACCTTCGACGCGGACAGAAAACTGATGTACGCAAGTGTCTCGCCTACGGGTTAAGGGGTGAGGGAATCGTGCACCTACCTCCTCGTGAGCCGCTCGATCTTCCAGCAGAATCTCGGAGCTCCGGAGTCTTCGCAGAGTTCGGCTCACCACGTGTCGAACAAAGTGCAGAGGCAACACACAGCACTTCAGTTCAACCGTCGAAGCCACAATTATCACCACTAAAGAAACAGCGGGACTGCTATGAACTTATAATATTCAATTATATCGTTCTGCGATAAAAGTACAGCGGTTAAAAAAAAATACAGTGAGATGCGCTCACACCGGAATTCATATTTGAACTGTCATAATGTCTTTTTCGAGCGAGCCATAAAGAAGGCGACGCTCTTCAAGGAGTAGTTTGCGAAGTGCACGATATAGGTGGCAGGAAAAGGAACTAGCTTGACATCTTGCGTAACAGTTTAACAAAATAAAATAGATGGCGCCAACAACATCAGTCATACGCGTTATATAATATAATATGGTGCGTTTTCCTTATCTTCTTTACCTAATTTCTCTACTATCTGCTTGCAATTAACATTTGACATTTCATTATTTCACTGTTAAAAATTTAGCTATCCCAGGATGCCTGACAGAACGAACGCTGGTGACACATCGAGACTATTTTGTATAGAAAATATGTGTGAAAGGGTGCATTGTAGGCATGATATAATAGAAAAGATAGATTAAAATTATCTAACATAGTCACGAGTACGTGGCGACGCTGTTGCCAGCTGCCGCGGCCGGTTTGACACGTGTATTACATGTTTCGCATCGAAAATAACATTATGACCGATAAGACAACGTTATCAAACTCTTGTCTCCTTAAAGTGTATTAATTGGAACTGTCTCTGGAAAATGGAAATTTAATTACCCGGAATTGAAGTAAATAAATGAGTACTTTTAATTAACAGGTCTCCGTAGAGCTTTATATTAAATAAACGTTTTGTTTGTTAATACTGTTCGATGTTAGAATTTGTATCCCTACAATTTAATGTGCGCTTTTAAAATTTCTATCGTGAAAGCATTTTAGTGTTAACAAGAGCGAGCATAGGCATGGACATATTATGTAGACGCTGTTACTTCCGCCACGATAACTTTATATTGTGCACGTTTACCAACTCTACACATTTCAGGGACGCGGTCGTGGACGTCTTCGAAAATATCGCTATGTTACAAATCATAATAGCACACTGTTTGTGATGTGTGTCTCTCTTGTGTGTGAGGTCAGGAACAAAGCAGGGACTCTTCAATGATTGATTTTGTTATTATCTATACTAATATTATAAAGCTGAAGAGTTTGTTTGTTTGTTTGATTGAACGCGCTAATCTCAGGTCCGAATTGAAAAATTCTTTTTGTGTTGGGTAGCCTATTTATCGAGGGAGGCTATAGGCTATATAACATCATGCTACAACTAAGAGGAGCGGAGCAGTAATGAAAAATGTTGCAAAAACGGGGAAAATTTATTCCTTTTGAGAGTTTCCGTTGCGTGCGCTGCGTAAACGGTTAAAGTAACGCAAAAATCATGTATGACGGAATTGTTCTTTTTAAAAAGTTCTAAAAAAGAAGTCCGCGAGAGCATATGTCTATTTTTTAAGGTTGACTCACTATAACTCAAAAGGAGCGAGCAGCAAATCGATGCGACGGGAAGGGTCAGGGGAGCAAAAATTTGACGCGGACGAAGTCGCGGGCAGAAGCTAGTATACGATATTAATGAAGGTTTATTTCACTTTAAATTTACAACAAATATAGGTATAGAAAGTAGGTCTAATAGAGCGACCAGCCAGTACAACGCGTTGTCGATGCAGTGTCGTCGCCGTGCGGAGCGGTGTGCCGCGCAGCCCGCCCGTGCCCCCCGCTCCGTCGTGCTTGCCGACCCCTCGTCCGCCTATCGGTAGTAGTGTGCGTGGGTCACGGCGTATGCGCGTGAACATGGCCCCCGCCTTGGAAGCACCCGCTTCCAATGGGGTGCAGTGGTGTCACGTAGTGTCTCAGGAACCTCCCACATCACCGTCGGGTAGTAAAGGGCATAGCTTGGTATAGGCCCGCCGGATCAGGCCCGTCGCTGTTTTGATGTCAGCGACTCTGGAGATGCTGTCATGTCCAGAGAAGGTGTTCGTGACTTTGCCGAGGCGCCACTGGAGTGGTGGCAAGTTGTCCTCTTTTATGAGAACAAGGGTGTTAGGTTCGAGGTCTTTTTCGTTATTTTTCCACTTAGTTCTCATTTGAAGCTCAGAAACATATTCCTTCGTCCATCTCTGCCAAAAGTGCTGTCTTAGCTGTTCCACTCTTGCGTAGCGTGAAAAGCGTAGTGTCAGCGTAGTGGTGAGGTCATCAGAGGCGGCTGCAGTGAGTAGCCGACCGATGAGGAAATGCGCTGGCGTCAGTGGGAGTGAATCGGTGGGATTAGAGGACAATGGGGATATAGGGCGTGAGTTCAGAATGGACTCGATTAGTGCTAAAACTGTACTGAGTTCTTCATAAGTTAAATGAGCATTACCCACCACTCGACGGAGATGGTATTTGCAAGACTTAACCCCTGCCTCCCATAGGCCACCGAAATGAGGTGCGTACGGCGGGATGAATGAGAACTTAATGTTTTCATTCGCTGTATAATTAATGATAGAATTATAGCTATTATTTAAGAATGAACTGAATTCCCTGGCAGCTCCTACGAAGGTTTTCCCATTATCAGAGAATATCTCTGCAGGTTTACCTCGTCTAGATATAAACCTTTTTAGAGCGAGTATATAGGCGTCGGTAGTAAGACTGGTAACTAGTTCCAAATGAATGACTTTTGTTGAGAAACATATAAACAAGCAAATGTAACATTTTTCTAATTTTGCTCCTCTCCCTTTACGGCTAAGTATGAACAGTGGTCCGGCGTAGTCAACACCGCAACGATAGAATGGAAACTCTGATTCTAATTTCTCTACTGGTAAGTTGCCCATCTGAGCCTTTATTGTTTTGCCTTTTATACGATTACAGACGACACATTGACGGGTTAACTTTCTAACCAAATTCCTACCACCTACTGGCCACCACTTTTCTCGTAAAGTGGATAAAAGTAGTTGAAGCCCAGCGTGCAATAGACGATGATGTTCGTGTTTGAATAACAACAATGTAAAGGTATGTTTACTAGACAACACTATAGGATGTTTCTTATCAAAATCAAAATCAAGAGAATTTTTAATTCTACCGCCTACCCTCATAAGGCCTTGTTCATCTAAGAATAAATTAAGACCAGATAAATTACGATTAGATTTTATTGGTAAATTATTTGTTAAACGTTCATACTCATCAGGAAAGGATTCCTTTTGTGACAAACGAGACAAAATAGTTATCGAGTTATTTAGCTCCACAGCTGATAACGCATCAAACGCTCGGTTTGACTTTAATTTAGTTCGCGTATTTGAAATAAAGCGCAACACATAGGCCATTGTGCGTTTTAAACGATTTAGAGAAGAAAATCTACCGAATAACTTTAAGTTTGTCTCTACTTGGCATACCATTGCAGCAGTATTTAATTTAAGTTCGGGCAATTCATTAAAATTAATATCACGACAGACAGACGTAAGACTTTTATCCCAATTTGAGTTAGGTTCTCGTAAACAACTCGGGCCGTGCCACCATAAATCGGTTGTTTGAAGCGCGTCTATATGGACACCGCGCGAAAGTAAGTCTGCTGGATTTTGTTTACCATTTATGTGTAACCATGAGCACCATTCAGTAAGCTCATTAATTTTTACAACTCTATTCTGAACAAAAGGTTTTAAAGAACTCGGTGTTAGATTCAACCAACCTAAGACTGTTGTTGAGTCAGACCACAAATAAACTTTGCTAAAGTTAATTTTAAGCGCCTTAATTATTTTATTATATAATCTCGCACCTAACAATGCGCCGCATAACTCGAGGCGTGGAATACTGAGCGGTTTTATCGGAGCTACTTTGCCTTTTGCACTTAAGGCTAGGTGTTTCGACACTCATACAGATTTGAGGGGGTGAGGTGCGGGGAAAACCGCGGGGCGCCTCCCGCGCGTCCTTCTTGTCGAACACGTCAGCGCGCCAAAAGTCCGGGCGGCGCGGGCGTAGCACAGACAGGTCATAAAGTAGCGACATCAGTATGACCACAGTATTAGAAACCACAGAAGAAAATATAATACAAGAACAAATATTTATATTTATTTCTCTCTAAAACTATTTTACATAGTTCTTGATTGAATCCTCGTTGGAACATTTGTATACAGCAGCTAATTGTATCTAGTGTATCCTACTAATATTATAAATGCGAAAGTTTGTGAGTATGGATGTATGGATGGATGTTTATTACTCTTTCACGTAAAAACTGCTGAACGGATTTGAATGAAATTTGGCATGCAGATACTTAATAACCTGGACTAATATTGTAAATGCGACAGTTTGTGAGTATGGATGTATGGATGGATATTTGTTACTCTTTCACGCAAAAACGAATGAACGGATTTGGATGAAATTTAGCACGCAGATACTTTATAACCTGGACTTATACCTATTATGAATGCAACAGTTTGTTAGTATGGATAAATATAAATAAATAAATATCTTTGGACAACCAACAAATCGTTATCTGACTAGGCAGAGCCTGTACTATGATAACCAGACAACTGATAAACATACTTATATATTTCTAAATACATACATATTATAGATAAATTACACCCAGGCACAGAACAAATGATTGTGCTCATCACACAAACATTTGTCCTGGGTTGGAATCGAACCCACGACCTCAGTCTTAGCAGTCCGGGTCACTAACCACTAGACTAACAGGCTAGTCGCCATGCCAGTCGAATGGATGTATGTTACTCTGTCACGCAAAACTACTGAACAGATTTGGATGAAATTTGGCTCCCAGATAGTTTATAACCTGGATTAACACATAAGGTCCTTTTTACCCCGGTAGTACGTTGCCGCGGAATAATTTCCAACCTCCATGTGGGCCCCTATCCTTGTCGCAGCTGGTCACATTTTTGAGTTCCCTCTACCTTGTGTAACGTCACATATTGTATAATTTAACATCTAGACATTTGAAACAGCAGTTCCGAAATTGGTTTTACTTCAATTTCAAATCAAACATTTGTTCAATCAAAATAATCACGTATTATGTTTCATATGTTCAAAATCACAAAATAGCAGAACAAAATAAAATAAAAAGAACCTTTTTAAAAATAAGCTTTTATTATTTATTAATAAAATGAACTAAAAAGTTAAAAATAAATTAACTCTATTATGAAATATAACACTTTATAAGTTCATTGTAACCTTTCACGATAATTAAGCTTCTTCGTCTACGACAAAATAAGTCCATATCGAACATAATTCTATATTTTTAACGCTAAAACACGCCTACCAAGATACTCATCAAGACGAATCAAACGAGCCCGAACTTAATGGGGTACGTCGTTTAATTACGGAGTTCCAATAGCCAACTTACAGCTCCATCATCAGACCCTGGTTACCATATAGTATCGTAACCAGGGTTGAGCGACGCGGGTCGCGGCGCCCGAACTCTCTAGTCGAAGTCTACTCGCCGTAATAATATCGCGGCGGGATTTTTCCGCGCACTGGATCTTCAACGCACTGCTTAGCGCCGATAGTTTAAAATCGAACACTAAAACTGTTTGATTTTCGACGCGCTGATATGCACTCAGTTGGATTCACAACCCTCGGCTCAATGCCGAGAGTTGAAAATCCGAAGTGCGTCAATATAATAATATAATTCATTTGTCGCGCAAATACTTAATGCAAATTTAAGACTTATATGGTTTTCACATGGACCCCATTGTTCGAATGGAACTAAATTAAAATGGGACCATTCGGAAAGCACCAGCTTTCAAATAAAAAATAATCATCAAAATCGGTTCACCCAGTCAAAAGTTATGAGGTAACAAACATAAAAAAAACAGTCGAATTGATAACCTCCTCCTTTTTTTGAAGTCGGTTAAAAATAAAAACTTTTTATAAAAAAACAGTCGAATTGATAACTTCCTCCTTTTTTTGAAGTCGGTTAAAAATAAAAAATAAACATAAACATACATACACTACACTAAACACTACAAAGTCAAAAATAATTTTAATTTCGGAAGTCGGTGGTAAAAACCTTAAATACAGATACTAAGACACCGACTTTCGAAATTAAAGTTAATTTTGATTTTGTAGTGTTTTTTTAAGGAAGTCAGTTGTTTTTTTTTTTTGTAAAATGTTTTTTTTAGTCGCCATTTTCACAATACAATCACAAAATATTGTTTTTAAAGTTTTACAATCATTTACACAATGAGAACCGTACACACAAAACAAAAGCTTAACCAACTATGGTCTTTATAAGTTCTATAAAACAATATTTATTTACAGTTTATTTTGTTTTCTCTTATTATTACTTACGCAGCAGAAAGGAAGCGCGCGTGCAAAAAATTGTCACAGGTCTCAACCTCGATAACGTCTCGCAGGACACTGGCAAGCGACGCGCCGATCGAAAATCACTTGAATAATTGATATATTTTTTAGAAATGTTATGAAAAAAAATGATCGGGTACAATCGATTCCAAAATAAATTATCTATAAATTGATACTAATTATATAAAAATAGGAGTATTAGTACTTCTTTAAAATGAAATTTGGCTTGTTAAAAACTGCAAATCGAAGTTAGTTCGGCTTTTTTTTTCTATCGAGTAAATTTGATTGTATCGTGTTTTGAACAGGTACAAGCTAAGGAGAAAGAATGTATCTTAAATATATATTTTTTTCAGATTCTGAACGTAAAAATTTACCTATCAAAAAGCAATTCTAAAAACGGCAAAAACTGTGAAAACGCACCACCAAACCCACCTGGCCTTAATAGACGGACAGATAACGCCTCGATGGGACTAGTATCAATATATGTGCGTATATATGCACAGGCGCCATAAGCGGTTTGCGAACTGTCGCAGAAAATGTGAAGTTCAACTCGTTTGTTATCGTCGCGTATATTTCCTATAACGTGGCGAGGGACCCGTATAGTATGTAAACAATTTATTTTCTCAATGAAATTATTCCACTTTAGTATAACGCTTTGCGGAATAGGATCGTCCCAGCTAATTTTACACAACCATAATTTTTGTAATATAATCTTTGCAATCATGATTGTTGGTGCTAACAGGCCTAATGGGTCGTAAATTTGTGAGACAATCGATTAAATACTTCTCTTGGTTATGACCGTACCTTGTTGATCTTCAAGTTTTGTTATGAAATGCAGTTCATCGCTCGTGCTGAACCAACCTAACCATAAAGTTTTATTTTGACAGTTTTCACCTGAAGACATTTCTTTTGATGAGCTATTTGCTTCAATCGTGTTTGAAGCGTCGTGATTAATTACCCATTTACATAATATAAAACATCCCGAGCCTAAGACTGTGTAAACACTGTCGCAAATATTTCTTAATGTATTTTTGTTATCATGACCCATAATGAGGTCATCTACGTATGTCTTCCTTAATTACTTGCGAGATGACGTCATCATTGCATTCTTCAGCGAGCTGTCTAATACATCGCATGCTAAGGTACGGCGCGGACGCAGTGCCGTACGTCACCGTGTTAAGCTGATATATACCGAGCGGATCTGAAGGATCTTCTCTCCATAAAATACACTGCAAACTACGTTGATCAGGCTGTATCAATACCTGCCTAAACATCTTTTTAACATCGGCACAAGCAATGTATCTATGTTTCCTAAATCGTAATAAAATTGAAAATATGTCATTTTGCAAGATAGGACCTGATAATTGAATATCATTCAAAGATTTACCACTGGTTGATTTTGCGCTTGCGTCAAACACTACCCTTAATTTAGTGGTGCTACTATTTTCCCTGAAGACACCGTGATGCGGTAAAAAGTAGGTAGGAGAAGAATATGAATTAATGCGACTCATATGCCCCAAGTCTAAGTATTCATGCAAAAACTCACAGTAAAGTTTTTTGTACTCTGGTGCGCGTGCTAGTTTACGTTCTAGTGACTTGAACCGATTCTCGGCTAATGTTAATGTATCGCCTAATGAATCAGTTGACTCGTTTAGCGGAATGCGCACAGGAAACCGACCCTTATCATCGCGTAACGTGGTACTACAAAATAAATTTTCGCATGCACGTTTCTCTTTCGAATAATTATTAGTTGTGGGGTATTGCAACTTCTTCTAATTCCCAAAAACTTTTAAGTTGTGTATCAAGCGTTTGTGAGAAATTACACTGAATCTGATTCCTGCGCAAATTCTTTGTTTGTATTGGACCGGATATAATCCACCCCAGCTTTGTGTTCTGGAGACTAGGTCCTGTTGGTAATCTAATTAACCCTTCGTTTAACAATTCCCAGAATAAATCTGCACCGATAAGGAGCTGAATCTCATGAGGAGAATAAAAGTTTGGATCAGCTAACGTTAAATTATCCGGAAGGTCAAAGTTAATATTTACGCTGAGCGAGGGTAACTGTGCAATAATATGAGGCAAAACTAAACATTTTAAGCGTTTATTTTAATCGCTAGTTTTGGACTTTAATTTAATTTCACATGATTGCGTGGACTGTGTAACACAATGTCCTACGCCTGTGACTTGAACAGTGGACTGTAACATTTTAATATGTAGGTTTTTGCATAAATGCTCAGCAATAAAACATTGCTGACTCCCACTATCGAGTAATGCGCGAATAGTGTGGTATTTATTATTGCTGTCGGCGATCTCCACTAAGGCTGTGGATAACAAGACAGGCTGCAATGTTAACGAGAGACAGCTATTGACTTGTCTGTTGGTCGCGTGAGCTACTGAATGTAATAATGCGGTCTGTGAATTGCCTGCGATAGGCTCATCCCACGACTTCATTGGACACTTTAATGTCACAATGAAGTAATGAATTATGTTTTTAATTACATTGTTTGCAGGGTCCGAACCAACAGTTTGTTTCAGTATGCCCGGCCCGCAAACAATTGCGACAAAGCTTTTTGTCATCAATAAGTTTAGACTTATCCTCTACCGACAAAGGACAATGCCCACATACTAGAACAACCGTGGCCCACAGTGAACACTTACAAATAGTATAAGGAATGATAGTATAAGGTGTTATGAGCACCTTCTAGTACTTATCAGTTCAGAAAATAAGTCGCCATTTGGAAATAAAACAGTTTTTAATTTTTTATAATTTTTAATTTTTTCACAAGCACTGACTTATTTTATACATTTACAATGACTTTTGAATGGTATTAACCTTTGAATAATAGTCACCTTCTAAGTTTAAACAGTCTGGGGGAGTATACACAAAACCCATATATTAAACCTAGAAAGATCCCAGCGAGCAGTTCTCAAAGTAATGCACAAAAGGAACTTCCAGTATCCAACGGAGCAGCTATATGTATAAGGATTGTATGGTATTAACGGTTCGACAACTTTATATCAGGAGAGTTCTGCTTATAAGCCACAAAGGCTCAACGTATGACCCGGTAAGACTGAAAAACAAACGCAGAAACGACCTAGTATTTGACCTGAAAAACAGTACAACATGTAAAACAGTATTCTTCAGAAGACAACCGTGCTATATGGGTCCATACCTATAGAACAAAATAAGTAAAAATACTCAGCTACATCACTTACCAATAAGTAAACTAAAACTTACCATAAATGACTTCCTTCTCTCTCAAAATTATGGAAATACTGAAAAACTTCTAGAAAGTATAAAATAATAAAATAAAGTCACACAACCCCATTCATACACCCGAACCCATACATACTCATACACACAAATACACCACACCCCACACTACACATACATATGTTCATTCATAGATGCACACACAAGCATTATGTAGCTATTAAGTAATTAATTAAATTATTATATTATTACATTATTAAATATTAAATTAAATATACATATATATCATTTTGTAATGTTTACCTTTACAAATATTTACTTTTGCACCGCACCATATATTTTATTTATTAATCAATCAATACTTATAATTTGTCCCAAACAACATCCCCCCCCTCCCCCAACAATACAAAAGCTATGTAATGAAATAATGCTGATGTCACGTCAGTACATATACGTGTATATGACCATCTTTACAAACCAAGACCCTTCCGTGCCTCAGAAAGCATGTTAAGGCGTTGGTCCCGGCTGTCTTTTGTAGATCTTAGACAGTCGTTACGGGTCGTCAGAACCCCGAAAGTCTGTCAGACTTTCATTCAGATCAGTCTTATCAAGAGGTATTGTATTACCTAGTAACTGGGTTGTGGAGGTCAGATAGGCAGTCACTCCATGTAAAATACTGGTATTCAGCTGCACCCGGTTAGACTGGAAGCCGACCCCAACATAATTGGGAAAAGGCTAGGCAGATGATGATGAGCTGTAAGATTTGGTTACTTTCTCAATTAAGTAAAAGTATTTAGGTATTTAAAAATATCTTTTTTTACTTATTTAATACTAGCTTTTGCCAGCAGCTTCACCCGCCTATTATACGTATAAACCTTCCTCTTGAATCACTCTGTCTATTAAAAAAAACTGCATTAAAATTTGTTGCGTAGTTTTAAAGATCTAAACATAGGGACAGACAGAGGGAAGCGACTTTGTTTTATATTGTGTAGTGAAGTTAAATCACTATAAGCTTGCATTAGTATTATCATAGTTTTCTAAAGGATTTAATGTAGGTGAGTAATATAATAATTACCTGTTGTGGAAGAACCCATTGCTATACAATATATATTTGTGAGTTGATGAGAGCGTAAGTGCCTCATATCCATTATTCAATTCGCACAGCGAACCTTGCTTGCGCCGGTTAATCCACGCGACGTGTTCGGGACAGCATAGTTACTCAGGTCCGAATTCGCGCCGAATTAATCATTAGTAAAAGCGGGACTCCCGCAGTCCAAATGCATGCGAGGGTCGTCATATGCAGCCAGCAGTTTTCACATTCACACTAGGGTCGTCATTCAAAGTGGAGCCACGATCCAAGTTCGTGCAAGGATTGTCATTCTGGTGATATTGATCGGAGTCCACTGTCATAAAAAACCTCACATAAGAACACAAACTATATTTTATATCTTTAACTATTTGTTAACTGGGTGTCAAATGTCAACTTCATCATCTGTCATAGAATAATGCTGCCATATTTTAAAATATAATCGATTACGTGAATCGATTATTGGTCTTGAACAATTTAATTTTATCTAATTACGGCAAAGCCATAAACAATACAATGATATTACCATTCCATGTTTATGTATGTTTGGACTATAAGATATCTGGTTTGAGATGTTTATGAACATAATTGTTTTGTCTTAAACTGGAGTTAGTTAGTTACGTTCACAGAAACTAAAATGGCCGTCATAATTATGACGGCGTGCCGTGTGATTACAATGCACGCCTTTGAGCACACGGATTGATTTTTATAATTATTAATTTATCCGTAATCGATTAGACGTATTCAATATACGACTCAAAATTAACAGTCAAATTCTCAGTGATAATATTACGTTAAATTACTTATTTATTGCTTATAATGACGGCGACTTAGCTAGAGATAGAAGTTAAACGGATAATTCCTGTTTTAAAAAAATATTTTTTTTAATTATCCTTCGAAACGTGTTCGGGTTGGGCCAGGAATAGGCATTGACCAAGAACTTATTACATGAATAAAGCGCATGGTTAGCATCACACATGTTACAAACGCGAGAACGGTTTGAGGTTTTAGATGCCTTATTATTATGGCTCTTATTTATTTACGTTGCAACGTAACTATGAGTGCTATTATTGACTTGATTCGACGACGATTTTTTATAATTGTTGTCGACTGGTTTATTGTTAGATACTTTAATCATCTCAAGCATGTCGCCGGGGCGATTTTTAAGGAACTTAAGAAAATCAACTAATGTAGGTTTTAGAAAATTACTCTGCAATTCATTATTTAAATTCCCTTTATCATTTTCCCATTCCCGTTCTGTAGAAGCATCTAATTTCGATCCTACAAAGAAAATGACTATAGAATCCCATGATTCAGTGGGTTCACCTAATATTTTTAGTGCTAAAAGATTTCTCAAAATACCGTCAATTAACTTTCTTATTTGAGCTGAAGACTCTTTGTTCATTGCTGAATGGCAAATAAAGCCTTGAAGTGATTATGCAGCAATAAACGATTAACACTATAGCGATTTTCAAACAAATCCCAGGCAATACAATAATTATCAGCGGAAAATTCCAATGATTTAATGAATTGTAAGGCATTACCAGTGTACCGCCATGGGTTCTGGAGGCAAAGGTTCTCGCGCACATGTGGGAGTGGCGTGAGGAGGCGAAACGCCGGGGCGAAACTCCGCTGCCGCGACAAATCGCGGCACGGCGGACAGAGCTCCGGTGTGATCTCATGGCGACATGGCGGGTACGATTGTCGCAACCCAGTGCTGGGCACGCCACAATTGCGGCGGTAAGTCCCCTCTTTGAGGAGTGGATAGAGAGGCACCACGGCGTCCTCACCTTCCGCCTGACGCAGGTTCTCACCGGGCATGGGTGCTTCGGTGGGTTCCTGTTCAGGATAAAGCGGGAGGATACGTCCGGGTGTTTCCATTGCGAGGATCGTCTGGAGGACACGGTGGAGCATACGGTGGAGGTGTGCCCTGCCTGGGCGGGGTACCACCGTGTGAGAGGCGATCGGCGGCGGCGACCTCTCGCGTCCGGCCCTGGTGCGAGCCATGGTACGGAGCGAGAGGGAATGGGAAGCCATCACCTCCTTATGCGAAGCAGTAATGCTCGCGAAGGAGGAGGCGGGGCGCGTGAGGGAGTGGCAGTCTCTGCGCCCTCACGCCCCTAGCCGCCGCAGGAGGAGACGCCCCGGGCGTTGGGAGTCGATTGCGGACTCCCGGCCACCGTAGGCGCGAGCTTGCGGGTGGCGAGCAATGGGTAGCTCGCCGCCCGGTAAGGACCAGGCTCGGGTCGACGGCGCGCAGTGTTCCACGCGCGCCTCAAAGAGATGTCAGCAGCAGTGTAGGGGTCTACTAGGACCGATGCCTGCCGGGGTCGCGTGATTGTTCGAAAGAGATACCGTGACCCTGGCACATGGGCAACTGATGGAACATGGGTGGGTTTTAGTCAGTAAAAGTCTGATACGCCCTCCCGCTCCGCCCAGAGCGGGAGAAGTCATTTGATGATTTCCCATGCTGAAAAAAAAAAAAAAAAAAAAAGTCGCCACGGTGTCCTCACCTTCCGCCTGACGCAGGTTCTCACCGGGCATGGGTGCTTCGGTGGGTTCCTGTTCAGGATAAAGCGGGAGGATACGTCCGGGTGTTTCCATTGCGAGGATCGTCTGGAGGACACGGTGGAGCATACGGTGGAGGTGTGCCCTGCCTGGGCGGAGCACCGCCGTGTCCTCGTGGAGGCGATCGGCGGCGGCGACCTCTCGCGTCCGGCCCTGGTGCGAGCCATGGTACGGAGCGAGAGGAAATGGGAAGCCGTCACCTCCTTCTGCGAAGCAGTAATGCTCGCGAAGGAGGAGGCGGGGCGCGTGAAGGAGTGGCAGTCTCTGCACCCTCACGTCCCTAGCCGCCGCAAGAGGAAACGCCCCGGGCGTCGGGAGTCGATTACGGACTCCCGGCCACCGCAGGCGCGAGCTTGCGGGTGGTGAGCAATGGGTAGCTCGCCGCCCGGTAAGGACCAAGCTCGGGTCGACGGCGCGCAGCGTTCCACGCGCGCCTCAAAGAGATGTCAGCAGCAGTGTAGGGGTCTACTAGGACCGATGCCTGCCGGGGTCGCGTGATTGTTCGAAAGAGATACCGTGACCCTGGCACATGGGCAACTGGTGGAACATGGGTGGGTTTTAGTCAGTAAAAGTCTGACACGCCCTCCCACTCCGTCCAGAGCGGGAGAAGTCATTTGATGATTTCCCATCCTGAAAAAAAAAGGCATTACCAGTGAGAGCGGAACGTAAATAAAGAAAATTTTGAATTTCATCTATATCCTTTGAATTATGAATAAGCGATAAATATGTGTCCTTAAACTCCAACCACTGATCATATGAGCCGTCAAAGGAGGGTAGTTTAATAATGGGTAGTTTGATGGAAATGGAAGATTTAGAAGCCGTTTCTCGTGATATAGAATTAGGAGAATCATTTTGAGCTAACAAGCATTTGGCATTAGCCACAGTGGAATAATATTGATTTTCAAAAGTCTCCCTTTCCTCTAATTCTGCAGCTAACTGACTATCTGACACAATAATATCTATTTCATCTTGAATTTCCGAAAAACTCAATAATAAGGTTTCCGCCCTTTGCATACGAACTTGTAATTCCGTAATCTGAGTATTACTTAAAACACTGTTTTCTAAAGAATTAATGTACTTAACAAATTAAGTGAATTTACATTTTTAACTACGCCTCGCTTTTTAACTAAATCTTTAACTACGTTAACCGTTATATCATCAGACTCAACTGTAAGGGATTGCCGTTTTTTCGTCATTTCGGTAGCTATGAAGACAAAGGAAAGTACTTACAATTATTTTCCGACGAGTGGTGGGTAGGCGCAGGTGTCACACGTAACGGTCTCTGTAATTTTAATAACAAGTATTAGCACTATTCTTTTAAGGGATGGGAATTGGGACGGAGTTACTGGCCTCTGAATTGCGCTGATCTCCAACGATATTCTTCATGCAGCGATCCGGCTCGAAGGACCATATGTTTGTGATGTGTGTCTCTCTTGTGTGTGAGGTCAGGAACAAAGCAGGGACTCTTCAATGATTGATTTTGTTATTATATACGATATTAATGAAGGTTTATTTCACTTTAAATTTACAACAAATATAGGTATAGAAAGTAGGTCTAATAGAGCGACCAGCCAGTACAACGCGCTGTCGATGCAGTGTCGTCGCCGTGCGGAGCGGTGGGCCGCGCAACCCGCCCATGCCCCCCGCACCCTCGTGCTTGCCAACCCCTCGTCCGCCTGTCGGTAGTAGTGTGCATGGGTCACGGCGTATGCGCGTGAACACACACCATAGAAAAAAAATATGTAATCCAACATTTTGGTTCCAAATAATGAAATATCACGAAAGAGGGAATCCTAATTTGTGCATGTGTTGCATTCAAACGCTTAACCAGTCAAAAGTACTATTGACTAGCAAAATCAATCAAAAGTACTTTTGACCGTATGCTTTAGTCAATAATACTTTTGACTAAAATAACAGTTAAAAGTACTTTTGCCCAATGGAGCTGGTTAAAAGTACTTTTGACTAAGTGATTCCGTCAAAAGTGGTTTTGACTTGTTGTATCAGTAAGACTCTTAAAAAGTCGGAACCCCGGTCAACGGAGCCCCGCTGTGCGGGGCTCCTATTTCTGAGTGGTTTAAAAAAAAATAACCTAACCTAACCTTAAGTAACCTAACCTGTCCGAGTCGCGGTGCCCTAAGTCACGAGCTCGCTTAATAGTGCTTTTAACTGATGATTTATTGCAGTTAAAACTAATTTTGACGAAGAGCGTCAGTCAAAAGTACTAATAACCAATAATTTTCAGTCATAACCACTTTTGATCAACCTGTTTAGTCAACTACTTTTGACTGATTTTGCTACTCAATAGTAGTTTTGGCTGGTTAAGAGTTTTGACTGCAACATAATAGGTTGGGGAAAAAGTTTCTTCGCATTTTTTAAGAAAATTCAAAGCATTTTTTAATAAAGTTTATTTACATTTAACTAAAGTATGTAGGTACCATTTTGTTTGATAACTTTTTGCCATCTTGTAGGTAGGGACATGATCCCATTGCTATAGAAATTTTGGGACTTCTGGTCAAAACACCGCGACAAGTGGTTTTGGCAGTCCTCTCGTGATGTTAACCTGACACTGCCTAAAAAATTCTGAAGAGACCGAAACAGGTAGAAATCTGAAGGTGCAAGGTCAGGACTATACGGCGGATGCATTAACACCTCCCAGCCAAACTCTCTTAATTTTTGTTGGGTGGCTAAAGATGTGTAAGGTCTAGCGTTATCATGATGAAAAACCACACCCCTTCTGTTGATTAATTCCGGCCGCTTTCTCTCAACTTCTTGCTTTAATCTCATCAGTTGTTCACAGTAGAGTTCAGAATCGATGGTTCTGCCTGGTGGTAACAGCTCATAATGAATAATGCCCTTCCAATCCCACCACACACACAGCATCACCTTGTTGCGAGTTAACCCGGGTTTCGCCACAGTCTGTGAAGCCTGACCGGCCTTTGACCACGACCTTTTTTGCACGTTCTTATCATACGTGATCCACTTATCATCACCAGTTATCAGCTTCTTCAAAAATGGTTCGGTTTCATTCCGTCGTAATAAAGAATCACAAATGAGTACACGGTTCATTAGGTTTCTTTCAGTGAGCTCGTGAGGTACCCAAATGTCGAGCTTTTTTGTGTACCCAGTTTTTTTCAAATGCGCCAAAACTGTTTTGTGGTCAATTTCTAGTTCTTCAGCTACGTCGTTACTACTGGTATGCCGATCTTGCTCCACTTTTTCAAAAACGGCATCCATTTTATCCGTAATAGGGCGACCAGAGCGACGTGCATCTTTGACATCAAAATTTCCGGATTGAAAACGCTTAAACCAAATTTGTGCTACTCTTACAGACACTGCACTAGGTCCATAAACATCGCAAATTTTTTTCGCGGCTTGCGTTGCATTTTTACCTTTTTTGTAGTAAAATTTTAAAATGTATCGAATTTCTTCATTAGATTCACTCATCTTGACGGTACGAAAAACAAATGAAAATCACATATTTTCCTAATTTGAATTTGGAATTATGTTCTTTAAAATTTAAACTTTCAATGATACCAAAACCAGCCAGATACAAATAGTATAGCCAAAGAGATTTTATTACAAGTTCATACATACTATAATGCGAAAAGACTTTTTCCCCAACCTAATATATATTATTTTTATATTACACGAACCTTTATATTACACGAACCATTTGGAGCCACTTTTGACCCCCTCATAACTCAAAAACTATTTTATATAAACGTTTAAAATTTGGCTCATATATTGAAACTTACAAGATAGATATGTGCTCTAAATTTCATAAACACACCTCAAACTGTTATTTAGATATTAACGTCCAAAAATCGTAATTTTTATCACTGACTGACCTATAGATCTAAACTTTAACCCAGTTCCAGATGACCTAGAAAGTTCAAATTTGGCATGCAGATAGGTAATTAGGTGAATACAAAGGAATAAATCAGAAACTGGTAAATTTTTATCATATTATTATAATTTTTCACTTAATTGATTCTATTAGGAACACTTAAAAAAATATGTAATAATCAGCATTCAAAACTTATGACACGTGAATATATAACGAGTTGAATGCCACCCTTAATTTTATCCAGATATTTCCGTTTTAGTACTTCTAACTAAGAGTATAGTCGACTTTCGTATTTATTACGTTACTAGCTTTTGCCAGCGGTTTCGCCCGCGTGGAGGTCGGAAAATATCCCGCGGGTATCGTCACTGCTCAGCTCCTATGTGTCTTAGCGTTATGATATATAGCCTATAACCTGCCCAGAAGTATAGACTACAATCGTACCAAGTTTGGTTAAAATCCCTTCAGTAGTTTTTCACCCATGCGTGTGTTAGATATTTCATTCTGATATTATATAATTGTTGGGTAGATAATAGTGCAAGTTTTAGATAAAAATAAAACTTGTATTAATAAGCAGAGACGATGCACAGCATCTGTGAGAGGGCGTTGTATACTTCTTGTTAGACGTTAGCCAATCACAGATCTCGTGACGTCAGATCCTCGACCAATCAGCGCTATGTTCCGGTAGTCACGTGGTCCCAGGTGGCGTGTTCGCTTATGGCGGACCTTTACCTCATAGAAGTCTCTCACCAGGAGACCTTGAATGGATGCTGTGCATCGTCTCTGCTTAATAATACAAGTTTTATTTTTATGTAAAACTTGCACTATTATTTGGCATGTGACGATGCACAGCATCTGTGAGAGACGTGTTTATAACTCCTGGTGACCACGATGACGCTATGTGAGAATATTATAATTTTACTGAAAAAATAAAACCATATGTAGCAATGCATATGTATTTATTTAACCAATCAGGATACCAATCTGGGGGGTCCAAACGCCTCCTGCCGGATGCTCTATACGGGGGTCGTGCGGTCCATGGCCCTCTACGGGATACCGGTGTGGGCGCCCTCATTGAGGTTGCGCCCGGCGCGCCGGTTGAGTGCGGCCCAGAGAGTCATGGCCATCCGGTTAATCCGGGGATACCGCACGGTCTCCTGCGAGGCGGCGAGCCTCCTTGCCGGAGTGCCGCCATGGGATCTGGAGGCAAAGGTCCTCGCCCACATGTGGGAGTGGCGCGAGGAGGCGAAACGCCGGGGCGAAACTCCGCTGCCGCGACAAATCGCGGCTCGGCGGACAGAGCTCCAGTGTGATCTCATGGCGACATGGCGGGTACGATTGTCGCAACCCAGTGCTGGGCACGCCACAATTGCGGCGGTAAGTCCCCTCTTTGAGAAGTGGATAGAGAGGCGTCACGGCGTCCTCACCTTCCGCCTGACGCAGGTTCTCACCGGGCATGGGTGCTTCGGTGGGTTCCTGTTCAGGATAAAGCGGGAGGATACGTCCGGGTGTTTCCATTGCGAGGATCGTCTGGAGGACACGGTGGAGCATACGGTGGAGGTGTGCCCTGCCTGGACGGAGCACCGCCGTGTCCTCGGGGAGGCGATCGGCGGCGGCGACCTCTCGCGTCCGGCCCTGGTGCGGGCCATGGTACGGAGCGAGAGGGAATGGGAAGCCGTCACCTCCTTCTGCGAAGCAGTAATGCTCGCGAAGAGGGAGGCAGGGCGCGTGAGGGAGTGGCAGTCTCTGCGCCCTCACGTCCCTAGCCGCCGCAGGAGGAGACGCCCCGGGCATCGGGAGTCGATAGCGGACTCCCGGCCACCGTAGGCACGAGCTTGCGAGCAATGGGTAGCTCGCCGCCCGGTAAGGACCAGGCTCGGGTTGACGGCGCGTAGTGTTCCACGCGCGCCTCAAAGAGATGTCAGCAGCAGTGTAGGGGTCTACTAGGACTGATGCCTGCCGGGGTCGCGTGATTGTTCGAAAGAGATACCGTGACCCTGGCACATGGGCAACTGATGGAACACGGGTGGGTTTTAGTCAGTAAAAGTCTGACACGCCCTCCCGCTCCGCCCGGGAGAAGTCATTTGATGATTTCCCATCCTGAAAAAAAAAATAAACAAAAAAAAACAATCAGGATATGTATCTGTATAGCTATTAAATTAAGGCACGTTTTAAAATAATTAAATAGGAACTAATCAAATTAACAATTATCAAGGAAACATCGATTTTATCTTATACTGGTTCAAAATTATTTGAGAGATTACTCATATTTGGTGAAGTGGCACCTTTGCCAATAATTTGTTTGCAATAATATTTGGCAAAAGTATTCGGTCTGCGCCAATTACCGCGAGAAAGGATATCTTCAATTGGAAAATTTTCATATCAATTCAAAGAAGCTACAACGAGCGCACACTTCCAGATGCAGAAATGCCTGCATCTTTTAGTAAACTTTTTATCCAATTACCTATCACAGTCCGTGATTCACTTTGAGCGGGACCTCGAATTGACACGAACAATGAGTGATTGCATTCGACTGTACGTCTTGGTTTTCCTAATTCCAAAACTTTCCTTAACCAATTAACTGGACACATTTGCGTAAGCATGACAAGATAGTTTCCAACCTGATTGCCTGTACGCAGCCGTATCAGTCTTTGACCCAAAAACTGGATACAGAATGATGTGATCATCCTGATTGTTCGACGCCAAGCCAAGGCCCCGGCCATAGGATTTTAATTATTATGTGGAAGCGTGATAATCATGGGCTCTGGGTCAAGAGTGGCGAGCGAACTGTCCGCCGTGCGCGGAGCTTATCAATACAATAATCAAAAGACTCACCTGATGATAGAAGAACACCTGCTCTGGAGCCTACCTGGATTTATGTATGTAAGTGAGTATATATTGTATTATGTTGTGACGTTGTAAGTGGTATTCAGGACACCAGGCCGCTGCAATAGGCCGGAGATTTTCTCCAACATGCGGTTCAATCACTTAACCTCAAAGTTTTCAACTAAAGTTAAAACTAAACCCGTATTATTTCGTCAAACGGGGTTGATTACGCACAAAACAATTGGATCACTACAAATTGTCCCCAAACAAACGATTCAAAAGGATTAATATATTAACCACCGTCGCGGAAGCAAAAATCTATCCGACGCTTTCAAAGACCAAACCAAAAGAGCGAGTGTCAAACTGACAAATGACAGATGTCACTCCGTTTCACGTCATGGTGCGTTCACAGAGTAACCAATTTAAACGGGACGGAACATCTACCCCCCCCCCCCCCGGACGGGCCTTCCCGTCCGCTAATCAATTGGCAATCTTGACAAGGTTGCGACCGCTCTCTTCACGACCGATCCGTCCACCAAAACCTCTGCAAAACGAGGAACCCCGTCGGTGCCAGCCACCAAATTGAGAATGCGCCCCCGGCGCCAATACAACGGCTTAAGGTTGGCATCCTTAATGAGGACGAGGTCTCCAATTTTGGGCGGTAGCGTTTTATCAGTCCACTTGACGCGCTGCTGGAGGATGTGCAAATACTCCAAGCTCCAACGCTTCCAAAAACTCTGAGGGAGCTGCTGCACCAACTGAAACCGCGATAGCCGATTTAGGCTCACATCGACAAGAGGGTACTCGGGCTGGGCGACAAGTGGCTGTCCAATCAAAAAATGGCCCGCGGTAAGGGCCTCCAAGTCGTTCGGGTCCGAAAACAGCGGGCACAATGGACGCGAGTTCAATGCAGCTTCAATGCGGCAAAATACCGTAGCTAACTCCTCAAAGGTGAGAACAGTGCCTCCTAACAATCTGCGCCAGAGTCCCTTTGCCGCTTTCACCGCGGCCTCAAAAATACCCCTCCAATGGGGGCAGGCTGGCGAGTCAAACAACCAAGTGACCCCTCGGCGAGCTAATTTGTTACCAATGTCAACCTGGTTCTCAGCAAGGAAGGCGTATACCTCCTTCAAATAGTTACTTGTACCCTTGTAGTTAGTACCACAATCAGACCTGATCAAAGTAGGTAACCCACGGAGAGACACAAATCTATCCAAGGTCGCCACAAAGGCCTCCGTTGAGAGGGAGGTTACCAACTCCAAGTGCACTGCCTTAGTTGACAGGCAGACAAACACACACAAATAAGCCTTAAAAATTTTACTATTGCGAAGAGGGGACGTCTTCACCAAAAAGGGACCAGCAAAGTCCGTTCCGACGCCTGCAAAGGGTCTCGCCTCATTGACACGATCAGCCGGCAAGTCTCCCATCATTGGCTGCATAGTAGGGGCCTTAGTCCGGGAGCACGGCAAACAACGGAAGACGATGCTACGAATAGTACGACGGGCCCACAATATCCAAAACTCTCGCTGCAGAATGGCCAACAGCGTATTGCAACCGGCATGCGAGTTCTTAATGTGACGATCAGTCACCAACATTTTAACCAAATGGCCCTCCTTAGGCAACAAAAGGGGGTGACGGGCCTCATAAGGAAGGCTAGAGTGCCTCAACCGTCCCCCAACACGCAAGAGACCCGTATCGTCCAAAAAGGGGTTCAACTTACTAATGGCTCCCGACAATTTAGCCTTACCAGACTTCAAGGTTTCAATCTCCTCAAAGTGTGCAGCCTGCACGGAGCGGACCCAAAGGAGGAGTGATTCCTGTCGCTCCTGAGGACAGAGAACTTGTGACAGGCGTTTGTTCCCGGGATTCCTAGAATTATGACCAAAACGCCTGATCCACGAGGTAACGTTCAACAATTTGTTGACGGAGCTGTGTCGATTCAACAAAAAATCAGGGTCAAACGGAGGGTCCTTCGTTCCAACAGCGAGCACCTTGAGCCCGGGCAAAGGACCCGACATCAAGACTGGCGTTCGAGGCCAATCATCCTCGGGGTGAGTCAGTCAGTCTGGTCCCCACCATAGGGGGTGAGCAATCAGGCGGGGTGCCATGCACCCACGTGAGGCCACGTCACCTGGGTTCAAATCTCCAGGCACGTGCCTCCAAATCAAAAGCGTTTCAGAATTTTGAATCTGGGACACTCGGTTCGCAACAAAGACCTCCAAAGAGTGGACGGATGTCTTCAACCAACACAAAACAATTTGACTGTCCGTCCAGGCGTAAGAAGCCCGAATGTCCACAGTTTCACCCAAAGTGTGAGCAACGTGGTTCAATAGACGCACAAGAAGCGCCGCCCTTGACAATTCTAACTTAGGGATGGTCAGTGCCGTCCGGAGGGGGGCCACCTTGCTCTTGGCCATGACCAGTGACAACTTCACCTGGCCTGTCCCGCTGACGGTGCGCAGATAAAAAACAGCTGCATAACCGTGCGAAGACGCATCACAAAACCCATGAAGGGTAGCAGTGTAGCTCCCAGGGGGGAAAATAGCGCGGGGTAACACGACCTCGTTGACTGCAGGGAGTGCGGATACAAATTGGAGCCAATCTTCCAACAGGGTTTCCCGAAGTGGCTCGTCCCAACCAAGTCCCGCAGTCCAAAGGCGCTGAAGAAAACATTTCGCCCCAAAACAACACCGGGCATATCCAACCATTCGGGTCAAAGGTCCTCGCAACAGTAGACAACACCAGTCGTTTAGTTCAAGTGTAAGGTGACTCCAAGTCGACATCGTATGTGAAGATGTCTTGGACTGGTCGGTACTGAACGCCGAGAACTGGTATCATAGCAGGGTTGTCAACATTTTCAAACAAAAGCGGGTCCTGCCTATGATCCTCCGGCAAACCTTCCAATAGCGCTGGCGAGTTGGACACCCATTTACGCAACTCATAGCCAGCGGAAGCCAAAATTCCAATCAATTCGTCACGCAACAGGACGGCTTCCCCAACTGTGGGAGCTCCAGTACAAACGTCGTCAACATACAAGTCCGTTTTCAAGATGGCGGACGCACGAGGGAACTTCAAACGCTCTCGGTCCGCGAGCTCCCAAAGAGAACGAATAGCAACAAAAGGGCTCGATCGAAGGCCGTACGTATTCGTATTGAGCTCATACACAATCATGGGGTCCTGGGGATCCTCTCGCCACAGGATCAACTGATAACGTCTGTCATCCTCGTGAATAACTGTTTGGCGGAACATCATTTTGATGTCGGCCACAAAAACTACCTGATGACGACGGAAAGACGTAATGACGTCACAAAGATCCCTCAACAATTTGGGGTCTGGATGCAAGCAATCATTCAAGGAGACACCAGACGAAGTCCGCGCAGACCCATCAAACACCGTGCGCAGCTTACCAGTGGATGGCTTGAGGGCCGCGTGATGCGGCAGGAAATAATGCTCACCTGAGCGCCAATCCAAATTTGACACCGACATGTGTCCCAAATCTGCGTATTCCCGCATGAAATCCAAATATTTCTGCCGCAGCACCGGGTCCCTGCTCATGCGGTGCTCCATTGCCAACAATCTCTTCTCGGCCGTAGGTCTGGATTCACCGAGAGGTGGTTGCACTGCAACAAAGGGCAACCTGGTCACAAGCCGGCCGGAACGGAGTCGACCTGTGTTGTTCTGGTAGAACAACTCGCACTCCTCGTGTTTCGGGTTCAAACGGGCTACCTGAGGGGGCTCTTCAACCTCCCAAAACCTCTGAATGGCGTCAGAGAGGGCGGAGCCGGACGACAACACAAGATCAGGTT
This sequence comes from Aporophyla lueneburgensis, assembly GCA_932294355.1. Taxonomy (NCBI): domain Eukaryota; kingdom Metazoa; phylum Arthropoda; class Insecta; order Lepidoptera; family Noctuidae; genus Aporophyla; species Aporophyla lueneburgensis. Next base: position 31,002,190 of record OW028744.1, on the reverse strand, counting down.
CAGGTGTAGGGGGAACCCTCAACACTGGTCCCATCAACGCAAAGCCAAAGATGGTCGAGACAGCCACCAAACCGCGTGGCTGCAGAACCTTTATATCACCCAAAAATATTCTCCCTAGTACTTCGGAACCCAACAACAAATGCGCTGTACTAGCCATTCAACTGTCCAACCCGCGCGGCGATTATCTCCCCAACTGTCCGGGCATAAAATTTCACTTTCTTTTTTACGACATTGCGAAATTTTCTGCACAAAAACGATTACGACTGAAAAACTACTATAGCTATATTCCAATAAGAAATACTCATGGAAAGCTAATAAGGTATTGGATTCCAATTGGAAAAAAAAAACTAAATTAATCAAAAGCTAATAAGATATTGAATTCTAATTAGAAAATAAAGTCGGGGATTTCAAAAAAATATCGTATTTATTTTTTATTTCATGTTTTACAAGAAAAGTATAATAGATACTAGGCAAAATTATTTTTATTATAATAGTACATAATATACCCTTCAAAATGACACCAATATCTAAATATAAGTATTTAGTTTTCTATCAAAAAAACAAGTACTTCTCAAAAGTTCCCCGAGCCAACACTAAAATCATGAATTTCGAGTTGCGTTTGAATAATTTGTAGACCCCATCTCAATATATTTCGTTTGTAAATAGCTGTTATAGTGCTAATAGTAAAGTATTCTCTTATATTTAAGCATTTATTTAACAAAAACAACCAATTCGAAAAATCGATCAACTACAATGAACGAACAATGTCCGCGCCGTCATCATAAAACTTTTCCAGCTATATTATTCCATGTAAACGTTTCGAAATTGGCGTAGTAATGCATATTTCGCAAAGGAAATATCTTCACATTTAATTTGATGTACAATAACAATATAAACGTGGTATAAAAACAGAAAACTTACCACATTTTAGTTGGAGATCCACACACAAATATAGTTCGCTAGACAACAAGGATGAACTGTCATTTTCTTTTTTTTATCTAAATTTTATGTTGCCGGTCCAAAGATGAAATTCACTCTCCTGGATGACAAATCTCATTTAGCGACATCTAGTATTTCTCTAATGTACGACTATCAAGAGGACTGTAGCGATAAACACGTTTCAAGTGACGAATGACGCATAAAACGTCCATGGTTACAAAACACTCGAAAGTGAAAAATAACTTTAATTTCGGAAGTCGATGTCTTAGGATCTGTATTTGAGTTTTTTGCCACCGACTTCCAAAATTAAAGTTATTTTTCACTTTCGAGTGTTTTTGAGGAAGTCGGTTTTATTTTTGTAAAAAAGTTTTTATTTTTTACTTTTTAGTTATGGTATCTACTCGCACTAATTCCTATACCACTAATCACCAGGTGAAATTTGATACTTTACTACTGCTGTAAATCGTTGAGGAAATCCCTTGACTGTCTGTCTATGGTCTCCATCATTAGACCTGTAATGGTACTTATAAGCTTTATGGGAGCTTTCTCATCAATAGAAATTAATTAAGTTGTCTTTTGGCTCCATCATCAGATAAACTCCGAACCTTAATTAAATAGTAGTAATAAAATTGGCACTTTGAACCGTATAAAGTAACCCCAACAATAGGGAACTGCTGTAAAACGTTGAGGAATTCCCTCAACTGTCTATGGTATCCATCATCAGACCTGTAATGGCACTTATAGCCCATATGGGTGCAAAGTTCTCATCAATAGAAATGAATTAAGTCCAAACACCGGGTATTTGCTGTAAGTCGTTGAAGAGTTCCCTCGACTGTCTTTCGGCTTCATCATCAGAGCAACTTTAGACCTTCATGAAATAGTAGTGCTTTAAGATTATTAATGAAAGAAATAAAAAACGCACTAGTCACCACTATGATTTTCGAAGGTTCCCTTCGACTTCTCTGGAATGCCATCATCAGATCCTGGTTTCCTTATCCCCACGATACCACCCTTGGAAAATCTCCTTTCCAACAAAAAAAGAATCATCAAAATCCGTCCATAAATGATGAAGTTATTGGTGAACACACATAAAAAAAAAAAAATTATACGGTCGAATTGAGAAACCTCCTCCTTTTTTTGAAGTCGGTTAAAAAGTAACCATGGACGTTTCGACAAGATTTTATTTGATTACTTTTGTAACCATGGACAGTTGAATGGCTAGGGGAATCAAACTGGGGATCAGCCAATTCCAGGCCTGACGTCAACCGGACGATTTCTGAAGACAGCTGACATTGAGGATGACTACCCAAAATATTTTTGTCACAACAACGGCTGACGCAATAATTTTAGGCACCATACAATTCAGAGGAGTGAACTCAAACCAAGCCAGTCCCTTGGTGGTGACAACTGTTTCGCCCACTCCCTTAATTTTGCGTGAAAATTCACGCACATCAAGGCCCACCTGTCCCGCTAAAGAAGATGACAAAAGGCAACCCTGGGCTCCCGTGTCCAAAATGGCACGGACCACAACAGAATCCCCCGTGGGCCCCCAGACCCTGACCGATGCCGCTGGCAACAAAACCGTGTCGATCTGAGGGGGTACCTTAGCGGGGCAGGCGCCAATGTCCTAACAATGCATGGGCGGCGACCGATCGCCGCACCCAGGCCCAAGTCTTTCCCAACGAGGATGGAGGTCAAATTCCTCGTCCGCGCAGTGTCCCGAGCCACGCGCCATCGCTGGAAGGGCATATCCCACCAGATGCCTGAATGGCGGGGGGCGTGACTCCAACCGGGGACGTTCCGCCAATGGAGGGGAGGGAAGGCGGTTCTGGTCTGGCCAGCGCTGCCTAGCAACAGTTACGTAATCACCTTTACGCGGGGAGACCAAATGGCGGTCGCGCGGCTCCCGATCAACTTGCGCGTGGGGTGGAGTGCGGCGCTCTCTTTTATCTCCAACATTTTCTCCAACAGATTTTCTCCAACATGCGGTTCAATCACTTAACCTCAAGTTTTTCAACTAAAGTTAAAACTAAACCCGTATTATTTCGTCAAACGGGGTTGATTACGCACAAAACAATTGGATCATGACAAATTGTCCCCAAACAAACGATTCAAAAGGATTAATATATTAACCACCGTCGCGGAAGCAAAAATCTATCCGACGCTTTCAAAGACCAAACCAAAAGAGAGAGTGTCAAACTGACAAATGACAGATGTCACTCCATTTCACGTCATGGTGCGTTCACAGAGTAACCAATTTAAACGGGACGGAACACCGATCGATGTAGTTATTTGCCGATACTCTGAGTAAAGTAAGGTCATGGACTCGTCTTCCTGAAGCTAGCAACAGAAAACAAGCCAATCGTCGCGACGCTTTGAACAAAGTAAGGTTATGAGGAGGATTCGTCTGCATCCAGGCAATTAGTTCACTCGGGTCCCAAATGGGGGGCTTCTTTGTTCTGGGAGATTGGAGGGAGATAGCTTTAAACATATGTTGAACTAAGAAGTCTGAATTTAAGTTTTAATTACAGGTCGGTTGCCCAAAGGTCAGAACTACAGATTTATGCAACAATATGGTAGAATAAGCAAATCTTTCTTCAATGAATAGGAATGCTAAAAATCTTGTCAAACTAATATTATTGGGATACTTGAATTCAAAATTGTTATGTTTACACCATTTGACCCACCGAGACCATGCCGGTCTGTAGGTTCTTATTGTGGACTCTCTCCAACTAGATCGGAGCAAGGACCTTTCAGCTTCTGGCCAATTACTAGTTATTTCGCCCCACCCGCTATCTTCCAAACATAGAGCTCCATGTCTTGAACTCGAGGAGGTGGAAGGCCCATGCTCCGATCTATCAGAACTTGAGCTAGGTTGAGGATTCTGTAGGGCTTGCATAGTGCTCGACTTCGCAGATCCGGTAACCAATAGGCTCTCCTCCACATTGGAGCCACGATTAAAAATACGCCTTGAGCCGAGTTCAGATGGTGAAGAACTCGAGGGATGAGGCTTGGGGGTGGGAATACCCGCGCTAGCTGAAATAGTCACTGACGACTGAAGGCGTTGCAAAAGTGGGCTGATGAGTCTGAACAATCTTTGGAAACATATTTCCCTACAACCCTGGTGTCCGTGGTTGCAAAGAGGTCTATCTCTGGTACCCCTAATCTGCGAAAAATTTTCTTTAGAGCTGGCCTTAGAAGGCACCACTCTGCCGCCTGTTTTCCTCGGGATAACCTGTCCGCGATATCGTTGAATCTCCCAGGAATGTATTCCGCAGTCATGGAAATACGTTCTTTGTCTAGGAGACTTATGAGTTGGTAAGTCATCTGAAGTAAGACCGCTGATCGTGTTCCGCCTTCTTTTCGAACATATGAAACTACCGTGCGATTGTCCGATTCCAGGCTCACATGGCGACCTTGAAGATGAAGTCGGAAATGTTTCAGTGCAGCTAGTATGGCAAACATTTCTTTTCGATTGCAGTGCCAACGCTGCTGGTCGGGTTTCCACTTTCCTGAAATCGAACGATCGTCTAACTGTGCGCCCCACCCGTAATCTGCAGCATCTGTGGTCAAGAAATGGTGAATCAATTCTGGGTGCAAGCTGCTCCGAACTATAGGCTTTTCTAACGTTGTGACCCACCATTTCTGGTCCTCCGTAACTGTTTGTGTAGTTACTACCGATTTTTGAGGGGGAAACCGCTTCAGAGTCCGAGGAAGAATTTGAAGCTGCCGGCAGTGCAGACGACCTCTTGGAACGACAAAGTTGGCAAAGTTCAGAGTACCTAAAATAATCTGTGCCTCTTTCAAAGAAATTTTTCCTATGCGGATAATTCTCTTCGAGAGCTCTAGAATGGTTTGGATCTTTTTTGGAGGTAAACACTTGAAGTTCTCTTTGGTGTTCCAAACAAACCCGAGAAATTCTATTTCTTGGGAGGGTTCTGTGACAGTCTTCTTGTAGGTTATTGTCCGCCCTAATGTCTCTAGAACTTTTATAGAGAGATCCACCTGAGACCGTAGAAGGCTTCTCGACTGGCATGCTATCAGAAAATCGTCTAAGTAGACCACGACTCGCATACCTTTGGATCGTAAATGTTGGGCTATCCAGTTGTTCAACGCTGCGAAATTTTTTGGTGCGCATGATAGACCGAACGGCAGGCAGGTCATCTGCATAATTCTTTGACCATAAATTAGTCTGAGGAACCGACGGTGGGTTTTCAAGGTGCTCACGTGAAAGTATGCTGAGGAGAGGTCCAGCTTCACCATCCAGTCCCCCTTCTGTAAAAAGTGGGGTATCTGGAAGTGAGAAATTAGTTTTGAATGTTCTCGGAACTATGTGTCGATTCAGGCGCTGTAGATTGAATATAGGTCTTTTGGACCCGTCGCTCTTGTTTGTGAGAAACATGGTCGAGAAAAAACTCGGACCGGTATCGCGATGATCCACAATTTCTAGAACGCCTTGATCTTAATAACTGTTCTATCTGAATCGACATTTCTGGCGATTGTGCGGTCTTGAATCGGCGCAAGGTTCGTACTGTTGGATAGATTAGTGGTGGTTTGGAGGTAAATGGCAGACGCATTCCCGTAATCATTTAGAGAAGGGCCTCCGGAGCCCGAAGCCCCTGCCACTGTCTCCGATACGCTCGGAGACAGCCTCCGTAGAACTGGTGTGGCTGCGAGTCATTTGTCATATTTTTTCTTGCTTGGCTGAGGGTCTTTTTTATGGAACTTTTTGTTCCTATTATTTGTTTGCTTGGAACCGTTTTTGCCTTTTCTGAAGTTCCAATCATAATCCTTTTAACGAAAGGGTCCACTAATTTGTGGTACCTAACTCGCGAAAATTTGGTCTATTTGGTTTGCTTGCCACTTTAGGGGTGGTCTTATTTTGATCTTTTTCGGGACCGAACCAAGGGACCACATTTATCTATGCCACCCGTGTTCTAAATGTAAACACGCAATTGATTTTCCTCAAATAAGCAATAAGAACTCGGAGGGATCTTACGCAGACCGTCACGAAGGTTCTTATTAGCTATCTCGTTCAGGATGCGTTCACGGCGATTTTCAATGTATTCCACTCGTTTTCCGCAAACTAATTGCATTATTTCCTCACTAATTTTGTGAAATTTGGATGAGGGTAGAAAAGATTCCGATATTTTGTTTAGGAACAAAAATGCTAGACGTCGACAGTGTAGCATCAGAAGAAGCTGTCCAATCAATGAAATTTTGTAAGCTTTGATTAAGTAGCTCGCGTTGTGAAATTAAAGCATTACATAGGGCTGCTATTAATCTATCAGAATTCGCCGCATAATCTTTACCCTCAACAAACTGTCGAAGTTCATCGTTAATTTCGAGCTCAACAAAACCAGGAGAAGCGTTATGAATCTTCAACGCGTCCGCGTAGCGCACATCCTTCCACGACAGGTCGCCAAACTTTTGTAATGCCTCGAGTCGCTTCACGTGATCCGGATTAGAACGAGGTACCTTGGGTTCCTTAAAAGACGTACTAACGTCGCTTAAATTTAAACGTGGAACACCACTCGAGATATTATTGGTAGCCGCCGGTGGGTGGTTCAAATTAAAATCAAAAGGTATCGCGGAGCTAGGTCCAGGCAGTGGTTCAGGCATATGTGCCACTGTAGCGATAGTTGGAGTCGAAACGGATGTACCCACGTTTTGCATTAAAAGGTTAGCTAACACAGCCACGTGGTTAATAAGATTGGAAATGTCTGATGACTCACCGCATTTCTGCCGTTTCACCTCAGAATCCGAAGAATCAGATTGCGAAGAGCTCGAATCGCTTCGTGGTAGCCTGCACTTACGGCTCGATGGATACCTCAATTCATCGCCTACCTGCACTTCTCGATCCGACTCACAATTGTTATTTTCACTCATATTAACTTATTAATTTTACACCACTTTGAACTAAACTAAATTCAAAATATTTAAAAGTAGCTACGAAGTCTAAATTAGTTGTTTCTTACTGGGGAAGTAACGACGCTATGAGGTAAAGGTCCGCCATAAGCGAACACGCCACCTGGGACCACGTGACTACCGGAACTTAGCGCTGATTGGTCGACGATCTGACGTCACGAGAGCTGTGATTGGTTAAAGTCTAACAGGAAGTATACAACGCCCTCTCACAGATGCTGTGCATCGTCACATGCCAAATAATGACATCTATCACATTAACGAAGCATTGAACCAATATAGGAGTATTTAATTTGACTAGATAAAGTGTTTACAAAAACTGACTCGTCTAAAATAGTAAAAGTAGATTTTATTACTAGAAATAATTAATACGTAATTAATTATAATTGTAGTATATTAGTACATAGGTTAGTATATAGGTTTTATATTGCCATTTTACTTTATTAAGCTGATCCAAACGACTGGTACAATACGGTCAGTTCATATTGATATTCTTTTAATGATTCGTAACTACGAAGAAGTTACGAATCAGTCCTTATTAAATTGCTAAATTGTCTTAAAATGTTTTTAAACTGTTTCACTACATAACAATGGTTTACAATTATTTGTGTTAGAAGTTATTAAGCCTAAATGTGTAATGAACTGTTATTTGTTCAAAATGGCGGAGATGTCTGACAATTTTATTAGAATGACGTTTGTAGGATATAAAAAGGATTGAAATTACTTTATCGGGGCAGTTCCTTGGAAAATGTTTAGTTGGTTAGTGCTAGTGCTGTTGTTGTGTGGAAAAGATCGACCAGAGGTCACGTAAGTTAAGTAATTTGATATTATGTAACACTTATGAAAACGTTGTTGTACCATTTATGTTGTTCCCAATATTGCTAATGTTTTAAATCATATATAATGGAATATTCATAATCTTTCTTTGCCTAGCTATTGTTATTATTGTGATTATGTTGCTATTATTCTGAGATCTCTTGGACAATGGTCCAAGAGATAGAATTAAATGTATTTAAGATAATGATATTTTATGGCAATATAAGAAGTGAGTTGATATAATACTTTAATCCTGTTTCCATGGAGTTTCTTGTCCTTCTTCTCCATGAAGACCTAGTTTTGGAACGGACAACTAGCTTTCTGATAATTACTGACAAGCCTAATTGAAATAAATATCTAGTCTTGTCTTTCTGTGCTTTACTTAGTGAAACCCTTTCCCAACAAACCATATAGGTACATACATAAGAACCTTCATACACAATAAATAAGCCATTCTGATACACAAAGCTTGATATTTGGTATATATAGTTATATACAGATTTTTCTATTACGTGCACATACAGACAGACAGACAGACAAAAAATTTACTGATTGTATTTATAGCATCAGTATCGATCACCATTCATCCTCCAATATTCATTTTGAATGTATATTCAATGTACAGAATTGACCTCTCTACAGTTTTAATATAAGTAGATATAGATATAGATTAACTGGGATTTAGTATTAATTATTGAAATGAAATGTTTATGTAAGTAGATCTATTTTAAAGTCCAAACATATATTATTAGAATTTTATGTGAGACTAATAAGCCCTGCATTATTAGTCTCACATAAAATTCTAATAAATAATTAATTTCTGGAAGAGCCTTTTGAAGAAAGTGCCATTGCAGCAGCATCGTGTAGCTCATCCCTATTTTAGGGAGCTCAACGTCCCGTCACAAGACGCTACCAGATCTGCAGGACATTTGCGTAGGCCATATACAAAATACTCAAAACCGCCAGACAGTTATGTTATAGAGTCATGTATTCAATCTAGCCTGTGAATGAGAACTAGCCAAGTCAGATCTTAGGCTACAATATATCCTAAGTTATAAGAATAAATTATATTTTATGTAGTTATAAATAAATTTCAGGACTGACCATTGCACTTGGCACCCATTTAGATCTCACTTCTTTTGTCATTGAAGTCAACAACCAAGACATATATCATAATATTATTGAACTTGGCTCTCATTTCACATTTATGTTTTTGATGGGATTCTGTTTACCCAATTTAATGAAGATGTTGACAATAAACGCAAACTTTCTTTGCACAGCTGACATCCAAGGAGCCTAGTGTTCATCCCTAAACAAAGATTAATGATTTTCTGCTCATTATTTTGAAAATAGCAGTTCCTTTTCATGACACTGAACGCTGCCGGAAAGCCGACCTGTTCGACTCCGGCGTAAGTCAAGGCCAATAGCCGCCTTGCGCCGTTGGCGGGTGCCTAGGTCGCAAGGCTCTAATAGAGCTAGCGTAAAGGCTTCCAGCTCGTAATTACCAATATTTTCTTAATATTTCACGATGGCGGACGTAAAGGTCACTCGAACAACAAATAAGTTTGACGAAGGTGGACAGCCGGTGTTTTCATTTCATGTTATGTATAAAGCTGAGTGTCAAAAGATTATTGAACTGTTTTTTGCAATGCCAGCATAATACAACTGAACAAGCTAAGTATAAGCAAATTAACGGAAGCTACTCTCGTGATTCACGTCACTTATTGAATTTCATTTGACAAAGTACACGTGTGTTTGAACATAACATAACGAAGCGCAGGGACTTGTATGCTTCGTTCATTCCAATCAAATTTAATTCGAAGTTTAGACATTTTTTTACTAGAGAATGGGCAGCAGCGTTTTCTATGCATTTAACCACCATACTGCGATCGCCAACCCGCCTGCCAAGCGTGGCGATTATGGCAAAGCCCCCCAAATTGGGGGAGGCCTAAGTCCAGCAGTGGACGTCTTACGGCTGAAATGATGATGATGGAGACATTTTGAACGTTATTTTGTGGACAGTAGAGGTGAAATTCGCAATCAGAAATCGTCTCTCGTTGGAAAAACGTTTTACCTGATAGGATTAGCAGTGAATACGATGTGGTTGTGATAAAGCGATGAGATTTGGTTACAAATTGATATTTGTATATATGTATTTTGCATCGTTACCTTTACACATTAGTGACGTTTATCAATTTTTCTATACGTAATCTTTGATACAGTTGCGTAAATGTGGATATTTGTTTATAAAATTGTTGACAATTTGATTAGCCTGCACAATAACTGTTTTATGACACTGAACATATTGTGCCGCAGCTTAGATAAACTTCAACGTCCAGCCACACATGCGGTACATGTAATGAACCGTTCCGACAGCGATGGGTCGCCGTCGCGGCCGTGTGAACCGACCATTGTGGATCATTGAATAAATAGGAACATTCTGTAACATTAAGGAACTTTCCTGACATAAATAAAATAAATGTTGTTGTTTCTATATTTCGGCTTCCGGTGACCGGAATACCGCGCTCAATATTATAGTCTGAAATAGAATTTATAAGTTAATGATATTTTTGTACAATATAATAAAATAAGCGTTAACAATGAGTTTATACTAACAAGCGTGCTAGTTCAAATGTTGTGTAATCGTTAGTTGTAACTGCCCCGTAGGTCTCGTTGTCCCAAGTGCGACTGATGAGTGTGGCTTGGGTCCTGGGTTTGATTCCCAGGTCGGGCAAAGTGTAATTGTTTTTTTTTTCATTAGCAATTTCTTAGTAACAGCCCGGAGTTTTAAAGTTGGCGGTGTGATACCCCCGTGCCTCGGTGCGCACATTAAGACGTTGTTCGTTTTGCTAGGCCTGACCTCTCTCCGGTCGTGTCGGATTACCGTCCCATCGGACTATGAGAGTGAGGGAAGAGTGAGTACCTACCCGTGTGACACATTTATGCACTACAATATCTCCCGCGCCGATGGTTAGTCTCTGTTGAGATTCGCCGGCATGGACGAAATACGGTCTAAATATCGGTCGAATAGAACTCATTTTCAACATTGGTGAGATATCTACCACGCACCTCGCGCTCCGCCGCGTTTGGACAAGCTGACAACACACAGAGTTGTAAAGTTAATTAATGAAGTTTAATGGCTGCAATAATTCCCAGGAATCTGACTTGCAGAAGGAGCCACTCATAAATTGTCATATTGGGCCCAAGGGTCACGCCTACTCCGACCTCCAAGTTAAATTGTAGGAGCGCAGCGTCTCCTGGATTGTGATTTGTTTTTGAATTAAGATCATTAATAAGGAAATACCGCTGTCGGCTTTTCATTCTGTACAATGAGGATTTTATGTTCAGACGATCTTTAATGAATGTTTATCTCAGGTTGATTTTGAATGGGACAAATTTGGTAAATATATTTACATTTTAGGAGCTTTTGTATTTGAAACTTGAAGCGGTTTATTAATTACGATATTAAAGAGTATTCCGGAGTATTTCCTTTGAACTAATTCACGTTTATTATTTTTAGGTCTACGCTACATTAGGCACCCTTCAATCTGTGCATCTGTTGCGCATTGTTTACACTACGCAGGCAACATAAAGCAAAATGTGGGTGTATCGTTGCGCAGGAGTAGTGTGCGTATTGATTTAAGTATCTGACCTGTGTCTAGTATACTGTGGTGTCTGCGCGGCCAGCGTCGCACGACGGCACTCCAGTGCGCTGTTACCACGCACTCGTTGCGCAGGAGCAGCGTGCGTATCCGGACTGCACACAACAATATTGTACAGTTATCGTTTAGCTGATTGACACACTACGTGTAATGGCTATAACTTGGACACACGTTTTAGCCATTTCCAAGTTATGACTGGTAAAGAATGACACTTGGGTGAATTACTGATCTAAGTAGCTTTGTCAATTTGCAACATCCGTGTCTATGTTTTATATAGCCTTCAAACGACATGCATTTAGAGTACCTGCTGTAACTAGCAACGCTTCTACATAATAGATTATGGTAATGTATGTAGTGGTGTAATTATTTATTGAATACGATAATTTGTTTGTGCTCAAAGTTTGTGAGCCTCGAATACTCATTATCAAACATCGTGCGCGCAGTGTGTTGATTATTTAGATGTTCCATGTTATATGATTGATTGATTGATTTTATATGATTGTTGTTTTGTTTGTTTTTTTTTAAATGTATTTTCTGGTGTACAGTCAACAGCAAAAGTAGATGATCAAAATCAGATTTTCAATACTAATGAACGGAGTTCACGTCAAAACTGTGTGGCGTCGAAGTGATTCAAAAGTATGTGATTGTAAATTATACCAAACATTTACTGCTAGTACAGCTGCCATATATTCGTGAAGTGCTCTCATTAGTATTGAATTTCTGATTTTGATCATCTACTTTTGCTGTTGACTGTACAATGAAGCTTATATAAATAAATAAATATACAGCCTGTGTGATTCTTGTGACATACTTTGCACATCTCTGTCTTGATTTAGGATTATATTATAATATGAAACTATAAGGACAGCCGCCTACCTATGAAATATTGAGCAAAATTATTTAAATGGCTAAATAAATCATCAAGTCCGCTAGGTAATGGCACTGTATGCCGAGATACAGCTTTCTTCCGTAGTTCGACTGTTGACAAACTCGTGTTTTGTTATTTTTATTATGGCCTACATTTTTTTTAATATATAAATTGGTAGTTGCAATGTTAATATTTGTATCATATCACACCCCAAGAAGATTAGGTAACTAGGCTTCTTTTTTTGGATGGGAAATCATCAAATGACTTCTCCCGCTCTGGGCGGAGCGGGAGGGCGTGTCAGACTTTTACTGAGTAAAACCCACCCGTGTTCCTTCAGTTGCCCTTGTACCACGGTCACGGTATCTCTTTCGAACAATCACGCGACCCCGGCAGGCATCGGTCCTAGTAGACTCCTTCACTGCTGCTGACATCTCTTTGAGGCGCGCGTGGAACACTACGCGCCGTCGACCCGAGCTTGGTCCTTACCGGGCGGCGAGCTACCCATTGCTCGCCGCCCGCAAGGTCGCGCCTACGGTGGCCGGGAGTCCGCAATCGACTCCCGACGCCCGGGGCGTCTCCTCCTGCGGCGGCTAGGGACGTGAGGGCGCAGAGACTGCCATTCCCTCACGCGCCTCGCCTCCTCCTTTGCGAGTATTACTGCTTCGCAGAAGGAGGTGACGGCTTCCCATGCCCTCTCGCTCCGTACCATGGCTCACACCAGGGCCGGACGCGAGAGGTCACCGCCGCCGATCGCCTCCACGAGGACACGGTGGTGCTCCACCCAGGCAGGGCACACTTCCACAGTATGCTCCACCGTGTCCTCTAGAAGATTCTCACAATGGAAACACCCGGGCGTATCCTCCAGCTTTATCCTGAACAGGAACCCACCGAAGCACCCATGCCCGGCGAGGACCTGCGTCAGGCGGAAGGTGAGGTTGCCGTGGCGCCTCTCTATCCACTCCTCAAAGAGGGGACTTACCGCCGCAATTGTGGCGTGCCCAGCGCTGGGTTGCGATAATCGTACCCGCCATGTCGCCATGAGATCCTGCCGGAGCTCTGTCCGCGTTGCCGCGATTTGTCGCGGCAGAGGTACCTAGGCTTAGGCAGGCCTTTTAGATAGCAGTAAAACTATGACAAAGTTTTAAATTTTAGTGACAAATGGATAATCTGATTAAGCAACTTCTTTATCAATGAACTAGTCAAGGCCGAGAGTTTTAACACAAAAACTGAATTAACTACGTCAAAGAGAATATTCCATAAACCATAGAGTTAATCCGAGTCGTCGTTTGTCATCGACAAGACTCTTTGAAGCTTAAAGTTATTTATTGAGGCCCATAAAGACACTATCATAATTCTTTCTTGTGACTGTTTTGATACAAATAACGGAGACGAGGGAAGCGTTATTCGCAATAAACAATTTTTTGAACACATGCATGGTGTTCATTTAAAATGCTGACGTGTTTTTTTTTAAGGCTATATGACCTATTTGTTAAGGTTTATCTGAAAGGGATGCTAATCCTTGATCGGACGTCACCGGCTGTCAGGCGCGTCTCGCGCACGCCTCACGAGGCTTTAGAAGGCACTGAGCTCTTTCCACTCAAGTAGGCCGAGACAAGGACACGGCACGTGTGACAGGTACGAGATAGTTATATCAGTTACGGCTTCAAAAACTTAGATTTCTTTGCATTTCAAGACTACTCTCTATATTGTTTCATAGCGTGACAGAAACCATTTTGTTGCATTCAGAAAACATTAACACTTAGGATAATGAACCTAACAGCCACCAAGTCATTCCGTTGGTCACAAATAACAAACTTAATATAAATTGCTTGACCTAGGAACAACTTTCTAGCTAAAATCTTAATCCGAATGAATACTTAAACAAAGCTCTTTTAACTTAGTTAATATTTTCACGTCAATCCTTAAAGGAAACAAGAAATATAGATTCCTTTATTAAATAAGTACTAAAAATCAAAAGTAGGCAAGTTAATTTAACTTTTTTAATTCAAGTTGTGATTATTAATTGTTGACTCACTTCGTTACAATATAAGCAGTATTTCAGGCTTTTTCGTTAAAAGCCTAAAACTAGAACCTAGAGCTTCGTTTAGCTCTAGGCTATTTCATATGTTTACTTAAATTGTAATGTATAACTGAAAGTTAGAAGAGCTTATTAAAATAAAAATATACGTAAACTGTGATATTGGGCAATTGTAAAAAAATGAAACGCTTTGAGTAAATGTAGTTAACTTGAAGCTTAACTTACGGTGAACGCACAGCACCGCGCTGCCGCCGCCGCCTCGCGCCGCTTGCACTAATCTAGCTCTGTGTGGAATAACGGCCTGACGTGGTTGCTACATAACATTCTAAAATAACTATTTCGCATCATTCACAGTACCCATACTTATGACACGTCGATTTTTTTTTTAAGATTGTCTCCACATATGTACCAACATAAGTACTTACATATGACAATAGCGATGACATACTACTCGTAAAAAGCCAAACTTTGGCCCTAACGCGTCAAAACATAGTTTTTGTTTTACTAGGAAAAGTGAGAGCTTATTCTATTCAGTATTTTACACCTTTTGCGAGACGTTAGTAATGTGAGGGTAAATGTAACGATTAATACGTATATTTACGAGTTAATAAGCCTACCTTTCAATGAGAGGTCCTATTATAATCGGAACTTGTGTCCGTTTGCCCTGGCTGGAAGTGTGCACGTACAAATGATAACGGTAAGTAAAAAAAGAAAAAAAAATGGACCGATTTCGATGGGAGTTTGCTCCTCGGTGGGGCTAGGAGGCTGCGGCCTCGGAGGTGGCGGTGGTATGTACACCATGTCGAACGCGTAGCGGAAACAGTTCTCTGCAACAAGACAACCAAAGGGGTAAACAACGTTTTTTTATTAATAATAATAATATATTTATTTGCATAAAAACACGGTATACAAAGATGGTAAAATTACAATTTAGAACAATACATGTTTTGCCAATATAGTAATCGGCATGCAATTTTTTTCATAGGTTACATTAGTTTACATTTTATAGCAATGTAATCTTTAACACTATAAAAACTATTAACACATAACCATTCATGAATCTTTTTTTTATTTTAATAATCTAATGTTGAAATTTTTGATATCATTTGGTAACTTATTATATAAACGTACACACATTGCAAGGCAACTCTTACTATATCCGTAATCTCATATTTTGCCTGTTTTATAACAAAAGCTCCATAATATTTTATGTTGCTTTTGTAATAAAGAGCCGCGAACCTTCATCATCGAATCTAGATTTCGGGCTACTGCCAATTTCTAGTGGAAAAATCCAATAACACTTCTTTTTGGCAGTTTTTATAATACATGCAGGAAAAAAATAAAGGAGCTTCCATCAACTAGAAATTTAGGTTTTTTTTTTGGTAATAACATCGCGCAGGTTAACCTATAAGGTTTTCCGCTGCTTAGCTGGACTTGCCTGTGGCTACCTTAATAAATTAAAGCCTCCAGCCAGGAAGTCAGGAATGGTTATTATTAACTCAGCGGCGCGGGCAGGCTCGAGCAAGGGTCGGGCGGATATGGATTAGGAAGTTGCGGTGGACGTCGGCGGCGAGGACGGAAGAGCGGCGATTTGTGACGAACACCGTCACCGTCTTGAGAGTGCTATAAGTTTACTACTCTCCTGGAGAAGGGTTGTAGCGTCATCGGGAAAGAGAACTTTTCGTTGAAATTTCTTGTTCAATATATCTGCGATTTGCGGCTAAACGTTTCTTTCTTTCATTTCATCCACAGCCCGAATTCACCCACTGCTGGGTATAGGTCTATTTTGTATTGTTCCGATCCCCACTCTCCTGTGCCAGTGTAATCTAGGTTCTGCCTGCGATGACAACAATGTTGACTACCCATCATGCCGCCGGACGCACTTTGTCACAGCCTTACTCCAGCTGTCATCACTGCGCCTTGCCTGCCAGGTGTCCTGTCTAACTCCATTTAAGTTCCATAGTACACTTTCTGATATCGACGACCTTCGCACGTCTTCGTATCTTGACGTTTGGAACTCGGTCTATTAGCCTGATGCCAATCATGGAACGCTCCACAGCTCTCTGTGCGACTTACTTGCACTCATGGTCTCAGTAATTATTAAGCTACCTTTCTGTTTAACGAAGTACTTGTTACTTCATTATAACGATTTGTGACGAACACCGTCACCGTCACATATTGTCTTTGTCACATATTGTTTTTCTAAAACAAACATTAAAAAATATACTAGTCGGAAATAAAAATTTTATTAGTCTTAATGTTTTCATTAAGACTAATAAAATTTTTATTTCCGGCTAGTATATTTTTAAACAGATACAATTTTTTAAAATCTCACACAGAAACCTCAATTATGGATCGTTCAAAAACAAAAAAAAAAACAGAAAAACTTAGTTTCACTGTCGGTAAAAAAGAAGAACGACCCATTTAAGGTGACGTGTTGAGAAAAACGTGCTTTTTCTTTTTAGCGTACCTTTCTTACCGTATGGCATCCGAACTTAATCTTTTAGTGTATGTTTTTTGAGTATATGACCTAGTATCCTGTAAAAGGAATACACGATACGATGAAATTTTCTCGATACAAATAAATCGCAAAGTTCTATCTACGTTTATGATTTTTTTAGCCTCAAGGCGCAATGCGTTAGAGTTATTAAACAAACTTTACTTTTAAACATTTTTAATAATCGTATCTAAGTTTTTGTAAAACAGTTTTCGTTTTAATAATACTTTTCATTCATAAAAGACGGCAATTCGTTTTGGCACTTACGTTATTTTATTCCAAGTGCACTCACATTATCGCCATCTCTTCTTTTGCCTATCATAAGTAGTGTCATCACTCTCGTTCGTTCATAAATCAGTCGCCCAGTAGGGCTCATCGACGGCGAATCTATGTCACTTTTTTACTAATCCGTGCGATCAAAATTACGTTTTTTAAATAATTGTGTTCACAAAAAAAGGTAGTAGTAATGCATGTTGCAGAAATTATTTAATGTAATGAGTGTTGGCCTTCCAAATAATTCTGTATTTGGCTGTGTACGTGTCTATTTTTGTGCCTATGAACAATATAACATGCTTTTTATATTACCATTTAGTGACGACCTAAATTATGTATGAAAATGAGAAGAAAAATATACCAAAACTGAACAGTACCTGCAACGTTAGGAGTACCAGCACAAAGCAATTAATGAATTCATTTTGCAGGAATTCAATACCAAAAAGATGATGATAACAGTGAGTTGAATTTATCACCTTCACTAAAGCATTACAGACACAATCGTCTCACTTTGTTAAGTAATATTGAGTAAACACCTTATTTTCTAGAGAAGAACGTCTGTTTTATCCCAAAAACTCATAATAATTATTCATTTAGAAATAAAATAAAATACATAATTTGTTTTTAGGTTTGAAGTACGCCAACAATATATCCATATGTCAAGTACTGTCACTTCAAATGCAAGAGCACAACGAATGAATGGAGTAGCATTAGAATTGTGAAAAAAGTGAAGTTTTACCTGACAGCAGCCCAAAGAAGGGTAATGTTTTAAACAGGCTGTGTCGAACGCCGAACTCATCTAGTTCAAAAAAATATCATTGACATGTAAAAGTGTTTGTACAAACCTACTTATAGAAATGAAATCATTTATAATTTTTTAGCAGATGTGAAGTTTTATTGAAAATATAAATTTGAATCTATACTATAATTTATACCATTTTAATCTATACTATTATATTGTAATATTAATATTATAAAGCTGAAGAGTTTGTTTGTTTGATTGATTGAACGCGCTAATCTCAGGAACTACTGGTCCGAATTGAAAAATTATATTTGTGTTCGGTAGCCTATTTATAGAAAAAGGCTATAAGCTATATAATATCACGCTACAATCTAGAGGAGCGGAGCAGTAATGAAAAATGTTGCAAAAACGGGGAAAATTGCACGGGTAGGCGATTCGACGCGACGGGAAGGGTCGGGGGAACAAGAAATTTAACGAGGACGAAGTCGCGGGCAGAAGCTAGTTTCATATATCAATCAATTATTTCAGTTTATTCCGGGCTACAAAGACCCAAATCATAATACCTTCCAGACTATCATACATACAAATAAAAACCACGTAAACATAACTATTGTACACGAAGTGACGGTGACGTGTTGCGCTGCGTATTATCACGTAGCCTTCCGTGGAATCGCCGATACACGACACCCTTTGGCCAAAACTCTTCCTTGAGGAAGGTCTCGATTTGATGAGTTGGAACTCGCACCACGAATGACTTGAAGTTCGCGTTGTGGCACGGTTCCAACTTCTTGACCCTCAAGGTCCATTTGGACTTAACACGTACAAACTCCACGATCTCCTCAACCTTCGTGGTGTAATGTAGACGGGACACATAGAGCTGCGTCGTTGGTGTAGCTGGACGTAGCAGCAAATTGGGTCCTGCTAGCGCGGTCCCACACTGGTTCCGACTACGAAGCTTCTTCCTCTTCTTACTCTCTACCTTCAGGAAGCCATCCTTGTCAGGCACGTGGCCTGAAGCCGGGCCTAGCTGCTTCGAACCCCATATGTACCGTGTTTGATACCTAATCATTAGCAGCCTATAATGTTCCCACTGCTGGGACACAAGCCTCCTCTCGGTGAGAGAGAGTGGGACATAATCCACCACGAGGGCCCAGTACTGGTTGGTAGATGTCACATGTCTTCGATTTTTTGGTTCTAAGACATGCCGGTTTACTCACGATGTTTTCCTTCACAGTCTTGAGAGCAGTGGTGTTGAAATAATTTACACAGAGTAAAGCGCCTGCTCGGGTTCGAACTCGTAAGTAGTAGCCGTTGCCACTGAGCCACCACTGCTTCTCGATATCTAATTGATATCTTATCAAAGGTCTACAAGAGTGCTTTCTGAAAACATATTGGCTATTTATAATTTTTCATTCCTACAAGATTTTATGGATGATCAAAACAATGGTGTTTTACTCTGTTTTGCATAACATTAAACATACTTCTATAATCTTATGAAGACTGTTTAGTAAATTATTTGTGTACTCCATTTTCTGTTTTCTCTGAATTATCCCCAACCCCAAAATAACTGTAATGAAAAATAAAGTTAATAAAAGAACAAACATACATACGAGTACATAGGCTGATAAACACATTGCCCTCTGTAGTCGGGTAAAACACCCAAATAAAAAGTTATTATCTAGACATAATTACAAAATATTGGCAAAAATATCGGTTTTGGTTTTCTAACCGCAGTCACACGTAATATGGTTTAAGAACTTTATTATTCCTCATTAAGAGTGAATAATAATTCACTTACTGAGAAATTAAATTAACATAAAATGTTTTTGAACGTACAAAAATGACGTAAAAGTAAAAAATGATGGTAGTAATATAAATTTCAAGTAAACAACTGATCACCAACCGAGTAAACACGGATATAGAGTAAAAGTTGATGTACTACTAGATGCGGCATACATGGCAGCGTACTATCTAATAAAGCTTTATTATTATTATTATTATGTTTTATTTCGTTGCATGAACCCTCGCTAAAACCAGTTTTTTTTTAATATTCTTATTTTTACTGACATAATGTATGTATAGGATTTAAGTTTATTTTTAAAACAAGACATACTTTTCGCTTCTTTTATTTCCATCGGGAATTTATTATACATGTTGACACCTCCCTATTCTATATTTCTTTTCCCGTAATTAACAGTTCTGGGAGGACGTGTTACTAAGTAATTGGAGTTTCGTAGTTTAATTTTGTGTACTTTATATTTTTTTTGTGAAATTTAGTGTTGTATGGATATCTTTGTGTAATATTTTGCATATACATGTATAATACTTATATGTTTGGGACATGTTCATTATTTTTGTATCTTCGTATATTTACTGTGTTGATGTCCGAAACTTGAAATTAAATAATATTTTGATTAATCTGTTTTGTGTTTGTAATGTTTCTAGATTAGATATATTTGGCTGCGGTTCCACAGATTTCTGTTAGGTAGTCTAAATGTGGTTTAACTAAAGAATTATAAATTATGAATCGAACTTTCCGAGGATGGCATTTATTTATATTATGAAGAGTTCCTGTCAGTGACAAAAATTTACATCTGATTTTCTCAATGTGAGGATTCCAACTCAGATAGTTATCTAAAATTAAACCTAAATATTTCTAGTTTTTCTTTGGATGAATTGATCATTTATTTTGAGTTGTATATCATGGCTTATTTTTTGTTTTTGGGGGCAATCACGACATAGTTGGTTGTTGTGGTGTTGATGGTTAGAAGATTTGATTGGGACCAGTCAATAAGTGAATTTAAATCATTTTGGATACAAGGTACCATAGCTTCGATTTAATGCCCAAAGTAGAAAAGACTTGTATCATCAGCGTAAAGTGATATGTCGCCTTTGAGGCCAATCTTAGATATGTTATTAATATAAATTAGGAATAACAATGGCCCCAGAATTGAACCTTGAGATACATCGAAAGGGACAGGAAGTGAACTACTCTGATATATTACCTATTTTGACAATTTGCAAATAGTAATTATTAAAATATGTATGTATAAGTCAAGTAATTATGACATTTATCATACACATTGCCATACGAAATTGACCTCGAAAGAAATATAAATTTCTTGTAAAATAAGGTGAAAATACTCGTAACTAAACAAAATAAATAAAATTATTTCCATTTATTTACCCCCTGACTAAACATGAAGTTAAAATCAAACTTACTGACTGGTTGCAGAAGTTAACATATGACGAAACCGAGAATCTTATTACAGTTGTCTCTTAATAGATCTAATTACTGTATTTAAATTAAGGCGTTGTTTATTTTATTTTTTTGTTATCTATAAGTACAGCAGCAGCAGGCGGCGGCGGCTTTTAATGTGACTCTATTGTACAATTTTTTTTTCCCTTAATGTGTACTTATATAAGGTGTATCTATTCATACACGAAATATTTTAAGAGGTACACCTGTAGGTGGTAAAGAAGCAACAGCAACTAAAAAAAAAAATTCTAAGAGTTTTTTTTAAATTTTATATTTATATATTATTTGACGCACATAAAAAATACTGGCCCCTTCTTATTTTTTACGGCCCGAGACACCGCGGCCATGCTCGTGCCGTCCGGTCATCGCCCTCGCAGCGTCAGGTGGACCCTTCATAGAATTTGGAGTAAAAGTTTTATGCAAAACGTCTCAAGTAGTTTTAAAATTATAATAATTACGAAAATTCAAAAACGCTTAGATAAAAAAAAATCTTTTTGCTTCTATAGCTTCTTTACCACCTACAGGTGTACCCATTAAAATATTTCGTGTATGAACAGATACACCATATATATGTTTTTCTGTCTGTACAAATAAACATTTTTATTTATTTATTTATTCATCCACGATTTGAAATTTGAGCTATAACCTCTTTTCATCGAAATTAAAATACATCGAATACATCGAACTAGTATTAGGTAATGGACGAAGTCTATGTAATAAAATATTGTAATTGTCATTTACCAAATAAATGTATAGTGATCGGAGAAACGAAATTGACGTTTATTAATCTCTTTAATACCATCATATATTTTATTTATAGACCTCTAGAAGATTAATTCGTTATTTTTAATTTTATGTTGTAAATAATTAATAATATTTTTTATTATTTTGAGTTAATCAATCTCGTATAACCCAACATCCGTACATAAATATTAGCTAGCTTTTTCCCGCGACTTCGTCTGCGTAAATCTTACGTTACGCGGACGCAGGTGAAGTCGCGGATTAAATAGGGTTAATGGGTAACAAATAAGGTTTAGTCGTGAAAGCGTAACAGACAGACAGAGTTAGTTTCGCATTTATAATATTACGTATAGATAAAGAAGATAATTTCTTGCTGTAAGATAGTTTTATTGCTTATAATTAAATATTTGTATTATTTGTCTACTCCATCGCACGCTATGTGCAAAATTTTCATAGACCGACTAAATTAATGCTACTTTCACGTACTTTTTTCTAAGATGTTTCCGTCTCTACCTTGCTATTGTAGTTTGACAGATGTGCAACAGTGACAGGAATAGTGCTTACAGCAAGGCTATGCTAAGTTAGTAACGTTTTTTTATTTCGAGACATTTTCTGTCATTAGTTCAACTTTTGGCCGCTGGTTTTCCTATTCTCTATAAACGGTTCAGATATAAGTTTGTTGCGGCCGGCCACTTTAGGTTGACCCGCCATAAACCACGCCCATCCTACTATCATTCACGTTCAAGGTGGGCCCTTAACGTTTATGCATCGTTTATATCAGTGGCGCCTGCGGTGGACGACACACTCATGTTTTGTTCAAGCGGAGCGAGTTCGAGTCACAGTTACATTTACTGTATGAAAACTAAATTACGTATTTATTTTAATATTCACTCAGCATTTTTTGTGTCTAAATAGTTTAATATGCGAGGTTAAGATGTATACGCCGCGATCAGTTTGAGGATGGGTGACCAGTTCTTATTAATTGAGGACCCTCCGTCAACCGCCAGTCCCGGCTGTCATAGGAATATAATTTATCTAAATCGTCGGTGTGCGGTGTTCAGAATCCCTGAAAGTTTGAAAACGGCTTTATACGTGGAATTCCAATATTGCTCAACGATTGGCTCGTGGATATTAATGTTCAGTTACATCTGATGAGACTGGAAGGCAAACCCAATATAATTGGGACAGAAGCTAGACGCCTGACGATTGTGACAGTATGATTTGCTTGTTCCTTGAACAGTCGGCAAAGTGTATTTAAATGTATTTCGATTAAGGTTGGCCGGAACGCTAAATTAGTTCCTTTGTTCTTCAATAGAATTGGGTCACATATTTCATTCTCAATCCTACAGTACCATAAACCTAAATAAAACAAAGTTTTAGATTCAACCAAACTTTATCGCCATAGAATATTGTGCGCATTGTTTAAAGTGTCTGCACGTCGCAAGTATCGCACATTGTCGCACATGCTACCGACAACGCCAGTCATGCGATAGTTGCGACAAAATGCAACAATACCGAACTTGAACGTACACTGCAAAGTTTATACGACACCGGGCGAGGCAGTGGTGTGGAATTTTGAACACTTTCGTAGTACACACAAGTTTACTTGTAAATAAAGCTACTGTCAGAGTTAGAAAAGTAGAACATGGTAAAAGTGTCTTACAAGCGTAAAAGTAAGTTTGAATTTGTGGCTAATCAGATTATATTGATCTTAAGAGAGACTTGGGATACATAGCTATTTCAGCCTTGACGCTGTATAAAATATTGCAGAACTGTCTTAAAATTTCATAGATGCTCGTACATGCATTTAATTCCATGTTTGACAACAATACCCAGTAAATTGAAACGTGACTAAGGTTGAATGAAAATATCTGTCACGTTTAAATAGTTTTCGTTTTCTGACGATAAAGTAATCCTAAACATTAGGGTTTTTTTTTTCAGGATGGGAAATCATCAAATGACTTCTCCCGCTCTGGGCGGAGCGGGAGGGCGTGTCAGACGTTTACTGACTAAAACCCACCCGTGTTCCATCAGTTGCCCATGTGCCAGGGTCACGGTATCTCTTTCGAACAATCACGCGACCCCGGCAGAAACATTAGGGTCGTAAAGGAATGACGAAGGAATATATCCCGAGCTTATGACTCAAAACAATCACCCGTCGCACTAGATATAACACACAGGCATAAGGAGCACTTCACCTGAATGTACTGAGCACAAGACGGGCATGATGAGTTGCAGCGCAAAGGCGCGCCGACATGTGCGCCGCTACACAGTGCACAGCGGGGCAGCTCTGTGATTAGAGACACGCGCCGACGTGACTTCTTTGTTTGTAATACAGTTTAATTGCTACACTTGCACTGCGCACTATAAATGATCATTTCATGATTAGTCTTGGACGAAAGAAATAAGGACTTTTTTTTTCAGGATGGGAAATCATCAAATGACTTCTTCCGCTCTGGGCGGAGCGGGAGCGGGCGTGTCAGACTTTTACTGACTAAAACCCACCCGTGTTCCATCAGTTGCCCATGTGCCAGGGTCACGGTATCTCTTTCGAACAATCACGTGACCCCGGCAGGAGAAATAAGGACTAAAATCACAGTAGTTCATTGGTCTTTTTAACTATAAACCATCTAAAAAATTCGTCTTGTGATTTCAGTCGAAAGCTTGTTCAGATATTCAGAAACAGGTATAATTCTAAAAATGTCCAAATATTTAGTTAATGTCCCAAAAAGAAGCGTCTCTAAAGTGTGGAAGTGTTAAGCGCGCGCTGGCGACGCAGAGTAATGACGTCATCACGTGCACACTTCCGACAGACGACGACGTGACGTGACGTCAATACCGGCGATATACAGCGTGCCGTAGACTTGTGAATACATCGCTTAGTACCTGTGAGTACTACGGCTTTGAGGCACTAGGTAGCTACACGATTACCGACCTTATCGAATTCAACACGAAATCCTTTTTCGTTCAATATTTTCACAATGTACAATATTTATAACTAAGTGCGAGACTACTGCCACTGTGCGAAACATTTCCAAAGCCAGATGTCTGTTACATGGGAATTCGATTAAATATCGACATGCGACGTTGACGCTTATGCTAAAAGGATATATCTGTATCGAGACAAGACGTTTCTTTTCTTATTACAAAACGTTGTACAATAACGCACCGGAAAGGAATACGTCCTATTGTGCGAACTGTTACTCAAAAATAATTTCTTTCCTTGACAAGAACTTTTTTTTGACAAAAGCGTTGAATGACACGTTGGCCCACACAGCTCTTCTAAACACAATTGGACAGTATACAAGACACTATGACACAGAAGGACCACCGAGCCATTTACTTTATAAGCAACTCATTTAGATGAACCACAAATGCCAAACCCAAACCATATTGAAGTACCGAGGTGTTAATAAGTCCGAAACGCAAAATGTATTTCATCTAATCCAAACCATTCTAAATTGCCCAAAGATACACACATACATCAACTCACAGTTTTTCCCTTGGGGGTAGGCAGAAACTACAGAATACCACCTGCTATTATCATTACATACTTTGCCTCATTTACGTTCATAGTAAAGCTAATAGCCGCTTGAAACATACTACTTTGATTAAATTTAGTTCCGTATGTTGTGTTTAAAGTGTCAAGAATAATCCGAAGTTACAATTATCATTATCATATTATATCTTCGCATATTATATCTTTGACTTCCCCTGTGGCAACACTACAGCTAACAGCTGATTTAAATTTGTCCTAGTAATTTTAATCTTAATTAATAGTTTTTCATTGTTTATATGGCCTATTTCCAATTACTCATCTAGTACATAGAATAATAAAGTGTATTTCGTGTTAGATTCACATAACAAGTGTAAAATAAGTTTAAATATTTCAAAGTGAATCGGTGACAGTTGCCGGCAGAGGTGAACTTTTGCATTGTCATCTTAATATCAGGTACAATACTTTTTACATGCTATTCGTTTGTTTACGTACTCTTTTTTTCCAATTTTTCCGTCAAAACCAAGTGGACTGGTTTGGTTTTGGTCTTGTTCACTTTAAATACGATTACTAATCAAAATCAAAAAATCAAAATCAAAAGTCATTTATTCAAACTAGGCTGAGAGTCAGCACTTTTTGAACGTCAAAGTTACACAAGACAGTCCCCCCAAAACGCCCGCCCTTCGACACTTCCTAGTGCTTTAGCTGGGAAGAAGAAGTGGCGGAACAAACTCCCCAGCAGAAATAATAATAATGTCAGTGACCTTTGTACGTAAACATAACCTTACCTTGGTTTGGTGACAGAACTCCTTCTTTACATCTAAATTTCATTTTTCACATAAACTAATCTTCCTATAGACTACTGGCACCATCTTCTCTCTTTCAATTTCTTGTCGGCTCCTTATTCTTTATAATCATGATTATGACTCGCAGCGCCCGTGCTCGCCTCGAAGAGTCCAAACTCAAACAGGCTTTGAGCGAATTACAGGCGTCAAAGGAGCTCTGTGACCAACTGAATAAGGAAATGGATGACAATGAGAAGGTGCTCTTCGATGCCCTTGATAATAATAGGAAATTAAAAATTGAAATGGCTCAGATATACGCTCAATACACTGATGCCATAGAAGAACGCGACAGACTTCAGCTTGTTGTGGACGGATTCAGCTAGTGTAGCATAGAGTATGAACAAGCTCTTAATCACAAACATTTATTACAACAACAGCTACATGAGGCACAAATTCAAATTTCAGAACTACAGACCATAAACTCTAATATTACCGCCTCGCTGAATCAGAGTCTATTCGATGAGCTGATGCCTGTTGCCCCCTCAATGGTTTCCGCTATCAATCCCTCTTGCACCGTAGATTTGATAGGTCATGATAATTCAAAGTCATGCAACTCAGTGAGAGTAGTCACTAGTAAAAAAAAAAACTAAAAAAATACATAAAAATGAATAAATACATTGTTAAAACCTAAAAGTTGGTTAAAAAACATCAGTTCTTCATTAAAAATGTTAAACTTAATAGAGAAAGACTAAACTTACTCAAAATATTAGATATGTATTCTTCTAATTTGGAAAAAAGTAACAGGAGGTACAGCATTGACACAGAGTACTTACAATCTGAACTTGATCACCTACAGGAAAAACTAAATTCAATGACTAACAAATATAATACCTCAGAAGATCTCATGAGGGAATATGTGTTGGCAATGAATGAGCTGGTAAACTCGCAAACAACCAACTGTGAGCAATGTCAGAAATCATCAAATTTACCTACACCAGACCATTCATTGACAACTTGCAATACCACCCCATTTCAACCCTGTGTTGATTTTGCATTTCCTGTTACTAATAGTTCCAATAAACAGTGTAAGCAAATTGTAAAACCGGCCAAGTGCGAGTCGGACTCGCGCACCGAGGGTTCCGAACAAACCTGTAGGTATTCTTGGTTTATGCATAAGGTTTATGTTTATGAAAATAAATGTTTTTTTTTTTTTAATTTTTATTATTCAGTTGATTGAATGAAAGGTAAATTGCGGTTTACGATTTATGACGTTTTAAAAAAACTATTTACTCGATCTCGTTCAAACCAATTTTCGGTGGTAGTTTACATGGTAATGTACATCATATATTTTTTTTAGTTTTATCATTCTCTTATTTTAGAAGTTACGGGGGGGGGACACACATTTTACCACTTTGGAAGTGTCTATCGCGCAAACTGTTCAGTTTAGAAAAAAATGGTATTAGAAACCTCAATACCATTTTTGAAGACCTATTCATAGATACCCCACACGTATGGGTTTGATGAAAAAAAAATTTTTGAGTTTCAGTTCTAAGTATGGGGAACCCCAAAATATATTGTTTTTTTTTTTCTATTTTAGTGTAAAAATCTAAATGCGGTTCACAGAATACATCTACTTACCAAGTTTCAACAACATAACTCTTATAGTTTCGGAGAAAAGTGGCTGTGACATACACGGACAGACAGACAGACAGACATGACGAATCTATAAGGGTTCCGTTTTTTGCCATTTGGCAACGGAACCCTAAAAAGGGATGTAGTGTTATTTTGCGATGAAATTGGAAAATAATTAGGCAACTTGTTGACAGATGAATGTCCAGGTCAGTCAATAATAAATTACTGTATGCCGCACAGTGGGCCCATACTGAAAATTACTGGACTTAGGCAACAAAGTTCCTATATCGATGCGATTTTTTTTTTTATATGACGTGTTATATTATTCCTGACAACTTTTATTCTTATAAAATTTCTTCTAAAGTTGATAGTTTGTCTTGAAAAAAATTAATTAGATTTTTTTGTATGGAGCGAATCACGTTTAATTTTTTTTCTTCAATTGTACTAATATGTTGAGTGTGTGGCGTGAGTATATAATAGCTAGGGTTATTTTCTATCCATGAAAAAAAAATCAGCGCCGGCCATCTGCGGCAGCGCGAGTAATCATTCGGTAAAAAAAAAAAAATGATTTGGAAGAATTTTTTTTGTCATTTAAAATAAATTCAAAGCATATTTTTTGTCTCATTTGGCTGTTTTCACCTTCTTTTTAGTTAAATAAATAGTTTTAATAGCGCATACGCACTTATAACTAGTAATTCTGGTAGAGATTTAGTTATTATTGCATGTTATCGGTAGCACCTGCATTGTGATTGATGACTCATTTGTTTGTGCACTCGGCTAAGCGCATAACTAATGAGTCATCGAAAAATGCTCGTCTCTGATTGGCTGAATAATTTTCACTCACTGTTATGTCCACTACTTGAGTAATTAACACTAACTATAAATATATAGACATTCATTAAGTCCATCTGCCCCGGCTGGAGGCCTAAAAAGGTAACTTTTTAGAACTCGCCGGGCCACAATCCGTTTAAGTAGTCACAATCTTTTCAGGATTAACTACGAGATGCCCCACAAAAAAAAAAAAAAAAAAAAAATAAAAAAAAAAAAAAAAAAAAAATAAGTCCATCTAGTTTCGCTCTTGTCGCTTGTTTGTGAACACAGTAAATACTTGTATTTTTATATTTACATTAGAACTATGGCTGGATTTTGTACCAACCTAGATCTTTTTGTGAAATTAAGAAGTGGCGGTGATCTGAAAAATCATGTTTCTCTATGAAAGTATCATTTCTGTCTTGACTACCGAAGTTTCTGAAGAAGACAAGAACCGAATCAAGGAGTTGTGTCGACTTTTTTGTGTAAAATTAAATAAAAAGTGGATAGAGTCAAGTAGAAATCAAAAAAAACTTTTATGAATCGTGTAATTAATCGCAAGTGGTTGGAAAAAAACATCAACTGGCCTGTTTGTGACAGTGTTGATCTGAGAAGTGTGATGGGCTTTTCTGACGCAGCCTTATCTGAGCTTGTGGATATAGATTGCCATGTTCCTACTCTTGCAGTATGTACTGCGGAAGCGGGAACATCTACAGAAAAGGAGCACAGAAAACTAAAATTAATTTAATAATAATTTGTTTCATTTAGTTGATACTAACAATTATGTTAGTAATAATTGGTACTTGACAAAAAACAGATATAATAGTGTTATGTACTATCTTTCTAACTATTATAAAAGACAGATAGCTGTGTCGCTATCATATTTTTTTTTCTATTTCAGCCAAGAATTTGGCTATTAACCCCCTTCCTTTTGAGCAATGTAATGGCATGTTGAACAATTCTGCTAATAATTTGGCAACAATTGATGACATTGATTTTAATTTAAATTAGAAATTAAGACGATAGAGGCAACCTCTAGCACAAATGTATGTATGGCAAATGTATGTGTAAAAGACTTACATAGTATCAACCTGGTGCATCAAAACATTCAAGGATTTTTGAACAAAGATTTAGAAGTAGATTTATTCCTTAATTGTTAAAATATAGATATTCTTTGTATTACAGAACATTGGCTTAAAAGCCACCAGTTCATGTTCAATTTTAATAATCACCAGGTTGGTAGTTCGTTCAACAGAGTAAATGCTATATATGGTGGCTCACTAATTTTAGTAAATAATCAACTTAAATTTAAAGACCGTAAGGATATTGTGAGCCTCTCGGTTGAGCGAACAGTAGAAATTGCCTGTATAGAATTGGAGTAGTTTATTGTATTAAGTGTGTACAGACCACCATCAGGATTGTATGACTGCTTTGAAAAGGTCATGGATGAAGTATTACACAAGATTAGTAACTCAAACAAGTCTATTATTGCTTGCGGGAGTTTTAATGTTAATTTATTAGAAAACTCAGGTTCTTGTACTAAAATAATAAGTCTATTTCAGTCCTACAATCTTGTAAACCTATTTATGGAGCCCACAAGAATAACCCCTACTAGTGCCACATGCCTTGATAATATTTATACTGATGTTATACCAAGCCACAAAGGAATTATTAATTTACTAGATTCTGATCATTGCGGGCAACAGGCAAACTATTCAAAATCAAAATAAAAAACTGAGTAAAAGAGATATCACTGTTAACCCCAAAACTGCAGTTCGCCTAGAAGCCTTAAAAAGGCAAACTAGTTCAGAAATTGCCACTTTTATCTATTAATGGTGGTCCCAATCATCTATATGATGAGTTTTATAAGACATATTGTAATGACTTTAATTCGACTTTTATTCCCCGGACTATCTCAGTTAACAGTAACGTATCTTTCAGTGATTGGGCGACCATTGGTATTCATAAAAGTAGAACACGGCTTTATGAGCTGTACAATGAAAGGGCTTTTGTCAACACTGCTGAATTTAATTTGTATGTTAGAAATTATTCGAAATTATTTAAAAAAGTCTGTTGGATGGCCAAGTCGCGTTATTTGAGTTCTAAGATTAAAAACAGTAGTAATGTTATTAAAACGACTTGGAATATTATTAATAGTGAAACGGGAAGGTCTAGTAAACGAAATAATGACTACAGCCTGTCTATCAACGACAACATAATAAAATCAGACTCACAAGTCGCAGCGGCTTTTGAAAATTTCTTTTCAGATATTCCTGTTTCAACTACAAAATCCCTAAACTCATCACCTTCTGTTGCTGAGTCTTTGCTTATTGAAAATGTTAATGTTTGCGATTCGGAATTTCATTTTGAACATATTACTTGTAAAGATATAATTAAAACCTTCCACACTTTAAATGTAAAAAAGACTGCAGATCTGTGGGGTAATTCTGTAGAAGTCGCCAAGTATATTATTGACATTGTAGCACCTAATTTAGCTCTTATATTTAATAATTGTATTGAGTGTGGGGAGTTTCCTGATCTTATGAAGAATAGTAAAATAATACCTTTATTTAAATCTGGTAGTACATCAGACCCCACTAACTATAGACCTATTTCAGTACTACCTACGTTCAGTAAAATTTTTGAGAAATTAATTTTAGACCAGTTGCAACGATTTTTTAATAAACATAAATTATTACATACCAAACAGTTCGGTTTTACAAGGGGTCGTTCAACTACCGATGCCGGTGTTGAACTCCTAGGACATATTTATAATGCATGGGAAGATAAATGCGATGCTTTGGGCATCTTTTGTGATTTATCTAAAGCATTCGATTGCGTTCTTCATGAAACTTTAATCAGGAAACTCCGCCACTACGGGATCCGGAACAGAGCTCTGGATCTTCTTACTTCATATTTGAGTAATAGGATTCAGAGTGTCGATATCAATGGAAAAAGGTCTCCCGGATCTATCGTAACAATGGGAGTCCCACAGGGCTCAATTCTTGGTCCTTTTTTGTTTCTTATTTATATTAATGACTTGCCTTACCTTATAAAAGATAATCATAATATAGTTTTGTTTGCGGATGATACTTCACTTTTGTTTAAACTTAAACGTCAGCAAGTGGATACTGACGATGTTAATAGCGCGATCTCAAAAGTAATTCACTGGTTCAATGTAAATAATTTGCTTCTTAATGAAAAAAAAACCAAATGCATTAAGTTTACGCTACCTCACGTTAGGCAAGTGAAAACGAATGTTTTGGTGAAGGGCGAAGAATTGAATCCTGAAGATAGCACTGTATTCTTGGGCCTAACTTTGGATACCAAGCTTCAGTGGGGCCCGCATATAGATAAATTGTCGAAAAAGCTAAGCTCCGCTGCATATGCTGTTAGAAAAATTCGGAATTTAACTGACATAGAGACAGCCCGTTTAGTGTATTTTGCCTACTTTCATAGTGTAATGTCATACGGTATACTGTTGTGGGGAAATGCCGCCGACATTCAGACTATCTTTGTCTTGCAGAAAAGGGCTGTTCGATCAATTTATAAATTAAGCCCGAGACACTCACTCAGAGAGAAATTTTAAGAAATTAATATAATGACTGTGCCTTCACAGTATATTTTTGAAAATCTTTTATATGCCCATAAGAATATTAAATTGTTTAAAAAATTCAGTGAAATCCATAATATAAATACTAGGAATAAACACAAATTTGTTGTACCTTCAACAAGGCTCAAGAAAATAGGTGGCTCATTTAGATGTCAATGTATACGCTTTTATAATAAACTTCCAAGCCATGTTCAAGATCTAAGTCTCAATAAATTCAAATCTTTCATTAAACGTAAGTTGTGCCAGAAAGCCTTTTATACTGTAAAAGATTATATTGAAGACAAAAAAGCTTGGGATTAAGCTGCTCCAATTTTTATATTATAATTATACTGAATGTTTTTTTTTAATTATTATTATTTTTTATTTGGAAATATACACTTTGACATTTGATTATTGTTTACACTATGACATGAATATATACTTTCAGAAGTATATTATTATTATTCTTTTATTTATTTTCATACATATTTCGTTACATTTTTAAATATTTTTACAAAATAAATATACAAAAACATTTAAAAATATAAAAAATAGCGGTCCATCGGTAGCGGGAGCAGGATCCAAGCTACCGGTGGTTAGGGCTCCAGCGACAGAAACCTCCTCACAATGCGAGCCGTGTCAAGGAGTACTGCCTTCTGAATCAGGCTCTTGATCCAACCGCCTAACGATAGCCTCGACAGGTGTTGGTCGAGGGTATCGGCCATCAGCCCATTGGCTGATACGACAATCGGCACAATGACAGCCGAGTCAACATTCCACATGTCAACAACCTCGTGTGCTAAGTCGAGATATTTAATCTGTTTCTCTTTCTCAGCTTTTACGAGGTTGCCGTCATGCGGAATGGTAACATCAACTATCATTGTGCGGCGCGCTAACCGGTCTATCACCACTATATCAGGCTTATTGGCGACAATAGTCCTGTCAGTAATGATAGACCGATCCCAGTACAACGTGACATGGTCATTTTCGAGAACTGGGTCGGGCACATACTTGTAATACGGTACCTCAGAATCCACTAGTTTGTATTGCAAAGCAAGTTGCTGATGAATAATCCTGGCTACTTGGTTATGCCTGTGCAAGTATTCGCCGTTAGCCAGACGAGAACAACCAGAGATAATATGTGTGATGGACTCACCCGGATGATGACATGCCCGACACACGTCAACCATCCCGTCCTTCATAATATGTCTCCGGTAGTTATTCGTCAAGATAACTTCGTCCATAATTGCACAGACGAAACCTTCAGTTTCCCCGAATAGGTCACCAAAACGTAACCAGGATACGGACGCTAAGAAATCTACACTGGGCTCATGAACAGCCCGGTAGAAGCGCCCGTGAAGCTCCTTGTTTCGCCATACTTCCTTGCGGTCATCGGTAGTAAGTACTACAGGTTTGCGCCAGTTCTCTTTAGCCATGGAGAGCGGGGTGAGCCCCTTGTCCACTGCGACCACATCACGGTGCATACCCACTTCGGTTTTTAAAAAATACTCCCTGAGACTGCACACCTCGCGGTTGTGGAGGGTCTTTGCATTTAAAAAGCCTCGACCCCCGCACTTCCACGGGACGTACAGTCTCATCACCGATGATCGTGGGTGATGCATCCGGTTTGCGGTCAGCATTGTACGGACCCTCCTATCCAGGGCGTCAAGTTCTGTTTGAGTCCATTTGAGTATGCCGAAAGAGAACATCAAAACCGGCATGACCCAACCGTTGAAGGCGCGCACCTTGTTTCCGCCTGAAAGAAAACTAATTAATACCTTCTTCAGGCGACCAAAGAAGCGCTCCTTGAACGATTGCTACATGTCAGCATCGTTGATGCCTAACACTTCCGACATACCCAAATACTTATAGCTTTCGGATGAGGAAAGGGATCTGAGGTATACGGAATCCGAAAGTTGGATTCCCTCGGATTCCATAACCTCACCTCGCTTTACATGCATGACTGCACATTTGTCCACACCAAACTCCATCCTGATGGCGCTACTAAAAGTTTCAGTTACCTTCAGTAGCTCCATCAGTTGTAGTTTGTTGGGGGCAAAGAGTTTTAGGTCATCCATGTAGAGGAGGTGAGATATAACCTGACCACCTCTCCTCAGCCGATAGCCTAGACCTGAATCCTCCAGCAGTGTGCTTAGAGGATTCAGGGCTAAGCAAAACCAAAGTGGACTCAAACTGTCGCCCTGAAATATTCCCCGCTTAATCCATACAGGTTCATCATTTCGCTGGATCTGTGGACATCCCGGATGGCGAAAGACTGTCCTCCATTGCCCCATGCACGACTCAAGGAAGGTGCGTAGAGTTGCATCAACCTTGTACAACTCCAGCACCCTCCTGAGCCATGTATGTGGCACCGAGTCGTAGGCCTTCTTATAGTCTATCCAGCATGTCGACAGATCCTTGCGGGATCGACGAACCTGTTGGCTTATGGCCATGTCGATGAGGAGTAGCTCCTTAGTACCACGGGACCCGTTCCTACATCCATTTTTAGATGCAGACATAACGGAATTATTATCAATGTGTGAACTAATTTTCGCTCTCAAAATGGATGTAAGAAGTTTATAAACCGTCGACAAACATGTGATCGGTCTATAATTCTTAGGTTCCGCGGTACTACCTGACTTATAGAGAAGGTGGGTAACGCCTGTTGTTAGAAACTGCGGTAGCGACCCAGACTCTAAGGATGACTGTAAATGAGATGCCAGGCGACTGTGTGAACTGGTGAGCCATTTTAACCAGAAGTTGTGCAGTCCGTCCGGTCCCGGTGATTTCCAATTCGGTAACGGACGGACTGCTCTGGCTACATCTGTTGGCGTAATTTGAACCGGCTCCATTTCTGGTATTGTGTCACACACTCGCTTGACATCTTGCATCCAGCCAGCCTCAACGTGACAGACGGGCACTGACCAAATGCTGCGCCAGAATGCACTCGTGGTAGCATCATCCGGGCAGCACACGTCCGTCACGTTTTGTTCGGGTCGCTCCCAAGCTCTATATACCCACCTCTCATCGCTCTGGAACATACGATTCTGCTTGTATCGATCAACCCGCCGTTTATACCGCCGAATACGACTTGCCCATGCACAGACTTTCTGCTTCAGGAAGTCGATGCGCTCCGTAACACAGGACATATATTCTGGAGGACTGATTCCAGTCCCCGAGAATGCCCGCCTTACAAAGCGCATCACTCGTGGTCGTGTATTGCCCTCCCTGAAGCAGTAAAGTTTGCCGATGAGTACCCTGGCCCCATCGATACGACGCTCGATCCTGCATTGCCAGGCTGGTACGGTTGGCATTGGTCGAGTAGCTCCGTCACAGCTTGGGAACTTGACGTTAGCTAAACGACATGCCGCAACAGCCGCGCAATACAGGATCGAGTGTGTATCGACGAGATTCTCGCTGCTCTCGAATAAATTTTTAAGCTGCGAGTCCAAGGCACACACCAGCGCCCTATTTTTCTTGTGCATAGGCAACCGTTGTAGTCGGGGTCTAAGTTCGGTTGGGGTTGACCCATACTCGCGAAGCGCATCCTCCAGAGCACTCCTCAGTCGGTTGTTGCACTGGCTACTTACTGTGGCAACCATATCATCTTCTTCTTCAACATAGTGGGACCGCGGTGAAATTGCATTAATCGATGACTCATGTGCCGCGGTTTGTGTCGGAGTCGAGACGATATAGTTGCTCAGTATTTCTGAGCGCAGCCGTTCAAGTGCAGTATCGTCTAACCTGTGATTTCGTTGGATAACCCGCACTTGATCCGACAGTCGTTGGGCCGAGACGTTGACGGTTGGTTTTAGTTCCTGGAACAGAGACAGCATCCTATCACGATACGCAGTGAGGTTAGTTCCCCCCTCTGTAGACCCGTAATATGCGCGCATGACGTTCTCGTTCATAGACTGAGTCCATCTCATGCGCCGCACACAACCACCGGCAGCGGCGACCCGGCTCGGGGCCGGATGGCCCCTAAGTCTCAAGCTCTTCGGTGGCCGGCCTCTCCCCTGCCGACGTACAGGTGTTGGCGACGTCGGCGGGGAAAAATATTCGTCGCTCGAGCTCGACGCAACTGCCACGGCCGGTGTCGTCACAGCGCCCGCAGTGGGGCTGGGTACCGGCGGCGGCGAGGCGGAGCTGAGCGACGAGTCCGGAGGTGGTGGGCGTTCGTTCCGTGCAGCTGACCGTGTCAACATTTACTCACATTCCAACAAGTCGTCTTTTCATGGTTTTTTCAGATGTAGAGATTGTTGTTCGGGAGTGACATCTGTCATGTCACCCCCGACTTGACAGTTTTTAGTTGTGTTTATTACATTTTGCTGTTTATAGATTCTTTTTAATTATTTTATTATAATTTTATTATTATCTCCTTTATTCATTTTAACAAACTTATAAATTATATTTTTAAATATTAGTATATAAAATAAAAAAAACATTTAAAAATATAAAAAATAGTAGCCCACCGGTATCGGGAACAGGGTCCAAGCTACCGGCGGTCAGGGCTCCAGAGAGAGGAACCTCCTGACGATGCGAGCCGTGTCCAGAAGTACCGCTTTCTGAATCAAGCCCTTGACCCAGCTGCCTAACGAGAGCCTCCTTAGATGTTGGTCGAGGCTCTTGGCTATCAACCCATTGGCTGTGACGACTATCGGCACAATGATCGCGGAATCCACATCCCACATGTCGACAACCTCGCGAGCCAAATCAAGATACTTGATCTGCTTATCTTTCTCGGCTTTCACGAGGTTCTCGTCATGCGGAACCGTTATGTCAACAATCATTGTGCGCCGCTCTACTCGATCCACCACCACTATATCAGGCTTATTTGCGACAATAGTCCTGTCAGTGATGATGGATCGATCCCAGTACAATGTGATATTTCCATTATCGAGAACTGGGTCGGGCACATACCTCAGAACACCCGGAGATTATGTGCCTAATTGATTCTCCTGGACGGTGACATGCCCGACAGATGTCAACCGTGCCGTCTTTCACAATAAATCTCCGGTAATTGTTCGTCATCATAACTTCGTCCATAATTGCACAGACAAAACCTTCGGTTTCCCCAAAGAGGTCACCGAAACGCAGCCAGGCTACGGACGCTAGTATATCTACATCGGGTCCATGTAGGGCCCGGAAAAAGCGTCCGTGGAGCTCCTTACTCTGCCATACTTCCATGCGGTCATTAGTGTCAAGTACTACAGGTTTGCGCCAGTTCTCGTTAGCCAAGGAGAGCGGGGTGAGGCCCTTGTCAACTGCGACCACATCTCGATGCATCCCCACGTCGGTTTCTAGGAAATATTCCCTGAGACTGCATATCTCGCGATTGTGGAGAGTCTTAGCGTTTAAAAAGCCTCGACCTCCACACTTTCGCGGGATATACAGCCTCATTACCGATGACCGTGGGTGATGCATTCGATATGCAGTCAGCAGCGTACGGACCCTCCTATCCACGGCGTCGAGTTCGGTTTGAGTCCATTTGAGTATGCCGAAAGAGTACATCAAAACCGGCATGACCCAACCGTTGAAGGCGTGCACCTTGTTTCCGCCTGATAGAGACTATTAAATACTTTCTTCAGGCGGCCAAAGAAGCGCTCCTTCAACGATTGCTTCATGTCAGTAACATTGATGCCCAACGCTTCCGACATACCCAAATACTTATAGGTTTCGGATGAGGAGAGGGCTCGGAGGTTTATGGAATCCGAGAGTTGGGTTCCCGCGGATTCCACAATCTTCCCTCGCTTTACATGCATGACCGCACATTTGTCCACACCAAATTCCATCCTGATGGCGCTACTGAAGGTTTCAGTTATTTTCAGTAGCTCCATCAGTTGAAAATTGTTGGGGGCAAAGAGTTTAAGGTCATCCATGTAAAGGAGGTGAGATATAACCTGACCACCTCTCCTCAACCGATAGCCTATACCTGAATCCTCAAGCAGTGTGCTCAGAGGATTCAGGGCTAAGCAGAACCAAAGCGGACTCAAACTATCACCCTGAAATATGCCTTGCTCGATCCTTATCGGTTCGCTGCTTCTTTGGATATTTCGACATCCTGGATAGCGAAGAACCGTCTTCCACTGCTCCATACATGAAATCAGGAAGGTGCGCAGAGTTGCATCGACTTTATACAACTCCAGCACCCTCCTGAGCCATGTATGTGGCACCGAGTCATAGGCCTTCTTATAATCTACCCAACATGTCGACAGATCCTTTCGGGAACGACGAACCTGTTGGCTAATGGCCATATCAATGAGGAGCAGCTCCTTAGTGCCACGAGACCCGTTCCTACATCCATTTTGAGAGACAGACATGATGGAGTTGGTGTCAATATGATTGTTAATTTTAGCTCTCAAAATAGATGTAAGAACTTTATAGACCGTCGGCAAGCACGTGATCGGTCTATAATTTTTGGGTTCCGTGATCCGTCTGATTTGTGGAGCAGGTGGGTAATTCCTGTTGTTAGGAATTGGGGTAGCGAACCAGACTCCAAAGCAGACTGGTACTGAGTCGCCAAGCGAGCATGCGATCCACTGAACCATTTAATCCAGAAGTTGTGCAGCCCGTCCGGCCCTGGAGACTTCCAATTGGGCAATGGACGGACTGCACGAGCTACATCTTGGGGGCAGATGGTAATAGCCCCCATTTCTGGTATTGGATCGCAGGCTCGCTCGACTTCTCGAGCCCAATCCCCTTCGGTGTGACTGACAGGCACCGACCAGATACTGCGCAAAAAGAACACATGGCATCATTATCCGGCAGGTGCGCGTCCGCCACACCTTGGACCGGTCGCTCCCAAGCCCTATAAACCCACCTTTCATCACTCTGGAAGGTGCGGTTCTGAGTATATCGGTCCACTCGTCGTTTATACCTACGAATACGGTTTGCCCATGCATATACTTTCTGCTTCAGGAAGTCTATGCGCTCTGTGACACGGGACATATAGTCCCGAGGGCTGATATCAGTCCCCGAGAACGCCTGCCTCACAAAGCGCATCACTCTAGGGCGAGTGTTGCCCTCCCTGAAGCAGATTAGTTTCCCGATGAGGGCTCTGGCCCCACCAATACGACGTTCAATTCTGCACTGCCAAGCTGGTACGGCTGGTTTCGGTCGTGTAGCTCTAGAGTCATTAGGAAATTTGACGTGAGCTACACGACATGCCGCTACAGCCGCGCAGTACAGAACCGAATGAGTATCGGCGAGGTCTTCGCAGTCATCAAAATAGTTTGACAACTGCGAATCCAAAGCCGCCACCAGTGCCCTATTTCTGTTATGCATGGGCAAACGAGGTAACCGTGGTCTAAGTTCGGGAGTCATGAACCGATATTCCCGAATCGCACACTCCAAAGCGCTCCTCAATTCATCATTGCAATGGGTACTTACGTTTGTAGCCCTGTCATCCCATCCCTCGTCAGCGTAAGTTGTGATTGGCTGCGGTGGTATTGCAGCAGTCTGCGGCGTGGGGACGATGACATGGCTACTCCGCATTTCGTTTCGCAAGCGATCAAGTACAGTGTCATCCAACATACGATGACGTTGGATGACCCGCACTTGATCCGACAGTCGTTGTGCCGAAACGTTGACAGCTGGCTCAAGCACCTGAAAGAGAGAGAGCATCTTAACACGGTACGCGGTCAGGTTGTTTCCCCCCTCTGTAGCCCCATAGTATGAGCGCATGACATTTTCATTGACGGATTGTGTCCATCTCATGCGCTGCACACTTCCACCGGGAGCTGGGACCCTATCAGAGACCGGTGGGCCTCGAGGTCCTAAGCCGTCCGGTGGTCGGCGTCCTTTCCGTCGACGAGCAGGTGGTGGCGTCGTGGGCGGAGAGAAATGCTCGTCACTCGAGCTCGACGCAACTGCCACGGCCGGTGTCTTCACAGCGCCCGCAGTGGGGCTGGGTACCGGCGGCGGCGAGGCGGAGCTGAGCGACGAATCCGGAGGTGGTGGGTGTGCGCGGCGTGCCGCTGATCTTGTCAACATTTCTTCAGTTTATTCATTTGGTTTTTTAGGGTTCCGTTGCCAAATGGCAAAAAACGGAACCCTTATAGATTCGTCATGTCTGTCTGTCTGTCTGTCTGTCTGTCCGTCCGTATGTCACAGCCATTTTATTCCGAAACTATAAGAGCTATGCTGTTTGAAACGGTTCTCTATTGTGTGACCGAAGTTTTTTATCCATAATCTAAAGAGACATAATTTTCTTTGTCATAATCATCATTTGTCCGAATGATAACTTGCCCGAACTAAATAACACATAATATCACATGCCATAAAATTGAAATCCCTAAATACAAAATGCCCTAAATCCGTTTGTCATAAATATTACAATCAATAATATACAACAGACTTAAAACTGTTTTCCATAAAAGTTATAAGTCCTAAATTCAAATTGTTTCATGTTTATTTATTCTAATTATATTTTAAAAACAAAGTAGTACAAAGTTCATTAAGAACTTCATTATTTTACCAAAACCAACTTATACAATACATAAACACGTACACAAATACGTAAAGATGCAAAAGCATTATGGCTTTTGTCAAGGCCTGGTATGGCGCTTCATGGTTTATCATACCACTCAATAAAACAGTTGATTTTGAACATGTGGTTTTATTTCCCTCTAAGAAGCATGCAAACAAGCATACACCACGCATGCAGCATGCATGCAAGCAAGCAAGCATCTAACATGCATGCAAGCAAGCAGCATGCATGCAAGCAAGCAGCATGCAATCGAGCATGCATGCATGTACGCAAGCAACATGCATTCGAGCATGCAAGCAAGCATGCAGCATGCAAGCCAGCATGCATCATGCAGCAGGCATGGTTTCTGTCAATGCTCCGGCGCTGCGGGGCTCCGGCGGTTCCGCGCGAGCTTATCGTCGCAGATGGTCTAACGATCACCACCGCAGCTTCGTCTTGCTGGCCGGCTTTGCCGGCCAGCGTCAGCTGCGGCGGCGAGCGTTACAACCACCCTGCTCCTCAGCTCGCGGGCCGCCTCGCCCCTCCGCGCCTACGCGATTCTAAATTACACTCTAGGGGTAGGGCAAACAAGACTACGTGGAGTCGGATTTACAGCGATTCGTTTCTGTCACTAAAACCTAACTTGTAGCATTTTTTTTTATTACAAACAATTTTACTATATATGTACATTCGGAATAATACACTTTATATAATACAATACTTAGGACATGTGACTTTATAACATGCAAAATTAGGAGATTTAATGATTATGGTATTTGATATTATGTCAGAATAGTTTTAGTAAGTAAAGATAATTATGTAAAACAAATTTTAGATATTTTGAACATTATGGTTACTGACGTTTATAGCTATCGTGTTAGGGATAATGATTTTCGGACAAAAAATTTTAGGAGAAGAAAGGGAGTACCTGTTGAAACTTGGTAAGTAGATGTATTCTGTAAACCGCATTAAGATTTTTACACTAAAATAGAAAAAAAAACAATAAATTTTGGGGTCCCCCATACATAGAACTGAAACTCAAAAATGTTTTTTTTCATCAAACCCATACGTGTGGGGTATCTATGAATAGGTCTTCAAAAATGGTAATGAGGTTTCTAATATCATTTTTTTCTAAACTGAATAGTTTGCGCGAGAGACACTTCCAAAGTGGTAAAATGTGTGTCCCCCCCCCCCTTAACTTCTAAAATAAGAGAATGATAAAACTAAAAAAAATACATGATGTACATTACCATGTAAACTACCACCGAAAATTGTTTGAACGAGATCGAGTGAGTAGTTTTTTTTTAAAACGTCATAAATCGTATACCGCAATTTACCTTACATTCAATCAACTGAAATATAAAAATTAAAAAAATATATATTTTTTTAAACCAAGAATACCTACAGGTTTGTACGGAACCCTCGGTGCGCGAGTCCGACTCGCACTTGGCCGGTTTTTTACAATTATTTTCATTGTTGTTCGGAGGTGACATCTGTCATGCTACCTCCGAGCCGGCAGTTTTCGATGAAATTTACATATTTTTATTGTGAAACGGTCTTTTTTAGGGTTCCGTTGCCAAATGGCAAAAAACGGAACCCTTATAGATTCGTCATGTCTGTCTGTCTGTCCGTCTGTCTGTCTGTCTGTCTGTCTGTCTGTCTGTCTGTCCGTCCGTATGTCACAGCCACTTTTCTCCGAAACTATAAGAGCTATGCTATTTAAACTTGGTACGTAGATGTATTCTGTAAACCGCATTAAGGTTTTTACACTAAAATAGAAAAAAAACAATAAATTTTGGGGTTCCCCATACATAGAACTGAAACTCAAAAATTTTTTTTTCATCCATCCCATACGTGTGGGGTATCTATGAATAGGTCTTTAAAAATGGTGTTGAGGTTTCTAATATCATTTTTTTCTAAACTGAATAGTTTGCACGACAGACACTTCCAAAGTGGTAAAATGTGTCCCCCCCCCCCCCCCCGTAACTTCTAAAATAAGAGAATGATAAATCTAAAAAATATATATGATGTACATAACTATATAAACTTTCACCGAAAATTGGTTTGAACGAGATCCAGTAAGTGGTTTTTTTTTAATACGTCATAAACCGTAAACCGCAATTTACCTTTAATTCAATCAACTCAAATATAAAAAAAAAAAAACATAGAATTTCATAAACATAAACCTTATGCATAAACCGAGGATACCTACAGGTTTGTACGGAACCCTCGGTGCGCGAGTCCGACTCGCACTTGGCCGGTTTTTATTATTTTATGCTGTGCCTAGTATAGGTTTAGGCTATAAATTGAAAATACTTATGAAAATTGGGTTAAAATTATTATAACGATTTAAATTGAAAAAACTGAAAACTGTGACGTCTGTCGACGCGGTGTTGCCATATTATTTATTTTTATTACGTTTATTTCTTTATCTGCATATTAGTTACATTTTTAAATATTTTTAGAAAAATAAATTTACAGCAAAAAACATTTAAAAATATAAAAAATAGTGGACCTCCGGTATCGGGAGCAGGGTCCAAGCTACCGGTGGTTAGGGCTCCAGAGACAGGAACCTCCTCACGATACGAGCCGTGTCAAGGAGTACTGCCTTCTGAATCAGGCTCTTGATCCAACCGCCTAACGATAGCCTCGACAGGTGTTGGTCGAGGGTATCGGCCATCAGCCCATTGGCTGATACGACAATCGGCACAATGACAGCCGAGTCAACATTCCACATGTCAACAACCTCGTGTGCTAAGTCGAGATATTTAATCTGTTTCTCTTTCTCAGCTTTCACGAGGTTGCCGTCATGCGGAATGGTAACATCGACTATCATTGTGCGGCGCGCTAACCGGTCTATCACCACTATATCAGGCTTATTGGCGACAATAGTCCTGTCAGTAATGATAGACCGATCCCAGTACAACGTGACATGGT
Organism: Aporophyla lueneburgensis; assembly: GCA_932294355.1. Lineage (NCBI taxonomy): Eukaryota > Metazoa > Arthropoda > Insecta > Lepidoptera > Noctuidae > Aporophyla > Aporophyla lueneburgensis. The sequence continues at coordinate 30,958,711 of OW028744.1, read as the reverse complement.
CATTTTCGAGAACTGGGTCGGGCACATACTTGTAATACGGTACCTCAGAATCCACTAGTTTGTATTGCAAAGCAAGTTGCTGGTGAATAATCCTGGCTACTTGATTATGCCTGTGCAAGTATTCGCCGTTAGCCAAACGAGAACAACCAGAGATAATATGTCTGATGGACTCACCCGGATGGTGACATGCCCGACACACGTCAACCATCCCATCCTTCATAATATGTCTCCGGTAGTTATTCGTCAAGATAACTTCGTCCATAATTGCACAGACGAAACCTTCAGTTTCCCCGAATAGGTTACCAAAACGTAGCCAGGATACGGACGCTAAGAAATCTACACTGGGCTCATGAAGAGCCCGGTAGAAGCGCCCGTGAAGCTCCTTGTTTCGCCATACTTCCTTGCGGTCATTGGTAGTAAGTACTACAGGTTTGCGCCAGTTCTCTTTAGCCATGGAGAGCGGGGTGAGCCCCTTGTCCACTGCGACCACATCACGGTGCATACCCACTTTGGCTTTAAGAAAATACTCTCTGAGACTGCACACCTCGCGGTTGTGGAGGGTCTTTGCATTTAAAAAGCCTCGACCCCCGCACTTCCGCGGGATGTACAGTCTCATCACCGATGATCGTGGGTGATGCATCCGGTTTGCGGTCAGCATTGTACGGACCCTCCTATCCAGGGCGTCGAGTTCTGTTTGAGTCCATTTGAGTATGCCGAAAGAGTACATCAAAACCGGCATGACCCAACCGTTGAAGGCGCGCACCTTGTTTCCGCCTGAAAGAAGACTAATTAATACCTTCTTCAGGCGACCACAGAAGCGCTCCTTCAACGATTGCTTCATGTCAGCATCGTTGATGCCTAACACTTCCGACATACCCAAATACTTGTAGCTTTCGGATGAGGAAAGGGATCTGAGGTATACGGAATCCGAAAGTTGGATTCCCTCGGATTCCATAACCTCGCCTCGCTTTACATGCATGACTGCACATTTGTCCACACCAAACTCCATCCTGATGGCGCTACTAAAAGTTTCAGTTACCGTCAGTAGCTCCATCAGTTGCAGTTTGTTGGGGGCAAAGAGTTTTAGGTCATCCATGTAGAGGAGGTGAGATATAACCTGACCACCTCTCCTCAGCCGATAGCCTAGACCTGAATTCTCCAGCAGTGTGCTTAGAGGATTCAGGGCTAAGCAAAACCAAAGTGGACTCAGACTGTCGCCCTGAAATATTCCCCGCTTAATCCATACGGGCTCATCATTTCGCTGGATCTGTGGAGATCCTGGATAGCGAAGGACTGTCCTCCATTGCCCCATGCATGACTCTAGGAAGGTGCGTAGAGTTGTATCAACCTTGTACAACTCCAGCACCCTCCTGAGCCATGAATGTGGCACTGAGTCGTAGGCCTTCTTATAGTCTATCCAGCATGTCGACAGATCCTTGCGGGATCGACGAACCTGTTGGCTTATGGCCATGTCGATGAGGAGTAGCTCCTTAGTACCACGGGACCCGTTCCTACATCCATTTTGAGACGCAGACATAATGGAATTATTATCAATATGCGAACTAATTTTCGCTCTCAAAATGGATGTAAGAAGTTTATAAACCGTCGATAAACATGTGATCGGTCTATAATTCTTAGGTTCCGCGGTACTACCTGACTTATAGAGCAGGTGGGTGACGCCTGTTGTTAGAAACTGTGGTAGCGACCCAGACTCTAAGGATGACTGGAAATGAGATGCCAGGCGACTGTGTGAACTGGTGAGCCATTTTAACCAGAAGTTGTGCAGTCCGTCCGGTCCCGGTGATTTCCAGTTCGGTAACGGACGGACTGCTCTGGCTACATCTGTTGGCGTAATTAACACCGGCTCCATTTCTGGTAATGATTCACACACTCGCCCGACATCTCGCATCCAGCCAGCCTCAACGTGACAGACGGGTACTGACCAAATGCCCCGCCAGAATGCATTCGTGGCGGCGTCATCCGGGCAGCGCACGTCCGTCACATTTTGTTCGGGTCGCTCCCAAGCTCTATATACCCACCTCTCATCGCTCTGGAACATACGATTCTGCTTGTATCGGTCAACCCGCCGTTTATACCGCCGAATACGGCATGCCCATGCACAGACTTTCTGCTTCAGGAAGTCGATGCGCTCTGTAACACGGGACATGTATTCTGGAGGACTGATTCCAGTCCCCGAGAATGCCCGCCTTACAAAGCGCATCACTCGTGGTCGTGTATTGCCCTCCCTGAAGCAGTATAGTTTGCCGATGAGTACCCTGGCCCCATCGATACGACGCTCAATCCTGCATTGCCAGGCTGGTACGGTTGGCATTGGTCGAGTAGCTCCGTCACAGTTTGGAAACTTGACGTTAGCTAAACGACATGCCGCAACAGCCGCGCAATACAGGATCGAGTGTGTATCGACGAGATTATTTTTATTATTATTATTTAAGTGATTTTATTTTTATATCTCCCTTACTCATTCCATTTTAATGATAATCTGGCAGTTTGAGTACTTAATGCGGCCTACCAAAATGTCCATTCTTTGGTATTGTTCGTCGAATCTTTGTGCTCCTTATGTTCTGAGTTGAGCTGCAAGATTACTGACAAATGCGTGCATTGACTGGACAGGTCCACTCAATCTGTATGGTTCTTTCCTCAAAAGACCATTTCAGACACCCCCATGTACATGGTCCTCAGACCGGGACTATTTCCTGATTTTATATACACATTGACATTGATGAATTTTACTTATACAATGACATGAATATTTACTTTTAAAGTATTAATATCTGGATGACCGAGCTTTGCTCGGTATTTTTGGTAAATTGTGTTTAAAATAATAAGTTTATGTTCCAATTGATTATCGATAAAGTTGGTCATTAAAAACACGAATAAAACGACATTTTATAAAAATGAAACCTAGCTAGATCGATTTATCGCCCCCGAAATCCCCTGTATACTAAATTTCATGAAAATCGTTGGAGCCGTTTCCGAGATTCAGATTATGTATATATATATACAAGAATTGCTCGTTTAAAGATATAAGATATTGTTTTAATTATTGTAAATGTGAAGACGAAGTGGGTGTTCTTTTGTTTTGGTTTCCTTTTCTTCTAATTTAATTTTTTACATTGTCTGGCAGTTTGAGTAATTTGTGCGACCTACACAAATGTCCTTTCTTTGGTATTGTTCGTCGAATCATTGACCTCCTTAAGTTCTGAGTGGAGCTGCATGATTACTGACAAATGCGTGCACTGATTGGACAGGTCCACTCAATATGTGTGTTCTTTCCTTAAAAGACCACTTCAGACACCAATCCACATGGTCTTCACATGATCTGATCAAGATTATGTCTGGACTTTAAAAGAGATTGTGACCTGTGAGTTTGTTTCGGCGTTTCTTCTCAGAGTAGTCAGATAGGAAATGCCGACCTCATCTAGTTTAAAAAAAAATTGATTGACGTGTAAAAGTGTTTGTACAAACCTACTTGCAAAAATAAAGTCATTTAACATTTATCATAGACTAAACAAAAAAAGTATATTTATTTAAATTAATCATTACCGTTTTTCTTAATATTATGAGAAATGAATCAAAACTAGAAGTTTTATAGATTGATAATTTATCTACTTATCTATATACTTATAATAAAACTGTAGAGAGGTCAATTTTGTCTGTCTGTATATGCACGCATGGGTCAAAAAATACTGAAAGGATTTTAACCAAACTTGGTACGATTGTGGTCCATACTCCTGGGCAGGTTATAGGCTATATAACATAACGCTAAAACATATAGAAGCTAAGCGGTGACGATATATTTGTACCTTCTGGGTATGGTGTCAAGTAGAAAACGCTTTATGGCGACGACGTACAGTCTGTGCCCTACATTATCTGACCCTCTCGGTATGAACCACGCTCACATCGAAGTGCTAAGTCCCGCCCCATTTAAATAAATCATCTTGTTAAGCTATTTTGGTCATTATCTTGTTAGCGTTAAGATTGAATTGCGTATTAACAAGTAATATTCTCAACAAGTTACTGTGGCTTCGCGGTTCGATGCTAGATTGACGATGAACGGTGCGTAAGTTCAAATCACACTCCACCTGTTAACAATTTCTTTTTTTAATTGTTTTCATTTATGATTTCTGCAATATTTCTTGCATTATTATAGAACTTCTGATATGATTTCGCCTAACGAACATATCTTTTAAACAAGTGGGTAAAAGTTCCTTGAATAATAGCGAATTTGATCCTTATCGCGGATTGGAAACTCCTTTGGGTATTTTGATAAATCATGTTGTCAAGCGATTTTAATTATTATCCTATTGTCGTTAAGGTTGAGAGGATTAAAAGGTTGAGTATCAAAATGCAATAAGACTACTTAAAACAACCAAGGTGAGGGTGGATTAACAAAAAAATCGCGCGTCAACAACATCACAATTTGCTGTATACGCTTAGTATTCTGTGACACATTTTAATAACTGCTTGTGATTTTGTGATATTGAACTTAATGATACCTACTATATGGTTCAAATTCTATAGAATATTGCGTCCAGCTCACAACTAACAGCTAATTTGAAGACAGAATAGTAAGAGTTCATTTGGTCTCGTGGTCATTAAACAAATTGTTGTCTGGGTTCAAAACCAGCATAACCTATAGACTACTTTTTGTTCGTAATGGTTTGTTTATTTTTTACTTTTCTCTTTTGTTTATTTTATATTTTTTTACTTTTCTCTAAGGAACGAAGTCTTTAAATGTGTTTTTCAATGGGTAGTTTGTAAAGGAATGAAACAAAATAATTGCAAAAAAATGATAATCTTTATTAATTAAAATATACTATATACTATAAAGTATAAGTAAATAAAGTGAGTAAATGCTCATAGTTCAGAATTAATTAGCTTTTTTACTGTAACATTCAAAGTTAACTATTTGCTAACAAACATTTTTAACACGTTGAGAGCCAAACAAAAAATTGTTAGTAGCAAGCACGCGATAACGCGTGATCGGCCATAATACAGAGCCGACGAATCACGTGATACCGCGTGATCGGCACTCAATGTGTTAAGCATGACAATGCTTGGAAGTTTGTTGTTTATTTTTAACGTAAAGATTTTTTATTTACCCACCTGTTTACAAAATAAGTTTTTTATTCGAAATTCATATCGGTCTTTCTATAATACTTCTTAATAAGCCTTTCAACCTTAACTACAACAAGATAATGATTAAAATGACTTAACATTATTATCTAGATGTCGTTAAGGTTGAAGGCTGAAGAATATGCAATACGACTACCAGAAATAACCCAATCGAGGGTGGATTAACATAAAATTATAATAAAAACACCTATGTTAGCTGTCAATGCTTATATTTAATTCCGTGATACATTTCAATAGCTGCTTATTGTTTTTCAATAATGAACTTAATGGTCTATATCATATGGATCAAATTCTATAAAATATTGCGTCTAGCATCACAACTAAAATTTAATTTGAAGTCACCTAATAAGAAGTGAATTGGTCTCATGGTCATTAATGCAGATAGATAAGCATCGTTGTCCAGGTTCGAAACCAGTATAACCTAAAGACTTCTTTTTGTTCAAAATGTTTTTTTTTCTATGTTTTTTTTTTACTTTACTTTAAATATTTTAGGCGTCAAATGTTTTTTTTAGACATGCAGTTTGTTTAGGAACAAAACAACATCATTATTGAAGAAAATATTTATTATTTCATTAAAAAATACTTAAGTAAATAAAGTAAGTAAATGCTCACAGTTTCAAAATTAATAAATAACCACAACACTTTCTTCTCTTACATATATTATTAACAACGATATATGTTATGATGAGGACTCATCGGTAAGCTAGTTATTGTTCAATAAACAGTTCATTAACTGTGATTAAGTAATTTGTGAAATGTTTTACAGTTTTATAGGTATAAGTATGTGGTGAATCAACATGTTATTTAAACAGAAAAATGGATTTCCATTTATAACAATAACATCACCACAGAAATTGTAACATTGTAATGGTTTAGCATTCATTGAATTGAGCATTCACTTACTTAATATGTTTAAAAATACTTATGTAGATAAGTGAGTGGCGGCGTGACGCATCATCTCCAATAACTTGCTATAAGCGGCTACGTATGCACCATGTTCCAGCACAAATCTTTTCCTCTCATGTGCTGCAGTAGCCCAGGGTCATTCTACCGATGGTTAGACAAGGTAGTAAGAAATATTATGTTTAATTGCAGCTAAGCGAATAGGCATCAATGGACATTGCATATGGCTTGCAACAATAAGTAGTTTGGTGGCGTTCGGATTCGTGACTATACGATATACATCATGGGATTTGCTCCTGGACGATTGCACTGAAGATTTTTCAGTATTTCCATAAAGTCTTAACCATAACCTGACTGTATTCGTCTGAAACAAAAGAAAAAAACTTATTAACAATTTTGGAAACGTGCAACTAACTTGTAGGGAGTGGGTGTAATGGAATAATAGCAAAATACAAGATTACTAGGCTATAACAAATTATAAGGGTCAATTTCAAAGAGTAAAATTAAAAATTAAAACACTTACCGATATATTAACACTACGAACAATCTCTTTGATTTCACCATTTTGCTCATGTAAACATAATTATTATTTTATGTCTAGTATAATCAGTAGATTGCGACATGACGCTTTGTTTACACATAACAAAATCAATAAAGACATGTCTAATGTTACTTTTCACGATTTACGTCAAACGTTTTACCAATGTTTTGCTTTGTCACTGCTATTAGGCGTAGATTGACCTGTGTCACTTAAAACAACTTACTTCAATCTACCCCACGAAGTCAAATTATTTTATTTCCTTGGTAATTATAAGTTCTGTAGACATAAAGATTTCTTTATTTACCCACTTGTTTGAAAAATATGTTCGTTAGGTGAAAATCATATCACCAGTTCTGTAATAATGCAAGAAATATGATAGAAATCATAAAATGAAAACAATTTAAAAAAGAAATTGTTAACAGGTGGAGTGTGATTTCGAACTCACACACCATTCATCGTCAATCCAGCATCGAACCTCGAAGCCACAGTAACTTGTTGAGAATAAGCGAAATTAACGATTAGGTAGTAGCCGTGTTCGCAATTCAATCTTAACGCTAACAAGATAATGACCAAAATGGCTTAACAAGATGATTTATTTAAATGGGGCGGGACTTAGCACTTCTATGTGAGCGTCGTTCATACCGGGAGGGTCAGATAATGTAGAGCACAGACTGTACCAGGTTATCATAACCTTGCACGAGCTTACCAAACAAAGGAGTGTCAGCTAGATAACGCTTTTTTGCCTTCGAAGTACCAGTTTATCATAACTGGGTAGGAGCTAACCAAACATATGAGTGTCAGCTAGAAAACGCTTACCAGATCACCACCGCGTACCAGGTTGTCAAACTTGGTAGGGTTTTTACAACGTTTATTGAACCTGAGGCGATACGAAGTTCGCTGAGTCAGCTAATATAAAATAAAGAAAATTGAAAAATTTCTACGCTACAGACTTCTCCGCTCTGCTCTTATATCCTATTTTTCCAGACGCTAATAGATTCATCCTTTATACATCTAAAATATTACTAGTTATAATATTTTTAAATTAAAAAAATATTAGTACATACTTTTGATATACAGTCATTATGTCAGATCATATGATGAGACAAAACGGATACCAGTCGTTTGACGTTTTGTATGAATTAAAAAACTGGCTCGGATTTTGCTTGTTTTAATTGATGAATAATATAAAGTACATATATTGAATATTTTTCTGATGATCGCCACGTATTTTTTTTAACTGTGGGTAGTGTTGAATTCAGGAAGGTTATTATCATCATCATTTTTATTTGCGTAACATGTCCATAATCTTTTATAGTGTACTGAATCTACAGTAACAGGTTGCGCGTTGAAGTCCCTGTCATACACAGGAAATGCATCATCAACATCAATACGTACTGGAGGAAATGGAACTTCTGTGAAGTTTATTACATACGTCTGAGTGGAACACAGAGATAGCGACATTGAAGAATTGAAAAGCCGGGGGCTGTAGCGGGTCGTAGGCTCGTAGCGCTACGTTGCTACGCCGTAGCATATCGTAGCATCGCGTGCCGCCAAGAGATATTGCGCTAAGCTGCGGTTTGCTGTTCCAATAAATTATTGTTATTGGGCTGTACGAAAGATTTAATGTATAGTCGTTAAACTTGTGTAGAAAATAATATTGAATGAAATCGTCAAAAAAATATCTGAATTTTGAGTATTGAACTATTTGACTGATAATTACGACTACATTCCACAGCTCCGGATATTAATGGTCTGCCACTAAAGAGCTCTCTGCGGTACACTGAAGTGTTATGAGTAAACAGAAACAGCGATCAGTCAGCACTTGAGGCCGGCAACGTTGTAACTTTTGTGTATGATTTATCGAATACGCTACCAATATCAAGCAAATATTTATAAGTATCCTCAATCGTTAATATAAATTATGACACACGTATTAAACGAATTCATAATTTTTTATTACATCTTTTCAGTAAATATGTAGAGATTTTTGGATCGAAGTTTTTTAACGCAGCTTGCTTTGGAGTAAAATTGTAGAAATCGTCACATAACGAAGTTTAATTTCTTTTTCCAACAATAAGTTACTGCTCTTACTCAAATGAACAATTTCTACATTCATATTATTTTGTGGTAATCTTATACCTTTAAACGAGCAATTCTTGTATATATATATATATATATATAATCTGAATCTCGGAAACGGCTCCAACGATTTTCTTGAAATTTAGTATACAGGAGGTTTCGGGGGCGATAAATCGATCTAGCTAGGATTCATTTTTATAAAATGTCGTTTTATTCGTGTTTTCAATAATTAACTTTATCGATGATTATCGATTGACTTGAACATAAACTTTTTATTTTAAACACAATTTACCAAAAAATACCGAGCAAAGCTAGGTCACCCAGATATTTATAACATTAAACTAGCAACTAAAGTCTCACTTTGAACGGTTAACTAGGTTCTAATAAATGTATCAAATATTCTTATATTAATAGTAACAAATATTCTCATACTGAAATAACAGATTACATTCTGCTTGTTTATCCTTTTCGTTTATTGTGTAGTCTTTGATACTTCGAACTATCTGTATAATTAATGTTGGCCTCAGTTTGCGATAACACGATACTTTGTTCAAAAGCCAAAAGAGTGAAGAAACATTAGCATAACCGTTAAATATAATGATAATAAACTAAAACGAGCTTTTTGTAGAAACCAGATGAGATTGTCCAGCCGAGCATTTAAAGAGAGTGCCTCGCAATGTTTCCATAAAAAGGACCGCGATGTGGATGTAGCAATTACAATTTGCATCACTAAGTTTTGTAATAACAAACGATGTCAAATAATGAGAGTGTCTACAATGTCTATAAGTTCACATTTATGTATATATGTACATATTGATTCCCCGTTAATCTGACAATGCATGTAATTGTCAGATTAACGGGGAATCAATGTTTATTTCAATTTGTGTTGATGGATGAGGTCAGTACGTAGCACACAAGTTTATAATGTAAACACGCGCAGACGGGCCCGCCGGGAGCACTCTGTTAGATATTTATTAAAATAACGCGAAACAATGCGGGAAACATAGTAACCTTTTAATATTTATCAGTTTGTAAGAGAAAATTTAAATTTGTGGAAGGATACAACAAGAAATTGCGGCAACTCACCACCACCACCCGGGTTTAAAATTTTAAACCTCTATATTTTCGTAAACCTCATATTTTAAATTCATTTTTGCAAACTCTAAAATTTTGTAGAAACAACGATCAGACGGCATTCGCAAAAAAGTGCATTTTTGCAATTGCCGTCTGAACCGCCATGTGACCGGAATAAGCTTTATAATGAAATCATGTGTGGTGAATCTAAATTATCATACTTATTAGCACAAATTGGGATGGAATGTGATCTGCAACAACACTAAACATCAGCAATGTTGGCTGAAGTTAAATCAGTTCCTAAACGTGTCAATGCGAACGTTATCACATTTAGTACCATCATATGTACAACACTATATCACGTGGTACTTGCCACACCAGTACCGCGTCAAAATGTATTACAACATCTAATTTCGAACTCGGTATTATAATTGGGTACGTTAGTGGCAATGATTTAACAAGCAATCAAGCGCAGTAGGTTTCTAGCGAGTTTGCTTAATAAGTTAACACACGTAAGGTAAGTAGTCCTTATATTTCTCTCTACTTGGTGACCGCACAACCCTTCGTCCTGTATCCCACACAGTTGTGTCACGCTAGTACGACTCCAGTCCTTATCGATGCAAGCTTTAATTCATTACACAGTAGGCGCTCTGTTGAGACTGCTACAGCGCAGTGCCATGTATACAGCGGATGGGGATACCAGCAATCCGCGAGAACCAGGGAACCGATTAAATTAAAAATTGTTTGCATTACGTCGGAGTTTCATAATGAACGATACCATTTCCGCGAACAGATAATAAGCACGAATATATTTCCATACATTTTCAATATTAAACTATGCAAATACGTAATTATGAAACGTGTTTCAACCAGAGATATAAAATGTTGGTTTCGACGTTATTATTAATTTGCAAGATGATTAGCAGCTTGTTTAAAGAATAAATTACGAATAAGTAGCTCGTATTTAAACTTTTTCTACTTCCTTTAAAGCACTTATACCATAATAGAAAGTCGTAAGTCAAGTTAATAGGCGGCGCACGGCGAGCGTGCGGCTGAGCGGCGGCCGCGGTGCGGTTGTGGTGCGGTGGCGGTGCGTCGCGGCTAGAAGCGATCCGAGTGCGCGGCACGTAGCTGATTTATGCTAAGACTTATAGCTGCACTTACTCTGATAAATGTTATAAAAAGGCTTGTGTTCGTTACGAAATTAATATTACAGAGACTGGAAAATAATGAGCATTTAACTTGGCCTGCTGATAACTTAGGAGAACTTATTAAAAACATAAATTATACTGAAGGTTTATGTTTATCCTTAATACTATGACGGAGACGCGACATACGAGACAGGAATGCCGAGATTGCGAGCGGCTTATGAAGTTACTACGTCCCCCGCGACTCGTGAGGTCGTGACGCGAGCGAGTGCGGCACGTAATGCGCTCGTAGAATATAAGTAGACGTTAACTGACACTTAGTCGCTCACCTCCGTGCAATCGTACCGAAGCTTTCTAAAACAGCTCACATAGCAGAAAATACAACATTTATACAATTATTTCTTAAGTAAACCGATGTTTGCAATAAAAAAATTGGGTTGCCTAAATGTAAACTATGATAGAACTTCAATCACATCATCGAATGTTTGACACACGACGATAATGTTATTTCATTCGAAGTATTGTAAAACCAAGTTGTGGCGAAATAGAATAACAATAGTGAAACTAAAATGTAAAGTAAGCAATCTGCGGCGGGTATAGTCCCGAGCGCGAGTTGCCCGGGTGGCTGGGGCGTACAGTGATGGAACTTATGTAAGCGAAGTTCATTTGTGTGGGACGGCGTTGTATTTAGTTACCGGATACTTTGGTGACGTAAAGCGCGCCGGTGTCATTGTGGGCACCCACGAGGTCTTCTAATGTAGTTTGTGTGATTCGTTTTAATAGTTTGAAAAGAATCAAAATTATTTATGAAACAGCCCTCATTAAAGCAGATTTGCCTATTTAATACCATTTATGTAGGTTTCCGAGATACACATAAAATACAAGGCATGTTGACGTCAAGTAAGTATTTATTGCGTTATTGTATAAGACATATAATACTATTGAATACTTAGAGGAAAATCTACCAAAAGGTCACTCAATCGAATGTATAAGAGTTCATTCTGTCAAGTTCCTGGTACATGAATAACTACAGTTTCTGTAGCGCCAACACTCGCCTGCTCGTCACATTCACACTGCCCAAAGAGCGTAGCGACACACTCCAGTATCGAATCCCATCCCAGTGATTGAATAAAGCCGGCTACACACGTTCGTACGCATGTAGCGCGCCTCACGGCACTCGCTCTGTTTCCACAAACTCAATAAAGTGATGGCACGGCGCACACTGTGCAGCGCGAGGGATTAAAATACATTTCCCTTATGTGGAGCAACACTCCCTTGTACATCGGCCTGAGCCCTGCAGCATACCGGCGTTGATATTGTTCGATGTCACGGACGAAAAACTGTTCGAGTAACATACCAAAAATAGAGTAAATTAGTAGGCTGATTGTGAACGCATCGACGTTGTACTGCGTGTTAACTTCACTCAATATAATAATAGAACCTACCTATGAAAAACCGTATTGTATGAAAAAAATTAAACGAATTTTTTTCATGTATTTTTTATTTGTATTCATCGAAATAATCACCCATGCAATCAATGCATGTTTGCCAACGCAGTGGCAGTTTATTGATGCCCTTCTTAAAAAAATCAGCTGGACGGGAGGCAACAATTTCTTCAAAGGCATTTTGTACTGCCTCTCGGGTATTGAATTTTTTTCCCGCCAAGAAGTTATCCAAATTCTGAAAAAAGTAATACGTTGTCTCGCGCAAGGTCTGGTGAGTAGGGCGGATGACGGAGAGCTTGCAACCCCAGTTCTTGCAACTTGGAGACCGTCTGCTGTGCAGTATGAGGTCGCGCGTTGTCGTGCAGGAGCAGCGGAGACGAGTGATTGACCAATGCTGGTGGAGATGTGCCAGCTTCTCCATCATTGAGTTCAGTTCTTCACAGTACACATCTGCAGTAATGCTCACCCCGTTTGGTAAGAAGCTGTGATGAATCACACCGGCGCTAGACCACCAAACAGTGACCATCACTTTTCTAGGGGTAAGTTTTCGTTTAGGGCATTGTTTAGGTGCTGAACCAGGATCCAACCAACTTGCTGAGCGCTTGCGGTTATCAAACAGAATCCATTTTTCATCGCAGGTAACAATGCGGTTCAAAATTCCTTCATTTGTGTGTCTGTTGAGCAGTGCAAGGCACGTCTCGACGCGTACTTCGCGCTGGCGATCATTGAGTTCGTGGGGCACCCATTTTTCAAGCTTTTTTACCATGCCAATTTGACGCAAATGGACCAATATTGTTTTGACGCTAACGTCGAAAGCTGCTGTTAATTCAGCCGTAGATTGTGTATCATCAGTAGGGTGGAGTGAAAATTTTATTTTTTGATTTTCTGTATGTCATACCCGCAAAAAGTTGCGTGATAGGCACAATAAGCAAAAGCGAAAATATTTTTTGTGTTGGTTTATATTTAAAGGTGCCCCCGATAGGACTAAGTTTTGAAAAAAAATTCGAAACTTGTCAGTTTTCGATAGTGCAAAACCAAATGCTAAACTTAATAACAAAACGTAGAAATTGTTTCTCTTTTGTTTCTGAACGCACCCAATCATTAATAAATAAGTCAACCTTTATTAAATTACCCTTTCAGTCACAAGTAAGCATTCTTGGGAGAAACTACTTTTCATTGTATTAATCGTATCAAGAACAAATACAGAATGTTGTTGAGCCGTCATCTAAACAGATGCGAATAAGTCTCCCATCTTTAGCTCTTGCCTGCGATCGTAATGGAGTTACCGACAGGTCTGCTGCTATTATAGCTTCTGCTGTCCTGAAAGATGCATGGCATTATTACATCAAGTGACCAGTGTGATAGATCATTCGAAGGTTTGACGGGAAAGAGCAAAGAAAAGAGCTGTTTTGAAATAATTGAGCCGCAATCAACCTATACCTGGTCTTTACTTTGACGGTAGAAAAGACAAAACTTTGATAACAGTCAAAAAAGGAGATAAATGGTATAGAAAACGGCAAATAGAAGATCATTACGTTATTGTATTGGAACCAGGGAGCGTTTTCTTTGGTCATATCACGGTGCAGACAGGATCGGCTAGGACAATCAAAGAAAGTATTATAAAATATTTAAATGAAAACTCGATTGACTTGAGTGCTTTGTCAGTAGTGGACTGTGATGGGACAGTTGTAAATACTGGATCTAAAGGCAGCGTCATTAGCCTGCTAGAGGTAGAGATTACAAAACCGTTACAATGGTTCATCTGTGCACTACATTCGAATGAATTGCCACTACGACACCTTTTGATACATTTGGGTGGTCAAACTACGGGCCCTCGATGTTTTTCAGGGCCAATTGGATCTGAACTGCAACAATGTGAAAAAAGCCAGTTGTGAAAGCCGTTATATCCACGCCACTTCCTGTTATTAAGCTAAATATTTTATTTGATTTAAGCTCCGATCAAACATATCTATTTGAGATAATGACTGCTATTAGCACTGGTATTTTCCCTTCTGACCTGACAAATAGAGAACCCGGTCTACTCAACCATTCCAGGTGGCTAACGACTGCGAACAGGATCTTACGATTATATGTCACAAAGACTGATCCGGAAGAGAATCTAGTTATATTAGCCAATTTCGTGATGAAAGTTTATGCGCGAATGTGGTTTCAAATCAAATGCAATCCTTCGTGTTTAAATGGAGCACAGCACTTGTGGTTGACGATGAATTATAGTCGCTATTTAAACGACAATTTGAAAAAAAATAGTGATCCAGTCATACAAAGAAAAATATATTTTGGCCATCCAGAAAATCTTCTTTTCAAATTCAAATGAAATTCTATGCTTGCAGATGACAACCAAGTGATACGGGAACTGGCATACCGACGTATTCTGAAAGCAAGGTCAAAGAAAGTCATAGGAATCCGAAAATTTAAAGTTCCATCATTTAATTTCGATGCTGCCCATAATACTGACATTATTACTTGGCACGATAGTCAGATTACTGTTACTGAGCGGCCTTTAACAAAGAGGTTATCTGCTGAAGCCTTGAAAGAAATTGTAGAAAATGGCCTTGGAACGAAAGAGAATAAAGCACTCTTTCCCTGTCATACTCAAGCCGTGGAGCGCTGCATCACACTTGTAACTGAAGCTTCAGGTGCAGTATGTGGAGAAGAAAAACATAATGGTTATATCAGAGTAAAGAAAGAAAGAAAAGAAAGAAAGAAAAAGTATTTATTGGGACACGCACAGAAACAATACAAAAACAATACTTAAAAAACAATGAATCAGTTCTAAACAAAAGATACAATATAAAAACAAAATTTAACAGAAAGAGAAAAAAAGAAACAGAAAGTCCTGTGCGAGTCCTGTGCGGGGTCATCATGTCAGATGATGCCTTTTTATAACACTTAACGTGATTTTTCTACTTGATGGGCTATTTTGTTTTTTTTTTTTCATAAATATTTAATTAATATTAATCGCATTTTTATCATAAAATTCTTGTATTATTTTGGTTTTAAGAGGTTTTGGGGCACCATAAACTCCAAAATGTTATTTTTTTTATTATTACATAAAAATGTAGGTTTCAAACAACATAACAAATACTATTCCAATAGATTATTTAGGTTTATATACATCTGAATGAGGCTGTCAAAAATGAACGAAATTTTACTTTTTTCAAAATTCTTTCGTGCTGGGGCACCTCGAATCATTATAATACATAAATGATATTTAGCATACTTTATTAACTCATCCATAGGCAGCTTTTCACCGGTATGCTATTACAAAGAAAAACAAAAAAAAATCTCGATACATTTTCACTCCACCCTAATCATCAGCTTCCACAATCGCCTTTAATTCGTCATTGTCGACCAAAGTCTTCGGACGACCGCGAGGTTCATTTTTCAGGTCGAAATTTCCAGAACGGAAGCGAGCAAACCAATAACAGGTGGTGCGTTGGTTTGTAGTGTTAGCTCCGTAAACGTCGTTGATGTTGCGTGCCGCTTGTGCCGCGTTGCTGCCACGACGGTACTCATATTCCATAATTACTCGAATTTTTAACGTATCCATGATGACGAAAAAGATTGAAATGCGATGAAAATGTAACACGAATCAATAAACAAATGACTACTTTTGGAAAAAGAATTCCATGTTTTTAAAATAAAATTAATTTGAAATTAGAATTCTTAGACAAACAAAAATTATTTTGATTTGAAATGGCCAGTACTGCAGAACGGCAATTTCATAGGTAAAGACCTAATATCTTAGCACGCCATTATGTGATGAAATGTCATAAGTAGTGACCCAACGAAACATTTTCTACGGTAAAATATTACGATAAAAACATCTTACTGGCTATAGTATCTCGCGTGCGCTCAGCCTAATATAGCAATACATTTTCTATATATAGCATTATTTTTGAATACATTTTCTCTAAAATCGACCTGTAAGCGACGGAAGTATTGAAAGCTCCTAGTCATATCGAGTGAGCGCTAGCACTTCATTATTCAAAGTAGTCCGTCTGTCAACCACGAGTACACGCCTGTCGCTTTTCCCTTCCTATAAGCGTGTCCGTTTATTATTCTCATTCAGATAACCTCAATTCGCGGGCGTCCCCAACGTTCTTCGAACCGTAAAACCTTTATCGCGAATTTTTCAATACAAAAAAACGACTGAATTGTGTTTTCCTTACAAAGTTAAACGAAGTCAGTGCTTAAATGATCCAGACGTCGAGGCGTCTTTTTAGAATTAAGTTAATTCTCGAAATTCCTGATCGAGTACTACCACAGTAAATTCCCGAAATGTATGAAAGATCTTCAAAGTTTGTGCGTCAAGTGCCAACAGAATAGTAATAAAGAACGTAAAAATCTAACGACGCATTCACGTTCGAATCAGCTTCCAACGTCCTAGTTCCGAACTATGTCAGATCTATAATGAACATAATATCAGTAAGAAGATAGTTTTAAGAGCTCAAAAAAATAGGTTTAACTGTAATTTGGTAGAAACTTGCGGCCGCCCAGGACTGCCAGACAGTCACAAAGTTTGCGTATGCTGTCTTACGGCACAGAAATAGTATTAAGTGCTAAGCAATACTGGCGGTCGCCACATGAGTCACCGTTGCCTGTTTATAGATTCAGTCACTGTGTGTGTAGTGTCACTGGACGTAATAAACTGAACCACTGAAATTTTGTGATTATAAAAAAATGACAAATGAAGGTCGAGGTCTTAAGTACCAGCAAAAAAATGGTGGAGATTTGAACTCATATGTATTACCAAGTAGATTTAGCTGAAACTTCAGTTCATGTATCTTATGATGGGGGTTCGCGTGAAATACCTCCGCCAGAGTTATGAACAGTTTTGGATATCATCAGTGCATGTACCACTTTAATATGCGAGTGAGCAGACAACGACATATTTGTGCCGCACTGCACTCCACACCCACTTTATTATCAACATAAATACTCCAAATGTGGACGTAATGACGCAAGTTGTATGCAGACAACATATTTTCTTACGTCTTGTATATGAGAGAATTATGTGTTTATTTGAAATTGCTAAAGATGTATGCAGATTCTACTCAGACATAAAATTACGTGTCGATACATCTGAATATATGTGCCATTTCAGTAAAAATTTTAACACTACATAAGATATTTAATGTTTTGCTGTGGTGTCTCATGTATACGGTATGAGCATCATTCCGTACAGTCGCTCGGTGCACGAGGACGCGCTCACGTATTCCCTGCGTCATTGCAGGGACACTTGATGAATTTACTGTGCTCGCAAAAATTCGTTGTCGCGAATAGATTTGACCAAAAACAAGTTGGATAATTGCAATGCAATACAAACATGGCTAACCAAACATATAATATTAAAAAAAAAGTATTTCTATTTCATTTATGATACAAATAGATTTTTTTTACGGATATAATAATAAATCATAACAAACTACGAACACATAAAGTTTAAATGATTTTGATCTTATCTGGAATACAAAGAAACAGGTATCACAAGTTTGTAACAGAGAATTGACCGTACACAATGTATCATTCATCCACATATAACTAGTCCCTGTGGAGACAATACTTTTCAACTAAACTGAAGTTCTTCGTTGTTAAGATGAGCTGCGTCTTCCACGAAAACAACCGACTGCTGTAAACAGCACTGGGAAGGTAGACGATGGAAGAATAACACTTTGTTATAAACTAGAAACAATTTTATTTCATGCCATGAATTGTGATGTTGTTATGAACCCAAGACTTTTATGCTCATGAAAACGAGATATATGGATCATGAAGTCACGCTCAACCGATCCCTAGTAAGTTGGGAAAATGCGAATATTAAAAGATTTGCCTACCTTCAAAGAACGGAAATGTATAAGATGAATAGTTAGTTACCTATGACCGCTTCCCTCTTGCGATCCTCTTCAGCAAACACGTCCTCGGTAGTGCTCGGCGTCGGCTTGCCCTCATCTTGAGGGAACTCTTCTTTTTGGAACAACACAACCAATTCAGCACTTTTTAATCGACTTAAAAAAACTAAGAGGTTCTCAATTAGGTTGTATTTTACTAACCGACTTCAAAAAATATATTCTACTGTAACTATCTGTAATCTAACTGTTATATTCGACTGTATTTTTTTATGTTTGTTACCTCATAACTTTTGATTGGGTAAACCGATTTTGATGATTTGTTTTTTATCTGAAAGCTGACACTTTCCAAATGGTTTCATTTTAATTTGGTTCCATTCGGACAATGGAGTCTATGTGAAAACCATATAAGTCTTAAATTTGCCTTAAGTATTTTTGCGACAAATGGACGAATAACGCGATTAGATTAGTCCGGAGTATCTACCATAACGAAAAAGTTGAAAATAAAAACTTTTACAGAAAAAAAAACAACCGACTTCCTTAAAAAAAACACTACAAAGTCTTAACTTTAATTTCGTAAGTCGGTGGCAAAAAACCTTAAATACAGATCATAAGACACCGACTTTCGAAATTAAAGTTATTTTTGACTTAGTAGTGTTTTTTTTAAGGAAGTCGGTTGTTCTTTTTTTGTAAAAGTTTTTTTTTGTTAGTTATATCAAAACTTCATCATTTACAAACAGATATAAAAAAACTTGTTCTATTTGTAAAAGAAAATAAATAATAAATAAAAATAGTATTTGATCAAGTTGAGATTATTGGTTTTTGAGTAAGTTTCAATAATTCAAATGCAAAAATCATTTATTTCAATCTTCACTTCGAGATCATAATTGTTTAAATTTAATAACAAGGAATATAAATGAAAATAAATAAATAAAATTAATATGATTAAATTAAAATCATAAACACAATAAAATAATTAATAATAGGCCTGCCTCTGAGTCACTTGTTTGTTTGTTAGTACAGACGCCAGCACATCAAGGTACCCGAAACTGTCAAATTCTGTAAAGTTCAATCAATCTTGAACCTAATGCTTTAGCTGTAAAGTTGAAAATCTATTAAAGAAATTTGACAGATTGTAGTAGCTCGATGTGCTGGCGTCTATACATTAAATCCTATAACAAGAGTTAATGTACCAACAGTCAAATACGCTCAGGAGGGTGTTGGAGGTGTTCCGGAGCTTGGCGCCAGAGAAGTGCACGATTGTCGCATCGTCATAATGCGTATTAATTTCCCTTTAGTGTTTGTTGAAGATGTCATAAAATCTGTCTCTCTTACTCATATTTACTTAGCAAGAGAAGCTATGCATTTGGTACCACAAATAAAAAGGGTTTGATTTATATAAAAGCAACTGAATTCCAAAATATACTCTACAAAGTGTAAAATAGCTTTGATTCCGGAAGTCGAAGCCAAAAAAAAGAAAATACAAAACCAAAGAAACCGCCTTCCGAAATTAAAGTTATTTTTCACTCAATTGTGATTTTTTTGAAATTCGGTTGTTTATATTTGCAGTTTTATTTGACATTCAGGTTTCATATTTTTTAGCAAGTATCGCACCTCTGCCGCAGAACTATCTTAGCGGAACCGTAGTAGTTCACCACGTCTTGTCCGTTGTACGACACGCGAAACTGCTGCCCGGGTCACTCGCGCCCTTCGACGAACCCTCGCACTGCTACAGATTTCATTATGATTGAACCTACGTTGAAATTTTTCGTTGGTTATTTTTTTTTTATTGCTTTTCCATATTGCACTTTTCTATGAAACAGCATTTTTAGGGTTCCGTAGCCAAATGGCAAAAAACGGAACCCTTATGGATTCGTCATATCTGTCTGTCCGTCCGTATGTCACAGCCACTTTTTACCGAAATTATAAGAACTATGTTGCTGAAAGTTGGTAAGTAGATGTATTCTGTGAACCGCATTAAGATTTTCTCACAAAAATAGAAAAAAAAACTTTTGGTATTGAACTGAAACTCAAAAATTTGTTTTCATCAACCCCATACGTGTGGGGTATCTATGGATAGGACTTCATAAATGATAAAAATGATCCAGTAAGTAGTTTTTTTAATACGTCTTAAATCGTAAGCCGCAAATTAACTTTCATTCAATCAACTCAAATATGAAATTAAAAAAACCATTTAATTTCATAAACATAAGCCTTGTGTACAAACCGTGAATACCCACCGATTTGTACGTAACCCTCAGTGCGCGAGTCTGACTCGTACTTGGGCGGTTTTTAATATAATAACAATTAAAAATTTCTTCGTTAGGGGTCTAGAATCTTCTCTAGGATCTTATTTCTCAGTTAGTCATATCTCGGTAGTCACCCCCTTTTTTGCCATTTTATGACAAATTTTTTTTTGTTGGTATCGGGGTGAAAATCCTCATGGATGTATCAGCGCGCCTGCCGTGTCCATCAAATTGGACACCAGCCGCCAAAAGTGGAGCCCGAAGTCCCAACGGCTGTTGATCATCAATCCCAGGTACTTCATGGTTGACTCGACAGCGATTCGGTCCCCCCCAACCAGTCGTTGGTAGCCTATCATTACCCGGAGATTTTGCTCACCCCCGTTACGCCGTTACAGTGGCCGCTACCTTGACCAGGAATAGCAGGACCACCGGGAACTGGGAGCCGTTGATTTGGCACATTAATTGAAACGTGCAATAACGTAGTCACCACGCTGGACATGCGGGTTGCTGACCCCAGAGGCAATCCATTCACAGCGATGACGCTGCTGCCTGCGCCGGTTATAGCTCTGGAGAATTTAGGTCGGCCTTTTAGATAGTTTTACCGCCATCGGCCGGTCGCCTGTGCTAGATCTGTCAGTGGCGGGGTGAACCGCGCGCAGGTAAGGTGCAGGTAAGGGAGACCGGTTGCTGTTATACCCTGGTAATTGGCTTTAAAACCCTCCAAAAACCAGAAAATCGTGTCAACGATGAAATATAGAAAATTTTCGCAGTCAGTATATGGACTTTTATTCTGACCTCACCATCGGGTTTAGCCCTCTCGAAAATCATGAAAACTCTCTCTCTAAAGTGACAAAGATGGTACATAAGGCTTTTCTGTTACGTCACGATTTCTACTAGTCAACTTCTAACGCAAGCCGCGGCAAAGAACTTCGTTCCAAAACAGAATATTTTCAATAATCTATTTAAACAAGAGGTTTTTTGCTACTGCTGCCATAATTAATATATTCATAATCTTAATGACAGAAGATGGTACATTATCTCATATTTGGTAAACAGGACTTAACAGTAGTATGACAACTATAGTATGCAAATCAAGACACGCGGTAACGTGTCTAGCCAAGTTCAAGTAACAGAACTTTGGCTTGCTGGTAAAAACTAGCCATCGAACATAATTATTCGTATATGAGGACTAGCCAAGTCAGACCTTAGGCTACAGTATACTATCCTAAGTTATAAGAAGAAATTATATTTTATGTAGTTATAAATACATTTCAGGACTCAAAAAAAAAAAAATCAAAATCAAAAGTCATTTATTCAAACTAGGCTGAGAGTCAGCACTTTTTGAACGTCAAAGTTACAAAAGACAGTCCCCCCAAAACGCCCGCCCTTCGACACTTCCTAGTGCTTTAGCTGGGAAGAAGAAGTGGCGGAACAAACTCCCCAGCAGCACAGCTGTCTGTTAAGTTAGAAGAACTTGATTCTATACAATTGTAAGGAGGTAACATTACGAGACACAAAATATTAAATTAAATGATTTGCCTTATGTCAGCTAACCAACCCAATATTCCAAGAAATAAACTGAAATCTATACTCAAGCAAAAGCAAAAAATATTTTTATAAAGTAAATAAAAGTACCAAAATAAAAGCCTCCTGGCATAAAGGGTGTGACAGCTTACATCAATGCTGAATCACGTTCACAACTGAACTTGGCACCAGTTTAGATCTCACTTATTTTGTCGTTGAAGTCAACAACCAAGGCATATATCATAATAATATTGAACTTGGCTCTCATTTCAGATGGATATTAATGGGTATTAATTACGTCCATTCTAACAGGACAGAGATAATTGGGTAAGTACTAAATTAACATTATTGATTTTATAATTGTGAATTAAAATTACTATGACGTACCTCAGTACGTATGTCAGTTAATAATAGTATTAAAATAAACGCACAAATGACTAAGACAAAATATTATGGGATAATAACCAACTACAATTATGAGTGTAATTCGTTAATTATTGGTATTTTTTTAAAATAGTCAATAATATTGACTAACATGTAAATATTGATATACACCAGTGGATATGTTACAGTGATATATTAATGCTAATTGTAGGAACTGTCTTTTCACCTGTGACAAACAACAATAAATAAATGAATGAATGAATGAACTCCCTGTTCGGAAATATTACCGTTGGTAGGCTGTTTGTTATATTAACATCGGTTACATTTGACTTCAAAAAAATGTATTCAACAGTGTGCCTTTTCAAGCTTTACAGCCTGACCGCAAACTAAAGGTTTAGTATTTCATTTGCTCCCAAAACAGGAACTCGTAGTGAGTTGGGATATACATAAAGCAACTTAATTCTAAAGTAAATGAGAAGTAGTAGGCAGGATAGATCTGACGATATTTCTTCATTAGAGGGCGGCGTGCGATGAATTATTTACGAACACATACATATGAATGCGGCACATTGTTCGCCTGACCTACTGCCGGGATTAGTGGCTTACGAGCTCACTAAGCACTTCAAATAGGTTTGTTGTAATTTGCTTGTGTTAGACACTCAGCTCGGGAATTGGGCACAGAGCAATACTAATTGAAACATGGAGAGCTTTGTATGAATGTGCGCAGGTTTGATAGAATTTAACGAACGGAACATAGTACCTACGACGTGAATTCAATTTTTAGTAAATAGGTTCAGTGTGTGTTGCTAAAAAGTAGATAAACTATATTGATGTTGCAGCAATAGTACATTTTAATGGAACCAGTGAAGCAGTAGATCGTGAAATAAATGTATATAGTAATCTGTGAAGCGTTCAGCGGCAATCGTTTTT
Organism: Aporophyla lueneburgensis; assembly: GCA_932294355.1. Classification (NCBI taxonomy): domain Eukaryota; kingdom Metazoa; phylum Arthropoda; class Insecta; order Lepidoptera; family Noctuidae; genus Aporophyla; species Aporophyla lueneburgensis. The sequence goes on along the minus strand of OW028744.1, from coordinate 30,935,410 downwards.
TAAGATTGAGAAATGCGTAAAACGTGCGTCCGCAGTAACTTGTAGTCAGAGAATAGTGTTTCACTCAAGATGTGGGCGATAAGCCGCACGCAATACGTGACTCTACTGCTATCTTAGACTATTATTCTCGAATACAGAGAGCTTTTGTTTTCACTGTTTTCGACTATAAATAGTTCTGATCATTCTAGTTTAATGCTTTATACAGGTCTCTGACTAATACAACACAACAAAGAAAAGTACAAAATAACATGTTTCGTGTTAGCAAAAGCTGCACATTGTTACAAAATACAGTTGCTCAACAGTGTGAGGTCTTACTCTTCGTCATGATCACCCTTACCTGGAATATTAACTTCAAAAGCAATCACCACCTCTTTAGGTAAGAGAGACTAACGTACAGAAAATAGTAAGTAGACCGCGATATTAAAGGGACATAATAAGGCAGGAAAGGCATTATTAAACGAAACACAAGAGGGATACATGTGCATTGAAAGTAATTTCGTAAAAGTAACATTTATAAAAAAGATATGTGTTCATCTACAGTATGGCGGTAGCAACATTTAACAGCTCCCGGACGTTAATATGGAGTTATGCAAACAGAGCTTTACTGTAAAGTTTGGCTTTGTAGAGCGTTCTCTTGTATCAAATTTACCTATGTAAGTATATGTGCGGTCGGTAACAATACCAATACACCTCTTTCTTATACATATACAAATACCAAAGCCAATTTCTCAAATCATTTTGCATAATAATGACTTAAAATTTAAAATGTTAATCAAGATTTACTGCTATTTGCCAAAAAATGCTTGATATTATTACAACAAGCCGCTGCCGGTAATAACATGTTTACTTTGCAAAGTGGTGGTAGTGTACTACGTACGGTAATATAAGTCTATACGTGAGGACTTGTAATTGGCTTTCGGATGTCTAATATTTTTTTTGTCTGTTTTATTTAGCTGTAAGTCCTCCATGTACTAAATAAATAAATAAATAAATAAATAAATAAATAAATATCATACTTTAACGAGTTTCTAGACTTAACGAATAAGCGATTAACTTGTAAGCACATTATGTAATTGAAATTTGTGTTTCATTTCAAGTTTGTTTATGTCTCGGCCTACACAATAATGTGTATTAAATTTAATGAATATAATTTATTTTTATTTTTTTAATTATTATAATGAAGCTAAAGTTTTGATGTTAGTTTGAACGCACTGATCTCTTAAACTATCAGTTTGATAGGATTTTAAAATTATTGTTGCAGTTGCTAGCCTAATTCTTAAGAAAGCTAATTTAACATTACGTTACAACCCTTGGGGATCAAGTAAAGGGAAAAGACACAGAGCACGCTAAGCTAAAACGAAGTAATACCGCGGGCGAGTGATGTGGTGCGACGAGTTGGGTCGGAGGAACATTTTCACACATTTCACGTGGACGACGTAATCACGGCTGAAGTTAGTTAAACAATAAAACCATTTCTGTCACGATTTTTTTTAATGTAACAAACAAAGTCTGCCAGGTGACATAGTCGTCTCCCACAGATAAAAATTCTACCAGAGGACGTTTTGTTTTACTGCCTGATTTCAATAGAAAATGGATGTCAAGATCTGAACACAGCGCGATAAGTTACACTCATCGTCATGATATCCATATTAATATTATAAATGGGAAAGTGTGTTTATCTGTTTGTCCGTCTTTCACGGCAGAACGGAGCCATGAATTGACGTGATTTAAGTGGAGATAGTTGAAGGGATGGAGAGTGACATAGACTACTATTTTTTTCTTTTTTAGGTGGCTGGGGTGAACTTAAAAGAGCCGTGCTTTTCCCATGGACAATTGTATGTAGCATGTTCGCGTGTGTCCAATGCCCAGAATCTTTACATTCTATCCCAAAATGGAAAGACATATAATATCGTCTACAGTAGCGTATTAAAATAACATTCTGTTCCAAGTTCTCTTCTGTGTTCTAAAACAGGAAAGGGGAACCGTGTTACTACGAATTTAACGCGAGCGAAGTCGCGGGCAAAAGCTATTTAAATATTTCTTGCTTCAATTCTTGTAATCTTGACATGTTATAATTTTCAGCAGTTTGTAAAAACGTAATATAAGCGTTTTATCGAGATTCTACAATTCATAAATGAACTACTTTATTTGAAAAAAAAAATCTCAAGTTGTTACTGTTGAAAGTCGGTATCGTTGATCTCTCACAGTTGAACGGTTGTACTTACCGACTAGTTTGAATTCCTTTTAGATCGAAACCTAAAATAATTATTCCAAATAGAATGTCAACTCACAACGTTATCCCAAAACCTTTGATGAGAATGTGTACATGATGGTCTAAAAAGAAATAGTTTGTTTTTAAACTAATCCAATTTCCTCAAGATTGCCATATAACTTTACTAACACTACCAAAACACATTACTAAATCCCGAATGACCTTTATGGGACGATAAATTTATCGCCCGATTTAAATATTCAGTTCACTGACTTTCATGTTTAGATAGGACTTTCAGAAAACGCAATGTGAAGCAAATCGGACGAAAAAATATGTCGTTATTAATCAGACATGGTGGGCACCTTATCCTCTGCTAATCCTGTGTAGAGTCGGACTGGGCCACGCTAGGATACAAATGATCCCGGTCCAGCTGATGCGATCACTCGCAGTCCCGGCCGTGTCACAGGCCCCAGGGCCGCGGCCGGGTCGCGTCAAAGTTCTCTGAAGCGTGAAGACAATAAGCAGTAGGTAGCTAAACGGTACGACATCATCCACTTTAGCAGAACATATGGTGAGGTTTTAATCTTAACTCAACCTTTAGAAATGGGGTCAGCTTCATTATTTTTAGCGACTACGGTAAAAGGTCACTCGGCTTTACATTCACAGCTCAAAGCACAATTCTACATATATGATTGCGCTTCCTGGTATGATGCGAACTATACTCATTAGTCTCAAACTTAATCCCATCATTTTTATCCAACTACAACGAAGACTAAAAGGACGAAACTTCCCACCAGAGCTATCATCTGGACTAGCACCTGATCTAGCGGCACGCGCTTGAAACACAATCACAGATAATCGCACAACACCTGTTGTCACCAAAAGCTACTGCCCACATGTATGTCGACCCCGTACGCCAAACTCATTTACATACGCAGAGCTTCTAAAACTTTCTCACACCAAATGCTTTGTGAATTTTAAAAAGGTTCACCACATTTCCGCACAGTTTTGCTCAATTTTGGCTCAGTTTGTCTGAGTGTACGAGTGGCCCGTTTAGGATACCCTGAATTACGACATAGTTGAGTATGTTCATAGGACCACGCGCCGGTAAAAGGTTTGGGCTGGACTTTGAAAGGACATCCCTTTCGAGGTACAGACGCCACCAGGTCAAGCTACCCGAAACTGTCAATTTTTCCCAATGAACCTTGAACTTAATGCTCTAGAAATAAAGTCGAAAATCTATCAAAGAAATCTGACAGATTGTAGTAGCTTGATGTGTTGGCGTCTGTACATTAGGACTCATTCAGTAGGATACCCTGAATTACGACATAGTTGAGTATGTTCATAGGACCACGCGCCGGTAAAAGGTTTGGGCTGGACTTTGAAAGGACATCCCTTTCGAGGTACAGACGCCACCAGGTCAAGCTACCCGAAACTGTCAATTTTTCCCAATGAACCTTGAACTTAATGCTCTAGAAATAAAGTCGAAAATCTATCAAAGAAATCTGACAGATTGTAGTAGCTTGATGTGTTGGCGTCTGTACATTAGGACTCATTCAGATGAGCAATCTCACGCGCCATTTTATGTTGGTGTTTCAACAGATTATGACAGCCAATTATGATTTCAACAGATATTAGAGTGATTGAAGTGTAATATTTTGACACAATTTCTAATGTACTAATTATTATTTTACTTACAAATTACCTATATTTGTTTTTTTTTTTTTTTTTTTGTAGAATTTGTACTGCAGGGTGTTTTGGAAAGTATTTACAAAGACTGGTACTAAACCAAATACCAGCGTAGTTGGTAGTCCAACACCGGTGCTGAGGCAGCCTTACTGTTAGGAACACATTATTTTATCCTTTGTCTAAATATGACTTCATGAGCAGCATTGTAGGGCCCAGATGCTTTATTATTTATTTTAACTTGCAATTTTTTACACTATAAAATATAGTTGGGTAGAAAATTTAAGTATCTTAATGATAAATGATTTTATTTCTGTAAGTAGATTTGTAAAAACACTTTTACATAAATTGCGATTAGCCTGTGGTAGTAGAGCAATTTCAACAAAAATATTTTAGAAGGGTTGATTCTATTACCATGCTACTTTATTTGAATACATAATAATTATAATTCTATTTCAAAGGGTATGCACCCTTTTAAATGCTGTTCTCTTATTATCCCTCAAAAGAGTTCGCTAAAAACCATAATTACTTCGTTCCCAACTACGGGATGAAATATTACGAATTTCGTCCAAACCGGCACGTCGCTCATAAAAATGGTCCTCGCTCAGAGGGTTGAATATTTTCTACGTGAATACATAATTATATTATACTAGGTACTTCGTATGGAATATTTTGTGCTATGTTTACACAGTGACAAGTGAAATAAGGATTATTTGTTTGATTGTGTTGCAAAAGGCAGAAAGTTAATCATAACCTTACGACAAAATCTATATATTAATACGTGATGCGAAAACTTTGGATCCCTTTTTACGAAAATTGTGCGGACGGAGGAGTATGAAATTTTGCACACTTATAGTTTATACAGAGAAAAAGTGACGAATGCTAATATTTTTTTTAAATTATGCGTAAAAATATATTATTTTCAATAAATAACACGTTACACACACTATTATTCATTTCCGTGTATTTAATACACACATGCATAGATATTCTTTTGTTTATGGTCCAATCGACAATATCTGTCTTTATTTTGTGTCTATAGTCTTATAGTTAGGGAGCTGGCGAGCATTTCGGTATATGATTTGCACACGTTTCACGTCGAGGTGGATTGCAGTTGAAATCATTACGAATCGATTTGGTCCAATCAATTAAGCTCCTATGTCACTGCGTTTTCGCGTTACAGCGGATTGAAGTTGCTTAAAACAATCGGGGTATTAAATAAATATAAATAAATATCTTATAAATATCTTAGGACAACCAACACACCGTTGTTATTGAATGTCAGATATAACCATATTTTTTTAAATATTTACTAATATATAAGTTTTTTTCATTTAATAATGTATTTCTATTCAAATGAAGTACGGTCGAATTTCGACCAATGGGCGATCACTAGTCTATATAATTCAGTTAATATAGGCAGGCATCACGCCGATACATCGTTGTATCACGCCTGATGTAATTCTATTCAAGAAACAGGATTCTCCTAGTTTGAAGGGCAGTGGTCTTGCTCATCTTTAATAGCCATACCTATCTATAACTGAGACAATTATGAATTATTTAAATTATTTCTGTAAATTATAAATTATAAAAATTAAAACTATAATTACTCTATCCACTGCAGATTAAAACCTCCGTTCAGAGCTGCTTGCAAATAATTAGGTATTAATGTCTTAACTTATTAAGACAGTACACGTGTGTGAAGTTAGCATCTCAATTGTTAGCATCTCACAAAAAAACACCAGATATAGTGGCATCCCACATAGTTCCACAGTTCTTGATAAGTTTTAACAATAGTTCCGTCGATTTGACTATCCAAAACGCATTTTGAAAAAATTAGATGCTAACTTCGCACAACATCTCATTGAATTTCTCAATATTAACCATTTTTGAGTTGAAAGCAAAGGAGTTCTGCATCCTAAACGTATTCTGCTGATAGTTCTATGGGTTGACTCCAATTTAAATAACTAAAAAATAATTATTATGTATTGTTTCTCAATGCTATTAACGAAATATCCGTACAGTAGTGAGATGCTGAGGTAAAACTGGGAGTTCTGAATCGTATGAAGATTTCTATCGAGTAGACGAGGTCTTTCACTCAATTATCGAAACAGTTCTATTGTCAAATCGACGGAATTATTGTTAAAACTTATCAAGAACTGTGGAACTATGTGAGATGCCACTATATCTGGTGTTTTTTGTGAGATGCTAACAATTGAGATGCTAACTTCACACACGTGACAGTACAGACTTTACTTTTGTCGTAACCGTATTTCTAAACATGTTGGTGTCTTATCGTCGTTGCCGGATACCCCAATAGTTGTTGTCGGTAGTTTGTTAAGTTAAACTGAACCACTGTTGAGTTTAATAGTTTATTTGTGGGAATAGTTACAAGTTATATTTGTTTAGGTATCTGAGCCGCACTTACTGTTCTGTTGTTTGTTATGGATCGACTCGCACACTAGCACGTGACGGTGTTTTAGTTACGACTTAATGGTGTGATATTAGTTCAGTACGCATAAACATACTTTTGCTTTAGAAGCATTATTGGGTCGTACAAACCATATCGTGAATGTTTTTCGACTTAGGAACGTGTTTCAGCGTTCCATTAATAAAGTTGCCATTTACGAATGACTGCAAAGCTTAAATGAATATTCTCTAAGATATTCTGTTTGCGTATCCTTACCACCAACATACCTCTGAAGTTGTAACAAGTTAAACTGTGTGGAGAAATATTTCCATATTCCTACGCCACTGTTCCAGTTTAGTAAGTTTCCTAGCTCAAAATAAATATGTAATTTCGCTAACTTGAGCCTATTCACATATCAGACTGCGGCGCGCTGACACCGCACCACACCGCCACAGTCAGGAGCGAGTGGCTCACTGCGAGCTCACCACAGTACTGTAACTTGCAGCCTGCAGTGCTACTTCTACACAGCATTGTTTTGAGTGTTCATTCTAGGGAAATAGTGCAGCCGCAAGTAGTTCACCTAGTGTGTCTGTGGCCTTAATACGTACCCCCATAAACTAGTTATGGAAGTATACTGAAGGGACCTTTTAAAACATTGGACGATACGATAACGACTGCAAACGATATACGACACGTCATTTCGTAAACCATAACGACATGCTATTACGATGTTCGGGAATTTAAAAAGGACGCTACTATCTCATATAAAATAATACCCAGTAGATAACGTTTTATGCGTCGTTAACATATCGTATCGCGGGACATTACAAATTACCCCATTATTTACAGGGAAGTGTAAAAATTAGAGTAATTTGTCGCTGAGGCACTTAGACACAAATAAATGAGGCAATGAACACACAAAAAGGGCAAGCAAGCACTTTAACCCTACGCTTATCGTGGCTACGAATATCGAAGTCGAATATACGTATGTCGAAGGGCGGGCGTTTTGGGGGGACTGTCTTTTGTAACTTTGACGTTCAAAAAGTGCTGACTCTCAGCCTAGTTTGAATAAATGACTTTTGATTTTGATTTTTGATTTTACGCCAGATAAGCTAAGTTAACCTTTTGAATGTCTTTCGTTACACAGTTCGCTATAAGCAATTGTCTTTCTATTGTGTCTCTAATTATGGCATTCGATGAGTTAATAGTACCACTGTTATCTTGCCGTAGCCGCTACGATTGTTAGCCTACGGCGTAGCTTTTAAGCGTAGCTAGCTAGCTACGGGGCTACGCCGGTATCGTATCATGGTATATTGACTCATACTCGAGGTTATTGAAATTAATACGCAGACTGTATGGTATGTGCGCTATTATATTGCTTTTAGTTTTGCGTTTGTGATTTAGGTAGCTCTATCCCTCTGGCGATAAGCTAAGTTCATAAATGATAAAGTGCGTGCCTCAGATTAAACCTAAACACACATCCACAAGTTTTTTTCATAACTCTACACAACACTGTTCCTAGACAACAAAAACCGATCAAAGCCGATATAAAGCCTGCCTAATGGCTTGAACAAAAAACGGCTCAAACACAACACACCAATTTAATAGGTGTGTTATGTTTGAGCCTTTTTTTATACAATTGTTAAATATGAAATATGATAAAAAGGTTTTTGGAATTTGGCCTGACGGAAAACAAACAGCGCTTTGATTTAAGCGACAATTCGCTGAAAAATAAAACGGGTTCTGCGTATATTGTGAATGTTTCATAACACTTGCATGTAAAAGGCAGGTCCAAAGTGAAAGGCAAAGAAACACAAAAAACAGCGAAGTACACCCGGGGACAGTTAGTACGTCGAGTGCGGCCGGCTGGAGGTACACTCGCGCACTCAGTTGCAGTGTTTGGATGGGGGGCAGTGAGCGCACCTGCTACTTTTATTTTCGCAAGTAAAATGAGAAATCTGAAATATATTGCTCTAAGGTTTTATTTTATTTAAGCCTTATTGAACAAATGTAACTAATTTAGAATTAATGTTATTAACTTTTTAGAATGGCAAAATTAAGTTGTGCTCTTAAAGGCCACCATCAAAATTTTCGGATTTCTTTCAGTTTTTGACTTATAACTTCTAAATTATTCATAACTGACTTCATAGCCTTTAAAGAATGTCAGTTTTTTTACTTTTTTTTAATAAAGAAAGCATTTAATAAAATCATGCAACTGTTTGTGTGATTTTGTAAATGACTGGACTTTCCTTTCTGTAACTTTATCTGTTTGAGATAAGAGTGAAAGTGATAACGCTACACGCATCGCACCTTTAAAACGACAATGACGTAAGTGCCAGAACATAATTTTAGAGAAAAACTTTTTCTTGGAATGATATTTATTATTGTACTTTTTACAAAAAAAAAACATAAATAAGGATACAGGCTTATTTGTAAAAAAAATGATTATTCAGTACTTAAATCGTTGCCCATTAAAAGGTCAGTTTTTGAAATTTTTACACTTACGTCGTTGTCGTTTTAAAGGTGCGACATATTGAAACTTTAAATAACAGACAAAAAAGTAAAATTATGCAAAAAACAGTCCATTCAGTACTTTTCTCAACTTTCCATTTGGGATGAGCAATTGTTAAAAAGATCACAATTATGCAAGAATATGAGTAGAAGGGTATTTACGATACTCAAACAATTGCTCAAATCACTAATAGATATTTTAAGCATACCACAAACCGCAGAAGCAGTGAAAGGAATTGGTCGTGAAGCTGATTTCAGACTACGCTATACTATTGTGCTATAAAGTATAGCAAGGAAGGACCTAATGCTATACTATATAGCATGACGTTCACATACGCGATATTATCGCAAGCTCAGTCGCGATAATATCGCGATAATATCGCTCGTTTCGTTTGCGGGACGGCCGGGGGTGAGGGAGGAGGAAGAGGGTGGCGCGCGATATAGCATAGCATGAACTCTGCGCATCGCACCAGTTTATAGCGTATAGCAAGCCAATAATATATAGTACAGTACAATGTGAACGTGTCCATAACAATGTATGGAGCGCGATATTGTTGCGCTATGAACTATTTACTATATGCTATTATATTATAGCGTAGTCTGAAATCAGCTTGATTTGACAGACACACACTAGCTAGAAATAGTATATAGCAGATGACGATTGTGTTGGAATGGAGACGCAAGTTCATTTTAAGATGGGCAGATTCCTTAACAGTTGTCAGTATAGAAAACAGTCTTGGGACACAGTTCTTAACATTTTGAAACAGTTTGATTTGCATTCACAGATATGAAAATAAAAGTAAGTACACTCAGCAAGAAAACGGGCAGCTTTCACATAATGATGCCAATCGATCATTCTTATAGTAAATAAAAAAATCAATGGGACCACTTAGGTTTGAGTAAAAAAAAAATTAAGCAATTGCAAAAAAAACTTACCATACATTTCGCTTTCCATACATGAGATCATAGAAACAAAATATACCAGTTTATTACAACAGTCAAATTATGTCCCAACAAAGTTGCGGGCAGAAGTTAATTATATTATTATAAAATCTATAATCAGCATTCTTGGAATATGAATTACCGACTGGTAGGTATGTAACTATAGCTATTGACTGTGCTCTGAAAATTAATTTCTGGATCATTTAAATGCTGCCCACTCTTTATGTGCCCACGTATAATTAAATTCTTGAATAGACCAGCTGTAAAAAGCAATTATCGTTTATATGCCTCAACTTTAATTTATCCTGAAATACGTGGTGTGTTATTAAAGTATATTTTATACGTGAAATTATCGGGTTTCTTCAAAACCTACCGATATATTTTTTAGAAAAATATTTTAAAGCAGCTTCATTTCTGTCCGGAAATCAGCTCAAGTCAAGCGGAAATAAATTGAGAATTGCTCAAATACACTTAATGATGATACAACACAATGTATATGAGAAGGTGCGATGTTTATCGTACATACAAATAAACATTGATTGTAAGTCAATCAATCAAACAAACAAGCAGCGGAAACTCAGAAGTGAACATACGCATGCACAGATTATGACTTAGTATAACAAATTATCAATCAGAGTAAGTACGCAGTTTGTGTAGAGATGCTGATAATTTACGGTAATGAGACGCTAAGAGATAGGTCTCTTGTTGTTCTATTGTAGTTGTCTATGGGCCGCACTGGGCCCCTTCGCGCGTGTTTGGTAGGAGTGTTTGTGTTCGATACAAATTTAAGACTTGATACATTGTCTTTGAATAAATCTATTTCAGTGTGTTGTATGTAGCAAAACGACTGAGGACAACAGACGTTACCTGCTACGAGCTGTAGTGTCAATGACGTTTATGGGAAAAGACGTAAATTTAACAATGTACCTACTAGCTTCTGCCAGCGGCTTCGCTCGCGTGAAAATAGGAAATTATCTCAAGGAAACGTGATCCCGGGGTAAATAGTATCCTATATATTAATCCGAGTTATAAACTATCTGTGTGCCAAATTTCGTTCTTTGTTCAGCCGTTTTAGCGTGACTGTGTAATAAAACATAAAAAAATACAAACTTATACATTTATAATATTTGTAGGATGTCTAATTGATGTTAATTCAGTTATGGGCAATTATGTTGACATAATTATGTGCATAAAAGGAAAATTTTCTAGTAAACATAACTCTTGTACGATCTCATAAATGTTTAGTATTAACATTATTGTTGTACTATCTTGTAAATATTTAGTGTTTGCATCTGATTTCTGCTAGACAAGGGCAAAATACGGGTTTGAAGGACTATTTAGGGTAGATAGACTAGATAGGTCAATTGTGACCTAATTTATTACTTAATCACTTATCCAAAACAAAAGAATAATTAAACAGCCTTATGACGCATGTCATGAATGACTAAAGAAAGGGAAAGCTGATAGGAAAAGCTTTATTTAGTCTTATTGTTTTATTTCAGAAAAACTTTCAGCAAACAGTTATGTGAAAAGTAACAGAGCAAACACAGCGGGTCTGGTCTAACAACAGAACCAACATGACGGAGGCTCAGATCCTAAAGTGATATTACGTCAGTCAGTACATAACGTAGGTACGTGTTAACTACTCAGTGTGTTCATAACCTTGATCCGACGTCTGCGGCCGGTGACTGGCGGCCGGCGGTCACAACTTATAACAATAACGTTTTATGATATACCTCGGGCAGGATTTCAAGATGCCATGGAAACTTGCCGTGAACCGTTATCGAAACCGTAATATACCGCTCCCGTCCGGCCGCTGCTCACTCTCCGAACAAAAGCTCCGAGCAGATATAATATTATTGGATTTCGCCGAATGTACATTTCGGCGTAACAATATCAGCTTTCTGTTAATTGCAGCTTAGCATAGTACCTAGAATTTTAAATTTAAAATTATATTTGTTTCGTTTTATATATTTCAATAGAAAATAAATTTTAAAATTTTTAGAACATATACCAATTTTTTTTGCTTGAATATGCGTATTTTAAAGAATAAAACTTATAGGGTTCCGTAACTCAAGATTTTTTTTTGTCATTAACACGTAGACATATAAAATTAAACTTAGTATCAAATACGTCTACGGTCCTTATATAAATAAAAATTAAAAAGCTCCCAAATATTTTGATCAAAAGTTCGTCGTGTCTGCTGACCATCGTGCTGAACCAATTTTGATAAAACATGTCTACGAACTACCACTAGAAAGTCTACTTTTAAATTTAAAATATCGCACTCAAATCAGGTTTAAGAGCTACCGGTGCCACAGAAAGAGACATAAACTTATACCCCTCTTTTTGCGTCGAGTGTTAAAAAAAATACGGTCAATTATTTAAGCGACATATTTTTATGCTCGCAAATAAATAAAAACCTATAGGGTTGAAATAGAAACATGAATTTTGGCAAGACGCAAAGTCTGCACGAGTAAAGGAACAGGTTCGAAAGGCGTCCATTTGGAGTTTCATCACAAAAAAAAAAAAAAACTTACATTTGCAGTTCGAGAATCGTGACGGATATCGATGTATGGGAGAACATTTTGTCGAACACAACATGAAGTTTCTATTTAGGTTTTTTAATAAATGTTTCGCATTAATCTTCTATTTAGCAACATTAACTTCATACCGTGACCGTGACAGTATAACGAGGGAGTCAGGTTTGAGTCCGAAATTTTAAAGAGAAAAAAAACTGAAACGAAATGATTAAGGAACGAGTGACCGTTTTCATAGCTCTGAAGATTATTTCAAAAGTAAATGGAGTTCTCTCAAAAAAATTCTTATTCATGATTCTCCTCCAATACATATTTATAGGAAAACGTCAGGAGGTTGTGCGGTCTTCACTCGATTTAAGTATTCATAAAGGATCGTATCAGCTCCTTATCCCGTTTGAGTACGCAAAGAGCTGCGGGCTCCGTCCCTCGGACTAACAAACTAACAGTTTGTTAAAAAGACTTGCCAATTTACATCGTAGCCGAGCAATCAGTTACACACATACACACAAAACTGGAACAAGTTACATAACATTCTTTTGTGAAAATCATCAATAAATCTAATGGTGTAGGTACCTTTATTCTGCTGTATTCGTATGTTCAGTTGTTATTTTTGTGAAAGTTATCATCCCTGTGGGCCTGGACATTATTTATATCCTATCCCAGATTTTACGTGACACAAGGTACTTTTTATGACTTCCAAAACAAACAACAACCCCCGGACAGTGATAAATGAATAGATAAGTTAACAACAGTTGTCTTATACCGAAGAAAAACTTTTTCCTGTTCGTGCCGTTTATACATAATTATGTTATTTCACATGAGAACACCAACTATGTTTTTACCAACGGACCCAGCCACCACTCAATTATTTGAACAACTAAAATTCTTCATTAAAACAGCAATTTTCGCCGTTATACTATTAAAATATTTCAATTACTCGCTCGGCGGCGTCCATCTAAGTTCTACAAACAATCCGTCGCTCACCTGAGGCATGACGTAACGTCACGGGCCTCCCTCTCCCCCGCCACCCTCTCCACCCCCGTTACCACCGCCATGTAAAACCCAGATGTTTGTTAATATCACTAAGGCATCATTTTTAAACGTCGGCTCGGTTATCATCCTAGGTTATTATTTTTCAGAAGGATCCCTACACGCCGCCGGGTTTGTTTCTCTTCAAATACAGATTAAATATCCGAAGGCGTTTAACGGAAATTTCCTAAAGGATAACTAAATATTTAGCTTTAAATAGCAATAAGTATTCCTTTTTGTGTGCCGATCAATAAGATATTAATCAGTAAGACTTTCCAGAAGGTACTGTAGGTAGCTTCTCTCAACAATGTGGCTTACATTATATTGTCAGGCAACTATCACGAAGATGACGTTCCATAAGTATTCTGATTAAAAATATTAAGAAATAATATTTGAGTTTTCGATGAGTATAAAAAATTATCCAAAAACAAATTCAAATATCTATGTTTCAATATCCTTCAATAGTGCTACACGAACCAGTGTTTGTTCTTGGGTGCTACAGTGCGAGCGGGGATAGTTGCCGGTTGGTGCCTCATTTTCATCCAAGGCGTCTAATGCCACTGTGATTTCACTCCGGCCCCTCGTACGCATTCCAAAATTCCGACCCGGGTCCCGACAAATGTCGAAGGTATTACAATATTGATAAACGATTTATTTCAGGTGACGCAGGCCCACAGATAACAACCTAAACATAAACACACATGTTTGAAATAAAACAAATAATTAAATATATTTTCTTATTTTTAGGGTTCCGTTGCCAAATGGCAAAAAACGGAACCCTTATAGATTCGTCATGTCTGTCTGTCTGTCTGTCTGTCTGTCTGTCTGTCTGTCTGTCTGTCTGTCTGTCTGTCTGTCTGTCTGTCTGTCTGTCTGTCCGTGTATGTCACAGCCATTTTTTCCGAAACTATAAGAGCTATGTTGTTGAAACTTGGTAAGTAGATGTATTCTGTAAACCGCATTAAGATTTTTACACAAAAATAGAAAAAAATCAATAAATTTTGGGGTTCCCCATACATAGAACTGAAACTCAAAAAATTTTTTTTCATCGTACCCATACGTGTGGGGTATCCATAGATAGGTCTTTAAAAATGATATTGAGGTTTCTAATATAATTTTTTTCTAAACTCTATAGTTTGCACGAGAGACACTCCCAAAGTGGTAAAATGTGTGTCCCCCCCCCTGTAACTTCTAAAATAAGAGAATGATAAAACTAAAAAAAATACATGATGTACATTGCTATATAAACTTCCAACGAAAATTGGTTTGAACAAGATCTAGTTTTTTTTTTTATACGTCATAAATCGTAAACCGCAATTTACCTTTCATTCAATCAACTCAAATATAAAAATTTAAAAAATAGGATTTAATTTCATAAACACAAGCCTTATGCATAAACCGTGAATACCTACAGGTTTGTACGGAACCCTCGGTGCGCGAGTCCGACTCGCACTTGGCCGGTTTTTTATTGCAATGAAGGAAAAGATAACAATAAACCATTTATGTCAGGTGATTCAAGCCCAGCATAGATAAATATCTTAACCTAAAATACTTTCATTACAAAAACATAACCAGCATGGTACGCGAATGAGGACAGTCTCGGCGGCGCGCGTCGTGATTCACTACGTGCGTCGCGTAACTTTACGAGAAAAAACCGGCCAAGTGCGAGTCGGACTCGCGCACCGAGGGTTCCGTACAAACCTGTAGGTATTCTCGGTTTAAAAATAAATGTTTTTTTTTATTCTATATTTCAGTTGATTGAATGTAAGGTAAATTGCGGTTTACGATTTATGACGTTTTAAAAAAAACTACTCACTCGATCTCGTTCAAACCAATTTTCGGTGGTAGTTTACATGGTATTGTACATCATATATTTTTTTTAGTTTTATCATTCTATTATTTTAGAAGTTACGGGGGGGGGACACACATTTTACCACTTTGGAAGCATCTCTCGCGCAAACTATTCAGTTTAGAAAAAAATGATAATAGAAACCTCATCACCATTTTTGAAGACCTATTCATAGATATCCCACACGTATGGGTTTGATGAAAAAAACCATTTTTGAGTTTTAGTTCTATGTATGGGGAACCCCAAAATTTATAGTTTTTTTTCTATTTTAGTGTGAAAATCTTAATGCGGTTCACAGAATACATCTACTTACCAAGTTTCAACAGCATAGCTCTTATAGTTTCGGAAAAAAGTGGCTGTGACATACGGACGGACAGACAGACAGACAGACAGACAGACAGACAGACAGACATGACGAATCTATAAGGGTTCCGTTTTTTGCCATTTGGCAACGGAACCCTAAAAAGTGCATTCCACAACTCTTAGGCAAAACTTTTTCTTCATGAAGAAGGTTTCTAGGTACTGAGTTGAAATTAGCGTCACAAACGACTTGAATTTTATGTTGTGGCGCTATTCCTAGTACTCTTCTCTCAAGGTTCACTTGGCTTTGAGTCTAATGACGTCTTCAGTCATCGTGAAGTGTTGGAGACGGGACAGAAACAGCTGCGATGCCGGGTTTTCAAGACACAGCAACATATTTTGGTCTCGCCAGAGCAGTACCTCATCGATTACGGCAAGTGGAGCGCTTTCGCTTTAATTCCAGCGTCACGGTGCTTTCCTTGTGTGACTGCCTTTTTTAAGGTCCGGGGTGACAACACTGGACCCCAGTTCATTGCAACTTTAAGATGCTCCCCATAGCTCACTTTTGCCAAAATTTAAACTTCAATAATTAAACGGAATTTAAAAGGTCACAATGTTATAATATGTTGCTATACTAGATTTCTACGATATATTTTTGTTAGACTTTCGCAGAATTGGAACAATTTAATTATATTCCGAAGCAGAATGAGAGTTAATAATTATCTACTCGGTACTATTTCCAGAGAGCATTCCTGCGTGATAATCAATCTGCGTCAGACAAAGAGCCACATTGTTTCGTTAATCAATGGCTGAGTTTTACATTACCGATTGTAATATTATGCGATCACTGTCTGGGAAACGGACCGAATAACGTCTGTCATATGAAGAACTTTATTACTTGTTAGAATATTAATGAACAAAAGTATAAGAAATTGATAGAATGTAATACATATTATTCGAACAGAGATAATTATATCTAGTTTAATGAATTTTGTGTGTTCTGATGGAAATAATGTACTGTGTGTACCTGGTTATTATATCGGTCGACAAAATGTATTCACTTGTTGTTAATGATTAATGAAAGTAATAATACAGCCGCGACTTGCGTTTGATTTATGAACATGAGCGACATTTTCACAGGATATGGAGTGTCATGGCTCTGCGCGTGAAGACAGATGATGACTTATCGGAGGCTTCCCGAGAGTGATCGCGAGCAAATCGCCGAGGACTCGAACTAATGGCCGCCACGCGCCTCCTCACCTGATCGTGGAAAAACAGCGCTTTTTCAAGCGCAGCTCTAACGACCCCTTACATTAGGGATCGCTTGACTATCAATAAAAGTCGGATAAAGTTTTCTGGGTCGTTACCCATGTAGCCGCGCAACATATTTTAAACTGGTTCTAAATAAATGGTAATGGCCTAACACGCCGCGATATATTACTTTCCCCTGTCTTTTTATAGACTCTCTTTTGTGGAATGAAGAGTCGGTAGGTAACAATATTTGACGTTAGGTGATGTTAACTCCTCTACGCACATATTAAATCTTTGTTTGAGTAATGAAATGAAAAAGTATTAAGTAGTCGGCACTCGAAATATAAGATGGATTATTTTGTAAATATCTTTTTTGTGTGGATATAATGTTACATTAAAATTAAATACCTATAACGGGAGCGGGAGATGGAAGCTGATTCTCCTCAAAAAGGATTTACTATCGTTAACTGTGTTCTGAATGGCATTGAAGTATGAAAAGACGATACGATTTACAATGCGGGAATGATTAAATATATCCACTGAAAGATTCCTCCAGGGACAGCCGTTGTTGAGTTTTGTCTATTGATCTGTTAACTGCGTGTTTGTCTAGTTTGCAACTGCTATGTCGCATCAAATACCTTGTTAACTAGAATATGAGATGATTTTCCCGACACTTATCTTAACATGATTTTAGCTCTACATCCTGTTTGAACCCTTCACAGAAACGGACATAATTGTTGTATAAGTGTCCTCAGTAGCTATTCAGTTTAATTGTAAGGTTTCAGGCTCGAAGCATCCCTTTATTATAATATAAAGGGACATACAATAAAGGTTACTTCTACCTGGTATAAAAGGGAACATTTGCTCTTGTAGATACTCATTTTACGTGTCTGTGCTCCATTATACATAATGTGATTATTCTCTTAATAGAGTGTGGTCACTGCCGGTTGCAGTAATTCCTATCGCAAAAATGGCACCTCGCATGATGAAATATTTACGTTACGACGATATATTTTTAAAAGAACACGTAAGTTCTCAGATAGTGGCGCAGCTCTTATAGTCGACCGCGGTGGCCCTGTGGGTGCGGGGCGATGCGGTGCGGTTCGATGCGATGCGGTGTTGAGCGGCGTGGTGAGGTGCGCTAGTTCCAAGATTTTGTTTTAATCTCACGGTTTGAATGAAATCTGACTTCGTTTGCGAGCTCAACCACGATAACATGTTAAAATCTCCGCTTTCAGGAAAAACACGAAACACATTTTCTCCGACTCAGTATTTGCACACAACTTTTTAATGTTGGATTTTTTTTTATTCAACGCTGGCTCCGGTTGCCGAGATATTCAATACGATAATGATGAGCGTTTCATTGAAATGAAATAACATTTCTGTTTGTTTGCTGTCGTTTGGTTCGAATCGCGCCGACGATTACATACCTACATAAATGTGAAGTCAAATACGTTCCTTGATACCAACTAATCACTTACTTCATATGGAAACGAATAAGCTGTTTGTGTAATAAATTATACTTGAGATAATAATAATAAATAAATATCTTAGGACCACCAACACAGCGATATCGGATCCCAAACTAGGCAGGGCCTGTACGGAAACCAGACAATTGATAAATGTTTATATATAAGGTGTATCTATTCATACACGAAATATTTTAAGAGGTACACCTGCACGCGTAGCATGACCGCCATAGAAACGAAATTTGTCGACGGAAGACAAGACAAAATGATAGATTGTATCGTAGAAAATCGTGTAAAACTGAAAAGAAGAGACGTTTATGTTCTTCAGTCGACAAAAATACGATGTCAAGTATGATGACTATCCTGCCGGGGTCGCGTGATTGTTCGAAAGAGATACCGTGACCCTGGCACATGGGCAACTGATGGAACACGGGTGGGTTTTAGTCAGTAAAAGTCTGACACGCCCTCCCGCTCCACCCAGAGCGGGAGAAGTCATTTGATGATTTCCCATCCTGCAAAAAAAAAAAAATATGATGACCATTTTTCTGATGAGATAGAAACATTTTTACAGTATTAAAATACATAAGGAACTTTATTTGTTCTTGGTAGAATAGATATAGAATTGGTCATGCTACGCCGGCTTTAGGTGGTAAAGAAGCTACAGCAACGAAAAAAAAATGTTTCTAAACGTATTTTTTTTTCAAAATTTAATATTTATAAATTATTTGACGCACATAAGAAATACTGGCTCCTTCTTATTTTTTACGGCCCGAGACACCGCGGCCATGCTCGTGCCGTCCAGTCGCCGCCCTCACAGCGTCAGGCGGGCCATTCATAGAATTTGGAGTAAAGGTTTTATGCAAAACGTCTCAAGCAGTTTTAAGATAAAAAAAAATCTTTTTGCTTCTATAGCTGCTTTACCACCTACAGGTGTACCTCTTAAAATATTTCGTGTATGAATAGATACACCTTATATATAATTCTACTGTACGTGTGTATGTCACTGAATTCCACCTAAACGGCTGGACCGATTTGAATGTTTTTTTTTGTATGCGTTTGAGTGGCACCCTGGATGGTTTAGATTCACTATTGGAACCGATAGGTGGCGCTGCTAGCGAGTTCTAGGAAACAGGACAACGTCTGTACGGTCAGCTGGTATACTTACCTATATATTTCTAAAAACATATCTAAAACAGTCAAAAATTAGGTATAGCAGCGAGTCAAAAATTCGATATAGCATTCTTTTTTGGGGAAATAGCTATGGATATAATAGTAAAAGAGCTTCCGTACTACAAAAACGGGCAATTCGAACCATGGTACGCACATCACAAAGGGAAAGTTGCCGACAACATTTTATAAGTTTAGGCATACTTACAGTGCCAAGTCTTTATGTACTGGTACTTTTAAGTAATTTGGCCAAACACATACAAGACTATGAGACAACAGAAGAACGGCAGATAAGGGAAAGCACCCGTAGACTGGATTTGAAAAATAAGAAAATTACTAGTCTTAACCTAAAAATTGTTAAACACAGTCCGCGATACCAGTCTGTTAAATTATTTAACCGGTTGCCTCTAGATATAAAAAGTGCTGTCTATAGTAGCGATTTCAAAATAAATCTAAAAAATTTCCTATTGAATAGATGTCTGTATGCTGTAGATGAACTTTAATTTTATTGAAATCATGGATTGTTATTTTTTGTTAATTCTGATTTATTAATGTGACTATAAATTGTAATATTCTTATTTTTTAATTGATTTTATTAATCTATGCTTATTTGTCTATAATTTATTTATTTATATTTATTTAAAAAAAAATTAAGGTGTCCATATTGTTTAATTTACAGTTAATTTATTATTTTTAAATGCTGATGAAATTTATTGAACTCAAATGCGTTTTAGTGTATAATTTACTGTAGTTGTGTAATTTGTATGTTAATTCAGATACAAGGTACTTGTTTATGAAATAAATGATGAATAAATGATGATGACCTACATATTATAGATAAATAACACCCAGACACAGAACAAATGATTGTGCTCATCACACAAAGATTTATCCTGGATGGGAATCCTACCCACGACCTCAGTCTTTGCAGTCAGGGTCACTAATCACTAGACTAATAGGCCAGTCCAAGTCCAAAAAGCCCTTTCACCTCCATAGACTCGCCTTCCTGTTGTAAGATTCTTCAGCAACAAAAATAAACTTGAACGAACATTAAAGAAGATCAGCTTTAATATCATCGCTATTCTCACAGTAAACAAAATAGTCTTAGACGATGAGCTCATAAACAGGGGTTTGTTCTGTAGTTCAAAGCGAAAAATATTTAATTACAGAATTCAAAACAGCCTCGTTGATATTCACTGTGTTCTTAAGGAAAATTCATAAATAAATAATATAATAGCATCAGATTCAATGCGACCCTAGGCTCAAGTTGGCACGAGGCTATTTTATATTCCGTCCGAAGTGGAAGTTTGTCCCGGCGACGTCCCGGACGCGGATTAATTTAAGTTAGTAAACTGCTGGTATCAAGTTCTTTCAGCGGTTATGATATCAAACTTGCTCCGCAGCGTCTCGATACATTACGTTCACGGACACACAACTACTCGCGGCGACAAACAATGAACGCTCCCAAAGCAACGATATCATGTTTGCTACAACGCCATTGTGAATTCTTGTAAAAGTTTTACTGATCGACAAACTTGGGACATATTTTTGATTGCAATGGCTCGTGCGACAGTTCCGATGTAAGCCTTTCATAATAAAAGTTGTTTAAAGTCCTGGAGGACCGCCCGACAACTTTGATGGCGTATATTGAAGAATTTATAACTTGGAAGTTTTGCACCCTAGACACTTTTATAATTTTTTTAGAAATCTCACTTTTTAATTATGTTCTTATTTCATAAATGAGACTAAGACTTCCTCGGTTATTGCTACGGTCACGTCACTGCTATCAGTACTGAGTCCAGCACTCTGTTATACTATCTTTACAATATTATCTGATTCGTGTGTTGGTGACACCTGAAAGGATCTGCTAACCATCTTCACCCGTACTCATTGATTGCTAGCTACCTATTACACTATACATGTACTGTGCCACTTCAGTTGATATCCTCACCTTGATGGCGGTGTCAATGCGCAGGTACACGGGCTTGCAGGCGTGCTCCGCGACGTCGCGGTACACGAACAGTCGGCGCCCTACAACATGAGATCTTCGTTACTTTAGTGCTACAAGGATATTTCAGTGCATCTTCAAAGGACTGCTACCTTTTTGGTTTTTCAATACATTTCACGTAACTCCGGAGTCTGGATGTGTGCCCGGTTGATAGCACTGGGGTTGCTCTCTATTACATGGCACACATTGCTCGAGGATTGTGGGTATTGCTATCAGTACACCTCTGTCTAACCATTTGAGGAAAACAGGCGTTATTTTATGATATGTTCATAAAACAATAGTTGAAGAAATGTTTGCCAACAGCCCCGTCAACGTCATTGCAGCGATAAAAGATGCATGGATATCTCAACCTGTGACCGTGCAGTGTACACACCCTACACTGTGACACGTTGACGTAGACTGTCACACAGTTGCAAAGACTATATAACCATATTCTCTTTGCACAGTTGTGAGTGACAGACACGTCGTGAGACAAAGACAAACTTTTTCTTAACGTCGATATTTGCCACATTTACTTTGAAGATTTATCACCGAGCCTATCTTAATTTTACCAAAAATTGTGTAAAAAGTCCTTTGCAAACAATACTTTTTAACAATAAAATTAAACCGCCGAAAAACTGAAAAGCAAAAAATAAGAAGCCTAAATAATTTTGAGTCGACGCCAAACAAGCAAATTAATTAATTAATTTGATTTGATTATTTATATATATTTAATGTAATTTCACGTCGGTTGTTTTTCGGCAACAGTCGTTTAACGTCTTTTATACATACGTACATATATAAACTCACGCTGTTTTCTCATGGGGGTAGGCAAAACCTACAGAAAGCCACCTGTAAGGATCGACTTACATACTCTTTTTGCTTCGTTTATATTCATAATATATATACATCTGACACTGACCTCTATCTAATACGCTGGACTGGCTACCGCTATCAATTTATTGTGCCTATTTGAAAATCGCCATTTTGGCGCTGACGGCAGCAGTGAGGGGGAATGGAACTAATACTAGTGATGTACAACAAATGGTTTGTTATCGATAAAAACTTCTCTGATATCGACTACAATGATAGAAATATTACCAACGCTATTTTTGTTACTATTTTCTATAAATTAAATTGGTTTAGATAATTATTAACATGTAACATTCGTGTTGTCTTCTAAACGTAATGTTTTTAAAACGTGGAATACGTTTTATAACATAAAATACGTTAGGATTTACTAAAATCATAGATAATTAATTTAAAACAAGTAATATAGGCATATATTTTGTTACTAAAACACAAATAAAAAGACATGTCTGCACTAGTTGAGTACCTAACTAAACCAATGAACTATAGATAGTCGTAATAAACAGATATTTTACATATAAAACATAACTTGAAATAGCAGTATATAGTACTGTTTATGGACTGTAATTCATAATAAGTTGACCCCTTCCTTGTTCTCCTTAGGGCAGATTTTAGCAACGTCAGATATCTTTTATCCTGGGAATTAAATCGACGTTTGACAGTTTCAGTACGAATGAACTGTCAAAAATTCAAAATGTATTCTCTGGATATGACTTATTCTAGGTATAAAAGTTTGGTGAAATTCGCCCTTTAACGGATAAAAGTTAACTATCGGATCAATAAATAATAAAATTCTGTAAAATAGTAAATTAAGTACCTCTAATTGTCTTATCGTGCACTCTTTAAAGGAAGGGATTATCTTTTACTAGTCAGATACCGTATGTCGCCATGTGGTACGAGACACAATAAATTTTTATTAGGTCTGTAATTACGGTAATTAACTTGTAACAACTTAATTACCGCAGGGGAGGGGGACAGGGAAATAAAAAAGCATTCTGAAATCACATATTTTATTAAATTAAAACTTACTGTCGAGCCCATATTATTTGCCGAGTCAAAAAATGTCTAACCTTCTCTCCAGTTATTAATAAAGAATATTTTTTTGACACTAATAAGATTGCAAATGGCCGTTGTTTGTTGTATTTGAGCTAAGCGTCTCTGCGAAATAAAAAGTTTTCCAATGCATTGTTTGGAAGTCTCATTAATATTAGAGTCGGGTATTGCCCAAAATATATGTAAAAATTCACCTAACTCGGTTTGTAACGAGGATGGATCATCGTCGTCAAGGCGGTATTTCTTCGTAGTACGCATATTTTCAGCATTCGTAAAATCATCAACATTAAATTTATTTATTTTAGCACGCTTTGCACTAGAATTAGTTAATATGGATACATTATTGTCCTGAACGTTGCCGGTAGAAGTTTTTATTTCGTGATGGATTAATAACTGTTTAATTAAAACTTACTGTCGAGCCCATATTATTTGCCGAGTCAAAAAATGTCTAACCTTCTCTCCAGTTATTAATAAAGAATATTTTTTTGTTTCTGCGAACAAACGGATGTTTACATATTTAGTTATTATTTCTTTTAAAAGAATATTTAAATGACTGTGAAAATTGTCTGAGACATAACTATCTCTAAAATGATCTTCTAGCTCAGGAAACAGTTCATTTGTTTTTGTTAAGAGGTTCCTTATTACCTTTGCAGTGAGTACTGCAGGAAAATTCAACTCTATAGGTGGTTTATTTTTATTATATTTACATGCTTGTCGGAATAATGATTCCACCATAAAACAAATATTGACTACACTCACAGAGGGCACAGTTAAACCACCTCTCTGCTTTTGGATAATAAGTGCTACCCCATTTCTCCTATTTGACACTGCATCTAGTGGTACAGCTTCACAGGCCATTAAACATTCATCACATTTAATTTTTTTTCGAATCGATCGAATTACAAAACCTGCAATATAGCCAATGCATTGTTTGGAAGTCTCATTAATATTAGAGTCGGGTATACCCCAAAATATATGTAAAAATTCACCTAACTCGGTTTGTAACGAGGATGGATCATCGTCGTCAAGGCGGTATTTCTTCGTAGTACGCATATTTTCAGCATTCATCACATACCAGTTTTCTTTTTTTTAAATCAGCAATTACAGATCTTAAAGTAGACACGGTAATTTTCATACGTTTCACATTTTGAGACAATACTTTAATTCGGGCTTGTGACATTTTCAAGGCTCTTTTGACCCTTTCCAATTTAATTTTGGAAGATTTTGGGGTGTTCTCGTAGCGGTGATCTAATTTTACACTAGAACAGATTTCCGCTAAAGTTCTAGATATCTTTGGTGTACTACAGTTGCTTGTGTTGTAACTTGTGCTTGGAACTGTAACAAGAAATTATATTTCATTACTTATATTATTCAAAGAAGGATGATTAGATAGTGAAAATATCATTGAAAATAATTTGGAAAGGTATGTCATCATCATCATTTCAGCCGAAAGACGTCCACTGTTTGACATAGGCCTCCCCCAAGCGTCGCCACATCGGATTCTAGTGACTCTCATCAGGTCATCGGTCCACCTTTACGTTTTCCGATACGCAAAGAACATGCGATATGAACGCGTATATTTAAAAAAAAAATTACACAAGGGCACAAAATTAAACATTGTTTAGTATTAGTATTTAACCACTGTTAGTCGCCAACTTAGTACATCAGTAAACCATGTTCAGTATTTTAGATAATTTTTTTTTACATAACTACCTGCATGGGCTTCACATGGCAATATTTCTTTTGGATTAACTTCAATATATTTGCAATCATAATTTGTTAACCCGACTTGCACAGGTACTAAAGGTAAATTAAATTTATCCAAGTTCATTTCAATATCACTCTGGCATTGGTATCTCGTTGGTTGGTCAGCGTCTTTAAGCATCTCAGTTTGTACCAAGGATAAATTAGTTTCTGAGAAAAACAAAAGTTTTATTTTATTAAGATAATCAATAATATTTCTTGGATACCGACAAAGTATTTACTTAGGTACTATGAATGTACACTCACCAAGAAATATTGTGGGGATACTGCATTTTTTCAATGTAGTCCGTGACTGATGTTTTATGAAACATCCATCCGTGAAGTGTTTAGAACAAAGATAATGATACATGGTTGGAGTCCAATTGACAACCTTCATATTTTTTAACCAAAGTTTGAGAGTGTAATCGGAGGGGAACCTGTAATTAAAAGAAACATTATAGTAGGTATGGGTAAAAAATTAAAATAATATAGTATATCTATAATTATATAGAACACTTAATGAGAATTATGAATCATAGGTGTTAAATTATTTGTTATTGACTCTAATAATAATAAACCTTAAAGTGTTTTGCTATTATTACAGATCATAATAATGTGCGTATTATTATTTTAACAAAGATGATAAACATTATTGTTAAGCATGTTTTTTTTTACATCTTAATATAATATTACGAAAGTATCGATATGAATTTTGACATCCCTAACAAAAGTTATTGGTTAAGTAAAAATGTTTGTAAAATCCCGTAAACTCGAACAGAAGCAGTGTATTTTTACAATAATAAACGTAAATGTTTATTATTGTAAAAATACACTGCTTTAAGCGGTTTTCTAATAAGTATTTATGATTTAGATACACTTACTTGTGAAAAGTGACACCACTGCCTTTTTCGTATCGTGTTTTACAATATACGCACGATTTCATGTTGGACGAACAATACAAGCTATGTTATAATCACTGTCATTATTATAACACTTTAATCTAAATCACAATCACAGTAAATACTTTAGAAAACTTTTTATTTCGCAGAGACGCTTAGCTCAAATACAACAAACAACGGCCATTTGCAATCTTATTAGTTCTTAGAACTCTCACTGGGGGCGCTTTGAATCGGCACAGCAAATAGTTGTCATTTTGTATGGGATAGCCAGTCCAGCGTATTTTATAGAGGTCAGTGACATCTGATCATACATGCACGCCGGTTGCGAGAACGTTATTTATGTAACAACTGAATTTCGTGTGTAATGTTTATATTGGATTTCAAATCCCTTATATAACTTCAAATTAATAAGTAACAAAGAAGAAACGCTTGCAAAATCATAACTCCACCAAACAAGAGGCAATGTTACCGTAACCTCAAACAAACCAAATCATAACAAGATAATTTGAGTACACAGTGTACAGGATAAATCGTAATCTCATCAAAAACATTCCATGTAAAAAACGAAGCTAATCCAAGACGGCTTGACTATACTGTTACTTGTAAAAACGAAAGAGAGATCTTATACACCGTCTTTGTTCATATTATGTCAAGCCAAGTCCCTTTACAAATTTATGATTGCTGCTTAACTAAATAATATTTAACATTATTATTTATTTCAACAGACTATAAGTTTAAATTAATTAAAAAAAAAACAAAATTATTACCTAAATAAACTAAAACTATTTACAAATTAAAATACAGCATCGAAATTTTCATCCGCATCGTGTCGACTGGTAATGTACCCAAGAGACTGGCGGCCTTACCACGTTGTATGGCAATACTTAGCCTCTGGCCAAGGTAAAAATTATATTATTATGTAAATTTAAGCTAATATACGCGAAACTAATATGATTACATCGATCATAATATGATTTGATCGTAACAGCTATGTTTTTATACTGAATAAGAAGTGATTAACTTGATATTCATAGGAGTTATTGATTTTAAGGTAATCTTTATAACTGTGCAAGTTTATTCCAGATGAATAACAAAGTAAATTGGGGTTAGGAGTTGCCTGCCATAACAAAAACGTGTAGGTTTGGAGGTATGGGCTCGACTAGACTCACTCTGCCCTGCCTCCAGTTTTGTTATAACGTAGAATCTTTTCATATTGCAAGACGGTCCACTAGCTAAGATTATACTAAACTGGGTAGCTTTAGCAAGCTCGTTTATTAAACTTGAGTGACGCCACGGGGCAAGTAGGTACAGAAGCCTTATTGGACGATGATAACACGATAACGTTTTGCAGGTAAAATGCCATTACTGTGAGAGGACAAGGCGTTATACTAATCCCAGTAACATGATATTATTAACAAGCAAGAAGCGGCTCGTTATTGTCACTTGGCTCCGTGAGTAGGCACTTATGTTTCAGAAATTGATGTCGCTTTTCGTGTCTGTCTATGTGAGCGCATAATTCTTCTAAACTACGCAACGTCGTTTCCACCATAATTTAGTATTTATATGATACTAGCTTTTGCCAGCGGCTTCGCCCGCGTGGAGGTCGGAAATTATCCCGCGGGAACATACTACCGGGATAAAAAGTAGCCTATGTCCTTTCTCAGGCTCTAAATCATATGTGTACCAAATTTCATTTAAATCGGTTCAGTAGTTTTCGCAGGAAAGCGAGACAGACAGACAGACAGACAGACAGACAGACAGAGTTACTTTTGCATTTATAATATTAGTGTGGATAGTGTGGAAGTGTGGATGTGGATAGTGTGGAAGTGTGGATTAACAAGCTTTTATTAGCTTTATTCGTATGTTAGTATATAACGGAAATGAACATAATTTTGACCCCCAAAACGTCGGACTAACTCGAAATTTGGCATACATATCAAGGACCGATGACAATACAATAATTTTATGCCATTATCCATGCCAGATTTACTAGGATAGCAAAAAAACTGTCTTCAAAATCTATGCTGACACACGTCACAAACTACGCTGACATAAGTCACAAAATTCAAAACTCCCTAAAAAAGTAGAAAATAAACAATAGTTTTAAAAAAATCTAGAAAACACACTTCCATACAAAATCAAACTAAAAAGTAGAAACTAATGGAAAAAAGCGTGGGGTGCTTGATATCAATTAAAAAAATACTTAAAATTTTGAGACGTATGTCAGCGTAGTTTATGACGTAAGTCATTTAATAATAAATCCCTCCAAAACTGGATTTCTTTGTCGAAGTATTTCATGTCCTGTTTTAGGTTGTCATTCCATATGTAGATAGGGCGTCCGACCTTCTTAGATTTGGCCGTATACTGCATAGCTGCATGTAACAGGTGTGGTTCAGAGCGTCTGAAAATGTGTGCCAGGTAGCACATCCTGTGGTTCTTGATGATTATGGTGGTTTGGATGTTATGGTTTTATCGTCTAAGATTTGATGCATTTTCTTCTGTCTCGGTTTGTTCCTAGCGTAGTTGATCAAGTCTCTCATGATAACTCTTTCATATCTTCTCGGTCTTGAACGGTTCACCTTTGTGAGTGCCGACACTTTTAAGCCATATATCATACAAGGTACGATAATCATTCGATACATAAGTGTAGCTAGTTTCCAGTCCATTTTTGAGTTCAATATGAATGCTAGTAGAGATTTAGCGTTTCTCGTGGCCTGCTGGCATCGTTTTATAATTGATTTTTTTCTGCTTAATGCGGACGTTATGTAAGTGCCTAGGTATTTGATTTCAACCGCTGTGTTCGTATAATTTATTTATCAAATAAATGCCTTAAGGTCAATGTTGCCAAATGCTTTTTCTATGTCGAGGGCGAGAAGGTACGTTCGTTTACCTGCACGACATTCCTTGTCTAGAACCCTTTTGAGCGTAAAAATGTGGTCATCTGTTGATCTATTGTTTAAGAAAGCCGCTTGGTAACTGCCTAGTTCCGCAATTATGCCGTCAAGTTTTTTAAGTAAGTAGCGTAAATTCTATAGCCCGTGTTGCAAATCGTTATGCGACGATACTCGTTCATATCTTTAGGATTTTTTTTTTTGGAATGGTTCCCGTTCGGTCTCGAGCGACGTGTCCGGCACTGTGTTCTCTAACCAGGCTTTAATTATGTGTTCAGTTACGGCTTCCTGTAATGTTTGGGGCATCGCTTTGTAAAGCTCGATTACTACTTGATCCGTGCCGAGGCCGTCCCGTTTGGCATTTTATTGATGATTCCTATTATTTCGGCCACCGTCAGTTCTTCGCCTTGTGCTTCTATTATCGTTTTTGTAATGTTTATCGTTGGTATGTGACGGCCCTCGGAGTTTTTTAGTATTTTCTCCCATTTGGACATCGGTATGAACGCGATTCTTTTTCGGTGTTTTGTTTGCTGTTTGTTTTTCTGTAGATTGAATAGAGCATTTGCATACGTTTCGCAGGGTGCGTTTTACCCAGTCCGGAGAAGTAGTCTCTGTATGTTTTTTTGTTCCTCCAGATACCTATGTAACCTTTTGAAGTGTTGTCTGATATTCTTTGACGCGAATATGTCTATTGGGGTTATCCGGTTGCCTGCTTTGTAGGAATCTGGCCTTTTGTACGTTAGCGAGGGCTATTCGATGGTCCCTTTATTAAATTGGCTGAAAATTTTTCCCTGTTGGCTATATCCATTAATAGTTCGCCGTACCCTGTTGGAATGGCGTTGGAAGGTTAATGTATCTTGTCGACCTATATGGGTGTTGAAGTCGCCGAGTATTATGAGAGTACATTTCCTTGGTTTTGTCTAATTAAGTTTAATAAGCCTGTGAATGATCTGGTTGCTTTCATGGAACAGCTGTTGGTGTGTGAGTTGATTATGTACAGAGGAGTTGGTTTGCCATTTCCCATGCCAGCCTCAAGGGTAGCTGACATCATGTCGGTGTCCTTTTTACTATTGACTAATTCAATTTGGGCATTTTTTCTTAATAAAATTGCAAGACCCCGGTGTGCGTTATCCGCAGTTCCTGAGAAGTACCAGTCGTAGTGTGCGGAGCTGAATGTTCCTGCGTTCATTCCTGTTTCCTGTAGGTTAGCTATGTGAATGCCCCTGCGTGACAGTTCAGCGTCAATTTGATTTCTTTTTCCTGGTTTCGAGGCGCCGCGAACGTTCCAAGTTGCTATGCGCAGGTCTGTGCAAGTGTATTTAAGTGAGGTAGAAGTGAGGTTTCTCAGTATTCTGTATCCCGCGTCGTCCGCGATTACATCTGATAGCGGTGTAAGTGGTGTTGATTCTTGTTGTTCGCATGGTGTTAATGAGTTACCTACTTGGCTTTTTACGAGCAGCCCCGTTTGTAGCAGGGGTTTCGTGGGTTTTTCTTGCTCTTCTTGTGTGTTGTACCTGTTACTAAACGGGTCAGTATGTTGTTGTGCTTTGACGATGATTAGACCTTGCGTTAGGATTATCCGATTGTTAGTGCATTGTTTGTCGTTTGTCAGGACCCAGCTATCATAGTGCCGGTTCATGAAGAGGATGTGTATGTTAGCGGGAGCTGGTTCGCCGGTCGGTGAATATACCTGTATGTTTCTATTGTTTATGTGCACATGCACGTTCACGAGGTAGAATTCGGACGCGGCGATACTTATACCTTCGCCAGCCCAGAATGTTTCGTTAAAATGCGCAGTTATGTATTTTGTAATCCTTTGTTCCTGGGAAAGAATGCTGTTGGGGAGACATTCCTGTATATTATTTAGAAGTGCAAGATGGGTAGAATTATAACCATTGTAAATGCTTTTGTTTGTGGGGCAAGTCAAAAACACGTGCAAGTCGGACGCTCAATTTATGGGTTTGACCTTTTTTTTTCTTTTTGGTTTCTTTTGTTTATCTATATGACAAGATGTGCATTCAACTTAAGGGGCTGGATCGAGTACACTTTTTTTTTTGGACGTTTCGCCTCACGTGTATCCGATTGAACTCGGAGTGGTTGTGGGCCACTTAGCAAGCTTTTAGCACTTAAAAAAATCGTTACTGTGTTAAAATGATAGCATCTTTAGTTGTGGCGTTATAATAGGTATCGTATTCTGTTCCTAAATGATAGCGTAATGTAAACGCAATCCTTCACACAACGTTTGCTCGTGTGATGACGATGTATGGATCCCGCGCGCGGCCAAACGAAGCCGGTCTTACGCAGTTTAGTAAACAAAAATCCCTGAAATATTAGGAACGGGCTCACTGGGTTCATCAGGGGTCACTCATCTTCTGGCAGGCAGAAGGCAGCTTTATTGCGGTCCGGACCACTCCAAGGACACTCATTGCTTGCTTTATACAAGGTAACGTAACTGATTGGACGCAAGTCTGCCGATTGAGCCAGAGATAATTCAATCCTATCTCAGGGTAGTAGGGCTCCAATTCAAATGCATAAAACACTGCTGGCGTACGCTATGATTTTTTTTTCCCTCAATACTCTAATTCACTCAAAACTCTAATTAGGGTGTATGAGGCCCTTGCGTTAATTATGTTACACGAAAAGCCACCCGATTTCAAATTACGACACAGAAGTATACACACAATAGCACGGTTCGATTTCGAAGTCAGGCGGGTAAAATACCACATCTGTTGCGCGCGCGCAAACACGTCCGGCTGTGTCGAAGACTCAGCTTGAACCCCTATGGATGTTTGTTACTCTTTCACGCAAAAAAACTAAATAGATTTGGATGAACAATAGGTACATACAGTTGGCACACAGATAGTATCACACATAGGGCACTTTTTTCTTCTACCCTGCGAAATAATTTCCAATGTCGACACGAGAGAAGCCGCTGGAAGTTAACTGTGAACGTTGCAAATTTTTAGTACCCAAGTAACAAGTTGCTACTTTAAAGTCAAAACCAGGCAGAGGCACGCGAACTGGGGCTTGTTATCCCATAAATATCAGTAGAATTTCTGTTTCTTTCTGTTTCATAGTCATTAAGTTAACAAAGGGCTGGTTTCTGAAACTCGGTGGAATTAAAGCTAAGCGCATATGGCACTGGCGGCGCGGCGCGCGGCGGCACGTGATCACGTGACACCGTAATATTGAGCTGTCGGAGGGGGTTCAGTAATGCACATGATAGTGTTTGGATAGACGTCTATATCCACTAGACCACGGTTTTTGTAGACCCAATACACACAGCCTAGATAGATTTGATTGCAAGAATGTTTTTAATAAAGTCAGGGAATTAAAGAGGCCACTTTTTCTTGATATTTGATACGCATGTCAGTCGGCTTTATTACGACGATTAAGTTCTATTTACGATTTTATTATTTCAGCTTGAGTTAAGTTTTCAATGTTTTTTGGTATATTGGCGTGTGCTAGCTGACATATGGCGAATAATTTGATGTATCTTTTGTTTTATAATATTAATTACTTAACAGACTTGCTTAACAGACAGCTGTGCGGCTGGGGAGTTTGTTGCGCCACTTCTTCTTCCCAGCTAAAGCACTAGGAAGTGTCGAAGGGCGGGCGTTTTGGGTGGACTGTCTTATGTAACTTTGACGTTCAAAAAGTATTGACTCTCAGCCTAGTTTGAATAAATGACTTTTGATTTTGATTTTACAGTTATGATTCTTATTTCGTAATTTAAAAATAATCTGAAAAAGTTAAAATAATTGCGAAGAACTGTGGAAAACAACATACTACCACCCTCATTTCCACGGACTGACTGGGAGTTGACAATATTTTTGATAACTGGATACACTGTCTGCTGTGTACGTGGCTTACTGCCACGACACTACAGCTGTTTTCATATTTTGGTTGCTGAGACAAAAACTACAAAACGTAGTATGAACGTAAGTCTTATAAAATGTGGCTGTAATTTAGTAAATAGTGGTGTCTTACGACTTCCACGTGTCACGGGCAGAAGGCAGTATTATTATACATACTTTCGTTTAACATTAAAATACTTAGACGGTATTATCAAATGCATTTCCGATGCCGTCCACACGACCTACTTTTATGAAATGTTCGACAGTCTGGCACGCTGCCTAATTTTTGCGCACTTCGTTATTGTCACATAGCCACATTAAATGAAATAATAACAATATAACCGAATTTAAACCTGGTCCGGGCAATGTGACAATAACGAAGTGCGCAAAAATTAAGCAGCGTGCCAGACTGTCGAACATTTCATAAAAGTTATTTCGCTAAAGTGATTTTCAAAATTATTTCGCTAAAGCACCTTTCTATGATATGGAAAAATACCAATAATACGTAACTCCTATAAAAAATGTTATGAAAAGAAAGAAATTAAAAATATTAAATACCTATTGTTTTGCACAATTATCTTGGTAGTTACACATTTTGAAGATTAGAACTCAGATTGCGCCAGGCTGTAGTGGCTCCGAGGGCTTTTTCTTTCCTATTATCCTTATTAAAATTTTCGTTTTAGCAGCTACAAAATTTTATATGATACATTATGTACGTTGCCAGGCTAGGCCTCCCAATACGATCTCAAGTGCGCAGTGGAAGAGTTATAATCGTGGGGCTCTAGAGACAAGAAGTGGCGAGCGAACTAGTCCGCCGTGCGCGGAGCCAAACTACAATCAAATCAAACACTTACCTGTTGGTTGAAGGACACTGCTCTGGTGCCAACCTGGAGATATGTATGTAAGTGAGTGTATGTGTATCGTGTCGTGACGTTATGAGTATTCTTCAGGTTAGATTCCGCTTCAACCCGGCTGGAGACAATCACAGCATGCGGTCTTCAAATCACTCGTTCACAATAGCGTCACACTCAACCATCGGGTCATGACAGATTGTCCACAAAACGACCGGTTAATTAATACAATTGGATCACGACTAATTGTCACAAACGGATCGATTTAAAGGGATTAATTTCAACAATCGCGTCGCGGAACTCAACAGGCGACCGACCTATTTTAGCGGCAAATTAACAAGAGAGCTGTCAAGTGTCAACGTCAAATTGACAAGTCAGTTCTCACTCTGTTACACGCGCATTCCGTTAGGCGCACAGATAATAAACGGTACCGAACATCTACCCCCCCGGACGGGCCTTCCCGTCCGCTAATCACTTGGCAATCCCGACAAGGCTGCGTTTTATCAGTCCACCTGACGCGCTGCTGGAGGATGTGCAAATACTCCAAGCTCTAACGCTTCCAAAAACTCTGAGCGAGCTGCTGCACCAACTGAAACCGCGATAGCCAATTTGGGCTCACATCGACAAAAGGGTGCTCCGGCAGGGCGGCAAGTGGCTGTCAAATCAAAAAATGGCCCGGGGTCAGGGCCTCCAAGACGTTCGGGTCCGAAGACAGCGGGCACAATGGACGCGAGTTCAACACAGCTTCAATGCGGCAAAATACCGTAGCTAACTCCTTAAAGGTGGGAACGGTGTCTCCCAACAATCTGCGCCAGAGTCCCTAACCGCCTTCACCGCGGCCTCAAAATACCCCCCCAATGGGGGCAGGCTGGCGGGTCAAACAATAACAAACAACAAACAACCAAACAACAATTTAATGGCCCTCCTTAGGCAACAATTGGGAGTGACGGACCCCATAAGGAAGGCTAGAGTGACTCAACCGTCAACAACCAAACAACAAAAGACCCGTATCGACCAAAAGGGGTTCAACTTACTAACGGCTCCCGACAATATCCAAAACTCTCGCTGCAGAATGGCCAACAGCGCATTGCAACCGGCATGCGAGTTCTTAATGTGACGATCAGTCACCAACAATTCAACAACAGAAAAACAATTCAACAATTTGTCGAGGGAGCCAAATCGACTCAACAAACTCAGGGTCCTTTGTTCCAACAGCGAGCACCTTGAGCCCGGGCAAAGGACCCGACATCAAGACTGGCGATCGAGGCCAATCATCCTCGGGATGAGTCAGCCAGTCTGGTCCTCACCATAGGTGGTAAGCAAACAGGCGGGGTGCCATGCACCTACGTGAGGCCACGGCGCCTGGGTTCAAATCTCCAGGCAAGGGCCTCCAAATCAAAGGCGTATCAAAATTTTGAATCTGGGACACTCGGTACGCAACAAAGACCTCCAAAGAGTGGACGGACGTCTTCAACCAACACAAAACAATTTGACTGTCCGTCCAGGCGTAAGAAGCCCGAATGTCCACAGTTCCACCCAAAGTGTGAGCAACGTGGTTCAATAGACGCACAAGACGCGCCGCCCCTGACAATTCAACTTAGGGGTGGTCAGTGCCGTCCGGAGGGGGGCCACCTTGCTCTTGGCCAAGACCAGTGACAAATTCACCTGGCCTGTGCGCAGACGGTGCGCAGACAAACAACAGCTGCATAACCGTGCGAAGACGCATCACAAAACAAGGGTAGCAGTGTAGCTCCCAGGGGGGAGGATAGCGCGGGGTAACACGACCTCGTTGACTGCAGGGAGTGCGGATACAAATTGGAGCCAATCTTCCAACCGGGTGTCCCGAATTGGCTCGTCCCAGCCAAGTCCCGCAGTCCAAAGGCGCTCAAGAAAACAATTTTGCCCAAACAATACAAACAAAACAACAAAACAATAGACAGAAGGCAACCCTGGGCTCCCATGTCCAAAATGACACGGACCACAACAGAGTCCCCCGTGGGCCCCCAGACCTGACCGATGCCTTGGCAACAAAACCGTGTCGATCTGAGGCGTACCTTAGCGGGGCAGGCGCCAATGTCCTAACAATGTCTGGGCGGCGACCGATCGCCACACCCAGACCCAAGTCTTTCCCGACGAGGATGGAGTTCAAACTCCTCGTCCGCGCGGTGTCCCGAGCCACGCGCCATCGCTGGAAGGGCATATCCCACCGGAGGCCTGAATGGCGGGGGGCGTGACTCCAACCGGGGACGTTCCGCCAAAGGAGGGGAGGGAAGGCGGTGCTGGTCTGGCCAGCGGTGCCTAGCAACAATTGCGTAATCGCCTTTACGCGGGGAGACCAAATGGCGGTCGCGCGGCTCCCGATCAACTTGCGCGGGGGGTGGAGTGCGGCGCTCAAAATTGCGGGCCTCTCCCCGGTTCTGAACCGGCGAGGCAGAAGCCCGGTGACCAACTCCATGGTACCCCCCCGTACGCGAACCTTCATCAGAGGCTGGTCTGCCAGCGTGGTTCGCGTTAGCGCACAATATGTCCAAATGGGACCCCCCACAAATTCTACAAGGGCGGGGGTTGGGGCAGTCCCGATGGAAGTGAGCCCCCAAACAAGAGAAGCACAGGCGGCGTGCATTGGCAATTCGGCGGCGGGCACTCACGTGCAACTTCAAAAAGGCCGCGCAAGTTGCCATGCCATGCCCCGTGTCCCTACAAACTCACAACCAGGACGACTCTGGGTGCCAGCAAAACGAGCGGCGGGGCGACCATCAACAGGCCCGCCAGCCCTAGTCCGTCCCTGGTCTCGTGGCCGGGAAGACGGCTGGCATGACTCAGTGGCAACGCCAGAGTTGTCCACAAACCGACACTCATCCTCCAAAAATTGGACGAGGTCACCAAATGGGGGGAGATGTGTAACACTATCCCCACCATACCTTTGCTCGAAATGAGCCCTCAAATCGGCAGGAAGCCGTTGCAGCACAACATGCACCAAAGGGTAAGACCATTGGTCCACCGGCAAGTCCAATCGCTTTAAAGCGTTGGTCGCTACCACCAACGGGTTCAACAGGTCAGTATGCAATGCTGACAAACTAGTAATGACCGGTAACCCCAAAATCAATTCAATATGAACATCAGCCAAACAACGTTCATTTGGTACCGCTGGGTGAGTAGTCCCAAAGCGGTAGGGTAGGCTGAGTCAGTCAACGACAGATGCTGTACCAAGGCTCGGGCCTCACCTTCCAGGACAGACAACAAATAGGCCAACCTTTGGGCGGGTCTGAGGTTTTGGAAACCGTACCAGTGGTCCCAGCGACCGTCAAGTGTGGCAGTTCCAAAGCAGGCAATCTACTCAATAGTCCGGGACCTGAAACAACCGAGGTCTCCGGCTTGACCTGGACAGGTGTCCGGCACTGCAATATTTGCATTTGTATGCCATTGCACAAACAAAATCATTCAAATAAACAAAACAATTAAATTATCAAATAACAAAGTTCAATCAATAAATAACAAGGAAATCCAACATAAACAATCAAATAAAATAAACCAAGCAAAAGGTAATTAAGTAACAAAGTTCAAACAATATATTACAAAATAACTACAATCAAACTACCAAACTGACTAATCAGCAACTCAAGAAATAACAAAATTCTGGTTTCAATTTAATTAAACTTTTATTTTAATTCTAAACCAATATCAACGTTCAACATTCAACTTCACAATTCAATTCAAATATTCAAATTCTATCAAGTTCCAATCCAATGAACCTTATTTTAATTCAAACAATGTCAACGCTCAATATGTTAATTTCACAAACCACTTTGTTAATGGTACAACAATAATGAACCTTTATTCCAATTTAAAACAATGGTAATACTCAAAAATGCAAATTTCAACAAAACTACCATATTGATGGTACAAAACTCAATATTTTAATGTCTTCCTGACATTCAATACAACACAGATCAGACTCAAAAAGGAGCTACAACAAGGGGCTGCACCACAGCCCAATCCAATCCACTTTATTAGCCCGGCTGACCTTGGCAACATCAGGTTACCCGTCTCAATAAATTTAAACAAATTATTTCAAATACCAATTAATTACCATTAACAAACATTTACAGCGAATTACTACTTCCCTTATAGAGACTGCCAAGTAATTAGCCTACTGTAAATTACCAATTTGGTGGTTATGTCTTATAACCGCGCTCTGAATACCAAAATGTACGTTGCCAGGCTAGGCCTCCCAATACGATCTCAAGTGCGCAGTGGAAGAGTTATAATCGTGGGGCTCTAGAGACAAGAAGTGGCGAGCGAACTAGTCCGCCGTGCGCGGAGCCAAACTACAATCAAATCAAACACTTACCTGTTGGTTGAAGGACACTGCTCTGGTGCCAACCTGGAGATATGTATGTAAGTGAGTGTATGTGTATCGTGTCGTGACGTTATGAGTATTCTTCAGGTTAGATTCCGCTTCAACCCGGCTGGAGACAATCACAGCATGCGGTCTTCAAATCACTCGTTCACAATAGCGTCACACTCAACCATCGGGTCATGACAGATTGTCCACAAAACGACCGGTTAATTAATACAATTGGATCACGACTAATTGTCACAAACGGATCGATTTAAAGGGATTAATTTCAACAAACGCGTCGCGGAACTCAACAGGCGACCGACCTATTTTAGCGGCAAATTAACAAGAGAGCTGTCAAGTGTCAACGTCAAATTGACAAGTCAGTTCTCACTCTGTTACACGCGCATTCCGTTAGGCGCACAGATAATAAACGGTACCGAACACATTAACATAAATCCTCCAGGAATGAACTCAAATATGCCCAAAGTAATTGTATTGTCCGTATTAGTATATCCTAAATTATGAATTTAGGAATGAAAAGAGGTATAAAAGTGCGTAATATAAATATACGTAATATTTGTACGGACTTCGGTCATAACGTAGAACCCTGAGGGACGCAACAGATTTTCATTAGCTATTTGACGTCATACATAATTTTATTTACGGTAGCATAAGCTTCTGAGTAAAGTAAAGGGCTAACTCAGAATTATTTGCGTAGACAGTATAATGTTCTTGTTATTTGCCGTGTATAGGTAGATGTGACACGGCTCTAATGGCTTGTTCAATACAAAATGTTATTGAAAATACTGAAACATGGTCGAGGAATTGTCAAGAAGTGTGATTGTGATTGGCATGTAATGTTATTTGTTATCTGATAGGTCGTACTAATTACTTTTAATCGTATTGTGTTTTTTTTAATGAAACAAAAATCTTTATTCGTGCATTGACATGAGAACCAAACGTGTATGCCAAATTTCAACCCGATAGCTTCACTGGAATTGGGTGAAATATTGATTGCAAAATTCCAGGACATACCGACAAGTGAAGTTAAATAAAGATTCCCATTAATACACTAAACATATCAATACTGGCCTTTATTCTTGTAGTCATTGATGCGTCATGTAAACTGAGTAAAACTAATCAATAAATCGTTTGTTTGCATAAGTGTAGATAGACAGAAGCAGTTTATATTACGACCCAAACGCGAGTTCTGTAGCGGCACCGCTTCAACGTTAACAACACTAATATGTTGAGTTTTTTTAATAGTAATGTGGAGTATATATCATACGGGCAATTTGATAAGTCCGGGCATTATTAATAATGTCCGGTCTGTATTCATAATGCCCGACTCAATTGGGCAATGTGATTAAAACACCATAATTAATCACTTTTACCGGCCATTATGAATAATGCCCACCCTATCTTGGGCACAGTAATAAAATAGGTAAACTGTAGTATTATATGAATTTCTTGGTTGTCTATTGTTTACCCGAAGATCATATACCATAATCATCATATTCCCGAATTTCATTTACCCGAATTTCATTTGCCCGAATGTTTTGTTTGCCCTAAAAGACATATGACATACTTTTAATTGCCCGAAACTTAGATACCCTATGATACGAGTGCCATACGTATTGTTTTTCATACTTTTAATTGCCATAATAATGATTAGACATAATATTTAAACGCCATAATAATCATTACACATGATAATTAAGCGCCATAATAAATTGTTTTCGAATCTTTTTCCAAGCTAAGACGACGCAGCCCCGCTACGCGGGGCTCCTACATCTGGGTGGTTTATACAAAAATAACCACGAAGGGGATGGCGGGGTCTATTCGCTCGCTTCGCTCGCTCAAACGACCCCGCCATCCCCTTCTAACCTAACCTATCCGAGTCGGGGTGCTTTAAAGTCCCGATTGCATCCAGCGGCTGCAGTTCAATTTCTTTACAAAGAGAATTATTCATACTGCCCGGTCCAAGTGACAAAATCAAGCCATCTCAAACACTGACTTATTACATGGCCCACGAGCCGTCGGATATTATTAGTAATGGCCGGTCTTTATTAATAATGCTCAGTTAATCACGTTGCCCGTAACATATACATAGTTTTACAGTGAGGTAGATAATTAGTAAGCGAGTCAACTCAGCTATCCTGAACATTTAGTGGGCGACCTTTACCATTTTCTTTATACTCCTCGAACAAATTAAATGAGCGTTATTAGCGTGATGTTCTGAATAAAATTGAGTTCAATTTGAATAAGCAACCTTTTGTGTTTGCTGAATGAATATTACACCTGAAACTAATTGGGGAGTTACCTACCTACCCCGGCGGGAATACGCAGCGGGAGTAATATTCGACTTCATTTTATCAACCTATAGCTAAGCGTGTTAATTGGACCAAATCATTCGAAAGTATCTCAGTTGTATTTTGTTTATTAGCGTAATTTTATTTCCGTGTAAATTGGCTTCTACTTTTTGTTGATGTGGCCCCATTGTTGATGTCATTCGATAGAACTTAATAATAAAGTTATTAACCAGTCAATTACCGTAATTACAGACACAATTAAAAAACCATAGTGTCGATACCAAATGTGGTATCTCAGGGACTTAAGAGGTTAACACGTTTTTTTTTTCTGAATGTGAAATCATCAAATGAATTCTCCCGCTCTGGGCGGAGCGGGAGGGCGTGTCAGACTTTTATTGACTAAAACCCACCCGTGTTCCTTCAGTTGCCCATGTGCCGGGGCCACGGTATCTCGCTCGACCAATCTCGCGACCCCGGCAGGCATCGGTCTTAGTAGACCCCATCACTGCTGCAGACATCTCTTTGAGGCGCGCGTGGAACACTGCGCGCCGTCGACCCAAGCCTGGTTATTACCGGGTGGCGAGCTACCCATTGCTCGCCACCGGGAGTCCGCTATCGACTCCCGACGCCCAGGGCGTCTCCTCCTGCGGCGGCTAGGGACGTGAGGGTGCAGAGACTACCACTCCCTCAAGCGCCCCGCCTCCTCCTTCGCGAGTATTACTGCTTCGCAGAAGGAGGTGACGGCTTCCCATGCCCTCTTGCTCCGTACCATGGCTCGCACCAGGGCCGGACGCGAGAGGTCGCCGCCGCCGATTGCCTCCACGAGGACACGGCGGTGCTCCGCCCAGGCAGGGCACACCTCCACCGTATGCTCGACCTTGTCCTCCAGACGATCCTCGCAATGGAAACACCCGGGCGTTTCCTCCTGCTTTATCCTAAACAGGGACCCACCAAAGCACCCATGCCCGGTGAGAAACTGCGTCAGGTGGAAGGTGAGGACGCCGTGGCGCCTCTCTATCCACTTCTCAAAGAGGAGACTTATCGCCGCAATTGTGGCTTGCCCAGCGCTGGGTTGCGACAATCGTACCCGCCATGTCGCCATGAGATCACACCTCACATGAGAACTCTGTCCGCTGTGCCGCGATTTGTCGCGGCAGCGGAGTTTCGCCCCGGCGTTTCGCCTCCTCGCGCCACTCCCACATGTGCACGAGGACCTTTGCCTCCAGATCCCATGGCGGCACTCCGGCAAGGAGGCTCGCCGCCTCGCACGAGATCGTGCGGTATCCTCGGATTAGCCGGATGGCCATGACCCTCTGGGCCGCACTCAACCGGCGAGCTGGGCGCAGCTTCAATTAGGGCGCCCACACCGGATTTAGACCCCCCAGATTGGGCAGGAGCCGCTTTAAGGCAGCCCCAGCCCGCTCCAGTCTGGGAGCCAAACGTCGGAAATGCATTAACACACTTATTCTCAAATTCAGAATTCAATCATTTATTTACACATCAATCAATTACAGGCACTTTTGAATTATCAAGGGTTCGGTTGGTTATAAAGATGAAGCTAATTGTCTTAAGATGAAGTCATATTGAAATTATGCATGTGAAAACGAAGTAGAAACACACACGTCAAAAGATTCTAAAAATACCAATCTCTACTGATGGCGCCCGTTCACGAACAAGAGGTATGGACTACGCAACGTATGGAACTAAATGATTCAACACAAACGCCACCGCCAGCGAGATATGTGAATGAGCATGTTACACTCTCAGCCGCCAGGGCATATTCAAGCCAATACTACCGGAATAAAAAGTATTCTATGTCGTTACCCTTTGTAAGGCGTAAAATGTAACGAACAGCGTTAATGCTGCATTTATATATT
This sequence comes from Aporophyla lueneburgensis, assembly GCA_932294355.1. Taxonomy (NCBI): domain Eukaryota; kingdom Metazoa; phylum Arthropoda; class Insecta; order Lepidoptera; family Noctuidae; genus Aporophyla; species Aporophyla lueneburgensis. Next base: position 30,893,362 of record OW028744.1, on the reverse strand, counting down.
AAAACCATCTCTGACACCGTGAAGATTACAGATTGACATAACTGCCATACCACCATCTACCCATTTTGTAATAAAACGATGTTTCAGTCAATGCTGATAGTGACTCTGATAGATATCTGACAGAATGATTATCTTCTTGTTCATCTTTTCAAAATAAGAGAAATAACAAATTGCCTTTTTTCGTAGCCTTGAGTTTAGCTCCGTGATACTAACGCTATTTGGTATTCACTTTGGTTTTGTTCCAATATATTTGATGAAATGTTATCTAAATGTCACTGAGTTTTGTCTATCAGTATATTTAAATAAATCTGAATTTGTAAAAAGTAATTAACATATTGGAGTCTATTTTAGGTTTATTCAAACATAAATTAATTGGGATTTCTTCTAAAGGTTAGGCACAGTAACGCCTTGGAATATAATTACAGCTCCAGTTCAATAAATTTGTGCAGCGACTGAAATTTTCTTTTATTTATTTATAAATACTTTACACACAAGTATACAAATATATACTAACACTAGCTGACCGTACAGACGTTGTCATGTTTCCTAAAACTCGATAGCAGCGCCACCTACCGGGTCCAATAGTGAATCTAAACCATCCAGGGTGCCACACTTTGTTTTTTTTTTTTCAGGATGGGAAATCATCAAATGACTTCTCCCGCTCTGGGCGGAGCGGGAGGGCGTGTCAGACTTTTACTGGCTAAAACCCACCCGTGTTCCATCAGTTGCCCATGTGCCAGGGTCACGGTATCTCTTTCGAACAATCACGCGACCCCGGCAGGCATCGGCCTTAGTAGACCCCATCACTGCTGCTGACATCTCTTTGAGGCGCGCGTGGAACACTGCGCGCCGTCGAACCGAGCTTGGTCCTTACCGGGCGGCGAGCTACCCATTGCTCGCCACCCGCAAGCTCGCGCCTACGGTGGCCGGGAGTCCGCTATTGACTCCCGACGCCCGGGGCGTCTCCTCCTGCGGCGGCTAGGGACGTGAGGGCGCAGAGACTGCCACTCCCTCACGCGCCCCGCCTCCTCATTCGCGAGCATTACTGCTTCGCAGAAGGAGGTGACGGCTTCCCATTTCCTCTCGCTCCGCACCATGGCTCGCACCAGGGCCGGACGCGAGAGGTCGCCGCCGCCAATCGCCTCCACGAGGACACGGCGGTGCTCCGCCCAGGCAGGGCACACCTCCACCGTATGCTCCACCGTGTCCTCCAGACGATCCTCGCAATGGAAACACCCGGACGTATCCTCCCGCTTTATCCTGAACAGGAACCCACCGAAGCACCCATGCCCGGTGAGAACCTGCGTCAGGCGGAAGGTGAGGACGCCGTGACGCCTCTCTATCCACTCCTCAAAGAGGGGACTTACCGCCGCAATTGTGGCGTGCCCAGCACTGGGTTGCGACAATCGTACCCGCCATGTCGCCATGAGATCACACCGGAGCTCTGTCCGCCGTGTCGCGGCAGCGGAGTTTCGCCCCGGCGTTTCGCCTCCTCGCGCCACTCCCACATGTGGGCGAGGACCTTTGCCTCCAGATCCCATGGCGGCACTCCGGCAAGGAGGCTCGCTGCCTCGCAGGAGACCGTGCGGTATCCCCGGATTAACCGGATGGCCATGACCCTCTGGGCCGCACTCAACCGGCGCGCTGGGCGCAGCCTCAATGAGGGGGCCCACACCGGTACCCCGTAGAGGGCCATGGACCGCACGACCCCCGTGTAGAGCCTCCGGCAGGGGGGTGCCACCCTAACGGATACAAAAAAAAAAAAAAAACATTCAAATCGGTCCAGCCGTTTAGGAGAAGTTCAGTGACATACACACGTACAGTAGAATTATATATGTATACTAGCTTTTGCCAGCGGCTTCGCCCGCGTGGAGGTCGGAAATTACCCCGCGGGAACATACTACCGGAATAAAGAGTAGCCTATGTCCTTTCCCAGGCTCTAAACTATCTGTGTACCAAATTTCATTTAAATCCGTTCAGTAGTTTTAGCAGGAAAGCGAGACAGACAGACAGACAGAGTTACTTTTGCATTTATAATATTAGTGTGGATTAGTAAATTATTAGTAAATTAGTAAATTAGTAATTAGTATGTAAGTATGTATAGTATGTATATAAAGATAAAGCTGAAGGGTTTAAAGATAAAGCTGAAGAGTTTATTTGTTTGTTCGGTTGAACGCGATAATCTCAGAATCTACTAGTTCGTATTGAAGAATCCGAACGAATTCAAAAGAAGTCAGGTGCAGAAGAAGAAGATTTGTTAAGAATAGAGAATAATGTAAACAGAGCCCCAACTATCTGTGCTGGCGATTGAGGAATCGTTTTAAAGGCAGACGGTGCGCGGATACATGTCCATACTTACGAAAAACGAATCAAATGCAGTTATCAAGAAGGCGATCAAGTTTATTGAGGAAATCAGTATTCAAGTCTTAGACACATCACCATAGACAAAGGTGGGAAATATTAGGGATTGTACAAGCATATATATGTGAAGCAACTATTTACTACGATCGCCGAATGGTTGCAAGGCCACAAGCGCCGGCGGAGGTGGGTCATTCCCCGATCTACGTACATTAGAGGAAACTCCTAATATCACACACAGAAAAGAGAAACAACCCGATAATGAATGTGAGTACACAAATCGACTTGAGGATTTTCGTATGGAGATAATGTCGTTTTTTAAGGAATTTGCAAAAACACAACAAGAAAATTACTCACAACTACAAAAAGAAATCACGGAAATAAAAGATGAGATAAAAAACACTAAACTTAATTCGGAATCCCTAATCAGACAACAAAACGTCCTAAAACAAGAATTATCAGACTTGAAGTCAACAAACAATACGTACCAACAAAAAATCACAGAACTTGAAACCGCTATTTGTCAACTTAAATCCGCCAACGCGCCCGCTCTAAATCAAAACCCGCCAACGCCTTACGAAGGTACCATATTGGAATTGCAAGAGCGCTATCGCCGAGAAAAAAACGTAATTTTTGTGGGTATACCTGAAATAAATAATTCTAACAGAACCGCCAGACTTGAACATGACAAAAACAAGGTCATGCACATTATTAAAACTAATTACCCAGAATGTCCGAACCCATGTAACATAATGAGACTGGGTAAGTATATTCCTGATAAAAATCAATCGCTAAAAGTGTTTTTTGAATCGCAAGATACTGCGAAACATATCTTACGCAATAATAGCAATTATTCTACAGATCAAGTTCGCATTTACTCGGACCAAACCCCACTTCAGCAACAGTATATAAAGGAACTTCGCGCTGAATTAGAACAACGCCAACAAAGTGGTGAAACTGACCTCATAATAAAATACATAGGGGGGGTTCCTAAAATAATTAAATCAACCTCAAAAAACTAAAAATAACCGAAGCAAGTACCAGAACTATAGATTATGTAGAAAACATCTCAAACATCACTTATCAAAATGTTACCTGTTGCGAAGAAATGTGTACGAAGAGAAGTTCACTTAAATTTTTCTACACAAATATTAGAAGCCTAGTTAAAGGTAACAAATTAAATCAACTGCAATGCATGTTAAAATCAATAAAGACTACCACTCATATTATTTTAATCACTGAGACTTGGATAAAATCAGACGCCGAAGCTAACCTACTACATATACCGAACTATTCACATGTATATTCATACAGAAAGGGGCGCATTGGAGGTGGAGTATCCGCATACATACATAATAGTATAAAATACGAAATGACAGAAAAATGCAGTAAAGGTCAAAACGAATATCTGTGGATTTACTTGGAAAAGTATGGATTGCACATTGGATTGGTTTATAAGCCACCCAGCACAAACTTGAACGAATTTATAGAAACGTATGCTTCGCAATTAGACCAAAAGCGAAAAGCTATAGTTTTCGGCGATTACAACATCAATTTATTAAATGTCGACAGACAATCAAATATCTACACAAGTGTGCTTAACGAGTCTGGATATCAAATATTAAATAACATAGACAGCAACTACTGTACTCTTGAAACGAAAACTACGAAAACCATTATTGACCACGTTTCATCAAACATTCAGGGAGATACGTTTCACATGACCTTACTTGATACACTACTATCGGACCATAAACAGATGTATTTGTCACTAAAAAAACCTAAAATCACAAAAAAGTTAAAACATAAATACCTAGCAACAGACTACAGCATGTTATACAAATCAGTTGAAAAAGCCGAATTTAATAATGAAGAGAATGACTATCACAGACTGGAAGATTTCATCACAAATCAAATCAAAATAAACAAAATAAAAAAAGTTAAAATTCTAAACAAACCTCGAGATGATTGGATCAATAAACACGTGCTAAGTGTTTTACACAAACGCAACGAGGCGTGGGGCGCTCACAAGGAAGACATTGAAAACAATGAAATCGAATTAAAATTTAAAGAAATAAGAGATGAAGCCAATAAAGCATTAAGAAACACAAAAAGAAAGTATTACCTCGACAGCTTTAAGAAGTGTCAGAAACAACCGAAGAAAATTTGGAACTTGATCAATACGTTAGCAAATAATAAACACAAAAATAGCTATGCTCCTTCAAAGCTAAAAACTGAAACTGAAGAAATAACAGATGGGCAACAAATCTGCCAACATTTCAACCTTTTCTTTTCCACAGTTGGTTCAATTTTAGCCAATAAAATAACACAAACACAAATTAATACCACATTGAATAAAACACAATCACAAACCCATACACTGCAAACATTAAAACCATGCACAAAAAAAGAGATTAGTACAATCATCGATAGTTTAGATATTAATATAAGTAGCAGAATTGATGGAATAACTGTAAAAGACATAAAATGCATCAAAAACCTAATACTAGACAATTTAACTGACTGCATAAATAAATGCCTCGAACAAGGGATATTTCCCGATAGCCTGAAGGTTGCTAGGGTAACCCCGGTCTTAAAATCCGGAAGCAAGACTGATCCGGGCAATTATCGTCCGATATCCGTATTGCCAGTACTCTCCAAAATCTTTGAGAAAATAATCTACCATCGCCTTTACACCTATCTGACAGACATAGACTTCTTTTTTGAGCCACAGTATGGATTTCGGCCAAAATCAAATACCTTATCAGCAACCATAGATTTGACTACTAAAATAAAAAATGCTATAGACCACAAACAATATGCCCTAGGTGTCTTTATAGACCTAAAAAAGGCATTTGACACGATTAGTAATAATTTGCTTTTAAATAAGTTAACTGACGTAGGTATATCAGGGCCCGCACATAAAATTCTTACATCGTACCTAAAAAATCGAAAACAAATAGTTAAAATTGAAAATTACGAAAGTTTACCTGCCAAATTAACATACGGAATCCCACAGGGATCTATTCTAGGGCCGTTGTTATTTTTGATTTATATTAACAATATCAACAGTGTTAAAACATCGGGTAGTATCACACTCTACGCAGATGACACGTGTTTATTTTACTTTGGCCACAACTTAACTTATATGGTAAAGGAAGCTCAAAGTGATTTGAATATTTTAAATAAATGGTTCCTGTCAAATTTACTAACTATTAACACAAAAAAAACCGCATACATGGTTTTTGCTGCAAAAAAACAAGAAAATTCTTAGTCAAATCCAACTAACAATAAACAACGAAAAAATAACAAGATCAAACAGCGAACGATATTTAGGTCTCATTTTAGATACAAAGTTAACTTGGAGACCCCATATTGATTATATTAAGTCTAAAATATCTCCTCTCATAGGAGCGATACGCCGAATGTCTAGTTGCATCCCTAAAAAAGTTCGCGCAATGATTCACAACTCTCTCGTTAGACCCCATATTGAATACCTTGTTGAGATATGGGGAACTGCAGCAAAATCAAACCTCCAAGAAATACAAGTTCTGCAAAATAAAGCAATAAAAACTCTTTATAACTATGACTACTTAACACCAACAATCAAAATTTATAATGATACAAAAATACTTAAAATTAGCCAATTATACATACTAAAAACATGCACTCTAATACATAAAATCATAACACAAGGTACACATTCACAATTAAACTTTAAAAAGAAAACATACACATACAACGCAAGACGACGAGACAAACTAGAATTAAGACAACCCAGAACTAACTATGGAAGGAAAAATATACTGTACGAGGGAGCAAAACTGTATAATGCACTACCTGACGATATAACCAATAGTGAACCCATATTTAAATTAAAAAAAAGCCCTAGAAGAATATGTTAGAAAACAACACTAACAATATCAATTGTCACCTTTGTTGATTAATTATTTTACTGTGAGCACAGAGAATCACACTTACTTTTAGTTTTATTTACATTTCTCAATATTTTAAGTGAACTGTAATGTTCATGTTTTTTTGAGAAATAAATGTCTTTAAACCGAAGCAAGACCTTTGTACCCATTTCATGAAACTTACGCGGATGGAAGGGTATAAAATTTGCAGTTTATATGGAGAAGGAGTGAAAAAGTTTTATATAATAATAATGAATTACATTAAGTTTTAATTGAATTACGATCGAACTCCAACCACTGGGTGACAACTAGTATATATTATTATGTAATAATGAAGTAACTAATTCCTTTAATGAAGATTCAAACGATATTATTAAACGAGTGTCTAATTAATATTAATAGGGTTCAGAGTTCATAACTTTCCAAGAGAAAAACCTTTAGGAAAAATAATAAAAGCTAGGTACGGCATGAGAATGGAGTGCATAGCATCATATTTTATACGGGAGAAACAAATTAATTTATTGAAGAGGAACTGACAGAACAGCTAAATGGAAGGAAGACTAAAAGAGAGGGCATTTATTGGAAATAGCGATTGCATCAGCAAAACGAATTAGAAAAAAAATTGGTTACATTTTCCACACAATATAGAAGAAAAAAAGATTTTGCTAAGTTTACATTTAGGATGATTCTTGAATACTTGGTATTTGTGTCGCATTCTGTCTAAACGAATAAACATTTCTTTACGCATTTTCTGCAAGACTGGTTTTATTACTACAAACAAAGGTTTTACAACAGACCAGAAACATTTAAATTAAAATGCCTGAACAGGTTGGAACATTTGCATTTCTTTTGCAATGCTGACCATTCCCTACCTCTACGAGAGCCAAATGCATGCCAATTTGACGCTGAACTACGAAGTTATTAAGAAATACCAAATAATGTGCTACACAGTAAATAAAGTTAAAATTCGCTAAAAGTTAGCAATGTGTTCCACTTAGGTAAACATGAGAATAGGATAAAGAATTTTGTGAATTATTATCAACAATTGTTAGCTTTATTGATTATTTTTTCGCCTAATCTGTTTCAAATTAATTGCAGGTGTAGAAATTACCTTGACTTCTGCTTCTTCATAAGGCTGCACTCTGAAGTCGTTGGGGATAAACTTCACTTTCATTACATCCATGGCATCTGTAACAAACAAAACATCATCAAAATACTTAACGTTGACTTTTACAACCTCTGCGATATAAAATGCGATTTAGAGCCATAGTATTAATTTAACGTCATGTGGCGGTTATAACAGCTAAAAAGCCATCACAATATCAATTAAATAATTTTTATTTAATAGAATGTGGCACAAGTTGCGAATAGATCAACAAACGGACGAGGGCGGCTGTTTTGTCAGTAATAAACTTTTATTCCTCAAAAGTATCCTTGGGCAGCAATAAAGGCTCCGGACGATCCTCTCGAGGGACTCTCCGGGATGAGAAACATAAAAATGTTCAAAGAGAACTGCTCCAAGCAGTGAAGTGCCAAAAGTGCAATTTGCTATAAAATTAAATGTTATAATATACAGTGTGGCCTGTGACGTCATAGCGGGCTAGCTCAGTGTATAGCTGACAGATCTGATTAGATTTAATTTTTGTTTCGGTTCTATTTACGTACATGTACCTTCTTACGTGTGTAAATTAACATAACATAACATCACGCCTTGTTTCTCCGAAGGGTCAGATAGAGGTACAGTACACCCACATTTCGCCTGTTATGTTTAAGTCCCATGTAATAGGGGGCGAGCCTATTGCCATTTACCGGGCACCAATCCAGACTCCAGGCTGCTACTGAGAAATTCCAGATGGAAAAACCTAATAACACTTTGCTTGACCTGGGAATCGAACCCAGGACCTCATGCTCGGCAGTAGCGCTTGCTACCGTTAGACCAACGAGGAATTTAAATGTAGAAAAGGTAGTAAAAAGCACCACGTGCTGAGAGCATTTGTCTGGTGAATCATTTACTGGATTTCCCAGCAGATAAGTGTTCCAAAAGAGCAATATGGAGAACAAATACGTATTTTGAACTGATTTAGTTATAGTTGCTTCTACATAACCTTATAAATATAAAATGTTTACAAAATTGAAAATTTTCTTTGTTTAGGTCTAACAAAATTATTCATATCGGTACCACACAGAATACATAATAAAAACGAAAGTATCAAAGATTAGCTAAAAATGGAGGCAATTTGTTTCATCCAACATGTCGGAACTAGTTAACCAAGAACTAGGTGCCTTCATAAATAATGGAATCCATGCAATATTTGAACGCAGAAGTACCAACAATGATACAAAGAAAAGCTCTTTCAATATTAATATTTATGCATTTCAGTTCTTACCCACATACAAGCCTGGTATATATAGCAAAACATACCAAACTATTTAATTACGTATCCAACATATTAATAATTTAGGCTTCTTGAAGACAAACTTTTAATTTCGGAGCTCGTAGAGAACTAACTCAGAAAACTAGGCAAATACCCAAAAGTCATATTTAAATTCCGTTACCTAAAAAATCAGTCCTTGATCGATAACTGTTGAAAGAGATACTTTTTAATTATCACTGCATTGATAAAAATCATTTGAGGCAAATTAGGTACGATTAATTTAATAATTAGTATTTAAAATCATTACAAATCTTTTTAATATTTGGAAATCATGACATTTGGCCATCCGACACTATGTTGCACCCTGGCACACACAACAATAATACATTTTAAACAAATCTTCGGAACAACCTATCACGTTCCCAAAATGATTTCACTAATGGCAAGGGGAATTTTGCCGAGTTTTATATCATATATTTTAAGTGTAAAACAAGAAATTGAGACGAATATAAACGAAATACTAGCTAGTAATTGATATCGCAACTGCAGAATAATGGAATGCTTTAAGTTAGAACTGCTCGACGCAAGTTAATGAATGTTAAAGTGATGCGTAGAATGTGTATCTACAAGTAGTTGCAATAGATAGAATATTAGCTCAGATTGTTTGGAGTGGGAGTTCCGTTATGTGTTATGTTGTGGCACCGGCCAAGCAAGCCGCCGCTATTGTGCGCCAAACAATCTGAGCCGGCTCGTTGTGCGCACAACGCAAACACCGCCAGCCTTTCAACCATAATTCATGAAGAACGGGAATTATTCGCCATGACCAGCTCGCTTTTTATTATAATTGGTTTTTCATTGAAACGTCGCCGGTTCCCGATAAAAAAATACAATAAGATGTTATTGCAAGACACAGTTTTCATGAAATTACAGCCATTTCCAAACTAACTGTAACAAACAGGGAGTTCGCAAACTTTGTAATTAAAGCCAATGTCTAAGAAACATTAAAAAATAATTTGTGTTGAAAGTTCAAATCAACTGTTCCATTAAAATTTACTTTTAATATATTTGTCTTAAAATTGAATTTTAAAGGAGTTTTAACTACTTTTTTTTTTTTTTTTTTTTTTCAGGATGAGAAATCATCAAATGACTTCTCCCGCTCTGGGCGGAGCGGGAGGGCGTGTCAGACTTTTACTGACTGAAACCCACCCGTGTTCCATCAGTTGCCCATGTGCCAGGGTCACGGTATCTCTTTCGAACAATCACGCGACCCCGGCAGGCATCGGTCCTAGTAGACCCCTACACAGTTTTAACTACTTTGAATAGTCCCAATGTAAAAGTTTTTTTTAAACAAATGAAAGGAAGTAAGAAAATGTAGTCATTACATTAGTTCATCACAAGTGTATGGCGTCTCTTTTGTTTCAGTAAAAATATTATGTTGAGCAAGTAAGAGCGAAAGTTTTGTAAAAGCCTCGGAGAATTAGGGTACGGAAACGAAAACATGGTGGAGAATAAACCTCTACTGAACGGCTGAGATGGCATACAGACAGTAGCGGGGCAAGACCTAAATTTGATGTGGGCAAGATACATTTTGCGAGGCCCCCTGATAAACGAATATTCCGAACCTGACCCGAAATCCTAACCCGGTCGCGGATTAGGTTAGGAAATTGAAAAAAAAATAAAAAATCTGTTCCGAACGTTACCCTCCTCCTCCTGCCGGGGTCGCGTGATTGTTCGAAAGAGATACCGTGACCCTGGCACATGGGCAACTGAAGGAACACGGGTGGGTTTTAGTCAGTAAAAGTCTGACACGCCCTCCCGCTCCGCCCAGAGCGGGAGAAGTCATTTGATGATTTCCCATCCAGAAAAAAAAACCCTCCTCCTAAACTGCTTTTTTTTCGTGGAGAAATGCTCATGCATACTCCGCTACCACGGACCCACCTCTGGGGGATAACCCCATTCACGGTGCGCATTAATACATACCACACCGTGACCACCCCGGGGACCAATTAGCAAATGGGCACCAGACGACCCCGTGAATGGCACCCTTGGTCCCCCTGCGACGGGTCAGGACAGTGGCCCCGCCGCCTACCACTTTTCGGCCGCAGACGATAGGGAGAGTGGCCAACGCTATACCAACACTCCTCTTCCCCTGCGGCCCCACCGCGTCCGCCATCGGACGGTGGCGACCCCGTTCAGGCCACGGAAGGTAGGGAGAGCGGCGCACCTCAATACCGGCACTCCTCTCCCACCGCAGCCTCCAACCCTCAGCCGCGATGCCCCAGATACTAAGGCATCGCGGCCCACCTCATTTGCGATGTCGCCAAACGACGCCGCGTTGGCCGCTACTTCGTCGGCTTCGAGCGCAAAAGCCCTGACGAGCGGCCCCTCCTCGGGTTCCTCTTAGCTTCACCGTGGGGCTCGAAACCACGGCTACTGAGCCCCCCCGCCTCGTCAATGCGGAAACCCACTGGGGGGGGACCCTCCTCCTAACCTTACCCGACGTATCGTTCCTATCATAACCCAAATTCCGATATACTATGAAGATGGCAAAATGCAGAACCAACTCCATGCAGTCTTGTCTGCCCTACCCCGAGAGTGTATTTTAAGCCCGCGAAGGTGCGTATGGGGGCGGCGATCCGTGAACTGAGGAGCAGGCGGCTAAGGCTGCGGAGCCGAAGCTGCGACGATAAGCTCGCGTGAGACCGCTGGAGACCCGAAGCGCCAGAGCCGTGACAGAAACCTTGCCTGCTGCATAGATACTATTTCCCTTCTTCTCTATAGGGGAATTCTATCTATACCGCAATTCGGGTTATGATAGGAACGATACTTCGGGTTCAGTTAGGAAGAGGGTTTCGTCCGGAACAAATATCATTGTTTTTTCGAGTTCCTAACCAGTAACCTAACCCCGACTGGGTTAAGATTTCGGGTCAGGTTCGGAATAATCGTTCATTTTTCGCTGGAAACAAGTTGAAATTATGAGAAAACCGGGTTAAGCAAAACATGTTTTTCCGCTAAAATATGGCTAAACCCTACAAAATAATACTTTTCGTGGTCATGCAAACGCCACGAAGTAGCACAGTAGCACCTCAATTGTTAAACCGTCACCGAACAGCCAAGCCAGCCAAACGCAGCGCATAAATCCAACGCAAATAAGCTCTGATTAACGTATTGATACTAAAAATAAGCATTTTGAAAAATCTCACGTGAGATTATAGAGCGAAGTGTTGAGCCGAATCTCACGACATCTCACCTGGGTAGTCACCAAATTGCCTCACGTAATTAATGGACGCCCCCTGACCCTTCCCGTCGCATCGAATTGCCTGCCAGTTTTCGTTGCTGCTCCGCTCCTTTTAATTGTAGCGTGATGTTATATAGCCTTTGTCAATAAATAGGCTAACCAAAACAAAATGTTTTTTTTTTTCAATTTGGACTAGTAGTTCTTGAGATTAGCGCGTTCAACCAAACAAAAAAACGCTGCAGCTTTTTAATATTAGTATAAATTAGTAATTTAGTATAGATATGATAAATTTTAAACTGAAAATTTCTTTCAAAACAATATTGCCAGTTTTTTTTTTATACGAATGTGGTAGGTTAGTATTGCCAGATACTTGCTAGCCGGTGTTTTTATTATTCATTGCTAAATGAGTAATTATATCTATATTTGCTTTCGCGTAGTCAGACCTGCTGTCTTGTATGGGTCAGAATATTGGGCCACAAAAGGGATGAATGAAAGGGAAATTGTATGTAGCTGAGCTGAGAATGTTAAGAGGGATGTGTGGTGTTACACGAATGGATAGAATAAGAAATGAGTACATAAGAGGAAGTCTGAAAGTGGCACCAATAATTGAAAAGTTGTGTGGGAATCGGTTGTCATGGTATGGTCACGCGTTACGGAGGAAGGAGGAAAAAGTCATGAGTAAAGTATTGAGTATGACGAGATGACGAGTAAGAGTAGATGGAGACCAAAGCAAAGATGGATGGACTGTGTGAATTATGATTTGGATAGAAAGGTGGTGACTACTGAGATGACGACTAGTAGAGAAGTGTGGAAGAAAAAGATATGTTGCGCCGACCGCAAATAAATTGGGATAAGAGCAGGAGAATGATGATGATGTGCCTTCGAGGCGCGAGGCCCCTTGGACCGCGAGGCCGTAGGCGGTCGCCCACGTCGCCCACGCCTTACGCCGCCTCTGCATACAGACACAGAGACGCGGTCCATCGCGGCACAGGACCGTCTGTGTTGTACGCTTAAAGGATTACGTACGGACCTGATTGCCAGGACAAGGGTAAATGTACATGAATAACAAATATTTGCACCATACTAATGTTTGTGACAGAAATGCAAAATAATTAGAAACGGACTGAAATTCTAGTAATATTTGCATTTTCAGTGATAAAAGTTTGTTTTGTGCATTAGACAAATGTTATGTATAAATACTATATGCTGTCAGAATTTATAGGTACATCATTATGTAGATATAAGTAGTAAAATAGTTACGAAGAGATTTTGTCTCTACGTTATGAAATTTGGCACAAAATTCAATTCAATTAAATTTATTATGTGTTGAAATCGTTCTAAAATATCGTACAACAATCATAATATAAGATACAAGTTTCAGAATTAACAACATAACTCACACATCATAGACAAAATAAACGTCATAATAAAATTAAGAACAGCGATCATTTAAAAAATTTGGTCAATAGCAACTCAAACAAATATAAGAAATAATAATACGTAGTAGACACATTTGGTCCCACTAACCAGTCTTTTCTCATCCTCTCTTTTCTGTAAGACAAAAGCTCTTTATCTATACTATATATACTATACTGTTATACTATAAAGCTGAAGAGTTTGTTTGTTTGTTTGAACGCGCTAATCTCAGGAACTATTAATCCTAATCGAAAAAAATATTTTTGTGTTGGGTAGCCTACTTATTGAGGAAGGCTATAGGCTATATAACATTACACTAAAATCAAAAGGAGCTGATGAGCAACGTAAAGTGGTTGAAAACTGGCAGGCAATTCGATGCGACGGGAAGGGTCAGGGGAGCAAATATTTGACGCGAACGCGAAGCTAGTACAATATATATCTGAACGTAGATTAAATTAAAACATAGTATACGTTTTTTTAATGTTTAATGTAAATATGGTGTATTGTGTGGTTTATATATAGATAAAAGTCTTAGATTTAAGAAACACTTTGCTGACTTCGTAAGAAACTGCTTTTACCATATGAAACTGCTATACAAAATGAGGCCTTTCTTGTCTGAAAAACCTTCGCGAACCATTAGTCGAAACCCTTGTTCTGCCTAAATTAAACTACGCTGATTCGGTTTACGGCCCACGTTTGCTGGCTCGTACCGATCGCCTTATACAAAAAGTTCAAAACGCATGTGCGCGCTTCTGTTAATCTGTTACCCCTAGAAATCATGTTACCCCCTTTAAAAATTCATAACAAACACTTTATTCTCAAGATGAAGTCGAGAAGAAAGTTACACTTAACATGCCTACTCTTTGGTGTCATTAAGTCCAAGAAATCGAAGAATCGCCACTTGTCACCTGAGATGCCACATATGCTGTGAATTCTGGCAGCACCGGTCGTCGTTATGGTTTTACTTTGACAGACAGTACTACCGCTGGATCGTGATGCTGTAGTCGCCTTGCTAGGTGGGCGACTACTAGTTCCTACAGATGTGGAGCTCGGGGAAACAAGTATATTTGAAATTATCTGCTTCAGTTATGAACCACCCACAATATGTGGTGATATCTGCTAAATTTAAATCTCGAAATTACAAAGTAGAACAAGTCTGACAATTTAGCGGAATGTATGACTCAGTCAATCATTTGAGCTTAGGTACACAATGGATTTTGCTGCGGTTTTCACTATAATGTAGATGTTCCGTCCCGTTTGATTTGTTTACTCTATGCGCCTAACGGAACGCGCCCGAACGGAGTGACATCTGACTTGTCAATTTTGACGTTGACACATTCTCTTGGGTTTTGGTCTTGAAAAAGGTCCGTCGCCGTTTTGGGACCTCGCGACGCGTTTGTTGAAATTAATCCCTTTAAATCGATCCGTTTGGGGCAATTTGCCGTGATCCAATTGTTTGTTTGTGTAATTAACCCCATTTGGCGAAATAATACGGGTTTAGTTTGTTGAAATTGAAGAACTTTGAGGTTAAGTGTTTGAACCGCATGTTGGAGAAAATCTCCGGCCTATTGCAGCGGCCTAGTGTCCTGAAGACCACTTAAAACGTCACTACACAATACATATATACTCACTTACATACATAAATCCAGGTAGGCTCCAGAGCAAGTGTTCTTCAATCACGAGGTGAGTCTATTTAAATTGTATTGATAAGCTCCGCGCACGGCGGACAAGTTCGCTCGCCACTCTTGACTCCAGGGCCTCACCATCACGCTTCTACATGATAATTAAAATCCTATGGTGAGCCCTTGACTTGGCGTCGAACATTGTTGGTAGCAGAGCGTGGTTATAACCTACACAACCACCAAATTGGTAATTTACAGTAGACTAATTACTTGGCAGTCTCTATAAGGAAATAGTAATTCGCTGTAAATATTTGTTAATTGTATTGCTTGTTCATTTGAAATAATTTGTTGTGTCGGGTAAACTGAAGTTACCATAGTCAGCCTGGTTATACTCGTATATGCTAACAGAGTTCATTGGCGTTTTTGAATTGAATTTGAAGAAAAATTTTTTGAACGTTGACATTGGTTTTGAAATAAAATAAAAGTTTGTTGTTGAATTGAATTGAAACCAATATTTTGTTATTTCTTGAGTTGCTGACTAACAGTTTGGTAGTTTGATTGTTTGCTTGTAGTTATTTTGTAATTGATTGATTGAACTTTGTTATTTGATTATTTAATTATTTGGTTTATTTGAATTGTTTGTTTGTGCAATGCCACACAAAGCGGTGAGAGAGGCAATCAGTGGATTGACCACACAGCTGCGGTGGTTCACTTCAGCTGCAGCGACCGCTGAGCGCCCGGATTTACCAGGGGTCACGCTTACTCGGTTCGAGCAGTTGAACGTGAGACTCGGCAATGTTGATGCTCTGCTCACCCGCTACAACGAGTTCATTTATGATGTGGCTCTGGAAGTGCTGGACCAGGCAGCACGTGACAAGGTCCTTGCTGACTACGACCAGATCTTGGACCTGGGGGATGTTATTGGTCAACGTGCTCGGGAAATATTGCAGAGCCTGTCTGGCTCTGTCTAGTCCAGGTCAAGCCGGAGACCTCGGTTGTTTCAGGTCCCGGACTATTGAGTAGATTGCCTACTTTGGAACTGCCACACTTTGACGGTCGCTTGGACCATTGGTTGGGTTTCCAAAATCTATTTGAAAGTTTGGTTGATGCTCGCTCGGACCTCAGACCCGCCCAAAAGTTGGCCTAATTGTTCTCTGTCCTGGAAGGTGAGGCCCGAGCCTTGGTACAGCATTTGTCGGTGACTGACTCAGCCTATTCTACCGCTTTAGAACTACTCACCCGGCGGTATCAAAATAAACGTTGTTTGGCTGACGTTCATATCAAACAGATTTTGGGGTTACCGGTCATTACAAGATTGTCAGCACTGCGTACTGACCTGTTGAACCCGTTGGTGGCAGCGACCAACGCTTTAAAGCGATTGGAGATGCCGGTGGACCATTGGTCTTACCTTTTTGGTACATGTTGTGCTGCAACGGCTTCCTGCTGATTTGAGGGCTCGTTTCGAGCAAAAGTATGGTGGGGATAGTGTCACACATCTCCCCCCATTTGGTGACCTCGTCAAATTTTTGGAGGATGAGTGTCGGTTTATGGATAACTCTAGCGTTGCCACCGAGTCACGCCAACCGTCTTCCCGGCCACGAGACCAGGGACGGACTGGGGCTCGCGGGCCTGTTGATGGTCGCCCCGCCGCTCGTTTTGCTGGCACCCAGAGTCGTCCTGGTTGTGAGTTTTGTAGGGAAACGGGGCATGGCATGGCAACTTGCGCGGCCTTTTTGAAATTGCACGTGAGTGCCCGCCGCCGAATTGCCAGTGCACGCCGTCTGTGCTTCTCATGTTTGGGGGCTCACTTCCATCGGAACTGCCCCAACCCCCGCCCTTGTAGAATTTGTAGGGGGTCCCATTTGGACATTTTGTGCGCTAACGCGAACCACGCTGGCAGACCAGCCTCTGATGAAGGTTCGCGCACGGGGGGATACCATGGAGTTGGTCACCGGGCTTCTGGCTCGCCGGTTCAGAACCGGGGAGAGGCCCGCAATTTTGAGCGCTGCACTCCACCCCCCGCGCAAGTTGATCGGGAGCCGCGCGACCGCCATTTGTTCTCCCCGCGTAAAGGCGATTACGCAGTTGTTGCTAGGCAGCGCTGGCCAGACCAGCACCGCCTTCCCTCCCCTCCATTGGCGGAACGTCCCCGGTTGGAGTCACGCCCCCTGCCATTCAGGCATCCGGTGGGATATGCCCTTCCAGCGATGGCGCGTGGCTCGGGACACCGCGCGTACGAGGAATTTGAACTCCATCCTCGTCGGGAAAGACTTGGGCCTGGGTGCGGCGATCGGTTGCCGCCCAGGCATTGTTAGGACATTGGCGCCTGCCCCGCTAAGGTACCCCTCAGATCACGGTTTTGTTGCCAACGGCATCGGTCAGGGTCTGGGGGCCCACGGGGGACTCTGTTGTGGTCCGTGCCATTTTGGACACGGGAGCCCAGGGTTGCCTTTTGTCTATTGTTTTGTTGTTTTGTTTGTGTATTGTTTTGGGCGAAATTGTTTTCTTCAGCGACTTTGGACTGCGGGACTTGGTTGGGACGAGCCAATTCGGGAAACCCTGTTGGAAGATTGGCTCCAATTTGTATCCGCACTCCGTGCAGTCAACGAGGTCGTGTTACCCCGCGCTATCCTCCCCCCTGGGAGCTACACTACTACCCTTGTTTGTGATGCGTCTTCGCACGGTTATGCAGCTGTTGTTTGTTTGCGCACCGTCTGCACGACAGGCCAGGTGATTTTGTCACTGGTCTTGGCCAAGAGCAAGGTAGCCCCCCTCCGGACGGCACTGACCATCCCTAAGTTAGAATTGTAAGGGGCGGCACTTCTTGTGCGTCTATTGAACCACGTCGCTCACACTTTGGTTGGAACTGTGGACATTCGGGCTTCTTACGCCTGGACGGACAGTCAAATTGTTTTATGTTGGTTGAAGACGTCCGTTCACTCTTTGGAGGTCTTTGTTGCGAACCGAGTGTTCCAGATTCAAAATTCTGAAACGCCTTTGATTTGGAGGATGTCGGGTCCTTTGCTCGGGCTCAAGGTGCTCGCTGTTGGAACGAAGGACCCTCCGTTTGACCCTGATTTTTGTTGAGTCGATACAGCTCCCTCGACAAATTGTTGAATTGTTGGTGACTGATCGTCACATTAAGAACTCGCATGCCAGTTGCAATGCGCTGTTGGCCATTCTACAGCGAGAGTTTTGGATATTGTCGGGAGCCGTTAGTAAGTTGAACCCCTTTTTGGACGATACGGATCTTTTGCGTGTTGGGGGACGGTTGAGGCACTCTAGCCTTCCTTATGGGGCCCGTCACCCCCTTTTGTTGCCTAAGGAGGGCCATTTGGTTAAATTGGTTGTTGTTTGGTCGTTGTTGTTGTTTGTTATTGTTTTGACCCGCCAGCCTCCCCCCGTTGGGGGGGATTTTTGAGGCCGCGGTGAAAGCGGTAAAGGGTCTTTCGCGCAAATTGTTGGGAGACACCGTTCTCACCTTTGAGGAGTTAGCTACGGTATTTTGCCGCATTGAAGCTGTATTGAACTCGCGTCCCTTGTGCCCGCTGTTTTCAGACCCGAACGACTTGGAGGCCCTAACCCCGGGCCATTTTTTGATTGAAAAGCCACTTGTGCCCTGCCCGAGTACCCTTTTGTCGATGTGAGCCAAACTCGGCTATCGCAGTTTCAGTTGGTGCAGCAGCTCAATCAGAGTTTTGGAAGCGTTGGAGCTTGGAGTATTTGCACATCCTCCGGCAGCGCGTCAAGTGGACTGATAAAGCGCAACCTTGTCAAGATTGCCAAGTGATTAGCGGACGGGAAGGCCCGTCTGGAGGTGGATGTTCCATCCCGTTTATTACTCTATGCGCCTACGTTTCTAAACGTGTAACAGAGTGAGAACTGTCAGTTGTCAGTTTTGACTTTGACACTTGGGTTTTGCTTCTTGAAAAAGGTCCGTCACCGTTTTGGGACCTCGCGACGCGTTTGTTGTAATTAATCCCTTTAAATCGATCCGTTTGTGACAATTAGTCGTGATCCAATTGTTTGTTTGTGTAATTAACCCCATTTGGCGAAATAATACGGGTTTAGTTTGTTGAAATTGAAGAACTTTGAAGTTAAGTGTTTGAACCGCATGTTGGAGAAAATCTCCGGCCTATTGCAGCGGCCAGGTGTCCTGAAGACCACTTAAAACATCACTACACAATACATATATACTCACGTACATACATAAATCCAGGTAGGCTCCAGAGCAGGTGTTCTTCAATCACAAGGTGAGTCTTTTTAACTTGTATTGATAAGCTCCGCGCACGGCGACTTGCCCGCCGTGCGCGCCACTCGCTCGCCACTCTTGTCTCCAGGGCCTCACCATCACGCTTCCACATGATAATTAAAATCCTATGGTGAGCCCTTGACTTGGCGTCGAACAATGGAGTTGGTCACCGGGCTTCTGGCTCGCCGGTTCAGAACCGGGGAGAGGCCCGCAATTTTGAGCGCCGCACTCCACCCCCCGCGCAAGTTGATCGGGAGCCGCGCGACCGCCATTTGTTCTCCCCGCGTAAAGGCGATTACACAGTTGTTGCTAGGCAGCGCTGGCCAGACCAGCACCGCCTTCCCTCCCCTCTGTTATTTAGTTAAATAAAAATATTTTTTATTTAATACGAACGTGCGTTCTTTATTGCCGCCATCTTGTCTAATCTGTTTTTCCAGTGTTGCCACCTTCTCCTAACATCTTCCTTCACAAGTCTTATAAAGTAACTTAAATGGTATTAAAAGAAAGAAAACTTATCCTAAGTTAGCACTCAGAATTACTAAACATACAGAACTTAAACTTATTAAAATTTTAAAAACCAAAAGTACTTTGTGTTCACTCCTAATATAATTTAAAATTAAACAAAACAACCTAAGTTATCATTTTTTTTAACTTAGTTTAGTAAGTGATAAATAAACATTCTAATTATTATATCTAGTTAGATTAGACACATTTTACTCATCGTATCTCTTAGGTCTATATACTTTGCGACCAACTCTATTTACATGTACAGGATTATCTTCAAGCAAAGTATCATCTGACCGGGGTCCAGCAGCCTCATCTACAGATCTAGAGGATTCATCCGATCCAGTATTCCCATATGCACCAGCCACGGATGGTTCTATAAATTCAGCATCCTCAAATTTCCCATCCATGGATTCTTCAGATGACAAGACTATTTCATGATCCGAGCCACTCTCCAATAGTTCTACATTTGACAAAGACTCATGACTAATTCTATATTTGACAGAGACTCTTGACTATCCATTGGTACATTGGACATGGATTGATCATGACTAATACTTGTGTCTTGAATATCACACTCACAACTTGGTTTAGGAAGACACATTTTGACATACATACTTGATAATGATATTGGTACAGTTAAACACTGATCTTGATTTAATATTTGATGCCTTTTGTTTAGAAGAGCCCTTGTGAAAGCCTTAGGTATTGAATCAACGTTTCTAGATTTGTCATGTAATATGTGACTACGATTTCTACGATATACCTTTCCATTGTCAGCTTCAACCAAATATGACCTTGGGCAATTTTTTTGAACTTCTTTAATTACACCAGGTTCCCAACTACTGTCAGGCATTTTTTTAAACATGATAATCTCACCTTGATTTAATGCTGGTAAATTCTTAGCACCTTTATCATAATAAAACTTATATTTTTGTTTATGCTTATTGATCCTATCCTTTTGCCCTTCAAATTTTATGACTTTAGGCTTTAGCAACTCTTTTGATATGGGTAAGTTATATCTCAGTTTCCTAGACATCAATAATTCAGTTGGAGATTTCATGTATTCTTTATCATTACACCTATAATGTAACAGAGCCAGATATGGATCTTTATTTTCATCATATGCTTTTTGCAATATTTTTTTAACAATTTTAACTGCCGACTCTGCTTGACCATTTGACTGGGGAAAATTGGGACTAGAAGTGACGTGATCTATGTCCCATTCTTGACAAAAATATTTAAATTCTTTTGATTCGAATGGAGGGCCATTATCTGTATACAATCTCAAAGGGATTCCATGTCGTGCAAATATTGATTTAAATTGTAATATAATATTTTTTGCTGTAGAATCACTGTTTAGTTGAGCAAGTTCAATGTACTTTGAGTAGTAATCAACAATGACTAAATATTTTTTATTATTAAACTGCAACAAATCGGCACCTATCTTTTCCCAAGGAAGAGATGGATTCTCTGCCAGGAGTAATGGTTCTTTTGTATTGGCTAGTCTATATTTTAAACAAATTTGACAATTCTCTACCATTTGTTCAATTTCTTTGTTCATACATGGCCAGAATATGACATTTCTTGCAAGAATTTTGCTTCTAGACACGCCTGAATGACTAGTATGAATCTGATTTAACATATCTTTACGCATTGACATTGGAATTATTATACTATTATTTTTGAAGACTATTTCATCAATAACATGAATTTCTGACCTATAATTCCAATAAGATCTTACAAGTGAGTCTGTTTTATTTTTGTGATCAGGCCAGCCTT
Organism: Aporophyla lueneburgensis; assembly: GCA_932294355.1. Taxonomy (NCBI): domain Eukaryota; kingdom Metazoa; phylum Arthropoda; class Insecta; order Lepidoptera; family Noctuidae; genus Aporophyla; species Aporophyla lueneburgensis. The sequence continues at coordinate 30,871,901 of OW028744.1, read as the reverse complement.
CATTAAAATATTTCATAAGTAATTGCAAACATGCATCCTTATGAGTTTCTTCTTTTATTGTTTGTAATTTAGAGTCAGATATAGACAGTGTTGTTATAAACAAGTTGGCATGTATGGCTATTTCTTTATCAATAGCATGTTCCATAGATTCTGATAAAGCAGCTCTAGACAGTGTATCAGGAATATATAATTTTGTGCCCGGAACGTATGTGACTTCTATATCATATATCTGCAGTGCTAACATCATTCTTTGTAATCTGTTAGGTACTTGACTTAATGACTTAGCAAATAAGGTGACTAAAGGCTTATGATCAGTCTCTACTTTAATTTTGTGTCCATAAACATAGTGATGAAATTTTTGACAGCCAAATAAAATAGCAAACAATTCTTTTTCAATCTGGGCATATCGTTTTTGACAATCAGTTAATGTTTTTGAAGCATAAGCTATAGGCTGACCTGACTGCAGTAATACTGCACCTAAAGCGGACTGTGACGAATCAACACTCAGTGTCAGTGGCTTTTTATTATCATAATGACGCAAAACTGGAGCTGAAGTTAATGATTTTTTAAAATTTTTAAAAGCCTTGTCATGGTTCTCATCCCATAGCCATTGTGAATCTTTTTTAAGAAGATTTCTTAATACTTCTGTTTCTGAAGATAAATTTTTAATGTAGCTACCTAGGTAGTTAATCACCCCTAAAAATCTTTGCAAGCTTTTTTGACAATCAGGTTTAGGCATTTCACAGATAGCTTTTATCCTATCGTAGTCTGGTGACATTCCTTCAGCACTAAACACATGACCTAAAAATTTTATTTTTGCTTTTCCAATAATACATTTGTCTTTGTTAAATTTCAAGTTAATAGATTCTGCCCTTTCTAATACCTTTTTCAATGTTTCATTATGAGATTTCTCATCTGATCCATAAATTAGCAAGTCATCAACGTAAATGATTAAGTTTGGTATATCAGAGAATGATTCTATGAGTATTTTGCTAAAAATTTCAGTGGAACAATTTAGACCATATGGTAGACGCAAATATTTATATCTTCCATAAGGAGTGTTAAATGTACATAAATCAGAGCTACTTGAGTCTAGTGGGATCATCCAAAATCCCGAATAGGCATCCAAATGTGAATATATTTTGGCTCCATTTAGTCTACATCTTACATCTTCTAAAGAAGGTAATGGATAATGAGACCTTTGGATGGCTTTATTCAAGTTTCGAGGATCCAGACAAATCCTTAACTGTTTGTTAGACTTTTCAACAATAACAATTGAGCTAACCCAATTAGTTGGTTTGGAAACTGGTTCAATCACTCCCAGTCCTGTCATCCGATCCAATTCCTCCTTCAGTCTTGTTTGAAGTGCATATGGTACTTTGCGCTGTGCATCTATCATTGGATGTGCATCAGACCTCACAGTCAGGTGACACTTGCTCGGCAGACACCCCAGTCCCTGAAAAATATTTTGATGTTCGTTTAATAATTGTTGTAAAACTGGTTGTTGTTTATTACTGTTATTCATTGTATAAATTCTTTTAACAAAACCTAATTCAGTACATGTATTTGCACCTAGGACTGGTTGACATAGTATGTCAACTACAATAAATTGAATCTCATATTTTTGATCATCTTTATGACATTTCAAAGTACAGCAACCTTTGACTGGTATTTTTTAACCGACTTCAAAAAAAGGAGGAGGTTATCAATTCGTCTGTATTTTTTTTTTTTTATTTTTTTTTTTTTATGTTTGTTACCTCATAACTTTTGACTGGGTGAACCGATTTCGATGATTCTTTTTTAGTTTGAAAGCTAGTGCTTCCCGAATGGTCCCATTTAAATTTGGTTTCATTCGGACAATGGGGTCCATGTGAAAACCATATAAGTCTTAAATTTACATTAAGTATTTGCGCGACAAATGAACGAATACCGTATGTTTGTTACCTCATAACTTTTGACTGGGTAAACCGATTTTGATGATTCTTTTTTTATTTGGAAGCTGGTGCTTTCTTAATGGTCCCATTTTAATTTGGTTTTATTTGGACAATGGGGTCCATGTGAAAACCATATAAGTCTTAAAATTCATTACGTATTTGCGCGACAAATGTACGCATAACGCGATTAGATTAGTACGGAGTATCTACCACAACTAAAAAGTTAAAAAATAAAAACTTTTTACAAAAAAAACAACCGACTTCCTTAAAAAAACACTACAAAGTCAAAAATAACTTTAATTTCGGAAGTCGGTGGCAAAAACCTTAAATACAGAGCCTAAGACACCGACTTTCGAAATTAAAGTTATTTTTGACTTTGTAGTGTTTTTTTAAGGAAGTCGGTTGTTTTTTTTGTAAAAAGTTTTTATTACCTCCATATGCTACTAAATTAGCGGAACAATTTTTTAGATCATTATCACACAACTTTAATTTATGAAATAAATTATAAGACAAACAATTAGCTCTAGCACCAGTGTCTATTAAGAATGTAAATTTTTGTTTATTAATTACGAAATCTATGAGCCAATCTTTCATATCTATGTGATCAATAGGACACTGTTCATTATGTAAACCACCTAGAAACAGATGATTATTAAAGTCACTATTATTGGATACTAAAAACAGGTTACCCGTGCCATCACTCTTGACTGCTTCAACTGCATTTATTTGTGTTTTACACAGTTGTGCACAATCTCCCATTTTCTTGCATTTGTGACACTGTTTTCCTTTTGCCGGACATTGAAACTTGTGAACTTGCCCGCAGCGTGTACATTTTAGTGTTTTGGTCTTGGACGACTTTTGAACTGCTGCAATTTCCAACTCCCCACCTTCCAAGTACGATGTGTTGTTGTGCGACATTTCCATAGATTTATAAATGGTAATCAATTTATCAAGTTCTATATCATTCTCCGTTAAAAGTCTTTGTCTTATCTGAGTGTATTTTTTACTTAAGTTGCATATAAAAATGTCTCTTATTAGTGAGTCTTTTAGTTCCTTAAATTCACAACTAGCAGCTAACTTCTTTAATTTGGTCAAAAATACGTCCAAGGAATCATCTCCTTGCTGCAGACTGAAGAATTTATGTCTTTCAATAGTTAGGTTTTTCTTTGGTATGAAATATTTGTCAAATGCTGCTAACACCGATTCATACGTTTGTTTTTCTACTTCTGAGAATGAATTGTAGACATTTAAGCATTGCTCACCCATGAAATGCAATAAAATTGCAATTTTCCTTTCTTTGCTCTCTTTGTCATACTTCATGGCAATTGCAAAGTTGTTGAAGATCTGCTTCCATTTTGACCATGCCGCTACCATGTCCGAGTTGTTGAGATCAATTGGCTTAATAATGTTAATTTGACCTTCCATCGTGCCCATTTTCACTACACGAAGTTCACGTTCGAGCGGGTCTTGACTTTACTAGCACGTGGTAATCTGCATGCAATACCTTTGTATCACGACTCGACGGTTACTCACGACGATTTTCATAAGTTTCAACTCTAAATGTTCACTTGTACGACTTTCTCAGTTTACCGCTGCCACCATGTTATTTAGTTAAATAAAAATCATTTTTATTTAATACGAACGTGCGTTCTTTATTGCCGCCATCTTGTCTAATCTGTTTTTCCAGTGTTGCCACCTTCTCCTAACACCCTCCATTGGCGGAACGTCCCTGGTTGGAGTCACGCCCCCCGCCATTCAGGCATCCGGTGGGATATGCCCTTCCAGCGATGGCGCGTGGCTCGGGACACCGCGCGGACGAGGAATTTGAACTCCATCGTCGTCGGGAAAGACTTGGGCCTGGGTGCGGCGATCGATCGCCACCCAGGCATTGTTAGGACATTGGCGCCTGCCCCGCTAAGGTACCCCTCAGATCGACATGGTTTTGTTGCCAACGGCATCGGTCAGGGTCTGGGGGCCCACGGGGGACTTTGTTGTGATCCGTGCCATTTTGGACACGGGAGCCCAGGGTTGCCTTTTGTCTATTGTTTTGTTGTTTTGCTTGTGTATTGTTTTGGGCGAAATTGTTTTCTTCAGCGCCTTTGGACTGCGGGACTTGGCTGGGACGAGCCACTTCGGGAAACCCTGTTGGAAGCACTGCTACCCTTGTTTGTGATGCGTTTTCGCACGGTTATGCAGCTGTTGTTTGTCTGCGCACCGTCTGCGCGATAGGCCAGGTGAATTTGTCACTGGTCTTGATCAAGAGCAAGGTGGCCCCCCTCCGGACGGCACTGACCATCCCTAAGTTGAATTGTCAGGGGCGGCGCTTCTTGTGCGTCTATTGAACCACGTTGCTCACACTTTGGGTGGAACTGTGGACATTCGGGCTTCTTACGCCTGGACGGACAGTGTTCAGTCCCGTTTATTACTCTATGCGCCTACGTTTCTAAACGTGTCACAGAGTGAGAACTGTCACTTGTCAAGTTTTGACTTTGACACTTCTCTTGGTTTTTGTTCTTGAAAAGGGTGGATCGTCGCCGCTTGGCTTCCGCGACGCTGTTGAAATTAATCCTTTTAAATCGATCCGTTTGTGACAATTAGTCGTGATCCAATTGCTTTGATTGTTAATAACCCCAATTTGACGTAATAATACGGGTTAACTTTGTTGAAACTGAAGTACTTTGAAGTGAAAGTGACCTTATTGGAAACCGCATGCTGTGATTGCCTCCAGCCTCAATGTTGCGGCCTGTATCCTGGAAACTCATAACGTCACAACACAATACAATATACACTCACTTACATACATAAATCCAGGTAACCCCAAGGAGCAGGTGTTCTCCTACATGAGGTGAGTCTTTTGCATATTGTAGTTTGGCTCCGCGCACGGCGGACAACTTCGTTCGCCACTCTTGTCTCCTGGACCCCACCATCATAACTTCCACTGCGCTATTGAAATCCTATTGTACGGGGTCTAGCCTGGCAGCGAACAGACAGTCAAATTGTTTTGTGTTGATTGAAGACGTCCGTCCACTCTTTGGAGGTCTTTGTTGCGAACCGAGTGTCCCAGATTATAAATTCTGAAACGCATTTGATTTGGTGGCACGTGCCTGGAGATCTGAACCCAGGTGACGTGGCCTCACGTAGGTGCATGGCACCCCGCCTGATTGCTCACCCCCTATGGTGGGGTTCTTTGCCCGGGCTCAAGGTGCTCGCTGTTGGAACGAAGGACTCTCCGTTTGACCCTGATTTTTGTTGAGTCCATTTAGCTCCCTCGACAAGTTGAATTGTTGGTGACTGAGGTTGCAATGCGCTGTTGGCCATTCTGCAGCGAGAGTTTTGGAAATTGTCGGGAGCCGTTAGTAAGTTGAACCCCTTTTTGGACGATACGGGTCTTTTGTTGTTTGGTTGTTGACGGTTGAGGCACTCTAGCCTTCCTTATGGGGCCCGTCACCCCCTTTTGTTGCCTAAGGTGGGCCATTTGGTTAAATTGTTGTTGTTGTGGTTGTTGTTATTGTTTGGTTGTTTTTGTTGTTTGTTATTGTTTGACCCGCCGGCCTGCCCCCATTGGGGGGGTATTTTTGAGGCCGCGGTGAAAGCGGCAAAGGGACTTTGGCGCAAATTGTTGGGAGACACCGTTCTCACCTTTGAGGAGTTAGCTACGGTATTTTGCCACATTGAAGCTGTATTGAACTCGCGTCCATTGTGCCCGCTGTCTTCGGACCCGAACGTCTTGGAGGCCCTAACCCCGGGCCATTTTTTGATTGGACAGCCACTTGTCGCCCTGCCCGAGTACCCTTTTGTCGATGTAAGCCAAAATTGGCTATCGCGGTTTCAGTTGGTGCAGCAGCTCGCTCAGAGTTTTTGGAAGCGTTGGAGCTTGGAGTATTTGCACATCCTCCGGCAGCGCGTCAAGTGGACTGATAAAACGCAACCTTGTCAAGATTGCCAAGTGATTAGCGGACGGGATGGCCCGTCCGGGGGGGGGGGGGGGGGGGGGGTAGATGTTCCGTCCCGTTTGATTTGTTTACTCTATGCGCCTAACGGAACGCGCCCGAATGGAGTGACATCTGACTTGTCAATTTTGACGTTGACACATTCTCTTGGGTTTTGGTCTTGAAAATGTCCGTCGCTGTTTTGGGACCTCGCGACGCGTTTGTTGTAATTAATCCCTTTAAATCGATCCGTTTGGGGCAATTTGCCGTGATCCAATTGTTTGTTTGAATAACCAACCCCCCTTGATGTAATAATACGGGTTAAGTTTGTCTACTCAATCTGTTTAAGTCATTTAATTTAATAAACTTGTTTTTCGAACCTACTAGGATCACAGCATCGTCTTCGACTTGTCTTGATAATATATTTAGTGATTGTGATGCCAATAATAAGTTAGTGTTAAGTGACTTAACGTCTGACCACTGTGGATTATTAGCCAGCTTCCCTTTGCCATTACAAAAAAAGCCGCATAAAACAGAATGCAGGCCCTATACAGTTAGTCGTTGCAACAAATTTAAAAATAATATTGCTCATAGGATTACACCATCTATAGTAGAACACGATAATCCTAATGAAATCTATGGAGCCCTTTTTGATATTGTGCAAAAAGAATACCAATCTACTTTCAAGACCAAAACTATTGACATTAATAGAACCTCTGTTAGCTTCAACCAATGGGCTACTCCAGGTATTTATAAAAGTAGAGCAAGACTATACGAGTTATATGGTTTAAAAAAATATATATTTGATACTCCTTTTCTAGAGTATGTCAGAAATTATTCAAAGTTATTTAAAACAATCTGTGCTTTCGGTAAATCTAAATTTTTAAGCGATACCATAAAAACATCCAGTAATATAATAAAAACCACTTGGAAAATTATTAACAATGAAACGGGTAAATCGGTTAAACAGGAAAAACAACTAGAGATTATGATTAACAACAAATTGGTAAATAAGGCTGCCGACGTAGCTGAGGCATTTAATGAGTTTTTTGCCAACATACCTATAACTACGACTTGCTCCTTAAATTCGTCCCCGTCTAAAGCTGAAAACCTTTTGCATAGTAGTGTGCCCAGATGTAGTCGCTTATTTAGTTTTGAACATGTAACGCCTCGTGACGTGGTTAATATTTTTAAGACACTTAAGTCAAAAAACACAGGAGATTACTGGGGCATCTATCCATTAAACTGTTAAGTAATATAATAGACATTGTAGCCCCCTATCTAGCTGTAACTTTTAATAAATGTGTTGATTCAGGATCTTTTCCTGACCTCATTAAGAGTAGTAAAGTCATACCATTATTTAAAACAGGTAATAAAAATAACGTTGGCAATTTTAGGCCCATTTCTATCTTACCTGCATTTAGTAAAATATTTGAAAAGTTAATACTCAAGCAGTTACTAAGACATTTTAATTTAAATAGCCTCCTTCATAATGAGCAATATGGCTTTACAAAAGGTCGTTCGACAACAGATGCGGGTGTTGCTCTGCTAAAACACATTTTCAACGCATGGGAGAACTCGCAAAATGCTATCGGAGTTTTCTGTGATCTCTCCAAAGCTTTTGATTGCGTTCACCATGACACACTTTTGCGTAAACTGCGTCATTACAGTGCTCAAAACGAAGCTCTCAATGTCATAAGTTCTTATTTGCAAAATAGGCACCAATGTGTAGATATCAATGGTGTAAAATCTTCCGGGCTACTAGTTCAGTTAGGTGTACCTCAAGGCTCAATACTGGGTCCTTTCTTATTCTTAGTGTATATAAATGACTTACCATACTATTTAAAGAATATCTGTGACATTGTACTATTTGCTGATGATACCTCACTTATCTTTAAAGTAGACAGGAATAGAAAAGATTTTGATGACGTGAATAATGCGCTCTCAATGGCCACGGATTGGTTTACTACAAATAACCTAGTTCTTAATGCTAAGAAAACGAAATGTATAAAGTTTGCCTTACCGAATGTTAGGAACCTGGGACCCAATGTCGTTTTAAATAATGAGGTGCTTGAAACTGTTAACTCGGCAGTTTTTCTGGGCATAACAGTAGACGCCAAACTTCAGTTGGGATCACATATATCGAGCCTAGCGGGAAGGCTCAGTTCGGCCGCCTACGCCGTAAGGAAAGTTAGACAGTACACGGACGTTGATACAGCTCGACTAGTCTATTTTAGTTATTTTCATAGCATAATGTCCTACGGCATTCTGCTGTGGGGCAAAGCCGCGGACATTCAAAATATTTTTGTTCTTCAAAAACGAGCTGTTCGAGCGATTTACCAACTAGGTGCTAGAGTTTCTCTGAGAGATTTGCTTAAAGATATTGGTATTCTTACGGTGGCATCACAATTCATCTTCGCCAACATCTTATATATTAGGCAAAATATACACTTGTACACTAAAAACAGTGATTTTCATAATATTAATACTAGAAATAAGGACAAACTACGAGCCCCCTTTCACCGGCTTCATAAGGTTCATAATTCTTTTGTTGGTCTTGGTATTACCTTTTATAACAAGCTTCCCTCTGCTTTGCTAGATTTGCAGTTTAATGAGTTTAAAGCTAAAGTAAAATCCAACCTTTGTTCAAAGGCATACTATTCTATCAACGACTACTTAAACGATAAGAATAGCTGGTCGCTGTGATTAACTCAAGACAATGTTTATGTTCTTTCAATCCAGAATTAGCTTTCCTACCGACAGTTTATATGGGTAGTTCATATAATTTTATTTTTTATTTAACTGATTTTTTTAAATTTATTTTTATTTTATTTTAATTTCATTTACTGTGGACATAATCTACTCATTACAATGATTTTAAATGAGTTGTATTGCAACATGTAGTTAGCTAGCGACCTCGTCAGCTGTTACTAATATTCTTGCCTGCCCAACCGGCAGCAAGTTCGTCATGCTCCCTTAGATGTCACTGCTTGCGGTAGCGTCGGGGGTCGGGTTACCACCTTCCCTCAAATATGGCGAGGGGGGTAATGGCTGACCTTTGCGTTATGCTCGTGAACGGGTGCTGCTTGTGGTGACTGGTCGTCTTGCTGACCATGGTTTTTGTTATTGTTACTTGTATTAACTGTTATTTTATTTTGGTCCGGAGGTCCTTAGTTTAACTATTGTAACTTCAACTTAGCTGTATGTATCAATTTGCATCGTTGAATATGTAAGCGGGCACGCCCTTTATGCCTGGAGGCTTTATTTACGTTTTAAGTTCTGTTTACGCTTTTGTTTTATTTTGTTTTATTATTTATTTCAGCTTGAGTTTAGTTTTCAGTGTTTTGTTGGTGGTATGTTGGCGTGTGCTAGCTGACATATGTGAATAATGTATGTTTTGTTTTATAATATTAATTACTTACACAGTATTGTATAGAATCAAGTTCTTCTAACTTAACAGACAGCTGTGCTGCTGGGGAGTTTGTTCCGCCACTTCTTCTTCCCAGCTAAAGCACTAGGAAGTGTCGAAGGGCGGGCGTTTTGGGGGGACTGTCTTGTGTAACTTTGACGTTCAAAAAGTGCTGACTCTCAGCCTAGTTTGAATAAATGACTTTTGATTTTGATTTTGATTTTGTTGTAAATACTTTGAAGTGAAAGTGACCTTATTGGAAACCGCATGCTGTGAATGCTTCCAGCCTTATTATTGCGGCCTGTATCCTGGAAAACCCATTTACAACGTCACTACACGATACATATACACACGATACACTCATTTACATACATAAATCCAGGTGGGCACCAAAGCCGGTGTTCTTCAACCATGAGGTGAGTCTTTTGAATTGTACTTATATTATTGTTCAGCTCCGCGCACGGCGGACAAGTTCGCTAGCCACTCTTGTCTCCAGGGCCCCACCATCATAACTTTCACTACGCTATTGAAATTCTATGGTGAGGCCTGGCCTGGCAGCGAACAGTAGACTATCACATGTCGTCATAGCACCCGTGCGAGTGTGCGACACAGGGATGACTCGCTAGTTAATCTTTAAATTTGAAATTTCAGCTCCGTATTAGATTTCATTTTCGCGCATTTGTATTCTCGAAGCAAGACGATTATTGCAGAAGTGCATACTGTCCTTGGAATGTCTGTGCCTGTGCCGGTACTCAATCATTCTGTGAACGTATTGATAGCTGTCTTGTCGTGGTCCCTGTCGAAGTACACGGCAGTGGGCAGCGGCGTGACGTTGGTGAGGCGCAGGCGGTAGCACGTGCGGCGCCCGAGCGTGAGCGCCTGCTGCGGCCGCAGTATGGCCGTGCCGAGCCGGCTGCCCAGCGCGCCCTTGTCCACTTTACACCCCAAACCTATCGACGTTAGTTATCTCTATTTTCCTAAGAGGAGGGTTAGAAATATATATTTAATATTAGGCTGAGAATCAGCATTGAAGGTCAATGTTACATAAAGCAGTATCCCAGAATGCCACATCTCCAGCATTAGCTTTGGCTGAGATGAAAAATTGGTGGAATGAACTCCTCAGCATTTTTCTTTATGCCAGACTAAGAGCTAATAAAAGTCGTGAAAGCCATTTATAAACATGGAGTTTCAGTTCTTATTCCTAGAAAACTACGAATAATTAAAACCGCACCATATGTAGGTTTAAGTGTGTAGGTATGTGAAACAAAATATTTTAAATTAATCTGACGTCACTGCGACTGCGCCGTGTTCGAGCCGTGCTCGTACTTTATTTTTCTTAGGATTCAAAATATATTTATATTTTATACTAGCTTTTGCCCGCGACTTCGTCCGCATCAAATATTTGCTCCCCTGACCCTTCCCGTCGCTTTGCAGCCTGCCAGTTTTCGTCCAATTTTTTGTTGCTGCTCCGCTCCTTTTGATCACAGCATGATGTTATATAGCTTATAGCCTTCCTCAATTAATAGGCTACCAAACTCAAAAAGAATTTTTCGATTCGAACCAGTAGTTCCTGAGATTAGTGCGTTCCACCCCCCATTTTAGGGAAGTGGGGGGATAAAAAGATATAAATAGTAGCCTATGTCACTCTCCATCCCTTCAACTTTCTACACTTAAAAAATCACGTCAATTCGTTGCTCCGTTTTGTCGCGAAAGACGGACAAACAGACACACACACTTTCCCATTTATAATATTAGTATGGATTAGGCAGCATTGAACATCAATATTACATAAACCAGTATCCCAGAACGCCGGCTCTTCAGCACTAGCAGCTGGAAAGAATAAGTTGCGGAATGAATTCCTCAGTATTTATCTTTATGCCAGAATAAGAGCCACTGTATTCATGAAAGTCACTTATTAATAACCGTAAAATTTCGGCTCTTCTTCATAGGATGCAACGAATATTTGATTTCGTGCACTATATGTAGGTTTAAGTGGGTAGATACACGGAATAAAGATGTGAAACAATTTTTTTTAAATTGATTTGAGTTGACTGGGACTGCGCGGCGTTTGAGCCGTGCTTGTACGGAACATGTATCAATATTGATGCAGATTATGATATGACGTGTCCTTCTTCCTTAACACGTTAAATATTTTGTTTGTATTAGAAAGTTCCTCGACTCCACTAAAACTCACTCAAATTTTTTAAGCGTGTACAAACTTCTGTCTTTACAAACGTCTACAATATCATCATTTAACTAACCTTTTCCCAACACGTTGGGGTCAGCTTGCAGTCTAACCAGACGTAGATGAATACTTGTATTATGGACATGGAGCGATTGCCCATCTGACCTCTTACAACCCAGTTACTGGGCCCTTTAGCAAGACTGGTTGTCATGGACCAACTGTGGTAAGCGTAGCTTGACCTTGTCGATCGACCCTTGCAGCTGTTATGCTTAGCCACATGCTCCCCTCCACCTCAACAATATACCTATCTAAAATTGTAACTGAATATCTTTGGAAGTAATTACAAGATTCCTACTATAAGGAGATCAACAATAGTCAATTAATTATTAGTTCCTACAGACGATATCGTTCGGCAAACTTCCCTAAGAGCATTTCTTGATCAAAAACAGATTCAATTATTAAAATGTTATTTCAGTTCTGTACCTATAAAGAACTGAAATGGTTGGTAAGAGACTCTCAATGCTCGGGTCTGTTCACTTCAATATTCTTACAAGTAGGAGGAAAGAAATACATTTAAACTTTTACAAGAGGTTCACTTACTGTAAGTTTTGTTACTTCTCGTAAGATTCAATAATATGATTATAGTTTAGTAATTTTGGAACAACCAGCTCTTCTCTGCTGCTTTTATAATCTTGAAATCATTCCTAAGGCTTGATTTACATTTGCATTAGTTAATGAAGTAGCGAATTAAGTTTCAGTAGCAATTGTTGTCGAAAATTTAGTACAAAAGCATCCTGTTTGCAAGGTGAAGTACCTGTGTCACGTATAAAGGAACTTAACCTGTACTGTCAACATCTATTTATTTAACAGCTTTCACTTGGCTCTATTTTGACGCTTGTTGACGTTTTCTTTTTTTGTTTACCCTATACTGTCCCATTGCTGGGCAAAGGCCTCCCATTATTATGACGTTATCATATCAAAATGTTTTGTCGTTGAAAACCAGTGCTGTAGCTATATCTTACATAGTTTTCCAGAATTATGCTGCACGATTACCATTTCGCATGGATGTGACACATATTTTTCCTTAGTTTGTTTTCTTTCTGCGTCCCGTTTAATGAAAATAAGTACAGTAGAGCGTCGACTATCCAAACGTCGATCAACCGAACGACCGCTTATCCGAACTAGTACGCCCGTCCCACTCGCGCTTGCTATCCTCCTCCCGCGCTACAATACACGCGAAATTGTCTCGAAATATTTGTTGTATGTACTCGTATGTCACTCTAAAGTAGCTGTTAGTTGATGAAACTAAATTTTACCGCGTGAAAGAAACTATTTGTCATTAATGATATGTCTAAACATAAAGTTTTCATTCACCTGTACAAAAATATAGATGGCTGAATCAATACAGTTCGATTATCCGAAAAAAACGATTTTCCGAACAATCGTGTCCCCCAATTAGTTTGGATAATCGACGCTCTACTGTACATAGTTTTTGCTCCTTTCTCTTTTACTCACTCTCGAGATTTGGGTCCCTAAAAAAAAAACGCGGTCAACGGTGTTTTTAACTTGGTTTTAAAGAACAACAATTACCTTTTCAGCTCCTGAAATAAATTTTCAGTTTTTTTCCCATACGCTTCGAAGGTCGGAACGCAGGTATGTCTGAGTATTTTTACCCCCAAAAATGTAACATCAGGATTTAACTTAAAACCTTTTTCGCCCTCCGCTCTTGAATAATTAATGTACGAAAATCATGTCGATGTTAAATAGGTATGAGAATTGTTCACTGTAGTAACTCCAAATCAAAAAATGGAAGTAATTTGTTTTATAGGTAATTGTTACCCGGTGGAGACGAAAATTTAAGAGTCATCGTAAAAAGCGGCCCCACTCCCGGGGTTTCTATTGGTTCTGACTTATATAAGGATTTTATTGCGATTACTGTATTGCTTTCAAGTAAATTACTTTGGATTCAATTTCCTTCTTGACATTTGAACTACTTTATAAACAAAACACAGTTCGCAAGATTTATCTTGACCTCGGCGAACATCTATGTGGACTAACAGTGAAGTTTCTGTAATGGAAACTCTACGCATGTTAGCTTCCAGGAGTCACACACCTCAGGCGCGTTGACCTGGTAGCGGATGTGTGCGCGCGTGCCGTGGTGCAGCGCGCCGCGCGCGGGCTGCAGCAGGCCGCACGAGCAGGCGCGCTCGTGGCACGTGGCGCACGGCATATGGCCCATGCACGCCGGGGACGGCTGGTTTTCGCCCCACCCGCTGGTACGGCTCCGCCCACCAGCACATCTGTCATATGTACCACTCATTGAATAATATATGGACTATCCGAGACCTGCCGTCTCCCAATAACTCACGAGTGAGATTTTACTCAAAATATTACTCACAAAGTCTTTCCTGGTAGGAAAGGTGTACGCTGCCAGGCTAGACTAGACCCCGTCAATAGGATTTCAAGTGCGCAGTGGAAGTGTGATAATCGTGGGGCTCTAGAGACAAGAAGTGGCGAGCGAAACTAGTCCGCCGTACGCGCAGCAGACAATCAAATCAAACAACTCACCTACAATACAACAAAAGCACTTACCTGGTGGTTGAAGGGCACTGCTTCTGGGGTTACCTGGAGTTCTGTATGTAAGTGAGTGTATATGTATCATGTCGTGACGTTACGAGTATTCTTCAGGTTAGAATCCGCTGCAACAAGGCTTGGACAATCACAGCATGCGGTCTTCAAATCACTCGTTCCCAACAGCGTCACACTTTGCTTAACCTTCAAACTATTTATCGAAAATATGTCCAAAACCCGTGTTATTACGTCAAATTAGGGGTTGTTAACAATCCAAACAATGGGTCATGACAGATTGTCCACAAAACGACCGGGGTAAAGGATAACTTTCCAAAAGATCGCGAAATACAACCGGCGACGCGTTCCCCTTTTTCCCACCAAAAACCAAGAGAAAATGTCAAGTGTCAACGTCAAATTGACAAGTTACATGTCACTTTGTTACACGCGCATTCCGTTAGGCGCACAGATAATAAACGGGACAGAACAAAAGGCGTTATTCAACTTCATCAGGATTTTATTTTTATTCTGACTATTGCGGACTCAAGACTTAAGACTATTTACAAAAAATAGTTGTGATCAGAGTCTTAAAATAGAATCTTGGAAAAAGAATTTAAGTTAAACGAATAAATTACATGAAAGTGTCACGAAAATGTAAGCCGAGTCACGACGCTGATAACAGTAATCCCGCGTCAGGAATATAAATGCGGACAAACTAAATGCGTAAAAAATACATTGTACGTAAAGTTGAACCAGCATTCACCCAACACCTGCCTTTGTCGTGTGTTTACTAGAAAACTAAAGAAATTATAGTTTTTTAACGCATTGGAAATCAGTTTAACTTATCCTCACATTTTAATAATAAGAATATTCCACAACTATCACTCAACGCCGTATAGTCCCAAGCTAAGCAGAGTTGAGATATGGGTACTAGACAACTGATAAACATACTTATATATTTCTAAATACATACATATTATAGATAAATTACACCCGGACACAGAACAAATGATCGTGCTCATCACACAAACATTTGTCCTGGGTGGTAATCGAACCCACGACCTCCGGCATAGCAGTCAGGATCACTAACCACTGGACCAACAGGCCTGTCCATCAACCGTCACATTGTCATTCACTCCTCTTTCTTTCTTATCATGTCTCACACAATTCATATAATTCCCTTACTTTCTGTTTTGCAGACCATAAAATCGTGAAAAGAGAAAGGTTGTTAAAGATTCAAAGGTTTACGTGTTGGTAGGTCTCGTTGAAGAGCTGGAAGGTGGTGTGCATGTGCATGGCGGGCGCGACCACGCCGAGCCAGGCGCGCTCCGGCAGCAGGCCGGGGTGGCGCGTGGCGCACTGCCGCGTGATCACGCACTGCGACCTCCACTCCTCGTTCTCAGCTACCACTCCATCGTGAAACGTAAACTTCATGGAAATTGGTCTACGAGAGTCGCTTCGCCTCGCTCTATTGAAGCTTTGAATCGCTTCTTGATTACCCTAAGCATGATCTAGGCAAAATAAATTAGCTGGCGAACTTTTGCTGATCAGTAAGCTCTGAGAGTGTAGTTACTTACTTAACTAAGTTTACAATCTGTGTTAAAATCTCGACCACAACAAACTACGGTCATTAACCCCAACAAAAAGAAACAATGGTATTTTATTTTATCATCTTAGGTATCGATAACCATCACATTTCACCAGTTCTATTAAATGTACATGTTTACCAAGTGATCCTGTGCATGCTTATATTTATGGAAGTAAGCAACTCTTAAAGTTTATCTACAAAAAGTTATTTCAGTTAAGCAGAACGTCGAAGAAAGTTGCGTTAATATCTAAAAAGGTTTACCAACAGAACAGGAAAATTGTGTTCGGGGCAGTTAATTAAAGTTGGTTACGGTGCACCGGCTTTAACGAACCACTTACTGAAGCTGCAAACTTACCGAAACACGCAGGAAGTAAATAATCTTCATTCAATATTTGCTAGCTAAGACCGTAAGGGGCTCACCAAAATCGGATGAGTTGAAAATAAGGTTGATATTGCAACCGTTTTTAATTTAGAAAATTGCTCAAGTTTTGACCGAAACCGGCGGGCAAAGTTTTGATGTTGGGAGTCTTTTTACTAAATTATGTTGTTCGTTTAAATATCCTCTTTGTTACCCAACAAAGAACCCATCTATATCTTTTTATTAGTACTCTGGCCAAAAACGTTACTTTTAGATTACTGTTGCCCAGATTGTATACAATTATCACCTATGTTTACGAATAAATGATTCTAATTCTGATTCAGAATAAACATACTGTTCAAGGAATCCGATGATCAAATAACCGGGTGACATTTATAAACGTTACACGTACATTAGCCTTCCTAATACTCTTCTTTCCAGTGCAAACATCCCACAGATCCCACCGTACATATGTTGTAGATTTTAGCGCCTGCTTGGTTTAGCACTAATTTCTGAGTTGGTTGATATTTGGTTGATTGGCTGTGGTTTGGTTTATGGTTTACGACCGCCGATTTAATAATACGAAATAATATGGTTTAAAGGCTATATTGGTTTATACAATTAATTACAATTACGAGATGGTGAACCTAATCTAAACTAGCACTAAGATGGTTTGATGTGAGTTACGCGATTGGTCGTCGGACACGTACTAATTGGTAATAGCTGCGATACACACATTTATGGAAATGCATGCAGGCAAAAGTGCTGAGCTGTTCGGTTGCAATTATTGCACCGAACATTTTCCCGAGCACAAGACGAGATAAGAAAATAATAAAGTCACAATCAAATCACCTTGATTAAATAATAATACAATTCAAATGGTAAAAGACACTAAAGTCATAATTAAATGGTAAACAAAGTAAAATTGTTATAAAATTGTAAACAATGGTAAAAGTCTAAATTACGGCTGTCCTTAAAAACATAAATAAGAGTAAAAGTGATATAAATGGTAAACAATGAAAAAGTGTAAATTACGGTTATTCTAAAAAACATAAATTCTTTACACAAACGAGTCCTCAACTGTAAGCACACGTTCTTTTCGTACTATCGGCAACGTAGCCCTTTCCTTTTTACCCGCACTACGCATAGCACTGGGCCACCGTCTGGCGAAATATGTACTTATCGGTTCACTCTCACTTTGCTGACGGTCAGCAGTACTCTGCTTTCGCGCTTGCACTTCACTAGTCACTCTGGTTGCTTCCGATGTAGTCGCCACAGACTCCTGTCTGTGGTGAGGCTCCGCCCGGCTAGCCGCAACATGCGAGCAGCATCTCACTCTTCTCCAGACCCAGACTGCTACTGCGCACAGGACAACTCCCAAGAGTATGTAGACGACGGTGTATTGGTGGATGTCATGCACTGATATGTCATCGATTTCAGCTTTGGTGGTTTTTAGTGATTTGATTTGTTCTCCGATAATAGACAGAGATCTATTCAGACTCATGTCCTCTGGTAATTCTGTTTCCGTTGGTATTTTAACGTTAACAATATGGTTAATCTGGTCGAGCTCTGGTACGAGCATATTTGGTAAAAAATTTAATTGGTTGGCTTGTTGTTGTAAAGAATACAGCGTGAAATCTTTACTTTTAACAAAGCATTTCTGTGTCATGCTAATGACCCCTGCTCGAGTCAGCTGATGAATTGTAACATGATCGTCGCATATGATTTTGATAGAATATGTGTCACAGCAAAAGTATAGGTACTGTGACGTTGAGTGTAATTCTACCCATCTGTTTTTGCACACTGTTCTTTCTGTTTTGCAACTTTTGTTTATTGCACTTGTTTTGCAAAAGTTTTCATCATTTTCCAAATTTAGGATAGGTTTGAAGAGCTCACACATGAAGGATTCTCCATGGTACAAACATGTGTCAAGTTCATGGATGGTTGGTACAAAATAAGCATCCTTTTTTAGGTTCACTGCGACGTATTCCGATATTGGTATTATGGTGGTCATAATGTAGTTGGTTTGCTGCGGAACTGGTATTATCCTGTACAGTTGAAAGCTTTCTCTCGCTATAAGCGGGAATGTAATTTCAAAAATGATATATTTTTCGGTGACCCGAGCCTTGGTTCTCAGTAGCTTATATATATGCTGAAGGTCCGTCTCTACGTTTTCTATTGGTAGACCTAAATCTTGAGGCATTTGCCCATAGATAATTTGTAGCTCTCGTTTGAGCTGTGTTGGTGTCAGTAGATGCAAGCTGATTTGACCATGGTAGATTTCGGTGATTGTATCTATCAAAGTATTCTGTATCTGTTTCAAGTTTTGCATCAAATTAATGGTAGCTATCGAGACTAATGTGAAGTCCTGTTGTGTGGTCATCATATCGATTTCTAGTTGCACCTTCCGGTTAACTTTGTCTAAAGCATTTAAATGCTTATTTATGGTTTTGTGTTGTTTTGCTATTATATCTTCAGTTCTTTGAAGTATATTGTGCTCTGCTTCGACGATAGATGTCAAGTTCTTCCATAACTGACCTTGGTGTTTTTGATTACGGCGTACAAGTTCAATGTCCTGCTTGTATTTTTCTGCGAAACTTTCGTCTAATACTCCGAACAATGAGTTTGCAATTGAGCCGACCGCGTTGATAAGGCCGCGTCGTGTTCGTAAGTGCTCGCCGTAATGCTGGCTAAGCAACAGCTGGTTGTAGTATTGCAGTTCATTATGATCGTGACGTATTTGTAGAAGTATCATATGGCAGTGACTTGATTCCATGATTGTTTCACATGTTTTTTCGAGGTAGTTTGTAAAGTCATTGATGGCTTTGTCTCCTTGCCAATATGGAGACATGTCAAAGTATGTGACTAGTTTCCACTTATCTCGAATCAATTGTACTTTTCCCACAGTATCAAAATACAAAGTTTTGTTGGTATCAAATTGCGTAATATTGTATGAAGCTGTTGTTGGTAGTATTATACTTAAGAACAGTAAAAATGCCAGTGCAATGTTTACTATCTTGGGATAGGTACTGTACGTTCTGGTGAATGGTTGCGGGCGATTACGTGGTTGCATTTCGGCACTAGTAGTAGTGCTTTGATGTTGTAGTGGTTCGCTTTTTTGTTTTTCTGGTATAGTTGGATCGGTTTGTTCTAGAAGTAGAACTGAGAGTTTAACTACAGGGCGCTTCATGTAGCCGTTTTTGGTTTTGAGAGTCACTACTCTGACAAGTTCGTCTTTTCCTGGATGGACTTCTATTACACGCCCCATTGGCCATTTCCCTGCTGGTAAGTTATCGTCATGTATCATTACTAGATCACCCACGTTGACATTCTTCTGGTATTTCATCCACTTGCTTCTGGTTGATAGTTGAGCCAAGTACTCTGTTTTCCATCTTTTCCATAGATCTTCGAATAATTTTGACACTAGATGCCACCTGGTTCTGGCGTCATCTGCTGTATCAATTATGGTTAAACCTGGTCGTGCTGATAGGAAATGGGCTGGTGTGAGGTAATTTAAATCCTCCGGATCTTCTGATAGTGCACAAAGTGGTCGAGAATTGAGGCAAGCTTCTAGTTTTGATAACAATGTGGTGTATTCTTCAAATGTTAATTTTTGTTGACCAATCACGCGTTTGAGGTGGTGTTTGAGACTTCGCACGGCTCTTTCCCAAAGTCCTCCCGCATGAGGCCAAGAAGGTGCGTTGAAATGCCATTCAATTTGCAGTTCTGATATCTCTTTAAAGAATGACCCTTTGTAGACATTTTGCAGATGGTCGAATTCTTCTTGCAACATTCTGTTGGCTCCAACAAAATTGGTTCCATTGTCGCTATAGATATGACGTGGAGCTCCGCGTCGTGCTGCCATTCGGTTTATTGCGGCTAAGAAAGCTGAGCTGGTTATATCTGAGACGAGTTCTAGATGCACAGCTTTCGTCACCATACATACAAACAGCGCTATGTAGCCTTTGGTTGTTTTTATCCCACGCCCTTTGTTTGCCTTCACTTCAACAAAGCCTGTGTAGTCGACACCACAATGATAGAAGGCGCTTTCAGGGTTCACTCTGGATGATGGTAGATCACCCATGAGCTGATATTGTTGGATGGGCTCTTGCTTCTTGCATGTAACGCACTGTCGTATGACTTTCTTTGTTGCTGAATAACCGCTGATTATCCAGTAATTTTGCCGAATGTTGGATAAAGTAAGACGCGCTCCACCGTGGTAGGTTAGCTCATGAGCGTATTGAATTATTAGCGTGGTGATTCGATGGCTGTGTGGTAAAATGATTGGGTGTTTCATCTCTGAACTTATTTGTGCGTTTCTTAATCTACCCCCTACTCGCAGAATACCATCTTGGTCTATGATAGGGTGTAATGGTAAAAGTTTACTTTTCGCATGCACAATTCCATTCTTAAGTAAACAACTGACGTCACTGGAAAACTCCATATGTTGCACACTCTTAATAATCAGTAGTTTTGCGCGACGGAGTTCATGTAATGTGAGATAAGGTTGACGGTCTGCCTTTGCAGTAGGTAGTCGTAGTATCCATGCAAAAACGCGCACGATTTTTGCGAAGGAATTAAATTTGTTTATTAAATAGGTAACAATTTTTGGTATGGTCATGGTTGCTTTCTGGTGTTTTTCTACGACTACTGTATTTGCCTGTCTTATCTCTAAGCTGGTTTCATAGGTGGTCTGGAGTCTGACATTGTTTTGAAATGATTCAATCCATGAGGGCCCCTGCCACCACAGATCATGGTTTCTTAACTGTTTGGTTGTCAGTCCACGGCTGGCACAATCTGCTGGATTTTCAGTGGTTTTGACATAACTCCATTTTTCTTTTGATATTATTTTGGTGATAGCTTTCACGCGATTTGAGACGAATGGTTTCCATCTTGCTGGATCTTTCTGTAACTTTCTCTCTAAGTTACGAAATTGTGCCAATGCTAATGGTTTAGTGGACCCTAGCTGTTCCTTGAATTCTGGTTTGAACGGAAGTCGAACTTGGTATCTTCCATTTTTCAGTCTCTCCGTTGTTGACATGAAATATTGCAAACATTCATGATCTTCGGTGGACATATCAATCTGTTGGGTGATGTCTTCATTTTCCCAAAATCTGCGTAAATCGTCCGTGTTGTGAAGAACGACGTTACACCTGTATCGTGGTGTCATTGTCCCACAAAGCAACCATCCTAATTGCGTTTGTTGGGCTATTGGTTGATCTTCGCTATCGCCCCTCAAAAGGCCACCTAAAGCTATCTTGCAGTATACATCTGCTCCTAGCAGTAGGTCCACTGGTCGACTGGTATTAAATTCTGGGTCTGCCAAATTAATGTTTTGTATGTGCGGCCAACTTGGTTTTATGAATGATTTATTTGGCAAACTTTTTATTAGATTGTTCATTATAAGGGCTTCACCTTCTAAGGCAAACTCACTATGAATTGATTTGATTCGGATGGTTATCACTCCCTTGCAGCTGTTTTCTTTTTCTCCTACCCCGAATATGGTTCCTTTGCAGGGGTGTCTTCGTAATTTCAAAACTTGTGCCGCCTTCTCACTTATTAAGGAAATTTGAGAACCCTGGTCGATCAAAGCTCTCATGGTATGGTATGTGCCATCGTATCCTGGAACTTCCACTAAGGCTGTAGCTAAGAGTGTCTCGGACACATCATCCCAAGATACATGGGTTGAAGCTGCTGCTTGCTCATCACTGGTCACGCATGATGTCGCAAGTGTGTGCGCAGCTTTATGGTTTGGTTTTGCTGATGTGTTTGGCCTGTTTTTGGTTAATATTGCGTCATGCAATAATGAATTATGTTTAGCGTTGCATTTGCGACATGCTTTGTTTGAAAAACAAGGTTTATTTAAATGGTTGATTAGACAATTCGTGCAACAGTTTAGATGGTTGACAGTTTTTAATTTTTGCTCATCCGACATTTGCAAAAATTGGGCACACATCCATAACCCGTGGTCAGCATTACACAATGCGCAGGTGAGTGACCGCGACACATGTAACGATTTCGTATTGTTTTTGGTGTTGTTCGAATAACTTTTATTTGATGACTGCTGGTTATTATTTGAACTATAATATTTCTTCTGGTTTGCTTGATAATTTTGATGATTTTGTGGTTGGGTGGTAATTTTTTGGTTATTCGATTCTTGTTTACGCCGCGATGCTTCTAAGGCGGTAAACTTGTTTTCCAAGAAATCAAGGAATTCTTGAAGGATTGGTAATTCTCTGGGATTCTTCACTGACTCAATGTATTCAGGGAATGACTCACTGTCAAGTTTCTGTGCTAACAAAAGCACCAACAGTGGGTCCCAGGTAGTAATATCTACTCCTAGGTTCTGAATTGCATGGAGGCATTCTTTAGTCACGTCATGCAGTTTCTTGATCGCTCCGATGGATTGATGCTGCATGCTAGGAATGTTCAGTAGTATGTTGACGTGAGACGTGAAAATAAGTCTAATGTTGCCATATCTGTGGTTTAGTATTTCCCAGCATACCTCATAATTCTCTGAGGTAATCTGAAGATGGTGAATCAGACGCTCAGCTTCCCCTGCTACTTTGCTCTTTAAAAACTGCATTTTCTGAGCGTTTGATAACGATGGATTTTTGTGGATGGTTTCTGTGAATAAATCTTTAAATGAAGTCCATTGGTGGTAGTTTCCTTGGAATGTTGGAATATCCATCTGTGGAGTAGATTTGTCGCGATGAGAAACCGACCACATTTTCGAGTTGATGGTTTTCTTCAAGTCGTTATAAATTTTCTCATATCTGTTGAATTCTTGTTGGTACCAGATATCCTCAACGCCGTTTTCACCTTCTATATCCCAGTGAAGGCTATCGATCATAGCCCAACGACTTTGAAGACATTTTAAAGCGTCGTCGAACTCCCACTTGGTCTGCAGTTGTTCGATTTCTATGGTAGCTACTGTTCTCATGAAAGCTCTAAACTGTATAGTCTGCTTTTTTATCATTCCTTCTAGGATACTATGTTGACACGTATCCCTACGTTGCTGTTGCGGTGCCTGTGAATGAGACGAATCCCCTACTTGCTTCGATGTCCCTGCCTCTGCAGGCGGCTGGTGAGGTTCTTGCTGCTTTGACAACAATTGCTCCATGGTTTTGGTAATTACCTGTTTGATCGACAAATACACTTCCTCCGCCTTATCAAAACAATTTTTGGTGAAATACACATGGTCAAATTCAGCAAGTTCACAGCACTTCCTATGGTTGCGTTGATATTCTCTCCAATAATTTTCTAAAATCTCCAACTTCCGCTTACAGTAATCTATGGTTTTTCGTTCAGCTCCGTCTTTCTTGATGTTAGTTAGAAGTTTAACCAAGGAGTCGTAAATCTCCGTTTGGCTGACTGCTAACTGCTCCATTATTCCCACGGTCAATAAAAGACGTTAGTGAAAATAAAAGAAAAAATGGTTTGGTCTGACCTTATATTCTCCTTCCGCGACAGCTGCCCAATTTCTTCCGAATTGATGTAACTGCCTACCTACTTTCTCTATAAACTAGTAAAATACAATACACTGGTTGCAAGGTCCCGGCGCACAAACACTTCACTGTATTTCGCGAACCGAGGTCCTTAATGCTCGAAGGACCATGTAGAATTTAGCGCCTGCTTGGTTTAGCCCTAACTTCTGAGTTGGTTGATATTTGGTTAATTGGTTGTGGTTTGGTTTATGGTTTACGACCGCTGATTTAATAATACGAAATAATATGGTTTAAAGTCTATATTGGTTTAAACAATTAATTACAATTATGAAATGGTGAACCTAATCTAAACTAGCACTAAGATGGTTTGATGTGAGTTACGCGATTGGTCGTCGGACACGTACTAATTGGTAATAGCTGCGATACACACATTTATGGAAATGCATGCAGGCAAAAGTGCTGAGCTGTTCGGTTGCAATTATTGCACCGAACATATGTCAATTCGACACAATAAATTGATTTGTCATGTTGTGGTGGAGAGGGTTACAATTCTATAGAACCACAGGAACTTTTTACTTTAAAATATTTGTGGCACTTACGTGATAACATCAGTCTCTGGGAAGTGTTTGGGCAAGCTGAGCAGCGGGTAGTCCAGCGTGACGGTGCAGGTGTGCGCGGGGGCGAGGCACTGCGGCGCGGGGGGCCGCACACATGCCGGCACCCCCCACGTCACACATGCGCCCTCGCAACCAAACAGATGCGTCGCCTTTATGTCCAGCAGCAGAGAGTTCAGTCTACAACACTAGAAGCGCTGAACATACCGACTGAGATAAATTTGGATACAAAAAATATGTATATTGCAATTACGTGGTTGGGTTGAAGTCTCGTATAAATCATTGTTGCGCCCTGTTCGATTAGTTACTCTATGCGCCTTCGGAACGCGCCCGAACGGAATGACATCTGACTTGTCAAGTTTGATTTTGACACTTGACACTGCTCTTGATTTGGCGCTTGAAAAATGGAGCACGTGGCCGTGTTGAATTCCGCGACCTTTTTGTAAATTAATCCTTTTAAATCGATCCGTTTGTGACAATTAGTCGTGATTCAACTGCTTTGATTGTTAATAACCCCAATTTGACGTAATAATAAGGGTTAAGTTTGTTGAAACTGAAGTACTTTGAAGTGAAAGTGACCTTATTGGAACCGCATGCTGTGATTGCCTCCAGCCTCATTGTTGCGGCTTGTATCCTGGAAAACCCATTTACAATGTCACTACACGATACATATACACTCACTTACATACATAACTCCAGGTAGGCACCAGAGCAGGTGTTCTTCTACCACCAGGTAAGTTCTTTTGTTGTATTGTAATTGTTTGATTTGATTGTCTGCTCCGCGTACGGCGGACGTCGGTTTTGGCAGTACATAAAAGTTTGTCTATTTATTTCTAGATGCAAAGGGTTAAAAACATTGAATTATATTGCGTCACAATTTTTACAATCTATATATATAAAAGAAAGTCGTGTTAGTTACTTCACTTATAACTCAAGAACGGCTGAACCGATTTAGCTGAAAATTGGCAGGGAGGTAGTTTAGAGCCAGGAGAAGGACATAGGATACTTTTTATCCCGTTTTTTTTTTTTTTTTTTTTCCCCTTTTTACGACCGCGTTCCCGTGAGACGTCACATAAAACGTCAAAGAGAATACAAGTCACTATAAAACGTGGTACTATGACAAAAACGTTGCCTTCGAAGTACCAGGTTATCATAACTTGACAGGAGCTTACCAAACAAAGGAGTGTCAGCTAGAAAACGCTTTATGCCTTCGAAGTACCAGGTCATCATAACTGGGTAGGAGCTAACCTAACATATGAGTGTCAGCTAGAAAACGCTTACCAGATCACCACCGCGTACCAGGTTGTCAAACTTGGTACGTTTATAACAACATTTATTGAATCTGAGGCGATACGAAGTTCGCTGGGTCAACTAATTATCTATACTAATATTATAAAGCTGAAGAGTTTGTTTGTTTGATTGAACGCGCTAATCTCCGAATCGAATCCGGTCCGAATTGAAAAATTCTTTTTGTGTTAGGTAGCCTATTTTAAGCCTATTTTTTTCGCTGGATTCGAACTCACGACTCCACCGCGGTCGTACTAAGTGCAGACAGTAGCCACTCGACCAATCGATCATTAGACAAGTGGTTCAAATTGGTCTTCCCTTTTTTGTAAATTTTGCGTCACAAAACAGGATTTTGATAATTTAGAAAAGACGGTTTATTCGAGGGAGGCTATAGGCTATATAACATCACGCTACACCTCAGAGGAGCGGAACAGTAATGAAAAATGTTGCAAAAACGGGGAAAATTTATTCCTTCTGAGAGTTTCCGTTGCGTGCGCTGCGTAAACGGTTAAAGTAACGCAAAAATCATGTATGACGGGATTGTTATTTTTAAAAAGTTCAAAAAAAAAGTCCCAAGAGCATATGTCTATCTTTTAAGGTTGACTCACTATAACTCAAGGAGCGAAAATGGACGAAAACTAGCAGGCAAATCGATGCGACGGGAAGGGTAAGGGGAGCAAAAATTTGACGCGGACGAAGTCGCGGGCAGAAGCTAGTATGTAGTATAAATAGACGTGGTGCGCAATAATTTATTATTTACCGCCGAGTAGCCGCGGTGTCAAGACGAGTGTCAACAATAAAGTTCATCTAAGGCATTGTATACTTTACGAGTTCCAGAATGGAAATAACGCTGCTGCCGCCTGTAGGAATTTGTGTAGTGTTTTTGGGCTCGACAGTGTCTCTGAACGTACATGTCAAAGATGTTTTGAGAGATTCAAAAAAGGGAATTTAAGTCTTAATGATGAACCTCGTTCTGGAAGACCATCCTTAATTGATGACGACGTTTTAGAAGCGATATTAAAAAATTCATCAGATCAGATATTGCATTGAGACTAGGCGTAGCACAGCAAACAGTTTCTGACCATATTCATAGGTTAGGATATATACAATACAGACTTAAATATTCCCAGTGGGTACCGTCGAAACTATCGGAAAAAAACTTGGCAGAGAGAATTGCGGTGCTTCACATCTTAATCGTTGCAAAACTAAACCATTTTTAGATAGATTAGTTACAGGCGATGAAAAGTACATTGTCTACGATAACGTATCAAGAAGGAAAGTTTATTTAAGACCAGAAGAACCTGCATCTCCTACGCCGAAATCAGATTCACACTAAATAAAACAGCTGTTATGTATCTGGTGGGATCACAAGGGACCTTTGTATTTTGAATTGCTACGGCCACAGGAAACTATTACCACTGAAAAATATTGAAATCAGTTAAGTAAATTAAATGAATCAATTAAAAATCTGCGACCTTATATGGCCAATAGAAAGGGTGTGATCTTACACCACGACAATGCGAGGCCGCATGTTTCAAAGACAACACAACTTAACATATCTGAACTAGGGTGAGAAGTCTTCACTCATCCTTCGTACTCCCCAGATATTGCACCATCAGATTTTTATTTATTTCGGTCGCTAAGCGCAAATTTAAAAGGAAAAACATTTGAAAATGAAAGAGAGGTTTCAGCAGCAGTTGAAAGTTTTTTGGCATCAAAAGATAATTTTTTTTACAGGAATGGCATTTATATGCTAGTAAATAGATGGAAGAAGGTCAGTATGTAATTTACTAAAATATAGGAAGAAACTAAGGAAGAAATCAAGGACAGTATGTAATTTACTAAAATATAGATAGGTAACTACTTTAAAAATTAATCACGACTTTTATTAACAAAACCGGCCAAGTGCGAGTCGGACTCGCGCACCGAAGGTAGGTACAAACCTGTAGGTATTCTCGGTTTATGCACAAAGTTTATGTTTATGAAAATAAATGTATTTTTTTAAATTTTTATATTTCAGCTGATTGAATGAAAGGTAAATTGCGGTTTACGATTTATGACGTTTTAAAAAGTAACTACTTACTCGATCTCGTTCAAACCAATTTTCAGTGGTAGTTTACATGGTAATGTATATCATACATTTTTTTTTGTTTTATCATTCTCTTAGTTTAGAAGTTACGGGGGGGGACACACATTTTACCACTTTGGAAGTGTCTCTCGCGCAAACTATTCAGTTTAGAAAAAAATGATAATAGAAACCTCAATACCATTTTTGAAGACCTATTCATAAATACCCCACACGTGTGGATTAGATGAAAAAAAAAATTTTGAGTTTCAGTTCTATGTATGGGAAACCCCAAATTTTTTTGTTTTTTTTTCTATTTTGGTGTGAAAATCTTAATGCGGTTTACAGAATACATCTACTTATCAAGTTTCAACAGCATAGCTCTTATAGTTTCGGAAAAAAGTGGCTGTGACATACGGACGGACGGACAGACAGACAGACAGACAGACATGACGAATCTATAAGGGTTCCGTTTTTTGCCATTTGGCAACGGAACCCTAAAAACCGACAGAACTTTCCAGTAGACCCAATCCATACTAATATTATAAATGCAAAAGTAACTCTGTCTGTCTGTCTTTCTGTCTGTCTGTCTCGCTTTCCTGCTAAAACTACTGAACCGATTTAAATGAAATTTGGTACACAGATAGTTTAGAGCCTGAGAAAGGAAACCTGTAGGTATTCTCGGTTTATGCACAAAGTTTATGTTTATGAAAATAAATGTATTTTTTTTAAATTTTTATATTTCAGCTGATTGAATGAAAGGTAAATTGCGGTTTACGATTTATGACGTTTTAAAAAATAACTACTTACTCGATCTCGTTCAAACCAATTTTCAGTGGTAGTTTACATGGTAATGTATATCATACATTTTTTTTGTTTTATCATTCTCTTAGTTTAGAAGTTACGGGGGGGACACACATTTTACCACTTTGGAAGTGTCTCTCGCGCAAACTATTCAGTTTAGAAAAAAATGATAATAGAAACCTCAATACCATTTTTGAAGACCTATTCATAAATACCCCACACGTGTGGATTAGATGAAAAAAAAAATTTTGAGTTTCAGTTCTATGTATGGGAAACCCCAAATTTTTTTGTTTTTTTTTCTATTTTGGTGTGAAAATCTTAATGCGGTTTACAGAATACATCTACTTATCAAGTTTCAACAGCATAGCTCTTATAGTTTCGGAAAAAAGTGGCTGTGACATACGGACGGACGGACAGACAGACAGACAGACAGACATGACGAATCTATAAGGGTTCCGTTTTTTGCCATTTGGCAACGGAACCCTAAAAACCGACAGAACTTTCCAGTAGACCCAATCCATACTAATATTATAAATGCAAAAGTAACTCTGTCTGTCTGTCTTTCTGTCTGTCTGTCTCGCTTTCCTGCTAAAACTACTGAACCGATTTAAATGAAATTTGGTACACAGATAGTTTAGAGCCTGAGAAAGGAAACCTGTAGGTATTCTCGGTTTATGCACAAAGTTTATGTTTATGAAAATAAATGTATTTTTTTTAAATTTTTATATTTCAGCTGATTGAATGAAAGGTAAATTGCGGTTTACGATTTATGACGTTTTAAAAAATAACTACTTACTCGATCTCGTTCAAACCAATTTTCAGTGGTAGTTTACATGGTAATGTATATCATACATTTTTTTTGTTTTATCATTCTCTTAGTTTAGAAGTTACGGGGGGGACACACATTTTACCACTTTGGAAGTGTCTCTCGCGCAAACTATTCAGTTTAGAAAAAAATGATAATAGAAACCTCAATACCATTTTTGAAGACCTATTCATTAATACCCCACACGTGTGGATTTGATGAAAAAAAAATTTTTTGAGTTTCAGTTCTATGTATGGGAAACCCCAAAATTTTTTGTTTTTTTTTCTATTTTGGTGTGAAAATCTTAATGCGGTTTACAGAATACATCTACTTATCAAGTTTCAACAGCATAGCTCTTATAGTTTCGGAAAAAAGTGGCTGTGACATACGGACGGACGGACAGACAGACAGACAGACAGACATGACGAATCTATAAGGGTTCCGTTTTTTGCCATTTGGCAACGGAACCCTAAAAACCGACAGAACTTTCCAGTAGACCCAATCCATACTAATATTATAAATGCAAAAGTAACTCTGTCTGTCTGTCTGTCTTTCTGTCTGTCTGTCTCGCTTTCCTGCTAAAACTACTGAACCGATTTAAATGAAATTTGGTACACAGATAGTTTAGAGCCTGAGAAAGGACATAGGCTACTTTTTATCCCGGTAGTATGTTCCCGCGGGATAATTTCCGACCTCCACGCGGGCGAAGCCGCTGGCAAAAGCTAGTATATAATAAAACTAAGTTGATAAAATGTGCGTGCCGATAAAACTTAAAAAGGAGTCCCGGCACGATAAAGGGACTTATATAGTGTGATAGCCCTTTATCCCCCGTCGAACAAAAAAGTTCCCGTTTTAACCTAAAGGGTGTGTTTTTAAAGATATAAGGGTTTTTCCAACCCTTCAACTTGGAAATTAAGTATAGTGGCACCACCTGTTGTCGAGTATTTGAACTTCATTCAGAACAACGATTATTTGGGTTGCATTTTGAAAGGCGCTGCGAGCAATTGCGGCATGTGTAGTAATGGCGCGAAATTTAAAATTCCAGTTTCAATAAATTCTTAAATTGCATTTGTTACTATAATAAAGTTTTTAAATGTTGTGTATTTATACATCAGTAGCTAACTTATATTATATTTTGGAGTTAAAGCGACATAATTTATATATCAATTAAATTAGCCTTTATTTTCACAATTAACAAAGCACAAGGGCAAACTTTAAAATATTGTGGCATCAACCTCAAATAATCTTGCTTCTCTATAAATATTAAATGGAGCAGGAAGAACATCGAAATGGGTCAATTTTGAGACAACTGCACTTCTAGAGTTAAAGCTCACGAAAAAACTGTAATTCAGTTTAAATCTGCCCGTGAAATATAAAGCTGTATTGGCCTAAGTTGGTCGTACCTTCTCGAATGGTGGAGCGAGAGAGCGGGTAGGTGAAGCACGAAGCGCACAGGCACACACCTCGTGTGTCGATCCCTGAACATGATACAGTTACTAGACTCATGGGCATCATCTTTTGTCACACTCATAATTTTCAGATAATTTAACGTGATGTCGAATTATGAGGAAAGTTTAGTGAGGGGAGTTTTAAGTAAAGGAATAGACCAAAGAAACGGTGTAGGTTCAGACCTGCTCCGACATTATAGCATAGCATAGTTTGACTTTAGTTCGCTCGCGAACATGCCAACTGGACTCATGAGCAGTGGAGTAAAATTCTGGTCAATTGAGATTGGAAAATGTATTGACGAGTCCAGAGTGGCCTTAAGAGCCCCAAATGGCCGCGTACGCGTTTTGAGAAAGCAGGGAGAGAGATTTTTCCAATAACCACCAGATAAATCATCAATGTTCATGGTGGATCCGTTATGGTTTAACCTTTCGTATGCCGTGAACGTAGATCTACACGAGACAGCGGTTTTTAATTGTGTCTGTAATTAGCGGCATTCAACGGGATAAGGAAGGATTAGTTTAGACGTACATTCAGAGTCGGCGGTAGTTGAGGGTCGTCTAACGGCAGTGCGATACATTGAAGAGATACTCCAGGAGCATGTTCTACCTACGTGGATACGTGGGATTCATCGGTTACCTACATTTACCTTAATGCAAGGTAATGCCTGACCTCTCACAGCACGTTGCGAGGAAAATTACCTTTCAGAGGTGAGAATTTAAAAATAAGAGTGGTGAACAAGAAGCCCAGACATTAATGTCACTCTCATAGAACGAAACTGGGATGTGTTTCAAAGACACATCCAATCCAGTCCTAACCCTCCAGAGACTCTCAGTCTATTGAAAACAACTCTAGTGGCCACCTGGGAAGAAATACCCCAAGTAGACATTAAAAGCATAATCCACAGCATGCCTGATTGCTGGGGGCGGTAATTAAGGCCAGAGGTGATACCTGATATTAATTTCAAGTCCCATAGCTTTATTTTGTAAATTTATTTGGTAAAAATTGTTGTAAACGTAGAGCTTGTAGTCTTTTCGTAATTTAATAAAGTTCTGTTTAAGTAAAACACCACATAACGCACTTGGGCCACTTTTAGTTCCACTTACTGTATTAGACTAAACTCAAAAGCAAACATTTATTCCTTGAACTCACAAATTGTAAGAAAACTCTTAATAATGCTTTACAAAGTATTCCTTACGAAGAAACAGTGAATTTACTAACTGTGTTAAAGGAAATGTCACCCTACGTTATGTATCAAGTTTAAAAGAGTTCAGCTACTCAAAATTTGCCTATTGTTCATGTTTGATTATTAATTAAATAAATATGTTTTTAAACTATTTTAGCTCTTCTTATCTGAAACACAGCCCAACTAGCAAAAAGTGGTTTTTAAACTGTCCTAGAACCATCATTTATTGAGGATTATATGAGGCTTTTATCCGCATATAAGTTGCGAAAAGGGCCCACTTTATAAGTCTACTTTTACCTATACCATATTTATATTAGACCGCTGAAATGCCATATATGCCTATACATACATACATACAATCACGCCTTTTTCCCATGGGGGTAGGCAGAAACCACGGAACGCCACCTGCTACGATCTCTACACACTCCTTTTGCCTCTTTAAGGTTCATACAATTGGTCATACACACACGCCGGTTGCGAGTACTACGCACCTGACCTTTCTGAAGAACATCACCAATAAGGTCACTATATTTCCTCCTAGGGCGTCCCCTCCCGGTGTTTCCACTCACATCTGCCTTGTAAATACCTTTTGTGAGTCGTCCTTCATTCATCCTCTCAACATGACCAAACCATCTAAGCATTCTTTTTTTCTCTTATAATTGAATTACGTCAATACAATTACTCCTATGAATCTCACTATAAGTAAATTATAGTTAAAAAATAGATTAATACGCGCCTAGAAATGTTTCTATAAGCTCATATGTTGTGAACAGTCGAAGTGAGTGTATCGCGCATTGTTGTGCTCTGTAAAAATATTTTTAACATCTTGAGGAAGAGTATTTATACTATTCATGTCAACCATAGTAGAAAAACAAACTTATTGTTGTCAAATTATTAGTCCTACTTATAGCTTATTCGTAGGGGAACTTGAATTTTCTGTGAAATCTATCATGGTTTCGATTAAAAAATTAAAGCGCCTCTTGGAATTTGCCTTATTTACATTTTAGTATTAATTAATATTTAATAAATATTATTAAGGCAGCTGCCATTTTCTTGGTGAGCATTTCCAAGTGTGACATAGTGCTGAAATAAGTATTTTTAGCATTTCCAAGTGTGACATACTACCAATATAAGTATATTGGTTCTATATTGCGTTATCTCAAAACCGAAGAAGATTCGCCATTATTACCGATTAGGGTTCCGAAGGCCCGATGAAAATCGATTGATATTTATAGATAAGTAAGTTAAAGGAATATTTTAAGGGTTTGTTCTACGTGCTAGGTTAAACATTAGTTTAAACATTGTTTTTATTTAACTTAATTATATAACAGGTTGCCGACGATTTAAACAAGACTATGCCGACGTTCCTGGATATCAATCGATTTTTAACCAAAAAATAATTTCCGATCCTTAAAGAACTTAAAATGGCCTCGGAGTGTTACACATTTCTTGCTATCGGAGATATGTCCCGGTAGTCACAGCGTGGTTTCTATTAACACTAGAGATTTACATTATACTCAGAATCAAGAGCACATCAGATCATTGCTATATCAAGATTGGTTTTGGTGTGAGAATTGTTCTACTTACGCAGTTTATGATCACTTCCCGAGAGACGAATGTGAAATTTTTAACTAGTCAAATCTCATATCTGGGCAATATTACACAAATGTTTATGGATCTTCTACAATAACACAATAGGTACGGGCACAGTCTTCTCTATTTTCTTACAAGCCATGCTGATAAATCTGGCAACGTCGTTGGTAAACCGATCAATAGTGTCCTGGGGGTGAAATACTGATGTGTAGGTTTTCTCTATTGGTATCTACTAATGTTCGTGCGTCTTGACGCAAAACATTGTTTATTCTCATATTTATTTAAATAAAGAGTTTAAAGTAGCATGAGGAATATTTAAGTCTAAAACCCAGTTTTTAATATAATAACGCAGTTCAAGTTTTTGTTATAATCCGAAAGTTCTTTCTATTTATCGCTTTCAATATCGCTCAATGATTTGCTACTTTCGTTGTCCGAACCTCTTCCATCTAAAGTAGTACTACAATTATCTTGTCCGGAACCCTCGCTAGAATTCGCGATACGGTCTTCACCAGTTTTTAAAAAATCGGTGCTCACTGTGGTTAACATTTCTTTATATGTTTGTTAATTTTTCTTTTATAAGATCCACTTTTTTTAAACCGCTTCCACTTATTTAAATCCATTTTCAATATTTTTAGACAAAAAAATTGTAACTAATCAAAATGGCTGATGTCAAATCCTACAATAGAATTTGCTAAACTATATAAAGCGTGTTTTCGCCTGTACTGGTCGTTACAAGCAAAAGTGGCTTCTTAAGAGTTTTAACAAGGATTCTTTGAGATTTCTTGGACAATAACACTACTGTGGAATGCCTATATAAATATGTCTCGGTTTAAAACGGCACACGATAAATCGATATAGAGAACAATTTATCCTACCGAGTGCTGCATGTTGTGTAATCTTGGTGATTTATTGTTTTTAAAACATGGATATGAAATTAATATAACACTTACTTTTAAGCATATGTAAAATCAAACCATAAATGATTTACAGTAATTTAACTTCAATTTACTTATATTGGCCATAAAATATTAGCTTATATGAGGTTATAAGTAAAAATAACAAGAGTAATTGCTCCTCAGTGCATATATTCCTGGTACATGCTCCTACAGGAGTATTAGGATTTAAATGGTCCGCAGATGTAATCTTATAGGCGCATATAAGTCCGAGTTACCAGAGTTATTACTCTTGAGTGCAATTACTCTTGTTTCATGCTATCATAGGAGTCTTGATCCTATGTTTGCCAGGAAATATGATCCCATATACCGATATAAGTACAAATTATAGGATTAAGCATACTTGAGTAAAAACAGCATGTTACTAAAAGCGTAGCGTAAAACATGCTATTAAAAGCGCAGTAGCAACCATCAAAACCATCATCGGAGCTTTGTAAGTCCACGTAGCATTATAAAATCGCCATCCAGGATTATTTTGCTAGTTGGGAGGATGACCTAATATAGGCACGTAAGACTTAATATAAAAATATCTGGATGACCGAGCTTTGCTCGGTATATTTTGGTAAATTGTGTTTAAAATAATAATCGATCGATTTTGGCTCACATCGACAAGAGGGTACTCGGGCAGGGCGACATGTGGCTGTCCAATCAAAAAATGGCCCGGGGTTAGGGCCTCCAAGTCGTTCGGGTCCGAAGACAGCGGGCACAATGGACGCGAGTTCAATGCAGCTTCAATGCGGCAAAATACCGTAGCTAACTCCTCAAAGGTGAGAACGGTGTCTCCTAACGATCTGCGCCAGAGTCCCTTTGCCACTTTCACCGCAGCCTCAAAAATACCCCCCCAATGGGGACAGGCTGGTGGGTCAAACAACCAAGTGACCCCTCGGCGAGCTAATTTGTTACCAATGTCAACCTGGTTCTCAGCAAGGAAGGCGTATACCTCCTTCAAATAGTTACCTGTACCCTTGTAGTTAGTACCGAAATCAGACCTGATCAAAGTAGGTAACCCACGGCGAGAAACAAATCTGTCGAAGGTCGCCACAAAGGCCTCCGTCGAGAGGGAGGTTACCAACTCCAAGTGCACTGCCTTAGTTGACAGGCAGACAAACACACACAAATAAGCCTTTTTTTTTTTTTTTTTCCAGGATGGGAAATCATCAAATGACTTCTCCCGCTCTGGGCGGAGCGGGAGGGCGTGTCAGACTTTTACTGACTAAAACCCACCCGTGTTCCATCAGTTGCCCATGTGCCAGGGTCACGGTATCTCTTTCGAACAATCACGCGACCCCGGCAGGCATCGGTCCTAGTAGACCCCTACACTGCTGCTGACATCTCTTTGAGGCGCGCGTGGAACACTGCGCGCCGTCGACCCGAGCCTGGTCCTTACCGGGCGGCGAGCCACCCATTGCTCGCCACCCGCAAGCTCGCGCCTACGGTGGCCGGGAGTCCGCAATTGACTCCCGACGCCCGGGGCGTCTCCTCCTGCGGCGGCTAGGGGCGTAAGGGCGCAGAGACTGCCACTCCCTCACGCGCCCCGCCTCTTCCTTCGCGAGCATCACTGCTTCGCAGAAGGAGGTGACGGCTTCCCATTCCCTCTTGCTCCGTACCATGGCTCGCACCAGGGCCGGACGCGAGAGGTCGCCGCCGCCGATCGCCTCCACGAGGACCCGGCGGTGCTCCGCCCAGGCAGGGCACACCTCCACCGTATGCTCAACCGTGTCCTCCAGACGATCCTCGCAATGGAAACACCCGGACGTATCCTCCCGCTTTATCCTGAACAGGAACCCACCGAAGCACCCATGCCCGGTGAGAACCTGCGTCAGGCGGAAGGTGAGGACGCCGTGACGCCTCTCTATCCACTCCTCAAAGAGGGGACTTACCGCCGCAATTGTGGCGTGCCCAACACAAATAAGCCTTAACAATTTCACTATTCCGAAGAGGAGACGTCTTCCAAAAAAGGACCAGCAAAGTCCGTTCCGACGCCTGCAAAGGGTCTCGCCTCATGATCAGCCGGCAAGTCATCAGTCCCATCATTGGCTGCATAGTAGAGGCCTTAGTCCGGTAGCACGGCAACTGAAGACGATGCTACGAATAGTACGACGGGCCGACAATATCCAAAACTCTCGCTGCAGAATGGCCAACAGCGCATTGCAACCGGCATGCGAGTTCTTAATGTGACGATCAGTCACCAACAATTTAACCAAATGGCCCTCCTTAGGCAACAAAAGGGGATGACGGGCCCCATAAGGAAGGCTAGAGTGCCTCAACCGTCCCCAACACGCAAGAGACCCGTATCGTCCAAAAAGGGGTTCAACTTACTAACGGCTCCCGACAATTTAGCCTTACCAGACTTCAAAGTCTCAATCTCCTTCTCAAAGTGTGCAGCCTGCACGGAGCGGACCCAAAGGAGGAGTGATTCCTGTCGCTCCTGAGGAGAGAGAACCGGTGACAGGCGTTTGTTCCTGGGTTTCCTAGAATTATGACCAAAACGCCTGATCCACGAGGTAACGTTCAACAATTTGTCGAGGGCGCTGTATCGATTCAACAAAAAATCAGGGTCAAACGGAGGGTCCTTCGTTTCAACAGCAAGCACCTTGAGCCCGGGCAAAGGACCCGACATCAAGACTGGCGTTCGAAGCCAATCATCCTCGGGGTGAGTCAGCCAGTCTGGTCCCCACCATAGGGGGTAAGGAATCAGGCGGGGTCCCATGCACCCACGTGAGGCCACGTCACCTGAGTTCAAATCTCTAGGCACGTGCCTCCAAATCAAAGGCGTTTCAGAATTTTGAATCTGGGACACTCTGGGACGCAACAAAGACCTCCAAAGAGTGGACGGACGTCATCAACCAACACAAAACAATTTGACTGTCTGTCCAGGCGTAAGAAGCCCGAATGTCCACAGTTCCACCCAAAGTGTGAGCAACGTGGTTCAATAGACGCAAAGGAAGCGCCGCCCCTGACAACTCTAACTTAGGGATGGTCAGTGCCGTCCGGAG
This sequence comes from Aporophyla lueneburgensis, assembly GCA_932294355.1. Lineage (NCBI taxonomy): Eukaryota > Metazoa > Arthropoda > Insecta > Lepidoptera > Noctuidae > Aporophyla > Aporophyla lueneburgensis. The sequence goes on along the minus strand of OW028744.1, from coordinate 30,834,733 downwards.
GGGGGCCACCTTGCTCTTGGCCATGACCAGTGACAACTTCACCTGGCCTGTCGCGCTGACGGTGCGCAGATAAACAACAGCTGCATAACCGTGCGAAGACGCATCACAAAACCCATGAAGGGTAGCAGTGTAGCTCCCAGGGGGGGAAACACGACCTCTTTGACTGCAGGGAGTGCGTATACAAATTGGAGCCAATCTTCCAACAGGGTTTCCCGAAGTGGCTCGTCCCAACCAAGTCCCGCTGTCCAAAGGCGATGAAGAAAACATTTCGCCCAAAACAATACCGGGCATATCCAACCATTCGGTTCCAAGGTCTTCGCCACAGTAGACAACCACCAGTCGTTTAGTCCAAGTGTGAGATGACTCCAAGTCGACATCGTATGTGAAGATGTCTTGGACTGGTCGGTACTGAACGCCGAGAACTGGTATCATAGCAGGGTTGTCAACATTTTCAAACAAAAGCGGGCCCTGCCTATGATCCTCCGGCAAACCTTCCAATAGCGCTGGCAAGTTGGACACCCATTTACGCAACTCATAGCCAGCGGAAGCCAAAATACCAATCAATTCGTCACGCCACAGGACGGCTTCCCCAACTGTGGGAGCTCCAGTACAAACGTCGTCAATATACAAGTCCGTTTTCAAGATGGCGGACGCACGAGGGAACTTCAAACGCTCTCGGTCCGCGAGCTCCCAAAGAGAACGAATAGCAACAAAAGGGCTCGATCGGAGGCCGTACGTATTCGTATTGAGCTCGTACACAATCATGGAGTCCTGGGGATTCTCTCGCCACAGGATCAACTGATAACGTCTGTCATCCTCGTGAATAACCGTTTGGCGGAACATCATTTTGATGTCGGCCACAAAAACTACCTGATGACGACGGAAAGACGTAATGACGTCACAAAGATCCCTCAACAATTTGGGGCCTGGATGCAAGCAATCATTCAAGGAGACACCAGACGAAGTCCGCGCAGACCCATCAAACACCGTGCGCAGCTTACCGGTGGATGGCTTGAGGACCGCGTGATGCAGCAGGAAAGAATGCTCACCTGAGCGCCAATCCAAATTTGACACCGAAATGTGTCCCAAATCTGCGTATTCCCGCATGAAATCCAAATATTTCTGCCGCAGCACTGGGTCCCTGCTCATGCGGCGCTCCATTGCCAACAATCTCTTCTCGGCCGTAGGGCTGGATTCGCCGAGAGGTGGTCGCACCGCAACAAAAGCAACCTGCACAGAAGCCGGCCGGAACGGAGTCGACCTGTGTTGTTCTGGTAGAACAACACGCACTCCTCGTGTTCCGGGTTCAAACGGGCTACCTGAGGGGGCTCTTCAACCTCCCAAAACTTCTGAACGGCGTCAGAGAGGGCGGAGCCAGATGACAACACAAAATCAGGTTCAGGTGTAGGGGGGACCCTCAACACTGGTCCCATCAACGCAAAGCCAAAGATGGTCGAGACAGCCATCAAACCGCTTGGCTGCAGAACCTTTATATCACCCAAAAATATTCTTCCTAGTACATCGGAACCCAACAACAAATGCGCTGTACTAGGGGAATCAAACAGGGGGTCAGCCAATTCCAGGCCTGACGTCAACCGGACGATTTCTGAAGACAGCTGACATTGAGGATGACTACCCAAAATATTCGTCAGAACAACGGCCGCAGCAATAATTTTAGGCACCATACAATTCAGAGGAGTGACCTCAAACCAAGCCAGTCCCTCGGTGGTGACAACTGTTTCGCCCACTCCCTTAATTTTGCGTGAAAAGTCACGCACATCAAGGCCCACCTGTCCCGCTAAAGAAGATGACAAAAGGCAACCCTGGGCTCCCGTGTCCAAAATGGCACGGACCACAACAAAATCACCCGTGGGCCCCCAGACCCTGACCGATGCCGTTGGCAACAAAACCGTTTCGATCTGAGAGGGTACCTTAGCGGGGCAGGCGCCAATGTCCTAACAATGCCTGGGCGGCGACCGATCGCCGCACCCAGGCCCAAGTCTTTCCCGACGAGGATGGAGGTCAAATTCCTCGTCCGCGCGGTGTCCCGAGCCACGTGCCATCGCTGGAAGGGCATATCCCACTGGATGCCTGAATGGCGGGGGGCGTGACTCCAACCGGGAACGTTCCGCCAATGGAGGGGAGGGAAGGCAGTGCTGGTCTGGCCAGCGCTGCCTAGCAACAACTGCGTAATCGCCTTTACGCGGGGAGAGCAAATGGCGGTCGCGCGGCTCCCGATCAACTTGCGCGAGGGTAGGAGTGCGGCGCTCAAAATTGCGGGCCTCTCCCTGGTTCTGAACCGGCGAGGCAGAAGCCCGGTGACCAACTCCATGGTACCCCCCCGTGCGCGAACCTCCATCAGAGGCTGGTCTGCCAGCGTGGTTTGCGTTAGCGCACAAAATGTCTAAATGGGACCCCCTACAAATTCTACAAGGGCGGGGGTTGGGGCAGTTCCGATGGAAGTGAGCCCACAAACAAGAGAAGCACATGCGGCGTGCATTGGCAACTCGGCGGCGGGCACTCACGTGCAATTTCAAAAAGGCCGCGCAAGTTGCCATGCCATGCCCCGTGTCCCTACAAAACTCACAACCAGGACGACTCTGGGTGCCAGCAAAACGAGCGGCGGGGCGACCATCAACAGGCCCGCGAGCCCTAGTCCGTCCCTGGTCTCGTGGCCGGGAAGACGGCTGGCGTGACTCGGTGGCAACGCTAGAGTTATCCATAAACCGACACTCATCCTCCAAAAATTTGACGAGTTCACCAAATGGGGGGAGATGTGTGACACTATCCCCACCATACTTTTGCTTGAAACGAGCCCTCAAATCAGCAGGAAACCGTTGCAGCACAACATGTACCAAAAGGTAAGACCAATGGTCCACCGGCAACTCCAATCGCTTTAAAGCGTTGGTCGCTGCCACCAACGGGTTCAACAGGTCAGTACGCAATGCTGACAATCTTATAATGACCGGTAACCCCAAAATCTGTTTGATATGAACGTCAGCCAAACAACGTTTGTTTTGATACCGCCGGGTGAGTAGTTCTAAAGCGGTAGGGTAGGCTGAGTCAGTCACCGACAATTGCTGTACCAAGGCTCGGGCCTCACCTTCCAGAACAGACAACAAGTAGGCCAACTTTTGGGTGGGTCTGAGGTCCGAGCGAGCATCAACCAAACTTTCAAATAGATTTTGGAAACCCAACCATTGGTCCAAGCGACCGTCAAAGTGTGGCAGTTCCAAAGTAGGCAATCTACTCAATAGTCCGGGACCTGAAACAACCGAGGTCTCCGGCTTGACCTGGACTGGTGTCTGGCTCTGCAATATTTCTTGAGCACGTTGACCAATAACATCCCCCAGGTCCAAGATCTGGTCGTAGTCAGCAAGGACCTTGTCACGTGCTACCTGGTCCAGCACTTCCAGAGCCACATCATAAATGAACTCGTTGTAGCGGGTGAGCAGAGCATCAACGTTTCCGAGTCTCACGTTTAACTGCTCGAACCGAGCAAACGTGACCCCTGTCAGATTCGGGCGCTCAGCAGTCGCTGCAGCTGAAGTGAACCACCGTAGCTGTGTGGTCAATCCACTGATTGCCTCTCTCACCGCTTTGTGTGCCATTGCACAAACAATACAATTCAAATAAACCAAACAAGATGATCAAATAACAAAGTTCAAACAATATAACCAGGAAAACCAAAGCAAACAATTAAACTACCAAACTGTTAGTCAGCAAATCAAGAAATAACAAAATATTGGTTTCAATTCAATTCAACAACAAACTTTTCTTTTTAATTCAAAACCAATGTCAACGTTCAAAATTCTACTTCAAATTCAATTCAAAAATGCCAATTTCCAAATGTTAATTTCACAAACCACTTTGTCAATGGTACAACAATAACAAACCTTTATTTCAACCCAAACAATGTTAATGCTCAAAAATGCCAATCAAATTCGTTAGCATATCTAACCAGGCTGACTATGGTAACTTCAGTTTACCCGTCTCAACAAATTTAAACAAATTAATTTCAAATAAACAAATAAATACAGTTAACAAACATTTACAGCGAATTACTATTTCCTTATAGAGACTGCCAAGTAATTAGCCTACTGTAAATTACCAATTTTTTGGTTATATATTGTTTCATCCCGTTTAAAGTAGTTATTCTATGCGCCTTCGGAACGCGCCCGAACAGAATGACATCTGACTTGTCAGTTTGACTTTGACACTTGACACTTCTCTTTGATTTTGTGCTTGGAAGGGAAATCGTCGCCGTGTTGGGCTTCCGCGACGCTGTTGAAATTAATCCCTTTAAATCGATCCGTTTGTGACAATTAGTCGTGATCCAATTGCTTTGATTGTAAATAACCCCAATTTGAAGAAATAACACGGGTTGAGTTTTGGATATATCTTGTTGAAATAGTTTGAAGGTTAAATGAAAGTGACGCTATTGGAAAACGCGTGATTTGAAGACCGCATGTCTGGAAGGCAGACCTCTTGGAGCGAATTGTAGCCTGAGAATACTTACTCATAACGTCACTGCACGATGGGTAGATGGCGCTGTCACGCTTGACACCTTGATAAATAAGTTCCGTGTTTACATTTCATTTTAAAATATTTAAAGTACTACTTTTGTGTTAAAAACTATTAAAATACATGTATACATGTCTAATTGACCAATTTTAATGTTAGCAAAGTGACTAATTTAACTGTGACTGAAATAATTAGTATTAAAATAGCAACCGTGACTATTCGCTATAAACCACAAATGACAATTTAAAGTAACTATAAAACAGTGATATTATTATACTCATAACAACCAATCAAACAAACAGTATTTAAAGTGAACATAATCAACATAAAAAGTGCTAACATTAGTGTCACAAACAAAGAGATACCTACGTCAAGTGGAAAAAAAATCCTGACACATTAGTCACACCAACCGCTTTGCAAAATAAAAAAAAATTCGACTTTTACCATACGCTGGGTTATTTCATCACCATTAACTAGCTACATCGTGGCTAAGACAACTAATCAGCTACATGAAATCGGCGAATGCCAACGTTCAAGTTCGATTCCGGGGCACGCCAACTACGAATTTTTGTGAGATTTAATTTCATTTATTTAAAAAGTCATCACAAATAATTTTCAACACCAGTTATATAAAGTCCAGTACGTACTAACAGAGGGCGCCTCAGTTATAAGCAACATCACTTTAATATAAAATAATCTAAGACAATGGATACAGATAACGTTACACTTCGTAAGCAGAATACTGGTTCTTTTACTAACTTATCTTTTTTGTCAAATGACGATGAGAAAACAATACTTGACACCACAATGATGAGCTTACCGGATAGCCTGCACGACAATTATAATGACGACAATGTTAACGATTTGAACAAGGAAATAACTACACTTAAGATGCAACTTATGAGTGCTCACCAGGAAATAGACGACCTCAACAGCGAAAACTTCCGATTAAAATCCGATTTACAAAAAGCCCTAAAGACTGTCGAGACATGTAAAAAGATCTGCTTAACGCCTGGCAGAAAAAGTAGTGCACCATCATCATCATGCGAACAAAACTCCAAGCATTTCAAGATTCGACAAACTGCTTCAAATAATGACCCCAAGACTTCGATTGATAACTGCACAGAAATAAAAGTCGACACTGTCGACAAAACAACTCAAACTTCCGAGATGACTCATGGCACTTTGACGCAAAACAAAAATCTGACACCATCTTCACACATGGGGAATGTTGCCCCAAAAAAACCAGTAGGCGTATCTCGACCAAAACATAGAATTGCTTTAATGAGTAGTAGGTGTACTAAAGGAACGCTGCCGTTAATCGAAGAAGTATTCAGTAATAAATTTGAATACTGTCATTATTTGCTACATAACGCTACCATAGCAGAGTTGTTACGCACCGTCGAAAACAAATTAAAGGATTTCACAATGCAAGACTACTGCCTGATCTTCATTGGAGAAAACGATTGAAAAAATAGCGGGTATCTTGATATACTACAAAGTTTGAAAAACTTGCTGAAAAACACTGCACACACAAATATTGTTATATGTGCTCCGACTTATATAAGAGGCGCACTAATTCATAACTATAAAGTCGAGTTATTTAACAACCTCCTCAGTTTGGACATAAAAAACAATGAATATGCATACTTTTGCGACAGTAATTACACCCTGACTCTTGACATGTTTTCTTACAATACAGGGAAAATCAACAAAAACGGATGGAGGGACATCTTTAGCCAGATCAGATCCAATATATTTTTTGACTACGATCAAGATTATACTACAGTTAGTGACGTCAATGCGGGAATGGAAAACTTATGTCATAATTCAATTGCCAATACCCTAGAAATGCCTCAATTACCAGTCACCAATAAGATATCTAAGCAGCTACAAATTAATTTCAGTGATACTGATTTAACCACCAATAATGTGGATTTTTTTCGTACACAATAATATAAGAATCCTACATCAAAATATCGCCGGACTTCTGAACAAGGCAGAGTTACTTACGATTCATCTACAAGAACTAGGGATAAGTCGAAGAAATATAGATATTATATGCATAACAGAACACTTCATTATGTATGGTCAAGAACACCTATTAAAAATACCAAATTATAAGCTTGCCGCTTGTTATGCAAGACGTGAAAAGAAACGGGGAGGCGCCTGTATTCTGGTAAACAAGTCTCTGCAATACACAGAACTTAGAGATGCAACAAAATATTCAATAACAGGTGTAATCGAATGTTCTGCTATAGAACTAGTAGAACAAAAATTGATTATTTTATGTATACAGACCACCCAATTCAAGTAATTTAAATACTTTTTATGATAATTTGGAAATCATTTTAAAATCGCTATGTACCAATCCTAAGAAAAAAATTGTTGTTTGCGGGGACTTCAATATAGACAGGTTAAAAAGAAATAACATTAGTTTAGACTTTGAATATTTTCTGTTGGGATTTAACCTAAACCTAGAACTTGATCAACCAACTCGGCTATCTAGTAACAGTTGTCTGGATAACTTCGCTCATAATTCTAAGATTAAATGTAAATGTGAAGTAATAGACTTTGCCTTGTCTGATCACTCGGCACAAATATTTGAGATTAAAGTAAACAGAACCTATAGACTAAATTCATGGCATATAAAAAAGCGGGACCTATCATTGGAAAACTTGACTAAATTTAATAGCTACCTACAATGCCTTTCATTTACTGAAATGTATGAGACGGAAAATGTTAATGAAGCCTATAATATATTTATGCAGCAGTTTGGTCTGCTATATAAACTTTGTTTTCCTTTAAAGTTAGTTAGAATTAATCCAAATAAAAAAATTAAGTGGATTTCTAGGGGAATACGGTTATGTAGTAGGAAACAGCGTCACCTTCTATGGGAGCATAGACTTAGGCCATTGAATGAGAGCAAACATACATTTAAAAATTACTCCTGGCGTTTTAAGAAAATTATTAAATTAACTCAAAAGGCTCAAAACAATTATTTTATTAAAAATTCCCTTAATAAATCAAAGGCGTCCTGGCAAGTTATCAACAATAAATCATGTACTTATGAACCCATTTCTAAGATAAAAATAAATAGTAAAATTGTTAGCGACCCCAATGAAATTGCAGACGCGTTCAACAACTACTTCATTAATCATATACATAACTCACCTAAAACATCTTTCAACAAAAGTGATCTACGCGAAAACCCTCATACAATGTTTATGAGACCAGTTGTACCTGAAGACGTACTTAGGGTGATAAAATCATTGAAAAATAAAAATTCCGTAGGATATGATGAAGTATCAACGAAAGTTATAAAATTTGTATCAAATAACGTAATCGAACATATTAGCCACATTATTAACTTAGCTATCAGCACTGGTGTATTTCCAGATGGTTTAAAAACAGTCATTGTTAAACCGCTTCACAAAAAGAACCGTGAAGAGGATATGGCTAACTATAGACCGATCGCTTTAATTCCTGTATTTTCCAAAGTGGTGGAAAAGATTATATATAAATTAATTAACAACTTTCTTACAAAATACAATATACTATGTAATGAACAAACAGGATTTAGACAAAATAAAAATATTAATTCTGCAATATATGACTTTTTACACGAAATAATGATAAATGTAGATAATAAGACACCTATCTGTGCTATTTTTACAGACATGACTAAAGCTTTTGACTGCGTCAATCATGATATTTTATTGAACAAGCTTAATAGCTACGGTTTAAGGGGAAACGTGCTGAATCTTTTAAAATCCTACCTCAGTAACCGCACACAATATACGGAGATATCCAGAATTTGTCTTAAAACAAAATGTGAACAAACATATAAATCTGACGGTAAAATTGTTAAATTTGGTGTACCGCAAGGCAGTGTACTGGGTCCCCCGCTGTTTTTGCTATATATAAATGATCTGCCCCGTCACATACCAACTCCAATGGTTCTATTTGCCGATGACAGTACAGCACTGATAAAATGCACAGAGAGAATAATTATGAACAAGATATCAACCTTAACCTTAAAAATATTATTGATTGGCTTGAAAAAAACAACTTAGTAATAAACTTACCGAAGACTAATGTGATGCATTTTCACCAACGTACAGTTCCACCAGACGTTAATATCCAGTACAATGGACAGGTGATCCATCCAACAAAGGTCGCGAAATTTTTAGGCATTTATCTAGACCACAGAAATCTAAATAATAAGGTACTAGAAGTCGTAAGGGCGCGTGACCTTGTCGCCGCAAATGTGACTCGTACGCCACAAACGCGCGTGGAGCGTATTTTTCGGTCATCAGTGTTGTTTCGGACGCAGACACGTAAACATGGTTTTTTGCAGCATATCCAGCTGTGGAAATTCGTCCACGAAGTGTAACTTTGTAAATAAAGGGATATCATTTCATAAGTAAGTAGTATTTTTTTAAATAATGTTGATTTTTAATGAAAATTACTAAAATAAAATTATTCACCACCAGTATTACGAATAATTACGATTGTCGTAGAAAATAAATTTGTATCTCATTTCAATAATCATTGATGCATTAGCGTGTTCATGTTTACAATACAACTATTAAAAGCAGCAATGGAATTCTAGTCATGCGCAATATACAATATCGCCCCGTACGTTTTCCAGGAACACGCTGCAAGAGTTGAACGGGAGTTAGTGACGTACCACTACTATTTTGTATCGATAATTTTATTATGTTTAGCTTACCTACTTAAGAATGAAATGTAATTTTTCGTTAAATATTTATTTAGTTATCTACTATATTTTTTTTCTATATAATAATTAATAATAAAATCGTTTATCAGCGATTATCTGTTTATTAGTATTATTAAAATACTTGAAAGATTTTTATTCAGTTTTCCCCATCATTTAGAAAATTTATTGAAGTACAGTCAATTTGGGTGAATAGCAAAAAGGACTGTAGTCTGTAATGCTTTTACTGAATTATAATTTACGATTTAATTGACTTGCTGGCAACGAACTATCTTATTTTAACGTTAAAATCCTTTTCAAAGTTTTGTCCGAATTCACCCCTGCATTCTTATTCACCCCGTTTGTCGTTAGGTTAATTATTTTTAGACTAGAAGCCGACCCCAACACAGTTGGGAAAAGGCTAGGCAGATGATCGTGATTCCAATTTTATTACTTACGTTTATTATTAACTACAGATTTATATTAAGTTATGATAGCTATAAAAACATATATTGCAAAACTAGCAATACTTTTCAAGAAAAAAAAAGTCATTGCTTCTAAGTATGCATTTGTTACTTACAATTATTTTAGGGATTAAATATAATGATCACCATAAAATGCTTTGATACCCTTAGTTCTTTAACCAAAAATATATACTTGACACCAGAAAAATAAAGTCTAAAATTACAATAGTACTAGCTATTTTAGTCACGACTGCACTTTAAATTGTATTCGAACACCAAATGTAGTAAATGATCACCAAATCATAACTTGTACGACAAAACTGTACTGCGACTCTCAATAGTTCGAATGCAGGCTTGTGCGATACACTCGAGCTCACATACAGTAGCGCTCAAAAGTATTTTGACAACAATAAATTATTAAAAATAAAATAAAAAGAATATTGAATTGAATCAAATTATTTATTCATACTAACGATATGTTTTACAGATTGGAACACTTTGATATTAGGAATTGCTTAAGAATAAGAAATATAAAATTTTTCTCTGATTTTTGTGGATCAAAAGTATTTTGACAATGAAAAAAAATCTTTTCTTGATCTTATTTTTTAATATTTTTGACCTTTAATAATCAGCATTTAGTTGCATATCCATTTGCCTTTAAGACAGCTTCGCATCGTTTCGGCATTGAGTCTACTAATTTCTATAAGTTGATTTTTGGAAGATGGGGATTTTGCTCCATACCTGCCATAGTGCTTCATATAAAGCCTCCTTATTTGAACAATTTCGACATCTCACGCGACGATCCATTTGCTCCCAGAGATGTTCTATTGGGTTTAAATCAGTACTTTGGCTTGGCCACTCCAATAATTTGATTTTCTTGAGAGCTATGAAGTTACTAACATGCTTAGATTTGTGTTTTGGGTCATTATCTTGTTGGAAGTACCAACCAGGAGGCATATTATCTCGAGTGTACGGTCGCATTTGCTTCTCTAATATCTCAGCATATTTAAACCGATCCATAGTTCCATCTATCTTAAATAAAGGTCCAACTCCGTGTAAAGAAAAACATCCCCAAACCATAACATTACCATCTCTATCTTTCAACGTGGGTATTTGGTATCGAACATCAAATTTTTTGTTTGTCGGACGTCGAACATACCGTATTCCATCAGATGACACCAAATTAAACTTACTTTCATCACTCCACGACACCTTGGACCATTTTGAGCTAGTCCAGGATCTATGCCGTTTTGCAAATGCAAGCTGCAGCTTCTTGTTCTTTTCAGAAATCAGAGGTTTTTTGGCCGGACGTCGTCCATGTAGTGCGAAGGCTTTTAGCCAACGTTTCACAGTTGAAACATGTACATTCACGGTATAGTACTCTTGAAGTTATTTTTTTTTTGCACAGCCGATTTTTGCACATCACTCTTCAATAACTTTATTACTAAATGGTTTTCATGAGGAGTCGTTTTTTGGGGACGGCCACTTCGAGGCTTATTCTCTACTGTCTTACGTTTAGTATAAACCTTATTCCACGCACTGACTAGCTGCCGAGACACATTAAAGTTTCGAGCATCTTCTGCTTGCGTCTATTCACTTTTCAAAGCAGTTATCACAGCATTTTTAAAATCACTTGAATATTATTTTGTCATAGACATGTTTAATAGATAATAACGATATTATGCAAATGAAAAAATAATAGCTAGGGCTAACTCTGTAAGCGAATAATAAGAACACAATATTATTTTGTCAAAATACTTTTGAGCTGAATATGAACACATTTCTAAGAATATACGGAAAGTAAACAAACAAGTTACAACTTGTTTTCATTAATATTTGCAGGATTTTTGGAAGGATTAGTGTAGAATAAAATTTGTTTACCTAGGGGTACGCGACATTGAGATATTAACGGAAATATGCTTGTCAAAATATTTTTGAGCGCTACTGTAGTACACTAGGTTAGGTTAGGTTAGGTTAAAACTGTGACCTCCTATGCACGAGCCGAGTGAGCGAAGCGAGCGGTACCGCAGCAGCGGCCGGCGAGTGCTAGAAACGACTAGATTCAGTGTGTCGCACAAGCGTGCATTCGAACTATGGTGAGTCGCAGTACAGTTTTGTCGCACAAGTGTTATTCGCACACCCATTTGTCGAACTCACGTCGTACACTCTTAATAATTTCGTGTTCACTAACTATTTTTGGGTTAACAATGATTTTTTTAGGGTTCCGTTGCCAAATGGCAAAAAACGGAACCCTTATAGATTCGTCATGTCTGTCTATCTGTCTGTCTGTCTGTCTGTCTGTCTGTCTGTCTGTCTGTCCGTCCGTATGTCACAGCCATTTTATTCCGAAACTATAAGAGCTATGCTGTTGAAACTTGGTAAGTAGGTGTATTCTGTGAACCGCATTAAGATTTTCACACTAAAATAGTAAAAAAACAATAAATTTTGGGGTTCCCCATACATAGAACTGAAACTCAAAAATGTTTTTTTTCATCAAACCCATACGTGTGGGGTATCTATGAATAGGTCTTCAAAAATGGTAATGAGGTTTCTATTATCATTTTTTTCTAAACTGAATAGTTTGCGCGAGAGACACTTCCAAAGTGGTAAAATGTGTGTCCCCCCCCCCGTAACTTCTAAAATAAGAGAATGACAAAACTAAAAAAAATATATGATGTACATTACCATGTAAACTACCAACGAAAATTAGTTTGAACGAGATCGAGTGAGTAGTTTTTTTTTTAAAACGTCATAAATCGTAAACCGCAATTTACCTTACATTCAAACAACTGAAATATAAAAATTAAAAAATACATATATTTTTAAACCGAAAATACCTACAGGTTTGTACGGAACCCTCGGTGCGCGAGTCCGACTCGCACTTGGCCGGTTTTTGGAGTCAGTTTGCTTAAATAGGATAACAAGATGTAAAAACTTTGGTTATAATTTTTACATTGAAATGCTGGTTTAATTTTGGTGATCATTTACTACTTTTGGAATAACAATGATTTATTTGGAGTCAGTTTGCTTGAATAGGATAGCAAGATGTTAAAATTTTGGTTATAATTAGACACTCTGGATTAATTAGGTATCTATTGCTGCGATGCGGTACTCCTGCGGGGTCAACGACGCTCAACAGAAAGTTATCGATACGAGCGTTGCGCTGCACTATTCCTAAGTGAGAGTGACCGCGCAATATCATTCTTTACTTTTCGCACACGTTTATTATTGGTCCAAGTGGCCAGCCGTTCTGAGATTTTGAGTTTTTTAAAAATATTACGTAATGACATAATTTAAAGTTTATTTTTATTTGCTGCAATGCGAAAAATACGTGTGTGCGTAATTGTGTATTTATTGTATGTGTATGTGATGGTAGCTGTGACCCGGCGACACACGTTACGGTATTAAAGGACGGGAGATAGCATTTCTATTGCCTTATTATTTAGATTTCTGTGATCTAGACAATCAATTAACTTGGAAACCGCAAGCAGAAGAGGTGTGCAAAAAGTTAAGCACGGCAGCTTATGTTCTTCTTAACCTGGCAAAAAAGGTTGACATAAAGACTGCTTTAGTAGCTTACCATGGTTTGGTCGCATCTGTCTTGAGATTTGGAATCATTTTTTGGGGAAACTGCAGTCTAAAAGATAAAATTTTTAAAGCCCAAAAACGTTGTGTGAGAGCAATGTGTCATATTAAACCTAGAGATAGTTGTAAACCACTGTTCAAGTCATTGAAAGTTCTAACTTTTCCGTCTCTATATATCTTGGAAATGGCAGTTTTTGTAAAAAAGAATAAAAGCCTGTTTGCTAAGGTTTCGGACACCAAGAAAGGTCCCGTCAGAAGTCAGTACAAAAACCTTTTAACTGTCGGTAGCTATAAAACAGCACTTCTCCAAAAAAGTGTTTTTTGCATGGCTCCAGTTATATTTAATAAACTCCCAGATAGCATAAAAAATGACACACTGCAAAATTTTAAAAGTAAACTTAAGGCTTTCTTGGTACAGATGTGTTATTACTCGTTAAGTGACTTTTTTAATGACACTATGTGTGACATATCAACTGTATAATTTTATTGACATTACTTAATTCTATTTTTTTTTTTTTTGGACTAGTTCCGCCAACATAATTGGCGCCTATTCTATATCTACTCCTTTTCCATACCAGTTCTCGCTTACATGCCTCTCGTACTTCCATGCTTCATACTGTATCTTTCTTTTATCTTATATTTATCTGAAAACCGCAACTCAATACGACCAAAAATGACGGAGCTACAATGGTTATAATAATTTCAAGATGGCCGTTAAAATGGCCGCCAAACTTGGAAGAGTTGTATCTTCACCAAATCTGGTCTCAGAAGAATGCGGTCTTGTATACAATGATCAGTCCGTCAAATTACAGGTTACAGAGCACCTTCCTAAAATTTGTTAATTGCTCTACAATTGTAGAGCGAGTCTTATTTTTAGCTTCCTCGCGCGACGCCCATTCCACAGAGTCCAAACACGGGATATTTATGACGGCCGACGTAAGAGTTATCTTGATTTTAGTTTTTTCAAGATGGCGGCACCATGAAATTACATAGGCTCTATCTCCGGTAATATCCAGCCCAGAATATCGGTGTTTGGGCTCGTTGAAATTGGATTTTTAAGTCCTACACACTCGGCTAAAAGCCAAAGGTGTACAAGAATAATACTTTTTTATTAATGGTTAATTTACAGACAAAATCTTCAAAATCAATAGAAACGTGGTTTTTTAACCAAAAAATCTAAAATTAAGTATAAACATAGGAAAAATGTTAAATTTAATTTAAAAATAATAAAAACGATATGTTATCGATTTACTTTCGGGAATATTTAAATTTAAAGTTTTACGAAATACATTAAAAGTTTAAAATTTTTAAGTCCAGAACCATTCAACTTTTGGGCAAGCTTGAAACGGTTCTCGGTCGCTCCTGATGTCTGCCAGGTGATGCCGATGCAAAATGCAGCCGGACAAAGCTGGAACAGTGACCTTGTGGCCACGTGGTTTTCAGTATTTCCCCCGTCGCAGCAAGGGGAGGGGCGGGAAAAATCCAATTCTTTGCCAATATGTGGGGCAAAGTGGGCCCCTCAAAACAGCAGTATAAAAACGGGGGGTCGCCGCGATGAATCTGGCGCCGCACGCCAAAAATGGTCTCGAACACGTCTTTTTGAGGTTAACGCTCGAAAAAGAAACACAGTTTTTGAGTTTTTTCGGGAAAACCAATAAGGTTTTCACCGTGGTACTGCACTTTTCTTATAGCACGCACTGAGACACACACTTTGGTACTATTTTGGGGTTAAAATTCGCACTTTTACTATTTTAAAAGATTTTTGAGCGAAGACCGACTTTAAAACGGTCTACTCGCGTCTGGGGTTCTTTACGGTCCTTACTTAATTCTATTGACATGATTTAATTTTATTGGCACTATTTAATTTGATTGACATTATATAATTTTATTGACATTATTTAATACTCCTTTGTGCATGACTTAGACTTGTAATAATAATTTATTAATTTATTAACTTTTTCATTATTTTGTTCAAGATTTGTTTTATTATTTGTAAAATTTTTGCATGCCGAAACTTAGGCAGAATGTACTCGGCTCATTATATTTCTATAACAGCTATATTGTAAAATACCTGCATTCTTTGCGAATAAATGATTTGATTTGATTTGATTTGACGATACATACACACTCACTTACATACATAAATCCAGGTACCACCCAGAAGCAGTTTCCTTCAACCGTGAGGTGAGTCATTTGTTAATTGTATTGCTTCTTCATTTGAATTATATTATAATATTGTCTGCTCCGCGTACGGCGGACTAGTTCGCTCGCCACTCTTGTCTCCTGGACCCCACCATCATAACTTCCATTGCGCTATTGAAATCCTATGGTAGGGGTCTAGCCTGGCAGCGAACATATATCTTATAACCACGCTCTGCTACCAAGATGTTCGCCGCTAGGCCAGGCCTCACCATAGAATTTCAATAGCGCAGTGGAAGTTATGATGGTGGGGCTCTGGAGACAAGAGTGGCTAGCGAACTTGTCCGCCGTACGCGGAGCTTAACACTATAACATTCAAACAACTCACCTGGTTGAAGAAACTGGTTCTGGAGCCTACCTGGATTTATGTATGTAAGTGAGTGTATATTGTATTGTGTAGTGACGTTGTAAATGGGTTTTCCAGGACACCAAGCCGCTGCAATCCGCCAGAGATTTTCTCCAACATGCGGTTCCAATCACTAACACATTAACCTCAAAGTTTTCAACTAAAGTTCAAACTAAACCCGTATTATTCTTTAGCAATGGGGTTGATTACACAAAACAACTGGGTCACGACTGATTGTCCACAAAAACGACCGATTCTCAAGGATTAATTTACAAAACGCCTCGCGGAAGCAAAAATCTATCCGACGCTTTCAAAGACCAAAACTAAAAGGGAAGTGTCAAAACTGACAATGACAGATGTCACTCCGTTTCACGTCATGGTGCGTTCACGGAGTAACCAATTTAAACGGGATGGAACAAAAGATATAAGATAATAATTTTAAACAATGAAGTACGTTCTAAATCACGAAAACTACAAGTCTACACGACTTAGATAACACCTTAAGGAAGTAAAGAAAATGCAGCACTACATGGTCGTCGATTGAGGAAAACCTGGTGCTGTATGTCTGTAATGGCGCACATTTCGTCTCAATCACGGAGTTTGTATTGAACGCGAGCAAACAGGTTATGTCCTTTATTTATGAGACTTTCGTTTTATTACAGTGTTGTCTTGACTGCTAATAGAAGCGACAACTGGACGCTTTAAAGTGAAAATAGGATATAATGAGAAAAGTATTGCTCTATATAAATACTTTTATTTTAATGTCTAGATCCTTTATTGGGGCGGTTCCAATACGGTCTATATATATATAGACTAGCTTCTGCTCACGACTTCGTCCGCTTCAAATTTTTGCACCCCTGACACTACCCGTCACATCGAATTGTCTGCTAGTTTTCATCTATTTTTCGTTGCTGCTCCGCTCCTTTTGATTGTAGCGTGATATTATATAGCCGTTATGGCGTTGGACTCGCATACAAAGGGTCCCGTAACACCGTACAATAATTAATACTAAACAAAATAACTACTCACTTTTTCTGATTACAAACTTATCTTTGCTGTTGGAAAACTGATGTGCCCATACATCGACATAGGTCGCGGTTAGTTTATCAACTATAAATATAAGTTTATAATCGAAAAAAGTAAGTAATTATTACTGTAGCACAAGAAAATATCCGTTTCCCGGAATTTTTCTTGTGCTGCAGTGACATTGCTTCTTGCCAAATTTAATTATTGTAGGTCAACGGGAAGAAAATATGCATCATAAACGGAGCATAAACGTTCTTATCTTTAGATTGCGTTTACTTAGTTTTTTTTTTTTCATGGCTCCAAGGGGTAGCATATATGAGTATTTCATATTAATTTCAGCTTGATACCTCCACAGACGGACAGTCTACAAAGTGATCCTAAAAAGGTTCTGTTTTTGCCGACTGAGGTTAGAACCCTATAAATACAAAATAAATCTTTACATATTATAAAATAAAGTCACTTCGCTGTCTGTCTGTCCCTATGTATGCTTATATCTTTAAAACTACGCAACGGATTTTGATGCGGGTTTTTTTAATAGATAGAGTGATTCAACAGGAAGGTTTATATGTATATAACATCCATAATATAGTAAAGAAACACTGATAATTTTAGAGGTTTCTAATGTGATGTCATAAATAAACACATTTTTTTGCGCTTACATTACGAACGCTGGCTGAACCCTACGAAATAGCTCAAATAATGTACTACAGTATTATACACCTTAAAAAGTTCTACAAAAAAGTCCGCAATGGTATATGTTTAACTGTTAGGGATAACCCACAATAACCACTTTTATCCTTTACTTTTTACGAGAAATAATGGCTTATTTATGAATGCGATTTTAAGCAATACAGCATTAATCTTTATCCAATTAAGTACCTTAAATAAATTGTGCATTTAATGTAGATCAAAATTGCCCTTTACAGCATATCATTAAAATGAATATTTTAGAAGATATCAGAGATTATAATAAAATTGCCGCAGAGCGGCTAGCGGGCCGTCCCGCGTCCGGCCATCTCGCTTGGTAGCGGTCGGGTAGTGCAGGATTAGTAGGATTGTAATATTGTAATTCATATTACTTTGGCTTCATAGTAAATGCGAATATCATGTGTGTTCGAAGTACTCAAAATAAACCCAATTGTATTATTCCAAGTAAGAGACCGCGAAATATGGCTTAGATGTTTAGATTTTTGGATGGATTTGGTTTTTTGGTTATCCTGGATACTTACCGTATACGTTCCCGGGAGATATTTTCCGACAGCTATACGGGCGAAGCCACTGGCCAAAGTACTATTCTTATAACTATGTTTAATTTGGTGTCTGGTAAATAATTGAGTGTTTGTATAGGTAGAATAGGAGCATTAAGAAAAACCAGGAAGACTTATATTCAATTCAATCCAACACTATGTCGCACTCTTCTTACTCTGAATACTATTAGTTTTATTTTAAGTACATCAAACACACATGATATGTAAGGATCGTAACAGGTGGCGTTCCGTAGTTTCTGCCTACCCCCATGGGAAACAGGCGTAATTTTATGTATGTATAACATGGATTAATACATTCTTACCGCGGTAGTACGTCCTCTTGCGATAATTTCCGGCAACCACGCGGGCGAAGCCGCGGGCAAAAGCTAGTAACATATAATTTTAAAATTACAACATACATCACATCAATGCGTGATCCTAAAGCATTCTCCAAAATTCGTGGCACAGGGGCGGATTTTTTTAAAAGTGTACCTTGAGTTTTCATGATGTCCCTTTAGTTTCGATTTTTTTTTTACTTACGTCATTAGAAAATACTAATATTTTTTAACGTCACTTGATAGAACATATGTTTGGTAGCATAGCAGTAATTTTTTTTTCTTTGATTTTTGGTTAATTGATCATTTTTCAGTGCAATAACTTTACTAATCAGCAGGTTTTTGCCATGTCCCATCGTCTCGTAGTAACATAAAAACTAGAATAACAGTTTAGTTATCAGTATGTAGATTGCTGTAATTACAGTATTATACGGCCTTAATAATATATTTATGAAAAACCTAAACAAAAATTAATTACAATAACAAATAGATTTTAAATTCGTTTTTAAATCAAAGTCTGAGATTTCGACTGGGTGGAACTTTCCCCTGAGTAACGCGAGTTTTAGTGGTTTTATGAAAATATTTCTAAATCAGAAATATTTTCTTTCGTTGGCACCATAACAAAGCCGTCTGATTGGCTGCCGACATCTTGACAACAAATTACCAGTCTCGTTCACAACCCCTACATTGAGGACGCGTGCAGCGTGTGCACAAATTATATCCAGTGACAAACCACACTTTTTAAGGTAATTAAACAATCTTTTACATGTTTCATACTTAATTTACGAACAGTCAGTTATTAGTTTTTTAAATTGTTGCATTATTTCGTTGATATAACTACAGGTCATGGAAATATTAATGCAAACAATTTTTTTTGTCGGACTTTCGTTACATTCCACTGACTAATTCTGTTAAAAATGTTACTCAGTGGAGAAAATTGTTACACAATGGAACGCTAAAGCTGTATTCACGACGAACAGCGTTCCGTCAGATCTCTTTTATATTTGATTACGTAATTTAAATAGCTTCTTAATCATTTTAAAACTAGCTGAACTGAACGTGGGTAATTATTTGTTTTTGTTGTGCGTGTATATATTTGTTTTTTTTTTTTGCTTGAAACATTGTCAAACAGTGACCATAGTAAGATTTTAGTTAATTTGTTTCATAATAACACAAGGATAGGAGAGTTAACTTTTTAAGACTTTTGTTATCTGTGTAAGAGCTTGTAATTTTTGTGTTGTTATGATTAAGAAGTTTATTTAGTTTTCTAGTTTACTATAGTATATTCACAAAGCAAAATAATTTCAATAAGTCGATAAAGCAATCAAAATTGGCAAAAAAATCCTTCATTGTAACCAGAGCCCTTACTTTTCCACTGACCAATTTCAACATTCCAATGAGTAACTGTCCCTATACAAATAATTCAACATTTTGGGTTTATTTTTATTTGGTGTACAGTTTTTAATATTTTAAATATTGTTATGAAGAGAAAATACTCTCTTTACTTTAAAATTTTATGAGAAAATAGTAATCAATGACAATTTGAATAGTTATAAAGAAAAACACGCAAGTGATTAATCAACAAGTTAGTCAGAGGATATAAACATACAATAATATTATTATTTCATTACTTTATTCGAACTAAATGTTTATTATTCTCATATAAAAACCTACCTGAAATTAATAAAAGGATGATTTTTATTATACCCGATTTATTGAACTCACTGAGTAAGATAATAAATTGTTATTCAGTGGAACCAAAAATCTTCTAACTGAATTTCAATAATTTATTATGACTAATTTGTAGCAGCTATTCAAAGATTCTATACATTTTAGTATTGTTCACTTATTATACAATAAGAATTCAACTACACATATTGAAAAAAATACAAAAAAAATAAGGACCTGCATTTTAACTTAGGTACACTTTTTAAAAAATCCGCCCACAGGTTTATTTTAAGTTCACTCATATTGCGCTGGTTAATCATAATTAAATCACGGTGGTGAGCCGGTAGTCACTCAACCAGGCACAAATACAGACATCTTTCTGAGAAACTCCTATCGGTGTAATCTAATAAGTCCTTGCCAAACCTTGGAATCGTATCCAGGACACCCCGCTCAGCAATTACGCGTGCGACAAATGAAAAAAAAACCTCGCACACTAATCTATGACGAATAGAACGAATCGCTAGAAGAATTCGGATGACACCCACATCCCGAACGAATTCCGACGACATCACCGGCTTGGGCGAAAGCGAATCGACCGATTCGGACGAACCGAAGTGTGAGTCCCACTCTATCAGAAGATAAAGCGAGAGGTACTGACATGAGCACGGCGCGCTGCACGCCGAGGCGCGCGCCCACGTCGGGTACGTGCACGTGCGGCGCGCACGTCGAGCGCGGCGTCACCTGCCCGCGCGCCGGCTCCACGCGCACCAGCTGCACGTTGTCGCCGCGGCTCGCGTACTGCTGCACATCCTGCGCAGAACATTATCAGCATCAAGGAAAGTTCTTGGACAATAATGACATAAATAATGAAGGTTGCTGAAATGATTTCTCGGATCATATGAACATTTCAATCCACAACAGGCTATTGGATTGGTTATTCGAAATATAATTTTGTTCGGTAGCGACCACGTTCCGCAATCCAGGGCCATACATTTTCAGAATTCCGTATTTCATAATAAAGAACCCTTATAAGATCACTTCATTGTCCGTCTGTCTGTCTTTCGTGACCCTTTTTCTCAGGAATGCGTAGAGGATTTAAGTTGAAATTAATATCAAAGGTCTTCGGTTCTTGAGAGCTCAAAAAAATCAAGCTTCTAAGATAAATAAGGAAAATGCACAAAAAGAAGTTATTATATTCGTATCTATAACGTTGTCCTTGTACAAAACGTATAGTACTATGTTAATGGTCTTTTGTCATTTTAATGCGCCATTTTCCGTAATTAAAAATAAAGTTCGAATGCGAGTCCCTTTGAAGCACATTAGCATTCATTATTTCAGCGACTTTTCTAATTAAGAGAAATTCTTTAATGCGCAGTAAGAAGCCAATTGTTAGGTATTTGAATATAGTACATCGTGGTAACAAATAAGGTTCAATATAACAAATGTGTTTGATGTTAGTTGAATCAAATTACCACCAGAATACAAGAGCAGTTTTAATTAAATTAAAAATGAAACACAAGGCTCGATGGATAAAAAATGTTTTTTTTTAGTTAGTTAATTCCCTTATCATCTATAAAAAAAAAAATTGTTTACACTAAAAATTTTGTGTATTACATATTATATACGACTACCAATATTTTTGGCCCCTGTTTTGACGATTGTTCATGATACTACTTTATTATGAATTTGGTTTAATTATTATTTAAGAATTGATGAAATATTCATCATTTGACAATACACTCATTTTATTTCGGGCTTCTAAAATACATCTATCTGCATAACTGTGCGACAAAAACCTGAGTGTTTTACGGTGTCCTACGTTCGGGCAGCCCCTTAATTATTGCTTTTTGAAGAATTAACATGAAATTTTTCAAATAAAAATGTCGACGATTTAGATAATCATCCAACAAGCTTCGATAGTGAAACTTATCGCAGTGCTATCTTACTACTTAGTAAAACTGGTCTGCTTCAGATATTCGGTCACGTACCAAGTTAACTTGGAACTTAAGAATATCTTAATCCCTTACATTCATAGATAGTATTACTGCTGAAAGGCTCTTTAGCTCTTCAGACTTTTATGTAGCCTTTAGGCAATTAATATTTTCTTGGAAAGGTGATAAACAAGCATCCTTCCAAAAAAAGTGTGTGTCATTTTAATTAGTTTCAAAATATTTAATTGTTTACAAACTTTTAAATATTTGAAACGATAGAGTAGATCCTAAACTATTGGCTCTAACATCTAAAAGTTGGATTTTTTTTTCCCTAGACTTCAGGAAAAGAAAATTGTTTTCTAACTTACGTGACTAATTGACAACAATAACCGTTTTCCATGCTTCGAGAAGCACGTGGCATCATTAGTCCTACGCCTGATTTTTGCCGACCGTGTCAGAATGCCGTCCCATTGGAATATCAGCGTAAAGGAAAAGAGAGTAGATCTGTGTTTTGGCACATATTTTTAAGTGCAGTACACTATAATATCTCCTGCGTACCTGGCTGACATCTGTTGAGATCGCTGTAATGTGTAAGTTGGTGGAACCGGAATGCGGCGCGGAGTATATCTTGGACTTATATCTTGTGCCATGGCCCGCGTCTCCTCAGCCCCGTCGCACAGTCCTTCACTGTCGTCCTCGGGCTCCAGCAAGCCCACAGAACTCTCGTCCTCTAAACACGAGCACACGCCCCACGAGCACACGCTCCAGTAGTACGAATACACCACAGGACTGAAAAAATAAGATAAGATTTAAAAAATGCCCAACCTAGATACTTGTTCATAGCGTGTTGATGGAATGAAGTCAGCCTAGAATTTCAGCGTCATCAGCAGTACAGTATATTAAAGTAAGCAATAATACAAATCGGCCGAAATGAAACGCTTCGAAATCCTGCCCCCCTAGCCAAGTTACAACCGCTTCGTGTCAAATTCCGTTCTCCAATCGGTAACGCCTCGGTGTCAGCAATTGTAGAAAACAATAAGTTGGTAGCCATATTAACGCGCCTGAGTCGGCCGCTCGTTCTACAATGTCTTTAGAAAAACGACACATTATAGCAAAGGATGTAGCGTTGAACATTGTAGAAAAGATAAAAAATAATTCTATCATTTTGAACGATGTGAACGTGGCTACGAATTTTCTATTTGTTTGTTCTAACCACGTGACTTTACGTTGAGCGACTAGCGTTAACGATTGCAGATTATAAACTTGGCTAGGGGTGCTGGTGTACACTGAGTACTGGGACTCAATCGTCTCCGGTGCGCTGCAGTTACGTACGGACACGGACGGAAATATTGCACGTAATATTTCCGACATAATAATCGACTTTATTGTTCAGCGCATGAATGTATGAATTTATCTATATCGAAAACAGCAATAATATTATTTTAAATTACCAACTCTGTTGGCAAAGTAAGGTAATGAAAATAACATTACTTTTATTAATTTCTGAATTATGTAGGTATGTATTTGAATATTAATTGAACTGTAGCGAGCATACGCAGCACTAGCTTTTCCATCGCTTAGTACCAAGTGATGTCCGAGTAAAGGCTCGTACAAACAGGTGCGACTTGTCGTGCGACGTGTCGAGTATCGCAACGCAAAACCTTTCACACTGGCGCGATCACTCGTCACGCTACCGCGACGAGCAACGCGACCGCTAAGCCCAACCGTGTTCCTTTAGTTACCCATTTGCAGCGTGACCGCTTGACATTTTGTATGACGTCGCAGTCGCAACCGCGACAACACCGTCGCGGTTGCGTAACGACGCCACACAAAATGTATCTTATGTTGTCGTGCTGATCGACGCGGAGCGACCGTGTCGTGGCGCGACAGGTCGCCCCTGTGTGAAGTGTCGTGTTGGGGATCGAACCCAATACCTTACCTTGCGCGCGGTCTGTACGCACAGGCGACGTAATACATCGCGTCATCACCGGCTCGCCGAGACGCAGCGTGGCGGTGACACAGTTCGGCTACTCGCTTCCACGGACTCCACCACGACGGACAATATGCCTCTCTAACCTTATTTATTGTTTGTCCGGGAAGTTTATATTTATTGTAAGAATGGCATTAAACCATTGCTCCTAAAATACAGTCCACTCTTTTATTAGCTCCCCGCGGTAACAGTGTTCGTTTTCATGCAATTTGTTCTACGGATATAATCGCACCAGTCTGCACGAGCCATTAGGGAACAAAATTTACTTATACTAGCTTCGGCTTGCGGTATCGCTCACGTCAAATCAGGTCTGTCACAGAAAGTTTTAATCATGCGACCCACGAACATGAAATTATTCAGCTAAATGGATTTCATATAAAATGCAGTTTTTAACTTCTTCTTAATACTAATCCACTAGATGCGAGAGGCACAGAACCGGTACAAGTGCCGGTGCTCGGGGGAAGCCTATGCCCAGCAGTGGACGTCTTTCGGCTGAAATGATGTTGATGATACTACTACTTAAATTAACATAGAATATTTTTTAACCCTGTCTTATTTTAAAAATGAAATTCGTAAATTATTCTAATCATTTAGATAAATGCATCGCAAAAAATTTTTTGTTTGTCTTTTTATGTAAAATTTCTATAGAAATATTTTATTTTTGAACTCGAATAAAGGGAAGGTATTTACTTTTATTTCAGACTTTGTGAATGACTTCGGCTGATTTAGTAAAAAAAAAAACAAATCTAAAACCGCAACCGGATTTATGAAACTATACTACCTACAACTAACGCAAGATTCTATCTCTCAAGGGCTCCTATGATTAAATTTGCGGGACTTATAAAGTACAACCCAAGAGCCACAGTGAGCGGTACGTGTTTATCTACTGAGTGCCTGTAGGTTATTATTTCAAGGACACTTTCAAGACGTAATACTGCTTTGCTGTAAGCGGGCACGCCTTTTATTTATTATTATTTCCTTTATTCATTTTAACAAACTTATAAATTATATTTTTAAATATTAGAATATAAAATAAAAAAACATTTAAAAAATTAAAAAATAGTAGCACACCGGTATCGGGAACAGGGTCCAAGCTACCGGCGGTCAGGGCTCCAGAGAGAGGAACCTCCTGACGATGCGAGCCGTGTCCAGAAGTACCGCTCTCTGAATCAAGGGCTTGATCCAGCTGCCTAACGAGAACCTCCTTAGATGTTGATCGAGGCTCTTGGCTATCAATCCATTGGCTGTGAAGACTATCGGCACAATTATCGCTGAATCCACATCCCACATGTCGACAACCTCGCGAGCCAAGTCAAGATACTTGATCTGTTTATCTTTCTCGGCTTTCACGAGGTTCTCGTCATGCGGAACCGTTATGTCAACAATAATTGTGCGCCGCTCTACTCGATCCACCACCACTATATCAGGCTTATTTGCGACAATAGTCCTGTCAGTGATGATGGATCGATCCCAGTACAATGTGATATTTCCATTATCAAGAACTGGGTCGGGCACATACCTATAGTACGGCACTTCCGATTCCACAAGGCTGTATTTAAGAGCAAGTTGCTGATGGATAATCCTGGCTACTAGGTTGTGTCTATGCAAGTATTCTTCGTTAGCTAGACGAGAACATCCGGAGATTATGTGCCTAATTGATTCTCCTGGACGGTGACATGCCCGACAGATGTCAACCGTGCCGTCTTTCACAATAAATCTCCGGTAATTGTTCGTCATCATAACTTCGTCCATAGTTGCACAGACAAAACCTTCGGTTTCCCCAAAGAGGTCACCGAAACGCAGTCAGGCTACGGACGCTAGTATATCTACATCGGGTCCATGTAGGGCCCGGAAAAAGCGTCCGTGGAGCTCCTTACTCTGCCATACTTCCATGCGGTCAATAGTGTCAAGTACTACAGGTTTGCGCCAGTTCTCGTTAGCCAAGGAGAGCGGGGTGAGGCCCTTGTCAACTGCGACCACTTCTCGATGCATCTCCACGTCGGTTTCTAGGAAATATTCCCTGAGACTGCATATCTCGCGATTGTGGTGAGTCTTAGCGTTTAAAAAGCCTCGACCTCCACACTTTCGCGGGATATACAGCCTCATTACCGATGACCGTGGGTGATGCATTCGATATGCAGTCAACAGCGTACGGACCCTCCTATCCACGGTGTCGAGTTCGGTTTGAGTCCATTTGAGTATGCCGAAAGAGTACATCAAAACCGGCATGACCCAACCGTTGAAGGCGCGCACCTTGTTTCCGCCTGATAGAAGACTATTAAATACTTTCTTCAGGCGACCAAAGAAGCGCTCCTTCAACGATTGCTTCATGTCAGTAACATTGATGCCCAACGCTTCCGACATACCCAAATACTTATAGGTTTCGGATGAGGAGAGGGCTCGGAGGTTTATGGAATCCGAGAGTTGGGTTCCCGCGGATTCCACAATCTTCCCTCGCTTTACATGCATGACCGCACATTTGTCCACACCAAATTCCATCTTGATGGCGCTACTGAAAGTTTCAGTTATTTTCAGTAGCTCCATCAGTCGAAATTTCTTGGGGGCAAAGAGTTTAAGGTCATCCATGTAAAGGAGGTGAGATATAACCTGACCACCTCTCCTCAACCGATAGCCTATACCTGAATCCTCAAGCAGTGTGCTCAGAGGATTCAGGGCTAAGCAGAACCAAAGCGGACTCAAACTATCACCCTGAAATATGCCTCGCTCGATCTTTATCGGTTCGCTGCTCCTTTGGATATTTCGACATCCTGGATAGCGAAGAACCGTCCTCCACTGCTCCATACATGAAATCAGGAAGGTGTGCAGAGTTGCATCGACTTTATACAACTCCAGCACCATCTCCTAGCCATGTATGTGGCACCGAGTCATAGGCCTTCTTATAATCTATCCAACATGTCGACAGATCCTTTCGGGAACGACGAACCTGTTGGCTAATGGCCATATCAATGAGGAGCAGCTCCTTAGTACCGCGAGACCCGTTCCTACATCCATTTTGAGAGACAGACATGATGGAGTTGGTGTCAATATGATTGTAAATTTTAGCTCTCAAAATAGATGTAAGAACTTTATAGACCGTCGGCAAGCACGTGATCGGTCTATAATTTTTGGGTTCCGCGGTACTACCTGATTTGTGGAGCAGGTGGGTAATTCCTGTTGTTAGGAATTGGGGTAGCGAACCAGACTCCAAAGCAGACTGGTACTGAGCCGCCAAGCGAGCATGCGATCCACTGAACCATTTAATCCAGAAGTTGTGCAGCCCGTCCGGCCCTGGAGACTTCCAATTGGGCAATGGACGGACTGCACGAGCTACATCTTGGGGGCAGATGGTAATAGCTCCCATTTCTGGTATTGGATCGCAGGCTCGCTCGACTTCTAGAGCCCAATCCCCTTCGGTGTGACTGACAGGCACCGACCAGATACTGCGCCAAAATGAACACATGGCATCATTATCCGGCAGGTGCGCATCCACCACACCTTGGACCGGTCGCTTCCAAGCCCTATAAACCCACCTTTCATCACTCTAGAAGGTGCGGTTCTGAGTATATCGGTCCACTCGTCGTTTATACCTACGAATACGGTTTGCCCATGCATATACTTTCTGCTTCAGGAAGTCTATGCGCTCTGTGACACGGGACATATAGTCCCGAGGGCTGATATCAGTCCCCGAGAACACCTGCCTCACAAAGCGCATCACTCTAGGGCGAGTGTTGCCCTCCCTGAAGCAGTTTAGTTTCCCAATGAGGGCTCTGGCCCCACCAATACGACGTTCAATTCTGCACTGCCAAGCTGGTACGGCTGGTTTCGGTCGTGTAGCTCTAGAGTCATTAGGAAATTTGACGTGAGCTACACGACATGCCGCTACAGCCGCGCAGTACAAAACCGAATGAGTATCGGCGAGGTCTTCGCAGTCATCAAAATAGTTTGACAACTGCGAATCCAAAGCCGCCACCAGTGCCCTATTTTTGTTATGCATGGGCAAACGAGGTAACCGTGGTCTAAGTTCGGGAGTCATGAACCGATATTCCCGAATCGCACACTCCAAAGCGCTCCTCAATTCATCATTGCAATGGGTACTTACGTTTGTAGCCCTGTCATCCCATCCCTCGTCAGCGTAAGTTGTGATTGGCTGCGGTGGTATTGCAGCAGTCTGCGGCGTGGGGACTATGACATGGCTACTCCGCATTTCGTTTCGCAAGCGATCAAGTACAGTGTCATCCAACATACGATGACGTTGGATGACCCGCACCTGATCCGACAGTCGTTGTGCCGAAACGTTGACAGCTGGCTCAAGCACCTGAAAGAGAGAGAGCATCTTAACACGGCACGCGGTCAGGTTGTTTCCCCCCTCTGTAGCCCCATAGTATGAGCGCATGACATTTTCATTGACGGATTGTGTCCACCTCATGCGCTGCACACTTCCACCGGGAGCTGGGACCCTATCAGAGACCGGTGGGCCTCGAGGTCCTAAGCCGTCCAGTGGCCGGCGTCCTCCCCGTCGACGAACAGGTGGTGGCATCGTGGGCGGAGTGAAATACTCGTCACTCGAGCTCGACGCAACTGCCACGGCCGGTGTCTTCACAGCGCCCGCAGTGGGGCTGGGTACCGGCGGCGGCGAGGCGGAGCTGAGCGACGAGTCCGGAGGTGGTGGGCGTGCGCGGCGTGCCGTTGATCTTGTCAACATTTCTTCAGTTTATTCATTTGGTTTTTTTACAGTTATTTTCATTGTTGTTCGGAGGTGACATCTGTCATGCCACCTCCGAGCCGGCAGTTTTCGATGAAATTTACATATTTTTTTATTGTGAAACGGTCTTTTTTTATTATTTTATGCTATGCCTAGTATAGGTTTAGGCTATAAATTGAAAATACTTATGAAAATTGGGTTAAAATTATTATAACGATTTAAATTGAAAACACTGAAAACTGTGACGTCTGTCGACGCGGTGTTGCCATTATTTATTATTATTATTATTATTTATTTAAATCAAATACAATGATTCATATTGATGTTAGTAATACTTATAAAACTATGTTAGTAAAACAATTCTCATTAATATAAAATAAATAAATAAAACGCCAATAAAACGAATTCAAAAACTTATAAAACTAATTCAGGAACCTGTAAATATCTCCCCCTCCCGCTGCACCAGACCTGCAGCTATGCATACGGGTCCAGTGCCCCAGGAACGGGCAATCAGGCTTATTCACGATTACCTTTAACATGCTGTTGGTGCTCCCCCGAATCCTTCGCATCAGGGATGCTGTTCTTTTCCGCATAATAGCTTGAAAGCTGTCTGTCTCTGCTTCAGCAAACATGCCCGATGCACTACAGAACCGCGGAAGCCCCAACAGCACCCTAAAGGCGTTATTATACTGTACTCGAAGAGCGTTGTAGGCCCGCTGCGTATGTCTAACCCACAGGCTGCACGTGTATAAAGACTGGCAAAACGCCTTGAACAGTGTGAGTTTCACTTCTCTAGTACATCGTGCAAACCTACGAGCCAGCATATTGCATCGGACCGACAACGCTCTTCGCTCCCTTTCAATATCACTGTCATCATTCAAGTCCTCATTGACTACCCACTCAACTGTCCATGGTTACAAAAGTAACCAAATAAAATTTTGTCGAAACGTCCATGGTTACTTTTGTAACCATGGACGTTTTATGCGTCATTCGTCACTTGAAACGTGTTTATCGCTACAGGCCTTTGATAGTCGTACATTAGAGAAATACTAGATGTCGCTATATGAGATTTGTCATCCAGGAGAGTGAATTTCATCTATGGACCGGCAACATAAAATTTAGAAAAAAAAAAAAGAAAATGACAGTTCATCCTTGTTGTCTAGCGAACTATGTTTGTGTGTGGATCTCCAACTAAAATATGGTAAGTTTTCTGTTTTTATACCACATTTATATTGTTATTGTACGTCAAATTAAACGTGAAGATATTTCCTTTGCGAAATATGCATTACTACGCCTATTGTTCGTTCATTGTAGTTGATCGATTTTTCGAATTGGTTGTTTTTGTTAAATAAATGCTTAAATATAATAGAATACTTTACTATTAGCACTATAACAGCTATTTACAAACGAAATATATTGAGATGGAGTCTACAAATTATTCAAACGCAACTCGTATTTCACGATTTTAGTGTTGGCTCGGGGAACTTGTGAGAAGTATTTGTTTTTTCTTGATAGAAAAATAAATACTTATATTCAGATATTGGTGTCGTTTTGAAGGGTATATTATGTACTATTATAAAAAAAATAATTTTGCCTAGTAACTATTATACTTTTCTTGTAAAACATGAAATAAAAAATAAATCCGATATTTTTTTGAAATCCCCGACTTTATTTTCTAATTAGAATTCAATATCTTATTAGCTTTTTGTTTGATTAATTTAGTTTTTTTTCCTATTAGAATTTAATATCTTATTAGCTTTCCGTGAGTATTTCTTATTAGAATATAGCTATAGTGGTTTTTCAGTCGTAATCGTTTTTGTGCAGAAAATTTCGCAATGTCGTAAAAAAGAAAGTAAAATTTGATGCCCGGACAGTTGAGGAGATAATCGCCGCGCGGTTGGACAGTTGAATGGTTATATGTCCGAGGTACTTAAAATGCGACACTCTATTCAGTGGTACACCATAAAGGCACACCGGAGGAACTGTCTTAGGTTTCGTAGTACCTACCCTAAACACCACAAGCTCACTCTTCCGTACATTGTACAGTAAACCATGAGACGCGGCGTACCTCTCACAAATAACAAGCAGCTGCCTGAGTTCATCAATGGAGGGGCTCAGCAGCACCATATCATCAGCATAACTTATACTATTAATAATCTTACCATCAATAGAGCATCCAATACCAGTGCTGCTGAGCTCCTCGATCAACTTATTGACGTATATACTGAAGAGCGCCGGGGAAGTCAGACCCCCCTGTCTCACCCCACACCTCAGCCCATACGCCCCAGACAAAGCACCCGACCATCTGACCTGGTTGATTTGGTGGTCATACCAGTAGCCTAAGAGCTTTATAAGCTCATTTGGCAGACCTTGCTCATGCAATTTCGACCATAAGATATTATAATCAACCAGGTCAAATGCCTTGGAGAGGTCCAAGAAAGCAGCATAAACAGGTGTGTTCCTATCAGTATTGTTCGATGCCAGGCCAGGCCCCCATAAAGTTTTTAATTATTATGTGGAAGCGTGATAATCGTAGGGCTCTGGAGACAAGAGTGGCGAGCGAAACTAGTCCGCCGTACGCGGAGCAGACAATATATAATTTAATTGCAATAGGTACAATACAACGAACAAAAGAACTCACCTGGTGGTAGACGAACACCTGCTTCTTGGGGTTACCTGGATCTATGTATGTAAGTGAGTGTGTATGTATCGTGTAGTGACGTTATGAGTAAGTATTCTCAGGAACAGGTTACAATCCGCTGCTCCAAGAGGTCTGCCTTCCAGACATGCGGTCTTCAACACGCGATTTCCAATAGCGTCACTTTCACTTAACCTTCAAAGTTTCAACAAAGGATATATCCTAAACCCGTATTATATCACCAAATGGGGTTATTAACACAAAACAATTGGGTCATGACTTATTGTCCACCAAAACGACTGGTTCTAAGGGATTAATTTAACAAAAAGGTCGGGACGCCACGAGGACCCACCATTCCCTTTCATCGTCTGGAGGACACGGTGGAGCATACGGTGGAGGTGTGCCCTGCCTGGGCGGGGCACCGCCGTGTCCTCGTGGAGGCGATCGGCGGCGGCGACCTCTCGCGTCCGGCCCTGGTGCGAGCCATGGTACGGAGCGAGAGGGAATGGGAAGCCGTCACCTCCTTCTGCGAAGCAGTAATGCTCGCGAAGGAGGAGGCGGGGCGCGTGAGGGAGTGGCAGTCTCTGCGCCCTCACGCCCCTAGCCGCTGCAGGAGGAGACGCCCCGGGCGTCGGGAGTCGATTGCGGACTCCCGGCCACCGTAGGCGCGAGCTTGCGGGTGGCGAGCAATGGGTAGCTCGCCGCCCGGTAAGGACCTGGCTCGGGTCGACGGCGCGCAGTGTTCCACGCGCGCCTCAAAGAGATGTCAGACGCAGTGTAGGGGTCTGCTAGGGCCGATGCCTGCCGGGGTCGCGTGATTGTTCGAAAGAGATACCGTGACCCTGGCACATGGGCAACTGATGGAACACGGGTGGGTTTTAGTCAGTAAAAGTCTGACACGCCCTCCCGCTCCGCCCAGAGCGGGAGAAGTCATTTGATGATTTCCCATCCTGAAAAAAAAAAAATAAAAAAAAAAAGCACCAAATCAAAGAGAAATGTCAAAGTCAAAACTGACAACTGACAGTTCTCACTCTGTTACACGTTTAGAAACGTAGGCGCATAAAGTAATAAACGGTACGGAACAAGTATAGTACCTGACCGTGTGCTTAAGCGCCAGAATAGCAGTTTCCGTGGACAGCCCAGCTCTAAAACCGAATTGTGCATCATGTAGATTGAGCTGTCCAGTGATTCTCCGCTCAAGCACACGGTCAAGGACCTTCGCAGTAACCGTGGCCAACGATATTGGCCTATAATTATCCTTGTCGGAGACATCGCCGGTTTTATTTTTGACTATGGGCACAACTATCATCTTCATCAGATCACCCGGTAGGTAGGAGTGCCTCACACAAAGATTATACAGCATAGATAGGACTCTTGGGAGATGCGGACTCAGAATATTGAAAGTGCTCTATGCTGAGGCTATCGTGACCTGGAGATTTGCCCCCGGTCATAGACTGTATGATGTTCCGTATCTCTTTTGATGAGATACTAATCGGAACACCCGACAATCCACTCTCAGAAACATAACCCCGTTCATCTGACTGCAGCCGCGAAGTTACTCCAAAGTGCCTCCTAAACATGTTCGCAATTTTCTCCGGCTCAGTCATGCCATTGACGCTCACTGGAACCGCAGGTTTTGGGCTCAGTTGTTGTGTGAATTTCCAAAATTTTTGAAAATGTTTGCTCCTATGCTGTGATGCCAAAATGTTCATCTTAATTTGCTCCTCGTTATTCAGACAAAACTTTAACTTTTGTTTAAAGACTTTTCTAGTTTCTCTCATTTCCACGAAATGCTTCCCCGTTTGAGGTTTTCCATACCACACCCAGTTAAGAAAGGCCCGTCTTGCGTTCCCGTGAGCGTCCCTGACATACCTGTTCCATCCAACCACTGTACGCGACCCCCTTCTGTCTCTTAACAAACTAGAGCTCCCTTCTGCCGCTTCTCGAAGAGGCGTCACAATACTAACGTACAATGCATCAATTATTTTACTATGTTCCATGTTATGGCAAAAATTATCACTACAGTTTCCGACTTCAGATGGGAAGTCTACATTTTTAAGTTTCTCCATACATAACCTATAGTAACAGTCTTTCTGTGCTACATCTCTTTCACCCCATATTGCTTTATCAACTATCTTACTGCCACATATAGCTGATGGATTCGTTGGCCTAACCATTCCAAGGTTAACTTGAAAGGCAAGTGGAAAATGGTCAGACCAGTAAATATCATGATACACTTCTACCTTCTCTAGTGTTTTCCAAACTGCTTCAGACACCAAGCAATGGTCAAGCCAACGTCTGCTGCCGCAGATATCACTGATAAAGGTATAGGTATCCGAGTCTATACCCAACTTAATGTAATCGGCACAACGCCATCTCTGCTCATAACAAAAACTTAATAGTTCCCAACGAAATAATTCACCAGGGTGCACATTAAAATCTCCGAGTATATATACATGCTCCAAATTCACACTCTCAACGATAGCAGCAATTTCACTGAGACACTCACAGAATTCATTTAAGTTATCACTACAGTTAGTCGGCATGTACACACTAAACAATAACAACGTGCGATCGGCGCTTGTCGCTTTGACAGCCGCAATACGATCACTCATACAAGGTATTACTGAGACGGATGTAAATACCGATTTACGCCATAAAAGAGCTACCCCACCATATGGCCTTCCCTTCAATACCCCCGCTGATGTATCCACCGCAGATTTCCCAAAATAACCGAAGTTATCGTCTAGACTACCAAGTATTGATAAATCGTGAGGCAACAACCAGGTTTCCTGCAACGCAATGAAATCCACAGACCTACAGAGGTTTTGTATGCAAACAATTGACCTCTTTAAAGACTTTCAGTTATAACTTACAAATTTAGTAAACAAATTATTAATCAGTTTGCTATCCATTAACGAAACGTATTATTAACTGTACTAGGCTGCAGTTCAACCTGCTGCCGCCCGGTTTCACTATTATAGTAAACAAACCTGCGGAAAGATACTCCAGCGGGCCACAGATTCACACCCATAAAAACATTCAACTTCTGCTTAGGTATTAAAAATTTATAAGCCGCGTACCCCTTGTTCCTTTTCATATCTATCTTACGTAACACAACTTCAACATTCGTTTTGCTCATAATATACGTAACTATGTTTTCCATTTTTGTTTCCTGGTTTACATTATAGATGTAAAAAAGAACATTAACATCAGCTGCCTTAAACGTACATTGAGGCAGCATATCTGCCGTACCTTTCAACCCGACAAAACGATTTTTCAACCGTCTCCGTTGTATTTTTATCCAACCTTCATTTGGCGTCTCATTTTTCCATTCACCGCCTTCTCGCAAAACATCTGACAGTTGTTTGCACTCATGACGATCATGGTTTTATGCCTGGTGGCTCTTATTTAGGTTTTAAGTTCTATTTACGATTTTATCATTTCAGGTTTTTATTTTTTTGGATGGTACCTCATCAAATGACTTCTCCCGCTCTGGGCGGAGCGGGAGGGCGTGTCAGACTTTTACTGACTAAAACCCACCCGTGTTCCATCAGTTGCCCGTGTCACGGTATCTCGCTTGAACAATCTCGCGACCCCGGCAGGCATCGGTCCTAGTAGACCCCTTCACTGCTGCTGACATCTCTTTGAGGCGCGCGTGGAACACTACGCGCCGTCGACCCGAGCCTGGTCCTTACCTTACCTTGCTCGCCACCCGCAAGCTCGCGCCTACAGTGGCCGGGAGTCCGCTATCGACTCCCGACGCCTGGGGCGTCTCCTCCTGCGGCGGCTAGGGACGTGAGGGCGCAGAGACTGCCACTCCCTCACGCGCCCCGCCTCCTCCTTCGCGAGCATTACTGCTTCGCAGAAGGAGGTGATGGCTTCCCATGCCCTCTCGCTCCATACCATGGCTCGCACCAGGGCCGGACGCGAGAGGACGCCGCCGCCGATCGCCTCCACGAGGACACGGCGGTGCTCCGCCCAGGCAGGGCACACCTCCACCGTATGCTCCACCGTGTCCTCCAGACGATTATTATTTCAGCTTGAGTTTAGTTTTCAATGTTTTGTTGGTATATTGGCGTGTTGCTAGCTGATAACATATGGCGAATAGTTTGATGTATGTTTTGTTTTATAATATTAATTACTTACATAATACTGTATAGAATCAATTTCTTCTAACTTAACAAACAGCTGTGCTGCTGGGGAGTTTGTTCAGCCACTTCTTCTTCCCAGCTAAAGCACTAGGAAGTGTCGAAGGGTGGGCGTTTTAGGGACATGCTGACTCTCAGCCTAGTTTGAATAAATGACTTTTGAATTGATTTGATTTCTTTATTGTACTGTGGCAGTATCGTCCATTCAGACACTTATGTTATAATTTTGAATATTTTTTCAAAAGGCTGCTTTGTGACTAACTTTAATTGTGCAAGGTTGCTTTGTAAATTTAGCAAATGTTTTTTTGTTGCTGTAGCTCTGAATAAGATTATTTGCAATTTATTGTATTGTTACTATTATAGTGTGAGCAAATCGATAAATGTACACATATTATATAATGTTCCATAACCAGTATTAAATATGCAATTAAATAACTAATTTGTTTCTTTGTTTGAAATCATTAGCTCGCAACGATACCTAATTAGTTTACACGATTACTGAATTTGCTATTTACAGTTCATGGGTTTCAAATATGAAGACTACTTGCGAATATTGAAATAGTTGTTAATTAGAAACGTAGTTTCATGTGGCGCACTCATCGGAGCTAGTAATTGGTTTAATAATGTATGATCTGATGAAATAGAGATCGATGTAATGTTGTGTACCTATATTGTGTTCCGTGTGATGCCGGAAGTAAAGAAAAGCATCGTGCCAATTATTTCCGTGGGTTTCGTAGAATGCGACTTAGGGACTAACTGGAGAATGGACAGCAGTTATTTCTATGCATTTTACCATCATACTGCGATCGCTAATCCGCCTGCCAAGCGTGGCACTGATTGAGGGAGGCATATTAAAGGTAAAATCTATTTTTATCAGATCCCTATAATATATTATTTTTTCCATTGACGTTATTTCCAAATAACATTAGAGTACATTAATTGGAATAAGTTATAAATACTATTGATATGTTTACTAAATATCTTTAATTTTTAACATTAATTAGTAAAAACTTTATGTGTAGTTAAAATATATTTTTGAAATTGAGAAGAGGCCCAATTGTGGGAGCATTATTGTCGGACTATGAAGGTGCGTGAGTGAGAATAATAATAATAATAAACCCGCAGGGCAGCATGTGGCGTGCTGTTGGGCAGTAGCGACCCCACGGACCCTATCTCCCGGGAGAATTCTTGTTCCTCATCTCTGGCTTGCCTTTATTGGCCGGCTGGAGTGAACACTCAAGAGGTTTAGAGCTCCCACCTCATTCTTGCCTTTATTGGCTGGCTTGAGTGGAGATTCGCAAGAGCAAACGTGCTCGGCGATAAGGAAGTATTCCAGTAAGTGCTCGTAGGGACTTGACCATCTTCCGGGCTCTGGGATAGTTCTGAAAGCCGTGGAATACCTCTCCACTTCTCAAGCACCTCAGGAAGTGTTGCCCCCTTGTCGCTGCGTCACTTTGTGCCAGCGGCGGTTTCCGGGGGCCCATTATTGAGTGTGCAAGTCACCCCCTGCCATTTAATCCGTGTATTTAGAAAACATCGATACGGCAGGGGCCATAGGCCTGCCATAGTTCTTGGTAACCATTCCATTTTAGCCATCCATATACATAGACCAACATCTTAGTTTCCATATCCTGCAATAGTCCAACACCAACCGGAGGTTGTCCTTGGATGCACTTGCACAGTGTATACAGGGATAATCGTCGGTTGGTGCCTCACTCCATCTAAATTGTCTATGGGGCCTCTGCGAGTTGGCTTCGGCCCCTCTTACGCCTTCCAAAAGACCGGGATCCCAGAATCCCGAGATTATGTTAACATATATAAAATAATAATAATAATACATTTCTTTATTGCCATGAAAACAGGTTACAGAAAATTTGAGACCCTGGCTCCAGAGCTAGGTTAAAGTACCTGTATTTCAGGAGCCAGTGACTTCTTCCATTTAGGTTGTTAATATTCATGTTTTATGCAGCAAATGGTGACAAATTTACATTACTTAAAAATTACATCCAAATCTAATCATTTAAATACAGCACTAAAATAAAATTGTACAAGCAAATTAGCATTAAAGAAAATTTGGCAATCAATC
The DNA here is from genome assembly GCA_932294355.1 of Aporophyla lueneburgensis. Lineage (NCBI taxonomy): Eukaryota > Metazoa > Arthropoda > Insecta > Lepidoptera > Noctuidae > Aporophyla > Aporophyla lueneburgensis. Next base: position 30,797,121 of record OW028744.1, on the reverse strand, counting down.
TCAATAAAATAAAATGAAAACAATTATATATTACTAGCTTTTGCCAGTGGCTTCGCCCGCGTGAAGGTCGGAAATTATCCCGCGGGAACATACTACTGGGATAAAAATAGCCTATGTCCTTTCTCAGGCTTTGAACTCTCTGTGTACCAAATTTCATTTAAATGGGTTCAGTAGTTTTAGCAGGAAAGCGAGACAGACAGACAGACAGAGTTACTTTTGCATTTATAATATTAGTATGGATTAGAATTATTACAAATATTGATAAAAAAATAATTTGAATTGAAAATTAAAAACAATATTAATATTAAAATCGAGATAAAAACAAAATAAAATTAGGGCAAAAACACAATTACAATAAAGCAAGATTAAATAATAAAACAACACTGATTACACTGGTCAACAAAAAACCAACTTTTGTTAGCCCATGAAATAAGTTGAACTGATTTTAAAAGAGCATTAAAAAGCATTCACAGCTTGATACTATTTTTACGTCTTGGTTAGCTCGGGTTTTTTGTGGATATCAATATAAAGACTTAGCATCCAGTTAAAAAAAAATATTTACATGAATAAATTTTAATAATTTTAAAAGTGTACAGTTAAACTGCTTTTTCTTTTATAATTGAGATCTACAGCTTCTTTTCTTAACATCCAACAATAATCTGCTTGCAAAGTAAGACTCCACTTTCATTGATATCGCCGTTCCATGCCCGCTATTTCCTAGTGGAAACGCTCACTATGCTCATCGCTAACGACTCCCATATTTTGAGGCAAAAAATCTAAATGTGAGTTCAAAATATGTATTTAGAGGGACATTTTACAGCCAATAGCGTGCAAGGCTTCAATCATATCTTTCAGAAGTTTTTTATAGTTTTGAGCTCTCACATTTCTGATGAAATTAGTAAAAACTTGTATAATAAATTTCTAAGCCTTACTCTCTTTTTTATTTAATTGACTATTAAATGTATTGTCCTTAATCAACCCTCGTATTTGAGGTCCAATAAAAATCCCTTCCTATAATTTTGCATCCGAATTTTTTTGCGAACTTTTCTTTACGGTATTGAAAAGCATCTCTTTCGCGGTTAAGAGAAATAGGAGTTAATTTTTCATTCTTCCCTTTCGTAGTACCGCAGACGTAACAGTAGTTGTCTGGATTACTTAAACAACAACGAGGCATTATATTGATGAAATACTTTGATACAAATCGATATACTTAAATGAAAATAAAAAGGTATAGATAATTTAATTAAAACAGGTAAAATTCACTTTATACACGATTCTGACCATTTTTTAGCTACAGATATAACAATATACATGATCAATCAAAGTGCTCTGTTAGTTTGTATTTGTACAATGTATTTGTATATCACACTCATTAGGAGATAGTGCATTGAACAAGCAAGAACATGTGGTCGCGCGCAGCGAATACAAACAACGTGCACACCATGAGCATAATCTCAAAAATTCGAGCTAAGCCAGCTGTGAAACGTGTATGGTTGGTGGGTAATTGCTGCGTACTTCATGATATTACAACTCGTTATCATTGGGCAAAAACCTTGTTGACCAGTGTTATTATTAGGGTGTGCTGATATGAGTGTAAATGTGTTAGGGGTGTGTGTACTTGTATGAGAGTGTGTGTATGTGTGTGTGTGTTAATTGTGAATACCAATTATTTATTATTTATGTTAAAATAATGTTATGTCGATTGCAATAAATTTTCAGTTGCGCTATAGTCCTGTGTCAGTAGCCAGATCTTTACCTTCTTTTGTGTTTCACGAATCGTAAGGGGATTGATGTAAAAATTTTGTTCAATGTATTGTATAGCAAAGGTGCAAGATATATTCGCTGTCGCCTGGCTGCCGCCGTATGACAACGCAAAGGTAGGCAAACGTTTGGTTTGGTGCGCTTCTTATTATAATTTGCATTAAATTGTGTAATTCTGTGCTGTTTGGTAACAACTTGCAGTATATAAATCTGTCTCAGTGTTAAAACTTGGCACTTCTCGTATAGGACGCTGGTGGGAAATCTGAAGGGTCTGAAAGTCATTACTTTAAGAAGTGATCTTTGGGCCCTTTCCAAGCGAATCATGAAATTCTTACATGCACCACCCCACACAGTAACACAATATCCCACGACTGACTGCACGAGCGCATAGTACACAGTGTGAAGGAGTTGGAAGTCGGCCACGTGTCTCAGTTTTTTAAATGCCCAGACAAGTTTCCGTACACGTGTTGTGGTGAGATCCATGTGTTCTCGCCAGCTAAGCCTTTAATCTATAGTCACACCAAGATATTTCACGTGTGTAGACTTAGCGATAGCTGTGCAATTACATGTAGTTGACGAAGAAGCCAAGTTACAGTCATGTAATCTAATATCTAAGTTGATATTTTTAAGCTTCGAAAAGGAGAATTGGAGATATGAGGATTTAGAGAGGTTCAGGGTGAGGCGGTTAGACCTTAGCCAATGGCTTACCTTATGTAATCCCAATTCGGCGCTTCGTTGAACTTCGTCCCAAGTCCCCCCATGAAATATTAATGCCGTATCGTCCGCGTAGGTAAATATCTTACCGTTTATAAGTGGCAACTGACATAGGTCATTTAGAATGTAAGTGATGTGTGATGAGGCACCTGTGGTTGACGAGCTGCACGGTGGTGGAGAGCGAGCGGTGCGGGAAGGCGGTGCCGAGGTGCACGTAGTACTCGCACGCTGGCTCGCCCTCGCCGCAGATGTCGTAGTCCTTCTCTTGAGCCTGGAGTTATACCACCAGTGAGTACAAGCGTTTTGATAGCAACAACAAACATTTTGGGAATACGATATTTGTATGTACATACTACTGCGGAGTAGAACCACAGATTACTTAATAGTGGTAGAACACAGATGCCAAATATTTTGCGCGACTAAAATAACGCTCATCCTACACTTCTTTCCAATCTTCCGTGCAATCTTATCAACTTCATATTCAACTCATTTTTAAAAAGTATATCATTGAATTATTTTTCAGAGAGATGAAGTGAATATTGGATGAAATCATGATACCGGAATAATCGAATAATGAGAGGCAGTAGCAGCCTACAATGGATAATTTGATAACTAGTTCCAACCTAGTTCCGATAGATATTAAAAAATCTTACACTTTCCAATAGGGTGTATAATTCTGGGCACAATTTTAAGTACCGACCTACTACATGCAGTATCGTGCACACGGTAACTCATGGAACTTTCGTCTTACGGCTCCGCAGAGTGCTATCACTCGCGATACTCGTATCATTTGATTTATCCGCACTGTCGATACTTGTTTAAATTTCAACACATGCGGGAGTCGTAAGTGTTGTGGATTGCCGCACTGCAAACGATGACTAAAGTAACCAGTTTAGCTTCTTATTTATATTAATGACTTGCCTTACCTCATTAAAGATAATCATAATATAGTATTGTTTGCGGATGACACCTCACTTTTGTTTAAACTTAAACGTCAGCAGCTGGTTACTGACGATGTTAATAGCGCGATCTCAAAAGTAGTTCACTGGTTCAATGTTAATAATTTGCTTCTTAATGAAAAAAAAACCAAATGTATTAAGTTTACGCTACCTCACGTTAGGCAAGTGAAAACGAATGTGTTGATAAAGGGCGAAGAATTGAATCCTGAAGATAGCACTGTACTCTTAGGCTTAACTTTGGATGCCAAGCTTCAGTGGGGCCCACATATTGATAAATTGTCGAAAAAGCTAAGCTCCGCTGCATATGCTGTTAGAAAAATTCGGAATTTAACTGACATAGAGACAGCCCGTTTAGTGTACTTTGCCTATTTTCATAGTGCAATGTCGTACGGTATTCTGTTGTGGAGAAATGCCGCCGACATTCAGACTATCTTTATCTTGCAAAAAAGGGCTATTCGATCAATTTATAAATTAAGCCCGAGACACACACTCAGAGAGAAATTTAAAGAAATTAATGTAATGACTGTGCCTTCAAATCAAATCAAATCAAATCATTTATTGGTTTGCAAACATGGGTAATACAATATAATAGGTGTTTAGGTTTTTGAGTCCTCCATGTCCTACCGTCACATGGGCATGCAAATCACATATTATTCATTATTATTGAATTTACACAAAATACAGATATGATCATTTAAAAATAATATTAAGAAAAATAAAATAACCCAACATATCAATTAATGTCAAATTGTTTGGTTTACAGTAAAAATGTCTCAATAAAACGAAAATGTCAAATGTTACAATAATAAAAATTACAAAAATGTCAACGGTCAACAATGATACAGTTAAACAAATAATTAAAAAAAAACAATGTAAAAAGGTATAATAACATGTCAATCAGTCAGTGATTCATCATTAAGATAATCGTCAATTGTGTAATAACTTTTATCAATTAATAGTTCATTTAGTGCCCTTTTAAATTTGAAGACAGTCATAGTTTTAATAATATTTGGTACTTTATTATAGATGCGTGGGGCTAAGCCAAAAAAACTTTTTTGCATTAGTGCTGTTTAACATTTCACGTGACACAATTGATTTACGTATTGAGTCCGTATTGGATTCCTTCTGACTGCTGAAAATTTTTTGAATAGATGTGGGTTATTTTTCACAAATAAAGCTGTTTCTAATATATATAACGACGGAAATGTTAGTATTTTCAAGGATTTAAAATAAGGAAGACAGCTATCTGTGGTCTTAAGACCGCACATTGATCTTATGCAACGCTTTTGCATCCTAAATACAAGCTCCTTATCAGTAGATTGCCCCCAAAAAATAACACCATACCGCAAAACAGAGGCAACAAGTCCATGGTACGCTGTTAAAACAGCCTCGCTATTGACTTTCTTGGAAAGTTGAAAGAGGGCATATGCGGATTTACTCAGTTTTTTGCATATATTTTCAACATGAGGTTTCCATGTGAGTTTATTGTCAATCACTATGCCTAAGAACTTAGTTTTGTTTGCTTCTTCAATATCACAGCCTTGGTAGGTAATACTAATGTTTGGAATTTCGCAGCGTTGATGAAAGTGCATAATTTTTGTCTTATCTAGGTTTATTACTAAATTATTATTATGTAGCCAATTTATAATGTCACGTAAACAAGTATTGATGTCATTCTCATAATTATTATTATTCGTACAGTTCATTACAGCTGTACTGTCATCTGCGAATAGAACCATTTTGTTTGATGTCACTTTTGGGAGATCATTGATGTATATTAAAAAAGTGGCGGCCCTAGTACGCCGCCCTGTGGGACACCATATCTTACGTGCCTCGGTTTCGATACATAAATGGTTTCTAATTTAGTCTTTGGACATATTCTAGAAATTTCTGTACACTGGAGCCTATTACTTAAGTACGATTCTATTAGCCGTAGAACGTTCCCTCTTATACCATAACTATGTAATTTTTGTACCAGAATCTTATGGTCCACATAATCAAATGCCTTGGTCATGTCAGTATAAATTGCACAAACAGAATTTCTCTTATCTACAGATGGCATGATATTAGCTAAAAGATCAAATAGTGCCATATTGATCGTGGTGTTCTTACGAAATCCCTTTTGTTCCAAACAAAATAATTTATACTTTTCGAAATAGGCATATAAAGAATGATAAATCACTTTCTCAATAATTTTTGAAAAAATTGGAATTTTAGCAATAGGTCTGTAATTTTTTAAATCTGTTTTGTCATCTCTCTTATATAACGGCTTCACTATAACTTTTTTTAGTTTATTTGGAAATATGCCATGAATAATACATAAGTTTATTATATGGGTTAACGGTATTGCTATAACTTCTTTGACAAATTTTATAACTTTTGTAGAAATTCCATCATAACCAACAGTGTTTGTGTTTCTTAGGCTGCTAATTATTTTAATTATGTCGTCAATGGTTACGGGTTGCATGAATAGTGAATTTAATGTCTGATTATTCAAATTAATATTATTCTTCGTGATGTCAGTTTTTACGTTATTTTCAATTGTGTCAATAAAATAATTGTTAAATTCATTTGCTATGTCTGAGGGGTGACTAAATGACAAATTATCTCTCTTAATGCTCATAATAGGCTCCTGTGGCAAACACATCTTCGATGTATTTATTATTTGCCACGTAGCTTTTGATTTATTTTGGGCAGTGTTTATGAAATGATTATTTTGAGCTTTTTGTGTAAGTTTTATAATTTTCCTTTAAAGTTTGGTGTAGTTCTTAAAAACTATTTTACTCTTTGAGTCAGGATTTAATCTATGCGCCCAGAGTAACTGCATTTGTTTTTTGCTACATATCTTAATTCCATGAGATATCCAATTACTTTTCATACTTGTTTTTAAAGTTATAATTTTTTCTGGAAAACATAATCTATATAAAAGAGAAAAATCGTCCATAAAATTGTCAAAAGCTTCGTTTGCGTCAGTGGCATCATGTACATTCTTAAAAGATAAGCAGCTCAGATGTTTCTTAAAAGTATTAATATTTGCCATGCATACGTTTGGCTTTTTAGTTTTCCAATATTTTAGTTGGCAAGTTTTGTTAATAGGCACTTTAAGTATCTGAGATGTATGATCTGAAAGGACCAGATCTACTACTTCAGCTTTGCAATCTTTCCGATAGTTGTGTGCAAAATTGTCAATGCAGGTTTGGCTACTCAACCTAGTGGGCGTATAAAGCGCTAGTTTTAAATTGTAATTCATAAGAAAACATTCCAGTTCAAATGTAGTTTTATTTCTTTTCAGAACATCAATATTAAAATCTCCACACAAAACGATTTTTTTATTTGAAGATGAGTAAACTTTAGTTAAAATATAATTTAATTTTTCATAAAAAACTTCGTAATTATGTTTAGGAATCCTATATATACAGATAATTAAAATATTGCGAGCTGTTATCTCAACAGCACAGCATTCAAAGATGCCTGAGACTGATTGTTTTGCTATTTCCGATATTTCTCTAAACTGTAGTCCTACTCTAACGAAAATGCATGTTCCGCCTCTCTTTGTATTTCTAGAAAAGAAAGCAGCTGGACAGAAATTAGAGATGTGTAATAAACCTTCATAACCTGTTTGAATGAAATGTTCAGTAACACAAATAACATCTATAATAGTTCCATTTTCGAATAATTCTACTAGTTTTACCGTCAGTGAATCTGATTTATTCATTAGTCCTGCTATGTTTTGATGTAGAATGTTAAGGTAGTTAAAGAAAAAACTGAGAATTTATCTGTTGCGAAACGGTAGACTTGTTTTGACTTCCAGGGTTGCAATCCACTTCTGAGTGCGTAGCATTTAGGTTGCTTATGCTAACTATTAAATCTTGCAAATCTGATACCACAATTTCCAAACCATCGTTATTTAAGTTTCCATAATATTTGCTATACGTATTATATTCATAAGATAGATTAAAATTTGAGTCTAGTAAATACGCATAGTCACAGGTTTTTATGTCCAAGTAAAGAAGGTTATTAATATTTTCTATACGGCTGTTAAACATTATGTTAGCATCTGTCATATGCTTAAAAGTTGGCAAAAAAATTATAAAGTTTGTGTGACTTAACTGTTGCAATTTTTCTCTTATAAAAATAACAAGGTCGATATAATAAAATTATGTGTTGTCCGAAAATCTTTCTCGCCAATATAAATAACACAATAGTCTGCGTGTGTAAAGTCGAGCACTTTTCGTTCAATTTTATCAAGAATTTGCCGCAACCCACATGTTGGTTTACGATAATGACAGATTTCATAATTACGTAAATTCGTTCTTTCAGCAATAGTGTATTGCAATAGTGTGTAATGCAATAGTGTATATTAGACGTTTCACTGCTTATCAGGCATATTTTGTGTTTTGTCGAAGGTTGTACTGTTGTGTCTCGTGTGTATTGAGCTGTGTTAGATAAGCTGACATTGCTGACTTTTCTTTTAGTTTTATCTTTACTCATATGTGAAGATTAATCTGAAATTTGCATCGTCTGCGTTTGTTTTGATTTTTGATTTTTTTTTTTTGGCGTCATTATTGGTTTTGCTTTAATTTTTACTGGACTGCTTACAATTTTTTTGAAGATTTCATTTTTCTTATTATATTCTTCATTTCTTGTTTTAAGGGTACTGTTTTCTATTGATAATAATTCAATTTCTTTATGTGCGCTCGTTAATTGAGATGTAAGCTTGGCGATCTCATCTTTTAATATTTTTGTTTGAAGGTCGTCTTCGTCTTCGGATATATCTGGCAAACTAGTAGTTGTACAGTTCAAAGTTTGTGAAGAAATATCACTTTCATCATCATTTGGCTCGGACTGGGTGCGCGTTCGCCGGAATGTTATATTCTCTAAGAAATTCATTTTTTAAGTTTAATTCTAACTCAAAAATAAATTCGTCTTGTGAGATTCGAACTCGGGTCTCATCGTTTCTTGACGCAGGTAGGTTGTCCTGCCGCTAGATCAGACGGTGTTTATTACAATCGCTGAATTTGATAGTGGTATTGTGACCGTAGGACGTAGTAATTAATGTTTCATTTTACAGACAAAAGATGTCTCTGAACTCAATAGTTATTTAATTTCTGTTCTGGCAACCTTGTTCGGAAGTTGGTAACATTTGAACTAGTTTTTGAATCTGACTTAAGATGGCGTTGTCGTCGTATGGTTTCAAATAAAAAACGAAACTTGTCTTGTGAAATTTTGAAAATCACATAGGTCCGTGTTTATGTCAAAAGTTATTGGAAGTCTACGTCTTTAATATTGGGTCAGAATGTCACAGTATTATGTAGTAATTACACAAATAACTTACGAATGTCCAGTTTCATAAATTAGCAAGTCACTCCTATGGTAAACTAAAATCACTATTATTTTAGATATCAGTGCACTATAACCGGTGATAACACTGGCACAGTTAGTTTATGTGTTCAGTTTCACTTTGATATGTATTACACAGTCCGTTGATTAACTTAACTATTTATTTTATTTATTTTTGTAGGAGCACAAATCGATGTAATGTTTACGTGTCAGCGCCACCTGGCGGAGTGAGTGGCTTCACAGTATATTTTTGAAAATCTTTTATATGCCCATAAGAAGATTAAATTGTTTGAAAAATACAGTGATATCCATAGTATAAATACTAGGAACAAACACAAATTTGTTGTACCTTCAACAAGGCTCAAGAAAATAGGTGGCTCATTCAGATGTCAATGTATACGCTTTTATAATAAACTTCCAAGCCATGTTCAAGATCTAAGTCTCGATAAATTTAAATCATTCATTAAACGTAAGTTGTGCCAGAAAGCCTTTTACACTGTTAAAGATTATATTGAGGACAAAAAAGCTTGGGATTAAGCTGCTCCAATTTTTATTTTTTAAATATTATTGTACTGAATTATACTTTTTATTTTTTTATTATTAACCTTCCTATACTCGCGCGTTGGTCTGTGAGACCGACGAATCCGATTTTCGTAATTATTTTTATGCACGAAAATCCCAAGAGGTCGAGTTCTTTGCTAGCTGCCGGATTTGTTGCTAGCTTCATTTTAGCGCTCGCTGCGCGTTCGTGCGAAGCGCACGTGTTGTAGCATTTGGCACCAATCGGTCCATGAGACCGACGCGAGTATAGGTGCAACTTTTTGTGTAAGTAATAATGTTAATTTATTTAGTGCATTTATATATTTTTTACAAACTTTGAATACTTTATGATGTATATACCGGGTGACATTTATTAACGTCTTGAAAAAAATGTGTGTAAAAGGTGAACGGAGTAGAAGCCTTTGGCATAGAAATTTTTATTATTTTTATTTTTGAATAACATGTAATAGAATTGATCTACCAATAAATACTACACATTTAAAGTAACATTTTCATACTAGAACAACAAAAACAGAAATTTGAAAAAAAATAACAATTAGAATCCTAAAACGTCCTTCTTGTATCCAGCATGCACGATGCTGCCCAGATCAATGAAGATACAGGTAAACAAGAAATGATAATGGATTGTAATAGAACCAAGGGTGGAGTTGATACCGTGGACAAAATGTGTGGGAGTTACAACGTTGCACGTGGTACAAATAGATAGCCGATGGTGATATTTTATAGCCTGGTGAATGTAGCGAGTATAAATATGTTTATAATATACCTACACAAAAACCGTACCAAGAAAATTTGCCGTAGGATCTTTCTTGAAGCCTTAGCATACGATCTGATCAATCCGTATCTTAGACGTCGGGCTCTCACTACATCCTTGCCGAGAACCATAAGCTCGCCGAAATATGTAAATTAGATGAACCTGAGTCTTCATTAACATCTAACAATAATAAAATTGGTCGTTATGGATACTGCTCATCCAAAAAAAACCGCAAGACACATTACAACTGCGCCAAATGCAAAAATTACTTTTGTTTGGAACATGCTGTAACCGTATGCTCTGATTGTTATGGTGAGGGTCAAAACTAAGCTAAACATTGGTAAATATGTCCTTTGATATGTTGTTTATTACTATTTAGAAGTTTATTTTGTTTTTAAAAAGACGTACAGATTTTATTTTTGTTTTCCTAGTACTTATGAAAAATTCGAAGACTGATTTGTGATAGACCAAAAGTCAGTAAAATAATTAATAAATTAAGTATTATTCATACTATTTTGTTTCATTATATCCTAAAATTTAAAATATGAATAATAATTTTTAGGCTTCGTAGTAAAAAAATATGTTGTAGGGGTGTGAACTATCGGTCTGTGACACCGTGCGCGAGTAATGTGTTACAAAAATTGGCGCGAGTATAGGAAGGTTAATTACTTTCCTTTTTTTATTAATTATTTATTGGGAATATACACTTTGACATTTTGATTATTGCTTAACTATGACATGAATATATACTCTGAGGACTATACTATTATTATTATTTTAATAATTTTGAATGTGAGGACTATGTAGATGTTTGTTTTTTTTTTATACTTACTCATTTCATTTTAATGATAATCTGGCAGTTTGAGTTCTTAATGCGGCCTACCAAAATGTCCTTTCTTTGGTATTGTTCGTCGAATCGTTGTGCTCCTTATGTTCTGAGTTGAGCTGAAAGATTACTGACAAATGCGTGCATTGACTGGACAGGTCCACTCAATCTGTATGGTTCTTTCCTCAAAAGACCATTTCAGACACCTCCATGTACATGATCCTCAAATTATCAGACAGCGACTATCTCCTGATTTTATATACACATTGACATTGATGAATTTTACCTATACAATAACATTAATATTTACTTTTAAAGTATTATATTGTTTTAATTATTGTAAATGTGAAGATTAAGTGGGTGTTATTTTTTTTCTAGGTTCCTTTTCTTCTCATTTATTTTTTATCACAGTCTGGCAGTTTGAGTAATTTATGCGACCTACACAAATGTCCCTTCTTTGGTATTGTTCGTCGAATCATTGACCTCCTTAAGTTCTGAGTTGAGCTGCATGATTACTGACAAATGCGTGCACTGATTGGACAGGTCCACTCAATCTGTGTGGTTCTTTCCTTAAAAGACCACTTCAGACACCAATCCACATGGTCTTCACATGATCTAACCAAATTATGTCTGGACTTAAAAAGAGACTGTGACCTCTGAGTTTGTTTCGGCCTTTCTTCTCAGAGTAGTCAGATAGGAAACGCCGACCTCATCTAGTTTTAAAAAATATGATTGACGTGTAAAAGTGTTTGTACAAACCTACTTGCAAAAATAAAGTCATTTATCATTTATCTTGGGAGACGGTGACTTACTGAAATAATTTCATAATACTAATACGTTTTTCTAATTTTCTTTGCAAGTAGAGCCACAATCAGTTGCCAGGGAACCGATTACTTTTCCGAATTATTTTTGTTCGAATTTCATTTCACCGAAAACTATTGACCGACGTCTTTTTTGCTATATGCAATATTTGACATATTTTTAGATCATCGAAGTATCATGTGTCATAGGTATTATTTTACCGAACTATGTTTCGCCGATTTACAAAATAACTTTTTGCTATTGGCCGAAGCCTCTTTTGAACTTTTTTCGTTTGCCAAAAGATTTATTTGCCATATTTTTCAACATAATGAAACAACATTTTAGGGAATATTATTTGGTCACAAATATATAGCCGTTACTTAGTAGCGTTTTCAATTTGAAATTAAAACATACGTAGTGTCATAAAAACTCTATATATTCTACTACAAAATTTGTGAGAAACGAATCGCTGTAAAACCGACTTTACGTAGTCTTGTCTGCCCTACCCCTAGAGTGTAATTTAAACCCGCGTAGGCGCGGAGGGGTAGGCGCCGGAGCCGTGATAGAAACAATGCTTGTTGCATGTTGCATGCCTGATTGCATGTTACTTGCTTGTTCGCACGCTGCATGCTTGCTTGCATGCTGCATGCCTGCTTGCATGCTGCATGCCTGATTGCATGTTGCTTGTTTGTTCGCACGCTGCATGCTTGCTTGCATGCTGCATGCCTGCTAGCATGCTGCATACCTGCTTGCACGCTGCATGCCTGCTTGCATGCTGCATGCATGAAGCAAGCATCCTTGTTTGCTTGTTTCTCACTGGGACTCTTTATAAACACTTTTGTTCATAATCAACTGTTTTATTTAGTGCCATTACATTTAAATAATTAATTAACTAAACATAAGAGTATGTAACTGAACAGTGGTAACAAAGTTTGAAAACATAATACTTCAAACAATTGTTATGTCGGCTAAGTGTAAAGGCTTATTCAGACCGGCGCGACGCGACAGCGCGACGCGATTCTTGTAGAACAATTTCCATGAAGTTCACATAAAAATTGTTCTACGAGTGTCGCGTCGCGCTGCCGCGTCGCGCCGGTTTGTAGGAGGCTTTACTTCGATAAAAACTTTTTCGACCAAATAAAACGTCGGAGTAACGAAAAAAGTCGAAATGATAATAGGTCAACTGATACAGTGGCAGACGTGACTTCGATGAAGTAAAAAAAAAACGAAACGATAATAGTTGAAAAGTTTTAGGTGAAATGAAATTCGGTCAAATATTTTTCGAACTTATGATAGGTAACCATTGTAGCCCATCTGTGTCACGTAATGCCTGCAAACGCAACAAAGAGTCAAGTTTTGAAAACATTCAACTTACAAGTTATTAATTACATGTTCTTTAAGAACCTTATGGTCGAAAAGGAGAGGAAAATTGACAAATAATTTGAGAATTGCTAAAATTTATCAAAAACCTCTAACTATTATTCGCGAGACTGAAAGCCGAAGTCATAACCACTGTGCTTAAGTTGCAATTTGAAATAACGGAGTGAAAAATCCCCGGAATTTCAACTGCACGTTTGGAATTAATAATTTATCGCTGTGCATAATATTCTACCTGGTATGTGGCGGTATGTCTACCACTAAAGAGGAGGAATGCAAAAGTTATACAAGCACATGGCACAATATCTCATGTATTCAAGGAACACATTACAAAAATAATAAAAATCAAATAGATTTAATAAAGAGTTCCCTCCTAATTTGGTGCATTAATTTTGACACTTGCATGCTTTTGATACGATGATATCATCACATGTGTGTATGACCAGATGTATCATATATATACCTTTAAACGAGCAATTCTTGTATATATACATATATATAATCTGAATCTCGGAAACGGGTCCAACGATTTTCATGAAATTTAGTATACAAGGGGTTTCGGGGGCGACAAATCGATCTAGCTAGGATTCATTTTTATAAAATGTCGTTTTATTCGTGTTTTCAATGACCAACTTTATCGATAATCAACTTGAACATAAACTTATTATTTTAAACACAATTTACCAAAAAATACCGAGCGAAGCTCGGTCAACCAGATATTGAACCTTAAAGAGGCAAACGTAGTATGTAAGGCTCGTAGCAGCTGTTGTTCCATAGTTTCTAGCTACCTCCGTGGGAAAAGACATGAGCTTATGTATGTAAGATTATAATTATTATCATACGGTTTTTTATAAAACGCCGTAATTTATCATATCTAGCCAAGTTAATCAATGACAAATAAAATGTTTCTGTTTATTCTGAAATGCCAATTTATTGTATGTGCAGTTGACCGCCGCGCGCCGCAGGTAGTAAAACTTTGACCTTTAACTGGGGCAGCGTATTACAGATTTTAAATAGAATAAGAGGCCAGCTTATACTGGCTTTGTTACGACTGCCGTGCGGCCCGAGGTGTTTAAGCTTTACTCCTACCTAACTTAGTGAGTTTTAGAAACCACCTTACATATTGCTCTGTATCTGTACGTGCATTCCCATGCGATGTTCAATTGTTCAGCAAATCAAGTGCCACCTATGTATCCCGGGCTTTAGTCGGTAAATAAATCTCACGACCGCCACCGCACGTATGTGTTAGCACGACATATCGAATGACACACGATAATGGTTCCAGATAATGAGTGCTGTAAGCTTAGTTATATAATTCTGTACAAATTGTTCAGACATCAAGGTAAATATACTAAGTTTGATATAATATTGTGAAGGTAAATAGTCCAAAATTATAATGACGTGTGTTGTGCTTCATTAATTATAATAGAATGAGGTCTCAGGGTGAACCGAATTCAGTTTTTGTTAGTTAGCAAAATTATATTCTATTTATGAATATACTAGCTGACCCGGCGAACTTTAAGCCGCCTCAGGATCAATATGTTGTGTTAACTAATTCAGTTTTATAGTAATATAAAATCATTCAGTACACAAAATGATATAAGTTTCGTGAAATTTAAATGTGTTTTAATTATACTGAAATGAATGTAATTCACCTTTTAGCAAGACATTTACTTTATTCAAGCGAATCAAAATGATTCGCGTAACATTGTTGCACTACTTTCTATTAAAACTATTTGCTGGATGGGTTGCATTCGGGTCGATTACCTTCATTGAATCGCCTTGTGATTAACAAAAATTGATCTTGCAAAACATAATGGGTCATTGCGCATGATCTAACAAGTTATTATAATTGGTACTTTGAAGGCATAGAGCATTTTATAGTTGACACACCTATGTTAGGTGTGCTCCTACCAAGTTATGTACAACCTGTTAGTTCGAAGGCATAAAGCGTTTTCTATCTGACATACATATGTTTGGTTGAGTAACAGATGAAGTAACTAATCCGAATTTGTTTTATTTATATAGATTCATACATACATAAGCGGACGCCTTTTTCCCATCGGAGTAGGGAGAAACTACAGAAAAGATCATCTTTTACAAGAAAACTCATGGTCTCATCCCAATCAACCGAAACCCAATTGTCGTAAAGGACGTTTTTTTTTTAATTCATCATTATAAATAAATATCTTTATTTTGTTACAGAAGGTATTTCTTCTCTGCAAAACTTCCTAGCACTTACAATTTTATAGTAACTTCACAGATATCTGTCCTAAACAAGTTATATTAACTGAGAAAGCTTTCGAAGTGTACTATATCCATAAATTACTAACAACCAATGTAAACTCAATTTATTTTATTAGCTGCATAAAATTTGTTCAGCTCGACACTTTTATGTAAGTTGTCAGCTTCCCTGCATAAAATTGATTTTGAGATGAGGAGCTCGGCTCATCGACAAACAGTCACTTTATGAATTTTGTGAGAGTTGTGTCGCTATTTTTCGAATATTATAATTTTTAGGGTTCCGTTGCCAAATGGCAAAAACGGAACCCTTATAGATTCGTCATGTCTGTCTGTCTGTCTGTCTGTCCGTCTGTATGTCACAGCCATTTTATTCCGAAACTATAAGAGCTATGCTGTTGAAACTTGGTAAGTAGGTGTATTCTGTGAACCGCATTAAGATTTTCACACTAAAATAGAAAAAAAACAATAAATTTTGGGGTTCCCCATACATAGAACTGAAACTCAAAAATGTTTTTTTTTTCATCAAACCCATACGTGTGGAGTATCTATGAATAGGTCTTCAAAAATGGTAATGAGGTTTCTATTATCATTTTTTTCTAAACTGAATAGTTTGCGCGAGAGACACTTCCAAAGTGGTAAAATGTGTATCCCCCTCCCCCCCGTAACTTCTAAAATAAGAGAATGACAAAACTAAAAAAAATATATGATGTACATTACCATGTAAACTACCAATGAAAATTGGCTTGAACGAGATCGAGTGAGTAGTTTTTTTTTAAAACGTCATAAATCGTAAACCGCAATTTACCTTACATTCAATCAACTGAAATATAAAAATTAAAAAATATATATATTTTTAAACCGAAAATACCTACAGGTTTGTACGGAACCCTCGGTGCGCGAGTCCGACTCGCACTTGGCCGGTTTTTTCAAAGAGGATTTTTGCCGAAGTTAAAAGTATGTTACCGGCTTATTTAGAATGTGGAAGATATTTTATGAAAACATCTCTAACTTTATATCAGGCTGCTACGATAATTGTGTTTCCGCATTTTTTTTCGAGTCTATTTCCAATGTTACTGGGGTAAGCGCAAATTGTTGGGTCCTCTATTATTCTCAACAAATAAATTGAGTCAATAAATTTTAATGATGTATTTTATAAAAACTCTGTCAAAAGATTTCTTTAAAGAAACAATAAAAATATCATTTAAATATGGATGACAAAAAGGCTGGATTAATCAAGCTGCTCCTATGTACCCCCAAGCAACGAACTACTATACATACTAACAAGGAGACTTCAACAGTGTGGGGTCCTTAAATCGAACAGAAGTTCCGCGTGTAGTTAGTACTCAGTGAGTGTAGTCATATACTCAAAAGCGCACAAAAAAGATCCTGGAGTTTGAAGAAAAAAATACTTTTTTTAAATTAAAATTTAATAACTCGTTACAAACAATTCCTTTCAATCATTCATCATTAGTAATACACAAATCTGGATGATGTTTATCATAAAAATAAGAAAAACACAAATTTTGTCGATAATTTGCACAACAAATAACAACGTTTTTCAAACTTCAGAAATTTTTGTCTCGGTAATGAAAAACTAGCGCGCTCTAGGGTTTTGAGTATATGAATACACTCACTGAGTACTAACTATACGCGGAACCTCCGTTTGATTTAAGGACCCTACACTGTTGTCGTCTCCTTGTAAGTGTTTTGGAATCATCGTCATCATTTCATCCAAAAGACGTCAATTGCTAGACATGGGCCTCTCCCAAGCTCCGCCACTTTGACTGGTTCTGTGCTTTTCACATCTAGCGGATTCCTGCAAAGTTCACAAGGTCATCGGTCTACTTTGTTGGAAGTCTTCCGGCATGGGGTCGCTACTCCAGAACCCTTCGGCACCATCAACCATCTGTTCTGCGAGCAAGGAATACTGCCCATTGCCTCATAACTGTAGCAATTCTTCGGGGTATGTCTGTTCCTTTGGATCCCCCGCGGATGTCTTCATTCCTGATTCAATCACGTTGGAAAATTCCAAGCATAGATCTATCATTGCCCTTCGGTAGACTTCTAAAGTCCATTGTGAAATACCACATTTCATTGCCATAGATCATCACTGGTAACACGCACTGGTCACAGACTTTCATCTTGAGACACTGCGGAATTTGGGACGAGAAGATATTGTGTAGCTTCCCAAACGCTGCCCAATCGAGTTGGATCCGACGATTGACCTTTATCTCGAAGTAGGAACTACCTAATCAGACAGTTTATCCTAGGCAAACATACTCGCCCACAACTTCGAGCGTAGCGTCTCTGATCTTCATGAGAGTGGGTGTTATATGAGACTTATATAATATGACCTTTCTCGTATCCATTTTTATCCTAACACCCACTCTTTCGGGAGCTCTACTGAGGTCATCGAGCATTGTACTGAGGTCCTCCATAGTCTCAGCCATTTCAACTACCTATATCATCAGCAAACCGAAGGTGAGTGATGTACGCACCATTGATGTTGATGCCAGCCCTTTTCCAATCCAGAACCTTGAGGACATCCTCAAGTGCAGCGCTGAACAATTTTGGAGTTTCCCTGTCTCACACTTCGCTGGAAAAGGATAGGTTTCAAGGTTCGATCCTGAAGTCGGACTGACATAATGCCGCTTTCGTATAAACACTTCAGCATGTCTATGTACCGATTGCCGATCTGGCACTATTGAGGAGACTGCAGTGCAGCCCAAGTGTCAATGGAATCAAAATTTTTTTCGTACTCTTTACACAGTCAGATCAACACAGATTAGTCAGCTAGAAATGTCGGCGCCATTTAGTTTTAATAACATTTAGACGATCATAATATTGCCGTGTAAACTATTTCTATCTACTTTACATACATTAATATTTATAAATGAAGTATCTATGTACTGGCTATGTGAGGTCACATTATATTTGCGGCTTCTACCTAGAGGATATAAAATGACGAACAGTTTATTTTTCCAACATCGCCGTGCTGGGTATCAAAAAATAAAAATAATGTATTGTTTTGCTAGGATAGGCTGAAATAGAAATAGAAATAGATTTTTTTTTTTTTTATACGACCATGGCTTTCAGATGAGAATATTTTGTTGTCTTATACATTTTAGACTGTGTTTTTTTTCTGTTTTTGAACTTACTTTTCATTTTTATTATTATCATCATCTTTTATTTGGTCTTGTTTTTCATTCACTGACATTAACTTATCAGTTTTTTATTGACATGCGATTAATTCGTCCTGACAAACTTACTCATTTTAAAAAGCAATGCCTTACCACTATACTAAGATGTTCAGGTCTGAAGAGCAGCGAGTCGGCGACGATGTGCAGATGGCGCACCACGGCCGTGGAGCTGAGCACGCGCAGCGCCGCCGCGTGCAGCCGCGCGCCCTCCGCGCGGCACCACGCGCACCCGCGCAAAGCCGCCGAAATTGATTCTAGTTGCCCCTTCCAAAAGGTAGATTCGTATGGAGAAGAATGAGCAAGAAACTCCACCGTTACACTTTTAAAATGATTTCAATATTTGTATACAATATTTATATAATTATATGTGAAGACGATGCACCTAAAATAAAATTACCATACCACAAAAGGTAAAAATTTAAAAAGAAGCAAAGAGAGATAAATCTGTACTATATATATATTATATATATCTATACTTATAATATTATAAAGCTGAAGAGTTTGTTTGTTTGATTTAACGCGCTGATCTCAGGAACTCCAAGTCCGAATTGAAAAATTCTTTTTGTGTTGAGTAGACTATTTATCGAGGAAGGCTATAGGCTATATAATATCTCACTATAACCAAGAGGAGTGGAGCAGAAATGAAAATGTTGCAAAAACGGGGCAAATCGTACGGGTAGGCGATTCGACGCGACGGGAAGGGTCGGGGGAACAAGAAATTTAACGCGGACGAAGTCGCGGGCAGAAGCTAGTACATAATATTTTCGGACATTGAACTGCAGCAGCACGCGCGCGCAGTGCACGTCCCCCAAGAGGCGCGCGCCTAGCTCGAGCACGTCGGAGCTGTGCAGCGGCGCGCACGTGGACACCTCGCGCGGCGTGCACGACAACACCGATGACGTCACGCTCGGGATCATGACTACACAAGCGATTTGTTTTAATTATTATACAAGTAAATATTTAATTTTACACTGAATAGAAGTTAAGAAACAAATTGCTGTTTAACATTTTGTAATTAATTACGTATTTTCAAATTTGCCGCTCCCAACATTGTTAGGAAAAGTCTAGACTGAGTCTCAGACCAAATAAAAAAGGTAGGTAGACGGCGCGTACGCCAACAATAGCGTTCGAAAAGTGAAGCACCATTTAGAGAATTGTGTGCGTAACCTCAGTGTCGCAACACTTGTATTGCGTCTGTGTGCGAAGGAAAAAATGTTGCCACCAAAATCTTTTTTCCCCATTTCTGATTAAATAATTGTGATTTTTTATGACATAGAAATACTTTTAAATATAACACTTTTTTACGATTGGGTACTTTTAATAAAAATAAAAGAGACTTTTAAAAACCTTTGAGTTGCATTAATTTCCGGGAATACTGCCTTTTTTATCCCGTCTTCTGGATATAGTATCTAGTTTTGAAATATGGTGGAATCTTATATTTATATATTTTTCAACAACAGTACTTATTAAATTTACTTTGTGATCCATGCCGGCGAAATTGTGTTCGTTTTCCAAATCAAAAATAAATATATTTTGCCCATATAAAGGTTTTTAAAATTTGAGAAACGACATATAAATGTTGTCTCTCTGACTTTATTATTATGTCATCTTTGATGATTCTTTTTATTACGATTTCACAAGCGGAACAAATTGCAAAAATATCTTTTGACGGAAAATGTAAGCCAACTTTGTCCCTGACCGTAATTAACTTATGAAAATAAAGTCTCTGAGTGGATAAAAGTCTCGAGATACAAGATTCACATTTTAACTTTTTTGCTAAGTAATGTACGACAGCACCAGCAATATAACCAACTAGCTTTTGCTCGCGACTTCGTCGGCGTGGAGTTCGGTTATATCGTAGCGTTGGCGAACGCTAAGAAAGGAAGTAGAATTGCACGGGCAAAGTCGCGGCCAGAAGCTATTGTTTATTCACTTTATATTAATTCGAAAAAACACAACGTTACCGCGTTCCAAAACGCTACCAACGCCATATATTGGTAGCGATTGGAACTTGAAGATCAATACAAAATAAGTAGATTCTTAGGAACCTTATTTCTTTTGGTTTTGTCATTTTATTAATTTGAAAAAAAAAAATTTGGTTTGGTTGATTATTTTCATTGTTTTTTTTTTTTGTTTAGGTGTAATTTTGTGCATTTTTTTTTGTATAAATCTTCTTGTCTATTTTGTTTTATGTTTTTTTTGAAATTTTTGTGAAATAGTTGTTTTCGTAATCGGCGACCCGATAAACCATAAAAAACGTCAACGTTTTCAGAAACGGCAATATCAGTAGCATTGCCAGGTTGGTCAATAAGAACCTAAAAACAATATTGATCAAATGTTAGAAGGTACAAAAGTGTACAAAACATATAACATAATCTAATAGCAACATGGGTTCATACTTTTTCTGGTATTGTATTTTTCATCATACGACGCAGCCCACATTTAGTAACATACAAATCATTATCTGTAAAATGTGTGGAACACACAACACTAAATTTTGATGGCAACCAAGTTTCGTTATTTCGGCTTAACCTAATACTCTCAATCTACTTTTGTTTCCACGTTAGGTCTCTTGGGAAACTAAAATAATAAAAACACTTTGTTTTCAAATGCAACAAATGAAAAGGTTGAGAAATAAATTAATCCAAAACTATATTTTACATAAAACCGTTTTATATTGTACTTGTATATACAAATAATTATCCTAATAATCACATACTTATAGCTTATCTTATTGTATTCATGTTATATTACAAAATATTTAAACCCGAGTAATTTATTAATGCTTACTCTGTTTATTTGACGTTGAAAATAGATAATAATAATTTTCGTAGTAATTAAAAAGATTTAACCAATACACAAACAATTTTAAAATTAATAATTCTTAAACTACCCGCATTTCGGGGAGTTTTGTTTACGGATATACTGGTCACACCGAAGATATTATGCGAGGTTTCGTGTTCCAAAAACGCATTTCGAAATATTTTTGTATTTTTATTTCAAATTAAACAAAATGAAACACTTACTTGTGAAAAGTTATCCCACATGGATTTTTTGTATTACAGAATTGTTTTTACAAGTTTTTACGCCACAGGAAGGCATTTAACGATAATTACCAATTTTAGGGTTATGACGTGTAGCGTATTCGGTGTCACGCGACGCACTGGAACACGATCGGCTTCCTATTTCTAATTTGGCTTCCGTTACCCTGCTTCACTGCGAGAGCGCGGCGCTCCGTCTACCTTTTTTATTTGGTCTGAGGACTGAGTGATTGATTTATACTTATTTTAATACTCATTACCTACTTCATGTTGCGGTTTTTTGATGAATTTACCTAAAAAGCCAAAGGTATTCTGTTCTCTCAGTTCGGTCTATTGTGCTTTTAATATTATTATTATTAACGGTTTTCTTAAAAACTCACTAAAATAAGTAAGCTGCTCGAATAATGCAATTATTTTTTTATTTGGCGATAAAAAAGATAATAAACGCGTATGGCTATAGAAATGTGGCACAAAATTATCGAAGTATTTTTTTAACAATAATAGATGTGATTTTCGCTTTTGCCACACAAGGTAGACGAAAAAAATGTCTTGGGAATAGTCATTACAGCTTAAAATTGGAATATGCTATCTGGTTCCACTGAATGTTATAGTGCTTAGTAACATTGTCTCTCACCACAGGGGTAGAGATCATCCAATACATGAAACCAAACTCACTATTTAAGGCTGCATATAGCAAGCTATCGGTACCATGAAGTTCCTCCCTATGGAGACTCGTATGTACAGTATGTCCGTGACGGTCCTGGCGTCACACGGTCGGAAGTGCACGCGGAACTCGGCCGCCGCACCTGCCGTCACGGCCAGCCCGCGGGGCCCGCTGATGTCGATGTCCAACTCCCGCCGCCTCGGAGGACGCACCGACAGACGGATCTCATATTTCGATACGTTGACTAGCCGAAGACGTTGCTGGGAAGAGAATTTAATAGGCAGGTGATGAAGACTGATAGTCGCGGAGAAAGGCTTAAATTATGTAAACAACTTAGTTTTGGTCGCTCAGTTATTTATCTCGGTCAGACTTTAAACGTCATAGAAAAAGCTGTAGCTAATACATAAGCGTTCCGACATTGGATATTGGCATCAGAATGTTTGTACGGATCAGAATTTATTCCCGACCGTCTGGGACAGTATTTCAATGGTTTTAAAATAGAACAGAACTAATTATTCGCACCTAGTATTCTGGCAGCCACCCAAATTGCCTTTTAAACAACGGAAGGAATTTGACGCAATAAATTATTCTGGAAACTCCAAAACTGGCCAGCGGACCGATATTAAGTTCGATACAATTTAAACTGTTCTGTGTTATCCTTTAACAGACGTTGGAGCTATAAATCTTGTAATAGAATTTCCAACTGCATTAATAATATATTTGATCATGGAATTGTCGTATAACTTTGAGTACGCAAGTTATAGCAATCAAGTGTCTCAAGATGTTCCAAGGAAAGTACGAATGACCTTTCCACGTTAATTATTAATCTTGATCTATTTTTGGACATCGAGATCGATATTCCAATAAGTTTTTGGGTGAAGCTTGACATTCATCTACTTAGATATAAACGTACGTACCTCACGACGCAGATCACGTGGATTGATTAAATATGCAGCAGGCAAGAATCGAGGTCGAGATTGGACAGAACATTGTAAATTGTTAGTTTCGAGTGGAAAATGGAAAGATTGAAGATGATGAATTACTTAAGTATTCGTTACCGTGTGCAGATGTCCAATAGTGAAGTTGATGAAGTCGAGCTGTGGCGGCACGCACAGCATGTAGTCGGAGTGCGGCAGTGGAACGGGCGACGAGACTGGCGGGAGCAGAACGCGTGTGTCAACTTCGCCCAGACTGTGACCACAGATTACTACGTGCTGAAACTCTTACTCATAAGATTATCGCTATGTACACAAAGTAAAGAGCTTAGTGTAAGTTGATTGTACACGGCTTACATTAATTGGTAGAGTATAATATTTTTATCTACTCTCATGTCGTATTATACAATTCGAATGCTGTGCTGCTGGGGAGTTTGTTGCGCCACTTCTTCTTCCCAGCTAAAACACTAGGAAGTGGTGAAGGGCGGGCGTTTTGGGAGACTGTCTGATGTAACTTTGTTGTTCAAAAAGTGCTGACTCTCAGCCTAGTTTGAATAATTGACTTTTGATTTTGATTTTAATTATAAAATTCAAAACGACTATAAATTGACATTCTTTATAAATGGAATACCGTAATTTTAAAATGGAATCATAGTAGAACACTTTTTCAAATTAAATATAATGTTATGTATATATTTTTAACAATACGATACGGGGCAAACCGAAGAAGTTAATGTCACCAAGGAGTTTCCATCAATTACTTTTTCTAATGGAACGTTTATACGGGGCACGCCATTTTCATAGCCCAATAAAACTATTTCTCATTATTTTAACTTTGACCTTTTATTGAGTAAGTCTTTGTCCAACCCCAATGTAAGAGAGTAGATAAAGTAGTGTCTGTATATTACAACGCTCGTGTGAGCAAGTGAACTATTAATAACCTCGTTTTTCGTAATTTATTATCTCTCATTATGTAACAGTATCATAAACTACAATTTATGTTTATGAAACAATAAATATATTACTATTACTAATTCTGTGCCTCCGGTGAAAACTGATACAACTTCAAAATGACTGCTTTTCAGTAAAACGATTTAAAGTTTTATTTATTTTCTATTTTATTTAAAAAGATTATTATCACTGTGTGACAATTTTTTTTTTTCATTAACATTGATTTAAATAGTGGATTTCTGTCAATTTGGGCCTGCTGAACACGAATATATGAATGAATTTCTTGTAACACGTACCATTTCAAAGTTATGATACATTTTATTTCCATAAATGAAAAAAGACAATGTAAAAGTTTCAAATCAAATATAAACATGTTTAGTCACCTATATTTTGAATTTAAATACAAAAAAGTAGTACTATATACTTGCACATATATAGTGAATAAGAATAATCCAGGTTTAAGTATGTAAAAAAATGAGTCACATGTTAAGAAAGAAAATTACAGTAAATTAACACACTTAAGGCCCACAGCGGTAATCTAAGCATTTATAAAGATTTATTAGTATTCACCTGTGCTGCAACAGCTGTTTCGAAAATAACGTGGCCAACTATAATGCTTTTTTCTGTACAGTAATTCTATGAAGCACTACAAACACGCCACAAAGTCACTGTTATTGAGCGCTTAGTGGTGCAGTACCCTATTAGCTGTAAGTTTTCTGAATAATAGCCCACACGTGTATTATACAACCGTTGCATTTTAAGAGAGAACATATCACCCACTATAACATAATAAGTTACTTTGTGAAGTTATTTAACAAAAATTTAATGCTTTATGCTGCATACAGATTCACTTTTCCCCTATTAGTCAGGTGTTTACCATACACTCGAACAACAGCATGTATCCAAGTGTCGGCATGCGCGAATGGAATATTGGACGCGACGGGTTCCGTATGTTATATTTATTAATAAATAAATAAGTAAAATGAAATTAATTTATTTCAGACATAACCCATATTACAAAAATTAAGATAAAAGTAACAATGCTGCAGCAGAACAAAATAAACAAAATAAAACAAAACAAAATAAAAATATACGTCACTGTACGTCCACCCTTAACAAACGTCACGTAAGGCCGCAATACTGTCAAGGGTGTGACGGTACATGAAAATATATGATAAGTTAAAGGAACCTACGAAGACCTACAAGCCTAACAGTCCCTACGACCCTAAGCCCTATAAGCCCTACAGCCTTAACCTACCATATACCTAGTGTGTGATAAATAAATATATAAATAAGTTCAGGATGTCTGCACCATGCGACCTAAGGTTACAGACGGATAGTAGACAGGAATACCAGGTTCGGGAAGGGTACACTCACTGCCAGTCCCGCAGACTCACGAGACTGATCAGAGATGGCTAAAGGTGTCTTGGCCACAGTGAGGGGTAATGAGACAAGAATATAAAATTCAAATCTGATTTATTTACAAAATGTTCTGCTTATATACTACTTATTTCTTAACACACACTATTATACAAAGTCTATGTGTCCTATGCGTGTAAGATGCAACCAAATCATTCTTTTAACTGGGCCGCGCGTCAGCCAGGCCGAGTGCTGAGTCAATGTCCAAAGGTAACATTGAACATTCTGGCGACTCTCAGGAACGGGACTCCAGTTGGTACAGCTCGATGGTCTCGTAAGGTCTGGCCTGGCCTTGTTTAGTTTCGATTTGTTGTGACTGGGTGGGCCCGCTGTGTGGTATGCTGTACCGCTGTTGTGTTGGTTGCGTGTGTGGTGTGCAGATCGTTGGTTGCTGCACAGGTGGCGCAGTTTTCCTTCTTGCTGCAATGGTGGCTCGAAGTTTATTGAATACCTGTGGACCGAAATAAATTAGAACACATGCTAAACTTATAATAACAAGTGAAGTACTGATGCTAGTGATGTATGTATGAGACTCTAATTGTTTCCAAATCGTGTTATCTAGCTGAGTTTGTAAATTTATTTCGGATGTGGCTAAATGGTCGAAAACTCCTTTTGACTTGTCTAAAACTAATTCTTCTTTGGATATATCTTTTATATTTGATGGTAGGATCTGCGTATTAAGGGAGAAGTTCGTTGTTTTAAAATAAGAAGCTAGTACTGTTATAGTTGTTGTTCTTCTTGCAGCAAGTATGTTGTTAAGTGTTTTAATGATACAATTCTCGGAGATATGTAGAACTCCGACATCTTGAATCGTAATTTCTTTTCTTTGACCGTCACACACAATTGATATGGCAACCGGTTTTGTTGTAATGAAGAGCCAAGTATTTTGCATGTATAATTGCTTCCATACAACATCAGTCGATATTTTGTAGGTCTTTGACGTGCATTGAGTATGGGTGTAGTTCTCTGTTCTAAAGAGTTGTTGAACTATGCAATTTTTATTTAATTGCATGTTCTTGACAGCTACAGGATAGCAGACAAACTCTGTATTACTATGAAGACAGTCTTTAAATTCTTCTTGATTTAGTTCAAAGTAACGCTCGTTGTTGTAATCGAAACCCATGAATGACTGCTGAATAGTTAAGCACTCGTATGATCCATCTGTTTTTCTCTCTGGAATTGGCGTTACGTGTATCAGAGTGTATTTTGTTATATCGTGTATTGGGAAGTAAGCGTACACTCTTATGTGCGTAGTATTTACATTCATCTCAGTATGTATTATTTGACTCTGAATAATTTTTAAATTTGATGGTAGTTTTTGATTAGCCGTTTTTATTATGTTGCTGATGTGTTTTGGTGTTAGTATACTGTATATAGTTGCTTTTTGTGAATAAATTTCCAGTAATCCTTTATAGTAGTCCATAATTTCATTTATAAAATTGTTTGCTAACTCGTAGGTTTGCATTACTTGTATCTTGATGTGATTTTTGTCAATCGATTTATACCAAACATTGTGGGTATTCATGAACGATGTTGCTTCATTTAGTTTTGCTTGGAATTTCTCTAACTTTTTCTGGATTTGTTCTTCAGTTTGGTTGGTCCCATCCAATGTCGTTCGTCCAGAGTTCTTGTATGAGCAGCTTCATTTTAATTATAATTGGTGCTAACCAGCCCAGGGGATCGAATATTTTCGCAACTTCCGACATAATAAATCTTTTCGTTGGATTTTTATTTTCCGATATAGTTATTTGGAAATAAAAACTGTCTTCCCGTGGTGACCATATTATGCCCAATGATTTCCTGGACTCGTCTAACGGTAGTTTGAGCAGTTGATCGTCTTTGTCTTCTACTGGTATATTTTCCAGTAGCTCCGAACTATTTGACGACCATTTTCGAAGTTTAAAACCGCCCTTGTTTAACATTGATATTAATTGGCGCTGTAATTCTTTTGCTGCACTTTTCTGGGAATCTCCGGATAGAATATCATCCACGTAGAAATCTTGTAATGTAGCTTTACTCGCGATTGGGTAATTGTTTTGTTCGTCTATCGCAAGTTGTTGCAATGTTCGTACCGCAAGATAGGGGGCACTAGTTGTACCGTAAGTTACCGTTTTAAGTTCATATTCACTAATTGCGTGTTTGGGTGAAAATCTCCATAGTATCCTTTGATGTGCGAAGTCTAATTCATTAATTTTTATAAAACGGTACATTTTCATAATATCTGCCATAAAGGCAAACTTATGTTTTCGCCACCGTAGAAGTATAGTGGATAAGTCTTGTTGTAATCGTGGTCCTTTATACATATTGTCATTAAGACTCATTTTTGTGCTGCTTTTACTGCTCGCATCAAAAACTACGCGTAATTTTGTAGTCAGCGAATCTTCCTTAATTACTGCCTGATGTGGTATGTAGTATTTTCCCGAGTTGTAGTCCGTTGTATCTACTTTTCTCATATGACCCATATGTAAGTATTCATTCATGAAGTCAATGTATTGTTGTCGTAAATTTTCATTTTTTGCGAACTGTCGTTCTAGTTGTAGTAGTCGTGCAGCGGCTTTTCTGCGTGATTCACCGTTTAAGTTTAAGTTCAAGTTTGAATCCTTTAAAGGAAGTCGTACCGTATAGGTTCCGTCTGGGTTTCTTATTGTTGTTTCTTTATAGTAGTTTTCACAGGTCTGGTCGTCTTGTGTAAGTTTGTAGTTTTGTGGAATTTCTTCTAGTTCCCAAAATTTGGTAAGTTGTCGTACATCTTCGGTGCAAGCCACCATACTCAGTATTTTTACTCCATTCTTCGGTTCATTGGGATAAAATCCGGATAAAATCCACCCTAACTCTGTGTTCTGAGCGATAATTCCGTCCCTTAGTCTTTCGAAACCCTGTAGTAATATTCTGCTATATTCTTGGGCACCTAATATTATGTCAATTGGGCCCTTTTTATAATAAGTTGGGTCTGCTATAAGTGCGTTGTCCAAAATTTTTTCTTGTAATTGTTGTAAATCATTCCTTGGTAATGAACTTGTTAGTTTTGGTAGAACTATTAGCGTTACTGGCAGTTTGTAATCGCTAGAGTGTCTTGGTTGTAGAGTAATGTTGATTGTGTAGTTTGACGTTTTTGGTTTTTCATCTCCGATACCTTTTATTTCAACTTGGATTTTTTGTCGTGGGTAAGACAACAATTGTGCTACTTCTTCAGTGCAAAATGACGCTTCTGATCCCTGATCGCATAATACTCTCAGCAACTGTGGCATCCCATCAAACGAGGTAGTTCTTACTATGGCAGTAGCTAGTAAAGTTGTATTTTTAGCGTCAGTGTTAGTAGCAGATAAGTTCGATGTCGCTATATTTTGTGTCTTCTCTGTACCTGTATTTTTTGGTATATATTTTTTAGCGTTGTCATTGTTTTGAAACGGCCTAGATTGATGCAATAATGCGTTGTGTCCCTTATGTTGACAAACTTCACATTGTTTATAAACTGCACTGACACATTGTTTCTGGTCATCGTGATTTAAGCAACGTTTGCACATTCTTTTTTGCACGACGGCCTTGTATCGATCGTTGACGCATAACGCCTTGAAACTAGGGCAGTGATGAATGATATGATCATTCTTTTGACAAAACCAACAACGTTTATATTTTTCTGTTGTTTGTTTATCCCGTGACATTTGTCTGTTAGTATATGATGTAGATCCGTCAAAAGATTTAAGGCAATTGAAACGGTTTTCCATGAATTTCATCATCTCGTCAAAGGATTGTATTTTATTTCGGTTTTGCAGTTGATCTTCATACTTCGTATTTGTTTCTTCATCCCATTTTCTACTGACTATTCTTATCAATAGAGGGCCCCAAGACGATGTGTCTAAGCGTTGATTTTTTAGTGCCTCAAGGCATTCATTTATAGTGTCATGCATATCTCGTAATTGTGCTGCATTTGGTCGTTGCATTTTAGGTAAATCTATTAATTTGTCAATAAACTTAGTAGCAGTCATGCGCTCGTCTTCATATCTCTGCGTCAGCAACTTCCAAGCAGTTTCATAATTTATTTCGCTTATGGTTAAATGACGTATTAATCTTGCTGCGTCGCCTTTTACGTGTGTTTTTAGGTACTGCATTTTTTCTGTTGAAGAAATTGATTTATCTTCGTGAATTATTTTTCTGAATAAGTCTTGGAATGTATTCCAAGAGTCATAGTCCCCCGTGAATATGGGAATACTTATTCGTGGAAGTTTCCCTGAGGATTTAGTCGTAATCACTTTTTCGTCTGAGATTTGAAAGATTCTTTCTTCCAATAACTCCGTAGTAATATCGTAATCTTTCTGAGTGTTTTCGAAACAATTGTCTCTGAAGTAGCTGTTGTCCAGTGTACTTTCGGCCATTAGTAGTCCGATGTGAGTTTCTTCGATTTCTAGCCATTGTTTTTGTAAAGTTTGTAGTAGTGTTTGTAAATGCCATATAGGCTTGTTTTGTATAACGGATTCCTTAGCCTGAGTTATTTTCTTAGCTATCTGCGACATTCGGAATAGCTGTATAAACAGTTTTGGGCTACTGACTCCGTCCTTATCTTCATCTTCGTCTAATAATCGTGGTTCATAGACACTTTGCACATGTTGTAGCCTTTCTTCGCACTCTTGAAGGTACTTTATCCCTTCGTCGTAACATTTTTTAATGTTGCCAAAGTAGTTTGTAGTAATATATTTATGAGTTGATAACACCTCCTGTTCCTGTAGTCTTAAGTGGTTTCCTTGAACTCGCTGAAAAACTTGGTCTAAGGTTTTCTTTCTTTCGTTGATGTATTTTTCTGTTTTTCTTGTGGGCGAGTCCTTTTTTATGTTTGTCAATACCCTTTTGATCTCGTTGTAATCCGCTTCCTGGCTCCTGATTAATTCGTTAACTTCCTGTATCTCCATAGTGCTCTTCTTTCTTCTTCCCTGATGCCCTACCCTACTCTAATAGTTAAGTCAGTACTAGTGGTATCTGCGCTCTTGTTATATCCGTGCAACTTCTCAATCAGCTGGTGAGACCCGCTTGTGGGAGGCCAGTGACCGATCCGCAACGAGAGGCTTTCCGACAGAATACCCTAGTACAATGTACTTCAGATTACTGAAAACTGATGCTTTGTTGAGTACACCAGCCCTCAGTTCTCCGAAGTGTCAGTCTGTCAACGTATATCCCTACAGTGGGCAAGGGGACCGCGTGATTCAAAGGCTCGAAGGACCAATCCGGCTCGAAGGACCAAAATGTACGTCCACCCTTAACAAACGTCACGTAAGGCCGCAATACTGTCAAGGGTGTGACGGTACATGAAAATATATGATAAGTTAAAGGAACCTACGAAGACCTACAAGCCTAACAGTCCCTACGACCCTAAGCCCTATAAGCCCTACAGCCTTAACCTACCATATACCTAGTGTGTGATAAATAAATATATAAATAAGTTCAGGATGTCTGCACCATGCGACCTAAGGTTACAGACGGATAGTAGACAGGAATACCAGGTTCGGGAAGGGTACACTCACTGCCAGTCCCGCAGACTCACGAGACTGATCAGAGATGGCTAAAGGTGTCTTGGCCACAGTGAGGGGTAATGAGACAAGAATATAAAATTCAAATCTGATTTATTTACAAAATGTTCTGCTTATATACTACTTATTTCTTAACACACACTATTATACAAAGTCTATGTGTCCTATGCGTGTAAGATGCAACCAAATCATTCTTTTAACTGGGCCGCGCGTCAGCCAGGCCGAGTGCTGAGTCAATGTCCAAAGGTAACATTGAACAGTCACATAGTTGAAATAAAATAAAATTTCAAATTTACGTCGGATTTAATTTAAAGTAACAATAAATAATAATTGCACATATTAACAAAACAATACAAAAAAGCCTTAATAAATAGAGGTCAGTGTGTTTGATGACATTAGGCTGAGTAGGTACAAAAATGCCCTGCTACAAAAATCTTCTTATAACCTAACCATTTTCGGGACTAATATGGTTGCGACAAAATTAATATTGTTGTTTTATATGTTTCTGGTATTTACCTAAAAATGAAGAATATTTATTAAGAGAAATCCAAGATTTTTTTTTAAATAATAAATTATTTCTCAGAGGTAGTCAGTTAGGAAATACCGGTACAGCTAGCATCTAAAAAAAACATCGTAATTTTCTTCATGTTTATTTAATGTTCCCTTTTTAAAGTACAATTTAGGGTGTACCACCCTGGTCCAGGCCTTGAATTTTCATCTTTTTATAACTTCAAGGAGTACAAAAGTACTTCTCGGTGGCCACCCTAGAATTTCCTTAGTTTTCCACTGTGCAGGAACGAATGTTAGATCGACAACACCTCTCTCTATAGTCTGAACTATTTTGAAAGTCTCGTTCTGTAAAAACAAGAAAAATATACTTATTATAATAGAAGTATCAGTTTCTTAATGACAACATTATCTATACAGTTTTTGAGTAAAAAAACCAAAAGATACAATAACATATTAAATACCTAAACTTAACGTAACATAATGCTATTTCATGTGGAAGTAATTAAATTATTAGGCCAGAAAAATACATTATCTTTAGATAGGTACCGACTAATTTATAGGTATTTTGTCGCATATTGAATAAATCAATAACTTATGTATTATACATATAATTAAATTATAATCTCAGCTACTTAAATTACAATTTTAATTAAGTACTTATCGTCGAATAACAACTAAAAAAGGGAACAAAATGGCTTTAAAAAAACCACGGCGGAACCCTAAAAGCTTGGATCCATAAAGGTAGTTATCTAGGTAACAGACGCAAATGTGAACCAATACTACTCTCCTAATCGATCCATGTCTGATTTGTATTTCACAAGTGCTAAACTATTTTACTCTTGACTGAATTACAGGCCACATGTGAACACCCGTACAGACCTTAGCATTAAATTGAGAATAAAACTGTTCACTTGCCATCCGCCATATTCACTGCGTTACTTTGTATTATTATAAAATTTTATCTTTTAATTTTTGTTTATTTTAGAGGATATCAATTGTAAATATGGATTAAAAAATAATTACACGAAAACCGTTTTTTTTTTGGTTACTTTGTACAAAAACGAACATATTAATTTTATTTTCATTCTAATTTTTTTGCTTTTCTTTTAGTATTTAGTGGTATTCCGAGGGCGCGTGAAAATTATGAACTAAATATGTATGGTATTTGACAGTAAAGTTACCTTCCCAATAAGATTTCAAATATAATAGGAGGAAATCGATGTTTTACTTACCTTAAATTTTATGTATGTATATTCTCACAAATGGCACCTGAGATCTTGCACACAATGATACACTTCATGTTTTACAATTTGACAGTTCATATCAAAGAAAAATAAATAATTTAAGTTATTGCATTCCACAATTTCGCTCAGTGTGTAATTTCAACTGTATAAAAGTATACACAATGTACACATTCGTCTTATTTGCTGTATAATAAGTAACACGTGCCTCATTATTCAGCTCTTTAGGTGACTGTTACACACATAAATGCTACTATAATGTTGTTATAATGCAATTATTTGTCAATTGGATTTCTTATACAGCTATGTGCTGAATAATTTGTGCCCAAATTAGAGTTATATCCTCTGAGGATGCGCTGTCTACGCTATTATTCAGCAACTAATGCATTCACTGTGCACTGTTAAAATGCTGTTATACAGCACTTTTGTGCTACTTGGGCAACTAACAAGGTGAAACAAGCGTACTTGCGTTATTTTGGTTATTCAGTGGTGCAAGACAAGAAGTGGACCCCAAAACTTTTTAGCATTTCGTGTTATGTTGTATTAAATTATTGGTTTAGTGGAAAACCCGTATCTATGTCTTTTGCTGTACCAATGATTTGGCGAGAACAAGTAAATCATCACGATGATTGCTATTTTTGCTTGACTAATACTAAAGGAACATCGAAAAAAATCAAGAGTAAAATAAAGTATCCAGATGTAGCATCAGTGTCTAAACCAATTCCTCACAGTAACAAGTATCCAGTTCCATTAGCAACAAACACCACACATGAAGAATCTGATATTTTAAGTAATAACGAAGAAGAAGTTGAGCTAAATAGACAAATATCGGAGTATATACCTACCAATAGCTCCCTGCAGCGACCACATTTAATTGAACAGCACGAGTTGAACGATTTGATTCGGGTTTTGGATTTGCCTATTAGAAAAGCTGAAATATTAGGATCTAGATTAAAAGAATGGCACTTGTTAGCTCCCAATACGAAAATATGTATGTCGAGGAAAAGAAACAGACATTTATCCAACTTTTTTACAAACAGTGAGTCACTTTGCTTCTGCAACAATATTAGTGAATTAATGGAAGTACTTGGAATACCTTATGACAAAAACCAATGGAGACTTTTTATTGATGGTTCAAAAACAAGTTTAAAAGCTGTATTACTTCATAATGGTAGCCTATATCCTTCTATACCTATTGCATACTCAGTTGTTTTAAAAGAATCTTATGAGAACATGCAACTCATCTTAGACTTAATCAACTACAAAGAATACAACTGGAAAGTTTGTGCTGGTTTGAAAGTTGTTGCCATATTACTTGGACTACAGGGAGGGTTTACAAAATACTGTTGTTTTCTTTGTTTGTGGGACAGTAGAGACACCAAAAACCATTACAAAGTTAAAGATTGGCCAAAAAGTACTGTTTTTATTTGTGGCAAATCAAATGTTAAATCTGAACCTCTGATTCCACAAGAAAATGTGATTCTTCCGCCTTTACACATAAAACTCGGTTTAATGAAAAATTTCATTAAGGCTATGGACAAGAATGATAAGGGATTTTTATATTTGAAAAGTGTCTTTCCCAAATTAAGTGAGGCTAAATTGATAGAAAGAATTTTTGTCGGCCCACAAATAAGAAAGCTAATGAAAGACAATGAATTCGATAAAAATCTTACCAAGAAAGAACTCGCGGCTTGGTTGTCTCTGAAGAAGGTAATATAAGGATTTCTAGGCAATCATAAAGCTGAAAATGCCGAGTTTTTAGTTAAAGACTTGTTACGAAAATATAAATCGATGGGGTGTACAATGTCTTTAAAAATACATTTTTTACATTCTCATTTCGACTTTTTTCTTTCTAATCTTGGAATGGTGAGTGACGAACAAGGTGAACGCTTTCACCAAGATTCTAAACGGACAGAAGAGCGTTATCAAGGAAGACGGGATGCCAAAATGTTAGCAGATTACTGTTGGCTTGTTATTCAAGAGGATTTTACAGTCCACAAAAGGAAAAGTTAATTTACTGTAATTTTCTTTCTAAACATGTGACTCATTTTTTTACATAGTTAAACCTGGATTATTCTTATTCACTATATATGTACAAGTATATAGTACTACTTTTTTGTATTTAAATTCAAAATATAGGTGACTAAACATGTTTATATTTGATTTGAAACTTTTACATTTCATTGCCATAGATCATCACTGGTAACACGCACTGGTCACAGACTTTCATCTTGAGGCACTGCGGAATTTGGGACGAGAAGATATTGTGTAGCTTCCCAAACCTGCCCAGTCGAGTTGGATTCGACGATTGACCTTTATCTCGAAGTAGGAACTACCTAATCAGACAGTTTATCCTAGGCAAACATACTCGCCCACAACTTCGAGCGTAGCGTCTCTGATCTTCATGAGAGTGGGTGTTATATGAGACTTATATAATATGACCTTTCTCTTATCCATTTTTATCCTAACACCCACTCTTTCGGAAGCTCTACTGAGGTCATCGAGCATTGTACTAAGGTCCTCCATAGTCTCAGCCATTTCAACTACCTATATCATCGGCAAACCGAAGGTGAGTGATGTACTCGCCATTGATGTTGATGCCAGCCCTTTTCCAATCCAGAACCTTGAGGACATCCTCAAGTGCAGCGCTGAACAATTTTGGAGTTTCCCTGTCTCACACTTCGCTGGAAAAGGATAGGTTTCAAGGTTCGATCCTGAAGTCGGACTGACATAATGCCGCTTTCGTATAAACACTTCAGCATGTCTATGTACCGATTGCCGATCTGGCACTATTGAGGAGACTGCAGTGCAGCCCAAGTGTCAATGGAATCAAAATTTTTTTCGTACTCTTTACACAGTCAGATCAACACAGATTAGTCAGCTAGAAATGTCGGCGCCATTTAGTTTTAATACCTAACATTTAGACGGTCATAATATTGCCGTGTAAACTATTTCTATCTACTTTACATTAATGAATATTTATGAATGAAGTATCTATGTACTGTACTGTACTGGCTATGTGAGGTCACATTATATTTGCGGCTTCTACCTAGAGGATATAAAATGACGAACAGTTTATTTTTCCAACATCGCCGTGCTGGGTACCAAAAAAATAAAAATAACCCATGAGTAAGCACAAAATACATAAAAAAAATAAGCTCTAAAACAGAAAAAATCATAAAGACCTGGTGGTCGTATGCCACTTTGCGCTAGCGTTTACGATCGCTTACTTCTGTTATAATGTATTGTTCTGCTAGGATAGGCTGCATACGACCATGGCTTTCAGATGAGAATATTTTGTTGTCTTATACATTTGAGACTGTGTTTTATTCTGTTTTTGAACTTACTTTTCATTTTTATTATTATCATCATCTTTTATTTGGTCTTGCTTTTCATTCACCAACATTAACTCAGCAGTTTTTTATTGATATGCTATTAGTTCCTCTTGACAAACTTACTAATATTAAAAAGCAATGCCTTACCACTATACTAAGATGTTCAGGTCTGAAGAGCAGCGAGTCGGCGACGATGTGCAGATGGCGCACCACGGCCGTGGAGCTGAGCACGCGCAGCGCCGCCGCGTGCAGCCGCGCGCCCTTCGCGCGGCATGGCGCGCACCCGCGCACCGCGCCGCCGCCGCTCCACCACGCTGGCCACAGCACGAACGGGCCAGCCTTCACCGAGCCACGCGTCGTGAGACACTTCAATAACAACAGATCTCAGATAAGAGGCCAGAGCGCCGGAAAATGCTTTGGTCTATAATGTACCTACAGAAGTCCTGGAATGATGTGTTAAATCTTAGCCAGTAATGGCTTAGCACTTTTTAACAACAGCTTATTACAACGAGGATGAAGTTGTTTGATTAACGTACAATGTAGGATTCGTAGAAAGTGGAGCAGAAACTGTCGCTCGCAATAAATACAAAAAATAAAGTATATAAAAAAAACGTGTGGCACTCGGAGACTGCCGCGGTAAAGCTATTGCATAGCATTTTGTATCAACTTATGCAATTATAATTATTTATTTATTTTATTTATGCAGTATTTCTTTTTCTTTGATATTAATTCAAGTTACACTTTTTGAGCGTGGTGACCGATAAGAAAACAAATTTTGTTCTTTTAAAAAACGTACACTAAGGAAAACTTATTTTTGGTGGTAAAATTTGGAACTAAAGCATAAAGGTTAGTACATATATGATTGCCACCGCAAAGTTTGATAAGTAAACTTTAGTACCTAGTTTTGCCACCGCTTTAAAGGACTAGTACTCCATGCCCATAATACTCTAAATAATACAAACACTTTATACACAAATTTTACAAGGACAGCTATTCACTGTTGTACATAAATACCTATACACCTATATACTTTCTCATAAACAGCTGCTTATGTATTCATCCGATTTCGGAGCAGCTCGTCTCGATTCGTGCGAGCTTCGTAGAGTCGGCTAGTTGCACGCACACAAACACCGTGTCGAAGACTGCCGAAAAGAAACGACGTTAGACGACACGGCCTTCAAGCCACACCTCCGTGCCCGTCGGAGTGGGGAGCGTGAGGTTTTTTTTCGTTTCGGAATTTCTGGATTCGGTCCCTGCGCTCAAGGCCCTCGATAGAAGCTATGCAATAGCTTAAAAATTAAAAAAAAACTAATTATTGTGAATGTTTCCTACGTTTTGATTCATAAGCCATGTTTAACAATGTCCTTTTCAGAAACACTCAAATCTTGAATTTCTTCCTTTGAATGATCGCTCAGGCTTTATGGGGTACGCAAATGTGCAAAGAGGTTAAACTATCCTGGAAAGTATACATTAAGTTACAAGGCACTCTGTACATTTGTCATTGTACGATACATTGATAAAATGGATTATAGTTAAAAAAACACATTTGGATATTTTTTACAGCAAACTAAGTCTCGATGGCCTACTCACAAGTACACAACTCCTCTCGACGCGGCTGTTAACAACCTCTTATTGCGCTGAGTTAGCATTGAAAACAAAAAATATTGGTAGATATATTACAAAAATTGGATTGTGTGATGAATGTTTTGGATATAAAGGGGATGACAACTGAAATGACTGATTATGGACGACGATGTGCCGGTTTATTTAACACATGCTACTTATATATGGAACGAATTGGAACCATCCATCTAGCTTCTGATGTTTCATACGTTCTGCCGTCACGGCCAGCCCGCGAGGCCCGCTGATCTCGATGTCCAACTCCCGCCGCTTCGGAGGACGCACCGACAGACGGATCTCATATTTCGATACGTTGACTAGCCGAAGACGTTGCTGGGAAGAGAATTTAACAGGCAGGTGATGAAGACTGATAGTCGCGGAGAAAGGCTTAAGTTATGTAAGCAACTTAGTTTTGGTCGCTCAGTTATTTATCTCGGTCAGACTTTAAACGTCATAGAAAAAGCTGTAGCTAATACATAAGCGTTCCGACATTGGATATTGGCATCAGAATGTTTGTACGGATCAGAATTTATTCCCGACTGTCTGGGACAGTATTTCAATGGTTTTAAAATAGAACAGAACTAATTATTCTCACCTAGTATTATGGCAGCCACCCAAATTGTCTTTTAAACAACGGAAGGAATTTGACGCAATAAATTATTCTGGAAACTCCAAAACTGGCCAGCGGACCGATATTAAGTTCGATACAATTTAAACTGTTCTGTAATATCCTTTAACAGACGTTCGAGCTATAAATCTTGTGATAGAATTTCCAACTGCATTAATAATATATTTGATCATGGAATTGTCGTATAACTTTGTGTACGCAAGTTATAGCAATCAAGTGTCTCAAGATTTTCCAAGGAAAGTACGAATGACCTTTCCACGTTAATTATTAATCTTGATCTATTTTTGGACATCGAGATCGATATTCCAATAAGTTTTTGGGTGAAGCTTGACATTCATCTACTTAGATATAAACGTACGTACCTACGTTTATGTTGATATTGAGACGCAGATCACGTGGATTGATTAAATATGCAGCAGGCAAGAATCGAGGTCGAGATGTATATATATATATATCGATATATGTATATCGAGTAAATTGTTAGTTTCGAGTGGAAAATGGAAATATTGAAGATGATGAATTAATTATGTTCGACGCCAGGCCAAGGCCCCAGCCATAGGATTTTATTAGCGCAGTGGAAGATATGATGGTGGGGCCCTGGAACAAGAGTGGCAGCGAACTGTCCGCCGTGCGCGGAGCTGATTAATACAATATTCAAAAGACTCACCTGGTTGAAGAAAACTGCTTCTGGAGCCTACCTGGATTTATGTATGTAAATGAGTGTATATTGTATTGTGTAGTGACGTTGTAAGTAGGAATTCAGGATACCAGGCCGCACCAAGACGCATGATTTTCTCTGCACGCGGTCATTATAACCTCAAACTATTTCAAACAAAAAATGTATCCAAACTAAACCCGTATTATGTCGTCAAAAAGGGCTGGTTACACACAAAACAATTGGCTCACAACAAATTGTACACAAAACGACTGGTTCAACGGGATTAATTTACAACAGGTCGCGATGTCCCAAACGGCGACGACATTCCCTTTTTCCAAGACCAAACCAAAGAGTGAGTCAAACTGACAAGTGAAAGTTGTCACTCCGTTCACGTCTAGAAACGCAGGCGCACAGAGTAAACAATTCAAACGGGATGGAACAAATTAATTAAGTGTTCGTTAACGTGTGCAGATGTCCAATAGTGAAGTTAATGAAGTCGAGCTGTGGCGACACGCACAGCATGTAGTCGGAGTGGGCCAGTGGAACGGGCGACGAGACTGGCGGGAGCAGAACGCGTGTGTCAACTTCACCCAGACTGTGACCACAGATTACTACGTGCTGAAACTCTTACTCATAAGATTATCGCTATGTACACAAAGCAAAGAGCTTAGTGTAAGTTGATTGTACACGGCTTACAATAATTGGTGGAGTATAATATTTTTATCTACTCTCATGTCGTATTATACAATTCGAATGCTGTACTGCTGGGGAGTTTGTTGCGCCACTTCTTCTTCCCAGCTAAAACACTAGGAAGTGGTGAAGGGCGGGCGTTTTGGGAGACTGTCTGATGTAACTTTGTTGTTCAAAAAGTGCTGACTCTCAGCCTAGTTTGAATAAATGACTTTTGATTTTGATTTTAATTATAAAATTCAAAACGACTATAAATTGACATTCTTTATAAATGGAATACCGTAATTTTAAAATGGAATCATAGTAGAACACTTTTTTCAAATTAAATATAATGTTATGTATATATTTTTAACAATACGATATGGGGCAAACCGAAGAAGTTTATGTCACCAAGGAGTTTCCATCAATTACTTATAACTAATTATACTAATACTTATACTAATTATATATAACTTGTATCATAATGGTTCTCTAGTACTCCTGCATATAATATATGCAGGAGTACTAGAGAACCATCCTTTTTGAAATTAATTTGCACTTGTATTCTTATACGTTAATATGGATGTACCTTGATACTTGAAAAATAAAACGTAAACATGCTAAGCCAATAAAGAAAGTTTTATGTAGGCGTGTATTCTGGGACGAATACAAGACGTAAAGCCTCGGTACTGTGTTAACTGTACGCCGCCGGTAATAACATAGGCCTATCTAAATCATAAAGCCAATGTGTTGGAAAATACCGGCAACCTTCAAGATATTGGTACCTATGGCGTTGGTCGCCTCACTGGCTTTCAACTAAGGTCCACTGGCTCGTATCGGGAATGTATCCATCTTTGAGTTAAGTTATATGCCCAGTAACACAAGTAAATGTAACGTTCTTGGGAAATAGTTTAGACCAGAATAGAATATTATTTATAGTTTTTGCAGGTTATTAGTTTAATAGAAATGGGCACAAGTAATTAACGCTACGAAATAGGACATAAAATTTCATATGTGACGCCACCACCATACACCACACCGTACCGCCGTGCCGCGATGCCATTGCCTTCGTATTAGCTAATTCCAAATCCGGGTAAAAACTATATTCAATTACCACAAAAATTTACATTAATAGTGTGCAAAACAACTGTGAAATAACAACGTTAGCCCCGTATGTGAGCATTTTTAATAAAAAAAACAACGTTTTATTTTTTAAAGTAGACATTTTTTGGACTATGAACCCTTGAGCTAAACAAAACAATAACATATTATACTCCTGATCTCTAAGGTTTTCTACAGTTAATAAGTCACAAAATTTTCCTGCCTTATTCATTCAATGTGTTCCGTCCCGTTTGACTGTTTACTCTATGCGCCTACGTTTCTAGACGTGGAACAGAGTGAGAACTCTCACTTGTCAGTTTGATTTCTTTTTGGTTTGGTTGAAAAAAGGGAGCATCGTCGCCGCTTGGACCTCGCGATCTTTTGAAAGTAATCCCTTAGAATCGGTCGTTTTTGTGGACTATCTGTCGTGACCCAATTGTTTGATTGTAAATACCCCCTTGACGAAACAGAACGGGTGTATCTTTGTACTTTGATTGAAATACTTTGAGGTTAAGTGACAGTGATTGAACGCGTGTTGGAGACCGCATGTTGGAGAAAATCTCTGGCCTATTGCAGCGGCCTGGTATCCTGGAATACTCATAACGTCACTACACAATACAATATATACTCATTTACATACATAAAGCCAGGTAGGCCCCAGAAGCAGTTTCCTTCTACCATCGGGTGAGTCATTTGAATATTATATTGTTCAGCTCCGCGCACGGCGGACAGTTCACTTCGCCACTTTTGCTCCAGGACCCCACCATCATAACTTCCACTGCGCTTATTAAAAAGTATGGTGAGGCCCTGGCCTGGCGTCGAACACATTGTGTAATTTTCGTGCTTATTTGTTATTGCTAATATACTCAACTATAGAAGAGCAATTGAAAGTTTTAAACAAAATAATGAATACCATTCACCTATTAAAATATTCTAGCTTCATCTCAATTTAGAGTAACATCCTAAAACCAATTCAAACAAAATCTTGGTACAATGCCAGGACACTAACAACTACTAGCAAGATTAGTTTCTGAAAAAATTATGTTTTTTTCTACTTTAAGGCTTCGACCAGCAATATAAAAAGTCTGGGTCTGATACTGTCATAATAGTATCGTATATCTACAGTATGTTAGGTAGGTTATACGCGGGACAAACTTTCATGGAATAGTACTGAAAATGAATCGCTGGTGAAATGAGACCAAGTTGGTAATTATATATTTATATTTTTATTTAAATATTATCTGCCTCGTTTGTCTAGTGGTAGTAAGCGCTACTGCTGAGCATGAGGTCCTGGGTTCGATTCCCAGGTCGGGCAAAGTGTTATTGGGTTTTTCCATCTGGAATTTCTCTGTAGCAGCCCGGAGTCTGGATTGGTGCCCGGTGAATGGCAATAGGCTCGCCCCCTATTACATTTATGGGACTTAAACATAACAGGCGAAATGTGGGTGTACTAAAAAGTACACCTCTGCCTAACCCTTCGGGAAAACAAGGCGTGGTGTTGTTATGTTATGTTATTCATATTACTTTAACCCATTGAATACCGTAATTACAGACACAATTAAAAACCACTGTGTCTATACCAAATGTGGTATCTCAGAGACTTAAAGGTTATGCACACAAATGTACAGAGGCGGATATATGGAACCTTTGATTTTCTTTGCATGTGTTCAGAGCTGGTATAATGTATTCATGAGATGAAAGTGTGTCCTTTGTTTGACCTAACACACTATAAACGTAATGTCGTTCAGTCATAGTACTACCGTATGTTGTCAAACAAAGAAACCAGATTTATATGTAATTACTTTGTGCATAAATACCTCTTACCTTAATACTACCTTGTGAGTAACAAACCTCACTACCTGTAATATTAGAATATTCCCTTAAAGGTAGTCAGAAACTCATTTCCAATATTATTCCATAGAGAGATATTGAATGGCCGCGCATGTTCACTCTGTGCGGTGACGTATTGCTCACATAAAAGTATTGGAAAAGTTTTTTTTTATTACGGTCGTTCTCGTATGGGTTTCCTTACGATGTTTGCGCCATTTAACGATACATTCAATTTTACTTGAAATATTATGTTTATGTTTCATAGTAATAATCGTTTAACTTTATACCCTCGTCACCTCGTAGACTGGTGAATATAGCATGTCAAGCTAAGTCAGATCTTGAGCTTCAGTTTATCTTAAGTTTTCTGCTTTGTGTAAATAAAATTCGACTATTCATATTTGAGAAGTTATATTTAGAAATAGAAATCATTGTTGTATTAGAAATAGAGAAGATATTTTGTATTAAATTTATTTTAGAATATTCTATGTTCTCATAAATATATTTCAGGATTATCTACAGAAATCGGTACCGATTTAGATTTTATGAAGTCCTACTCTCCTCTCAGTGACAACTGATGTCAAGAATTTGTCAAAATGTAAGGAAATAATAAGTTTTTTTTTACAGATTGTAACTGGAGGTTACAAAGCAAACGTCCTTAAAATACTGAAATTGCTGCCCCTCTGTATGCCGAGCGTCACCTGATGGACTGCATGGTGACGCTCTCCTCGTAGTTCAGCAGACGAACCGGTGGCTGAGCGACCACCTCCACCGCACTCACGTTGCACGAGCTGCGGTTCAGAATGTTCTTGATCAAGAGACTGCCGTCACCTGCATTAAAAAGGAACAAGAGAGTTTTAACAATGGTCTAAAGATATTTTCTTTGGTGTCATTTTAATTCCATAATTATTTAGTAACATCAATTTCACAACTAAGTATGATTAAATATAAATAAACAGAATATAGAAAGTTATAAAGATGAGGTTCAGCATAAAAACAACACTTTCATGATCCTATCTAATAGCACTTCTGACATGTCCATAAAGTCTTGGAGCTTTAGTTTAGTTGGTACTCCTCGAAGTTACCATACAATTGTTCACCTCCTTCGAGCACAAACCATACTAAACTTCATTTTCGACTGAGATTACCAATTCTAGTTCAATGAAATTAGCTCCAACATACGTACATACGGAACTAGCTCATTTGTTACTCGAGTGGAAACGTAACAGATGAGCTCTGCGGGTAACTTAAGTGGCCTGAGAACGACTCTAAGCTGAGTGTAATCCTGTGAAGTGTTTTATTCACTACTAATCATGTGAAAACTTAACTTATTTTTTCAGCATTTCATCTCAGGGTTTTCATGTCAGCTAGGAAATACTGGGGTCATCTAGTTTTAAAATATTGACCAAAAAAATAGTGACGTATCTCACAAGATACTCACATAAACAATTCATTTTATTTCAATATTTGACGAGCAATCATGAAATACGTTAACTATATTACTTCGTATCAAATCTAATTTCAAAAATTATTTCAATAAGCTTAATCCGCTTATTATTTTGATTCACAGTATGTTAATTTTCTATATATTTGAATAAATATTAAATTATACTATTAAATTGCGGACCATTTGAACCTGTACATTCGTGTCCAAACAAATAATTAAATAAGCTTAAAGTAGGATTAAACCTGTCAAAGTGACCACACAGAATTGTACCGCGGATAAACAGAGGTCGGAATTTATAATAACATCAACGTTTTGTTCAGAACAGTAAAATATTTACGTGTCATTTTTAATTATTTCCTAATCATGAAATACGTCTGTTTCATACTCTAAAGTATTATTATAAAAAATGAGATGTTAAATTTGACCTGAATAATTCATTAGATATTACAACGATTTGAATATCATAAAAATATTCCAACACAAAAAATCTTCTGTAAGCCAAACAAACTGAAACGGACCGGCTGATTAACTAAGTAAGCTGTCAGCTGTCATTACTAATAATAAGAAAACACTAGTGAATAGAGAAGAAGACGGATAATATTATAGAGATCGGATCTCACACTCGTTATGACTGCTAGATAGACTGGGAGACAACCAGAATAAGTTGATAACAGCCTTGTCGGGTGATAATTAAGGATCAGTCCAAAAGGGGAAAGGGGGTTACAAGGGGGGGGGGGGGGGGGGGTATGAGTTCAATATCCAATAACAGGATAGAGAAATCATAGGTATTCCT
This sequence comes from Aporophyla lueneburgensis, assembly GCA_932294355.1. Taxonomy (NCBI): domain Eukaryota; kingdom Metazoa; phylum Arthropoda; class Insecta; order Lepidoptera; family Noctuidae; genus Aporophyla; species Aporophyla lueneburgensis. The sequence goes on along the minus strand of OW028744.1, from coordinate 30,752,226 downwards.
TACCCCTCGGTAAATAAAAGTGTGACAATTATGTCCGTAAATAAAATGTCCCCATACTTACGTCCAGCGTTCTGAGTGATGGTCGGCACAAGGTCACTGCGGGCGATGAGTTCCCGGTCAAGACTCCAGCGAGGCAGGGGCGAGCCAGTGCGGGTCTGAGGTGAGTTGGTGTGGGTGAGAGGCGAGCCAGTGCGGAGCAGGGGTGAGTCGGCGTGTGGTGAAGACAGCTGGTAGATTTTGGGTAGTGGCTCCCGAGATATCCTCGTGCATGCTGCTGCTTCAGCTTGCCTTCACGCAACCAAGATCTGGGTTGCCTTGTACTCTGATTTGTACTTTTCTGTCTGTTGAAAACATTTTTTTTTTGTAAGTTGGTAGCCTTACGTAATATATAAAATATATGCCTACAGGCGGGACATGGACAAATTTTGTTATCTTACCTCAAGCTATGTTCTTCATATAAATTATTTTTATAAACTTCTGCTTCTGAAATAAAAGTGTTTCTTTTGAGGGTCAAATATACACAAACGTAAAGCAATGAAAGCATTATGTTTTGAATTATTAGAATTTTACAAACGTTGACATAATAAATAAAGGACAACAAAATGTTAGTATTCGTACATAAATAAAACAATTTGAATCACTTACGTAAGCACGTTATAAGAATAATGTATTGTGTAGTTGAATGCACTTTATTCACATTATATTCCTACGTAAAGCAAATGGGTGTTTTATTGTCCTATTTCTTCCGCTAAAAAGAGTTACAGATATTACGTGTGCTACACACATTATTTAACCGTGTTCACTGACTGTTTAGAGATGCTTCAGTAACTAATAATATTATGAGTTAAGCCCGTGATAGATCCCTAAAATTATTTTTGATAAAATCAAATTATCTTATAATATGTATAATATGTTTCAGTTTCCGGACTAACAGTGCCGCTTCTACAAAGTTGAACTTATAAGTTTTCTAATCATCGTCTCAAAGGGAAATTTTCTCATGGCTAAAAGGTAAAAAAACCAACATTTGTTTTGTGAAACAGTTTTTCAAACATTGTCTCAGGCGGCTTCGCTCATTTTTCTTGCTCTAAATGCAAAATTCAATTTCAAATAATGTTTCATTCCATGACAAAGTCGTGAACTAAAGACGAAGTTCGCATTGTTCCGATATTCATCGAAGTGGAAAAGAGCCATTACTCGTAGTTGCTCTGCGACTGATCGCACCGCTATCGCTGTTGCCAAGTGACCCGATTGTTTAACGGATAGCCGACCTCACGTACACAACTCCCTCTTACCTGCCCACATTCAGCGATTTGATGTAATTTAATATTTCCGAGAGATGATGAATGGACAACCACAACTAGAAGATTGCCTTGTGAGATAAGACCGCACATTGTACATAAGTCTTCTTAAATATTATGCTATATATATATAATCCTTTTTGGTGTATTTGTACATATGTACTCGTGACTCTGTGTATATTATAAAAAGTCAAGTATACAAACTCATCCTCGCAATTCTTCCAACCAGCATAAAACTAAAAATGTTTTTTTCTCCAGTAAACATTATCTATTCAAATAAATAAAACTGAAGTGTCTGTTTGTGTCGATAGGATCCGGCAATTGGGCCTCGAGGTGGCATTGCACAAGTCCGAGGCCATGGGTTTTCATGGTCCTCGGAACGCGCCACCTGCGGGTACCCAACTTACGGTAGGAGGGGTTCACATCGGCGTCGAGTTGACGATGAAGCACCTGGGACTTGTCCTCGACAGCCGGTGGAACTTCGTTGAGCATTTCCGACGTTTGGCTCCCAGACTGGAGCGGGCTGGGGCTGCATTAAAGCGGCTCCTGCCCAATCTGGGGGGTCCAAACGCCTCCTGCAAGAGGCTCTACACGGGGATCGTGCGGTCCATGGCCCTCTACGGGGCACCGGTGTGGGTGCCCTCACTGAGGCTGCGCCCAGCGCGCCGGTTGTTTGCGGCCCAGAGGGTCATGGCCATCCGGTTAATCCGGGGATACCGCACGGTCTCGTGCGAGGCGGCGAGCCTCCTTGCCGGAGTGCCACCATGGGATCTGGAGGCAAAGGTCCTCGCGCACATGTGGGACTGGCGCGAGGAGGCGAAACGCCGGGGCGAAACTCCGCTGCCGCGACAAATCGCGGCACGGCGGACAGAGCTCCGGTGTGATCTCATGGCGACATGGCGGGTACGATTGTCGCAACCCAGTGCTGGGCACGCCACAATTGCGGCGCTAAGTCCCCTCTTTGAGGAGTGGATAGAGAGGCATCACGGCGTCCTCACCTTCCGCCTGACGCAGGTTCTCACCGGGCATGGGTGCTTCGGTGGGTTCCTGTTCAGGATAAAGCGGGAGGATACGTCCGGGTGTTTCCATTGCGAGGATCGTCTGGAGGACACGGTGGAGCATACGGTGGAGGTGTGCCCTGCCTGGGCGGGCACACCGCCGTGTCCTCGTGGAGGCGATCGGCGGCGGCGACCTCTCGCGTCCGGCCCTGGTGCGAGCCATGGTACGGAGCGAGAGGGAATGGGAAGCCGTCACCTCCTTCTGCGAAGCAGTAATGCTCGCGAAGGAGGAGGCGGGGCGCGTGAGGGAGTGGCAGTCTCTGCGCCCTCACGTCCCTAGCCGCCGCAGGAGGAGACGCCCCGGGCGTCGGGAGTCAATAGCGGACTCCCGGCCACCGTAGGCGCGAGCTTGCGGGTGGCGAGCAATGGGTAGCTCGCCGCCCGGTAAGGATCAAGCTCGAGTCGACGGCGCGCAGTGTTCCACGCGCGCCTCAAAGAGATGTCAGCAGCAGTTTAGGGGTCTACTAGGACCGATGCCTGCCGGGGTCGCGTGATTGTTCGAAAGAGATACCGTGACCCTGGCACATGGGCAACTGATGGAACACGGGTGGGTTTTAGTCAGTAAAAGTCTGACACGCCCTCCCACTCCGCCCAGAGCGGGAGAAGTCATTTGATGATTTCCCATCCTGAAAAAAAAAAAAAAAGTGTCTGTTTGTAATTTCACTAAATGCATATGAAAGTAAATAACCATATTTACTTTCATATGCATTTAGTGAAATTACAAACAGACACTTTTTTTTTTTTTACTTACACCAAAAAATCATTTTTTTTAACTTTTGTCTATAATCTGTCTGTCTGTCTGTTTGTTCCGGCTATTCGCTGAAATAGCTAGACCGATTTTGACGGGACTTTTATTGGCGGATAGCTGATGTAATAAGGAGTAACTTAGGCTACTTTTATTTTAGAAAAATACCTGCGTTAATTTCCGACATCCACGCGGGCGAAGCCGCGGACAAAAGCTAGTTTATTACTATATAACTAGTTAATTACTATATCAATTCAGGACGTCTCTTAACGTCGCAACACTGGATTGCTTGAGTGTCCTTACGTCTCATTACCAAATTATAAAAAGTTATATAACTTCGTTGTTTTTACTTTGTTTTCAATATTGTAAACATAATATTATAAAGTTTGTTCATTCAAACTATTTTGGAACAAAAGAAGATTTTTGTTCAGAACTTATCGTTTATATTCTGTTAACTTATCATATATATAAAAAAATTAAACAAAAAATTTAACCGTCGAAAAAATTGAAAAGCAAAAAATAATAAACCTTAAAATTATGAGTCGGCGCTTTGAGTGATCTTTGTTCATCGATTTTTCAGCGCCGACTCAAAATTTTTTGCTTTTCAGATTTTTCGGCGGTTTAATTTTTTGTTAAAAAGTTTTTATTTCATAATTGTTTTGTAGTTTTAATGTACTATTAATACTTGGCAAGGTATACCCTAACCAATAAAAAAAGATTTATCAAAATCGGTGTTAACGATCAAACGCTATGAAGTGCGCAACGGAACGCGCGGTACTCGCGCTAACGTCACGCAGTGCATGTGGTCGGCGCGGCGCTAGCGACCTCTAGTGTATAGGCAAAACGTAGACACCGCGCCATTCGATACTTCTGTCGGTCTAGTAAAATACTGTGTAAAATTCTTGATTATACAAGTGTTCCATAAATCGCATTTTTAATGTGCATACAACCTACTTCCTGCACATAATTTGGTGACCCCGACGTGATCTTTGAGGCGAGAAGCGTAATAACTACACAAATCCGACGAGACTCCAACGCGTCTTGTTCGACGAATTTTGCACGCGTCGCCTGCTAAGAAAAACGTGACCTGTTGAACGACGAGTCGCGACAAGCTATACCTGCTGGACCTGAACGAATTTCTACGACAACAACTCTGGGATCGCTGAACTAAATTGCCAAAATTCAGGAAAGTGCTGATCAATGCTGTGGTGAAGTGATCTTCCTTAGTGTCGTTCGTAAAGGAAGTAGCCATCTTGGAGGTAAAATAATTATTAATTTTTATCGCTGCGAACTTCAATTTGCCTCTTGTGTGACGGTGTTTCGTTTCCCTTTGCATTCTTTTCCGTTATTAAAATATAACGATGAATTTCGTACCGGACCTATTATTTCTAAATATAGGTAGGTACTACCTACCTACATATTGCTTCGAAATATTGACTATCAAATTCTTACTTTTTCCGTTTCGTGCCTTGATTGGGTATCGCTATATTACGGAAAAATAAGCAATTATTGCAAGATATTGCTTCGTAATTTGCCTACACGCTTACATTTTGCGCTTATTTTGTTTAATTAATTGGAAGCACGATTTATTGGGCATGACATTGCTACCTACTTTACGTTTCATTTACGACATCACTGCGTAAATGAATACCTTCATTATTAAAAAACTATCTGCGCTATGATTGCTTATTTTTTGTCTAGCGTCTTGGGATAATAACAACCTATAACTTATTACGTCGTGTAATCTAATTCCTTTGTTATCTAATTTATAACAAAGACGATCTTGCTCCTTTGCTTTATAAAGTAAGGAAGTTCAAACTGTTGGATATAATTTCTAATTTAATGATACAACCCTACTTAGAGTATTCAAAAATAACTACCTGATACTCTTAACATAAAATATTCGCCGACTATTCCAGATTCGGAGATTCCACCGGAACGTGAAGTCTGAGCTGCGCGCGATTGTTACGGCGCTTGAGTGACAGCGGGTGATAGCAGAGTAAGCTGAACTGAAGGTGACGCTGACGCCATCAACCTGCACTCGCTGCGCTCCGGGCTCGTCTGGTTGGATTGTCGGTACCATTTTATTGTACCTATATTGGTCATTGGCTATATTTTGTTTGAACGTTGTTTGCCTCTTCGCATTTTACGTAGGTACTTAACTCACTAAATAACAATGTCGGATGATATTAAAAAGCTTAGACAGTTTCGTAGTAGTATAAAGGGTAGAATTACTATATTCAAAAAACATATCGAGTTGTTAAAATCAATTGATCCAAGTCTTATTACAAAATTACAGCTTACCGAATTACAATTAAAGTTAGAAAGATTTCAAGCATTGTTTTCTCAATTTGATGAACTTCAATCTAAAATTGAAGTGCTGGATCTTGAATCTGAAGGTGAGCTTGATGAATGAGAATCATTTGAGGAAACATTTTGTAATTTAATTTCATGTGCACAACTAATAATTGAAAATGCATCACCGGCTCAAAGTGCCTCTGTTCATGGTAACAATAATGTTGATGTGCAGTCCGAGTGCAGCGGTGCATCCTGTAAAAATAATTTTAATATTAAATTACCAACTATAAGCCTTCCAAAATTCGATGGCAACTACTTGAAGTGGCTCGAGTTCCGTGACACTTTTGACTCGTTGGTTAATCAAAATAAATCTATTCCAGAAATTAACAAGTTTCATTACCTTCGGTCTTCACTGGACAGTGGTGCTGCACTCGTTATAAAATCGGTTGAATTTACTGCTGGAAACTATATGCTGGCATGGCAACTCCTGTGTGATAGGTATGATAACAAGAGATTATTGATAAATAACCATTTAAAATCATTTTTTAATTTTGAGCCTATCACAAAGGAATCACATAAATCTTTGCGTTATATGATTGACTATTTCACAAAAAATATACGTGCCTTAAATTTATTAAAAGAACCTACAGACTACTGGGACACAATTATTATTCACATGATGGCCTCTAAACTAGATGGCGCCACGGGTCGCAAATGGGAAGAACATCGAAACAATTTATCGGTTTGTCCAACTCTTGATCAATTTTACCTATTTTTGCGGAACCGAGCGGATGTTTTAGAAACGGTACAGTTCAGATCAGACGCTAAACCTCAGCGTTCATATCTACAGACTAAATCTTTTGTATCTTCCAATAGTACAGAAAGGTCAACCAGTAAACAGTGTGCCATCTGCAAGCAAGGGCATTTTGTTCATGAGTGTGAAAAATTTAAAACTTTGAGTGTAGACTTGCGCCTGAAAGAGGTTGCTAAGCATAAGCTTTGTCCCAATTGTCTTCGCGGTGGTCATAATGTCAACCGTTGTTTCCGAGGTCCTTGCAAATTTTGTCAGAAAAAACATAGTACATTGTTACATGAAAATAAAGAATCAAAGCAAACTAATAATATTGAAAATTCCAACTTACCTTCAACTTCTGGGTCGAATTCCAGCGTCGCTCCTGCAGTGTCGCTATCCGTCGTGATGGCGAGCCAGGTGTTGTTATGCACGGCCCTAGTCGAGGTAGTTGATCAACAAAATAAAACTTACCTTGCGAAGGCGCTACTTGACAACGGCAGTCAGTCTTCCTTCATTACAAAAAACCTACAAAATAAATTAAAATTAGATTTCACTAATAGAAATGCAGTAACTGTTAGTGGCATCAATAATGCTGTTGTAAATACGGCTCAATATTGTGATCTAAAATTAAAATCTCGATTAAACGAATTTTGTGTCAATGTGTCATGTCTTGTTCTACCACAAATTACAAGCAAACTTCCAAGCGTGAGCATTGACCCATCTCAACTTAACTTACCTCACAATCTTCAGTTGGCTGATCCTGAGTTCTTCAGTCCTTCTGACATTGACATTTTGTTGGGTGCATATATCTTTTGGGATATTGTAAACCCAAGGCTAATTAAATTTGGTCGAAACAAACCTACGTTACAACATTCTAAATTAGGCTGGTTAATATCCGGGCCTACTGGTGTTGGTATCAGTAACAAACTAGAACATAATAAAATTGTATGCAACTTTTCTCAAAGTATTGAACAAACATTAACAAAATTTTGGGAAATAGAAGAATTAATGCCTGTTAAAAAACATTTTTATTCTAAATCCGAGGAGTTGTGTGAAAGTATCTTTATAAAAAATACTAAACGATTAAATGACGGTCGTTTTTTAGTTAAAATTCCACTAAGTGAGTCTCCTGAACTAGCTCTCGGTGACTCATACAATGCAGCGCGTCGTAGATATATTAATTTAGAGCGAAAACTAAATAAGTCACCTATTCTAAAGGAGGAGTATAAATCATTCATTCGTGAGTACGAACGCTTGGGTCATCTTTCACTAATTGAGCGTCCTTCTTTTGGTAATTTTTTACCCCACCATGCTGTTTTACGGCCCAATAGTGAAACTACTAGATTACGAGTGGTGTTCGATGCTTCGTGCAAATCTAGTTCCGGAAGGTCCTTTAACGACATCCAATTGGTGGGGCCAGCTATACAAGACGATCTTCTGTCAATTTTGTTGAGGTTTCGTCAAAATGCGTTTGTTGTTACTGCCGATATAGAAAAAATGTACCGGCAAATATTAGTTGATGAGTCTCAGCGAACCCTACAATTGATTCTGTGGAGAGATGAAGAAACGAAGCCGTTGCAAGTACTACAGCTAAACACTGTAACTTATGGCACGGCGTCGGCTCCATTCTTGAGCACAAGATGTTTGTTAGAGTTGTCGCGTGAATGTGCTGATAAACCCAACTTACAGCATGTTATTGAGCATGATTTTTACGTCGACGACTTAAATACGGGTTCTAACTCAAAACAAGATTTGAAAAATGTTGTTCATGAAGTAATTAATAAACTTTCAGAAGCCTGTTTTCCCTTACGTAAATTCCGGACAAATGCTCCAGATATTTTAAAAGATCTTCCTTTAACAAACATCTGTCAAGATTTTAGCAAGGAGTCTACTGTTTTAGGTCTTAAGTGGTATCCACAAACAGATACTTTAAAATTTTCTACAGAATTCAATATTGAATCGACAATTACTAAGCGAAATATTCTATCTATGTCCTCTAAAATTTTTGACCCACTGGGTTTATTATCAGCAACTACAATTATTCCTAAGATAATATTACAACAATTGTGGTTACTAAAAAACGACTGGGATGAAGAAGTCCCAAATAACATTAAACTTCAATGGGAAGAATTCATTAAAAATTTGCACTATATTTCCATTCTTGAGGTGCCCAGGCATATAGTCTGCCCAGCACCAATTAATGTAGAATTTCATTGTTTCACTGATGCATCGCAGACTGCGTACGGTGCTTGTTTGTACGTAAAATCAAGGGATGCATTAGGCGTTATACATGTTCACCTTTTTTGTGCCAAGGCCAAAGTAGCTCCTTTGAAACCGGAATTAACTATACCGCGTCTTGAATTAATGGGTGCTCTATTAGGTGCTAGATTACTTACAAAGGTTCTAAATTCATCAGTTAATAAAAAGATTGAAATTTCACGTGCTGTTTTGTGGACAGATTCAACTATAGTTTTGGGATGGATTAATACCCAACCAAAAACCTTAAAAACTTTTGTATGCAATCGCATACAAGAAATTCGTGAACTTACCACTCAACATGAATGGCACTATGTGCCAACTCAAGATAATCCGGCAGATTTAGCTTCACGTGGAGTTAAGCCGCAGGACCTTAAGAGTAACTATCTTTGGTGGCACGGTGCTTCTTTTTTAACTAAACCTGAGGATGAGTGGCCTCAGCATAATATTAACTTACCAAGTAATACATTGCCTGAAATGAAGGTTAGTTTAACTACACAATGTAAACAGAGTTCTATTTCATTTGACAAATTTTCTAAACTATCTAAATTACAGAGAGTTCTAAGCTATGTACAACGTTTTATCTATAACTGTAAAAATAAAAATAATAAATTAAAAGGTAAACTGACACTACAAGAATTACAAGCTTCATTAAAAACATTAGCTAAAATATCACAAACTTATTTTTTTGAAAAGGATATTCATTCTTTAAAAACTTCAGGAGTTGTAAATTGTAAATCTAATATTCTATCTTTGAATCCATTTTTGGATAATGAAAACATCCTGAGAGTCGGGGGACGCATTCAAGGTGCGTTGCAGCCCTATAATAAAATACATCCCATTTTAATTGATTCCAAGCAAGCATTTACCAAACTTTTATTTGCAGAGGAGCATCTGCGTCTACTACATTGCGGTCCTCAGCAATTACTTAGTCTTATACGTGAGAACTTCTGGCCCGTGGGTGGCAGAGTTCTTGCTACACAAATTGTAAACAAATGTGTCAAATGTGTACGCATTAAGGGTAAATCCGTTCAAACTTTAATGGGTAACCTACCTCAACCAAGAGTCAATCCCTCATCTCCGTTTGAGATCTGTGGCACCGATTTTGCAGGTCCATTCCATATTTCTAATCGAAAGGGACGTGGCGCTAGAACTAGTAAATGTTATTTATGTCTTTTTGTTTGTTTCTGCTCCAAGGCTTTGCACCTTGAAGTCGTAAGTGAGTTAAGTACCAACGCTTTCATCTTGTGCTTACGTAGGTTCATTTCCAGGCGGGGAAAGCCTCGATTAATTTATTGTGACAACGGCAAAAACTACGTAGGGGCAAACAACGAGCTGGGCAGAATGCTTAAGGCCGCCAATGAGTCCGTGACTGAGTTCGGAGCGAGCGAGGGCATTGAATTTAAATTCAGTCCAGCTTATGCACCCAATTTCGGTGGAATCTGGGAAGCTGGCGTTAAAGCGGCTAAGTTCCATTTAAAAAGAATCGCCGGTAATTCTAATCTTACATTTGAAGAGCTTTCCACACTGTTTACACAAATTGAGGCAATATTGAATTCGCGTCCGTTGACACCTATGTCATCGGATCCGTCAGATTTTAACCCATTAACACCCGGTCACTTCCTTAACGGGCGTCCGTTAACGTCACTGGCATCTCCTATCGTGGAAAAATTGTCCATCAATAGATATCAGCATTTAGAAAAACTGAGGCAACATTTTTGGAAGAGATGGTCGCAAGAATTTCTCTCCGAGCTACAACAGCGAGTAAAATGGCGCAGATCCAGTGGCCAACCTGTCAAAGTTGGAGATGTAGTGGTGGTCAAAGACGATCATCTGCCGCCAATTAAATGGATTTTAGGAAGAGTGGAGAAGCTTTTTGTCGGACCAGACGGTCTATGCAGAGTTGCAGATATAACCACAAATAAAGGAATCTTCCGACGAGCTCTAAACAAAGTCTGCATCCTGCCAGTTGACGATCCAGAGCTTCTTGAAAGCACGGCTTCCAAGGGGGCGGAGGATGTTAACGATCAAACGCTATGAAGTGCGCAACGGAACGCGCGGTACTCGCGCTAACGTCACGCAGTGCATGTGGTCGGCGCGGCGCTAGCGACCTCTAGTGTATAGGCAAAACGTAGACACCGCGCCATTCGATACTTCTGTCGGTCTAGTAAAATACTGTGTAAAATTCTTGATTATACAAGTGTTCCATAAATCGCATTTTTAATGTGCATACAACCTACTTCCTGCACAATCGGACTACTCTGTATAAAGTTATGCGTGGTTATACATTATATTCAGTGAGTGAACAATCAATCATCCCCTGTTTTCCGAACCTTAGGGTTTGATTTTGGACCTTCGGAGTATACTCTTTCCAACAGAAGTAGAATTATTACAATCGGATCACTATGTAAAAAGTTATGCTGGTCATTTACTTATAAAAAAAAAACTTGAGAGGTGTCAAGGGCCACCCGGATAGAACGGAGTTCCTTTCGATTAATTAGTGAAGGAATTGTAATATTTTTTTTTATTGTGCAGAAACACTGTCAGGATTCATTTTGTTATTATTTTTATTTATTTATAATGTAAAAAAAAAATCTGTATACACTCAACAAAAATAATCGTCGCGACACCACACTGTTCAATGCGAAATAGAAAGACGAAACGAAAATAACTGGCTTGCTTTCTATGAGAGAGAGAGAGAGAGAGAAAGACACGCGCATGCCGCACGGCTTACAACTATAGCAAGAAGTGTCGTGACAACTTTTGGTCTTAATTTTTTCCGTTTAGCCCCCTTTCGCAACGCGCGATAAGGAACTTCGTTCCAAAAAATATATAATATATGTCGGAGTTGAGTGACAAAACTATCGGTTTACCTAGTACAGCACTGTTGTATATTCACATAGCTGTATTGACTAGGCTGATAGCGAAAGATACACTTTGTATTTGGGTGGCTTAGGCTCCTATACGAATAGTAATCTTAAGGGTTTGATCGTTGTACTGTATTGTTATTACCTACTTTATCTTGTAACCGTTTTATTGTGTTTCTATTTTTATCGTTTAATTAATATTGTAATACAACTTGGTAGTTATATTGTTTATCCCAATGATGAAGTCGCCAGCGAGCGTAGTGAGTGGACGTGCTTACTGATTTACTTTAATAAATATTTCATACGATCGTTCAAGTTAGAACTTAAATACCATATAAAGACAGTTTATTTTTCAAAGTGCTCAGAAAGTGTGTGCAATTAACTAATCACCGACACATAAGTGCGAAAGAGATAGTTTGCAGTACGCGTAGCGTTGGTGTTATTATAAAGGTGCGCGAAGTGCTTAAGCGGAGCGATAAGCGGAGTTATTGTTTATTGACGCTTCCTGTTCAACATTGTTATTAACAACAACATGAAGGCTTTTCGCTCGCCTACTAAAAATCCCTCTACGGTGAAAGCAACATATTCGGAAGAAACCAGTACTTTTCAACCTGATTTGTCAAAAACGAAAGAGCTGTGCTCAGAAAATGTGTCTTACCGGAAGAAAAAATCGCCTGAAAACGACTTTGAGAATCAGTTCACTGAATTTAAAAAGGAAATGATGAAAGAAATAGTTGGAATACAACAAGATTCTTGTACAAAGCAGAACCAAAATATAAAAACAATATGTGATAATATTTCTTCCATCAACGAAACATTACAGAACATGAAGATTACAACCAAAGAGCTGATAGCAGAAAATAAAACTCTCAAAACGAAAATTAGCACACTCTCGGACACCGTTAAAGAAAACGAAGGAAAAATTATATCCCTCCAAAGTGACGTGCAACTGTTAAAATCTGTTGCTCCAGCACCGGCACAATCGCAGGCAACACCACAGACTATTTATGCAGATCTGTTTGACGAATTTCAAGGCCGAGCTGAACGCAGTAAGAACATTATTATCGCAGGCGTTTCTGAAATACATAAAAGTAATAGCGAAGAGAGACGTGAAAAAGACAGGAATGAAGCAACAAGAATTATAAAAACTATATACCCAGATTGTCCTACAGCAATAAAACTGTTCAGAGTCGGTAAATATGATGGCAAGAAAATACGACCACTTAAATTATCTTTTTCATCCCAGGACATTGCGAAGACTATACTGCGAAATAAAGCTAACCTGAATGTAGATGGCTTACGAATTTACTCTGATCAGACTCTCCAACAACAAAATTTCATGAAAACCCTAAGAGATGAATTACAACAGAGGAAAGACAACGGAGAAAAGGATTTAATAATAAAATATTCAAAGGGAACACCAAAAATAGTCAAAGAACAGTCAAAAAACTAAGTGGCTTAGGAGAACTTGTAACAAAGCAAAAGTCAATTACCTACGAACTAGCAAACAACTATGCAAATATCACAACTAAAACGAAATCAATAAGTTTTCTCTACGCAAATGTTCGCAGTATTGTTGCGCCAGGAAGACTTGATGAAATTAAATGTATCATACAAACGTTTAATTTAAATGCACTATACACGTTATACTGCTGGTCGAAACCTGGATAAGGAATGAAAATGAAGCCTTGAGGCAAAAAGTACCAAACTATACACACTATTACAACTACAGGACATCTTCAAGGGGCGGTGGAGTGTCGATTTATGTGCATAATGACCTAAAACATGAATTAATGGAAGAACATTGCGAAGATAACAATCACTTTTTATGGATACACCTGGAAAAACTCTCTTTAGATATTGGAGTCGTCTATAAACAGCCTGCGGCAAATGTACAAAAGTTTATTGAAATATATAATCGAAATCAAAATCAAAATCAAAAGTCATTTATTCAAACTAGGCTGAGAGTCAGCACTTTTTGAACGTCAAAGTTACACAAGACAGTCCCCATAAAACGCCCGCCCTTCGACACTTCCTAGTGCTTTAGCTGGGAAGAAGAAGTGGTGGAACAAACTCCCCAGCAGCACAGCTGTCTGTTAAGTTAGAAGAACTTGATTCTATACAATACTGTGTAAGTAATTAATATTATAAAACAAAACATACATTATTCACATATGTCAGCTAACACAGGCCAATATACCACCAACAAAACACTGAAAACTAAACTCAAGCTGAAATCCATACTTCCATACTATACTAATATTATAAATGCAAAAGTGTCTGTCTGTCTGTCGGTCTGTCTGACTGTCTGTCTGTCTCGCTTTCCCGCTAAAACTACTGAACTTTTTCCCATGGGAGTAGGCAGAAACTACAGAAAAGATCATCTTTTACAAGAAAACTCATGGTCTCATCCCAATCAACCGAAACCCAATTGTCGTAAAGGACGTTTTTTTTTAATTCATCATCTAAACTTCTAATCTAATCTAAACTAATATTATAAATGCAAAAGTAACTCTGTCTGTCTGTCTGTCGGTCTGTCGGTCTGTCTGTCTGTCTGTCTGTCTGTCTGTCTGTCTCGCTTTCCTGTTAAAACTACTGAACCGATTTAAATGAAATTTGGTACACAGATAGTTTAGAGCCTGAGAAAGGACATAGGCTACTTTTTATCCCGGTAGTATGTTCCCGCGGGATAATTTCCGACCTCCACGCGGGCGAAACCGCTGGCGAAAGCTAGTAAATAATAAAACAAAATCGTAAACAGAACTTAAAACGTAAATGTTTCGGAACGAACCTTTGTTACTCTATGCGCTTTCGGAACGCGCCGCCCGAACGGAATGACATCTGACTCGTCAAGTTTGATTTTGACACTTGTCACTTCTTTTTCCCCCCTTTTTAGTTTGGTCTTTGAGAGCGTCGGACAGATTTTTGCTTCCACGAGTTTTTTGTAAATCAATCCTTGAAAATCGGTCGTTTTGCGGACAATACGTCATGACCTAATGATTTAGTGTTACAATAACCCCTTTTGGTGAAGGAATACGGGTTTAGTTTCTTGATATTAAAGAACTTTAAGGTTAAGTGTTTGAACCGCATGTTGGAGTGAATCTCTGGCGAGTGGCAGCGGCCTGGTTCTGGAAAACCCACTTACAAGTCACAACACGGTACATACACACTCACTTACATACAAAGATCCAGGTATTCCCAAGAAGCAGGCGGTCGTCGTCCTGGAAGGTGAGTTCCTTTGTTCGTTTAGTGTAGTTAATTTATTTGCAATTGTTCTCTTATATATTGTCTGCTCCGCGTACGGCGGACAGTACGCTAGCCACTCTTGTCTCTAGAGCCCCACGGTTAGCACGCTTCCACATAATAATTAAAACCTTATGTGGGCCTAGTCTGGCAGCGTACATTTTGGTAGCAGAGGCGTGGTTTTAACCTACAAAACCACCAAATTGGTAATTTACAGTAGGCTAATTACTTGGCAGTCTCTATAAGGGAAGTAGTAATTCGCTGTAAATGTTTGTTAATGGTGATTAATTGTTATTAGAAATAATTTGTTTAAATTTATTGAGTCAAGTAACTCATGTTGTCGGGTAAACTGAAGTTACCATAGTCAGCCTGGTTATATGCTTACAGTGTTGATTGGCATTATTGAGCATTAACATTGAAAGTTGGAAGAAAGGTTTATTATTGTTGTACCGTTGACATTGGTTTGAATTAAAATAAAACTTTATTTTTGTTAATTAAATTAGAACCAGTTATTTATTGTTTGAACTTTGTTACTTAATTATTTTGTTTGGTATATTGAATTGTATTGTCTGTGCAATGGCACACAAAGCGGTGAGAGAGGCAATCAGTGGATTGACCACACAGCTGCGGTGGTTCGCTTCAGCTGCAGCGACCGCTGAGCGCCAGGATCTTGAGGGGATCACTCTTGCTCGGTTCGAGCAGTTGAACTTGAGACTCGGCAACGTTGATGCTCTGCTCACCCGCTACAACCAGTACATTTGTGAAGTGCATTTGGAAGTGCTGGATCAGGCAGCACGTGACAAGGTCCTTGCTGACTACGACCAGATCTTGGACCTGGGGGATGTCATTGGTCAACGTGCTCGGGAAATATTGGAGAGCCGGACACCTGTCCAGGTCAAACCGGAGACCTCGGTTGTTTCAGGTCCCGGACTATTGAGTAGACTGCCTACTTTGGAACTGCCACATTTTGACGGTCGTCTGGACCACTGGTTAAGTTTCCAAAACCTGTTTGAAAGTTTGGTTGATGCACGCTCGGACCTCAGACCCGCCCAAAAGTTGGCCTATTTGTTGTCCGTCCTGGAAGGTGAGGCCCGAGCCTTGGTGCAGCATCTGTCTTTGACTGACTCAGCCTACCCTACCGCTGTGGAGTTACTCACCCGGCGGTATCAAAACAAGCGTTGTTTGGCTGATGTTCACATCAAACAGATTTTGGGGTTACCGGTCATTACAAGATTATCAGCATTGCGTACTGACCTGTTGAACCCGTTGGTGGCAGCGACCAACGCTTTAAAGCGATTGGAGTTGCCGGTGGACCATTGGTCTTACCTTTTGGTACATGTGGTGCTGCAACGTCTTCCAGCTGATTTGAGGGCTCGTTTCGAGCAGAAGTATGGTGGGGATAGTGTCACACACCTCCCCCCATTTGGTGACCTCGTCAAATTTTTAGAGGATGAGTGTCGGTTTATGGACAACTCTAGCGTTGCCACCGAGTCACGCCAACCGTCTTCCCGGCCACGAGACCAGGGACGGACTAGGGCTCGCGGGCCTGTTGATGGTCGCCCCGCCGCTCGTTTTGCTGCCACCCAGAGTCGTCCTGGTTGTGAGTTCTGTAAGGACACGGGGCATGGCATGGCAACTTGCCCGGCCTTTTTGAAATTGCACGTGAGTGCCCGCCGCCGAGTTGCCAGTGCACGCCGTCTGTGCTTCTCATGTTTGGGGGTTCACTTCCATCGGGACTGCCCCAATCCCCGCCCTTGTGGAATTTGTAGGGGGTCCCATTTGGACATATTGTGCGCTAACGCGAACCACGCTGGCAGACCAGCCTCTGTTGAAGGTTCGCGTACGAGGGGGCACCATGGAGTTGGTCACCGGGCTTCTGCCTCGCCGGTTCAGAACCGGGGAGAGGCCCGCAATTTTGAGCGCCGCACTCCACCCCCCGCGCAAGTTGATCGGGAGCCGCGCGATCGCCATTTGGTCTCCCCACGTAAAAGTAGTTACGTAGCTGTTGCTAGGCAGCGCTGGCCAGACCAGCACCGCCTTCCCTCCCCTCCTTTGGCGGAACGTCCCCGGTTGGAGTCACGCCCCCCGCCATTCAGGCATCCGGTGGGATATGCCCTTCCAGCGATGGCGCGTGGCTCGGGACACCGCGCGGACGAAGAATTTGATCTTTATACTCGTCGGGAAAGACTTGAGCCTGGGTGCGGCGATCGGTCGCCGCCCAGGCATTGTTAGGACATTGGCGCCTGCCCCGCTAAGGAACCCCCTCAGATCGAAACGGTTTTGTTGCCAACGGCATCGGTCAGGGTCTGGGGGCCCACGGGGAATTCTGTTGTGGTCCGTGCCATTTTGGACACGGGAGCCCAGGGTTGCCTTTTGTCATCTTCTTTAGCGGGACAGGTGGGCCTTGATGTGCGTGACTTTTCACGCAAAATTAGGGGAGTGGGCGAAACAGAGGTCACGTCCAAGGGACTGGCTTGGTTTGAGGTCACTCCTCTGAATTGTATGGCACCTAAAATTGTTGCTTCGGCCGTTGTTCTGACGAATATTTTGGGTAGTCATCCACCATGTCAGCTGTCTTCAGAAATCGTCCGGTTGACGTCAGGCCTGGAATTGGCTGACCCCCGGTTTGATTCCCCTAGGACAGCGCATTTGTTGTTGGGTTCCGATGTACTAGGGAGAATACTTTTGGGTGATATAAAGGTTCTGCAGCCACGCGGTTTGGTGGCTGTCTCGACCATCTTTGGCTTTGCGGTGATGGGACCAGCGTTGTGGGACCTCCCTACACCTGAACCTGATTTTGGGTTGTCATCTGGCTCCGCCCTCTCTGACGCCGTTCAGAGGTTTTGGGAGGTTGAAGAGCCCCCTCAGGTAGCCCGTTTGAACCCGGAACACGAGGAGTGCGAGTTGTTCTACCAGAACAACACAGGTCGACTCCATTCCGGCCGGCTTGTGACCAGGTTGCCTTTTGTTGCGGTGCGACCACCTCTCGGCGAATCCAGACCTACGGCCGAGAAGAGATTGTTGGCAATGGAGCGCCGCATGAGCAGGGACCCAGTGCTGCGGCAGAAATATTTGGATTTCATGCGGGAATACGCAGATTTGGGACACATGTCGGTGTCAAATTTGGATTGGCGCTCAAGTGAGCATTATTTCCTGCCGCATCACGCGGTCCTCAAGCCATCCACCGGTAAGCTGCGCACGGTGTTTGATGGGTCTGCGCGGACTTCGTCTGGTGTCTCCTTGAATGATTGCTTGCATCCAGGCCCCAAATTGTTGAGGGATCTTTGTGACGTCATTACCTCCTTCCGTCGTCATCAGGTAGTTTTTGTGGCCGACATCAAAATGATGTTCCGCCAAACGGTTATTCACAAGGATGACCGACGTTATCAGTTGATCCTGTGGCGAGAGAATCCCCAGGACCCCATGATTGTGTATGAGCTCAATACGAATACGTACGGCCTCCGATCGAGCCCTTTTGTTGCTATTCGTTCCCTTTGGGAGCTCGCGGACCGAGAGCGTTTGAAGTTCCCTCGTGCGTCCGCCATCTTGAAAACGGACTTGTATGTTGACGACGTTTGTACTGGAGCTCCCACAGTTGGGGAAGCTGTTCTGTTGCGTGACGAATTGATTGGTATTTTGGCTTCCGCTGGCTATGAGTTGCGTAAATGGGTGTCCAACTCGCCAGCGCTATTGGAAGGTTTGCCGGAGGATCATAGGCAGGACCCGCTTTTGTTTGAAAATGTTGACAACCCTGCTATGATACCAGTTCTCGGCGTTCAGTACCGACCAGTCCAAGACATCTTCACATACGATGTCGACTTGGAGTCACCTCACACTTGGACTAAACGACTGGTGTTGTCTACTGTCGCGAGGACCTTTGACCCGAATGGTTGGATATGCCCGGTATTGTTTTGGGCGAAATGTTTTCTTCAGCGCCTTTGGACTGCGGGACTTGGTTGGGACGAGCCACTTCGGGAAACCCTGTTGGAAGATTGGCTCCAATTTGTATCCGCACTCCCTGCAGTCAACGAGGTCGTGTTACCCCGCACTATCCTCCCCCCTGGGAGCTACACTGCTACCCTTCATGGGTTTTGTGATGCATCTTCGCACGGTTATGCAGCTGTTGTTTATCTGCGCACCGTCAGCGCGACAGGCCAGGTGAAGTTGTCACTGGTCATGGCCAAGAGCAAGGTGGCCCCCCTCCGGACGGCACTGACCATCCCTAAATTAGAATTGTCAGGGGCGGCGCTTCTTGTGCGTCTATTGAACCACGCTGCTCACACTTTGGGTGGAACTGTGGACATTCGGGCTTCTTACGCCTGGACGGACAGTCAAATTGTTTTGTGTTGGTTGAAGACGTCCGTCCACTCTTTGGAGGTCTTTGTTGCGAACCGAGTGTCCCAGATTCAAACTTCTGAAACGCCTTTGATTTGGAGGCACGTGCCTGGAGATTTGAACCCGGGCGACGTGGCCTCACGTGGGTGCATGGCACCCCGCCTGATTGCTCACCCCCTATGGTGGGGACCAGACTGGCTGACTCACCCCGAGGATGATTGGCCTCGAACGCCAGTCTTGATGTCGGGTCCTTTGCCCGGGCTCAAGGTGCTCGCTGTTGGAACGAAGGACCCTCCGTTTGACCCTGAATTTTTGTTGAATCGATACAGCTCCCTCGACAAATTGTTGAACGTTACCTCGTGGATCAGGCGTTTTGGTCATAATTCTAGGAACTCCGGGAACAAACGCCTGTCTCTGGTTCTCTCTCCTCAGGAGCGACAGGAATCACTCCTCCTTTGGGTCCGCTCCGTGCAGGCTGCACACTTTGAGAAGGAGATTGAAATTTTGAAGTCTGGTAAGGCTAAATTGTCGGGAGCCATTAGTAAATTGAACCCCTTTTTGGACGATACGGGTCTCTTGCGTGTTGGGGGACGGTTGAGGCACTCTAGCCTTCCTTATGGGGCCCGTCACCCCCTTTTGTTGCCTAAGGAGGGCCATTTGGTTAAATTGTTGGTGACTGATCGTCACATTAAGAACTCGCATGCCGGTTGCAATGCGCTGTTGGCCATTCTGCAGCGAGAGTTTTGGATATTGTCGGCCCGTCGTACTATTCGTAGCATCGTCTTCCGTTGTTTGCCGTGCTACCGGACTAAGGCCTCTACTATGCAGCCAATGATGGGAGACTTGCCGGCTGATCGTGTTAATGAGGCGAGACCCTTTGCAGGCGTCGGAACGGACTTTGCTGGTCCCTTTTTGGTGAAGACGTCTCCTCTTCGGAATAGTAAAATTGTTAAGGCTTATTTGTGTGTGTTTGTCTGCCTGTCAACTAAGGCAGTGCACTTGGAGTTGGTAACCTCCCTCTCGACGGAGGCATTTGTGGCGACCTTGGATAGATTTGTGTCTCGCCGTGGGTTACCTACTTTGATCAGGTCTGATTGCGGTACTAACTACAAGGGTACAAGTAACTATTTGAAGGAGGTATACGCCTTCCTTGCTGAGAACCAGGTTGACATTGGTAACAAATTAGCCCGCCGAGGGGTCACTTGGTTGTTTGACCCGCCAGCCTGCCCCCATTGGGGGGGTATTTTTGAAGCCGCGGTGAAAGCGGCAAAGGGACTCTGGCGCAGATCGTTAGGAGACACCGTTCTCACCTTTGAGGAGTTAGCTACGGTATTTTGCCGCATTGAAGCTGCACTGAACTCGCGTCCATTGTGCCCGCTGTCTTCGGACCCGAACGACTTGGAGGCCCTGACCCCGGGCCATTTTTTGATTGGACAGCCACTTGTCGCCCTGCCCGAGTACCCTCTTGTCGATGTGAGCCAAAATCGGCTATCGCGGTTTCAGTTGGTGCAGCAGCTCGCTCAGAGTTTTTGGAAGCGTTGGAGCTTGGAGTATTTGCACATCCTCCAGCAGCGCGTCAAGTGGACTGATAAAACGCATCCGCCCAAAATTGGAGACCTCGTCCTGATTAAGGATGCCAACCTTAAGCCGTTGTATTGGCGCCGGGGGCGCATTCTCAATCTGGTGGCTGGCACTGACGGGGTTCCTCGTTTTGCAGAAGTTTTGGTGGACGGATCGGTCGTGAAGAGAGCGGTCGCAACCTTGTCAAGATTGCCAATTGATTAGCGGACGGGAAGGCCCGTCCGGGGGGGGTAGATGTTTCGGAACGAACCTTTGTTACTCTATGCGCTTTCGGAACGCGCCGCCCGAACGGAATGACATCTGACTCGTCAAGTTTGATTTTGACACTTGTCACTTCTTTTTCCCCCCTTTTTAGTTTGGTCTTTGAGAGCGTCGGACAGATTTTTGCTTCCACGAGTTTTTTGTAAATCAATCCTTGAAAATCGGTCGTTTTGCGGACAATACGTCATGACCTAATGATTTAGTGTTACAATAACCCCTTTTGGTGAAGGAATACGGGTTTAGTTTCTTGATATTAAAGAACTTTAAGGTTAAGTGTTTGAACCGCATGTTGGAGTGAATCTCTGGCGAGTGGCAGCGGCCTGGTTCTGGAAAACCCACTTACAAGTCACAACACGGTACATACACACTCACTTACATACAAAGATCCAGGTATTCCCAAGAAGCAGGCGGTCGTCGTCCTGGAAGGTGAGTTCCTTTGTTCGTTTAGTGTAGTTAATTTATTTGCAATTGTTCTCTTATATATTGTCTGCTCCGCGTACGGCGGACAGTACGCTAGCCACTCTTGTCTCTAGAGCCCCACGGTTAGCACGCTTCCACATAATAATTAAAACCTTATGTGGGCCTAGTCTGGCAGCGTACAGTAAATAAAGCCTCCAGGCATAAAGGGCGTGCCCGCTTACATATTCAACGATGCAAATTGATACATACAGCTAAGTTGAAGTTACAATAGTTAAACTAAGGACCTCCGGACCAAAATAAAATAACAGTTAATACAAGTAACAATAACAAAAACCATGGTCAGCATGACGACCAGTTACCACAAGCAGCACCCGTTCACGAGCATAACGCAAAGGTCAGCCATTACCCCCTCGCCATATTTGAGGGAAGGTGGTAACCCGACCCCCGACGCTACCGCAAGCGGTGACATCTAAGGGAGCATGACAAACTTGCTGCCGGTTGGTGAGACAAGAATATTATGAACAGCTGACGAGGTCGCTAGCTAACTACATGTTACAATACAACTCATTTACAATAATTGTAATGAGTAGATTATGTCCACAATAAATGAAATTAAAAGAAAACAAAATAAATTAACAAAATCAGTGAAATAAAAAAACAATTTTATGAACTGCCCATATAAACTGTCGGCTAATTCTGGATTGAAAGAACATAAACATTGTCTTGAGTTAATCACAGCGACCAGCTATTCTTATCGTTTAAGTAGTCGTTGATAGAATAGTATGCCTTTGCTTTATACAAATCAATTAATCAAAAGGAAAAGAATTATAATCTTTGGAGATTTTAACTTGAATCTACTAAGTAAAGAAAAATCTATTAAAGAATTAAAAAAAAAATTAAAAAAAAAAATCTAGTAGCACAATAACAACCTTAAGTTCAACAAGTGGGGTTGCGACAATCGTCGATAGGATCCGGCAATTGGGACTCGAGGTGGCATTGCACAAGTCCGAGGCCATGGGTTTTCATGGTCCTCGGAACGCGCCACCTGCGGGTTCCCAACTCACGGTAGGAGGGGTTCACATCGGCGTCGAGTCGACGATGAAGTACCTGGGACTTGTCCTTGACAGCCGGTGGAACTTCGTTGAGCATATCCGACGTTTGGCTCCCAGACTGGAGCGCACTGGGGCTGCATTAAAGCGGCTCCTGCCCAATCTGGGGGGTCCAAACGCCTCCTGCCGGAGGCTCTACACAGGGGTCGTGCGGTCCATGGCCCTCTACGGGGCACCGGTGTGGGCGCCCTCATTGAGGCTGCACCCAGCGCGCCGGTTGAGTGCAGCCCAGAGGGTCATGGCCATCCGGCTAATCCGAGGATACCGCACGATCTCGTGCGAGGCGGCGAGCCTCCTTGCCGGAGTGCCGCCATGGGATCTGGAGGCAAAGGTCCTCGCGCACATGTGGGATTGGCGCGAGGAGGCGAAACGCCGGGGCGAAACTCCGCTGCCGCGACAAATCGCGGCACGGCGGACAGAGCTCCGGTGTGATCTCATGGCGACATGGCGGGTACGATTGTCGCAACCCAGTGCTGGGCACGCCACAATTGCGGCGGTAAGTCCCCTCTTTGAGGAGTGGATAGAGAGGCGCCACGGCGTCCTCACCTTCCGCCTGACGCAGGTTCTCACCGGGTATGGGTGCTTCGGTGGGTTCCTGTTCAGGATAAAGCGGGAGGATATGTCCGGGTGTTTCCATTGCGAAGATCGTCTGGAGGACACGGTGGAGCATACGGTGGAGGTGTGCCCTGCCTGGGTGGAACACCGCCGTGTCCTCCTAGAGGCGATCGGCGGCGGCAACCTCTCGCGTCCGGCCCTGGTGCGAGCCATGGTACGGAGCGAGAGGGAATGGGAAGCCGTCACCTCCTTCTGCGAAGCAGTAATGCTCGCGAAGGAGGAGGCGGGGCGCGTGAGGGAGTGGCAGTCTCTGCGCCCTCACGTTCCTAGCCGCCGCAGGAGGAGACGCCCCGGGCGTCGGGAGTCGATTGCGGACTCCCGGCCACCGTAGGCGCGAGCTTGCGGGTGGCGAGCAATGGGTAGCTTGCCGCCCGGTAAGGACCAAGCTCGGGTCGACGGCGCGCAGTGTTCCACGAGCGCCTCAAAGAGATGTCAGCAGCAGTGTAGGGGTCTACTAGGACCGATGCCTGCCGGGGTCGCGTGATTGTTCGAAAGAGATACCGTGACCCTGGCACATGGGCAACTGATGGAACATGGGTGGGTTTTAGTCAGTAAAAGTCTGACACGCCCTCCCGCTCCGCCCAGAGCGGGAGAAGTCATTTGATGATTTACCATCCTGAAAAAAAAAAAAAAAGAAAAAAAAAGTACAACAAGTTATATGTATTTATAAAAAAAAACTACAAGATAAAAACAAATAAGATCTCATGTCAAACGTAAATGGTTGCTAGAGAGTAATTCACACTGACCTCCGTACTAGTAAAAACTGTATCACGGTAGGTCAGTATTCCTCGTTCTCCAATAATCACACACGTTGTCAGTGAACATAATATTTGAGATATTTAGGAGGTAGTTCGGTATTAATTAATACATTGCGATCACTACTACCACTCGCAGGTGGGTAAAATTTGAAAATATTTAGTATATGCAAAATATTTAGACAAAAATATTTTTAAAAAAACGAGATGTTGTGTTAATGTTTGTATGATCTTGTGTGTTGATATGATTGGTGTATGTGACTGAATGTGTGTGAATAAGTGTTGTGTGTTTGTATTTATGATAGACTTACTAATAACTTTTCTGTGTTAAGATAATCAACTTGAAGTAGAAAATCATTTAAAATCTTTTTGCACTTAAAGATTGATAAATCACGTAACTTCACACTTTTAGACAACTTTTTGTATAAATGGGGCCCGATATGATCAAAAAATTTGCTAGCAAATGCCGTTTTAGTTCTAGGAACAGAATAAACTAAATCGTTTCTACGCCTGACTGTAGAAAGAGGTAACTTCGAGTGTTGCTGTATGATCGAAGTTTTTATATACAATTGTCTAATTGTAAGTAGTGACAATTCTTTGTATAATTTATGGGTGGGGTACATAAATCTCCTGAAATTCATTACTTTGAGTACAACTCGCTGCGCTCTTTCTAAAATTGTTGTTTTAGATGCGCCTCCCCAAGCAGTGCTACAGTACGTTATTATTGACTGGCAAAGGGAAAAATAAATAGTTCGCAGTAGTCTTGGGTGACAAACATTCCGGAGATTTTTAAATAGGTGGATCATTCTCCTAACTCGCGTAGTCATGGAGGCTATTTGTTCCTTCCATGAGAGATTTTGGTCAACAGTGAGGCCCAGATATTTGATAGAAGATACCTGTGACAGACTGTAGCAGGAGCAAGACAGGGGGTTTATGCATGAATGAATTTTGATGGATGGGGAATTAATCGGTGGTTGAGTACTATTCCGAATGCTGAAGGCAATGTACTTAGTTTTTTGGGCATTTAGGGTAAGAAGGTTATGGTCAAGCCAAGTTGTAACTAAACTAAAACCCTCATCTGCCAACTTAAAAGCCTCGCTCCATGTGTTGCCTTTAAACAAAAGAACCGTATCATCGGCAAACGTAATTATTTTACCGCGTGTGAGATGAAGGTCACACAAGTCGTTTATGTAAATGAGGAATAAGGTCGGTCTCAAGATGTTCCCTTGCAGAACCCCAAACAGGACTTTTTCTGGTTGACTTGTGTAGTCCTTCATTCTCACACATTGCGTCCTGTTTGTCAAGTAATCGGTAAACAAATCCAAGAAACACCACGAACACCGATGCTCTCCAACTTTCTTAGGAGTATGGGGACAGAAACTGTGTCAAACGCTTTTGCTAGGTCCAAAAACACACCTATAGTCCTATCACCCTTATCCAAACCATCGACAACATATGATAGAAGCTGGTGAACCGCATGAGAAGTTGAGTTCTTACTTCTGAAACCGAACTGGTTTGCAGACAGAAGCCCGTTGGATTCTAAGTAGCTTTTCAAGCGCTTGTTTATAATGTGCTCAATAATTTTAGACAGGGTTGGCAACAACGAGATTGGCCTATAGTTTGAGACACAGCCTCTGTCCCCAGACTTATGTATGGGAATAATCACGGAATGTTTGAGGACGTTAGGAAAGACGCCTTTTGTCAGGCACAGATTACAGATCAGAGTTATTGGTAATGCAAATATCTCAACGCCTAGTTTAAATATGATTGAAGGAATCTCATCCCAGCCACTGGAGTTAGATGATTTTAAATTAATTATTGTACTTTTTACTTCAGTTTCGTCCCCCGGCAGCAAGACGAAAGATTTAAGAGATGAAAAGTTTGGGTTATATGTTTTAGCTAAATAATCTTCATTTCTTTGAGTTCTAACTTAGACGCTATGAGCAAGTTGACTTCCTACATTAGAAAAATATTTGTTTATATAGTTAATAGAATCTCGTGGATTAGTTTTATGACTCTGGCGACACCAAATCTGACTGACGTCAAGGAGAGTCAGTTACGCCGCTATGAACGAATAGAGGGAATCCGGAGCCAATTTTGGAAAAGATGGCAGAAGGAATACCTGTCAGAGTTGCAGCAACGGACGAAGTGGCGACAAAATACGTCAAGGTTGGACATTGGAGACATGGTGCTCTTGGCAGAAGACAATGCACCACCGCTTGCATGGAAGCTGGGCCGTGTCGTTCGTCTCATTACTGGATCTGACGGAATAGCCAGAGTAGCAGACATTCGCACCACCAAGGGCAACGTGCGACGTTCCTTAGTTCGGCTCTGCAAGCTCCCCACGACCGAAGAACTTAAAGTTTGTTGAAATTGATATTTCAACGGCCGGGAATATGTCCAGGCCTATGGCCTTCCTAATCTAAATACGCAATTCTTAGCTCATAGCATATGCGTAGCTATTCTAATTTGCACAGGCGTTTGCGTATGTATTCAACTAAGCTAACTGTCATTTTCACTTGCCTCAGAACCTCTGTACGAGTAACATCGATTTAAGAAATATATTGTAATTTGCTTTTATTGGGACTTTAATTTGCACCAGTATATCCCTAAAGATATAACACAAGACAGTGCTAAAAGAAAACGGGCTTAGAAAACTTAAAAAACTTTTTAACAAAAAATTAAACCGCCGAAAAAACTGAAAAGCATAAAATAATAAACCTTAAAATTATGAGTCGACGCTTTGAGTGATCTTTGTTCATTGATTTTTCAGCGCCGACTCAAAATTTTAAGGTTTATTATTTTATGCTTTTCAGTTTTTTCGGCGGTTTAATTTTTTGTTAAATTTTTTTTATTTTATAATTTTTTGTGACTTTAATGTACTAATAATACTTGGCAAGGTATACCCTATCCAACAAAAAAAGAATTATCAAAATCGGACTACGCTATATAAAGTTATGCGTGGTTATACATTACAATCAGTGAGTGAACAATCAATCATCCCCTGTTTTCCGACCCTTAGGGTTCTATTTTGTTTTTCAAATTTATATGGGACCATTTTGAAAGTATACCCTTTCCAACAAAAAAAGAATTGTCACAATCGGACTACCATGTACAAAGTTATGCGTGATCATACATAAAAAAAAAAAAAATATACGCGTCGAATTGATAACCTCCTCATTTTTTTTTCGTCGGTTAATAAAATTGATAAAACGTACTCTACTCGTATTACTAAAACTACTAACACAATATTAGATCATGTATGAACGACTCTAAAAGACAATACTTTTCATATGGCTTTAGTAGAAAGCGCTATGTCAGATCACAAACAAATTTACTTCGAGGTAAACAGAATCGCACCGGAAAGACCTAAAAAAGTAACACACAAAGCCATTAATTATGAAAAACTATAAAAGATCATATTTTATCTAACATACACAATGACTTTGCAATGTTGGAAAGATACTTATTGCATGCTATCTCCAAAAATAAAACAAAAAAGAACAAAATATTAAACAAACCAAGACAAGACTGGATCAATAATCACCTTATAACATCCATAAACAAAAGAAATATGCTGTTGCATACACTGAAACATTCCTCACCTGAAGACACAGAGCTAGAAAACGAGTTTATACAGCAGAAAAATAATGTGTACAAAGAAATTCAATCAACAAAGAATCAATATTACTACAAAGCCTATAAAAATTGTGAAAAAAATCCTCTTAAAATGTGGCAAATCATTAATAGTCTGGCTAGCAACAAAATAAAACATAACTCTACCCCTGTAAAATTAGAAACGCCAACGCCAAATAACTGATACTAAGGAAATCTGTGAGTGTTTCAACTTATTTTTCTCTAATATAGGTGAAGAACTCGCTAGTAAAATCCCAAAATCATATCATAATAATCAAGCTTTACAAGTACCCGCTAGCAGAATAGATAGTACGGCCAACCTAACAAATTTTGAACCTGGAACCACTGCAGAAGTACTTAAAATAATTGAAAATTTAGATACAAATACAAGCGCTGGCATTGATGGAATAAGTGCAAAAACTATAAAATGTATTAAAGATCAAATAGCGGAAAACCTAACTCTATGTATAGATGTCTAACAGGAGGAAAATTTCCAGAATCCTTGAAATTAGCAAAAGTCAGCCCCATTTATAAGTCTGGAAACAAATCAGATCCAGGTAACTACCGGCCGATATCTGTATTACCTATATTATCAAAGGTGTTTGAAAAAATATTACACAACCGTCTTAGTACGTTTCTAAAATCAAAAAAAAACTTATACGAAAACCAATATGGGTTCCGACCAAAGTCAAGCACAGTTACAGCTGCAACTGATCTAGTGACAAAAATCAAATCAAATATTGACAGTAAGAACATTACACTGGGAGTGTTTGTAGATTTAAAAAAAGCTTTTGACACTGTTAGTCATAGTATACTTTTGTTAAAACTTAATCATCTAGGTGTCTCAGGATCCGCTTTTGAAATGTTAAAATCATACCTCAGTAACAGGTATTGTTCCAAATGAAATGCGTTAATTTTAACGATAAGATCTTTTTATTTGCATATTATCAGAGCACAATGTGCGCCATGACACAGACAAAATTTCTAAGTTGGAATATAAAGCAAGTCCCAAAAAATGTTGCCAGTTTATGGAACTAGAGATGTTACATAAAAAACACAAACATTGTCTATGATTATTAAATTAACTAAGTATAAAACTATAAAATGAGTATATGTTCATATGGACTTGAACATAGTTGGGCCAGGCCAAGAAGCAGAACTACAGCAAACAAGATAGGTATAATTAATCAGTCATAACAAATATTGATTATTGAGAAGGATTACTTTCAACACAGAACAGACAGAACATAGAACATGACATATTTTTAATTAATAGGTAGCGGACACAACTTTGACACACTCCTTCTATAAATCTTATCATTAAATTTTATATCAGCCACTCTTACACATTTATCATTTCCTGGATAAACTTTTATTATTCTAGAGTAGGATATTATTGGGCATCCTACTCCACCTTCGTTCCTTCGGCTCACTCCGTTCGCCTCGTCACTCTCGGTGGATAGAATGCCCAATAATATTAATATTTCTGATATCGATGGCTGACCTCGTGAGTCGATGGACCTGAAGGTGGAGTAGAACGTCCAATAATATTTCTGATATAGATGTCTTACCTCAAATTCAACTGTCGGATTCATTTCAATATACTCACCAGCTTAAAAACCCCTACCCACCAGCTTTAAAACTTTACACGTTAACATAATCAGGTCTATATTTGAACGAACCAGTTATCTAAAACTCAGGACAGATTGTCTCATGTCTCTCCACATACTTGGGGATGGTGCATTGTCGTTTAGTGACACACATACCCGTTTTCGTGACCAGATTGGCTCGAGAACATCTGAACTTTAGGATACCGCATACATTAAACTAAATTTAGGACCGATTGTCTCATGTCTCTCCACAAAAGTAAAATAGCGCGCACCCTTAGGTTCACACACATTTATTCTGTGACCAGATTGGGTCGAGGACATCTAAATTTAGTTTAACACATTACAGACGATACATACTTTTACATCAATACGCCCATCTGCTTTAAAACTTTACACGTTAACATAATCAGGTCTATATCTGAACGAACCAGTAATTTGAAATTCAGGACAGATTGTCTCATGTCTCTCCGCATACTTGGGGATGGTGCATTGTCGTTTACTGACACACATACCCGTTTTCGTGACCAGATTGGCTCGAGAACATCTGAACTTTAGGATACTGCATACATTAAACTAAATTTAGGACCGATTGTCTCATGTCTCTCCACAAAAGTAAAATAGCGCGCACCCTTAGGTTCACACACATTTATTCTGTGACCAGATTGGGTCGAGGACATCTAAATTTAGTTTAACACATTACAGACGATACATACTTTTACATCAACACGCCCACCTGCTTTAAAACTTTACACGTTAACATAATCAGGTCTATATCTGAACG
Organism: Aporophyla lueneburgensis; assembly: GCA_932294355.1. NCBI lineage: Eukaryota > Metazoa > Arthropoda > Insecta > Lepidoptera > Noctuidae > Aporophyla > Aporophyla lueneburgensis. Next base: position 30,722,565 of record OW028744.1, on the reverse strand, counting down.
AACCAGTAATCTAAAATTCGGGACAGATTGTCTCATGTCTCTCCACATACTTGGGGATGGTGCAATGTCGTTTAGTGACACACATACCCGTTTTCGTGACCAGATTGGCTCGAGGACATCTGAACTTTAGGATACCGCATACATTAAACTAAATTTAGGACAGTTTGTCTCATGTCTCTCCACAAAAGTAAAATAGCGCGCACCCTTAAGTTTGTACACATTTATTTTGTGACCAGATTGGGTCGAGGACATCTAAATTTAGTTTAACACATTACAGACGATACATCCTGTTACATCGACACGTAAAACTCAAGTGGCAAGCGCGGTCCCACGGATAGTCGATCCTTGTCCAGTATGCATAAAGCTAAGGCGTAGTTACACTTGACAACGGCAGCCGGATCAGAAACGCATCGATGGTTAACAATCATTAGTGCCTATATCAGTTTTTACGTAACACTATTGATTCATAACCGTCGGTATCTCACATTATTCAATCTGGTGTACAAACTGTATGTGAATCCGCTGTTGAATGGGCACGCCACAATTGCGGCGGTAAGTCCCCTCTTTGAGGAGTGGATAGAGAGGCGTCACGGCGTCCTCACCTTCCGCCTGACGCAGGTTCTCACCGGGCATGGGTGCTTCGGTGGGTTCCTGTTCAGGATAAAGCGGGAGGATACGTCCGGGTGTTTCCATTGTGAGGATCGTCTGGAGGACACGGTGGAGCATACGGTGGAGGTGTGCCCTGCCTGGGCGGGGCACCGCCGTGTCCTCGTGGAGTCGATCGGCGGCGGCGACCTCTCGCGTCCGGCCCTGGTGCGAGCCATGGTACGGAGCGAGAGGGAATGGGAAGCCGTCACCTCCTTCTGCGAAGCAGTAATGCTCGCGAAGGAGGAGGCGGGACGCGTGAGGGAGTGGCAGTCTCTGCGCCCTCACGTCCCTAGCCGCCGCAGGAGGAGACGCCCCGGGCGTCGGGAGTCAATAGCGGACTCCCGGCCACCGTAGGCGCGAGCTTGCGGGTGGCGAGCAATGGGTAGCTCGCCGCCCGGTAAGGACCAGGCTCGGGTAGACGGCGCGCAGTGTTCCACGCGCGCCTCAAAGAGATGTCAGCAGCAGTGTAGGGGTCTACTAGGACCGATGCCTGCCGGGGTCGCGTGATTGTTCGAAAGAGATACCGTGACCCTGGCACATGGGCAACTGATGGAACACGGGTGGGTTTTAGTCAGTAAAAGTCTGACACGCCCTCCCGCTCCGCCCAGAGCGGGAGAAGTCATTTGATGATTTCCCACCCTGAAAAAAAAAAAAAAAAAAAAAAAAAAAAAAAAAAAAAAAAAACCGCTGTTGAAGTCTGTTCCGTAGACGATAACCGTACCCGGTGGTTGTCAGTTTTATGTATATAATCAGCTTTATGTATAAGTCAGCTTTATTAGTTCGAATCGACAAATTTCAATGACAATGGAATGCATGCTTCCCACGTTCACATAAATTGCATTCCATGCATTTATATTGTTAAGTAATATGACCATCATGTTGTAAACACTAAATTAGTCTTTTATAGAACTTCCTATTTATTATTTTCGTATATTTTTAAAGTTTGTAATCGCTTCTAGTTTTAACGTGTTTCATTCCTCTACGTACTAAGTATATATATTTATATATTTTTATTTATATGAATATTTTGTATCAAGTACGACACGAATTATTGGTCGAACCATCTATCACTTGTTATCGAGTGCGATTTAAAATTAATTAAGAGACCTTGAAAAAAGAGAACACTGAGGTTATTAGGGATAATAAGAGTAAAGAATAAATGAATAAATACATTGGAGAAGCATTGAAATCCTAGAGTTAATGTTATTATTAATAAATTGGACAACTATAAAACCATAACTCAGTCACATACTTCCGATTCCTACACGATACCTACAGTTTCTTGGTTTCTTTCATTGCAGGTGTAAGTGATTATTTAATAATACGAATGAAAATGTTATTAGTGAGTAAACTAGCTTACTCTGCACTAGTTTTTATATGATGATAATAACTTCCGAGTTTAACTGCAACTTAAAATTACTTGGGATCGGGTTCACTTTGTCGGCTTTATTTTTCAATTCTCAATACTTATGACACAGTAAAAATAAAAGAAGCAGAAGTATGTCTCGGCAGTGACATTGAAAGAAATTCATTCAGGTACCATTTAAGCGAATGCCTAATGTGGAAGACGTCGAAATGCCGACTGAGTTGATAATGTAAAAAATGATATTTCTGGTTTCAATATTGATGAATTCAAACACACAACACTGAATAATACAGTTCATAATTTCGTGTCAAATTTCAAGTAACTAAATGTTGCACCCTCCGCGTATGTGCGTAACTACCACCCTCCGAGGCTGTTGCGTATTGTGCACACTGAAATTTCGAAGCGCGTCGTCGGTCGAGATGAAGTTAAACTACTGTAACTTTTTATTCTGTGTCAATTAACAAATACAATTTAGCAAAATTGATATGCAATCGATACGGTTAAATATGACATAAACGTCATTTTTTTTATACAACTGTAAGACTTGTACTTAGAGTTTAAAATTGAAATTATCTATTTTTGTGCTGAAATTGTATTTTTTGTGTATATAAACGAATTAATTTTAATCAATAAATTACATTCGCTCCGGAATCTTCAAAGTGACAAGTAGTACTAGTGGTACTTTAATATCGACTTTCTAACATGTAAGTGAGTACTTCTTAATTTTAAATTTGAAGTTATAATGCCCAGCTACGGACCTGGTTTTTGCCTGCCGGCTGTTGTAATTAAGATGCCCTATTTATCCGTCGTGACTGCTACTCAGCTACGGACCTGGCTTCTGCCTGTCGGCTGATGTAACTGTTATCTTCCTGTCATAAATTGATAGATTTCTTATTTATTGTATTTCAAAAAAGACCTTGTAGGTTTTTGTTTTGTTATATTAAACATGACTTTTTTTGTTGTACATTAGGTCTGACTCCGACGTTTCCCGTATGTCTGACTACATAAAGAGCCCGGTGACTGATACAAAGGTCGTGTCGAGAAGGACCCTGCCTACGAAAAAAACTACAAAGCGCAAAGCTTCCTCGGTCGTAGAATCAGGATCAAGGTAGTTTATCAATACTCTTTATCTGACTTATCCCTTTTCATTAGTCTCACTTATTATATTATAACATAGATCTCAATAGAGAACTTTTATTTGTAACAATAATTTTAAGTAAATATATACTTATTTTATCATGCAACATAGTTTGTATCTAGAAAAGTGATTCTTTTACATTATTAAAATAAAATTTTAATTGTTTACAGTAACCAGAAACCGGGGAGCACCGACCTTTTCGGTTTGGAAGACTTTGGTGGCCTTTCTCCGAAGTCGGAGTTAGGATCATCCTTGCTGTCCCGCGTAGCCAACGGGAAGGTACGACGGACAGCGGATCTAAGCGGTGCCTTTTTTGTGGAACTCAAGGTATTCGATAAAGAAAATATCATCTCCATTGCTCCTGAGGAGCGTTGGAAGAAGGCAGAAGTTGCCTTGAAACTGCAACTGGAGAAAGGTAGCTCACAGTGGAACTCACTACAAAAATTCATGCACAAGGCTCATGAGTTGTTCAATGACTCAGAGCCTGTTTATTATAGTGATAAGATAAATTTTAAATCTAGTTAGGTAATCACTTAAAATTTAAATTGGGACACCTAAAATTAATGTTTATTTTTAAACTTAGTAGGTAGAATGTCTTAAATTCTTGTTCAAGGTTTAGGAGTTGATCAAATACTCAGAGGCTGTATATTATAGTGCTAAGATACATTTTAAATGTACTTAGGTAATTAATTTAAAATTAATATTTAGGACATCCTAAATAAATCTTTATTTTTAACTTAGCCGGTAATTAATTACGCTAGAATGCCTTTCTGCACTGTTTGTAATACATCTGTTGAGCGCAGTCACTGGACAGGTCATCTACGCAGTACCAATCATAAAAATAAAAATATTTCATACGTTTGCGAAGGTGTTGAATTAATTAATTCTGCTTTCCGAAATCGTATAGCTTCTTATAGAATTATTGACACTAGTGAAAATTATTCTTTAGATTCGTTTTTGAGTAATAATCAAGAAAAAATCAAAACATTAATCAACAAATCTCTGAAAAAACATGTATGTCTAAAAATTAATTTTGAATATTTTGCTTTGTTTTTGATGGTTAAATGATAGTCAGGAGATGAAATCATTTGCTACAAAGCATTATGTGGTACATCAGAATTATGAATATGATTTATTGACATCTCAGGTTAGAAACACGTTGAAAAAATAATTAGAAGAATTTCAAGATCGTGGCAGTGGCTGGACATTTTTAAACAGTTCGCATTTGGAAGTTAATGTTAACAAATATCAACCTTTACGCGGCTCAAGCTTTATCGAGTTTCAGCCGCAGTTAAATCAAAAAAAGCATGTATTAATATTCGCAATAAAGATAATTATTGCTTTTTATGGTCAGTTGTTGCTGCTTTATATCCAGCAAAAACTCATCCTGAAAGAGTATCGTCTTACCCCAATTTTCAAAGTGTGTTAAACACAAAAGACATTCAATTTCCATTGAGTTTCTCAGATATTGCTCGATTCGAATTAAATAATCCTGAAATTTGTATATATATTTATGGCTTAAAAAATAATACCGTGACTGGACCGCTTTATAAACCAAAATTTTTGAAGGAAAAAGTGATTCATTTACTTTACTTAGAAAAAGATGATTTATCACATTATTGTCTCATTACGGATTTACCGCGTCTTGTTAAAAATCAAATAACAAAGCACCACAGTAAATTATACTTTTGTGATGTTTGTTTAATGTTCTTTGATAGTTGTGATAATCTTACTTCACACAGTTGTGGAGGAGTTGCTACTGAACTACCGCCAAAAGGCTCTTTCATTCAGTTTGAACACTATGGCAGAAAGCAATTTGTACCATTTGTTATATACGCCGATTTTGAAACAATGCTAGAGCGGTACGACTCCTGCGACCCTGACCCAACTCAGGCGAGCACCGTTACGAGACAGCGACATGTGCCCATCGCTTTCGCTTATCATATTACGTGCACTTTAGATGAAACCTATAATCGTTATGTCTCGTATCGTGGTTTGGATTGTGTTTCAAAATTTGTGAAGTCTATTTATAAAGATACCAAAAAAGTTTATAGAATTTTAAATAATACCGTTCCCATGATTTATACGAATGAGAATGCTCTCGACTTTGAAAACTCTGATACATGTCATATTTGTGAGAATTTCTTGTTAGGTGATAGGGTACGCGATCATTGTCATTTGACTGGTAAATATCGTGGCGCAGCTCACAGTTACTGTAACCTGCAATATAAAATGCCTAAGTTTCTACCTGTATTTTTTCATAACTTATCGGGTTATGATTGCCATCTTTTCATAAAAGAATTAGGTAACGCTCCGGGATCTATTAAAGTCATACCTAAAACAAAAGAAAATTATATTTCTTTCACGAAGTATATTCCGATTTCCGATAGTGAAAGCATACAGGTACGATTTGTAGATTCATTCAAGTTTTTAGGAACTAGCTTAGAAAAGTTAGCAAACACAATGAAAAAACAAGACTTCAAGCAATTAAAATCTTATTTTCCTGAAAAAACACAATTTGATCTACTTACCCGTAAAGGAGTGTATCCATACGATTACATGTCTCAATGGAAACATTACGAAGATATATGTTTACCATCTAAAAATCTTTTTCATAACTCCTTGACTAATGAATCAATTAGCGATGAAGACTATAAACACGCTCAGACCATTTGGTCAGTATTTAATATTCAAAATATGGGTATGTACACAGATTTATATCTTAAAACTGACGTTCTTTTGCTAACAGACGTGTTTGAAAGTTTTCGAAAAACTTGTAAACAATACTATAATCTCGATCCTGCGTTTTATCTTACAGCACCAAGTCTATCATTCGATGCAATGCTTTTGAAAACTAGAATTAAATTAGAATTGATAAGTGATGTTCAAATTTTTAGAATGATACAAGAAGGTATTCGTGGAGGTGTTTGTATGTGTTCCAAAAGACATGTCAAAGCCAATCATAAATACTTGGATTCTTACGACTCGTCTCTGCCGAATTCATTTATTATTTATTTAGATTGCAACAATTTATATGGTTATAGCATGTGTCAATATTTGCCTTATTCGGATTTTAGATTCATGAGTAGAAATAGAAAATAGATGATTGGCAATTGAGCTTAACAGATATAAGCGATACCGCGGAAAACGGCTATATTCTTGAAGTTGATTTATTATATCCTAAAACATTGCACGATGAACATAACGACTTTCCATTTTGTCCAGAAAAATTTGTTGCACCGGGTGGTAAGAATAAAAAATTAATACCGAATTTGTATGACAAATTTAAAAAAATGTTTACAACATGGATTGGTGTTACGAAGGATTCACCGTGCAATTGTTTTTAAGCAAAGCTGTTTTTTAAAACAGTACATCGATCTTAACACTCAACTACGACAAAAAGCAGAATCAACGTTTGAGCAAGATTTTTTCAAATTATTAAATAATAGTATTTTTGGAAAGACTCTGGAAAATGTTGAACAAAGAGTAAATGTAAAATTAGTTAACAAATGGTGCGATTCAAACAATAAAACGAATAAGACTATTTGTGCTGAGAAATTGATAGCCAATCCATATTTTCATAGCGCTTCTGTGTTTTCTGATGATCTAGTAGCAATACAAATGAAGCCTTCGCGTGTTATACTTAATAAACCAATATATATAGGGTTCACAGTATTAGAATTATCTAAGACCCATATGTACGATTTTCACTACTCTGTCATGAAACCTTTTTTAAGCGAATTGAATTGTGCTGTACTGACACAGATAGCTTAATTTATGATGTACAGAGTAATAACGTTTATAAAGATTTCAAGCTCAATTTTTTAAAATATTTTGATACCTCTAATTATGACATAAACAATGAATTTCACTTGCCCATTAATAATAAGAAGATCCCAGGACTGTTTAAGGACGAAATGGGTGGTAAAGTTATTAAAGAATTCGTAGGACTGCGCTCAAAGCTTTATTGTATTAAAACCTTAAAAAAAACAATTAAAAAAGCCAAAGGTATAAAAAAATGTGTAACGAAACATTTAAACATGATTGATTATAAAAATGTTTTGTACAATTGCAATGTCATTCGTAAAAAAAATGTAATGTTTAGGTCAATAAAACATGAAATATTCACTCAGAACGTAAATAAAATAGCACTTTCAAGCAATGATGATAAACGGTTGCTATCATTTGATAAAGTATCTACTTTAGCTTGGGGTAATGCAAATATATTTATGTAATGTATTACCATACTTAAAAATGTAATTAGGAACCTACAATAGTGACATTTCTATCAAGTAAAAATTGATTGTAAAACATCCTAAATGGAAAGTCAGATAATTTTATAACGTACCTTCTATCTTACTTACTAATTTAAAAAGTTTGTTAATATTTAAATATGAAATATAATATTGTCCTGTAATTTAATTCAATAGTTCAAATAGTCTGAAGTTACTTTTGAACCCAGCTATAATATTATAGCTGGTATTATATGTATGTAATTCTAAAATGTGTGTATTCTTGGTGTCCATTGTAATTGTTGTTTTTATCTGTATGTACCTACTAAATATATACTTAAATAAATAATATTTTATGATTTTATCTCTGTTTCATTCCCATTCCTGATTGATGACAAAGCATACAGGGCTTACACCATGTTGTGCACGAGGATACAGGTTCCAACTGGATAAAACATGCAATGTTCATTTTTGATGACATAGCACTCATGGCTCGAAGTTCACACGCGCGGTGTAGAATATGACACCGAACAGGTGCTCGTGCACGAGCTCGAACGTGTTGAAACTTGAAATTGAATCACAGCGCTTTAAGGCTTTATGGAGTCTCATTACATATTAACCACGTTCCACAGTCGTATTATTGTGTAGAACATTCATTATTAGACAGTTAGCCGGAGCGGTCATATCACGTCGAATAAGAACGAAACGAATTGTAAGTATTGTAGAACTACCCATATATTTATAACGTTAATTCATCATGTTTTTATGTAATTATAATTAATTATTATTTCGGTTGTTTCAGATCATTGATAATGTGTGATTCTCCAGATATTATCGACTTCTCGCAATACGCGCAAGGTTTTCCGACCCCGAGTTTAAGCTGGCATAGCCCAGAACAACAAAGACCTGTTCACAAGGAGCCTAGAGCAAGACAAGACTGCGGACCTGTCAACAAGAAGCCTAGAAGAGTGTGTAAAACAGAAGTCGGCTCTGCCTACCTGTCAATCATTCGTCATAAACAATGAGAAGAAAAAAGGATTACGACTGATCCAGGTACAAGTGTTGGACATCAGTGAACAACAAGAATCTGCAAGTGACAATGATGATGTGGTAATTTTAAGTGCGCAGTATATAGTGACTGAATCGGTGGACCATGTTCTGGAGGAGACGCAATCGTTAATTAATAAAATATCAAAAAAACTTTGTGGGGACAGTTGTTATTACTGATGAACTATTAACTGGTGTCATTATTTTGTAAGTATCTACTATATTGTTTAAGTTTTATAGTAATAAGCAATAATAAATTATGTAAGTAATATTATAGTTATCAGACTATATTATTATTAGGTATATATAACATTTATTTGCTTTCATATTGTTTAGTGTTTAAACATTTGTGGTTTTTATGTTGTGTAAGTTTTGAATGTATACATTTTTAAAATAACAAATATGTAAGTTTTATTTTAATTAACTTTTGTATTTTATCCTGTACATACCTAGTCTAAAAAAATATAATAAAGTTAAATAAATATAAAAAGGAAAAATATGTAATGTAGATTTCTTTGATTAATCTAGTTGGGCTACTGTTCAATCATCACAAGTTTTTTAAGTATGTAGGTAACATTAAATAAACTATGTGGGGACAGCTATTATTATTATTATTATTGGGTAGGTAGTTATAATTAGTTTGTAATAATTGTAAATAATGTAAAAAGTAAATAAATATAAAATGAAAAAATATGTACTTAATGTAGATTTCTTTGATTAATCTAGTTGGGCTACTGTTCAGTCATCACAAGTTTTTTTTAAGTTAAGTATGTAAGGTAACATTAAATAAACTATGTGGGGACAGCTATTATTATTATTATTATTGGGTAGGTAGTTATAATTAATTTGTAATAATTGTAAATAATGTAAAAAGTAAATAAAAATATTTTGTAGTTTAAATTATGTTTTATTTTGTATTACTTATAAATACTCGAACTTTAAATTAGCTCTAGTGTAATGATATAAATATAGGTTATTTGCTTTCAGAATGTTTTATTAGAATAATTCGTTTAGAATACCGTAAGTACCTATATTTGAAATAAAATTTAGAAGGATTATCATTTTGCTGCAGCTAATTTAATGTTTGTTATATGGGTCTGATTATATTAAATAAAACACTCTTGAGTACATAGACATTTTTAATTAACTGTTCAACACAATAATAATTAAATAAATAAATTAAATACAGACATATTATTATCAAAATACCATTTTCTAATACACACAGCATTATTCAATGCACAATTCAATTTATGGTTCACACAATTAAAATCAGTTTTATTTTTACAGAACTTTTTTTTTAATGTCGCAAAATTAGGACATCCCTTCTCACCTATGTCAATCACTTCACAGTTTGCACATAACTCTTTAATCCACGTAATCTTTTCCAAACCCTTTGTCATATTTTTTTTATTTTCTAAATATGGTAAAATAACACGTTTAAACTCTTTGTAGTCTATGTAGCCTTCACTCCAGTAAATTCCTCGATTTCTTTCTAACCATCTCACCTGCTTTTTTTCTTCTAGTGTAAGGTAATGGAATGAATGAAAAAATGGTGGTTTCACCAAGAACGTCTGTGTATGATCATGACTCGCAATGGCCAATTCTTTAACAATAAAATGATTTAAAGAATCTTTAAATCCTTGGAGTTCCACTATAAGGGTGTCCGACTTCATGATATCTTCTTAACAATGTTACTTAATGGTTTGTATTCAACAATGCAATCGTTCAGAATGAGACAATATGCTGAAGTTTGATCTGGTATCTCCGAATCACTTTCAATTTCTACTCTCACGTCCACAACTGGCCCTGTCTTTAGATTATCCGCTTGTCTAGAGCAATCAATGACAAACAGCGGTGCTAAATCTCTAAACTGTTTTTCGCTTAATATGGGTTCCGGTCGACGTCCGTAATACGACTGTTGAAATCTGGTGTATTGCTCGTATAATAAAGCGATTTTGTTATTAGCAAAACTCGTATTTAGATTTTCATACGGAAAATAAGTTGAATTGAGATACACTCTAACGTCTCGAACATGACAGTGATCGAATTGAGACATGTCCGAACTTGCATTGCTTTTCCTATTTGTTTGTAACCCGATAATAATGTACCTTGGTTTTTCTATTTGAGATGAAGTTTTGATTGACCAGGTATGTTTTGTAGTTTTAGGTAAAGCTGGATATTCGTACAGATCCCAATTTCTGTATACCATTTGAAGTGATCTATCTTTTTCTAATAGTTTTAACAAAGTTATTTTTTCTTTGTCTGATACTTTAACATGCGGTACGCGCCATATAATTTTGTTGATCTGAACGTCGTCCACTATGTCGCCGGTGTTAAGTTTTACAGCGTTCAAATTAGTATTACTTCGTAACAATATCAGTTCATGTCTGCTATTTATCACAACTTTTTTATAATCTTCAGCAAACCCGAGGATGTTACGTAGTGGAATAGAAACAGAAAATTTTCCACCATTAATATTTTTTATACCATCGATATTCCAGCCCCAAGCATTAGACATTTTTGATTCACTTTCATTCATTGATATTAATGATTTCATGGTTGTAGTTATACCTGCATTTTTTATTTTATCAATCTCCACTCCATTTAACTCATACCTAATATCTTGAAACAAGTACAGTAGACCATTGTTTGTGAAATTGATACTAGTAGCTTTGTCTTTCGTATCTTTTTTGTTTACGATAACAGTGCCTTCTAAATAGAGTGTGCTAGCTGAAGGAAGTATGTACAAATCCTGTTGGTTGATGGGAATGCGGATTTCATCGTTCCTGTTGAAACTCGTTACGTACGGCTTGTAGGAATGAAATTCGATTCCTTCTATAGTATTATCGTAAGTTGGAGCGGATAAAACGTCTAAGATATTCATTTTAACAATCTGATCGCTCTAAGGAACGCTTTATTGTCTTTAGTTAATTTTATTATCTTCTTAGAGAAAGGTCTTCTTCGATAGGTAGCTCGGGCAGAACTGATATTCTTTACTTGGTGAAACACATTTTTATTGTAGTCAATCATCTTTTTCTTCTAAGATGCAGGTATACCTGCACTTCTTCACCACGTAAATTGATTAATCGTTTGTTTATATCTAACAGTCTGATATGTATGCAGCTTATGTTGTTTTGATTGATTGGAAAGTATATTGCGTTCTTCGGGATTTCTATGATCCTGTATCCTGGCGGCACATTAAGTGCAAATTCGTGAATAATATGACTTGGTTCACCGTTCACAAATGAACCGCTTACAATATCACATTCAATCCTGACTACGGTCGTAGGTAGAATGTTGACTGGAGACTGTGACACATACCATTTATTTGCTGTTAAAATTTGTTTGTTAAACCCTAATAGTCTTCTAAAAGAGTCTCCTTTGATAAAATTAATGTCTTTTGTACAGAATATTGTAGTTTTTAAAGTATTATTATTGCACCGTAATTTGATCGCTGCATCTTTTATTTCAGATTTTAAATAATCGCTAATATCTTGTAATTCATAAGTACCTTCCGGTACTTCAATAACTTCATTAATGCCATAATAGAACTTATTATTACTTTTGTCAATGTTTGGAATAGAATTAAATGTTGAAAAGTGCAATAAAGCACACTCATACTCTCCGTCTAGTTGTAAAGTATTAGGATAGTATGTAGTTAACACTGACGAGTCTCCAGTTATCGACAAAGTGAGTGACAGCTTGCAAATGATTGATATAAAAGAAAAGCATTTATTTTATAATACATTTTTATTCCAAAAAGTCAACAAATAATTTAAACATAAATGACCACAATTGACTGCGTTTAATTTTTGATATCCTGTGTAGTTATATAACACATCACAATTTTTGAAATATTGCATCAATTCCATTGGAGGTTTTAAATTTCCATAGCTATCAAAGTATTCACAGTGATTGTATACTTTAGCATAAGCTACCCAATGCGTTCCTTCGTTCTTAGAATCGTCTAAGTTAACGATACCACATTCAATGTCTTTCGGCTTTGAAGGTAGTCGATCCTTCATGTAGACCCCCCGAAAATATGGAATGTGTCTTGAATACTTTCGGATGTCTACATCAGTTAGAGGGCGATTGGGTAGCATATTTTTCAGTTTTTTGAAGATGTTATAAACAATCCTTTACCACTTTTATACGGTCTAATGTATAAACCCTTACCCAACACTAAAGCCTCCATAGCTTTATTATGTCGCTCTGTTTCTTGCAAATTTTGTTTGCTTGCTTTGTAATCATTAACGGTTTTTGCAATGCCAGCTGCACCACCAGCTAAAGTTCCTAAAGCCGATAAACCAGCGAAAATTGGAATTAAAGGTAGAACTCCTCCAGTCTTTGGTATGGGTATTACTCGGGGTACTCGAATTCGATGGTGAATGTTTGGAAATAACTTTTTTGCGATTAAGTAAGCTGCTTTTATTAAAGTCTTATTATCTTTGTGTTTGAGTTTCTTAATTTTTGATTTTATTTTCGAAACTAAGCTTTTAAATGTTTTAATGCCTGATCCAGACTTTAGTTTCGCTTTCATAACTTTGCTTACCAACCAGGAGCTTAATTTTTCACCTTTCCCCGCATCTTTTGATTTTAGTCTTTGTTTAGCCATATCAAGTAGTTGTAAATCAGCTTTGTGACGATTTGATACGTCTGTATGGTTTGTATACACAATGTCGTGTTGCAAGCAAGCTTCGTCTAGCTTATTTACACCTCGATCACCTCGCGCTAAGCGTTTATGAAGTTTGGTTCCTGGTCCACAATAATTGTATCCTGGCAAATGCACTTCGAATGGTAGATTATTAATTATGTTGTTAACTAGTCCACCCCCTTGCATTACTCAAATTAGAATGATATGATTTCGAATGAAAATGGTTTTATAATAGTTAGTTCATTAATGCAGCTTTATCAATCCAACTGTTTTCTGCACTGCTTAGACCTAACCATTTAACATACAATTTATTTCCTTTCTTTTTCAAAACCTTTTCTATCAAATACACATCAGGATAATTAGATCTTTGCAGTTCTTGTTCGTAAAAAGCTCCTAATATGTTTTGGTTTCGTTGATCTTCTATGTGATATGTCACTGGTAAGGTTTTATTTATCTTTTTTATAATAAATAATTCAGTTGACCAATTAGGAGTGTAACCTTTCTCAAAATTATGTTTGTATTTACTTATACGAACACAATCACCAACTTTGAATTTAGGCTTCCACTGAACCAAATCATGTTTGTTTATTTTTTCTATATTTTCTTTGATAACTTGTTCATTACATTTATTCACATCAACCGGTTTAAATTGAATAGTACGATGTTTGGTGTTGTTATATCTCTTCAATGTGTCTTCCAATGGTAGACCTAGCCACTTATAGTTTCCATTGAGACTAAAATATTTATATAATTTATTTTTTAAAGTTCTTATCAGTCTCTCTACAATTGATGCTTTTTTAGTAGAAAACGATGAGTAATGGTTAATGTTGTGCTTTTTCATAAGCGTTTGAAAAGTGATGTTATAAAATTCGGTTCCCATATCAGTCTGTAAATTAACAGGATCATTACAACTACTAAGCAGTATATGTTCGAATGCACGAGTAACATCAAATTTATTTTTCGATTTTAACGGTTCAGCCCAGGCATACTTTGAGAAACAGTCAATCACCACAAGGATGAAATTATAACCTTTGTTATATTTCCTCAGGTTTTGCATGTCCATCAAGTCTGCTTGCCATAAGTCATGGATTCCTTTCAGAATAACAGAACGACGAGGGAAATTTCTTCGTGTTGCTTTGTGTATTTCATTTACAATTTGCTGTTTTACCATTATGGAGTTTTCTGAAGTAATTTATCTACCTCTGCTTTAGTATAAAACTTATCTTGCAAATGAGTTGAAACCTCAGGTATCTTTGCTTTTAAAGTAGCTTGAACTGTACCCTTTGCATCTTTTATGATTTGAGTACGCAATGTACCAATCAGATTATTAAATTCTTTAAACATATTAGCATTCAACCGATCTACATAATCCTTATTCACAGCCAGATTATTTAATTCTTTTAACGTGTTAGCATTCATTCGATCTACATAATCCTTGTTAACAGCATCGTTTGCTTCTATTGGAGATGTAATTCCTGTCAGTCTTGATGTTTTTAAATCAAAATCTCCGTTTTCTGATTTTAACAATGCATTTTCATTAAAATCAAATAACTCTGATAAACGCATTCTTTTGTGAATGTAGTGTCCGAATTTATCTACGTTCATGTTTAAGGTGTATTTTATCGAGAGGCTGATGACAAAATAAACATATTTTCAAACATTTATTTATTTATAATCTTACATTCACGCAATTCTTCAATGATAGATATAATTTCATTATCTAATCCTGTGTTGCCAGCATCTCTAGATGCAATTAATAATTTCAACCTTTCCACTAGTTCATTAGGATTATCCCAGTACACTAAATCTACGTCTTTTCTCCACTTTTTTAGTAACGGTAGACCCTTTCCCTGAACTGTATTCTTCAGTTTAAAAAGAGGTTTAATAACTTGTAAATATTTTTGTCCTTTATTACTTTTTATTGGCTTACTGGGCTCAAAGTCTCGACGATGTGCATTTGTATCAAGTAGCATCAGCTTATAATTTTGCATATCACTATCTGTAACCAAGCTTAAGTCTACATCTTTCTTAAGCAACAACTGTTTTAATCCAGGTGTATTTCGGTATTTACGTCCAGCCACGGTGATGTATTGATCGTTGAGCGTTATGCAAGCAGAACCTAAAAGCAGTTTCCCGCGGTCTGCTCTAACTCCAAATGGAATATCTACCAATGCTTCTGAAGACACTGATCAGGATGACGTATCATAATCTTGGTTACTTTCAACTACTGATTCATAAGAAGAGTCACTGTTGATATCGGATTCATATTTGTCTTCACCGTCATTATTATCATTACTTCCTGCGCTATCAGTTCTTTGTTTCTGCAATTTTTCGTTAACAAACGGAACATCAGCAAAATCATCACTAACACGCAGGAGAGGACTTTGCTTACTAGCATTAGCAATTATGTTGAGAGGTTCTGTTACAGGTTTGAAAACAGATTCCAGTGCTTGTTTATTGTTAATCTCAGTATCTCTCATTTTTCGTACTTTTATCTTTACTGCTTCTGCTGCATCAACAATTTGACGTTTCAATGTTTTTTCCATATTGGTAAAACAGGTTGTAATTGATTAAGCGTCGTACGGAGAATAATAATGTCAGACAGGCTATAGCCTTATATAGGTATAAAGTCATGTTCTTAATCAAAGACTACAAACGTGTCAAATTTACTTCTATAACATCCTTTGTTTTTGGAACAATCTTTATTAATTACAACATAATTGAAAGGTATACTCCATATTTTTGAACACATTTCCCGAAATTCAATCCATGTCATGTCAGTGTTGACGTGTTCTTCATACACATGTCTCATATTTCTTTCATCTTGTTTAAAAAGTACGATTAGATTTGCGTTGTCTCTTACTAACTGCTTAGGGATTTTACTATACGTCTGATAAAAACAATCGATGAACTTGTGTCTCCCCATAGCAAAATAATCACGCATACTATTTTGATTTTCACAAGCAACATCATCAAATACGATTACAGAATTTGGTTTTGCGGTCTGAACACTCAGCACTTGTTCATTTTCGTGATATTTCTGAAATGAAATGCCTGGTACACGTTGCAAGACTTTTTCTAAAAACACGTACTTAGGTTGTTGCAAGGTTTTAGAATAAACATAAACATTTTGAAATCTTAAACCATTCTCATGTATAAGAAGACCAATTAATAAATTAGTTTTTCCGCAATTTGATGGCCCGCAAATAATACATCGTACCGATTTAGGTAATAATTCTCCATGACGAAAACCAGTCTCCTGAGAATTAACATAAAGTTTGTTTACATGTAACGATTGTGGTTGTTTTACAAATTTCATGATGACTGCTTGAAACGGTTAAATTAATAATGAGTCAATTGTTGTTTTACATTAACCTTTATAACTCATAATCGCTAACTGGAATGAATGTACGAGCAACCTGACCATGGACGTCTTTCAATATAAAATAGTGAGTGTTATGGTAAAATAAGGAAAAGGTAATATTGAGTTTTAGAACTAAAATAGTGGAAAAGACGTTGAACCATAACATTTCATTTATATTATTGGGCATTCTACTTCACCGAGAGTGACGAGGCGAACGGAGTGAGCCGAAGGAACGAAGGTGGAGTAGGATGCCCAATAATATCCTACTTTCTAGCAATAGGCCACACTAATGGCGATGTATTCAATTGCTTTACCAGGACAACATCACCTTCCTTCATATTTGGTGATACATGTTTCCACTTGGGATGACTTTGCTGCTGAGTCAAGTTATCATTTGACCAGGTTTTCCAGAAGTCTTGCTTAAGCTTGGTTATCACCTTCCAAAATCGTATACGATTTATAGGGACTTCTGTTAAATCAACCTCAGGATAGCTGCAAACAGCCGTGCCAATCAAAAAATGACCAGGGGTCAAATACTTGCCTTCATTTGGATTCAGTGAGAGCAGAGGTCGAGAATTCAAAACACCTTCTATTTGCACTGCAACTGTGTTAAATTCTTCATAGGTCAAAGTTAAGTTGCCTACTACTCTTTTAAGGTGGTGTTTTACACTCTTCACCCCTGCTTCCCACAATCCACCAAACTCCGGTGAATAACTGGGAATGATTAAAAACTTAATAAAATGTGTTTTACAAAAATTGTGCACCGAGTCTCTATGAGACTTTGAGTTTTGTAACTCATATAAACCTTTAAGTTTATTCTGTGCACCCTTAAATGTCTTTGCGTTATCACAAAAAACTTTTGTAGGCATGCCTCTCCTGGAGATAAAACGTTTGAAACATGCCAAGAAATTCTCTGTGGTAAGGTCTGATACCACCTCTACATGAATAGCCTTAGTGGCAAAGCAAACAAAGAGAGCAATATACCCCTTCGTTACGAGTGGTTTACGGATTCTACCAACCTTTATATTAAAAGGGCCACAAAAGTCAATACCCACATGCTGAAAAGGTCTTGTAGCGGTGATTCTCTCAGCTGGTAATGAACCCATAAGCTACCTTGCAGTTTCAGCCTTCAAACGCACACATATTAAACATCTATGCAATACCTTTTTGACCTCTCTAATGCCACTTATGATCCAATACTTCTGCGAGAGGGAACAAAGGACTAGTCTGGGACCAGCATGCAATAACCTGAGATGTTCTCTTTTAATTAATAAAGAAGTTATATGGCAATTTTTTGGAAGAATGAGGGGGTGCATTTTATCATGTGGTATGCCTGCATTTAGCAACCTGCCACCCACGCGAAGCAATCCATGTGCGTCTATGAAAGGGTGTAAATTTGCAAGAGTTGTTTTCTTATCCGGTTTAAATTCTTCTGCAAAGTGCTGTTTCTGTACACAACGAATGATAATTAAAAGAGCATCTTGCTATTTTTGCGGGTCTATCCCCCTTGAGAGTATGTCAGCTGGATTATCAGCAGACCTTACATGGAACCAAGAAGATTTTTGTGTGAGCTCGACAATTTGTCGTACTCTGTTTTGAACATAAATATTACATTTTAATTTTTCGACCTGAATCCAGGCTAATACAATTTGGGAATCACTGTATAGATAAACTGAGAGATTCAATCTAGATGCAAGTACTCTACTGACTCTACTTGCTAACTGTGATAGCAATAATGCATTATTTAGTTCCAACTGAGGTATTGTTAATTTTTTAGCTACGGGAGCAACACGCGATTTCGAGCATAGTAAATTAGTCTCAACTCTCCCATTTTCATATAAAAGTCGCAAATAAATACAGCAGCCAAAAGCTTTCTGTGAAGCGTCAGCATAACCGACTAACTGAACTGATACAAAATTATGACTTTTGATGGATCTGGGGACTGACATTTTGACCATAAGTTTTAAATTAGCAAGAAATGTTCTCCATAATAATAGTTGCTTAGGAGGTAAAGTAGTGTCCCACTCTATCTTTAAAAGCCATAATTCCTGCATTATTAACTTGGCCACTACTATAATAGGCCCAATAAGGCCCAAAGGGTCGAATATTTTACCGATGTAACTAAGCACCTTTCTCTTAGTATTTAAAGTTTCTTCCTCACACTGTGGGGATTGAAAAGTAAAATTATCCAAAAGGACATCATATTTTAGACCAAATGTTTTAACAACCTTGTCTTTATTAAGATTAACTTCATCAAAATATTGACGTTGAACTGGAATGTCTTTGAGAACTGAAGAATCGTTTGAACACCATTTATGTAAATTGAAATTGCCCAATTTAAGTAACTCTATCAATTGACTTTTTAGCAGGTGTAATTCCTCTACATTATCACAACCAGCAATGACATCATCTACATAAGTGTTAGATATAATAATATTAGCAGCTAGAGGGTATTGTTTCCTATATCTATTGGCTAGCTCTATTAAGCACCGAGTGGCCAAAAAGGTAGATGACTTTAGCCCATATGTAATAGTCTGCAACTGCAAGCAGAGAATGTTCTGCAGGCTGGTATAGTGTTCATTAATAAAAACACACCTGAACATCTTCTCTATGTTACAAATCAAAGTGAAAGAATATGTTCGGAACAGAAGAAGTATATCGAAAAGCTCACCCTGTACCACAGGCCCATTCAGCATTACATCATTTAATGAAATATTGTTCTTAGTCTTCATACTTCCATCAAAAACCACCCGCAATTTAGTGGTCTTGCTCTCCTCGTAGAAGATAGCATGGTGGGCTAAAAAGTAAACAGAGCCACCATCAATATCATATGAACTTATATTAATTTCAATGGCATGTCCCATCGCAACATACTGATCTATAAATTCTTTATATCTCTTCAATAACATAGGATTTTGTTTAAATTTACGTTCCAAGTACCAAAATCTTTGTAGGGCAATAGAAAAAGAGTTTCCAAGCTCTAATCTTTCCTTGGAACAGATGAGTGGCATGTCAACATGAAATGTATTATTTTCAAGGTGCACAGACTGCTGAAAGATAGTTTCTGATTTTTGACACTCATCTGTACATTTGGCAACAGTTTCAGGTAGCTTTTCAGTAAGCCAAAAATTTTCCATCACCTCTTCTAATTTTACATTATCAGCTATAACAAAATTTGATACAAGATTATTACATACCATTTCTTTGTTGCATTCCCCAATTTTGCCAGCAATAACATATCCAAATACAGTGTTTTGGAGTACAGGACCATTTGAAATTTTTATACAACCATTTAACAATGAGTTAAAATATATATCAGCACCCAACAAGATTGAGATTTCTGAAGGAACATTGAAGTTACTGTCTGACAATTGAATGTTTTTAGGAATCTTTAATTTGAAAACATCAACAAATTGTTGAGGCAAAGGTGTGGTGATGGAATCAACAACATAACAAGTTAGATTGAATTTAACATCATCTAATTGACATGAATTTATGTTAAAATTAACAGTTTGATTAATTTTAGAAGAATGATTGCCGATCCCAATAATATTGGTGACCTGCTGAGTAGGACTCATGTGTAACTTTTCAACAAGAGATTTAGTTACAAAAGAACCTTGACTGCCACTGTCAAGCAAATATGGTCGTGATTTTAAAGCTCTCACTTTAAAATCACGACCATATTTGTCGGTAATTTTTACTATTACAGTAGGTAGCATAATATTACATGAGAATTTGAACAAAGTGAGACTGGAGTCTCTGGCTGATCATCACAATGTAAGAGTGTATTGTGTGATTTTTTACAAACTCTGCATTTAAATTTATATTTACAAACTTTGTCAGTATGACTTTTTAAACAGAGAGAACATAGTT
Organism: Aporophyla lueneburgensis; assembly: GCA_932294355.1. NCBI lineage: Eukaryota > Metazoa > Arthropoda > Insecta > Lepidoptera > Noctuidae > Aporophyla > Aporophyla lueneburgensis. Next base: position 30,702,240 of record OW028744.1, on the reverse strand, counting down.
TTTTATCTTTAACAAAAGTCAGTCTAGCATCTACAGGGATCATTTTAAATTGAGGGCAATTAAAGATTGCATGTTCTTTTTTATCGCAAAAAGTGCACACTAAACCTGAAGGCACAGATAAATTAGAAACATGTGTCACAGACTTACCTTTACTTTCAATATTAACTTTATGAGGGTTACTTTCTTCCAATGCTGTAGCATGTTTTTCAAGAAAGGATAAAAAATCTGTCATTGTTGGTAATGTTTCTGTATTACGGTCTAGTTGAAAAGCGCGATATGTATATGAATCCATCTTTCTACAAAGCACACAAATCAAAAGTCGATCCCACTCATTGACTGGTTCATCTAAATTTTTCAATGCATGCAACTGTTGCTGAATGTAGGAAACAAAAGTCCTTATAGATGCAGCTGTGCCCTTAGGCATTGATGGGATGTCCAGAAGCAGGTTAATGTGATTGCAAATCAATCTTGACTTATTATCATATCGTTTGTTTAATAACTCTAAAGCCTCTGAGTAAGATTTATTTGTGAGTGGCAGGTTCACAATTACCGATAAAGCCTCATCTAGTAAATATTTTCTCTTAAATAAAATAGCTTCTGGATATCTGACAATGTTGTGTTGTTATCAATGACTGCAATAAACAATTCATAAAATGGTTTAAATTTAGTGTAGTCTTTCCCATCAAAAGTAGGAATGTCAATATTAGGTAATTTTGAGGAAGCGACATAGCCAGTCTGGGACGGCTCTGAATCTGGTTTGGAACGTGACTTTATATTTTCATTTAGAATGGCAAGAGTGTTATAAAACTTTTCCTCAAATGCACCAACATCTTCAGAGTCCTCAGCATCCAAGCTCAAAATATCTAATTGTACACTTTCGTATTGATTAAAAACAGCAGTTAATTTGTCCTTACGGGCTTCCAACATATCAATTTTTGCTGAACTTATAATAATTGGATCACTGGCAAAGTTTTCCATACGTGTTAATGTTCCTTTGTACTGCGAACGCGTAATTTTTAATTTCTTTAGGTCGGCCATTGTAACGCAACACTAATTCACTATATATTTTAACACTAGGTATCACTTTTAATACACTTTTGAATTATTAACTGCAACTTTTCGTTGTTAAAAAACTTCTCTGACTAAAATTTGTTTACGACGTAGTGTCAAATTGACAATGTCAATTTGACAAGTCGTTGGCGGGATGTCAAAACTTTTTCAAGAAATGTAGGTATCTGAAATGTACCACCTTGATGATGAAAATCGCTCACAATTAGCGATCTCACGTTGATGTAAAGCTGGAACTGTTGCGAAGTCGGGATTACTCGGGATTTTCACCCAAACTATGAGCAGGGTGAGGCTCCACCGCAGGTACTAACGAGCAACGGCTCCCGAACAAACTCGCCAGGCACACGGTGCAAGACGAATAAACACCTCCAAAGGCACTGAATTTATTGATTCACTATTTCGAAGGACCACTACGCATGTTCCAAATGAAATGCGTTAATTTTAAAGATAAGATCTTTTTATTCGCATATTATCAGAGCACAATGTGCGCCATGACACAGACAAAATTTCTAAGTTGGAATATAAAGCAAGTCCCAAAAAAATTTGCCAGTTTATGGAACTTGAGATGTTACATAAAAAACACAAACATTGTCTATGATTATTAAATTAACTAAGTATAAAACTATAAAATGAGTATATGTTCATATGGACTTGAACAGGTATCAAATTGTGAAAATCGGTGAAGTGCAAAGTAGACCTCGACAAATCACCTACGGAGTCCCCCTTGGGCTCAATCCTCGGGCCATTATTATTTTTAATATACATTAATAGCATCCACGAAATTGGTTTACGGGGGGATATAGCTCTGGATGCTGACGACACCACTTTATTTTATTCAGGCACCACACTGTGCTCAATTATAGAACAAGCACAACATGATTTAAACGATTTACATACGTGGCTTAAATCAAACTTACTGACAATAAACATTTCTAAAACGAATTATATTATATTCGCAGCAAAAAACAAAAAGCTTGGTCAGCACAGTAACTTACATATCGATGGTCAAATTCTAAAGAGAGTTCATCAAGAAAAATATCTTGGTCTCATACTTGATGATCAATTGACATGGAAACCACATATAGAGAGTATCAAAAACAAGCTCACATCACTACCAGGTGCGCTCCGTGGTTTAGTGCGGTGTCTTCCGAGAAATGTGCGTTATACTATATATAACTCCATGGTTAAATCTCACTTAGACTATTTGATTGAGGTCTGGGGAACTGCTGCAAAATCAAACTTTACGGTACTCCAAATTGCCCAAAATAAAATAATCAAAACACTATTTAGGTATAACTATTTCACTCCGACTGAAAAAATATACAAAGAAACACAGCTTATGAATCTCCGTCAAATATATAAGTACAACACATGCTTACTTGTAAGAAAAATTCTAAATAAAGAAATACATTCACATATAATATTTACAAAAAGGGCACAAACTTATAAAATGTTAACAAGACAAGCTAATGACATCTGCTTAACCCAGCCTAGGACGAAATATGGAAAGAGGAATATTATGTATGAATGGGCCAATTTTTATAACAAACTACCAAAAGACATAAAAGAAATCAAATCGTCATATATTTACAAGAAACCTCTAAAAACATATATATTACGAGATGTCAACCTGCTTTTAGATTAATAAAAAAAAATGTGATAGTCTGTGACAAACTAACAAAGTTACTAACAATATATACATATATAATTCATACATAATATATGTATATTTGTAAATTTATAATAATCATTTAAAAATACTTATCCTAAACTTATGTACAAATATAAAACGAAACATTAAAAGGAAAAAACCTACAAACAAATACAATAAAAAAATCAATCATGATAGTCTACATAAACAAAATAAATAAAAATAGGCATATAAATATCCTACAAACAAAAAAAACCTACAAACAAATACAATCAAAAAATCAATCATGATAGTCTCCATAAACAAAATAAATAAAAATAGGCATATAAATATCTTTACAAAAACCGGAATAATGACTCGCTTATGTTCTACACTGTGGTGTAGGCCTTAGTAAACACGCCACAGCTATTGTATTGCACCCTACCCTCATCGTTCAAGTATTGTGCCGTTTCTTGTGTGTAGTCCTACCTTGTTTTGATTTGTTTATTTTGTATTAGTGTTATGATAGTTTTTAAGTTTCCTAGACGAAGTATTCGTATAATGTTAGTTGTTTTTTTTTTTTAAGTTTTCGTGTTTGTGTTTATTTAGTATCTACGCTTACTGGCGGATAACATTATTTTATACTTATATCTACGTTTTCTCTATAAGTGAATGTATGTATATTCTTTTGAGAAAATAAATATCTTTAACCGTAATAAAATGGGAACTCCAAACCCTGACGATATACCGCTCGGCACTCCTCCTGATGATCCGACTTATATATAGGCGTCAAATTGAGAACCCCCTCCTTTTTTTTCGTCGGTTGAAAACAATGAACCGAGACTTTCTTTACATAAGAACTTACATTTAGGACTTTTTAAAGTGATTTATTTGATCGAAAAGTATCTGCCATCGGCCTAGCTTTTTAACCAACGTAAAAAACGGAGGAGGTTCTCAATGCGACGCGTATATATATATATTTTTTTTATGTATGAATACGCATAACTTTTTACAGAGTGGATCGATATTTATAATTCTTTTTTTATTGGAAAGTGTATATTCTGGAAGTGGTCCTATTTAAATTTGGAAAGAAAATTCCTGGGGATGATTGATTGTTCACTCATTGATTGTAATGCATAAATTCTTACAGAATAGTCCGATTTTGCAAGCATGTAGTAATTAATAGACTATAACCACAAAAAATAATACAATAAAAACTTTTTCACAAAAAATTAAACTGCCAAAAAACTGAAAATCAAAAAATAATAAACCTTTCAGTCATTTTGAGTCGGCGATTTGAGTGATCTTTGTTCATTGATTGTTTGGCGCCTACTCAAAATGATTATGTAGGCGTCTTGTTGTTTGAAATGCGTTTTTAAAGGATACTTAAGTAACACTAGTGATCGTACAATTAGACAATTGTTGGAGAGCTTTTATAATGTAAATTTCAACTGGAAACTAATATTAACTTGATTTACCTATTTTACAGAAATATTCAACATGTCCTACACATATGTACGGGTTTATCCGGAAAGTGTTCGGGAAATATCAAAATTATGCGGATAGTTAATCGAAAAATTGTATGCCCTAACTGCACATTCATTCTTTTTTCTCGATAAATAAAACTAATATTTCGGCAAAGTTGCATAATGATACAGTACTAGACTCATTTCGGGGATGTTATGGAGCTTTGAAAATGTAACCGACACTATCGGATATCCGAAATTAAATATTCGAAACCATAACTGATATAAAAGTTTGATTCATTTCGGATAGGGGCGGAGACTAAATGAAACACGTTATTAATCTAGGTATTCTTTAGTGTTAACTGGCCAGTCATTGTAGGATTCAGTACAATTTTGTATTTATGAGTAGGTTACGAGTAGGCAAACTTTTGGTGTGAATTACTAAGTAAATAATATCTGGGCAAAATGTGTCCAAATCTAGTTTAATTTAGACATTCAGCAAGTAAATGCTGATCCTGCACAATGTAAGCAGGGTGGTAAAAACTTTCACTAACAGGAGGTGGCACTACTTCTCTAAAACTTCTTTGTTTTAATATTTTCTTTATTTAATAAAGTCTAATCATTACTTATTTCTATTTTACTTTTACAATTCCATAAAATTGTAATATCGGTAACAGAAACTATCTGAAACTAACGGTGGTGACGCGGCGTGTATATAAGGTGTATCTATTCATACACGAAATATTTTAAGAGGTACACCTGTAGGTGGTAAAGAAGCTATAGACGCAAAAAGAAAAAAAATCCTTAGCGTTTTTTTAATTTTCATAATTATTATAATTTTAAAACAGCTTGAGACGTTTTGCATGAAACCTTTACTCCAAATTCTATGAATGGCCCGCCTGACACTGCGAGTGCGGTGACCGGAAGGCACGAGCATGGCCGCAGTGTCTCGGGCCGTAAAAAATAAGAAGGAGCCAGTATTTTTCATGTGCGTCAAATAATTTATAAATATTAAATTTTGAAAAAAATACATTTAGAAAATTTTTATTTTCGTTGCTGTAGCTTCTTTACCACCTAGATGTGTACCTCTTAAAATATTTCGTGTATGAATAGATACACCTTATATAGCCGACGTACACGCGGGGAAATGAATTATGAAAAAATTATGGTTTCATTTATTATATTAAATCCTATGGAACCCACCCTGTGAGCTGAGGAATGATAAATGGATAAACCTTAGACTAGCTCAGAAACGCTTTGACCAGCTACTGTCAGCAGCTCACACCGTGAAGCATTTTCACGAAACAGATTGTCAAATCACTGTTGGGTATTTATAACGAGTCTCTTCAAAACTTCAGCTGTCCTTCACGATGAAAAACCAACTTCTCCTCAAAACTACAGGAGAGTGCACCGCTTGTGACGCTCGAAAAAACAGACTGTGGTTTCACGTTAGTCCGCGCTCGGCGCGGGGTGGCCACACAACAATATGGCACTAGTGTCGCCAGGTTCAGCGGATCAAAAGGCGCGTGAACCATAGCCACAGATACTAACATATTGAAACCATTTGAAATGAATTAATTATATTACTAGAGAAATGACCTAACACTTAGGTATAACAAAAATAAGTATTAAAAAGTCAATTTGGGCCCAACCATGCTGCCGGCATTGGAAGTTCGCTAAACTGACAACAGGGGACAAATTAATAAAGATAAATGAATTATGATTGTAAGAATTATGTATATTAAATTAATGACAGTATACTCAATAATATGAGAAAAGAGAAAATGTTATTATTGCGTTGGTATGAGACACGGTTTTCCAACCGGACGCTTGAAAATTCCAAATTTCGTTTTAACCGTCGCAACACGAACGACCTTATCAGAATCCGGATGAATTTCCGTAATTACACCTAATGGCCATCTTAAAGGAGTCATCCTGTCCAACAAGTACGACAGTTCCGATTTCTGAGAGACGGTCAGGAGAAGTCCACTTCTGTCTGACTTGCAGCGTGTGCAGATATTTCAAACGCCACTTTTTTCCAGTAAGACTGAACCATGCTATCTAGTAATTGCTTGCGTTGACTAAGATTAATGCGTACGTCTTTCAAGTCCACGGCAGGCAAGTACTGTAATGGGGTTGACATTAAGAAATGCGCAGGGGTTATCACTTCTGGTGAAGGATCAGAAGACACATCAGTAAGTGGACGAGAATTCATAATGCACTCTATCTGAACCAATACTGTCTGTAACTCCTCGTAAGTGAGAAACTGATCTCTTATCACACAGTATGATGGCAAATCTGCCATCATGGGCTTTAGGTGTGATGGATTTATTCAGAAGCAGTAGTTGCATTTCCGCACCCTAACCCTTACAACGGTTCTGGCGTCCAATATCCAGACACGTTGGTGCAAAATTGAAATAAGCAGCCCTGGTCCTGTATGACAGTTCATAACATGGAAATGATCAATTAAAAGATCCACCACAGGGTCATGCTTAGGGAGCAAAAGAGGCTGCTTAGCCTCTAATGGCAAGTCCGAATTAGAAAGCCTCCTATGCGCAACAGCCCACCTTCGTCAAGAAACACGAATAAGCTTTGCAGCTTTTTTGAAGGCAATTTCTCTTTAGTAAGAGCTTTGATTTCTTCTGCAAAGTGAACTCTTTGAACTGAACAAATCAGAGCTTTTTCTGCAGTCATAAGATTCTTGACCATACCAGGAGAGGAAGAAACTTTCTTTATAAAGCGAAGGATGTAAACAACAATCCTAAGAAGCTCATCCCAAGAGGATATACGCTGAGCCAATTCATTTAGGATCAATGGTTCACATTGAACCAAATCGTCTGTTCGCTGCCAGGCCAGAGCCCCGACCATAGGATTTCAATTATTATGTGGAAGCGTGATAATCGTGGGCCCTGGGTCAAGAGTGGCTAGCGAAACTAGTCCGCCGTACGCGGAGCAGACACTATATAAGTTAATTACAATAAGTACACTATAACGAACAAAGAACTCACCTGGTGGTAGACGAACACCTGCTCTGGTGCCTACCTGGAGGTATGTATGTAAGTGAGTGTATATGTATCGTGTACTGACGTTGTAAATGGGTTTTCCAGGATACAGGCCGCAACATTGAGGCTGGAGGCAATCACAGCATGCGGTTTCCAATAAGGTCACTTTCACTTCAAAGTACTTCAGTTTCAACAAACGTAACCCGTATTATTACGTCAAATTGGGGTTATTAACAATCAAAGCAATTGGATCACGATTAATTGTCACAAACGGATCGATTTAAAGGGATTAATTTACAACAGCGTCGCGGAAGCCAAGCGGCGACGATTCCCTCGTTCAAGCACCAAAAAAGAGAAGTGTCAAGTGTCAAAGTCAAAATCAAACTGACAAGTCAGATGTCATTCCGTTCGGGCGCGTTCCGAAGGCGCATAGAGTAACTAATTTAAACGGTCCGGAACATCGTCCATATAAAGTTTAGACTCCGCCACAGTGACAGCATCCGGGAAATATGGCCTCATATCGAGGGCTAATTGGTGAGCGGTAGGCATTGCCAAATACGGGCTTGACTTGAGTCCAAAAGGGACCCGATTAAATTGAAAGGTTCGTATTAGAACATCAGAACTGAATCTATAAGATTCTCAAATATTTACGAAGTTTATCAGGGACTTCAATCCGCAAATACATTTGCTTTATATCCGCAGTCATAACGACTGGGAAAAGCCGAAAATCAAGCAATAGCAAGAATAAATCCGCCTGCAGTTAGGACCGGTATGTAACACGTCGTTTAATGACAATCCGGTGTGAGTTGTGGCACTAGCATCAAGTACGATCCGAGGCATCAGCTTATCCCGACGGGTAACAGCGTGATGTGGGATGTAGTATCCCTCGTCAGTATATTAGACTCGGCGACTTGTGACAAGTAACCCATAGCGATATATTCATTCATTACGTTATTATCGTTGTTTTTTTAAGTTAGGCGCCTGTTTGAACTTACGTTCCAAGGCTATCAGCTGACGATGAGCAGCAGTGCGAGAACTACCCAGTGCACTCAAGTCTTTAGAAAAAGGTGACACGACAGAATACCGCCCATCACCAGCACGAGTGATCGACGATGCAAACAAGTTCTCACATTCAGTATCTTCTGGACTTAGAAACCGTATATTAGGTATTTCTTCCAGTTGCCAGAATTTTTTAACTGAATCATTAAGTGCGAGAGCAGAAAAGGAAGTATTATTAACTTTATTTTGAAACTCATTACACGGATAGTCACCCATCATCACGAAACCGAACGCGGTCATCAAAGCAGGGGGCGCGTTCGTGCCCGACTCAACTTTTTTACCTAAGTAAATATACGGAAAAAATTGCGTACCTAGTACGTCCACGTTCCCGGGGATATTCCATGTCAAATCAGCAAGAGGCAATCCCTATAAATAGCCTACATCACACTTGGTTATATAGTGTGTAGGCAGCTGATCCGTTATACCGTCAACGACAAGTGCATGTATCGGGTATTTATTATTTGGGTATACGCGAGACTCAATGTCCAAACTAACGTACCCCAATATCCGCTGCGAAGCAAAACCAATTACTTTAATGAAAGAATTACTCAAGTGAATTATAACTAAGTTAAGTGCCTTGCAACAATCTACGGTTATCAAGTTATTATGAGAACCATTATCAATAACGCAACGTATTATTATTTTATTACCATTCATAGATTTCGCGTAAACTTGCGCGTTTGACAATAAAACAAAAGACTTAGGTCTAACTTCAGCACTCAATGACAGCGAGGGAATACCTGAGGGAACATCAACACTATGATTCGAGTTATCAATCAATCAATCAATCTTTACCTGTGTTCACAAATAAAGATTGATTGATTGATTGATTGATCAATACGCAACCCCACCTGAGTAGGTGCGCTGCTATCAGCTGAGTAATTTGCCATAACGTGCAAGTCTATATTTACTTTGACCTGTCCGAGCGAAGCGTGCGAGAAGACAGGTGACGTCAATGACCCTTGACCGTTAGGGAGTTGAGACACTTGAACATAATTATTTGATCTAATATTATGATCTTTTTTATCATCAAAGTGTAAGTAAGTGTGATGTTTTTTCTTGCATGTATCGCAAACATGCGTAGATTTGCAAGATGTAACTGTGTGTGACCCACTTAAACAGTTAACACAACCATGTTTCGATTTAATGAATTCAAATCGCGTTCGCGGAGAACTTAATTTCTTGAACTGTAAACAAGCGTAAATTAAATGATCGGTTTTGTTACAAAAAGACATTGCCCGTTTTGTTAGGAGATTTGGGCCCCTAGAAAAAAAACGCGGGCAACGGTGGTTTTAACTTGGTTTTGAAGAACAACAATTACCTTTTCAGATCCTGAAAACAATTTTCAGTTTTTCACCCTAGTTTCAGAGATTTTTTTTTTAAAAAGATGATGAAATTGAGGTTATAAAACAATATTTTTTATAAAAATATTTGAAATTAAAATAATAATATTGTTTATGGATTAATATTGATTCCAGAATGAAATAAAAACATTACATAGCATCTGACGTATGCAAAATACAGGCTCAGTCGTGGAGTTGCAGACACCAGCCTGTTCTACCTATTACCTACATAGCATCTTCTGTTGCTAGATATATGTATTATGTTGGACTGACCACCTGGCTGTCAGCATTAACTGGGCTGTGCCCTAACCACTTATTAGAAATAAATACTTACCAACGGTTAAAACCTTCAGTTAGAGGAGCTCATGGGTGTTACAATAACCGCACAGATCTATCTCAAGTTAAGATAAGCTTGGTCAGACTGCGAATGGGTGACATACAAATTCGTCCTGAGTGGCTGTTAATACATTCAAGCTGTTGGTTCTGCGTGCTATATTTAAACCTTAGATACTCGTTATGAGTAGCCAGAATCCCGCAAGTGTGATAATCTCTCTGTTTAGTTATAAAGGAAGTTAAGATGTAGTATGCTGCTATACAACTGTTTAATTATAGAGGAGGTTAAAATACAGTATGCTGCTATACAGCTGTTTAATTAGTAAAATAATCAATAACAACAATAGACATTTATTCTTCAAGGAATATATTATGTAGAAATTGTGCTGGGGCTATAGTTGGTATAGGAATCACAACATCTGCAATGATGTTACGGTCTATGTTATCAGACACTAGTGCAGACTCCACAGTGGGTTGTTCACAGCCAGCAATGGGTGGCCTCTGTGTTACTCTTGATGCAGCCTCCCAACAAGGATGACAAACTCATTTCAAATGCAAGACCTAAAAACAAAAATATTATATTTATACTATAAATTGTTATTCAATTACTATGTATATTATGTTTCAATAAATAAATAAGAGTAAACACTTACGTGATGAGCTGGTGTCCATCTTAGTATAACGTTCCTTTGAGGACAATCTTGACTAACTCTGTGAGTTCTGCGACTTGCAATTGACAAGCCACACGCAAAACATATGTTTAGGTGTCCAAGAGCAGGGTATACAAGGGATAGACTTGTGTCAGATGATGTCCGGTTTTCTAATAATACAAAAAATATTCTGCACACAGGATGTCATCAGAAGATACCTGAGAAAATAACAAAAAAAAAACTGTGAATTCCTAAGTATAATATGTAAATTAATTCATGTGCTTAAAATTCATTACAAAATAGTTTTACCACAAATGATAGATTATATTGTAAATCTTTTATTATAACAAGGGAATAGTTAAGCAGTATATCTAGAGGATAGGTCTGAGACGGATACATGATATATGACGTTTTGTTTATAAATGAAAATAAATGTATGATAACATAAAAGTTCAAGTATGCAGACAAAAATCTTACTTTTTACATTATATCTGTTACTATTGTGTGCACAATGGCTTAATAACCTTAGGACATAGAAAGCATGTCTTTTCATAGAAAGCACACTTCTAACATTGCTTAAAACGAATTAGAAGTTAGCTGCTTAAATATTTACCTGTTTTGTCAGACAATGACTCCTTGATTGACCAGGTAGGCATCGTATTCATATAAATATTGTAAATGACATATTAACTTACCAATGTAGGTGTTACCCAGGATCTCAGAAGGTTTAAGCATTGGTTCATCTAATTCTTCGATTTGACGTCTACGAAGACCAGACGTAAAGAGCAATTGACATACCGCTGCACCGGCGAGATAAAGAGTAGTTTACCCGATTGCAGAAATGCAGACATTTATCACTAAAAAACAATTTGAATGATGTATTGATTTGACAGATTAATCTGTCTAGTCTAGCCTCGCGTTCCGAGTTACGCAAAATCTCTAATAAAAGCGCGCCAAACAATCCTTCCGCTAAGCGTGGCGATTTCTTGACGCGTTATCAGTGCAGCGGCAGCGATGTTATTGTGATGCGGAACGCGAGGTAGGTGTGGCCATGTTAAAATATTTTGTTGATCGATTTACCAAATCGATTTGATAAAAGTACATAATATCATTTATGAATTTTGGTGTGACCGTATTGTGGTAACTTTTGTTAGTGTTGATATTTTTCTATTTGTGCAACAGTTGTAAACAGTTTCTCTTTCTTTTTTTCCTGCTTTCTATTTATACCTAATTAAAGAGATACTTTTGCATATGATTTATGTTCATATTATATCAAACGTTAATTTTTAAACAATCTAGCCAGTTTTAGTTGGTCATATCATGAAATGCAACTAATTCATGAAATGGCTAGTCACATCATAAAGTGATCAATTCTACGATCTGACCACGACATATATATCCTCAAATTATAATTCCTTCGTGTTTTAGTTCATTTACTACCTATTTATATTTTTTATTTTAGCCCACCCGCTGCCTATTTTAATCCACGATTTGAATATACGTCTAATCAGTTACATGAAACCTAGATTATGACCGGAGAAAAGCTATTGTAAACATCTCCGGTACTTTTAGTTGGCGGAATAGTAATATATCGATATTTTGAATCGATTACTACCATTTAATTGACATAATCTGTGGTCTATCTTGGCAACATTCAGGTTAAGTTTTAATGGCAGAACTACTTTTGTTTCAATAAAATAATTATTAATTACGGTTTCTAATGCTAGGGTGAAAGAGATGTTGATAAAATAAAATTAGACTTATAAAATTACGACTTAATTTTTGAGAAATAAATAGTCTCTGCCCGGCACCAAAAATAAGGGGCCCATCCGCGGGCAATGTCCTTTGCACGGTTTCGTCGTCGAATTAATAAGCACACTCTCATTACTCGCGGCGAACGATTTGTAGGTATGAAGACGGGACGATTTATTAGTGGGCAGCTTACTTGCGCCCGCGCCAGTGTTCGATGTCCGCGTCAAGTTATTGTTTAAACGTTGCAATATTTTGCTTGGTCTTGTACGAAAGATACCAAGTCATTCTAAGATGGAATTTCTTTATTACGGAACGCTAACTCAAACGCTTGTACTGTTTGTGAATCGATTTTCCTAAGTGCACAATGAGATAAGATGAAATCGGACAAATCCTCGATACGTAATCGTTTTAACGCCACTACGGAGGAGGTATACATACCAATAAAGGTATCAAGACTATTAGACGAGTTTGTGCAACTCCTAGAGTCAAGAATATTATTTAAGTAAAGTGTGCCTAATGCACGTTTATCTTGAAACTTTTTACTAAACTTTCCCAGATAATATTATAGGTTTCACCCGTAGGCACAATGCCTACCGTGACCTTGAGTGCGTTGTGTGTAAGTTTACCAAATAAATATTGCACGCGCTGCGAGTTAGTCAACTGTCTGTTGTTATAAATGTTAGATTTAAAACTTTCGTAAAACTTAGGCCAATTTTGCGTTTTTCCATGAAAACTCGGCAATTCTATTGGTGGCAACTTTATGGTGCATGTGGCATTAGAATTAGACGAGTCATATCGCGATGATGATTCATGTAATCACAACGCCTGAATAATATTATTTTGGGTGTGTTTTACTCGAAGGTATAGATCATCGAATGCGTCTAAAGGCTTATAATCTGGTTTAAACGTCAAATCAACTGTTAACTGGAGACCATTTAAATCGTCTAACAACGTTTCGAACTGACTACGCATCTCATCAATTGGTTCAGTCTTAGCCATGAAAGTTTCATTACTTCTTGACGCGTAATTAGAAATGTCTTTTGACAGATCAAATAAATCATTCATCCGTGTAAAAAGCCGTTCTTTGTTAGCCGTCAAAAGGACGAACTGTTTATCTATCGAGTCACTAGACATATTGTCTTTATTCATAGGCATTTTATAGTAAGAATTCACGATGAATTTAAGAAAAAATTGAAATATTATTTAGGTATGTGAAATTATACGACGTAAAATACGTGGAATTTACAAATGGCGTTACCGACGCACATTGGCGGTAGGGTACTTCGAGAACTTTACCAAAAAATTACGTAAATCTGGGAACATCCAAGCATTTATATTGAAAATAATACTTGTAATAAGTATTTTGAATGTAAATATATGCTAGAATACAATATCCGAGCTACGAAGGACCAATTTAATGGTGACGCGGCGTGTATATAGCCGACGTACACGCGGGGAAATTAATTATGAAAAAATTATGGTTTGATAGTAATTATATTAATTACTATGGAACCCACCCTGTGAGCTGAAGAATGATAAATGGTTTCGACGTCAGCACTGAAACTATAGGCCCCCTAACCTTAGACTAGCTCAGGAACGCTTTGACCAGCTACTGTCAGCAGCTCACACCGTGAAGCACTTTCACGAAACAGATTTTCAAATCACTGTTGGGTATTTATAACGAGTCTCTTCAAAACTTCAGCTGTCCATCACGATGAAAAACCAACTTCGAACCATAGCCACAGATACTAACATATCGAAACCATTTGAAATGAATTAATTATTACTAGAGAAATGACCTAACACTTAGGTATAACAAAAATAAGGATTAAAAAGTCAATTTGGGTCACTTAAGGTGCCCAACCAAACGGATTAACCGAAATTGTTTAATATCAGTAAACGAAATCCATATAATATTAATCATAAATCTGTATCGATATTCAAAAGCAAAATTGCATATCCATAACTTCCCTGATTTATTTGCCTTCGATACTGATAGTATTTTACCTTTATTTGACCGTTCCATGTCTCGGAAAGCACGCTAAGCCGTTGGCCCCGGCTGTCTTTCGTAGATCTAAGACAGTCGTTACGGGTCGTCAGAAGCCCGAAATTCTGACAACCAGTCTTACCAAGGGGTTTCGTATTACTGACGACTGATAGTATTTTATCTGACCTTGAAGATTACGTGAATCGATACAGCAGGCATCAAACCACTCTATATCTTATTGAAGACAACCAATTAGCTCAAGAAACGACGGTCGCCACGATTTTGAAACCAGCCATAGCAATGCAAATAAAAAGAACCAAAGAAAACGAAGGAATGAATCAGAACAAATCTTGTCCCAGACTTACCGGAGGGTGAAATATCTCAGCTCCAGAGATTAATGTTGGAATTATGACTATCCATTATCTTGGACTAATAGATCTACGGCTACCTTACATAGCTTTTTAAAAGAAATCGCATTTTATTCCATTTTAAATAATCTTGAGATTATTACTCGACTCTATTTTTGTGTCTGTCTGAGTTAGGCTTTTGGCTTGTTTAGATTAAATAGGTTTGTTGTTTTCAGGGTTCCGTTGCCAAATGGCAAAAAAAGGAACCCATATAGATTCCTCCATGTCTGTCTGTCTGTCCGTCCGTATGTCACAGTCACTTTTTTCCGAAACTATAAGAGCTATGCTGTTGAAATTTGGTAAGTAGATGTATTCTGTTAACCGCATTAAGATTTTCTCACTTAGAACTGACACTCAAAAATAAAATTCTCATCAAACCCATACGTGTGGGGTATTTATAAATAGGTCTTCAAAAATGGTATTGATGTTTCTAATATCATTTTTTATAAACTGAATAGTTTGCGCGAGAGACAATTCCAAATTGGTAAAAATGTGTCCCCCCCCCCCGTAGACTTCTTAACTAAGAGAATGATAAAACTAAAAAAAATATATGATGTACATAACCATATAAACTTCCACCGAAAATTAGTTCGAACGAGATCTAGTAAGTAGTTTTTTTTAATACGTCATAAATCGTAAACCGCAATTGACCTTTCATTCAATCAACTCAAATATAAAAATAAAAAAAAAAACGTTTAATTTCATAAACATAAACCTTATGCATAAACCGAGAATACCTACAGGTTTGTACGGAACCCTCGGTGCGTGAGTCCAACTCGCACTTGGCCGTTTTTTTTCTAAGTGCTTAGGATTATTCCAAAGCAGTCGCTCTCAACTCAAATTTATTTCGAAGTCATAATTAAATTTTGTTAATGCGCTAGCAACATCGTCACTTGATTTACGTAACAATGTTCATCATGAATAAATGGGCACCAAGAAAATAAGATAATTTCCATTTTCATATTGCAGGAAAAAAAAACAACACGTTTCGTGTTTTGAAGCTCATTCTTATTCTTTTTCGGTAATACAAGTGTTTGTTATGTACCTCTCTATCTAATGTTGAAGAAAGGCCGAATCAAACTCAGCAATCTCCGAGTTTGGTTCGGCCTTTCTTCTTAGAGTAGTCAGTTAAGAAACGCACATCGCATCTAGTTTTTAAAATACATAAAAGATTGACGTGTCTATAACCGTGTCTTATACTGATGGTATCTATCAGTGAAAGTTCACCGATTGATTCACCCATTGGTCAAGCGGTCGCTGGAGACTGGCGACAGTATTCGCTGATTAATGGGGAAAACTAGTCCAGCTCTGAGTCTGCAATGTTCAAGAACAGGCTCACCCATTGGTCACTACAGCTTCTTTTGAGTGTATTAGATATATCATTTTTATATTTTATAATTGTTCGGTAGATAATAACATCTGTCACATTAACGAAGCTTTGAACCAATATAGAAGTACCTAATTTGACTAGATAAAGTGTTTACAAAAACTGACTCGTCTTAAATAGTAAAAATAACTATGATTTTAGTACTAGAAATAATTAATAAGTATTTAATTATAATTGTAGTATATCCCAGGTTTTATATTGCCATTTTACTTTATTAAGCTGATCCAAACGACTGGTACAATACTGTCAGTTCATATTGATATTCTTTAAATTGATTCGTAACTACGAAGAAGTTACGAATCAGTCCTTATTAAATTGTTATATTATCTTAAAATGTTTTTAAACGGTTTCACTACATAACAGCGGTTTATTATTATCTGTGTTAGAAGTCATTAAGCCAAAATGTGTAATGATCTGTCATTTGTTCAAAATGGCGGGAGATATCTGACGATGATGTTAGATTGAAGTTAGTAGGATATAAAAAAACCGGCCAAGTGCGAGTCGGACTCGCGCACCGAGGGTTCCGTACAAACCTGTAGGTATCCTCGGTTTATGCGTAAGGTTTATGTTTATGAAATTAAATGTTTTTTTTTATATTTGAGTTGATTGAATGGAAGGTAAATTGCGATTTACGATTTATGACGTAATAAAAAAACTACTTACTGGATTTCGTTCAAACCAATTTTCGTTGGAAGTGTACTTGGTTATGTACATCATATATTTTTTTTAGTTTTATCATTCTCTTACTTTAGAAGTTACGGAGGGGGGGACACACATTTTACCACTTTGGAAGTGTCTCTCGCGCAAACTATTCAGTTTAGAAAGAAATGATGTTAGAAACCTCAATACCATTTTTGAAGACCTATTCATAGATACCCTACACGTATAGGTTTGATGAAAAAATTTTTTTTGAGTTTCAGTTCTATGTATGGGGAACCCCAAAATTTATTGTTTTTTTTCTATTATTGTGTAAAAATCTTAATGCGGTATACAGAATACATCTACTTACCAAGTTTCAACAAGATATCTCTTATAGTTTCGGAGAAAAGTGGCTGTGACATACACGGACAGACAGACAGACAGACAGACAGACAGACAGACCGACAGACAGACAGACAGACATGACGAATCTATAAGGGTTCCGTTTTTTGCCATTTGGCAACGGAACCCTAAAAAGGATTGTAATTACTTTATCGGGGCAGTTCCTCGGAAGATGTGTAGTTGGTTAGTTCTATTGCTGTTGTTGTGTGGAAAAGATCGACCAGAGGTCACGTAAGTCAAGTAATTTGATATTATGTAACACTTATTGCTTATTATGAAAATGTTGTTGTACCTTTTATATTGTTGCCAATATTACTAATGTTTTAAATCATATAAAATGGAATATTTATATTCTTTGCCTAGCTATTGTTATTATTGTGATTATGTTGATATTATTCTGAAGATCTCTTGGAAAATGATCCAAGAGATAGAATTAAATGTATTTAAGATAATGATATTTATGGCAATGTAAGAAGTGTGTTGATATAATACTTAAATACTGTTTCCATGGAGTTTCTTGTCCTTCTTCTCCATGAAAACCTAGTTTTGGAACGGACAACTAGCATTCTGATAAATTACTGACAAGCCTAATTGAAATAAATGTCCAGTCTTGTCTTTCTGTGCTTTATTTTGTGAAACCCTTTCCTAACAAACCATATTCATAAGAACCTTCATACACAGTAAATAAGCCGTAACCATTCTGATATATGTATAATTATGTATATATAATACTTATAGTTATATACAGATTTTTCTATTAAGTGCATTGTCTAGACAGTCGCTGGCGACGACAGCTGATGGCAGCACGGTGGTGAGGGGCGGGAGGTAGTCCAGCTCGCGAAACACTGCGCGGATGATGGGGCGCACGTCTGCGCATAACGACCTGAAACGAACAATTGTGTTTGTGGATCTGTGTAATCATTTACACATTAACTGGCTCATTGAACCTGTGGTCGAAAGCCGATATAATAAATTATTATTAATTACATCCTTCAATATTTATGTTCTAAAAATAATAAAGTCATTGCACTTTTTTATTGTGTTATCTACTTACCCCTTTTCAGGTATCAACGGCAAGGTATCACCCATAACTTCTTCAGATTTCAACACACAAAAATAGTTATATCGAAACCGTTTCAATTCACAAACCTATTATACAAAAAAGGAAAACATATAAAAAGGGCTTTTCTGATATTTTATTTACGTAACTTTCACAAAAGGGACCATAGTTGACATTGACGGTTACATTCAGAAGTCGAAAAAAAATCTCTTTCAACACACAAATGAGGTTGGTACTTGAATTATTTGCGGACCAAAGACTTTTAGAGTAAAACTGTTTTTTACCGCCTCATTGAAGCCGTGGCTGAACTACTGAGCGTGACGTCGACATCGTAAATGATTTGGCAGCAATATTAAGTTTCTGAAATTCTTGGTAACAGACTCAAGTTTGAAATTGATTCTTGGTGATTGATAAGTTCGCTTTTAATAAAGCGTGGCCTTAATATTGACGTATCAATCAACTGTAGGCACGTTCCTTGGCTTTCTCAAATATTGTTACCATAAATGTTTAGTGTCTCTTGTCTATGTTTAGTACGGTGAAACGTAGGTACTTTAACATACCCTAACAAGGACAATAATTAGCAAGGATTAATGTATAGTTGCAGAGACAGTTACGTTAATTAGAGCCCCAAAATATTGGTTAAATGGATAACTAGAACAAATTTTGGTGAGCATGGAAAGTCAAAGTAAAGCGTGGTAATGATTGGAGATATTAAATATGCAATTACATAATATTGATTGTGTGCTTGTCGATCACTGGGTTTGATATGTATGGGCTACATACGTGTTCGGGTCGGATTCGAGGGGGGCTGCTGTTGTGGTTTCAGCAAACTCCGTCCGTCATCCACTTCTACTGAGTTAGGTTTTCTTTCGCTTTTTTTAATGATATACAATTCTCACGTCATAATTGAACGTGTTTTTATTGAACATTTGTCATTTAATTGTACATACTGTGTGACGTATTGTACAACAATTATTGTACGTGTAGTTAAGATGGTGTCAGCTAATTGCTGCTTTCATTTTATGTCATGCCACAGGCAACTTGCACCGTTAAATGGATCTGAGGTGTGTTTTTGTCCGTATAGTACTGAACAGTTTGCTGTAGACAGAGGATAGCACTCTCAGTCGACAAACCGGGTCTGAACCCAAACTGAGCGTCATGCAAGTGGAGGTGCTTCTCCAACTGTTGCTCAAGCAAACTATCCAGCACCTTGGCTATGACAGTCGCAAGTTAGATTGGTCTGTAATTAGACAGATCCGATGAGTCACCCATCTTCTCCTTAACAAATGGCACTACGACTGTGTGCATTAAATTATCGGGTAAATAACCATGACTAACACATAAGTTAAATAACAGTGCATGGACTCTTGGCAGGTGTACTGCCGCGTAATTCAGGTGCTCGATGCTAAGACTATCGTGGCCTGGGGACTTCCCTCTCACCATCTTCTTTATAATTTGGGCCACATCCTTGGCGGAGAATCGAATGTTAACATGCCCAGGGTGACCATCAGCCGCGAGCACCTGCGAAGCGAGCCCGAGCGGTGTTACTACACTAAAATGCAGCTGAAAGGTGCAGGCTATATCGCGCGGCTTATGCGCACCACCAACACTCACCGGAGAACCCGATCTTGGATTAAGGACCCTGGATTTTCTTATTTAAAAGAAAAAGACAGCCACCATCTTGAATTTATATTTTGACCGAAGATAAAAATCGTGTAACATATTTGAACGCTGTTTTGTAACAAAACACTTTTCAATTTTACAAACACTAAGAGTGACAACCCTCCGATCGATGGAGCGTAGTTAATTATATCAACAAATAGGCCTAGGTTTTATTCTGTCCATGCCATATTAATACCGTGCCATTGTGAATTATCAGATTTATTGAGCTGTGAATAACTTTATTACAAAGATCATTATGACGATTGTGATTGGATGTCAGTCTTAATGAACAGTTGGATCATAATACCGACACATAAATCTTACTGACATAAATCACGTGTAAAGGACGGCTTTGTGGTTATGTATTCTGTTCTCGACCTCATTAGCATTGTGAACAATTAAGACATGAAATGAAACAACTGAAGGATCATAATTGTTTTGTGAATTCTGTGTAGGTACTGTTATATGTAGATATTATTTCTAGTACTCCTATCGTGAAATTCAAGAGATTTTCGTAAAAACAGAAACAAAAAATAAATTACAATTTTTTTTCTAACTTATAATTAAAGACACAAAAATGAATACAAAATTATGGGTGCCTACAATGCTAGTTGTATCCTTTAATGTAGGGACGTAGAAACTCGCGTTCCGTAGCTTCTTGGAAACTCTGTAATTAAATCAAGTCCCGGGAGCTGTGGTGGCAACAAATGGTGAAATATATAATTTATGAATAACTCATTATAAGTTTCATATAAACGAATGTCTAGGTACATTTTATAAGCTCTACATTTGTTATGAGCACGGCCAAAGTAGGGTACTCTACTGGGCGGTGCAGCGTTTGTAATCCCTTCCACATATAGCCTGTTAGACTCAAAGCGAAATTAAACAGGCATCTTCTGGGCAAGCTCGTTTCATAGTAGACATCATCCATCGCTTTATATCTGGCAAGATCGAGGTAAACAGCAAATCCATTAAATAACAGCAAGAAAAATCTGAACGCCAACATCTTGAAAGTTTACGAAAGATAATTCTATCAACGCAATACAAAATGAAAAACTTTATTATTTCTCCTACTACTTATGACAGTATAGTTCTAATGTTAACATTGTATTGGTTTTTCTTCACAAGAAGATATATAAACATGCTTAAATAATTTTCCTGACAAAGGCAATGAGTCCTCAACTTTTGTCACAATTTGCTTTCAAGTTCTGTTCATAGACTGTAATCAGAAGTTAAAACAAATAATACCTTTCAAAAGAAGCTAAGTGGAACATGACTGTCACATTGTAGTAAACCACAGAAAAGCCACATAAGTTGACCGTCCACTGCATAAAGAAGTTTTGAGTATTTTTAGGGAATGACATCTTGTAGGTGAACCTATGAGTTTGACGGCTGCTTAACCGGACTTGCCTCAAGCTCAGCAGTAGTGCTTGCGACCACTAGACCAACGAGGCATTTCAATCATGTCTATTGATTACTTGTTGCGATTTGATTTATTGTTAAAACCTTTCGATTAGTATAGTGTTGTAGTTCTTTTTTTAATATTAGTATATCATAAAAACAGTTCTAATAAAGTACCGACCTCGAAATCTTACATTGTTTAAAACTCTTAAATCTTGACGAGACAGGCTCGACCAAGTGTGGAGTCCACAAGTTAAAACATTGAAATTGTTATTCCTTTTGTTATTATATAATTTTAGGACTGATTCATTTTCAGAAAACTACACTACCCCGAGGCCCCGAGCTCGGGCCGAAGAGATATCGAATTGAATAGAAAGAACTTTGTCTATTTTTGGTAGAATAGAGATAGAATTGGTCATGCTGCGCCTGCTGAGCCAGTACCAAAATGTATACCAACCGTCTAGAGATCCTACTAGTCGTTCATTCACAGACTGACACATGAGGATGGTGGATTTAGTTTTCTACAAACTTTTTGTTGCATCTTTTGATACTTATTATGAAATAAATGTTGTGTATGCTAACAATAGAGTGAACCTTTTGTTCTGAAATTTTGTTAGATGTTAAGTTTAGAAGAGATCACATTATTTATTTTTCTTTTTCATTGCTTCAATTAAGTTCCATCAACGGGCTTCATTGAACAGTTTTGATAGCTTGTTATTCATTGTGTAATCAAACTTTACTTGTTAAGAAACTATAAATAATCAAAGTATAAAAATTGGTTCAATATTTATTTAATCTTAATATAATTGAAAGGTCAATGCGACGATCCAAACACAGGAAAATATGTGTAGCCACAATCACATCACAGCACAATGTTGTCTAAAGAATTCCGCACGGGGGCGCCTCACTCGCCTGTGGGTCCGTGGCGCGCCGCCAGCGCTAGCGGCTAGCGCTGGTGGCTAGTAATCCGCACTTCCATTTGGAGGCGGCCACCGTCGGGTGATGATGCGAGTAGTGAACCAGCAGGGCGCGGCGATGGAAGATGGAATAGAATAGAATAGAATAGAATTTTTATTTTGCAAATATGGGTAATATACAATAGTTGTTATATTATGACGTATCAAAGCTCAGCCATATTTTACCATGCGGCATGCAAACATTTACATTATTTATTATAATTTGTCCTTACATTTTGAAAATAAAAAACAGATCAATTGAGGACTATCATTATCATTACAATTATCATTCAATAGAAAAAGTTATAAATTATAATTAGCAATACAGTTATTATCATTTTCAATACAATTAATATCATTATTAATACAATTATTGTTATTATCAGTACAATTAATATAATTTTAAATACAATTATTATCATTTTAAATACAATTATTATTATTTTAAATACAATTATTATCATTATCAATGCAATTATTACGCAGATCAATTATTACGCAAATATATAGTTTTCTCTGTTAGAAACTCAGTTACACTATAGTAAGTTTTATCTACCAAAAAATTACGTAGTCTACTCTTAAATAGTACTGTATTTAAATCTTTCCAACCACTCGGTAATTTATTGTAAATAATTGGGGCCATGCAATAAACACTGTTGCGCATCAGAGTGGTTTGACAGGAGACTTGACATAGTTTACTATTGTCACGCCTATTTCTTGGGAATACATCAGCTAGGCGTTGAAAATGACGTGGATTTTGTTTTACAAACAGGGCCACTTCGAAAATATAAATACACGGAAGTGTCAAGATATTATATTGTTTAAAATACGGTTTGCAACTGTCTGTAGTTTTAAGTTTAAACAATGATCGGAGACATCTTTTTAACCCCCGACGCAAAAAGAGGGGTGTTATAAGTTTGACGTGTCTGTCTGTCTGTCTGTCTGTCTGTCTGTGGCATCATAGCTCCCGAACGGATGATGCGATTTCAATAAAAAAATTGTGTATTAAAGGTGACTTATCTGCGAGTGTTGTTAGACATGTTTGATGAAAATCGGTTGAGCCGTTTAAAAGTTGTGGGAGGAAAGTGGGGAAGAGTAACCGAATGTCAGCAAATATACTCGAGTGGGGTCTCAAATGAAAGCGCACTGAAAGAGAATATTGATGAATTAATCGAGAGTGTTCTTAGCTTCGTTTGATTCTACATTATATTAAGTATATACCTGTAAAAAGTACAAAATAAAAAATTAAATTTAAAATTTAAAAAACCCCCGACACAAAAACCTAATTTCCCTTTAAAAAGTAAAAAATAATAAAAAATAACTCAATCTTAAAGTACCTAAGAATGTATTAATAATTCAAAAAAAAAAAGTCGCGTTGGGGGACCGCTCCGCGAGTGCAGACGTCGTTAACTGCTTAGTTAGGTAATAAGACTATTGGTAATTAAATTGTTAGGTTTGAAGCGGTCCCCCAACGCGGCGTATTTTTTTGAATTATTAATACATTCTTAGGTACTTTAAGATTGAGTTATTTTTTATTATTTTTTACTTTTTAAAGGGAAATTAGGTTTTTGTGTCGGGGGTTTTTTAAATTTTAAATTTAATTTTTTTTTGGGCCTTAAATGCAATATCTTTATCAGTTGAGTTCCCCCAGAAAATGATGCCGTAGCGTACGTGAGATTCAACTATGCCGTAGTAAGCCGTAAGAAGTGTTTTAGTATCTACTATGGAGGATAATCTATATAAGACATACGCAGAAGAACTCAGTTTTTTACACAAAATACCTATATGCACTTTCCAATTTAAGTTGTAATCAATTTCTAATCCTAAAAATTTGGTTTCTCCTACTTCATTAATACTGTCACTTTTATAATGTATGTCAAGATTAGTTACGCCAGGAGTACGCTGTCTAAATTGCATTATCTTGGTCTTACTTAAATTTATATTTAAATTATTTTTATCCAGCCATTTAATTAGTGAGTCAAGAGAATTATTAATGTCACTTTCATATGTAATTGCGTTTCTACAAGGGATCGTTATCGTGCTGTCGTCTGCAAACATAGTTAAAGGTTGTTCAAGGGACATGGGCATGTCATTGACATATAAAATAAACAAAAGCGGCCCAACAACAGTTCCTTGTGGAACACCATATGAGATTTTACGTTCTCGTGATCTTGTTATCTCTTCATGTTTATCAACTACATTAATACGGCTAACTTCGGTTATTTGTGTTCTATTTTCTAAATAAGATTTTATAAGCTCGAGCACGTTACCTCTAATGCCGTACGTTTCTAATTTATGAAGTAATGTATTATAATGGACGTAATCAAACGCCTGCGTCATATCGCAGAATATTGCACATATAGGGGATCGTTTATCCATATTTCTAATAATGGTGTACAAAAAGTCATAAATTGGCATTCCGTGAACCGCACACTGCACAACGCTGGTGTTCCTGGAGAACACGATGACGGCGTGTGGCATCTGCAGTCCTGATACTCCTGTTTCTTTAAAGACTTGTCAAAACGTGGTGTCAGTTCTTCTCAGGGCTGTTTGCTTCATTGTTTCTTTTACGGAATTTCTAAAACGTGGTATTGTGCTGTGATGACTTGTGGCTACAGTACTCCCCCTCAAGCGAAGCGTACCGGCAGCTTTACGACGCGGCCCGAGCGTGTTATCTTGATGATAGCGGGCTGTGACGTCACGTTGACCGTAGGTACCCGTGGTTGTTGCTTGGTTGGTGTAGTACTGGCCTCGTTATGGGTAATGGTAATCTTGCTTGGAGGTAAGGTATTGGTATGCTCAGCTATGGCGTATGCAGGCTTCAACCGATCGATCGAAATGTTAGGTTGCCGATTCGGTAGCTGTATAGTAAACACTATCTGTTCGGCTTATAACACGATACGGGCCTTCATACGGGGTGCTTGGAGTGGTTTCTTGACTGCATCGGTTCTGATAAACACGTGGCTGCATTGAAGTAAATCTTGATGAACGAAAACACGCTTGTTGTTGCTATGATGCTCGGTGACGGCTTGCGGTTTGTTTACTTGAATGATGTCACGGAGTTTATAATCCATCGGAGGTGTGTAGGTACTTGTAAAAAAATCTCCAGGTAGTCGTAAATTGTACCCGTAGGTAAGTTCCGCTGCGCTTACGCCGGTGTCGGTGCGCAGTGCGGCTCGTAGACCAAGTAACACTGTAGGTAGCTCATTAATCCATAGGTAATAGGTAATAGGTAGAACGGGCTGGTTTCCGCAACTCCACGTTTGAGCGCGTATTTTGCGTACGGGTGGGAAATCGGTTATTCGATCCACCCCAGCTCCTCGAGAAAGGCCAGCAACGCCTTGATGTTGCTGACTATCTCACGTAGGGTACCTGGGTTACCGAAGTACTTGGCCCTGTATGTGGCGATCGCCGGGCAGTTTAGAAGCACGTGCGCTGCTGTCTCGTCGTCCTCAATGCAGGCCCTGCACAGCGGACTGTCTGTAGCTCCTATGACAAATAGATGTTTATTAAACGACCCATGGCCAGTTATTGCTGCTGTAACCATACGCAGCTGTCGTTTGTCTAGCCGAAGGACCTGTTTTGTGAGTCGGGCATCGATGGTAGGCAAAGCCTCCTTGGCCTGCCTGCAATCACTTTGGTCCACCCATTGCTTAAAGTGTAGATCCCTGGTACGTTTTCTTACCAGAGAGCGTAGAAACCCAAAGGGGAGTGGCGCGATGGGTTCTGGTCCCACCGGTGTCATGCTCGACCCCCTTCTGGCCAGTTCATCGGCGGCATCGTTACCAAGCGAACCGCTGTGTCCTTTTATCCACTGAATGGTTATATTATTGAGGCTACCCACCTGGTTGAGGCGCTGGTGGCACTCGTATATTAACCCAGAATCAATCGAGTGACTGTCCAGCGCTTGCAGAACAGCCATACTGTCTGAGAGTATGCGGATCGAGTGGTCTTTAACTGCCCTGGCCATGATGGCTGAGGCGGCAAGAGTGATTCCAATGCATTCCGCCTGGAACACTGTGTTGTGAACTCCTAATGGTGTGGCTATATGTATGTTGAAGTCCTGCGAGAAGACTCCAGCACCTGTGCCACTGTCTGTTTTTGATCCGTCCGTGAAGATGCGCAGCTCAGTGGGGCGCAAACCCTCACATCGGCGATCTTCGTGCAGCTGGATTCTGTATTTTTTATCAAAAATGAATTGTTTAGGCACCCGGTCCATTATAGCTTTAGTAATGGGGAACTCATTGTTGAGTTCCTTAAGCAGCGCGGTGTGTTGTGTGTCTCTCTTCCTCCAGAGGTTGGTTGCGTTCAGACGCGCCGCCGCCATCGTGGCTTCCTGCTGTATGAACAGGTGGAGCGGTGGTAGTCCCAGCATGGCTTCCATGGCTGCAGTCGGAGTAGTCCTCATGCAGCCCGTGACCGCCATGCAGGCTAGTCTTTGCATGCGTTGCAGTTTGTTGCAGGCTGTAATAAGCTTGGTGCGGGGCCACCAGACCACAGCCCCGTAGGTGATCATGGGTCGGATCACTGCGGTGTACAGCCAAAGTATGATTTTGGGGGATAGGCCCCACTTCTTACCTATCATTTTCCTGCATTGCCAGAATGTGATGCAGGCCCTGTTTAGTTTACTGTCTAAATGGCTACTCCAGTTTAACTTACTGTCAAGAATGACCCCGAGGTACTTGACTTCGTTGGCCAGCTGAAGTTCTGTATTGAACAATTTCGGTAGGCGGAAGGGGCCTAAAGCTCGTTTATGGGTGAACATGACTAGCTCCGTTTTAGTGGGGTTCACTGAGAGGTCATATTCACTGCACCATCTCTCTACGATACGTAGTGCTTGCTGGGTGAGGTTAAAAATCGTGCTCGTCACCTTCCCTGAGACAAGGATGGCGAGGTCGTCCGCATAACCTATTGTGTAGTAATGATTGGCATTGAGTCTGGCAATTAATTCGTTAATCACCAAATTCCATAGAAGGGGTGACAGCACCCCTCCTTGGGGGCAGCCTCTGGCAATCATGGCCAGCTGCTGCTCATCCTCTAGGCGAACCACGCGCTTGCTTAACATGTTTGTGATCCAGTCTATGA
Source organism: Aporophyla lueneburgensis (assembly GCA_932294355.1). Lineage (NCBI taxonomy): Eukaryota > Metazoa > Arthropoda > Insecta > Lepidoptera > Noctuidae > Aporophyla > Aporophyla lueneburgensis. The sequence continues at coordinate 30,674,951 of OW028744.1, read as the reverse complement.
GTACCTGTTCAACTCCATGTCTGGAGAGGGCGCTGCTGATGCTGGAGAAGTTTGTTTTGTCGAAGGCTCCTTCAATGTCTATGAAAGTGCCCAGGCAGGTCCCTTTCTGATGTATCGCTTCCTCTATCTGGCTAACTACCAGATGAAGCGCCGATTCGGTGGACTTACCCGAGCTGTATGCATGCTGGTTACCGTGCAACGGTAGGGTTTTCAGAGCGCCGTCCCTCAGCTCCCTGTCGCACAGTCTTTCCAGGGTCTTTAGAAGAAAAGAGGTCAGGCTGATTGGTCTATGGGATTTGGCGTTTGTGTAGTCGCCCTTACCTGGTTTAGGGATGAATATTACTTTCACTTCCCTCCATGTTTTGGGAACGTATCTAAAGGCCAGGCACGCTCTCATTAAAGGCACCAGTCTTTCTGCGATGAGGGTTCCACCCCACTGTAGTAGGGCGGGGAACACCCCATCCGGGCCAGCGACCTTAAATGGATGGAAACTCCGGATGGCCCATTGAAATTCTCCAGCGTGATCACCTTGCTAGCATAAAACCAATCATTGTCTGATGGTGTTTGAGTCACATCTTGCCAGTCGATTGCTTGCGAGAAAATACATCCCGGGAAGTGTGTTTCGATAAGGACGCGTCTCGTTTCTTCTAGCGAGGATGTGAGAGTGTTGTCTGGCTTGCGAAGGGTAGTTGGCCCTGGTGTAGTTTGTAGCGCCAGTACTTTCCTTACCCTGTTTGCTTCCTGGCAGGACTCAATGCTACCAGTGTATTTGCGCCATCCCGAGGTGCTCCTGAACCTGATGCATTTTTTGTAGCAGGATTTGGCTGCGTAGTACTCATCCCAGTCCTCATCCGCACATGTATTCATTGCTCTATTCAAAGCTTTCCTTACCTTCTCGCGCTTTCGCTCCAGATCCGCACCCCACCATGGCTGTTTGCCCGGTGTACTACGAGGAGTCGTCTCTGGGCACGCAGTTTGGTAGCTGTCTATCATTGATTTAGTGAGGTGTTCTACTTGTACCTCAATCTGTGTAGTGTCCGCAAATGACGTCGGATCGCTTGGTGTCGCAAGTTTGGAAACTAAGCTGCGTGTGTAGGTACCACGATCTGTGTTGCGCGGTTTGCGGCGCGGAGCTACTGGCGGGACAGAGGCCTGGATGTCAAAGCGGATCCATCTGTGGTCGGAGCAGGAAGCCTCCCTGGAGACCTGCCACCCAGTGGTAATTTCCGCCGCGGCCTCTGTTGCCAGAGTGAGATCTATGATTGTGCGGCTTCGTCTGGTTACGAATGTCGGTTCGGAGCCAGTGTTTAGTAGGGATAGGTTAGTCGAGAATAAGTAGTCAACCAAGGCCTTACCTCTTTTGTTTTGCGTTTCCATACCCCACAGCTGGTGGTGAGCATTGGCGTCCGCACCGATGATGACCTCAAGCCCGGAACTCTCGCAATAGCTCACGAGGCGGGCGAAGTCATGCGGGGGTGGCGCCTCCGCTTCGGGCATGTAGGCCGAAGCGAAGACGATTGCCATCTCCATGGCGCCGTCACGCTGTATAATCAGCTTCACTGCAGAGATGTCTCTGCAACAGAATTCAGTTAGAAGCTGTGTTTTAAGGTTTCCTGTTACATAGATACACGATCTTGGTTGATCGTGATCAGTAGTAACCAGGAGCTTACCGCCAAGATTGGAGAGTCCTTGTATGCGGCCCGCTCTAATCCACGGCTCCTGGATCAGGGCGATGGCCGTTTGTTGCACCTCCAACCACTTCCGGAGCTGAGCCGTTGCGGTCTGACTGTGGTGGAGGTTTGCTTGGAGGATTTTACATATCGACGAGGAGGACGCCATTGCTGGTCGATTCCTCCTCGTCTTCCTCCAGATTGAGCCTGGCAAGCAGACCGCCCTCTTCGAAGTCATCCCCCTCCCGGCACGAAGCCGGAGACAAGGTAATGTCGTCCGACTCCTCGCCCGAAGAAGGGACAGCTCCCAAGGTGGCGGCACTTGGGGCGGCCGATTCTGCTACAGCAGGTTCGGCCGCGGTTGCTACCGGGTTGTTTGGTGGGGGAGTCGATTCCCCCGCTGGTGTCTGTGGCTGCTGCAACAGAGCCTCCGAAATGGTTCCCGTGGCGGAGTCCCATCCTTGGGGGACATCGGTGAACCTGCCGTTCCTACCCTGGAACTGCAGGTACACCTTCCCTGCCCCCAAAGATAGACGGCGACCCGCACCCATCAGGGTCGGGATTTGATCCACCGGGACACCGACCACCACGAACCATGCCGAGGCCTGCTTGTCGGCGTGCAGCAGCAACCAGCGCTTGACGTCGACCCAGGGGTTCTGGTAACTGAGAACACGGCCAATATTGGTCGGCTCTCCGAGGACCCCCTGCTCGTCGGGGATCACGATGCCACATCGTGCCCGTCTTAGGATCTCCGACTGACTCTTGACTACTAACGTTAAGTTAGTAGGGAGAGTCATATCGGAGACTGTTTTCCTTAGCCAGGCTAAGGTGTGGTCATTCTCGCACCACAGTTTGAGGACACCACCGGCATACAGCGGCTTTGCGTTAAAAGTCGGCGCCGTGGTGTCTTGTTTCGGAGAGCAGGCCTCGACTAGTATCTGCTTCTGAATAGCAGCGAGTACCTGGTCTGATACGTCCTTGCTGATGAACCCAGTGCGGTCACAGGTGACCGCTACATCGAGGGTAGCACTAGCAGCTTGGACGTAGCTTCTTTGAGCAACCCGTTTGGATTGATCAAGACGCGGCCGCTTATGCTCTCCACGAGGTGTGATAGTCTCGTTGAGAGCTCGCTTGGCCGCGGCCTGGCCCTTCCCACCGGGTTGCTGAGTCTTTGCCGGCGCACTGGATGACGGTCGACTGGTCGTCGGACGGCTTAAGCCGGCCTCCGCCTGCGACCGCTTCCCAGCGGCGAAGTTTAGGTGGCCGCTAGTTGGTTTGCCCGAACTAGCGGCAGTGGCCTGGTTGTTTGGAGCCCCCCTAACTGGCCTTCTGCGAGCCTGACGGCGCTCCTTCCGCGTCATACGCTGTGCTGTGGCAGCTGGAGCGCATGAGGCGTTTGTGCAAGGGCAACGGGCTTGTTGAGTGCTTTTACCCTTGCCCTTGCCCCGCTTCTGAACAACCTTCCAGGCGCGAGAGATCGCGTCCTCGTGGCTGTCGGTCACCGTTTGATCGGCGGCGACCTCCTTATGGGAGGAGGCTAGAGGAGCCGCAGAGGTGGGATGGTGTTTCCCAGTGCCAGTAATAACTGGCACCGGTGTTAGTTTAGGAAGGGTTGGACCGGCAGCGGTGTTAGACTTCGCCGTGGTCCTCCCCTGAGTTTTGGAAGGGCTGGTACTGGTCCCAATCAGCGCCGACGCCCTTTGTTTATTTTGGGACTTTTTTTGTTTGGTCTTACCTGTGGCTTTCGCCACAGCCAGACCGGCGCCCGCGCTGGTACCCGCGGCGTTAGCTGCAGGGTGTCCAGGGGCAAGAGCAGTGCAAGCACCACTCTTGAGAGTTTCATCGGCTTTCGCCTCCACTCCGAGTTTGTTGGTTTTAACTGGGGTTAAGTTCTCCATGTTAAAAGTTGTGAAAGGATTCGTCTCTCTGGCTCCCACCCTCCATGGAGCCCGCACCTGGGAACGTCTTGCTATGAAAAAGCTCGAACGTTAGGATTACCAGAGAGATATAGGGGCGCAAGGCTGGTTTACAGTGCGACATCGGGTGCTCGATCGGGTTGGCCCCCAACGAGCTGAACAACCCTCTCTTACACCGTCAGCATGACCTTTACCTACCGCTTCGGTCATCCGAGGACAACCTCCGCGGACCTCACGCACCTCGCCTGTGGCCCTCTGACGGGACACTATGGCCATTTCCCTACCCCTGGCTAGGGGGTAGGGCCACCGTTTCGCTTGAAATCCAGACCAAAGGGGGCGTGTTGCCTCACGGACACATAACAACCAGCGCCGTTCGGCTCAGCCCCCCAGGACTCCTTCATCCCCGCTCACGGCGCTCAACTGCGCAGGTCCTAGCGCAGGTGACTGGTTCCTCCTAACTCGCCATCAGCTGCTTTTAGTGACAGTCGAGCCCGCCACCACCCAGTCACAGGGTGGTCACGTTCCGGAGTGGAAGTTGGGCAGGTGGGAGTTGGGTGGAGAGTGGGGATTTGGGTGAGATAGTGTGAGGAGGGGTTGTGGTATTTGGGGCAGGAAGGCTGTTTGGGACGGGAATGAGGGGTTGTGCGGGAGTGGGGAGGGGAGAAAAGTGAGGTGAAGTCGCCTGGTGGTTTCAGTTACGTCTATTTCATAAGGTATTAGACCAAGAACAGGGTGGCAACCTCGTGAAGGTATATCCGCCAGACTTGCCTTGAGGATCTACACGACTTCAGCGCTCTCCCTCAAGACCCCGCCACTCTACCGCCTCTGAGGGAGGCGGCCGAGTAGGCCTGCATCTATACTACCAAGCAAAGCCAAGCAAAGCGTGTCGTTGTGCAACCGCAAAAGCATAAATACAGACCCCCCCCCCCCTCATTAATCCATGTACTTGCATCGGATAGTTTCGCGCGTAATGATGTTTTGAGCGAGCGATGCCACCGTTCGACCATCCCGTTGCTCTGTGGATGATACGGAGTGGTGCGAGTTTTCTTGATTCCCATTGGTTTCATTAGGTTTTGGAATAGCTGACTCTCGAACTGGCGACCTTGGTCGGTTGTTAGTGTTGTCGGGCATCCAAATCTTGAAATCCAATGTTGGTAGAATATATCGGCTATTCGAACAGCTGATATTTCATCGGTAGGGATTGCTTCAGGCCACTTCGTTAGTCGGTCGATCATTGTGATTAAGTAGCGATGTCCTTGAGCTGCTGCAGGTAGCGGTCCGACAATGTCTATGTGAACGTGTTGAAAACGATAGCTTGGCGGGAAAGATGAGATGTTCGAGAATGTGTGACGTTGTATCTTGCTTTTCTGACACTGTATACATGTTCGAGTCCAACGGCTGATGTCTGCGTTCATTGATGGCCAGAAGTATTTTTGTGTTGCAAGTTTGCGGGTCGTGCGCATACCAGGATGACTGATGTTGTGCACGTTGTTAAAAACTTCTTGTCTGTGTGCCTCTGGTATATACGGGCGTATATATGGCGTAGATGATTCGCAGTATAACTCGACGTCTGTATTAGGTATTATTACTTTCTTGAGAGTGATGTTGTTTTGTTGTAATAATTGTCGTATGTTGCTATCCTTTTCTTGCGCGCTGGCTATGTCCTTGAAGTTTATCGCAGATGGGCATGATATTGTTTCGATGCGGCTGAGTGTGTCGGCGACGATGTTTTGTTTACCGCTTACGTGACGTATGTCTGTGGTGAATTCGCTGATAAACAAAAGTTGTCTCGTTCGTCTCGGTGTTTCTGTATTCGATTGCGCTTTAGTCATTACGAATGTTAATGGCTTGTGATCCGTAAATATAATTAGGTGTCGTCCTTCGAATGTCTTACGGAAATGTTTGACTGCCATGTAGATTGCGAGTAGCTCTCGGTCGTAAGTAGAATACTTCTTTTGCGCGTCATTGAATTTCTTGGAATAATATCCGAGCAGTTGCCATGTTTCGTTTATGTATTGTTGTAGGACGGCGCCAGCTGAGTTGTCTGATGCGTCGCAGAACAAAGCAAGTGTTGCATGATGTGATGGGTGGGCAAGTAAAGCTGCTTGTATGATGCTGGCTTTACATTGCTGGAATGCTTGAGTTGCTTCGTCAGTCCACGTGATCGGAGTTTTGTCTCGCTTCTTTACGTTATGTAAGTATGAATTTAGTGGGGCCTGTAGTACTGCGGCGTTGGGTATATGATCGTGGTAGAAATTGATCATTCCCAGAAATCTTCGTAATTCTTCGATTGTATTCGGCTGAGGTTAATCGGTGATTGCTTGGATTTTATGTTGCGGTGGTTTGATTCCTTCTTTTGTTACGGTGTATCCTAGGAACTGGACTTCTGATTTGCCTAGGTTGCATTTGGTGGGGTTAATGGTGATTCCATTTTCTTCCAATCTCTTTAGTACGGTTTGGAGATGTTCTCTGTGTTGGTCTTCGTTTTCTGATGCCAATAACAAATCGTCGATGAATGGGAAGACAAAATCTAATCCTCGTAGCACTTCATGTATGTAACGTTGAAACGTTTGTCCCGCGTTCTTCAAACCAGGGCACATACGTGGGAATTCAAATAATCCCATCGGGGTTATGATGGCTGTCTTCTCGATGTCTTCTTCTCTAACGCTCAGTTGTTGGTATGCACGGTTGAGATCTATTGTTGAGAAGATAGTTTTTCCGGATAGGTGTTGAGTGAAGTCTTTGATGCGTGGGACAGGATAGCGATCTGGTATGGTGATGGCATTGAGTCGGCGATAGTCACCAAAAACTCTAATATCTCCATTTTTCTTTGGAACGATGTGTAGAGGTGATGACCATGGACTTTTGCTAGGTCTGCATAATCCTTGTTCGATCATGTTTTCAAATTCCTTCTTCACTGTTTCGAAGCGATGTGGTGGAATGGGTCGTGCTCGGCTGTGTATCGGTGGGCCTGTTGTTTCGATGAAATGTTGCACGTTGATATCGGATTTTAATTTCATCGATGACAATCTTGTGATGCCGGGATACTGGGCTAATATGTCGTGGTATGACTGCGACATGTCGATGCTGCGTACGGTAGGCACGTTTGATACTCGTACAGGGGCGTTGACTTTTAAACTCGTGACACCATCTATTAATCTTCTGTTTTTCAAGTCGACGATGAGTTAGTGATGCTTGAGGAAATCGGCTCCAAGTATAGGTTTTGTGACGTCAGCGACGATAAAATTCCATAATTACGGTCGGCGTAAGTTGAGATCGAGCGTTAATGTTTTCTCGCCATACGTAGCTATAGTTGTGTTGTTCGCTGCGTATAGCTGGAATGGTAATAGCTGCGGTATTTGTCCTTTTTTTCTTGGTAATACGGAAATGTTCGCTCCAGTGTCGACTAGGAATGATAGTTTCGAGTTTTTGTCAGTGATGTATAGGCGGTGGGACTTTTCTTGAACGCCAGTGTCCGCCATTGCCAACGTTCCGTCTAGTTTTCCGAGTTTTGTTTCTTGAATGAACAAGGCGATGTACAGCGTCTAGCTTGTTCTTTGAAACGGCGGTGGTAGTAACAGTATGGTGATGGTGATGCTTCTCGACTGCGTGGACGTGATGTGCTGCGGTTACGTGATGAGTGACGTCTGTGGCGATAGTTGTTGTGATATCGTCTTGTTTTTAGCTCGGCTATTTCTAGCGATAATTTCCTTATTTCGCTGATCAGGTACTGCGTGTCTGCTTGTGCTGCGGATGCTGGTGGTGCTGGTGCATGTACGGCTGCAACTTCTGGTGCCGATGTCTGTTCCATTATTTTATCAGCGAGTAGCGCGAGTTCGTCTTTGTGCTGAACGTTTCACTGACTGCGAGGACTGAACGGACGTGTGAAGGGAGATGATTGGTCCACATAAGTCGCAGAGTGGATTCTAGAATTTTGTCTGTGGCTAGGTTTCGCATGTGGCGGAGTAGTTGCGTCGGCTTCTGATCTCCCAGTTCCATTTCGGATAGCAGTTTTTGGAACTGGCGGCTGTCTGATTCCTCGTAGGCAGATATGAGCCTTTCTTTGATGGCCTTGTATTGGTCCGTTTTTGGTGGGTTATACAGTAGGTCCATGATCTGCTCGATGTCTTGTCGCTCGAGCTGTGCAATGACCATCTGGGCGAGCTGATCTTGGCCTTTCTTGATGTCGTTGGTTGCTGCTTCGAAGCTGATAAACCAGAGCCGTGGTCGATCGCGCCAGAAAGGTGGAATGCGCATAGTGAGCGACATGCCGGCAGCTTCCGCCTTCGGGACTGGGTGCTGGGATTTGACATCTTGAGTTTTAGTTACTGAGCTTCCGACGTAAATTTCTTCACTGTGTTCTAGGCGGGGTCATCACTTTGGTAGTTTATTGGTTCCTTTTAGGCTGTCACTGTTGTCAGAAGGTAGAAGAAATACGCGTTGATGGATGAATGTGAATAATCATATATTTTGTAGGACAACACGTCTTATATACATTTTAACAATATGTGACCTAACCAATAAAAACACGTACATTAAAAATAGTAAAACATTTTCAAAAATATAACAAATAAGATCTACGATATTACATCCAATCACATCACAGCACAATGTTGTCTAAAGAATTCCGCACGGGGGCGCCTCACTCGCCTGTGGGTCCGTGGCGCGCCGAGCGGCGTGCTCGCCGAAGGCATAAATATAGGTGGCTAGTAATCCGCACTTCCATTTGGAGGCGGCCACCGTCGGGTGATGATGCGTGTAGTGAACCAGCAGGGCGCGGCGATGGAAGATGGAAGACTCCGTGAACCGCACACTGCACAACGCTGGTGTTCCTGGAGAACACGATGACGGCGTGTGGCATCTGCAGTCCTGATACTCCTGTTTCTTTAAAGACTTGTCAAAACGTGGTGTCAGTTCTTCTCAGGGCTGTTTGCTTCATTGTTTCTTTTACGGAATGTCTAAAACGTGGTATTGTGCTGTGATGACTTGTGGCTACATATGCTTCAATAAATTTACAGGGAGAAATCTAAAGAAAAGGGTTTCAATATTTTCGAGAACTTACAAAATTTTACCTTAAAGAAAAGCAGAATTGAGTTCAAAATAAATTACTCGTACTAATATTGGAGAATACCGTGAACGAATACAGTCTTCTAGCGTTGTAAGTAGACACGTATAAATTTCACATTATCTTACCTTCAAACCGCACTCAATGTCGGGTTACTCAACAAGAATCAGTAAGTACATTGTATGTATCTACAATCCATGACAAAATTTTACAAGACTCAGACAGCATTCAAATACATAGCCTAGCAGAAAAAGGGTACGTATCATTAATTATTGAACCCTTCTCACAGCCAGTTAAGGACTGTTATAAATAAGTCTCCTAACGACTTAGCATTAATGGCTTTTCACAAATTATTCACCGTCACCTCCTCAATCGAGTTCATCGAGCGAATATAAAGTGCACTTTGGCTCTCGCCGCAAGCGATTACTCTTAAATGTGGGTTTAGTTAAACACGGTGCGATTCACTGCGGCTCTGTGCGATTTCCTGCTTGACGCTGCGATTCCGGGCGTTTATGGTTTTTCTTAATTCTTCCGTTTCATTAAATAAGCTTTAAGCGGAATCATAAACGGAGGCCACGCAAATTATGTCTTTGTTTTGAATTAGATATTTACTCACAAATTCACTTCGGATTATATATCAATTTGTTATACTTACTTTTTTCATTATGTGGCGGGTTTTCATGCTAGATCTTTAGAAAATCTTATCTAATCAATCAAATCTTTTAGCCTTGCGTGTATTGTATGTATTTATAAAATCTAGCAATAAATGTCACAAAACTGAATCGCCCATGAAACCGACTCTTTGTAAATATTTACACTTTGTTACGTTTAAAGTAGTTATAGATTCGAAATAAATGACAAAACAAAACAAAAATAATACTTTTAACTATTTTTAAACGCTTATGTTTTACTGTAACTCAGCTAGAAAGAAATAATTAAACGAACCTAAGTAGGATTACTTCCACGCCAAGGCCACTAAGCCTTTTTATTTTCCGTCCGACTTGTTCTACAGAATTTCATTTAAAAAAGCTTGCTGCCACCTACAAACTGAGTTAAGATCTTTGATACTTATCTTTATAAATAAGCTGCCACAGATGCCGCTAAAAATATGATACCGACATAATTATGTTGTAAATATTGATGAAACGCATTTAATGATTTATTATATTTTAAGTAGGCTTTAGATTAGTTAAAAAACATTCTGAACCAAAAAGACGACACTACCGAGCCATGTCAGTTTCTCAGAGCCCGCTACGGCGTAGCAGGCTGCTACGGATTTACATCATTAGCTACGCTTTCATAGGGAATCAATGTCACTTTTAGCCGTCGCAATAGTAAAGTACGTTTTTAACCTACGAAAAAAAACGGAGGAGGTTCTCAATTCGATGGGTAATTTTTTTTTGTTTTTTTTTTTATTTGTGACCACGCATAACTTTTTACGTAGTAGTCCGTTTGTGATAATTCTTATTATTTTTTATTGGAAAGGGTATACTCCAAAGGTGGTCCCATATAAATTTGGAAAACAAAATCGAACCCTAAGGGTCGAAAAACAGGAGATGTTTGATTGTTCACTCACTGATTGTAATGTTTAACTACGCATAACTTTATACAGAGTAGTCCTGTTTTGATAATTCTTTTTTATTGGATAGGGTATACCTTGCCAAGTATTATTAGTACATAACAGCCATAAAAAATTATAAAATAAAAACTTTTTAACAAAAAATTAAACCGCCGAAAAAACTGAGGTTTATTATTTTTTGCTTTTCAGTTTTTTCGGCGGTTTAATTTTAGGATAAAATATTTAGCTTCTTGTCTACAATCATTGAGTTACACAACCAGCTTTTTATTGATATACCTAACCATTATTTCATCACTACAACATTTTATTGCATTTCACTCAGTAGTTAACGACGTCTATGAAATAACACCAACTAGCCTGTAGAGCGCCAAGGGGTACTGTAGTACCCAGAACGAACATAACTAACATCTACCCTCAAAATTAATTTTAAAAAAATCTCATTTATTTCAGCTTTTTAACTGTTTATTTTATTTTGGTATACAATTGTGATTTTAATTTACGAACTACGGACGTGTATGTGATCGGATTCGGATGTGATCGAATAATATTTGCGGTCGGCCGGAAAATTGCGGAAAATGAGGCTATCAAGTCGCTAGATGAGCTTCAACTAATCTGGCGTTCTAAATCATCGTGTTATTACTTGCATTAAGACAAAGGTGGCACGGTGACACGCAAAATTAGAATTTCCTTTCGTTTTTGCAATTTTCACGTCAGTGTCAACCTGTATGTTGATCTACATATGATTCGCTAGCGAAAAAAATATCTGTTTAAAGAATAATAATCATAAAAATCAGGAATACAACTGTTTAAGTTCACATCGCATTAAATGACTGTTTCATAATATTTACGGCCCATTCTAATTTAATTAAGGTTGGTCCAGCTCGTTCCTTGCTGCCCCCTAGTAGCGATACCCTAAGCAGATGTGGTCTGTACCTGACCTTAGCGCGTAATCGCTCTAGTTACAATCTTTGAAGCTTTGACTGGTGGCCTTAATTTATTAAGGTAGCCACAGGCAAGTCCGGTTAAGAAACCGACAGCCTCATTGGTTAATCTGAAAAACAAAAACACATGTGTGCAATTCACACGTGGTAGAAGTGAAACCTTCTAAAATTTTGGCTTCAAGATAATTAGACGAATGTAAAAAGTCAAATGTCTATTTTTCCAAAAACCCTGCTCGAAAAACGTCAAATAGTAAACTTTCTAAAGGAGCAGCCTAACTTATGGATTTCCATTACCCCAAGTGTTACAGAAAGACACAAAACATAATGACGTTATTATGTGTATGTCTCTTTTTACTGTCGCTTTTTCGTTTCATAGACTTTCAAAATCACAACGGTGCTAAAGAAGTTTTCACTTCAAAACTACAAACTTATAATACGTACACGTATACAAAACACCACGGTTGTTGTGATGCCTTTACTCAAGCTTTGTACTACAAATGCATGCGCGCACAACGCCTCTCATCTGCCAAAAACGATGAAGTAATTTGATCGCAAAAATAACTCTATCTGTCAGACGCGATTGGTCGCGATGGTTCATCGATTAGCGGCGGAATTTCATTTTTACAGTTTTTAGCATTAATAAACTGCATTTATGAAGGTTATGCATAGACGAGTGAGTACACAATAGACGGACAATGCAATATAATCGCTTATCTCAGCCCTGGAACGCGCCAACGAAGGTTGACAGTTTGACATAAATAATAAATAATTTCGATGTGATCCGTACGATTCTAGTTAAGTTTTAAGTGCAAAGTTGTGTGTGTGAAGTGTTTTTGTTAAAACGTAAGATCGACACGTAAGTAAAATACAGTTTTTATTGCAAGGTTTTTTTGACAAAGATTTGCACGTTTATAGTTAGTTCAACAAACATCGTCATCCATTTTGCCGCCATTTTTCCGCGGCCGGCGTCGGATTTTGCAGTATTACGAGTAATAATTCTACTATTGGTAGCAAACTATTGATGTTACTAGGGTTATTACGCATTGTATTATTCTTATTATGCATTTAATTTACCTTTTACTGTAAGATATGTGCGTAACATTGTTATGAAAAATACGCAACCTAAAAAGATGGAGCTCGATTGTTGAACCGGGAATTTGAGGTCACGTGAAACCAAAATCGCCATTTTTATTGTTTTGCACTGATGATGGAATATGACTTCCGTACATTTTAATGGTAAAATTTTTGGGTGATTTGTAATTAACCGACTTAAAAAAGAGGTTATTGGACACGTATGTAGGTATGTAATGTTACTGTTAATGCAACTGAAATTTTGTATTTTTCCAGCTCGCATGCCAGAGGATGGGGTTGGTGGAAGGGCACCACCACCACCACTTGACATAATTTTGCAGCCACCGGCAGTGTTAGTAACTTACGGACTTTTCTAATTTCCATTTCTCTAAAAATTCAAGTACTACAACACTGCTTTTGTTCCAGGTTTATGGACAATGACTGGCCATTGCCTGGGCCGGCATTACCGGTGCCTCCGTCACCAGCATCGCTGTTCGTCGTGCCATCGCAGTTATAATTTTCTTTTCTTTTGTAGTTTTAATCTTTTTCCGTATTTACATAATAAATAGGTACGATAATATACTTGAAATAATAATATGTACAAGTACATAAAACATTTTTGATTAAATTCTAATATGTACAGGTACTTAAAACGTTTTTAATTTTTTGAAGTTCAGATGTGACAATATTTGCCATATCCATATTTTTTTCGTCCATGGTCATGACGTCATGTATTTCCTATCTCATTTTCTCCCACGTGAAATCTTATGAATGTATGTCTGTCTCTTTTTACTGTCGCTTTGTCGTTTCATAGAGTTTCAAATCACAACCAACGGCGCTAAAGAAGTTTTCACTTCAAAAACTATTCCCAAAAAAAAACTAACTCAAGAAATTATCTAGCTTAATCTTTTAACTACAATTCTGTGAACCTATATTTTTTAACGGTCGCGAATCACATTTCAATAAATAAACAACAAGTTGTATGAAACAGGAAATCGCAAAAAACTTAAGAAAATTTAAATTTCGTGGTCTACCTTTAATCATCCCCTTAAAGGCCGTGCGTAAAGGATTATGGCAAAAGCTTACAATCATTCAAAACAGCGTTTAAATGAGCGATAGGATTCTATGATAAAATAATACTGAGCCTTGTTTATTCATGAGCTGTCAATATAGAAGGTATCATCATTTGGGAAATCTTTTATTTAATTAAATACTAGAATATAATAGAATAGAATACTTTTTATTTCATTAGTTAGTAAAAAAAAGGGTTACATATCACTTACAAATCATAATTTTACAAGTGTTGTTCGTTGCATTTCATTTGGCAGTATGTCCTGGTGGGGATCTTTTGTAGCCTATTGTATAATTCTTTTCACACACGATTGAATTATATAAAACAAGTGTGAGAAGTTTTGGATTTGAGATCCCATCAGGTCCTAGACCTGAAATAACTTATAAACTAGGAGTGACTCTGCGAGTCAAAGCCTATGCTGACGGGGGAGGGCCGTTCTTTTGTGGAGCGGTGTGCCTCTCTCGGATTTTTTTTATATTATTAAATATTAGCTTTTGCCCGCGACTTCATCCGCGTCAATTTTTTGCTCCCCTGACACTTCCCGTTGCATCGATTTGCCTGCTAGTTTTCGTCCATTTGTTGTTGCTGCTCCGCTCCTTTTCCTTTTCCTTTTTTTTCGCTTTTTCTTTTATTTCTAGAACTTTTTTAAGAGGAACAATTACGTCATTCATGATTTTTGCGTTACTTTAACCGTTTACGCAGCGCACGCTACGGAAACTCTCAAAAGGAATAAACCCTCGTTTTTGAAACATTTTTCATTGATGCTCCTTTTCTTTTGATTGTAGCGTGATGATATATAGCCTATTATAGCCTTTCTCGATAAATAGGCTACTAAAAACAAAAACAGTTTTTCAATTTAAATTAGTAGTTGCTGAGATTAGCGCGTTCAAACAAACAAAAAAACAAACTCTTCAGCTTTATAATACTAGTACAGAAGTATAGATATATAAAATTAAACTTACAGCTAACTTAAACAGTATTCTAAAACAATATGAGTTGTAGGTCATTTACAAGCTTGCACTGTTAAACAATATTTATACTCATCACATCTTCAGTTTCGCTGGCTAATGTTATTTAACTCTGTATTATTTATTGTTGTTACAGGTAGTTTAGTTTACAAATAAAAATGGTAATAATTTAAAAAGAATAATCACGATAGCCGTAGTTGCGGGGTCAACTTCCCAGGGTGAGCACGCCGTGTTGCACCCATCAGACCCATGTCTCCTTGTAAACTTGACAACATACTGAGGATAAAGTAATGGAACTATCTACGTACGTGTGTCAAGTAAGCATCTCATTTGTTAGCATCTCACAAAAAAACAGCAGATATAGTGGCATCCCACATAGTTCCACAGTTCTCGATAAGTTTTAACAATAGTTCCGTCGATTTGACTATCCAAAACGCATTTTGAAAAAATGAGATGCTAACTTCGCACAACATATCACAGCATCTCATTCAATTTCTCAATATTAACCATTTTTAAGTTGAAAGCAAAGTAGTTCTGCATCCTAAACGTATTCTGTTGATAGTTCTATAGGTTGACTCCAATTTAAATAACTAAAAAATATTATTATGTATTGTTTCTCAACGCTATTAACGAAATATCCGTACAGAAGTGAGATGCTGAGGTAAAACTGGGAGTTCTGAATCGTATGAAGATTTCTATCGAGTAGACGAGGTCTTTCACTCAATTACCGAAACAGTTCTGTTGTTTTGAACATTCACAATAGTTATATAACATTGTTATAAACAATACCTCCATATAAGAGTGAGATGCTGAGGTATAACTGGGAGTTCTGGTTTGAATGAGGATTTCTATAGAGTAGTTGAGGTCTTTCACTCAATAACCGAAAGAGTTCTGTTGTTTTGAACATTCACAACAGGTATATAACATTGTTATACTCAAAACATCCATATACGAGTGAGATGCTGAGGTATAACTGGGAGTTCTGGTTCGAATCAAGATTTCTATCGAGTAGTCGAGGTCTTTCACTCAATAACCGAAAGAGTTCTGTTGTTTTCAACATTCACAATAAGTACATAACATTGTTATAACAAAACCATTCATATAGGAGTGAGATGCTGAGGTATAACTGGGAGTTCTGGTTCGAATGAAGATTTCTATCGAATAGTCGAGGTCTTTCACTCAATAACCGAAAGAGTTCTGTTATTTTCAACATTCACAATAAGTATATAACATTGTTATAAACAATACCTCCATATAAGAGTGAGATGCTGAGGTATAACTGGGAGTTCTGGTTTGAATGAGGATTTCTATAGAGTAGTTGAGGTCTTTCACTCAATAACCGAAAGAGTTCTGTTGTTTTGAACATTCACAACAGGTATATAACATTGTTATACTCAAAACATCCATATACGAGTGAGATGCTGAGGTATAACTGGGAGTTCTGGTTCGAATCAAGATTTCTATCGAGTAGTCGAGGTCTTTCACTCAATAACCGAAAGAGTTCTGTTGTTTTCAACATTCACAATAAGTACATAACATTGTTATAACAAAACCATTCATATAGGAGTGAGATGCTGAGGTATAACTGGGAGTTCTGGTTCGAATGAAAATATCTATCGAGTATTCAAGGTCTTTCATTCAATAACCGAAAGAGTTTTGTTGTTTTTAACATTCACAATAAGTATATAACATTGTTATAGACAAAACAACCATATAGGAGTGAGATACTCAGCTACAACTGGGAGTTCTGGTTTGAATAAAGATTTCTATCGAGTAGTTGAGGTCTTTTACTCAATAACCGAAAGAGTTCTGTTGTTTTGAAGATTCATAATAAGCATATAACATTGTTATAAACAAAACATCCATATAAGAGTGAGATGCTGAGGTATAACTGGGAGTTCTGGTTCGAATGAAGATTTCATCGAGTAGTCGGGGTCTTTCCAACAAGAACCGAAAGAGTTCTGTTGTTTTGAACATTCACAATTGGTGTATAACATTGTTATAGACAAAACAACCATATAGGAGTGAGATGCTGAGGTATAACTGGGAGTTCTGGTTTGAATGAAGATTTCTATCGAGTAGTCAGGGTCTTTCAAACAAGAACCGAAAGATTTCTGTTGTTTTGAACATTCACAATAGATGTATAACATTGTTTTAGACAAAACAACCATATAGGAGTGAGATGCTGAGGTATAACTGGGAGTTCTGGTTTGAATGAAGATTTCTATCGAGTAGTCGAGGTCTTTTACTCAATAACCGAAAGAGTTCTGTTGTTTTGAACATTCACAATAAGCATATAACATTGTTATAAACAAAACATTCATATAATGAGTGAAATGCTGAGGTATAGCTGGGAGTTCTGGTTTGAATGAAGATTTCTATCGAGTAGTCAGGGTCTTTCAAACAAGAACCGAAAGATTTCTGTTGTTTTGAACATTCACAATAGATGTATAACATTGTTTTAGACAAAACAACCATATAGGAGTGAGATGCTGAGGTATAACTGGGAGTTCTGGTTTGAATGAAGATTTCTATCGAGTAGTCGAGGTCTTTTACTCAATAACCGAAAGAGTTCTGTTGTTTTGAATATTCACAATAGGTATAAAACATTATTATAAACAAAACATCCATACAGGAGTGAGATGCTCTAGTGTAACTTCTTAGTTTTATAAGGATATCTTGGTTACAACAGTGATTAAAAATAATAGTGTATATTTGAAACATTGGAACTCTCAGTACAAATATGAAATACGTCGACAGATCGATAAAAAGATTAATTCGTTCCGGAACTCCTAGTCACACTAAAGCATCTCACTCCTGTATGGATGTTCTGTTTATAACAATGTTATATACCTATTGTGAATGTTCAAAACAACAGAACTCTTTCGGTAATTGAGTGCAACACCACAACTACTCGATAGGAATCTTTATTCGAATCAGAAATCCCAGTTATACCTCAGCATCTCATTCCTATATGGATGCTTTGATTATAACAATGTTATATACCTAATGTGAATGTTCAAAATAACAGAACTCTTGTTTATAACAATGTTATATGCTTATTGTGAATGTTCAAAACAACAGAACTCTTTCGGTTATTGAGTAAAAGACCTCGACTACTAGACAGAAATCTTCATTCGAACCAGAACTCCCAGTTATATCTCAGCATCTCATTCCTATATGGATGTTTTGGTTAAAACAATGTTATACACCTATTTTTAATGTTCAAAACATCAAAACTCTTTCAGTAATTGAGTGAAAGACCTTGACTACTCAATAGAAATCTTCATTCGAACCAGAACTCCCAGTTATACCTCAGCATCTCACTCCTATATAGATTTTTTGTTTATAACAATGTTATATACCTATTGTTAATGTTCAAAACAACAGAACTATTTCGGTTATTGAGTGAAAGATCTTGACTACGAGACATAAATCTTCATTCGAACCAGAACTCCTAGTTATACTTCAGCATCTCATTCCTATATGGATGTTTTGGTTAAAACAATGTTATACATGTATTTTGAATGTTCAAAACAACAGAACTCTTTCGGTAATTGAGTGAAAGACCTCGTCTACTCGATAGAAATCTTCATACGATTCAGAACTCCCAGTTTTACCTCAGCATCTCACTTCTGTACGGATATTTCGTTAATAGCATTAAGAAACAATACATAATAATTGTTTTTTAGTTATTTATATTGGAGTCAACCCATAGAACTATCAACAGAATACGTTTAGGATGCAGAACTCCTTTGCTTTCAACTCAAAAATGGTCAAAATATTGTGAAATTGAATGAGATGCTGTGATATGTTTTGCGAAGTTAGCATCTCATTTTTTCAAAATGCGTTTTGGATAGTCAAATCGACGGAACTATTGTTAAAACTTATCAAGAACTGTGGAACTATGTGGGATGCCACTATATCTGGTGTTTTTTTGTGAGATGCTAACAATTGAGATGCTAACTTCACACACGTATCTACGTAACAGTGTTCCCAATATTAATACTGGAGTTAAGGTAAACAGCTCCATCTCCCCTGACATTCTACCGCCAAAATTGCACTATTAGGAAACAGATTCATCCTATATTCATAGGCTCACCACAGACTATGCATAAATAAAACACAACCTTACTAGTCTACCTATCCGATAGAGAAATACACTTGGGTCACACCTGAGCTTTATTACTCTGTGGGGACTGAACAACGAGCGGTTAGCAAACTAAGTCTAAGTTATACCTTCGGCGTCGAGGAGCCGTATTTGTTTGAGTTTGTCACGACATTCCCATAGGAAACGGGAGAATTTGCTCAAAAATTATCGAAGTGTGAAATTCTTCGTACGGAGAACCAACCTTCTCGTTTTCTATACTTATGGGTGATCATTTTTTGATGTAGCGGCAAAAGCCATGTACTTCAGCAGACTGTGCACCGTGGTCATAGCAGTAGCCTGCTTCACTTTTTAATGTTTAAGGAACTGAAGGGTTAAACGATCTGAAGTTTTGTTAGATTTTGTAAAAGTTTATCATTTAAAATTTTGTTAACACGTTAACTGCCATGTCGGACTATGTGTCTGATCTTTTTGTTCCATTCAAACCTTGTCGGACTATAAGACCGACAACACATACCAAATCTGAACGTGTCGTTGCAGCCTGGCGGCCATGGCCAAAGTAAAATTGGAAGTCACTTTCATCATCATCACTTACTGGCCTGTTAGTCTAGTGGTTAGTAACCCTGACTGCTAAGACTGACGTCGTGGGTTCGATTCCCACCCAGGAATGCTGTCAGTCTTCTGGGCACGTTTCCAGATGACAATGATGCGGACGAGTACTTTGACCCCTAAGCGTCCTTTGTTTTTGTATTTATTTGTATAGTTAGTTATTTATTTAATTTTAATGTTATTTAACCCAGGACAAATCATTGTGTGATGAGCACAATCATTTGTTCTGTGTCTGGGTGTAATTTATCTATAATATGTAAGTATTTAGAAATATATAAGTATGTTTATCAGTTGTCTGGTTACCATAGTACAGGCTCTGCCTAGTTTGGGATCAGATAACTATGTGTTGATTGTCCTAAGAAATGATGATAATAATGTTAATTATTATCATCATTTCAGCCGTAGGGGAGACCGGGGATGGTTGACTAACTTTTGACTTAAGCTCATATATCTCTGATGTATAACTTAATATAACAAAAACAACTATTGATACAGATAGAAGAACTATTCAGAAACCTAAAATACTAATCTATAACCTATATATTTATGATTATAATACTTATTTAGTCGATTTTCTAAATCCCTGACGCTTGGTCAACCTACCCCATATCCGGGGTATGTTGACCATAAGCATGGGGTAGGTTAACCAACGCAGTAATTAGTGTAAATAAAGAGGATTAGTATAAAATTAAACATTAAAATGTACTAAATGATATAAACTTTTTATTTAAACACACTTAAATTTGAGATCCATTCTCGGTTAGTAAAGAACTTTAACCAAAGTTACAGTATATTTTTAAACTATTTTTTTTTTTATTAAATTAATATTGTTAATTTATTTTTTTATTTAAATAGTTTACTTATTCGCAACATTATTTTTTGTACTTTCTTTATAGTTTTATTATTATTTTTTGCGTATTCGAATGCAAACTTGCGTGTCTCATACGGTGTTAATCCATAATAAATGTCAGCAGCCGTCTTCAAATAAGCTTCCAGTTTATTTTCTTTGTCATCGCTAAATATCTGCCTATTTTTTATGTACGTCGCCGTGTCCAGGGCCATATTAGCTCTCCTGAGGTTCGGATTAGTTTCTAGCTTTTGTTTAAGTTTAGTTACATAGCGATGCAATGTTTTGTATGGAATTTCGTATTTCTTTGAAGTGGCGTTTATTCTATTATTATCGAAGATTACTGCAAGCTTCTTCTAGGATATCTTTTGGTACATCACTCTTTTCAGGTACGTCGTCATTTTCTGTAAAAATACAACTGTAATTTAGTATGTGAGAGAAGACCATAATAGTGTTTACATTAACCATTAATCCCACACAATTCTTCAAAAAAGTATTACACTTATTTCATTAGTCTACCTACCCCGAACAAAATTTGTCAACCAACCCCTGACGCCATTTTGAATTTTACCTGCGTATCATATACAAACTCTGGCACTAACATGGAAGCAATACTGTGTTATATAGAATAAAACTATCAGATTTACATTTGGCATAACAATAACATTTTTCTAACAGATCCATAGGCACAATAACAAAAAATGTACGAACGAAAAAAATTACTTACCGAGACCAAAAATACAACATGTGATGCCACTCACGAACGCCGCGCGACTGTAGCGGCTCACTTCGCACAAGTTAGCGGGTCGCGGGGAGGCATCGTCACTCGTGATTTGATGATGAAAAACAGGTGACGGTGGCAAGTTATTAGTCTACCTGCCCCTATAGCCAACCATCCCCGGTCTCCCCTACTAGCTTGTTTGTACCTACAATTGATCTTTGTTTGAACTTTTTGCGGTAGACGGATCGCGTTGCGAGTCTTGGATATATTTATTTTTTTGTAGTTAAAAACCCAAATACTAGCTTTTTCCCGCGGCTGTGCTCGCGTTAAATTCGGGGTAACACAGTTCCCCTTTCCTGATTTAGAACACAGAAGAGAACTCGGAACAGAATGTTATTTTAATACGCTACTGTAGACGATATTATATGTCTTTCCATTTGGGGATAGAATGTAAAGATTCTGGGCATTGAACACACGCGAACATACAATTGTCCATGGGAAAGGCAGGGCTTTTCTAAGTTCACCCTAGCTATCTAAAAACGAAAAAAAAGTAACCTATGTCACTCTCCATCCCTTCAACTATCTCCACTTAAAAAATCACGTCAATTCGTCGCTCCGGTTTGTCGTGAAAGACGGATAAACAGACACACACACTTTCCCATTTATAATATTAGTATGGATAATATTAGTATGGATTTACCTACTGGTCCATCTACAATATAATATTAGGATAATAAAAAAATAAAAAATATTATGATTTGCATAGTCACTTTGTAATTCGCATCAATATACAGGGCGTCCCACGACTTTGCCACATGGAGGGAAGGTACCTTTAACACTAGATTTACCAGACCAGTCATTTTGACTGGTCGTGCAATTTCAATTCAAAATTCCCATTACATATAAATTTTGCTTTCCGAAATAATGTTATGACTTTTTTAGCTATAAGTAGGGAATACATTTTATGAATTTAATGTTACTTTATATATATTAGTAACAAATATATTTTTTGTTATTAACATTAACGTTTGCACGACCAGTCAAAATGACTGGTCTGGTAAATCTAGTGTTAATACTGTAGACAGAAAAATTACTGAATGAAGACTGCAATTTTATTTTAAAACGAAACGAACTGCATTCAAAGCATAATGAACGAACCCGGTAAATGTGAAAAAAGAATTACCGTACCAATCCGAAGGGTTCAAACATACACATTGATTTCTTCTAAAACACAGTGCATCTCAGCACCTATAGGTAAGCTCAAAACAACGATTCGTCTATTCCAGCAGCAGTGGTCTGACAGCTTTCTTAAATATATGTGATTTTGAACCACGATCTGAGACCACGGGAGGTATATATTAGTAAGCCGAGTGAACCAATCATAACAAGTTAACAATATGAGATTTGGCAGCAGAATACCTGATTTTAGTAACTTAACGGATAAGGCGACATGATTTTGTGGAGACAGTTTTATTACCTAAAGAAATATCAGTAACGGAAATCGTATATCTGTCGTTCACGACCATTACCTCTTAGGTGTAACTATCAAGGTGAGGTGAGGTGAACTGTGGGGGTCGATCACAAACGACGGTTTCTGATCGACCAAAGTTACGCAAAGGGTATAAGAGTAAAAAAAATACAAACAGAATAAAAAGACCCACCGTAAAGCCACTAAACGACTCATTCTCGTATATTACGTGTTTATATCTATCTATATTGATTTTTCCGTAACGAGAAAACCGCAAATTCAGGTATTTACCACAAAGTACATACTTAAGAGACTATTTGATCTAGCTTTTTACTTTTATAAAAGCCTTCCAAAATCTTTTGTGTTACTTGCTAAAGCAGATAAAAGCAGTTACAGGAATTCATGAAGTAAGGTTTCCATTTAAAAGGAATTTAATCGTAATAATGCTTGGCAAATACATTTGTAATTCCACGCAGGGCATGTCATTTACTTGGGAAAGTAATTTCTCAGAAGAGAAAGGTAGGTAATAGACGTTATGGAGTTCAGGAGGGAGGTGAGGGGGAGCTGGAGACCTGTCATTATGTTAGGCGGAAACGTTAGGAGTCAAATAAGTAAGCATTGATGTACACATGGGTACAAAAGATCACACGAGTAAATTTTGGATCAAAAGCTGAACAAAAAGGTAAGTGTAATTTCTTATTGGAAAAGTATAGCAATACGACGGAATTAGTAAAAATTTAATGCATAATTATTTTTTACTTTACGAACTAACAACATTATGTTGTCATTGGCCTTCATTCACTATGTTTTATCACGAGTAGCTATGCACTTATAACTGTAGGTAACTTCTCGAAGCAAATAAAGCAGTCTTTTCCGATATCAGGGAGTCTTACAAAACAAGACAATTTATTGCATAGAGAAAGCAGTAAGGAAGAATATAAATAAGCAATATATTTACGCGGCGCCAACGACAATGATTGCCGTCTTCACAAATCAAATGATACCTCATTCGTGAACATTCTGTATCTGACCAATCGGAATAAACTAGTACATCGTTTGAGAAAATTGCTTTCATATCTGATAAATTATTGTGGGAAATATCAAAAGTAATCTGCGACGAAAGACAAATAAGACAGACTAGATACTATGTAGTATTGTTGATTTATAGTTTACTGCGGATGGAAGATCTAGGTAATATTAATACATATAAGTAACTTTCAATGCTAGTGGACGTATTATACTTGACAATCAGATTGAGTTCACACCTAAGTTGTCTTGTCTTTGCTAAACGTCTTGTCTTTGAATGCTAATAAACGCATTCTTATTAAATAAAAAATATTTTTCGCCAGAAGTTGAGTTACCGTCTTATCGATAAAAACAACATTTTTCCCTCATTTATTTAACTTTTGTAAGCATTATAGCTATGTGTGCCCGTTACTATATATTACATTATAGATATTGTGGTCTTGCAAACTGTAGTGAGTTAGTGAATCAAAAGACATTGCTCTAACAAACTGACATGCTCCTACAGGGTCACTGGTCACTGTTCCAATCAACTCGTCGCGGCTCGAGGGGTTGATTGATGGCGCAGACTTCAGCCAGTCACTCCTCGCCTCGATCTCCTACGAGGCGGCTTGTGTGCTGGCTGTATCGCCGCCGTGGGACCTCGAGGCAAAAGTGCTCACGTCACTATATCGGTGGCGCAAGGAAGCGAGGGAGCGGGGCGAGCGACTGACCGACCGACACATGGAGCTTCGTCGGTCGCAGCTCCGCGTAGCCCTGGTGGTGGGCTGGCGGGACAAGCTTTCACGCCCTACCGCCGGGCTCGCCACCATCGAGGCGGTCCAGCCAGTACTCGAGCGCTGGCTCGGGAGGGAACACGGCTCCCTGTCGTTTCGGGCGACGCAGGTGCTCTCGGGGCATGGTTGCTTCGGGAAGTACCTGTGTCGCATAAACAGGGAGCCGGACGCCCGGTGTCACTACTGCGTCGTCTGCCGCGAGGACACGGCGCGGCATACGCTGACAGAATGTGCCGCTTAGGAGGAGCCGCGCCGTGCCCTCATCTCAGGAGTAGGCAGTGACTTGTCGCTGCCGGCCGTGGTCGAGTCCATGGTCGGCAGCGAGGAGTCCTGGGACGCGGTGGTAAACTTCTGCGGAACAGTCGTGTCGCAGAAGGAGGCTGCGGAAAGGGAGCGGGAGATCTCATCCGCTCACCCGGCCCGCATCAGGCGCACCGGGCGTCGGCGGAGGGCGGATAACGCCCTCTTCCGGCCCCCCTAAATGGGTCCAGGGGCAATGGATCTGGGGACATCCATCTCCCCCTATTTCTTAGGACCCGGGATGGCGGCGCGTTGTGTTCCACGCGCGCCTCTGTGATGTACGGGGGGAAGTTTAGCATCTCACTCCCCCCTTAACGTGAGGAGGCCCGCAGAGGCGGGCTGGCACCAGTCGGGGATCGCGGAAGACGCATTAGTTCCCGTGGTCCCCAACGTAGGTATGGGACGGAACACCGGGGTGGTTTTAGTCAGTAAGAGTCTGACAGACCCCTCCGCCCACCCCAGGGCGGAGGACATCCATGAGGTTTTCTACCTCGATATCAAAAAGAAAAGTCACTCTTCGACCCCCCGCCCCCGTCCCTCTCAGCTGGCACCTTGTTACACGTGATTAACTTGTAATTAAAGCTGATCGTTTATTTGGTTTAGCGATGATTACAGTAATGTACAGTGATCACGACCAGCAAGCTTGACAGGTTTCTATTTAGGAAGTAGACATCGAATGCCTATGGTGCGGGTTTGTTGCCTGTGGCATAGCATAAAATTGAGCCAAAAATTACACAGCACCACCTAAAAAGTACGTACGGTTTTTACACAATACGGGCAAGGTTGTTACCATACAAAATTATACGGTATGTGTAAAAAAAAAATGGGTAATTTTAAACTAAATAACTACACGAGTAATTTAGTTTAAGCCCTGCCTGTAGGCCTTAATTTGTTAAGGCAGCCACTGAGAAGTCCGGTTAAGCACCCGACAACCTCCTAAATTGACCTGCTAGATATCATTGCCTAAAAATTACACGTACAGACATGAAAGCGTACAGTGAGGGAGTGTTAATCATTGCTACACTTTGAGGCAACAGAATTTTGAAAGAAACGTACACTGATGTGCAATTCTTTGTTAATTCTTCATGACTCATTGACTTGCAACAATTACTCTAGTGCTAACAATAGTATGTAATAATTGAATGTAAAAACTCGCATGCAATTATTGTATGCTATTTTATAATATTCTGAAATGATTCATAATATTATTTTGTGTGTTGTGCCGAACGTAAAGAATAGCACCACCGCATTTCTTCCCGTGGGTGTCGTAACAGGCGACTAAGGGACTTACTAGAGAATGAGGAGCAGCGTTCTCTATGCTTTTTATCACCATACTACGATCAAACTTCCCAAATTGGAAGCCGAATTATGTCCAGCAATGGACGTTTTACGGCTGAAATTATGATAAACATTTAAGGCTATTTAATTTTACGTTCTGAAAAGGCTTTCAAAATATTAAAGTTACATAAAAAGGTAACTTAAAAAAGCCTAATATTGTAAATATTTAAGCTTCGTTGTAACCACCTCAGTAATAAGCGTAACTGATTTAAACTTTTAAATCATTATTTGCAATTTTCAAGATAAACATAAATGGCCTCATTACTTCTTATATGTAAAAAACACGTACTTACAGTATATCAGGGCTCGATGATAAATATTGGTCCACTAACATTGAACTGATTGCGGTAACAGGAGGCAAAAACCATAGAGAGCCAACTGATACGCACACATACACCTATTGCCTAGTTTACGCACACTTCTGTGGCTCTAATGTAAGTTTCATTTAATCATCTCAATCTAACGCATCGACCGCGTTCAGCGCTCCGATTGGTCATTTTGTACGGAGACCTAATCCCGACAATATGGCGGAAGATTCGTGTTAAGTACATCCACTAAAGTTAACTGTCGCAGTTTGTTGTTGTTATAGCAGCCCTTGCAGACGACCCTTTGATCTTCATTGTATCTCCGTTTAAGTGTTAAGACCCTAGGCTATTATTTCAGACAGGCGAAAGAACTTATGATATTTCCACTCGTTTTATTTTATAGTAGGAAGACGTGTTTTGATGAAAGGAGACCGTTTTATCGTTTCAAATGCTTTACTAATATCTTATTCTGATTTTTCTGCATAAATGTAAGAGTCTCTTATTCAGAAGTGGTTAAGATTTCTGCTATAAATATCAAAAATCCAGATTCGTGACAATTGTAGTAAACGGATGACATAGAATACAGATCACAATGCTGTAGTTATGCGTAGTCAGTAGTTCCGGATTTATACGACAGGTATGTTACTATCAACATCGCAAAATTATTTGGCATCGTTTATCCACCATAAAACAATAGCGATCCATTTAGAAATTCTCATAACTCCAATATACTCTATATTTACATAAATGTTATCACGCTATACACAAAAGTTCACGTTTCCGCTACACCCAAGGCCACTTCACTAACAGTAGTCCATTTGTGAAGAACATTTAGCAAATTGTTTCCTTTCCACTGCTATCTACAAGATAACTTCGCTAAACGATGGGGGGTAACGAACGAGTATAGTTATAAATATTGGTGTAGATACCGAGACATGACAGGGAGAACCGTTATAATAATGGGGTAAACGGTAAACAAAATGGAGTAAATATTTTTTTGGATCGTAGTTTTTAATGCTGCTGTATCTATACGGTGTATGATAAAAGTTTTCTTTTGGGATGGTAGGTTATTTATAATACCAAAAGTGGGTAATATTTCGAACAATATAACATAACATAGTCATGTTTAGGACTACCACACTTTCTTACTTAAAAACTTTGAAAACTTTCAGTAAATCCAAACTCACCTTGCATACTCGTACACACATCCAATCTATCCATCAATTAATTCCGCTACAATCATTCTTTCGTATCATTATATCATCTAATTCATTCCTTTATCATAAAAACAGTAGGCAGTTATACTCGTAAATCTTCTTCTAAAATATATAAATGCGAAAGCAACTCTGTATGACTACGACCTTTTTACGCATTAACGGTTAACCGGATTCCGACCTAGATTAGGACATCAGGTACTTTATGGTTGTACGTTCCCGTAGAATATTTACTACGCGGGTGAAGCCGTCAACAAAAGATATTTTCTTACAGTTGACAGACCTGTTGGTCTAGAGGTTAGTGACCCTGACTGCTATGCTGGAGGTCGTGGGTTCAATTCCCACCCAGGACAAATGTTTGTGTGATGAGCACGATCATTTTTTCTGTGTCTAGGTGTAATCTATACTTTATTTTTTAATATTATAAAGCTGAAGAGTTTGTTTGTTTGTTTGTTTGTTTGTTTGTTTGTTTGTTTGTTTGTTTGTTTGTTTGATTGAGCGCGGTAATCTCAGGAACTACGCGTTCGAATTGAAAAATTATTTTTGAGTTGGGTAGCCTATTTATCGTGGGAGGCTATAGGCTATATAACATCACGCTACAACTAAGAGGAGCGGAGCAGTAATGAAAAATGTTGCAAAAACGGGGAAAATTTATTCCTTTTAAGAGTTTCCGTTGCGTGCGCTGCGTAAACGGTTAAAGTAACGCAAAAATTATGTATGACGGAATTGTTTCCCTTAAAAAGTTCTAAAGAAAATTCCGCGACAGCATATGTCTATCTTTTAAGGTTGACTCACTATAACTCAAAAGGAGCGAGCAGCAACGAAAAATGGACGAAAACTAGCAGGCAAATCGATGCGACGGGAAGGGCCAGGGGAGCAAAAATTTTACGCGGACGAAGTCGCGGGCAGAAGCTAGTTTATCTATAATATGTATGTATTTAGAAATATATAAGTATGTTTATCAGTCGTCTAGTACCCATAACACAAGCTTTGCTTAGCTTGGGACTAGATGGCGTTGTGTGATAGTTGTGGAATATTATTATTTATTATACGTCACAGCACCCGAACCACGCTAAGCCTTACCCATCCGCAACGCTGCGTGACACAGGGCACATCCGTCACTGTCCTCAGTTCCGACGCCCGCGAGCCGCCAGACCAAAGGGACGCCATTTCCTCCCCTTTGTGATCACATAATGTATGATGTTTACCATTTTTTGTGAGCTTTTGTATTCTAGCCAAAATAAAGTTGATATATCTCTGCGTAAGGGCAACTAACTTTGTCTTCCAAATTACAAGTGAGCTATATTACTATCGTTGCTGGTAAAATGGCAATGTATTAACCCTACTGCATAAGTTAAAAGGATTACCGTCATTCTGCCTTCTACATTACAAAAAAAACAAGAACGCCATTCGCTAGCCAGACATGCTTTATTTTATCATTTCGATTTTTGGCTTTTTAACATGGTGGTCATAATGGCTTAACTTTTGTTCACAGCAAACAACTACGTGCTAACATGAAGCTTGTAACATACTATGGCTTACAGTTTCTACAATCCCTTTGAAGGAAATAGGTTAGCACTAGCTCCTATCTTAATCAGAATCTTTATAAGGATATTGAAAATAGGTTCCCTACAATCAGCTGAAGCGTGTGAAGCGAAAACAATCTTATAAACGTTCAATATGATCTCGTCATAAAGTGTAGCCGTCTAGTCAGACAAATTGATATAGGATATGTAAAAATAAAAAACAATCAATTGATTAATTGATATCATTGATTGATTGTCAATTGATATTGATATATTATATTATAATTTTGTAAATTAAGGACATTATTTAGGTACTAATTTTGCATCCCAATATAATGACATAAATATGTTTTACGATACTTTTATTACAGTCAATTACGTGGTTAGATCCTTGTTTACAAAGAAATAAGAGACGTTCATTTGTTCATTTGTGGCGGTTCTGATGAGCTATTAATAGTTTTGTGAGATGGAGACTGTTTAATAAACGATCTTATTCACTCAAAGGCCAACATTTATGCATATTTATAAACATATTTTCATCAACTGTTTTGCAGGAAATCGGTTCTACAATTTGCTAAATACTTTTAGTGTACTATTGAAACTATTTTCGAAAATTCAATTCCGTCCGCATTGACTAATATATTCAAAGCTTTTTAGCTCCAAATAGCACGGTTCTGTGCCGCGCTATAAATAGCCCGAAGCACTGAAAATGTGCATATTTACCTTTACATATTGCGCTTAAATAGTTCCTACGGCTAACAGGAAACTATTTCATAGTGAATTGAATACTGCTGGCAATTTTCATTATTACGGTTTCGCGGAATACTAACAATCGTCTAGTCTATTGTTAGTGTGGTGAAATTAAATACGATGAGGATTTCATTTAATGAGTTTATATCGTAGTTAGTATTGCTAATAGTATTTATAATGTTATAATCACTTTGTTATTAAAAAAAAAACAGACAACTGAAATTGTATCAGTTATATAGAGAAAGTTTTTTTAAGATTGGTATATGAAAACTAGCCAAGTCAGACCTTAGGCTACAATATATTATCCTAAGTTATAAGAAGAAATGATATTTTATGTAGTTATAAATAAATTTCAGGACTGACCATTGAACTTGGCACCCATTTAGATCTTACTTCTTTTGTCCCTGAAGCCAACAACCAAGGCATATATCATAATATTGAACTTGGCTTTCATTTCACATTTATGTTTAGGGTGGGATATCATTACTTTTTTACATAAATTATTAGTAGGTACTTATATAAGGTATAACAAAATTAATACCAAATGGTTTTTATTACAAGTGTTCCTAATAGAATCAATTAAGTG
This sequence comes from Aporophyla lueneburgensis, assembly GCA_932294355.1. Lineage (NCBI taxonomy): Eukaryota > Metazoa > Arthropoda > Insecta > Lepidoptera > Noctuidae > Aporophyla > Aporophyla lueneburgensis. The sequence continues at coordinate 30,645,098 of OW028744.1, read as the reverse complement.
AAAAATTATAGTAAAATTATAAAAATTAACCAGTGTCTGATTTATTCCTTTGTATTCACCTAATTACCTATCTGCATGCCAAATTTCAACTTTCTAGATCACCTGGAACTAGGTTAGAGTTTTGATCTATAGGTCAGTCAGTGATAAAAATGACGATTTTTGGACGTTATTATCTAAATAACCGTTTGAGATGTGTTTATGAAATTTGGAGCACATATGTATCTTGCAAGTCTCAATATATGAGCCAAATTTGACACGTTTATGTGAAATAATTTTTGAGTTATGAGGGGGTCAAAAGTGGCTCCAAATGGTTCGTGTAATATTACACACGGTGCTGCTCGCCAGTTCTGTTACTTGAACTTGGCTTGACACGCTCCCGCGTGTCTAGATACCTACGTGAGACATAGCGGCGGCGGTATCACATACCGACGGAAACGATACCGGACCGCAACTATCGCTGAGAAACTATGCCAGAATCAACAAAGAACTTGGTGTGGTTGTACCAAAACTAATATGAATAATATTACGATATTTAGCTTCGTTTACTTTTGCAAAAAAAATCTATTGGAAAATAAATTACCGCGCACAGCTTTGCATCTTTGTTCAGGGATAAAGCCTTTTGTAACATTAGTACTTAATTATAAGTTTCTTATCTATTAAAAGGCCATATACGTAAAAGCTTGGTTTAGATTTTGTGGTATCAAAGGTTCCTACAATCTGCCATTCTTTCAGCTATCTTTTGTTACCGGCACTTTATAGTGTTGTCTGTGTTCCTTCAGTTTCTATATATTTTGCAGCAACACGATGAATTTCGCGCTTAAGATAGTTGACTTAGTTTTGAAAAAATTGCTATTTTTATTTTTAGCCACAGAGAAGTAAAATAAATGGAATTTTCTTTTTATTGGAAACTGAACGTTTTACTGCGAGAATCACGATCACGATCGAGATGTTTTTTTTTTTTTCAAGTATTTTAGTTACAGTTTCCTAACACAGATTTAATGTCCTCAAATTGTACTTTGATACAATAGTCAAGTACCAGAATAACAATTGTGGTCACTCAAACCGTGCACACTGAACAAAGTTAACAATAGATACGGATAATAAAATATTAAGGGGGCGTTCCGATAAGGATAATTACTAATAGTAAAGCTCAACTACAGTAGAAGTTGTATCAATAACAGTTAGTAAGCAGGCGGTAGTCGGGTACTTTCAGAACGGAGCATCAATCTTCAGGCCAATATATTCTAGGCGTACGTGACTATGAAGGCGAACTAAGCTGAAAAGCTTATTTTTTGTGTTCAATTATATTGGAACTTATATTTGCCACAGAAGGCAGTGCCACAGAGGTTTAAAAGTCGCAAATATTTTCTTGGGTGCGTAAGTCCAGCCGATGGCAACCCCTGCTGGGGACAGGAACTGCTCAAGTCTCCTGACTTTTTATTGAACCATTAGAGAACTTCCCATCCGGGCACAAATTACAGTGGCCTACTTGGAAAACGTTAAACAGACTTCCTACCCAAGTAGATCGTACGAAGGATAACCTCCACAAATGGAGGTTCATAGATGGCTCAGACCTGAGCTGTGTATGCGGCGTCTCTCTACAGATAATGGTTCACCTCCCATCTTGCACCGCATGCTGTCTCCTGACTTTTTATTGAACCATTAGAGAACTTCCCATCCGGGCACAAATTACAGTGGCCTACTTGGAAAACGTTAAACAGACTTCCTACCCAAGTAGATCGTACGAAGGATAACCTCCACAAATGGAGGTTCATAGATGGCTTAGACCTGAGCTGTGTATGCGGCGTCTCTCTACAGATAATGGTTCACCTCCCATCTTGCACCGCATGCTGTCACCTGGACAAGTGAATACCTAATGGCTGCGTAAGCGAACGGCATTTTGGGCCAAACTACTGTTGAAAACTACATTATCTATATACTAAATTATATCTCCATATAATTTAATAAATTTAACATAATTTTTTTCGTGTTATTTTTGCCATTGATATGCAAAGAAGAAGTTTGTTCAATTGTTTCATTGGTGCATTTTTCTAACAAAAGTCACTTGCACAGATACAACTCACAGTGCTGCAGAGTAAACTCACATTAAATAATAAAGTCGTATTTTGGGCTGTTTTTTAAAAGCAACAAATGATTTCGATGAGGTTTTCTCCATTAATTAGAGAATTTATTTTAGAAGGTTTATTATTGAAAGTAAGTGGGTATTATTGCACTATAACATTACTTGCGCCCTGCCCTTCTTGCAGAAGTCTTATGATACTTAACAATACAATATCTTGATGTCTAAGTTTAATATTAATGCATTATTATTATAGTAGGTCACTACTAGTAATATTACGAGTACAATTAGACTAGCGTAAACAAAAGTTTATGCTCAGTTTATATCAACAGATAACAACAACCACTGAAATATTGAGATGCGACTGGAATCTTTTCCGTTACATGTAACACAGAAAACATTATTATGTAGTTCACTCACTACGCCAATTCCCAAAATGCGCAATACTCAAATCCAAGCTGTTCTGAAACACGTAATCTTATGTATCCTTAGGAATACGACTCCTTTCGAATTCTTATTCAGAGATACTAGAAGATCTATGGGCAAGCCTTGTAAAAATAACGATTACTCTACAACTACGATAAATGTGGGGTCTTTTACGTGTTAGTACATGTTAGTACCTGAAGGACGTGAATACAATAAAATGTTCGAAATAATAATTTTATGTACAATTAAAACAAAAAAAATGTCATTGACCATTATTGCACATTGAAAGTACTTTCGCTTCAAAATTTATTAGATGGGTACATACTATTTTGAAACAACACCTTGTCCAACAATATTTTTGTTCTTATCTATCAAAAAGATGGTTAAACTTAAAACAATTTGTTGGTAAGTACATTAGGTTTAAACTTGAGCTGGCATAAGAAGTCCAGTTATACTTTATCTCCACCGACGTGCTGTCTATTGTACATATCAAGAGAGAAAAATATTTTTATGGTGGGCCGTGTTGAATAATTTTGTGTACGTAAATTGGGTCTATTTCGTTGAAAGAAAAATGTACGTGACAGTACGTTTACGAGTTTCGTTGATGTGTCTCAGGATTTCACTGTAAAAGACTTCTTCTTCTTCTTTAGTTTGACCTAGAATGTTGAATGTTGTGTGGCATATGTAAGTGCGTATTTATTTTCGTGCTTATGTGTCATTTCTGACATACCACTCCCGACAAGATGTGAATGGCCAAATATTACTATGCCTACGATGACTGTATGTTGGTTACGAGGTTGTGTGGCAGTTGGATAGTTATAATTTTCATAGAATTTATTTCTAAAACATGAATAAAATGGTAGGTTTATTAAATGTCTTTATTATTTATTTAGGTCTTTAGATTATCTTTTAGGTAGCTTAATAAAGCTACTTACTCTTTTGATCTCTCCAAAATCATAAGCTCCAGTAGATTATAATTACTTTGAAATTTCTATTACCAACTTTAGCAATCGATACTTGGTTATCGAAACTCGCTACAAAAGCGTTCTTTTGTCATAATTACGAACATCGTTTCGAAGTCCAGTTATTACCAATGATCCCTCTAAGCCTCGGAATACTCTTTCTTTTACTTTGATGAGAAAACTACGACCCTCTGATAAAGTTTGAAAGCATGTAACTTCCCACTAAATCGAAATAATTATATAAAATCATGTATAATTAAATTAATAGATAGCTATCAGTATACAGAACATAAGTTCACAAGACTAGGCACAGCTGTAACATGTAAAAGTTCTTTTTTACAAAAGTTTATTATTACATTATAACTTGGGTATTTGGGCTGGTAGCTAAATTATTTTTTGAAGGATACAAACTGTTTCTTCTCTTGTATAAACAACGTTACGACAGCGATTTAAGCGAAATAAATACGATAAATAGGTTTGATTAATCGTTCGTTAATGTTAAAAGGCCCATGAATATGATAGTCGTAATCAAATCTACTGATATTTTAGCCAAAAGTATTTACACTCATTTGATGGATGGAACAACATTCGGGCACGATGCCAGATATTTGCTAGCTTTTGGTTTTGTCTCCCAGTGGTTTCTATCATATCCAGTGGCCTATTTCTAACAAAATGTTATGAATCTTAATACCTACTAAGAATTATATGGGGACAGAATTTTCATTTATTTTCTTTAATCAATCGTTATTAGTTCCATGAAGCACGTCTAAAATAAAACAGCAATCTCGTCAATATCTTTTGAGAACTTTAGATCACTAAGTGCGAATACGTAAGTAACTTTATTTTCAAGAGAGCCTCTACTACATCGATATTTAAGAGGGTTACCATAAGCATTTAAAACCTGTAGTAGTTAAGAAGGGCATAGCATCTTCACATGTTAGGGTCGGCATGATTGGGCGCATTCGGGCGGCAGAAGCGAATATAGGTGTGTGGAAATATCTTCTGGAAAAAATATTCAGTTTAACTCGAATAAAATACTTTGTCGACTATAATTTAATCAAGTGAGGGCAGATTCCGGACCCTAGTTTACGGATTGCCACGAGCAGAATGAAAATCAAATATAGTCATAGTAATTGCATCGGCTCGACTTCGTTGTTCAGCAAATCTGCCGAACTGAATGTGCCAATCCGACCATTTATAGAACACTCTTCTAGTTAACTAGAAAGCTCAGCTAATTAAAAATAGTTTTGACCTTTACAACCTGCATTTTGAACAGTGTTTACAGCGTAGTTACTTCTGCGGTGCAGCACAAATAAAAAGTTTCTACTTACATCTAAGTTAATAATTTAACACGTTGTCGTTCCGTAGTGCAGTTAAGGAGAATAATTAAGGAGCACAAACTTACCTCTTAACGTAAAGTGGTCTAAGGCTCACGAGAAATAGACTTAACAATCAAAGTTGGGAGTTTTTCTCTGAGGCTAGGCATTCAAGATAGCGGAAGGAGCGTTTTTTTTGTTTATATTTTTTGGCACTGACGACTTAACTTTTTGAACGAATGTTTTGATTATCCTCCGGAAGAAAACTGTAGACTGCATTATATAAAAAAAAAAATATTAAATAAAATAAAAAATAAAACAGGCGATATCTCTGATATGAAAAACTATAGGCCTATTTATCTGGCTACGGTGATTGCGAAAGTGCTTGATAGCCTGCTTAATAGACAATTTAATAATCACATTAAACTGCACGACAACTAGTTCGGATTCAGAGCTGGGCTGTCCACTGAGAGTGCCATCCTGTGTCTAAAGTGGGCTGTCAAGTACTACACTGATCGAAAAACACCTGTATACGCATGCTTCCTTGATCTATCCAGAGCATTTGATCTGGTTTCCTACAGCATTCTGTGGAGTAAGCTTGAGAAAGCTGGAGTTCCATGTGAACTAGTAAGCACTTTGAAATGCTGGTATGGAGGCCAGATCAATCAGGTTCGATGGGCTGGGACTTTGTCGGAACCGCATGGATTGGAGTGCGGTGAGAGGCAGGGGGGACTGACCTCACCTACGCTCTTCAATCTATACGTCAATGAGTTGATTGAGACGCTCAGCAAAGAGCGAGCCGGCTGTTACATTGATGGAGTGTGTGTAAATAATATTAGTTACGCCGATGATATGGCTCTGCTGAGCGCCTCGGTTTGTGGCCTTAGGAGGTTGGTGGCCATCTGTGAAGATTATGCCAAACTTCATGGTTTAGTCTACAACGTGTGTAAGAGTGAGGTCATGGTCTTTGGTGCCGGCGGCGGACGGTGTCCAGAAACTATACCACCAATCACTTTGAGCGGAACTCCGCTCTCACGGGTATATAAGTTTAAATACCTTGGACACGTCTTGACCGCTGGCATGAAGGACGATGACGATATTGAGCGAGAGCGAAGGGCGCTGTCGGTTAGGGCAAATATGATAGCTCGCAGATTTGCACGTTGCTCACGGGGTGTTAAATTAACCTTGTTCCGAGCATACTGCACTCCATTGTACACGTGTAGTCTGTGGGCTGATTATGTGCAGAAATCGTACAGCGTCCTTCGGGTTCAATACAATGATGCGTTCAGGATATTGATGGGGATGCCCCGCTTCTGTAGTGCGTCAGGGATGTTTGCGGAAGCTCGAGTCGACTGTTTTTATACAACGATGAGGAAGCGATGCGCCTCCCTGGTGCGCCGCGTGCGGGCTAGCCCCAACCTTATTCTGCGCTGTGTGGCGAGCAGACTCGATTGTTTATATGTGAATCACTGCTGCAAGCTGTCCACCTCGGTGATAGACGTGTGGCGGTGATTCACATATATTCATGTTATAGGTTAAGTAATTAGAATAGGAATACTAACATAGGGGTAAGAAAAATTGTTACTAACACAACTGAGTCTTGTCACTTGATTAATAAAGATATATATATTATCAAAGCATGAGTTTGCTGAAAAATGATCTTAATTAACAGAATTTTCTTAAAGAACAGAATAACTCAGGAAAAATGTGTTTGAATATAATGTAAAGAGGATAAATGAAAATAGTTTCAATATTATCTCACTCTTCAAACTGCACTCAGCTTTGATTTACACAAACGAAATGAGTGAATTGTATTTATCGCTCTTTCATGAAAATACTGATTCTTCAGTTCTCTTGTGTCTTTCATAGCAATGAATTACGTAGCTTAAATAACAAAGTTATACCTCAATTTTTAACCGACTTCAAAAAAAAAGGAGGAGGTTCTCAATTCGACTGTATTTTTTTATGTTTGTTAGCTCATAACTTTTGACTGGTTGAACCGATTTTGATGATTCTTTTTTTATTAGAAAGCTGGTGCTTTTTATGTGGACTCATTTTTAATTTGGTTCCATTCTGATAATGGGATCCTTGTGAAAACCATATCGCCGGGTTAAAGGCAAAACCGACTATCTGCGACTTTTTTAGTTTTTCACTTTAGTATACCATTCGATTCACCGTTTGATTCTTTACCTAATGGTATAATAAAGTGAAAAACTAAAAAAATCGCAGATAGTCGGCTTTGCCTTTAACCCGGAGATATAAGTCTTAAATTTTTATTAAGTATTTGCACGACAAGTGAACGAATAACGCAATTAGATTAGTGCAGAATACATACCATAAATAAAAAATCAACTTTTTACAAAAAAATAACAACCGACTTCCTTAAAAAGGAAACACTACAAAGTGAAAAATAACTTTAATTTCGGAAGTCATTGGCAAAAACCTTAAATATAAATCCTAACACACTGACTTAGTCTGAAGTTATGACTTTTTTTTTTCAGTATGGGAAATCATCAAATGACTTCTCCCGCTCTGGGTGGAGCGGGAGGGCGTGTCAGACTTTTACTGACTAAAACCCACCCGTGTTCCATCAGTTGCCCATGTGCCAGGGTCACGGTATCTCTTTCGAACAATCACGCGACCCCGGCAGGTGAAGTTATGACTATTGTTTCGATAGCAAGTAGTGGCATAAGAATTAGTGTGGGCTAGGTACCATAACTGAAAAGTTTTTTTTTTTGCTAAATGTTTACGCTGCAAGTGAAAGACAGTTTCTGTGGTCTGTTTCTGTTACATTATAGTGTTTTATTTTTCTAAAGTCGGTTGTTTTCTTTTGCAAAAAATAGAAAGTTTACGTACCTGTACTACAACATAAAGTAGGTACATTTTAATCTGGTAGTAAGTTCCGTGAGATAATTTTCGAAATGCAAGCGAGTAACCATGTAAGTAGGTCATTTTGACACATTAAGACTAAGATCAAACTGTGAACGATCTTAAAATAACGGAAATTACCCTCAGATAACATGCCCATAATCTGCCCGTGCCTCGTGGAGGCTTTTTATTTGCACAGGATACCGAAATCAAAGATTGTTTATTAGTTTATTCTATTTTTCATAATACATAACTAATGATTAGGAAGAGATAATGAGTAAGACATAGAAACTTAAACTTAACTAAGACGCGCCTCTAGAAGAAACATTTCCATGAAGTTTTCATAGAAATTGTCATCGCTGTCGTGTCGGGCCTGTTAGCAGAAGCCTTTACTTTTTAGTGAAATAATCTCTGTATGGCTATGAACACAAAGAACTGGTATAATTCTATATTTGTTCATAATAATTTTATACACAAAGGAGTAGGTTAAAAGTGCTGTCACCCTGAACCCACCACAGTACGTGTAGCATGACCACCGTAGAAATGGGTTTTGTCGACGGAAGAATAGACAAAATTACAGATTGTAGAAAGACAGAATTAAAGATTGTGGAAAGATTTGTACCGTTTTATGTAGGCGTAGCATGACAATTCTTTCTCTATTCTACCAAGAATAGACAAAGTTCTTTCTATGGTGGTCATGCTACGCGTGCTGAGCAAATAAATTTTAATCAGGCCGTGACCTGCGCAGATCGTTTATAATGAATTCTATAGACTGGAGAGTTCTCTGTATTGGATTAATTACCTCCTCTGTGAAAGGGAATCAAATCTAAGGTACGTTCCTTTTAAATTGCTTGATCGAAGCAACAAGTGTTAATACCTTTTCTTGTTATTACAATTATAGTCTTTAGATAATTCTCTTTCATAACATAACATTATGCCTGTTTTTCACAAAGGGTTTTGCAGAAGTGTACTTTAAACACCCATATTTCTTCAGTCATATTAAGGCTCAGTTTTTCTCTTTAATTTTCCCAAACTATTGAAATAGGAAGACAGGTATTAAGTCTAGTGAGTTTATTTATTTTTTGGAAAGTTAATTTTGAATGCCCTCTAAGCTACTGTGTAACGAAGCCATTGCAATGATTTTAATGTCCGGTCTTATTTTAATTTTCATATAAAAGTTTTATAATATGCAGACTGTACACAGCAACAAGACGCTGCCAAGCAGCGTGACTCACAACGGTGACACAATCATCGCGTTTAAATCTGACGCAGCATTAAAATAATAACAAATAACTACAGCTGCCAGGAAAGCTTAGGTACGCCGAAGTAAAGAAAACCTGCTTAGGTGGACATTCACAGATGAATCCGCCATTTTTTATTGTGCGTGGGAAATCATCAAATATAGTCTCCCGCTCTGGGGGGAGCGAGGGGGCGTGTCAGACTTTTACTGACTAAACCCAATCGTGTTCCTTCAGTTGCCTATACTAGGGCCATGGTTGCTCTTTCGAACAAATCTCCCGACCCTGGCAGGAGATGACTCCGCCCTGGGGGCCTATTACGAACTTTTAAAAAACCAGCCAAGTTCCAAGCAATTCATTTCACTGGCTGGTTAAATTTCGTAATACGACATTTCAAATTCTGCCCGACTTGACGCTGGCTAGTTTGTCTATGGCTGGCTTGTAATTCTCTGTCGCAACGTTCAGAAATAGAATTAAATATTTATCGGTAAGTTACGGTTTTATTTAAATCATTTATTTCATGATAAAAATAATAATCTATTTACACTAGTATAAAAGTAGGTGAAAATATAAACACAATATTTATTGCGACATACAATTAATTCATATTATAATTTTCTATGTTTGTAAATTGTAACGCGAGATTATGTTTCAGAACGTACTCAACAAGTTAGGAAGTATTATTTCACAAACTAAGACAGATAACGTATTGTTCGTTTGATACTTCCGTTCGTAATATATTCGGAGTATAAACAAAATTATGGCGTAAATGTTATTGAGTGTTTTTAATTAATATTCAGTTTTGAACATGATATAATATTAATATATTTGTAATTATTATAGTTCAGTGCATGAGAGTTCTAGCCGTCGTCGGCGCGTAACTTATGTGCAGCTGGAAACATTGTAGGTGTTCTTAAATTCCCACAAAGTGGCGATTGGGTACAAATAATCTGCCCAAGCACGAGAGTACTCAAAGCGGTCTCAACTCCTCACAAAGATTTAGTACCAAGTCTTTGCTAAGTCGATATCTTTGAATAAATTGCACAACATCCATGTCGAACGCATTACATTCATCACGAAGTTGTCTTCTTTTGTTCCTTGACACTCTATTTCGATGAGAAAAGTCACTTTCCAGGAACTCAAATAGTTCATATTCGTCACACATCATATATTCTTTTACTAATCTAGATAATACTCGAATAATTTCGCCAAATAAACTCAAAACAATTCAATAAAAGCTCCTCTGACGCAGCGTAAACAAAATGGATTGTGAAGTTACTTTTTGACAGTTCTAATACGAAAAGAAATATCAAACGAACGGTCGTATTACGGTATTGCCAGGCAATATTCGATCAGAAGTCGGCCAGGGTGTCACGTGACCGCTGACTGGCTTGTTTGGCGAGTTCATAATACGAAATTGCAAGGCTGTTCAGTTTACGCCGTAAGCTGCCTGGAAATAAGAGTTCGTAATAGGCCCCCTGGAAAGTAAATGTGGTGCTATCCCACAAACAACGCAGCACTTAATATCTTGTCCGGCGTGTCTTGTTGTTTGCACGCTACAGGAGTTGATGGACGCTACTGAAAGTACTAAGCTCATAGCCAAATTCAGGGTTAACTATATTTCAATTGCTCTCGACAAACTAAGAAGAAGAAAACTACAGCTTACTTACATTTGAATGCAATATGCAGACTGCACACAGCAGCAGAACGCTGCAAAACAGCGTGACACAGAATGTTGACACGAACAACGCGTGTTTCAATCTAACGCCGTATCTTCTGTCGAGAGCTCCCAGTTCTAGCTCTGTGCCCTCCTCCTCTGTGAACAAAGAGAAATAGATCCGTGAGTAATGAATTACTTCTATGAAAATCAAAATGGTGTGGTAAAAAGATGGGTAATAAGTCGAAAAAAAGACTTAAAGTCTAGAGTTCCGGCTAAGGATGTCGGAAAAATTAAAGTTTTCTTACGTTTTTTTGCAATTTTCAGGACAGTGACAAGTTGTATGTTGAACGATATATAATTCGTGACATTGAGCAGTTCCTTTTAATCTGGCGGCGTCATTAAATCTTCACAATCACTACTAGAATGCATTTCGAATTGATCACAAACACAAATAGAAAATTCTGATAAATAAAACAAAAGAAAGCTACACACGCGCGCCTCTTTTTCGTCTTGATTCCTTCTCACCATTTTCTTTTTGCAAAAATATGTGGCCAGTATCATTTTACGCTTGGTGATAAAAACTTTTTGTCTTTTGGGATTAAAGTTACTTTATTATATTAGGTTAGCTACTGATGACCTTAAAAAAACCGGCACGTTGAGAATGTATTTTGTTACTTTTTCTGCCCGGTCAGCAAGTTAAAAGTGGATTTTTAAACACTTTTTTACTCGCTCAATTGAACATCAGTAATGACGTAAATTCTGGCTCATTTTAAAAAGTACTAAGGTACTCTCCGCGTAGGTATAGTTTGAAGGATTTTTTAATGATTTAAGTTTTATTTGATTAAATTGCTTGCCTAAAGTTTTAACACGTTAACTGCCATGTCGGACTATGTGTCCGACACCTTTTGTTCCATTCAGGCCTTGTCGGACTTTATGACCGACAACACATACCAAATCTGAACGTGTCATTGCTGCCTGGCAGCCATGTTTATTACTCTTTCAGCTATATTAAGTGTCCCGTAGAGCACAAAACCACTGTTTCAATATAACTTTTTTTTACATTTACACTTACACATATACACTTTTTATTCAATCCTTTTCACACAAGTTTCGTCTGTAAAAAATATATCAAAATCAAAAGTATTTTTTTCAAACCGAACAAAAAATCGCTGAGAATCAGCACTTTTAGAACAACAAAAATAATATAATCCACCGTAGAGGTCGCTAGCAAGTAACATATTTCGATAAAACTCACTAAACACCACTGTAACGGTTAAATTATGTCAATTAAAAATAAAAACAAACTGACTATTACAGTTGAAAATTTAAAAATTAAAAATATTTATACAATCATGTAACCTGCCAGTAGGTCACCTTATTCAGGATAAAGAACTTAAACATTTTCTTGAGTTAATCATAGCAACCATCTCAACAACAATAATTCAAACTTATCGTTAAAGTAGTTGCTCATAGAATAATATGCCTTCTGGTGGCGAAGTGGTAATGGCTGCAGCTTGTGAGTTGTAGATCGTTGGTTTGAACTGTGACGCGCGCTTTACTCTGTGTAAATTAACTCAACAATACTGCTCTCAAAACGATGAAGCAAGACCTTGGGAACATGCTGCTGGAATATTTCCCAATCCAGGGGGTTTAAAAATATGGAAAAGTTAAATAATATGGAATGTGATTTATCATGTGATCCGGCTAACCACCGGCGCTCTTTGGGAGTATCCAGGCCAAAGAGTTTGAAATTGGCCACCGCAGACTACGTGGATGCAAGTAACCAGGCATCTACAACCTTCCCACCCTAGTTTGTTTATAAGTAGACCAAGAAGTCAATCTCTTGGAACTAAACCATAGCTTGATGCTACCAACACAGCTCTCTCAATAAAAGGACAGGGAATTTAGCCACCAACTAATAATACGGAAAACACACCCTCTCACCTCTTTGCTCGTTGCAACAGCTAGAGGCAAATATCGAAAGAAGTTATTGCAGTCGTCACCTCCTGAAATAATCAAAGCTTCCAATAGGTACAATGGCTGAGAGAATAACCTAACAGAAGATGAACGCGAACCTAAACAGAGACGCCCAAAGCAACCACCACCGATTATCTTATATGGTATAGAAGACTTAAACAAATTAACTATATTAATCAACACTGTTACTAATAAAGACGATTTTTTCCTCAACAATGTGAATAAAAACTAATTAATTATAAATTGCGTAGATATAGAAGCATATAAGAAAACTTTTACCCTCTGTAAAAATGGAATTACAGTCCACATTATTAACAGAAATGACTAACGTTGCTGCCGTTTAATAGTTAAAAAGTTCCATCATGCAACTCTGCACAGCGCCACCATAGAATAAATTGAAAAAACCAGTTATACTACAAGGAGAAAATATTTATGTAAAATATGGCCTAGAAAAAACCAACGTCAATATTTTTTGTTAATCTCGGCTGGCCAGAACAATGGTGCTAAATCTATCAAACAAAATTGTAACGTATCGCTCGAGTTTAAACCTCCTACCGACTTAGCATTAATAGCTTTTCACAAATTATTCACCGTCACCTTCTCAATCGAGTTTTTGGCGAATATAGAGTGCACTTTGGTTTTCGCCGCAAGCAATTACTCATAAACGCGGGTTTAGTTAAACGCGTTGCGATTCTCTGCGGTTCCGTGCGAATCCCAGCGTGATAATGCGATTTCTTTCGTTTCTTGTTTGCCTTAATTCTTCCGTTCCAATAAACAGACGTGAGGCGGTGAGCTGCGCACTAATGGATCCCACACAGATAATTCAATTGTTAATAACAATGGAATTATCTGTGTGGGATCCATCAAACGTTTTGCAGTTACTGACAAATTCACTTTCAATGAAAATTAATTAGAGACACAAAATGAGATTTCGTGGCGAATGGTTACAAATCAATTGGAATTAGAAAACGTAGGTATACATTATTTCCATTGATCGTAAATAACAAATTTCTTTTAAAGTTAATATTTACTAGTGATTTATGAATTTTTACAACATTTAGACAACACAAAACAGAATTTCTCATGAAAACTGTGTTATTTCATACAGGATAATCACCTAAAATAACTTAAGTAATACATGCTAAAAAAGGGACTACACTTTAAACATTTCGTCTTATTTGCTGCTGTGACTGCTACAAAGAAATAATTAAAAGGACCTCAGTAGGATTACTTTGACGTCAATAGGCCACTAACATTTCTTTATTTTCCGTCTGTCTAGCTCCACTGGATTCTATTTAAAATACGGTTGCTCGAATTTACTGGCTATTAAGTTGAGAGCTTTAATACTTTATTTTATAAACATTTCTAAATCCAGCAAATAAATAATCTGAAATTGATATCGTTTTAGAGTAGCTATGAAAATCTTGAAGATAAATTCTTGAAAAAATAATATCAATAATAACAATTATAGAACTACAACACCAGCTTCATCTATTACATAACATAACAGAATATCACATCATGTTTCCCCTAAGGCCTGGGCAGAGGTGTAGGTACCCATAGTACACCCACATTACACATCTATTACAAGTAATCATTATTGACAACATCGATAAAATATCATCGAGGAGATAAGATTCAAAAAATCTGCCGTACAAAATCATCACGTTATTATTTGAAAAGCTGTGATTCTATAATACTTACGCTTGTTTATTCGTGAACTATCAATGTAGAATGTTATATCCTTGGTCTTCAGCAACCGTGTAAGTATGAGTAGTAGCCGCCATGGGATCTGGAGGCAGCCGCCATGGGATCTGGAGGCAAAGGTCCTCGCCCACATGTGGGAGTGGCGCGAGGAGGCGAAACGCCGGGGCGAAACTCCGCTGCCGCGACAAATCGCGGCACGGCGGCGGACAGAGCTCCGGTGTGATCTCATGGCGACATGGCGGGTACGATTGTTGCAACCCAGTGCTGGGCACGCCACAATTGCGGCGGTAAGTCCCCTCTTTGAGGAGTGGATAGAGAGGCGTCACGGCGTCCTCACCTTCCGCCTGACGCAGATTCTCACCGGGCATGGGTGCTTCGGTGGGTTCCTGTTCAGGATAAAGCGGGAGGATACGTCCGGGTGTTTCCATTGCGAGGATCGTCTGGAGGACACGGTGGAGCATACGGTGGAGGTGTGCCCAGCCTGGGCGGAGCACCGCCGTGTCCTCGTGGAGGCGATCGGCGGCGGCGACCTCTCGCGTCCGGCCCTTGTGCGAGCCATGGTACGGAGCGAGAGGGAATGGGAAGCCGTCACCTCCTTCTGCGAAGCAGTAATGCTCGCGAAGGAGGAGGCGGGGCGCGTGAGGGAGTGGCAGTCTCTGCGCCCTCACGTCCCTAGCCGCCGCAGGAGGAGACGCCCCGGGCGTCGGGAGTCCATAGCGGACTCCCGGCCACCGTAGGCGCGAGCTTGCGGGTGGTGAGCAATGGGTAGCTCGCCGCCCGGTAAGGACCAAGCTCGGGTCGACGGCGCGTAGTGTTCCACGCGCGCCTCAAAGAGATGTCAGCAGCGCTGAAGGGGTCTTCTAGGACCGATGCCTGCCGGGGTCGCGTGATTGTTCGAAAGAGATACCGTGACCCTGGCACATGGGCAACTGAAGGAACACGGGTGGGTTTTAGTCAGTAAAAATCTGACACGCCCTCCCGCTCCGCCCAGAGCGGGAGAAGTCATTTGATGATTTCCCATCCTGAAAAAAAAAAATGTATGAGTAATAGAAGAATTGTTACATGTCGTAGGGAACAGTTTATGCCAGAAGAAGAATAAAATATAGAATAAAAACACAGTGAATAGCGCTTAATAAATTTTACACTTTATTTTAACATGCAATCACTAAAGTTATAATCGAAGGAACAGTTTCCCCTTTTACCGCTTAGCTGTGTCACAGACTATACATAAATACAAAGACTATATATTCTCTTTGCATAAATATGACAAATCTCGTGATTTCATTTTCGGTGGACAAATACCCAAGGGTCACACCTGAGACTTGCTACTGTGTGCGGCCTGCATAACGAGCGGTAGTTAAAGTTATACCTTTGGCCGGAGAGCACATGTTTGTTTGGGCTTGTCACAGAATTCCCCGTAGGAAATGGGAAGAATTTGTTCAAGAATTTCCTAACAGAGAAAGTCCTCGCTTCGTAGTAGCTTCCTAATTTCTGTACTCATGGGAAATTATAATTATTGTCTATACGGCAAAGGCATTAGGCTTTTACTCCAGCAAACCATCTATGTCCCGTTTTATATAAAAAGCAGGGTTAATTTCATAAAAAAACAACAACTTTACAAATAAGAGATCTTTTATTTTCAGACAAATCGTATTTTAGTCATGTATGTACCGAAAAACAATCAGTGACAGCGGTGAAACTGGTTGAAATTGGTGTGAAAATAAGTTCGGTGGTGGCAAGTACAACGACGTCAGTGCGTTCAAACCCTATAGATCAAGTAGTGGAACGTTAGCGAAAATAACAGCTGTTTGATGAGGCACACTGAATATGTTGTACAAGGGTAGCTTGTAAACTAAATATCTTTAAGTATGCTACATATAATTGTCATAAAATTGAGGAAAGCACACAGTAGCGATACCTACTACGAGATATATATTTTAAACTACTACAAATACTTGAGTATAGCATAGCATGTCGACCCCGACCATAGCTCGAGCCAGCCTGCGCCGCTAAGCCTATAGCTTTAAATTCGTCGTTAAATAATAATCACTACGATCTAGTCCGGCCCTTGCTGCCCTCTTCGAGTGCCACTCTAAGCTGAGATCCGGAACCCGCAGAGAGTCCCTTTGCGTGTAGTCGCGTAGAATGAAGTTATTAAACACTGTCTGGAAGCCTTAATTTATTGAGCCAGCCACAGGCAAGTCGGGATAAGCAGCCTACCACCTCCGAGGTTGACCTTCGAGACGCCAGTCCCAAAAAAGCATAATCAGGCTATAATGTTCCCACTGCTGGGAAATAGGGTTCCTCTCTTCAAGCGAGAGTCGGGTGTAGGCTACCTTCACCGTTTTGAGAACCGTGGATATAAAATTAGGTCATCCCACTTCCAGTGTCATATTTTTTAATTATTGTTCTTTTACAAAAACTGACTACTACACTATATAACCTTGTGACACTAATCAATAATCTCCACCACTATTAATCACTCGCTCCCAGACTGCTGGCAAATCTTGAACACCATTTAAAGTACTACTTTCATTTAATTCATCAATAATGCTCTTTAGTTTAATATCTAACTCCTTTTTGCTATTGTATCGAGTACCCGACAATTTCCTCTTCACATGGCCAAAACAATTGAAATCACAAGGATTCATATCCGGGGAATATGGCGGCTGAATAATTTCAATCCATCCTTTATCTTCAATTAAATTCTGAACTATTTTTGATTTGTGCGGTCTGGCGTTATCATGTAAAATTATAGGACTCGTTATATGATGCTCGTCTACCCAAATAGGAATATTTTCTTCTAAAAATGACTTATATCGCTCTCCAGTCATAGTTGTATTTTCATCATAAGTTCTCCAAAAAGCAATGCATCTGACATCCATAGCTACTATTAGTAGTATTTTTCGTTCATGTAGATCTGCACGTGGTAAATGTTCAGCTGAAGTGCCCGGTTCCACCCAACATCGTGACTGATGACTTTGACGAGGAGTATAAAATTCGACCCAAGTTTCATCAAGGCATATGAATCTATTAAGTATATATTTTTTACGGCGATACCACGATAAATGGCTACGCGCAGTTTCATAACGAAACTCCTTCTGATCCGTGTTTAGAGTGTGGGGCACCCACACTACACTCTTATTGACCAGACATAAATCCTCCGTGAGTACTCTATGTACAGTAGAATGAGGAATGTTAAGTTGAGTGGAGAGATCACTGACACTGACCCTATGTGACTGACGAAGTGCTTCTTCGATTTTGTCCCTTGCTTCTAATCTAGCCGATGATAATGATCGAGGTGCTTGCGGCTCATCTTCAGCTGTGGTTCTTCCTTGTTTGTACATTTCAAGCCATCGCTGTACGGTTCTTTTATTTAAGGCGTTACGACCAACACACTTTACCAGTAAGTCGTGCGCAACTCCTCCAGATTAGTTGAGTAAAGCATAAAACTTTAGAAATATACGTTGCTCCACTACATTAATAGATTTTTTTAAATCTTCCGTTTTAAATCAATGCGCGTCATGACAATACAACACACCAAATTAAACTAACATAATTGTACAAGACAACACATGTATTAACTATTGCATAACATTGCGCAATACATAAATATTAGAAAAAAAAAATGACACTCGAAGTAGGATGACCTAATAATTTCAATAAAGCAGTGTCTATCCGGGATTAAACCTATGACATACAACGCGTGATTCGTGGGTGTTACCACTTGGGCCGCAGGGGGTCTCTACAAACACCTTATTTTAATAAAAGATGTCTTCTTTTTCTTCGCAGATGTTTTCTCTAAAGTTTAGCATATTTATCGGCGTTCTCTATTTAATATGTCACAAACAGGCAACAACGCGAGTTTTTGTTAAAGGTCGGTGGATCAATAAAGCCACTGAAACGGCTCGTTCTCAGATGTAAAGTGTTGATTTGTAACCTTTGATATTGACTTTTCCATTACAACGTAAACGCAAATTCAGATACTTACAGGAACCACGAAGTACATACTTAAGAGATAATTTGATCTTGTTTTCTGCTTTTATGAAAACTCTATTAAGTACAAAAGTCTTCTATTGCCTACTTGCGGGAGTAATAAACGCATTCGCAAACATTACGTGTAACTTAATTTACTCTTTACATCTGGTACTTTCAAGGAATTTAATCGTAATAATGCTTGCAAAAACATTTAGGTACAATTCCGCGCAAGGCACATCATTTACTTGGGGAAGCAATTGCTCTGAACAAAAGGGTAATAGACGTGCACGTCATGGATACAAGAGGGGGGAGGGGACAAGCAACTGTCATCATATCAGACGGAAGGGGTAGGTAGTCAAAGCATTGATGGTACAAAAGCTCACACCAGTACCTATCTTATGGATTGAAGTTGAATAAAAATGTTGCTATCTTTCACAGTAGAAAAGTTTTACCATACAAAGAGATAAGTAAGGACTGTAATTTTATCTATACTAATATTATAAAGCTGAAGAGTTTGTTTGTTTGATTGAACTGTACTGGTCCGAATTGAAAAATTATTTTTGTGTTGGGTAGCCTATTTATCGAGGGAGGCTATAGGCTATATAACATCACGCTACAACTAAGAGGAGCGGAGCAGTAATGAAAAATGTTGCAAAAACGGGGAAAAAATATTCCTTTTGAGAGTTTCCGTTGCGTGCGCTGCGTAAACGGTTAAAATAACGCAAAAATCATGTATGACGGAATTGTTCCTATTAAAAAGTTCTAAGAAAAGTCCACGAGAGCATATGTCTATCTTTTAAGGTTGACTCACTATAACTCAAATGGAGTGAGCAGCAATGAAAAATGGACGAAAACTAGCAGGCAAATCGATGCGACGGGAAGGGTCAGGAGAGCAAAAATTTGACGCGGACGAAGTCGCGGGCAGAAGCTAGTGTACAAATAATTTTAACAGAATGACAATTATTTTAAAGTTTTGAGTCTTTGTTTTTGATGCCAAATATTTTAGGTTTTCATCAGTGTTTCTGATACGAGATAAATAATACCTCTATCTATAACTAGCTACTGCCCGCGACTTCATCCGCGTTAAATTTCTTTTTCTCCCGACCCTTCCCGTCGCGTCGAATCGCCTACCCGTGCGATTTTCCCCGTTTTTGCAACATTTTTCATTATTGCTCCGCTCCTCTTAGTTGTAGCGTAATGTTATATAGCCTATAGCCTTTCTCGATAAATAGGCTACCCAACAGAAAAATAATTTTTCAGTTCGGACCAGTAGTTCCTGAGATTAGCGCGTTTAATCAAACAAACAAACAAACTCTTCAGCTTTATAATATTAGTATAGATTTCTATAAAGGAATATTATTCAAAATAAATCAATCGTTTTCGAGTTCTTTAATATAGAAAATAGTTGTATGAAAGACTTGCAAAATATAATAGAAAAATTCCGTTTGCGTGTCAACAAATATGGAAAAAATATAAAGCAATTTATGTTTGTGCGGCACCAACGACAACGACGGCCGTCTTCACAAATCAAATGACACCTCATTTGTGAACACCCTGGAACTGGACACTCTGAATAAACCCGTACATCGTTTGAGAAAATTGCTTTCATATCTGAGAAACTATTTTGGGATTTATATCAAAAGTAATCTAGGTCAAAAGACAAATATACGGGACTACATTTTACTACAGATATATTATCTGGGTCACTTATTTATGTTCTGTATTATATGATTAACAAATACTTTCAGTGAGGTCAGTGGTCTTTTATCCGTGTCATTCATCAGAGAATCGATCGAAAAACCCCAAAATTAGGAACCCATTTATTTTGCTCACGTAAGCATAATTTATCTACATATGCAAGATGGTTCAGTAGTTAAGCGAATGCAGTACCTACGGAGATCGCCTTCTTGACAACGTAAATAACGCAATGGATATCGTTGCACTGTCAAATCATTGCGAGCGTATTACGCAATTAGTCTGAATTAGTTACAACAAACAGTAACATTGCTCTAACAGATCGGCATGTTCCACCAGACTCAGGGTCACTGGTCACTGTTCCAATCAACTCGTCGCGGCTCGAGGCGGTGATTGATGATGCAGACTTCAGCTAGTCACGCCCCTCTACTTTTTTTTTTTGGATGGGAGATCATCAAATGACTTCTCTCGCTCTGGGCGGAGCGGGAGGGCATGTCAGACTTTTAACGCCCCTCTACTGCCTCCTTGTTACACGTAGTGATCTTGTAATTAACGCTGTGAACGTTTATTTAATTAATTAATCAGTGTAACACGATCATAATCTGAAAGCTTGAAAGATTTATATTATGATGTAGAAGCAAACACGTAGACAATATTGGACGCTTATTTCCGGGAATTTGGAATTATGGAGATAAGTGTTCGGTAGACATGTAAAGTGCGCGGTGGCGACGAGCAAGTCCTCGCTGGTATGCGCATGTATCAAACGGGAGTCTATCAGCAAGGTTTCTGTGCAAACGATAAACAGTCGCTTCCTAGACGGTGGTGGAACAACTCGTTTTTTGTATTTTTTTTTAAACTTAACAAAAGGCGATCAGATACACACACACACACTGCATTTCACTTAACCTTTTTGAATATTGCGCTTATTGATACTGTGATTCTAAAATCTACATTTTATGTTGGAATTATAACAATTTAGGTTGCTAACTCACTGCGAAACTGTTAAGTTAACTGAAAGTGCTATTAACTTTTGTGCCCTTTAGGTACTAACTTCAATGACTTTCAAAACTAAAACTTTCGTAAGCCCTTTAGATTTTACATAAACACAGAGTATTGTTCAAAATGAGGGAGGATTAATTAACTTAAAATAACTGGATTAAGCTTAATAAATTATTTAAGCTTCGTTTTAAGCATTAGTCTTAGAGAAACAATGTAATTAAATAGACGCACCTTTATTTTATTAACGTTATGTGTATTTTTTTTACAACATTTAAGTTGTTTGATTGTTCATATATTTTCTGACGTACCTGAAGTTCAATGACAATAATGAGTAGTTACGTATCATTGAACTAACCGCTGCTGGAGATTGTGATCACTAATATATATATATATATATATATTACTATCTTTTGCAAGCGGCTTCACCCGCGTATTATGCATATAAAAACCTTTCTCCTAAAACACTCTGCCTACTGATAAAAAGCGCTTTAAAATCGTTTGCGTCGTTTAAAATATTTAAGTGTAAAAACATGAAATACGACTTTGTGACGAACTTATGAGAATGATGTGAATGAGTGATTCTCATTAGTTCAATGCGGTAGTCAAACATATCTTTCATAAAGGACTGAATATGACGTGGGTTTTTGTTCTCACGCCCTCTGTGTTGAACCAAAAAGTAGATATGTTGACCACACAACACTCGCCAAGGTCCTTTCCATTATCTTTAAATATCAAAGACAAATGTCCATCGTGAATTTGTACGGAGACCTAATCCCGACAATATGGCGAAAGAGTCGTGTTAAGTACATCCACTAAAGTTAACTGTCGCACTTTGTCGTTGTCATAGCAGCCCTTGCAGATGACCCTTTGACCTTCATTGTATCTCAGTTTATGTGTAACAGAAACGAGGCGAGTATCTCACAAAAATCTCATTTCTGTCGTTTTGTTTTATAGTGGGCGTGTCTGATGAAAGGAGACCCTCTTGCCGTTTGAAATTTATTACTAATTACTGACTTCTCTATACACATTATATCTATACAAGCGTGGAGGAGTCGATAGCGGACTCCCGACCACTTATGCGCGAGCTTGCGGGTGGTGAGCAATGGGTAGCTCGCCGCCCGGTAAGGACCAAGCTCGGGTCGACGGCGCGTAGTGTTCCACGCACGCCTCAAAGAGATGTCAGCATTAATGAAGGGATCTGCTAGGACCGATGGCTGCCGGGGTCGCTTGATTGTTCGAAAGAGATACCGTGACCCTGGCACATGGGCAACTGAAGGAGCACGGGTGGGTTTTAGTCAGTAAAAGTCTGAGAAGCCCTCCCGCTCCGCCCAGAGCGGGAGAAGTCATTTGATGATTTCCCATCCAAAAAATAAAAAAAAAGCGTGGAGCTCGAAATGGAGCTCTCATCAGAGAATGTTCATGATTCTTTATTGCTATATTAAAAAGACAAAATATGAAGATAGGCAAACATGAAATGGATTAAGTGTACTTGATATGATCCAACTCTCGTTATCTTCAGTAGTCGGCGTAGAAGGACGTCTTTCTCGCGAAACATTAGTGATTATGCTTCGACGACATTTAAACTCATTAAACCTGTTGTAAACAGTGGCACGGGATGAGATTTCGTCATGAAATATTAATCGTAATCTATCGTAACATTGCTTTTAAGTAAGATCGCAACGAAAGTCATTGATCAAACATTTTTCTTAGTCAAATCCATTGCGACGCACGATAGTCAATTTATATAGTACCGATTTATAAAAACCAATGTCATATGAAAACAAATTGTTTTGGTTGCTGTGACCAAAACTACAAACGTAGTACCTACTAGGCATGCCTTTTAAGTTGTGTCGTTTCCATATTTCCCGGCAATTTTGAATTTGGAACTGTTCTATATTAGAATGTGTTTAAATTTTGAATCTCAAAACAGTTGAAAGTATTAGGATTAAATACTATTGTTTAGTCACAGCGTCGATTGGAATCTGTCAGGTTACGTACGAAAATGAATCTTTCTAAGGAAAATGTTCGTGCAATAATTTTCTACAACTTTAGAAGAGGCCTGACACGACTTCAGTGTTTTGAGGAGCTAACATCTGTGTTCAGTGATGAAGCTCCATGTCTGCGGACTGTCGAACGCTGGTATTTAGAATTCCAGCGTAGACATACTAGTGTTAGTGACACATCTCGTGAAGGACGCCCAAAATCCGCCTTCACTGAAGATAACATCATTGCTGTGAGACAACTAATTTTCGAAGATCGTCATGTGACATATCGAGAGATATAAGCTCTATTAGGCATCTCAGGAACAACCATTAATAAGATCTTGCATGAAGCGCTTGGTGTGAGAAAGCTAGTTTTCCATTGGATACCGCATCTGCTTTCCGACGATCACAAGGTGGCTCGCGTCAGATGGTGTAAGAAAACTCTGCAAAGGTTCAACCGAGGAGAGTCAAATCACGTCTACGACATCATCACTGGTGACGGATCTTGGATCTATGCCTACGATCCTGATTCCAAACAACAATCAACAATCTGGGTCTTTCAAGACGAGCCAAAGCCGACTAAAGTTGTTCGTTCTCGAAGCACTTCAAAGAAGATGGTGGCCACGTTCGTTGGAAAAACCGGCCATGTTGCGAATATTGCTCTTGAAGATCGTAGAACGGTTAACGCAGAGTGGTATACCACAATTTGTTTACCACAAGTCATCGCCGAACTTTGAAAATCTAACTCAAAGCGACGCATCATCCTGCACCACGACAACGCAAGCTCACACAGCGCTCGCCAAACGATTGAGTATTTGAAGTAGGAAAAAGTAGACATTCTTGACCATCCTCCATACAGTCCTGACCTAAGCCCTAACGATTTCTTTACATTTTCTAAAATTAAGAAAAGTCTCCGTGGTCAAAGGTTCCAGTCCGGTGAAGAAGCAGTCGACGCTTTCAAGTCAGTCATATTGAACACCCCCACTTTAGAGTGGAATAAATGTTATAATAACTGGTTTGAGCGAATGGAAAACTGTATTAAGCTACGTGGTGAATAGGTACTTTGAAAAACAATAAAAAGTACTATAAGGTTCTAGTTGTATTTTTTTCTTCAAACGACAAAACTTAAAAGGCATGCCTCGTATACTTATAGGAAAGTTTAGTAAAAATGTGGAATAACGTGTAATTTTTTTTTTTTTTTTGATTTTTGGAAATAATGCTTCCTATTCTAAACGGTTTCTAGTTTGAATATCGCTGACATTTTCAACAATTATCTTTATATTTAACTAGTTTACTCAAAACTTTAACAAATTATAAACTTAAACCTTCTTCATAAATCACTCTGTCTCTAAAATGTTTTTGTATCTCCGCGTAACGACAAATAGGTTTGTACCCAAAATTATGTGCATAGCTGCAATGTCGGTGTACTAACACGAATATATTAGCGTCATTCTGCCTTCTAAATTATTACAAAAATACTCAGATAGTTATGTCGTAGCCAGTCGAACTTCATTATAACATTTTGACCTTTGGCTTTTTACCGTGGCGGTTATAATGGCATAACTTATGTTCACAGTAAATAACTACGTGCTGATATGAAGCTCGTAACATACTACCACTTTACTATGACTTACAATTTCAACAAAGTCTTAGAATGAAATAGGTTAACGGAGTTCCTATTTAAATAAGAGTAGAGTGTGTATCGAAAACGATCTGACGTATTCATCACAAAAGGAATCAATCTGGTTGAACAAATTCATTATCTGCCTGCCTTTTCCCAACTACGTTGAGGTCGGCTTCCAGTCTAACCGGATGCAGCTGAGTACCAGTATTTTACATGGAGCGACTGCCTATCTGACCTTCACAACCCAGTTACTGGGTATACGATACCCCTAGGTAAGACTGGTTGTCAGAATTTCGGGCTTCTGACGACCCGTAACAACTGTCTAAGATCTACGATAGACAACCGGACAAATTGATATCCTTAATTTAGTAAATTATGTGATTAGATTCTTGTTTACAAAGAAATAAGACATGTTAGTTTGTCTATTAATAGTATTAATAGTTCAGTTAGACAGAAACTGATTATTTAAACATTTTATACAGTCAAGTGCGAACACTTTGTAAATTTTAGAGAAATTCTTCAACGACTTTACGGGAACTTCTGTTGTACAATTTGCTAAATGCCTTAACTGTAGAACTGAAAAAACTTTCCCGCACTCTGTTAGTACTAACTCATTGATTAAAAGCCTTGTAACTACAAATAGTACGGTTCTGTGCCGCGCTATAAATACCCCGAAGTGGCTTATAGGCTGCAGCGCTGAAAATAAAACGAGGTGAAATGTGCATAATCCTTATAATACCTTCTGAAATAGTACCTACCGTACTGAAATAGTATCTACGACTACTTGTTCGCTTCTGGAATCTGAAGTAACGGGATGTGGAACTTATGTATTGCACTTGTCTATGAGACAGCTGATTTTGTTTTTAACACGCTTGTATTAGCTTCATACGTATGTTAGTATGTAACGAAAAATTTGAACATGATTTTGACCCCCTTCAAAAGGTTGGATTAACTCGAAATTTGGCATACTTATCAAGGACTAATGATAATACACTAATTTTATAAACTTGTGCCATTATCCTTGCAAAGCTAGCAGGATAGCAAAAAAACTGTCCTCAAAAACTACGCTGACATACGTCAAAAATTCGAATCACCCTAAAAAATAAATAATAGTTTAAAAAAAAACACGCTTTCATAGAATACCAAACTAAAAAGTACTACTTTAATAATAAATACTATTATTATATAAATATTACATTTATTTAATAATAAATTCCTACGCTTGTGTGTTTAGATTCATAATGCTGAAATCATGGTAACAGTTTGCATTGGTTTTTTTCCTGTAGAGTGATATAAATTGAATAAAGCGCAAGTATAAGTTGTACTGAACCTAAATGAAGTTAAAAAAAACCGGCCAAGTGCGAGTCGGACTCGCGCACCGAGGGTTCCGTACAAACCTGTAGGTATTCTCGGTTTATTTTTTTTTTTTTATTTAATTTTTATATTTTAATTGATTGAATGTAAGGTAAATTGCGGTTTACGATTTATGACGTTTTAAAAAAAAACTACTCACTCGATCTCGTTCAAACCAATTTTCGGTGGTAGTTTACATGGTAATGTACATCATATATTTTTTTTAGTTTTATCATTCTCTTATTTTAGAAGTTACGGGGGGGGGACACACATTTTACCACTTTGGAAGTGTCTCTCGCGCAAACTATTCAGTTTAGAAAAAAATGATATTAGAAACCTCATTACCATTTTTGAAGACCTATTCATAGATACCCCACACGTATGGGTTTGATGAAAAAAAACATTTTTGAGTTTCAGTTCTATGTATGGGGAACCCCAAAATTTATTGTTTTTTTTCTACTTTAGTGTGAAAATCTTAATGCGGTTCACAGAATACATCTACTTACCAAGTTTCAACGGCATAGCTCTTATAGTTTCGGAATAAAATGGCTGTGACATACGGACGGACGGACAGACAGACAGACAGACAGACAGACATGACGAATCTATAAGGGTTCCGTTTTTTGCCATTTGGCAACGGAACCCTAAAAACTGCACAGAGACAGAATTATATTATTCTGATCCAACCCGACCCTTGCTGCCCTCTACCAGCGATGCTCTATAGGGTCCGTACCCCACAGGGGATGCCTTTAGCGAGTAGTTGCTCTAGTTTTAAGTTTATAAGCCTTGGCTGGACGCCTTATTTATGAAGGTAGCCACAGGCAAGTTATGCAGTCGACAACGTCATAGGCTGACCTGCGAATGGTTAAATGTCATTCCCAAAAAAAAAATAGAATGATATTTTAAATAAATTAAGCGATTGATACAAGCGGGTTTAAGTTCTGTGGCCTGGTGCTAAAAGAACCAAACTGCAGCCCTTTTATCATTTATTTTTTTTACTTATCTATATGAAAGCGCACACTACATTGGCTTTTTTTACATAGTAACTTTTGAAGGATTGTTGGTAAACTAACGCCCTTTTAGCACAAAAAATATAGGTATATTAAAATAATATATATAATCATAGTTTTTCAATAAACTATCATTACAATCTCGTTTCATACAAAAACGTACTTTGGCCTTTTTAGCACCAGGCCACAGAGTTCTATTTAAATGAAATGAAATGAAATGAATTGCACCGCTCCCAGCGTGGTTTGACCAGACTCGATTAATCGAATGAACCCCAAGATTTGCACTAGCCTTTGAAGCCTAATATTTCATGGTGCTACATGGGCCATTGCATATCAAGAAGTAGACCGGGGGGCGCTGTATTGGTAGGGAAGACGTGCCCATAGGATAGGAAAGGATTACGAGCCTACCGACTATGCAGCCTTAAGTAAGCATTGGACTAGTGGAGAGAAGGGTGATATTTGTCTATAGGAGGGCATCTTTTCGCGTCGTCGCCGGCATGTTGATCCAGGTCGAGCTTCACCGATCCATCTTTTGGTGGGGTTAACCGTTTGCTTGGCTCTTTTCTATGTCAAGGCTTCGCTATGTTCCGTGTTGTTGTTTTCTTGGTCGTCTTCCGAGTTCTCGCTGCTATCAGTTTCTGGTTTTTTGTAAATATCACTAGCCGCTTTTTGATCTTATTTCTGTCTCCAGCCGTGTCCCTCCAAAACTGCATTTCCTTGTCGAAGTATTTCATGTCCTGTTTTAGGTTGTCATTCCATGTGTAAATAGGTCGTCCGACCTTTTTACATTTGGCCTTGTACTGCATTGCTGCATGTAACAGGTGTGGTTCAGAGCGTCTGAAAATGTGTGCTAGGTAGCACATCCTGTGGTTCTTGATGCGTTTTGTTATAGTTTTACCGTCTAAGATTTGATGCATTTTCTTAAGTCTCGGTTTATTCCTAGCATGGTTGATCAAGTCTCTCATGATAACTCTTTCATATCTTCTCAGTCTTGAACGGTTCGCCTTTGTGAGTGCTGATACTTTCAAGCCATATATCATACAAGGTACGATAATCATTCGATACATAAGTGTAGCTAGTTTCCAGTCCATTTTTGAGTTCAATATGAATGGTAGTAATGATTTAGCGTTTCTCGTGGCCTGTTTGAATCGTTTTCTAATTGAGTTTTTTCTGCTTAATGCGGACGTTATGTAAGTGCCTAGCTATTTGATTTCATCTGCTGTTGGTATATTTATTCCGTTGAGAGTCACGTGGGTCGTTTTCTGTGTTTTTATGGGGTCCCTAATTATAATTTTTGTTTTTGTTTCGTTTATTTGAAGGCCTACACTATTAAGTAAGGGTTTTATGTTGTATAAGATGCGTTCTAGTCCTTCTAGCTCATCTGTAATGAGAATAAGGTCGTCCGCAAATGATAAGACTACAGGGAGGGAGATTTCGCGGTCCTGATCTAGTTTGATTAACTGAGTTTCCTCTTCGAGGGTTCTTAGAACTTCATCGATGACCAATGTAAAAAGGCGGGGGGACAGGGGGCAACCTTGTTTAACTCCCTTTCCTTTGATAATCCAGCTGCTTTACTGGCCGCACCATTTGATGCATGTTCTTTCATTCAAGCATGCCGTGATTATCCTGTTGGTCATCGATTTGTTGGTTCGTTGTAATAATATGTCTCTTAATGCCTTCAGGTCAATGTAATCAAATGCTTTTTCTATGTCGAGGGCGAGAACGTACGTTCGTTTACCTGCACGCCATTCCTCGTCTAGAACCCTTTTGAGCGTAAAAATGTGGTCATCTGTTGATCTATTGTTTAAGAAAGCCGCTTGATAACTGCCTAGTTCCGTTATTATGTCGTCAAGTTTTTTAAGTAAGTATGTAGCGTAAATTCTATAGCCCGTGTTGCAAATCGTTATGCGCCGATACTCGTTCACATCTTTAGGATTGTTTTTTTTTTTGGAATTGGTACCTGTACGGTCTCAAGCCACGTGTCCGGTACTGTGTTCTCTGACCAGGCTTTAATTATGTGTTTAGTTACGGCTTCCTGTAATGTTTGGGGTATCGCTTTGTAAAGCTCGATTACAACTTGATCCGTTCCGGGGGCCGTTCCGTTTCGCATTTTGTTGATGATTCCTATTATTTCGGCCACCGTCGGTTCTTCGCCTTCTGCTTCTGTTATCCGTTTTGTTATGTTTACCGTCGGTATGCGAAGGCCCTTGGAGTTTTTTAGTATTTTCTCCCATTTGGATGTGCATTCAACTTAAAACTTGAAGGTCTGGCTCGGGTACCCTTTTTTTATTATTTTTTTAACTTTTCGCCTCACGTGTAACCGATTCAAATCGGAGTCGTAGGCCACATAGCAAGCTTTTAGCAAATTAAAAATTCGTTACTTTGTTATAATAATGGCATCTTTAGTTGTGGCGTCTTAGAAGGTACCGTATTTTGTTCTAGAATGATAGCAAGAAAAGGGCTGTTACTTAGTTATTGTGGACGCAATCCTTCACACAACGCTTGCTCGTGTGATGACGATTTTGGGTTCCTGCGCGCGGCTAAACCAAGCCGGTCTTACGCAGTTTATTAAACAAAATTCCCTGAAATATTAGGAACGGGCTCACTGGGTTCATCAGGGGTCAGTCTTCTTCTGGCAGGCAGATTCTAATGCAGTCAGGAGCGCACAGTGACACTTTTGCTTGTTTGTTTTATACAAGGTGTAACGTAACTGAATGGACGCAAGTCTGCCGATTGAGCCAGAGAGAATTCAATCCTATCTCAAGGCAGTAGGGCTCAAATTCAAATGCATAAAACAATGCTAATTTACGCACACGATTTTTTTTTTCCTCAATACTCTAATTCACTCAAAGCTCTAATTAGGGTGTATGAGGCCCTTGCGTTAATTATGTTACACGTTGTATAGGCACCCGATTACAAATTACTACACAGAAGCACACACACAATAACTCTGTTCGATTTCGAAGTCAGGCGGGTAAAATACCACATCTGTTGCGCGCGCGCAAACACGTCCGGCTGTGTCGAAAACTCAGCTTGAACTCCCAGGCCACAGAGTTCTATTTAAGAGATTTTATTTCAAACTTAGGCAGAAAGTTAAACAACAAATACAATAATTTTACAATCAATTTGAGAGAAATTGTGTAACATAAATATAAGTGACGTCACAGATATGAGAACCGTCATCTATCATCTACGTGAGGAAAACGTATTTGACATACGTCATGGTTCAGGGACGGAAATAACAACACAATAATTCCCTACCTTTCATAGGAAGTTTGAAACAATAAAACAGGATGTATACGTAAGGTACCATGCCGCACACGGTCCAACGGAAGCCAGATACCAGTAAAACTAACTCAGAGAAACTAAAGTTACTTATACATAAGCAAATTTCACTGAACTCCTAACAATAAACTTTATGTGTTGTTTCATACCTCAGGTGTCATGGCCCGCAGGCTCTGGTTTGGGATCATCTATGGCGTGAGCTGTGTGACTTCGTATTTTGCTCATCTGAAAGTGGAGCTGTTTTGTCTGCCTTATTTCTTGTTTTATCCTTTGTCCCTGTTAATTTAAAATAAGAAAAATTCATATAACATACATTAAATTAATCCTAATTTATTTTAATTATCCATTTTAATTTGTTTTTTAATAATAATATTCATTTATTTTGAATCACATGACGTATTTATAGTTAAGTATTTCACTAACTTTACTTACCAACTTGTTACCGAACTGTGTTCGATCTCCTAGTTTTAATTCAAGGAGTCAGTGATCTACACCATCCCACACTTTCATACACACCTTTTCCATAATCAATAACACTTAACAATTTCCTAAGATAGCATCGTATAGCATTCTCGAATTCAATATTGTTAATTACGTAATGCCAGCTAAGCGCCGCCATGATGTTTTTTTATTATGTAACCCACAGTCAAAACAAACATTATGCATGGACTTTGTCAAGAATGGCACAGCACAGATAAATAATATCCTGCGGCGCGTGCGTCATATTGCTGTTGCAACGATTATTATGTTGGCACTTTATTGTAGTGTGTTTTTTAAAGCTTAAGTTTTAAAATTGTATTTCGCTCTTTATTTGCCTTTTAATATTGTGTTATTTATTATTTAAGATTTAGTATTGTTACTTCTTTTTATTATGATTTGCTGCACCGTCCGACGTCTCACGTCAGCGCCGGCTGTCGCTGAAAACCAGCGCTGGGGCTCTGTCTCGCATAGAGTCGCAGTATTATGCTGAGCGATGGCCGTTTTGCGTGGATTTGACGCATATTTTCCCCAGCTATTTTTTTATATTTTTGTTGTGTTCAGTTTGTTTTTGCGTCTTATTTACCGCAAATAAACGTATTTTCTTTCTTTCTTTCTTTCTTTCTATGCCAGCCGTACGAACCGGGTATGAAATAAAAATGTGCAGAAGGTTATTACCACACCTATCAATTATTTTTAAAATTATACCACAGCGTTGCATCATTGTATGTATGGAGATAGACTCTCTGTTAATACTTATATACGAGTTTGCTCAGGTATAAGTTTGGTTTGTTAAAACTCCAAGGCTATGTTCTGATTATGTTCATTAAACCAGTATTTGAAAGCGTTGTGAACCTTCGTTTATATTTATTTAGCAATAACATGGTGAATAACAGTTGGATCAATTTCGATACATTTGCTATTTTCTTTTCAGTTACAGTAAAAGTAAAACAGACTGAATCTTATTTTAATTAGAAAAATAGTAAATGGCAGTTGTGTGAAGTGTGAAGTAAATGGCAGTTGCTTTATAATATATTCATTGCAAGTATCGATGTTGTCGTTATTTCCTCCAAGTATGTTAGTTACAGTTTCTTAACACAGATTTAATGCTCTCAAATTGTATATCGATGCAAATTGTTCTCTGGTATGTCAAGAAATACCAGAGTAACAATTGGTCACTAAACCTTGCACACTGAACAAAGTGAATAAGAGATTAGGATCATAAAATATTTAGGGGGCGTTGCGATAAGGATAACTAATGGAAGTGCTCAACCACAGTAGAAGATCAATATCAGTTAGTATTCAGGCGATAGTCGGGTACTTTCCAAACGGATCATCAATCTTCGGGCCAATACCTCCTAGGCATATGTGAATATGGACGTGACCGACGCACGTAAAATCTTTAACTTGGAATCCTGAAGATAGTAGTGGGCTACTTAGTCACGAAATCTTTTAAATGATCGATATTCTGTTGTTTCGAGGTTGCATTTCTTGACCAAAGTCACCTGCACAAATACGTACAGAACACAATTGACACAATATTAAGAAAAACGAAGCTCATGAAAAATTGTATTATTTCACACTGAAACACGTAAATTTAAAAAGGATAATTTAACAGGAATAGATGATACCTAACTACCACTGACTGTCTTGTTAAGTACATAATAGTTGATAACAACCACATCAATATTCAGATGGAATGGGAATCTATTCCGTCACGTATCACACAGAAACCGTTATTATGTAGTTCACTTACTACGCCAATTCCCAAAAGCAAGCTCAAGTCTCAAGCTGTTCCGAAACACGTAATCCTCCCATTCAGTGCGTATCCTTAGAAATACGGCTTCCTTCAAATACATATTATTCAGAGTGATTTTGGTACTTGAAGATCTATGGAGTAGCCCTGTAGAAGGAAACTACTTTTCTGCTACGAATAATGTATGATACTAAAAGAAGACAGTTATTATCATTAACCAGCACAAACATTTAACCAGCATAAAAATTTTCTTGAAAAACATATTTAAGTGTATGAAGCATAACTTGATGTACAATTAAATTCCTATTTTATAGTTATTGTCTTAAAATACAAAAGAAGGACACGTTCTGTTCTAGAGCAAAAATAGACCGTGTAAAGTAATGTATTATTTCGACATGGAAAGAATTACAGGATGCTTTAAATTTGAAACAACACCTTGTTGAACAATACTCTTTGAACAATACTCTCGTTTATACTGAGAAACATTTTCTAGGTACACGTCAAGAGAGAAAATCTTATTTTAGGTGTGCGCCTACCTAAATAATTAATAGTGTGTCTTGAATATTTTTGTGCCAGTAAATGTGTGTAACTTGTTGAAAGAAAAATGTACGTGACAGTACATTTACGAGTATCGCTGAAGTGTCTCGGGATTTCTTTGTAAAAGCTTTCTTTTTTAACCTGACCTAGAATACTGTGCGGCATACTTAAGTGCGTATTTCTTTTCGTGCTCAAAATGCCGTTTTTATTTTATTTTAGGGTATTATAAAGGGTTTCGCACTGAAAGGGCGCCGGTGGGACCTTATTATTATGCCTACAATATCTGTATGTCAGTTACGAGGTTGTGTGGCAGTTTTACGGTAGACATTTTCACGGATTTTGTTGCTTAGCATAAAATGGTGGGCTTAGTGCGTGTATAAAAGCACTAAACCTACCATTTCGGCCATTTTTTTTCCTTGTCTCCTAATGCTTACTTGATATGTAGTTATAGCTAAGTAACACTTCTGATCTTTTCGGTGACCATAATTTCCATTAAGTTATATTCAGCTACTTTTTAATTTTATTTTTATCCTACAATCGATTTCTTAAGAAACTCGTAACATCACAATTGTCGTTCATGTCGTATGGAAGCCCAGTTATTACCAATAATCCCTCTAAGCCTCGGAATACTCTTTCTTTTACTTTGATGAGAAAACTACGACCCTTTGATAAAGTTCGAGAGCTTGTAATACGACTTGTAACTTCGCACTACATCAAGATGTATACATGCATGTATACATATACTTATGTATAGCTAGCAGTGTGTAGAACATAAGTTCACAAGACACAGTCTGCTGTAAGTAATCACGTTAAAGTTGTTCTTTGCGAAAGTTTAGTTTACATTATAACTTTATCATTTAGGTTGGTTTTTAGCTCCTTAATATTTTAAAGATAACAAACTGTTACTTGCGTACATTAATATTCCACTTAGAAATTAACATTTCATATTGAGCACTGAAACGTTACGACGCAATTATACGCATGATTTTTTTCGCCTTATTATTAATAGATCGTAAAAAATCATGTCTTTCGTAATGGTGATGCATTGTATGCGTACCGTGTGGTGCCGGACGTAAAGAATAACACCACCCCATGCTTCCCGTGGGTGTCGTAAAAGGCGACTAAGGGATTTATTAGAGAATGGGCAGCAGCGTTCTCTATGCATTTTACCACCATACTGCGATCGCCAACCCGCCTGCCAAGCGTGGCGATTATGGCAAAGCCCCCCAAATTGGGGGAGGCCTAAGTCCAGCAGTGGACGTCTTACGGCTGAAATGATGATGCAAAATGTAATCAACCTTAAAATAATAGGTATTTTCTGAGCTTAGGATCTTATTTTATCAACAAAGACAGTTGCCTAAATCTATTCCATTTCCACAAACTACCTTTGAATAAAATATCTGTCTCGTCAATTTAATTAACTCACAAAAGTAAAAACCTTCAAGCTAGATTAAGTGACAAAAGTCTATTCAGATCCACATCTAAATTATCAAAGATTCAGATTTCGTTCCTAGAAGGCTGATTTAATTATGTTGTTACGTAACTATATTATTACTTGAGAAATTCAGATCGCCGAGTGGCGGATACGTTAGCGGAGTTACATTACAGGAGAAAGTGGCTACTTAACTACATGTTTTACTTCACTGTTTTAATATTTTGGGAAGTTATTTTATTTTACTGTCAATTATGAATACACTTGCGTATTCAGGAGTATAACACACATGTTCGGGTTGACACGATCAGCACAGCTGGATGGCAAAGTTGAATAAATTATATTAAGCTGGTTTTAATATGTTCGGGAAAATTTCAGTAGGCTTATTATAGCTCGAATTGTGCCAACAAACCCGAACATAATGAGCGAGGGTAAATGTCCAACGATGATTGGCGATCAGCAAGAGCCGAATGCATAAATATGTATAGTAATTGCTTCAGGTCGGCTTTTTTTATTAATAAATACTACTAAATCGAATGTTCCGACCAGAAAAGATTTGAAGCATTCCTCTTCATAACTAGATATCAATAGTCAATTTCAGACTTAGATACATACATAAACTCACTTATTTTCCCATGTGGTTAAGGAGAAAGTACAAACCACTACCTACTACGACCCTTACATAATCATTTTGCCTTGTTTAAGTATATATAAAACTCTTATTAAAACAAAGGCATATTATTAAGATATAGACCTCTTTTTTAATAAGTGTTTTATCATTTTATGAGTCAAAGTTTAAATCTTAAAATTTCTAACTAGGTCTCAATAATTCTGAAGGTAGGCCACTTAATACTAATTAAGTTCGTAATTTCTAACTGAGGGATTTAAAATTTGTATAAAAGAACAGACTTCAGATTTTATAACTTACATTTTAAACAATGGTAACAGTTTCTGGGGATAACACAAAAGGAATGTTCCTTGTAAACACTAAGTGAATAATTTAACACGTTATAGTCCTCAACTGTAGTTAAAGAGAGTAGTTAAGTAACACAAACTTGCCTCTTAACGTAAAATGGGGGGAGGCTCACGGGAACGAGATTAAACAATCAAAGTGGGGAGGTTTTTCGCTGAGGTTGCGGATTCAAGATGGCGGACTGAGTGGCTCGTGGCTGTCTTGCATTATTTTATGTGGAAGGAGACTTTACTTTTCTTTTACTTGAAACCGTGAAGATTTTGTTTTTTGTACGAAGACTTTTATTTCGGAAGCAAGCTCTTGAATGCATTATCACAGTTCACTGTATACGGTAAGTATACCTACAGTGAATTTTGATTATGCAATCTGTTTAAAGTTGAATTCTGACTACCAAATGTTTAACCACACATTATTTTACATTTAAAGGTCTCTAAACGTTAAATAGTTCTCTTGAAGAATTATCTATAAATACGTAGTAAAAGCGAGTAAAAAGTTGCGTCGTTACTTAGAACAGCTATTTCCTTACTGAGTGATTATGGTCGTTCTTTTGGTGCTTACTGTCGTAATTATGAAAATAACTCTCACTTTGCCAAATCCTTCCAATTGCACGTAATAAACTTACCTAAAGTAATTTTTTGTCAACCGTTTCTTAAATTTTCTTACATCTCATTTTCGTACAAGTGTCGCCCTCTATCTCAAAATGATGTTGCTAGAACAGAAATGTAGAGAGAAACAAACATGTTAGGGGTTGCGAACCGTTTTGAAGGAAACGAGACACAGAGCTTCAGTATTTTCTACAAGCTTCCGGAAAATTCTGCTAGATGGCGCTATATTAAAAATAATGATATCAAGATCATTTTGTTGAGAGTACCCTATTCATACAGATATGATTTATGATTTGATTTCGGGTAATACGGATTTTTAAAAGAATCTGTAATATAACTTTCTTTTAATCAGATAATAAAACGACGTCGTCTATTTTTATCAATTAAAATTATGATATAAATTAAATCCTGATTTAATTATTGTAGTTGAATAAATATTATTTTGGCCTACTTTCTACCTTTTTTTTGGGTTGCAGTCAGTATTTTTTTTTTTGCATCATGATGTGTGATAAATTTGCCTTAGTATTAGGTATTATTTAGAAAACTACTACTACGGCAGATTAAGAGACCTTAGAAATTATTACAAAATAACTTAGCCGAACCTCAATGTTCAAGTAACCACTACCACAGAGTCGCGAGATTTGTTCGAAAGTTCGAAAGTGAAAGAACCGTGGCCGTGGTAAATAAGCAACTGAAGGAACACGGGTGGGTTTTAGTTAGTAAAAGTCTGACGCCCTTCCGCTCCACCCAGAGCGGGAGACATAATTCAATGATTTCCCACCCACAAAAAGAAAACCACTACCACTTACCCCTCTCAACTTCAAACCAGCAAGCTATTTCTACCGAAAGAAACCCCTGTAACTTGCTTGTCAACTTAAATCTAAGATAGTCTCACTCTAAGTTTATTTAAGTGCGTGTAGGCGTTCCGCAAACAATTTTGATGAATGAATCCGAACGAACATTGTGCGAGGTTGTTAGGATAATTTTTCTGACATCATTTGCTTAACAACTCCTCCAGAAATTGATGGAGTGATCTATTTGTAGTCAAACAAGTTCCATCGCTTTTCTCAGAAGTTAGAATATTCTCAGAAACTTTAAAACTTTTAATTGAATTAATATTTTAATTCGCTCTTCGTCCATAATTTCCATAGTTTTGCTTTCTCGGCTTATTTTCTTTCGATCTTTGTTCTTGTTGAACGTTGAAACTTATTAAAAACTTGCGATAAGATTTATTTTCGCTAAACGGATTATAATATTTATATTAAAGTCTTGTTTTGAACGAATTTAACTATTTAAGTTGTGGATATATTTTGTGAAGCCTTTTGACGTTTTATTCAAACCGTATGGCACTAAAAATGCTTTAAAATCATTATTTTATCAGACGTTGTAAAATCATGTTGCTGACGGTGTGCCTAATTTATTTTTACTTTTAATTACTAACATTAGTTATAAGCCTTGTTACTAACATTGTTGCCTTGCCTATGGACTTTATTGTCCGAAATAAATGTTTTATTGTTTAAAATTCGTTTTTTCTTTAAGTTGTTATTATTTGCGAGACGACAGTGATTGCGAGACACAGATTTTGAACTTATATTCAGAAAACCAATTATCAAAAAACCTAATTTCAAAATTAAAATACGATCAAAAGCTTGTTTTATACATGTATAGGTATAATTTAATACGGAAAGCTTCAAACACGTTATATTAAAGCTATAATAAGGAAAACTTCACACTGCATAGCCTACATAGCATGGCTGACAGCGCCCTCGTCAATCCTTACTGACAAGGGTTAAATATCAAAGAGATCGCAAATAACACAACAGTTTACAGCTATACCCTTCCAAACGCAATTATCTGTGTACTTTGTTTCTTATAAAATTGTAGGTTTTCGTATACATTATTGAGAGATTTACCGTGTTATTTTAAGACAGTAGAGTTTTTATAGATTTCGTGTAATCTATATTATGTGTAGAACAATTTTCTATATTTTTTCCAAATAGTGTTTAGTTTCAGAGATAAGGGAAAACTCTAAATATATTTCCTTAAATAATTTTATAACTAAAAAAACATGTTGCAAAACAAAAGTTTGCAAAATGTTGTTGTTGTTTGTTGTTCTTTTTTAAATGAACATCATGATGTGTGCCTCCAAATTGACGCCCATGTTAAAAATTCATTTATACGTTACACCTCCGTTTTTTTATCTAAAAAATAAGCGGTTAACGGTTAACATACTCATTTCTCATTAAAAAAATGGAATAAAAAATGTCAGAGAAATGTCAAATTGTTATTTTTATTCATATTTTCAATCTCTTATTAAATATGTTGCTTACTAAGTAGAAATTCTTTTCTCTTAACCATATTTTAAAGCAAATTTATAAGCCGGTAAGATTTTAACATATGCGACCACACATTGCATAGAGCAGCTATTACCTACAAAGCTAGACCAGCTCAAGGTGAAAATGTTACTTCTGCTGTGCGGTCACTGTACACAAAGATTTGATCCAATTTTAACAGTATTGAGTGTCAATCAAAGTTGAAAACTTCCAACAGTAACAATAGCTTTTGAAATATAAATGAAGTTTATGTCACTTGAATAAAAACTTTAAAGTTTTGTTTTATAATTCACTAGCTGACCCAGCGAACTTCGTACCGCCTACACACACCCATGTTACGTGAGCTCCTACCAAGTTGTGACAACCTTGTACTTCGAAGACATATTAATAAGGAACGATTTTGGATGATTTTTTACACCTTGGGTCCGAAAAACCCAAATATCTTACGGACCCCTATTTAAAAAAAAAATTAAATATAGCCTATGTTACTTGCAGATAATGTAGCTTTCTAATGGTGAAAGAATTTTTAAAATCCGTCGAGTGGCTTTTGAGTTTATCCATTACAAACAAACAAACAAAAATACAAACTTTTCCTCTTTATAATATTAGTACCTATAGATTACGAACCGGCTATTTCTTCTATACTTTAGAATGATGGTGACTGATGTCATAATAATGCTACTTCATGTACAGGCAATATATCACCTTATTCTACGTACTCCGTCCTATATGTAAATTGAAATCATCGATTAATGTGCCAGGGATATCGTTGCACACGTTTGCAACTATGGAAGTGAGCAAGTAACGTAAAATAAGTAAGACAAAAGTGGTAGATAATATTTTTACTAACCAGTTACCTGACTAAGTACCACATCAGTAGCCTATAATGGTCGCAATGCTGGGACACAGGCCTCCTCTCGGTAAGAGGGAATGGGCCATAATCCACCACGCGAGCCCAGTGTTGGCAAATGTCACATGTCTTCGTATTTTTGGTTCTAAGATATACCGGTTTCCTCACGACGTTTCCTTCACCGTTTTGAGAGTAGTGGTGATGAAATAATTTACACAAAGTAAGGTGCCTGCTTGGGTTCAAACTATGTCGCGGCCGTTAACTAAGTACAGACGCCACCAGGTCATGCTACCCGAAACTGTCAATTTTTCCCAATGAACCTTAAACCAAATGCTCTAGAAATAAAGTCGAAAATCTATCAAAGAAATCTGACAGATTGTAGTAGCTTGATGTGTTGGCGTCTGTACCTATAAAAATTAAAGGTTATGTCTAAATTATCCGAAGAATATATCCAACTCATTACATTGACTGAATCATTTAGTTTCTTTGTTAGATAGCTAATATAACTGAAATATCCAAGATTTAAAAAGCTATAAAAACAAATTGCGTAGGGGCGTGATGTATTTCCACCCAACCTTTGAAGGGGTCCGCTAGGATCGATGACTGCCAGGGTTGCGAGATTTGTTCGAAAGAGATACCATGACCCTGGTACATGGGCAACTGAAGGAAAACGGGTGGGTTTTAGTCAGTAAAAGTCTGACACGCCCTTCCGCTACACCCAAGAGCGGGAGACGTCATTTGATGAAGATTGCGGTTTTAATTTGTCGTCAATTCTATACTAGTAACGTGTGAAGTCATAACTTGGCTCCAGATAACTATGTACACAACTAACTAAAAAAATATTCCCTACAGTGAATGCATTTAGATTAGCGATGAGATACTGCATGCGACGACGCACTGCACTCTAGTAAATATTTATATATAGAGTAAATCTGCAGCCAGCAAGCTGCATTACATATTTTGTCGCGAATTTGTGTGACCGCACTTAAAATCGATGGCCGAAAACTTTACTCTATTGCAAGGCAAAACTCATAGCATTTTGGTACTTTCAAACTATTATAAAATCTCTAGAGTAGTGCTCAGGACTAGTTATAAAATTAGTATAGGTATAATTTACCTTGACTTTATTTACCTATCATCATCTTCATCATTTCAGCCGTAATACGTCCACTGCTGGACATGACCTCCCCCAATTTGGGGGGCTTTGCCATAATCGCCACGCTTGGCAGGCGGATTGGCGATTTGGCAGTAAGGTGGTAAAATGCATAGAGAACGCTGCTGCCCATTCTCTAGTAAGTCCCGTAGTCGCCTCTTACGACACCCACGGGAAGAAATGGGGTGATGCTATTTTTACGTCCGGCACCACATGGTATTTACGGGTCCACCCTTTATGGCGGAATGTTTTTCGTCATAATATTATTTTGCATAACAGCGGATGGCATAAACTTCATTTCGTAAAAAATCGTTTGGCATACACTCATTTATCATACATTCATAAATTTTATAAGTCAGAATCATCTTTAGGCATAAATTTTATTCCATAATAATTAAAAAGTAGAACCATCATATCGCAGAAAGTTCGCAGTCAGAATCGTCTCTTGGCATAATTTCATATCGATAGTTATTAAAAGGCAGAACTATCATATCTCAGAAACTTTAAACTTAGAATCATCTTTTGGCATACATTTCATATCCATAATAATTGAAACACACATTCACACATTCTGCATGTAGGAATATTCAATAAACATTTGATTGTCAACATATGTGGTTTTTATTACGTTATCAGAAGCATGCGAATATGCAAACAAACATACACTATGCATACAGTTAAAACCCTACATGCAGACATCCATACAAGCAAGCATACACCATGCATGCAGCATGCAAGCAAGCATGCAGCATGCAAACAAGCATGCAGCATGCGAACAAGCATGCAGCATGCATGTCATTTGATGATTTCCCATCCAAAAAAAAAATCGACAACTCCTGAAATACGTATTACGTAATTGGCACGTTTTGAATTCTATGTTATAAACTTATGAAAGATATGATTATATTTCGCATAGGCATGCTGTCAAGTGCATAAAATGTTAGGCACTTGCAAATCGCCAACAGAAAATAATATGTTATTTAAAAGTGACGAAAATCACTTTTAAATAACATATTTAAATAAAGTGACGAAAATAAAATACACTGGTAGCATTGAGTCCTGCCAGGAAGCAAACAGGGTAAGGAAAATACTGGCACAACAAACCACAACTGGGCCTACCACCCTTCGAAAACCAGACAACACACTCACATCCTCGCCAGAAGAAACGCGACGCGTCCTTATTGAAACACACTTCCCTGGATGTATTTTCTCGCAAGTAATCGACTGGCAAGAAGCAAATCAAACACCATCAGATAATGACTGGTCTTATGCTAGCAAGGTGATCACGTTGGAGAAACTCCAATCGGCCATCCGGCGCTTCCATCCGTTTAAGGTCGCCGGACCAGATGGGGTGTTCCCCGCCCTACTACAGTGGGGTGGAACCCTCATCGCAGTAAGACTGGTGCCTTTAATGAGAGCGTGCCTGGCCTTTAGATACGTTCCCAAAGGATGGAGGGAAGTGAAAGTAATATTCATCCCTAAACCAGGTAAGGGCGACTACACAAACGCCAAATCCCACAGACCAATCAGCCTGACTTCTTTCCTGCTAAAAACCCTGGAAAGGCTGTGCGACAGGGAGCTGAGGGACGGCGCTCTGAAAACCCTACCGCTGCACGGTAACCAACACGCTTACAGCTCAGGTAAATCTACCGAATCGGCACTTCATCTGGTAGTTAGCCAGATAGAGGAAGCGATTCACCAGAAAGGGACCTGCCTGGGTACCTTCATAGACATCGAAGGAGCCTTCGACAAAACAAATTTCTCCAGCATCAGCAGCGCCCTCTCCAGACATGGAGTTGAACAGGTACTCATAGACTGGATCACAAACATGCTAAGCAAGCGCGTGGTTCGCCTAGAGGATGAGCAGCAACTGGCCATGATTGCCAGAGGCTGCCCCCAGGGAGGGGTACTGTCACCCCTTCTATGGAATTTGGTGATTAACGAGTTAATCGCCAGACTCAATGCCAATCACTACTACACAATAGGTTATGCGGACGACCTCGCCATCCTTGTCTCAGGGAAGGTGACGAGCACGATCTTTAACCTCACCCAATAAGCACTACGTATCGTAGAGAGATGGTGCAGTGAATATGACCTCTCAGTGAACCCCACTAAAACTGAGCTAGTCATGTTCACCCATAAGCGAGCTTTAGGCCCCTTCCGCCTACCGAAATTGTTCAATACAGAACTTCAGCTGGCCAACGAAGTCAAGTACCTCGGGGTCATTCTTGACAGTAAGTTAAACTGGAGTAGTCATTTAGACAGCAAACTAAACAGGGCCTGCATCACATTCTGGCAATGCAGGAAAATGATAGGTAAGAAGTGGGGCCTATCCCCCAAAATCATACTTTGGCTGTACACCGCAGTGATCCGACCCATGATCACCTACGGGGCCGTGGTCTGGTGGCCCCGCACCAAGCTTATTACAGCCTGCAACAAACTGCAACGCATGCAAAGACTAGCCTGCATGGCGGT
The DNA here is from genome assembly GCA_932294355.1 of Aporophyla lueneburgensis. Taxonomy (NCBI): domain Eukaryota; kingdom Metazoa; phylum Arthropoda; class Insecta; order Lepidoptera; family Noctuidae; genus Aporophyla; species Aporophyla lueneburgensis. Next base: position 30,602,347 of record OW028744.1, on the reverse strand, counting down.
CACGGGCTGCATGAGGACTACTCCGACTGCAGCCATGGACGCCATGCTGGGACTACCACCGCTCCACCTGTTCATACAGCAGGAAGCCACGATGGCGGCAGCGCGTCTGGACGCAACCAACCTCTTGAGAAAGAGAGACACACAACACACCGCGCTACTTAAGGAACTCAACAATGAGTTCCCCATCACCAAGGCTATAAATGACCGGGTACCCAAACAGTTCATTTTTGATAAAAAATACAGAATCCAGCTTCATGAATATCGCCGGTGTGAGGGTCTGCGCCCCACTGAGCTGCGCATCTTCACGGACGGATCAAAAACAGACAGTGGCACAGGTGCTAGGGTCTTCTCGCAGGACTTCAACATACATATAGCCACACCATTAGGAGTCCACAATACAGTGTTCCAGGCGGAATGCATTGGGATCACTCTTGCCGCCTCAGCCATTATGGACAGGGCAGTTAAAGACCACTCGATCCGCATACTCTCAGACAGTATGGCTGTTCTGCAAGCGCTGGAAAGTCACTCGATTGACTCTGGGCTAATATACGAGTGCCACCAGCGCCTCAACCAGGTGGGTAGCCTCAATAATATAACTATTCAATGGATAAAAGGACACAGCGGTTCCCTAGGTAACGATGCCGCCGATGAACTGGCCAGAAGGGGATCGAGCATGACACCGGTGGGACCAGAACCCATCGCAACACTCCCCTTTGGGTTCCTACGCTCTCTGGTAAGAAAATGTACCAGGGATCTACACTGTAAGCTATGGGTGGACCAAAGTGAGTGCAGGCAGGCCAAGGAAGCACTTCCCACCATCGATGCCCGCTTCACTAAACAGGTCCTCCGGTTAGACAAACGACAGCTGCGTATGGTTACGGCAGCAATAACTGGCCATGGGTCGTTTAATAAACATCTATTTGTCATAGGAGTTACAGACAGTCCGCTGTGCAGGGCCTGCATTGAGGACGACGAGACAGCAGCGCACGTGCTTCTAAACTGCCCGGCGATCGCCACATACAGGGCCAAGTACTTCGGTAACCCAGGTACCCTACGTGAGATAGTCAGCAACATCAAGGCGTTGCTGGCCTTTCTCGAGGAGCTGGGGTGGATCGAATAACCGATTTCCCACCCGTACGCAAAATACGCGCTCAGACGTGGAGTTGCGGACACCAGCCCGTTCTACCTAAGTGACGAAAATTCGCGCTAGTCTACTAATAATGTTTAAATTGGAAGGTAAACTTTACAGTTCTTCTTAAACATTCTAAGTGACATTTTCAAAATTCTTGATAAAACTAACTCCACGTTATGTACACGTTGCGCTACTTTACAAGCACAAAATATATCTAAAAGACTTTTCATTAATTCTATTATTAAAAGTTAAAACAAGAGGTCTTTGCAGTATTAAACCTACTGAAGAATGTTGATTACTCAAATGTTGACTATTGTAACAAATATGGGTTATTTACCACAGTGATCTATTAGTTTTTAACTCCACTTAGTTACAGCGTGATTGGTGAACCAAGTTCTAATAATAAAGTTTTCTTCACTTAGATGATAAATGAGTTACAAAGCTTAGTTACAGACTAGAATTATTTATTGTAATAAGAGCAATATTAAAATTGGCTTTAAACTAAGACTAATCGACTTTTGTGAAAATATTTGTATGGTTTTTACCCAGACTGTGCCCGAGATTTATAAACGTTATTAAGCACGTAGTCTGACTAAGGATTATTCATATCACAGTCGCACAACTGTCAAACTATAAGAACAAAACAGAGACGGACCTGTAGTCGAAGCTATACCACGCGCACGTGCCAAATAACGTTTCTAGTATGTATTTCCGTTTCCGGATTATAATCATACCGATCTAGTAACGCAGTTCCTATTTCTGGAAATGAAATTAAGAAGCAGTCGCAGTATCTTTGAACTCTACTGAAAAGCTCAAACTCCCATGAAATCAAAGTTTTAGATTTACCAGAAATGGACGGTGATCTTCTTGGCTTCATGGAAATGAAATTTCCTGAACCTTCACTATAGCAGACCTTTAGAATGCACCACAAACAAACACATGCGGATAATCCTAAATTGAATTTCCAAGCTCTAGTTTTCTTAGTTCTGTAGAAATCTGTTCGAGAAAATTGAGCAAACTTTTAGAGGAGGTTGGTATCTGTTGTATTTATTGGTAAAGAAATTGAGCTTCGCGAAATGGAAAATTGTATCTTGGTTTTCAATTCGACTAACTTTTTGTGTTCAATGTGTAACACGGACTTGAGGTATATCACCTTTTCTGTGAAATGAACAAACACAAGAGCTTTTCAAAATATTGAAAACGAATTTAGTAAAGTGATTTAGATGATAACATTGCGTAATTAGTTGCTCGCCTCCGAGGATCCCCGTAATTGGCCCAGCGATGGATTGCCAATTTATTCATTGAATTTTTATTAGAGCACAATTTATGGAATGTATAATTAATTTAATTACTAGATTAATATTGAGCTTCGTTGATCTTTGATTTCTTTGGAATGTTTTTAGATCAAGGTTGTGAAAAGTCTGGGCTTTATTAAAGACAGAAATAAACTTATTTCACAACAGATTGATTGAATATTAGTAAAATGACTCTCAAAAAATAATTATAGACGTTCTCAATTTGTGAAAATAATTACACTACTTTTCTATTTCGTTTTGTTTTCCGAGATTACGTTTCATTGTATTTCTCATGATTATAACTTGGGCAATCAGTCAGTTCCTCGTCAGTGACGTCATACCCGATCGTTCACGCACTTACTCCTACGCCACAAAACAGTTAAGAAGTAATTCTTCAAGCTAGCCCTTTAAATCAGTTCACCGCACGTATTCCATAACTCACGCTATATTAACGATCTCCACGTAATGACATAAATCGTCCGCCAGAGGGCGTCACTAGCAGACGCGTTACTTCTACGCGATATGCGGCCGCTCGACAATGGGCGCGCGGGCCAGCCGGGCCATTGAGGACAAACATCCGTGAATGATCTGTGGCTATTGTGGAACAGCTGCTATTGTAGTGCAGGTAAATGTTTGCATGGATGGAGATACATTGCCAAGGTCGCAGGTTTACTAGGAGCCAGTTGGCTTGTGTAGGCCAGAAAATCCAACATGGTTTTTATCTTCTGCCATTTCTAAGGTCACACCAGTGTCGTTTCTGAAATGTGGATTCATATAAAACATCGAGACTAATACTTTTTTTATGTGAGAGAAGTTTAAATAAATAAATGAATAAATAAAGTGTACGTCTTAACTAATACTGTTACATTGAATTATTGAGTCACTTTTACATGATTCCATTTAACTTAATAATCAATGTTTATTAGGAACTTTGGCTCTTGAGATACAAGTTTCTTTTTACTTAGTTCAGGAGCCAACTGTTCAACCTCCTTTTTGACCACTACTTGAACAATATATATGTAAATCAAATCAAAATCAAATCAAATCAAATCATTTCTTTATTTGTATAGAATGCAGGTGCTACAATAGTGGTGTTACTTTAGATATATTCCCAGTACATTCTGCCTTTTAGCATACAAAAATATAGTGCTTTACTTACAGATAATTTAGAAACCAGCTACTTATATTAAAAATGAGATCATGGATCAGCTAAATCTAAAATTATTTACATAATAAATGAGATATAGTGAAGTAACTAGGTATTACAATTCATCAATGGGTATGAAAGCACTATATATATGTAACCATATGTGTTTTTCTTTGTTCAATAAACGTATAATATTATTTACTAAAACCTGAAAGTCCATCGTCTAACTCACACAATAACTAATGAAACACAATATAACGGTACACAGCCGATATCTGAGCGCCATTACAATTAAGATGAGCGGCAAACTTTACGTCGATAGCTCACACAAGTCATGCTAATTGCGACTATTACGATAACTTCGCATAATGGACCCATAGTTACATTACGGATTAGACAAAATACAGAAGACCAGCTCCTTTCAATATGCGAAAATAGGCGTACGCACCAGTACCTATACTTTTTTTTTGTGGGCGGAGCGGAAGGTTTTTTCAGACTTTTACAGACTAAAATCCACCCGTGTTCCTTCAGTTGCCTATATGCCCGGGCCACAGTAACTCTTTCGAACAAATCCCGCGACCCCGGCAGGCATAGGTCCTAGCTGACCCTTTTAATTGTTGCAGACATCTCTTTGAGGCGAGCGTGGAACACTACGCGCCGTCGACCCGAGCCTTCTCCTTACCGGGCAGCGAGCTACACATTGCTCGCCACCCGCAAGCCCGCGCTACATTGGCCGGGAGTCCGCAATTGACTCCCGAATAGACATGTACGAACTAGTTCCTGGTCGTTGACACATGTCTATGTGTACGAGCGTTTCCGCTTATTGTATGGAGCTAGCCTTCTAGCGTATAACTGTAATGTTTTGAGGCACGCTCGGTCTACCTTAGTGATAAGTACATAGCGAGAAGATAATGATTCTAATTAGTCTTGTAGGTAAACCTACATTCTAGATATTGATTTAAGGATAATTTGGGAATATATCCTTAGTAGCTGTTCCTAGAAAGTGTTTAGAACGAATAAACTTAATGTGCCCCTCTTATTGCCTCGCTTAATCTAGTATTTACAAACACAACTGGTGAATATGCTAGACGTCTTACAAGTGATTTCTGGATCTTGCAAATTGTTATTGTAATTAGCAATAGCTCGCAGCTGACTCTCTAGATTTTTACCTGGTTGATGGTAATTCGGCTCGTCCTTGGGCGTTTATCCACGGCATCCATCCACGCCCTCACCGAGATTGTTCGACAGTGACAAAACGCACTTAAACATACCTAGTTGACCTATTGTGACTGTACTGAACAGTTCTGCCTAGGTTATGGACCATAGAGGCGCAATGTAATGTAAAAGTATAAGTTTTAATATAGTAGTCTTATCTACACACCTCTTCTTACACGCGCTAGCCTAACTAAAAGTAAGTAGAGTTTCTCAATAAAAGCACATACACAACCTTTTATTAGAAAACTTGGCTCGAGTCGGGCCGTTTAATTTAAACACCTTTGTGAGGAGAAAGTTTCGCACTTTCAGCTGTAACAAGCCTCAGTGGATGCTACACCTACTTTTAGTTGGAGGTGCCTACTGTATACTTACTGCAGATGGGCTGCGAAAACGAGAAAACTTATTGGTTAGCTCCCACAGACAGAAGTGACGCGACGGTGCTACGCGATTCTGTTTCTACCCCTTCCTATTTTATTTTCACATTACGAAGCTTCACTTCTTCCACGCGGAGGGACTCCACGCACTATTATTTCATGTATATAAATTCTTCTATGAACTATTCGAGCTATTCTTTTACTCTAAGTCACTTATAAAGTTCTCCCAAAGGCCCATTTTAATAACGATTCAGTAATGTTCCAGGAAATAATATTATTTTTAATCAAAACTTTCGTACTATTATACTGAGTAAAGTTACTAAACTTTCAGAGGTTTTGTTGACTTTATCTTTTCATATTAAGTAAGTATGGGAGTATCATAAATTTATAAACGAAGAATAAAAAATTAGTGAAAATATTTTGTCATCAATGAAGAGGTACCGTTCCCCAGTAGTCGTTACAGGATAATGTCAGATCTTCAATAGTCCATAGTGCACTGAAACAATGAGCTCAGGGACAGCCGGGCATTTCATACAGTGTGTATACCTTTGGGATAACACAAACCGTAACTATGTGGTGCGCCGCGACGGCCTCATCAAAGGCTTATTCCAAATATACCAAGTGAGTTTGGATAATCTATGCGAACACCACTGTCACTGTGAATTTTACCAATAATATGATTGAAGCGTTACTAAATCTACGGTTTCTTCGAAGACTGGTAGCCACTATATAGCGTCGTCTGTAATTTACCAGCGAATTAAGTCACATACATATATGGAAGTAAGTTGGTCTTTTGCGTATTTTGTGGCACGTTGTTTTATATAAAGCCACGTGCAAACTAAACATCACATTGATGGCACGCAAATCCTATAGCCCGCAAGCTGCGTTTACCGAAACTAGCATTACACGTATACAAAGTCCCGACATCAATCGTCGGGCAGTTGCCCATCAGACACAATAATCGTCTTCTAGGAAGTACATATCTCCCTTTTCTATAAAGGATTATTGAACTTTATACCCTGTTCTTCATACCTCTAAGCTCAAAAAGTCAAATCCCTCTGTCTTGATTTTCATGACAGCTGCCGCTGTGGCGAATATATAAGTGATTACATAGTAGCGGGAAGATCAAGGAAATTGAACCATCAAATCCACCTGTAACAGTGCTCGGTCAGTCCAATTTGATCCAGGCTTCGGTTCCTGGTGTTAATTGGACTTAATCTAAACTACTATCTAAGCTACGCTTATGTTATTACAGCTTAACTCAAATTAATTAATGAAAGGCTTATGTTAACAGACAAAACTAGTAAATGATCACCAAAATTAAACTCGCATTTTAATGTAAAATTATAACCAAAATTTTAACATCTTGCTATCCTATTTAAGCAAACTGACTCCAAATAAATCATTGTTAATCCAAAAGTAATAAATGGTTACCAAAATTAAACCAGCATTTCAATGTAAAATTATAACCAAAGTTTTTACATCTTGCTATCCTATTTAAGCAAACTGACTCCAAAAAAAATCATTGTTAACCCAAAAATAGTTAGTGCACACGAAATTATTAAGAGTGTACTACGTGAGTTCGACAAATGGGTGTGCGAATAACACTTGTGCGACAAAACTGTACTGCGACTCACCATAGTTCGAATGCACGCTTGTGCGACACACTGAATCTAGTCGTTTCTAGCAGTCGCCGGCCGCTGCCGCGGTACCGCTCGCTTCGCTCACTCGGCTCGTGCATAGGAGGTCACAGTTTTAACCTAACCTAACCTAGTGTACTATGTGAGCTCGAGTGTATCGCACAAGCGTGCATTCGAACTATTGTGAGTCGCAGTACAGTTTTGTCGTACAAGTTATGATTTGGTGATCATTTACTACATTTGGTGTTCGAATACAATTTAAAGTGCAGTCGTGACTAAAATAGCTAGTACTATTGTAATTTTAGACTTTATTTTTCTGGTGTCAAGTATATATTTTTGGTTAAAGAACTAAGGGTATCAAAGCATTTTATGGGGATCATTATATTTAATCCCTTAATGAAATACACAGCTATTTGATGTGTAGGTAACTGAGTTAGTACACAGTATGAGAGTAGTTTGTTCAGAATCGTTTCTGATCGATTATGTATCATCATTATTGTACCTATGTTAAACAAATGAATAAATGACTTATGATTTTGACTTATGATTATGAATCGAAATGTGTCGCCGATTTTTAAATAATAAGAAGGTTATTTTTCATCCCAAAAATAACGTCCTAGTTATTTTCACACAGGTTATCCATTGTCATCCACGTTCATACTCAAAACTCTGTACGGCTAGTACTGCAGCATCTATTACAGTTATTTTGACATTTTGTCCTAGTACAATATCATTGTGCGTTTCGTGTCATTAATTATAAAATGAATGAATCATATCGATACCGGAAATTTCAATTGTCGTAAAGGACATTTTGCCGAAAATGAGTTATATATATATTTGGAATCAGCGTCGCAAGCTCTATCGATTGGTATATTTAAAAAAAATCTATCTTTAAAAAAAAGCCCCTTACGACCTGGATTTCCAACAGCTCTAGCGCGATTTTTTTTACTATTTGGGATGTATCGCAAAAATAATTTTCAATAGGGGAGCGTAAAGTCATGTTTTAATTATTTAAGAGGTCGTAATCCTCATTTTTACATTAAACTTTTTATACGACGTTATAAACAATAATTATAATTACAAATCAAAAGGTCGTAAACATGTTATTTGATAATCGACACCCTTACGACCAAATCTATGCTTTGTTTTAACTTACGTAATTAGGGCGTAAAGGACGTTTGTTTTATTTATTGCCCTTTACAACCTTAATTTTAACAAAAACACAATTAAAGTTTTCGTTTTGTTCTTATTACCGACGGTGTACAGAGGTCTGACGAGCACCATTCTCAAAGAAACTCAAAGTCAGAAAAAAAAATCTATGTGTCTGGTATACATACCTTTATAAAAGGTTAGTTACTCCACGTAATAGTAACTCCAGTTTTTTTTTTTGTGTGGGAGAAAACAAAGTTAATTTATTTGAATCTGAATAGAACTGAAGGGCTGGTGCTCACACGAGGTATTGTACCATACACAGCGATCAAGGTGACATCAAATTCATATACCTTTCCTTCATAAATTTTTGAATTTTCGATAGGTGATTTTTCAAATCTTTGACAAGGTCAAACGAAGTTGACCATCGATTTACTTGTTCTATCGTTAGTTAATAGCCAACTTATGACTTTTTTGATGACAATAATTAAATACGTTATTGATCAAATACTTTTTTTTTACAAAATTTCATAATCAGTCATAATCACGGTGATTAATAAGTGACTGAAAACTGATGTTACTAAGTACCTCATTTGTTAATCACCGTGACTATGGCTGAGTTATAATGACACGCCCTTCCACTCCGCCCAGAGCGGGAGACGTCATTTGATGATTTTCCAAACACAAAAAAGGCCTCTAACTTATTCATTTCCGCAGGAGTTCTTCCCATAATGGCTTCCCATAATAGAAGGCTGCAGGTCTTCAATCTCGTTTCCAATCGTAGCCTGTTCTTCAACTATGTTCAACTTGTTTTCGTTTGAAAACTTAAAATATATTGGTCTGCAGAACATTATTGAAGATGGTTCTGGATTCTCCTATATCACTTCTTCGCCACAAACTAAGCGCAGAGGCACAAACGAAAGCATAAAAATGCTAGAATCGTCATCCTCTGCCATAGTTTGCTTATACAAACTTTGCCCTAAGCACCATCAAATGGGCACGCCACAATTGCGGCGGTAAGTCCCCTCTTTGAGGAGTGGATAGAGAGGCGTCACGGCGTCCTCACCTTCCGCCTGACGCAGGTTCTCACCGGGCATGGGTGCTTCGGTGGGTTCCTGTTCAGGATAAAGCGGGAGGATACGTCCGGGTGTTTCCATTGCGAGGATCGTCTGGAGGACACGGTGGAGCATACGGTGGAGGTGTGCCCTGCCTGGGCGGAGCACCGCCGTGTCCTCGTGGAGTCGATCGGCGGCGGCGACCTCTCGCGTCCGGCTCTGGTGCGAGCCATGGTACGGAGCGAGAGGGAATGGGAAGCCGTCACCTCCTTCTGCGAAGCAGTAATGCTCGCGAAGGAGGAGGCGGGGCGCGTGAGGGAGTGGCAGTCTCTGCGCCCTCACGTCCCTAGCCGCCGCAGGAGGAGACGCCCCGGACGTCGGGAGTCAATAGCGGACTCCCGGCCACCGTAGGCGCGAGCTTGCGGGTGGTGAGCAATGGGTAGCTCGCCGCCCGGTAAGGACCAAGCTCGGGTCGACGGCGCGCAGTGTTCCACGCGCGCCTCAAAGAGATGTCAGCAGCAGTGTAGGGGTCTACTAGGACCGATGCCTGCCGGGGTCGCGTGATTGTTCGAAAGAGATACCGTGACCCTGGCACATGGGCAACTGATGGAACACGGGTGGGTTTTAGTCAGTAAAAGTCTGACACGCCCTCCCGCTCCGCCCAGAGTGGGAGAAGTCATTTGATGATTTCCCATCCTGAAAAAAAAAAAAAAAAAAAAAGCACCATCAAAACCCCATTTGCATATAAGTATAAATTCTTTGCCATCCAGATTTTACACGTAGGAATTTTTCAAGTCTAGCCACAGTTTTGTTCAAAATAGCTTGGAGTTTTAGTTTAACCCCTCTTCCGTGACTTCTGTGGCATCTTTTGGCAGATAGCAGTTCTTCATCGCTTCAAGGATAGCTGTGTAAGAAGGATACAGTGGTATTCCTTCTTCTTTTGCACAAGGTCTTAATGTTATATACTGCCACTTAGAAAGCTTCAATGAAGTCAAAATACCTAAAGCTTTATCAGCAGAATATATGGGCATAGTTTTCTATACCTTTAACAATTCCTTCATATTTGTAGCTTCTTCGGGATGCTCCGAGACTAGTTTAATAATATCTGCTACTTTCTTATTTGTGCTTTTAAACCAGTTGCATGAGCAAGACTTTCATTGCTGTACGGTAGGAGCTCTTCCACTCTTCTTTAGCGGGCTTAGCTTCACAAATGGTTTTCTGGAACTCACAACTGATGTTAATATTCCATCACTGCACGTTTCCGGTCCACAGGATGTTAATAATAATATCTTAGGACAATCAACACAATGTTATCTGATCCCAAACTAGGCAGAGCCTGTACTATGGTAACCAGACAACTGATAAACATACTTATATATTTCTAAATACATGCATATTGTAGATAAATTACACCCAGACACAAAACAAATGATTGTGCTCATCACACAAACATTTGTCCTGGGTGGGAATCGCACCCACGACCTGTCTTAGCAGTCAGGGTCACTAACCAATAGACTAACAGGCCAGTCAATGTCATGTTGATGTACCCTCATTTATAGCGAAGTCAGAACTGGAACATGGGTGCTGTTCTACTAACACTACAGAAAGGGTTATCTTTTCCCTCACGACCTCAGGCCATTTCATGTCCTCTTGCAGCCATGTCTCATTCTTTTTTTTATGAATGTACGTCTCGTGCGATTACACGAGATCCATTTGTTCCTCAACAAGCACATATAAGTCTGACAGAATTGTTTCAATTCGTTCTGTTCATTTTCTGACAAATCAACTATATTCGCAAAAACTTCAAATAACATTTGAGGTTGTTAAAAACTACTGGTGTTTGCCAAAAACAGGAAAATGTCCAAATTGGTAACAAAATCTTGCATCACAACACAATTATAAATAAAACCTAATAACATAATAGCGCAAAACATTTTTTTTTAATGTTGATTTCCTATTAGAATATTATTTTTTTACTTTTTTACTAAATATTTGAATAATAAATAAAAAATAATAAAAATACTTTTATTTCACTTGGTTTTACTACCTATTGTAGGTATTTCTATTTAGAACTTTAGGATTTTTGTTCCTTTTACCCCCTTAGCCTCTGGTTTAAATGACTTGTACTACCCCTTGATGATCATGATTAGTCCTTTACGACACATCTGACTTTATCATAACCAATTTTTCGTGGCTGTAAAGTACTTCAGTTAAATTTTTTTGGGCTGTAGAGGACTCTCATTTTCGTCAATAATTATGTTTGGTTTATTTTGTTCATTTTTATGGATAGAACTCGAAAAAATAGTGAGGGTTTCTTTGGACATCATGAATATAGTACTTTATTTGAAAAAGATATTAGAAAAAAACAAATATTTTTTTCGTTTTTTGGCTCTACTGAAAACTGGTGTTTTGTCCTTTACGACAATTGAAATTTCCGGTATCGATATCCAATAGGAGCTAGTAATTGTATCGATGAACATTCGGCTTGATTTACTTCTTTAAGACCTAGAAAAGGTATTACCGGGCAGTATAAAAAAGTCATTTTATGGTTTCTTGTAAAAGCAATTTACTGTTCAGGAATTATAAGCCATATTAAGTCGTAGTAAAAGCAAGATGAAGCTTTGCTGAAGCTTATTTTATTTAACTCTGTTTCAAGAAAATGTTAACGGATTTCTTTTCATCCATTTATCCTACCGCTAGACTAAAGAGCGACATTTAAGATATTTAAATATCTTAAATGTCGTTCGATAAAGAATATCGTTCTGTGAGATTTTTCTCTAGAACGCAGCTGGAACAATTTTTCTGTAAATCTCCTGAACATTAAAAAAAATTAAAGACCTTGTGTGTGCAGTAGTGTCCAGTGCAACAAGCAATATGAAACAATAAGTGAGATTTATATGACGTTGAACCTTCGCAATATTTTAGATTTATTGCAAGCGAGTATAACACAATCTATCAAGCCATTAGGATATAACTCATCGTGTTGTTAGATTGGAACTGAAATGTTTAGTGAGAGAGCGATTGAAATACTGCACATATCAGGGATATTCAGTTTTCAATAGCCAAATAGATTTTTAAGAACAAAATGTGGAATAAGAGGATTAAAGATGAGATGGTAATGTGGAATGTATTCTTCGCAAAGATTTTAATGGTAGCGTTTATGTACCGTTTTAATACCTCTGACACACACAATATCGCTGACAATCACTCGCTGCACTCGTGATTCAATTTTAGAATCCTTCGCTTGCTCGGTCAACAAAATTGAGCACGCGGTTAAAAAGCAACTTTGCACTCTTGTATAACAAATAACTATTGTTAGTTGCCTTTCATTCATCCTCTGAACAGGGCCAAATCATCTAAGCATACTCTATGACTCCTTTTTAGGGTTCCGTTGCCAAATGGCACAAAACGGAACCCTTATAGATTCGTCATGTCTGTCTGTCTGTCTGTCCGTCCGTATGTCACAGCCACTTTTTTCCGAAACTATAAGAGCTGTGCTATTGAAACTTGGTATATAGATGTATTCTGTTAACTGCATTTAGATTTTCACACTAAAATAGAAAAAAAAAACTATAAATGTTGGGGTTCCCCATACTTAGAACTGAACTGAAACTCAAAAAAAAATTTTTCATCAAACCCATACGTGTGGGGTATCTATGAATAGGTCTTCAAAAATGGTATTGAAGTTTCTAATATCATTTTTTCTCAACTGAATAGTTTGCGCGAGAGACACTTCCAAAGTGGTAAAATGTGTCCCCCCCCCGTAACTTCTAAAATATGATAGTGAGAAAACTAAAAAAATATATATGATGTACATAACTATGTAAACTTCCACCGAAAATTGGTTTGAATGAGATCTAGTAAGTAGTTTTTTTTAATACGTCATAAATCGTAAACCGCAATTTACCTTTCATTCGATCAACTCAAATACAAAAATTAAAAAAAAAAACATTTAATTTCATAAACTTAGGTAAACCTTATGCATAAACCGAGAATACCTACAGGTTTGTACGGAACCCTTGGTGCGCGAGTCTGACTCGCACTTGGCCGGTTTTTTTAAAATTTATTAACATACAGTTAAATACATAGAGAAACAATATTTATTTAAATCCAACGTACAATTTTAGCATTTGTTTTTCTTTTATTAATTTGGTTCGAGAAGGGCTTGTGGCTAAGTAATAACAGCCGCACGGGTTGGTCGTTCAGGTAAAGCTACGCTTGCCACGGTTGGTCTGTGGATGGGTGACCATCTTTACATACCAAGACCCTTCCGTGTCTCAGAAAGTACGTTAAGCCGTTGGTCCCGGCTGTCTTTCGTAGATCTTAGACAGTCGTTACGGGTCGTCAGAAGCCGGAAAGTCTGACAACCAGTCTTACCAAGAGGCATGGTATTATCCAGCAACTGGGTTGTGGAGGTTAGATGGGGCAGTCACTCCATGTAAAATACTGGTACTCAGCTGCATCCGGTTAGACTGGAAGCCGACCCCAACATAGTTGGGAAAAGGCAGGCAGATAATGAATTTAGTTCGGCAGTTTTTGTATCTTACGTATTCTTTTTATGGGCCCGGGATACTAGTGACGTAGGATCTCAAAACTATAAACTCATATCTCAAAACTATGAAATAATATCTCAGTACTAATAAACTAGTCTTTCAAAACTACAAACTAGTATCTTCAAACTATAAAGTAGCAGTTATATCGTTAATAGAGTTTATAACCGAAGTCTTTACGTCTCCCATAACTATCGGCAACGAAGTACCTTGCTGACATTTAAAACTATACCCAGCCATTAATTATCAGCGGAACATCGTAAACTACCCTCAAACGTGCCGTAAACGCTGCAGTCAACAAGTCCCGACGTCATCGGGAGGCGACGGCGTATATCAAAGCCGCTCTAATAGATTATCGCGTCGCGCACAAAAACTCGAGAGCTGGGACGTGTACGAACGAGTGTTGAACAAGTCCGGACATGTTTACTGCACGAGGAGTGAGAGTAGGGCTGTCATATCAAAGAAATTGGTAGTGACTTAAACTTTGTGCATGAGCTGGCTTACTTTGGTATGCAAAGTATCGTTTATTCATGACAGAGCTAGTGAAGTCTTTGATGTACAATATTTTAATAACTGCGCCTAGTATGTCTAGTAGTTGGTAAAATTGAGGTCTAGGCGTAGATCAGAATATTTTGATACACAAAATCTAGTTACAAAAGTCTGATTTAGTTATCCAAATTAAGATTTAGTCACAGAAAATAGGGCATGAATACCTGCATTTTTGGGAACCATTACTACGCATCATTGGCTTTGGTATTATACTGAATATCAGAGTAATACCTCCACTATTGGTACCGGTACCAAAAGTTTTATCACCTGCCAGGGTCGCCAGATTATTCTAATGAGATACCGTGGCCTCGCATATGGGTAACTGAAATAATACGGGTGGGGTTTAGTCAGTAAAAGTCTGACACGCCCTTTTGCTCCGCCCAGAGAGAAGTCATTTGTTGATTTCCCATCCAAAAAAAGCCTTTTTATCAGTACTATTCGTATTTCTAATCAGCATCTGCTACTATACCGGTACTTACGAAACAAATATTTCCGTAACTTAAAAGTGAAAAACAGAAATAAAAGTAAAAGGAAAACTCAATAGGCATTTGAAAAAATACTTCAAGGCTGCAAACTGTATGACGTTTCTCATACAAGTATCAGATTTTTGGTCACACGAATCATGAATTTGGCACCTTTACTTGTAAGGTGGAGTACCGGTACCCATCTGGAACCAGTACCCAGGTACCGAAATGCAGAAACCGCTAAGTGCCGATACAAAACCTGTTATTTGGTATCGGTTCCAAGCCCTGGCAGGCTTTAAATGAACACGAGAAAAATTATATCCAGATTTACAAACTTCGAGTAGATAGGACTAGTTTATGAGATGTTACTTTTCTGAAATTTATTGTGACAGCCCTGTGCGTGAGTTTGTTTATTTGGTTCCCACACCCGCAAATAGACGGCCGCATGTGCTGATATTTCTTTGAAGCTAGATTTTGAGTACCCGCGCTAGCTTTATGTTTCTCGCATTTTGTAATCATAGCTTGGGTGTAAGTTTTAGACTAGATTATTTCAAATATTTTGTTTTTTCTTCATAATATATCAACAATTCAATTAAAGTTTTAAAGGATACAGCGTCCGGGCAGTGTAACAATATTTCCGATCATCATCATCATTTCAGCCGTGGCACGTCCAATGCTGGACATAGACCTCCACAAATTTGAAGAGCTTTTCCATAATCGCCACGCTTGGCAGGCGTTGTCGCGGGTTGGCGATCGCAGTATGGTGGCAAAATGCATAGATAACGCTGCTGCTCATTCTCTTACGACACCCACGGAAAGAAATGGGGTGATGCTATTCTGTACGTCCAGCACACACGGGATATTTCCGATACGGATGTAAAATATTAGAAATTTCTCACATACAGAATCACTCGCTCGTGCTCATACACAAAATAAGTTCAGCATAAGTCTCTTAAACTGCTGAACGGATCGAATACTTTGGATCGATACATAACATGATATTTTTATCTACTAGACACTGTCATAATAAAAAGTATCATATCGGTCCCGTGGGATGACTTTTCTTCGTCCACGTGGGCGGACCCGCAGGCAAGAGCTAGTAATTTATATGTATATCTTTATGAGTTTACTATATTAGCATGTTCAATTTTTTTATAACCTTGTTTGGAAGGCACTGGTGTCAGGCATACAATGATTCTTTTATTAGTAGGTACAGCCAACAACGGTACGCTGTATTTACTTAGAATATGGTTTTCTGAAATAAAATAAATACATAACACTTGAATTATAAATATGAAAGTTTTTAGTTTTGATGATCAATCACCCAAAAACGGCTGAACGGATTTGGATGAAATGGGACAAACAGTAGTTTATGACCTAGATTAACACATATAATTT
The DNA here is from genome assembly GCA_932294355.1 of Aporophyla lueneburgensis. Taxonomy (NCBI): domain Eukaryota; kingdom Metazoa; phylum Arthropoda; class Insecta; order Lepidoptera; family Noctuidae; genus Aporophyla; species Aporophyla lueneburgensis. The sequence goes on along the minus strand of OW028744.1, from coordinate 30,586,379 downwards.
ATAAAAAATATAATTCATGATTTATTTACTTATATTATTCTGAAGTACGATACCTACCAACAGTTTTTGACACAAAATCAATATGATTGGTAACTTCCTCCACACCTTAAATCTACTCCAATTTACTTAACGTAAAACGTCGCCTTTAAACAACACTCAAATCTTTTTAAATTCAATTTCATACAGTTGAAAAATGTCGGAGCAGGAACATTATTTAAAGCTCTTGACTGGACTGGTGCATGTGAGCCTGATATATGGGGCTTGAAGAAGGCGCGTCATACCGAGTGGATTTCCATGTTATTCGTAGGAAAGGTAGTGGAAAATGATGAAGATTTTGCTTTAAGTTTTGCGGTCTAGGGTTGATCATGGTACCTTTAGTTTTCTCGAAGGAGAGCATTTAACGAAAGCTACCTAAATACCTATGTCGACTTTCACTTACAAAAATTAGTTGACACAAAGTAACATAGAAAATGAACATGACAACGATTTAGCGGCGAGTGAAGCATTTTAAGAATGTGGCATATTTTCAATTATTTTGATGTCACAATTAATTTCAGTAAATTATAACAACGAATCCATCGTTTTTTCACGAATCACGCTTTTTTTATTTTGGAATGACATCTCGCAAGTCAAACTATGAGGATGTCGGCTGCTTAGCCGGACTTGCCTGTGGCCACCTTAATAAATTAAGGTCTCCAGCCAGGGCTTAAAACTAGAACGACTACTCGCTAAGGGCACCGCCTGTGGGGTTACGACTTGGCTTAGGTCATCGCTGGTAGAGGGTAGCATGGAACAGGCTAGATGGCGGAATGAATGTACACTTACCTAGAAGTAACCTATTCTACTTTAACTTACGGAAGCCCAGGAGCAGATTATAGCTTGCGGGAAACCAAACGTTTCGGTTTAAATTAATTTGCTATTGTCTAGGAACGTGTTACACCTGTGGAATAGTTAGAATAGTTCCCACCGGACGGTACAGTACCTCAGTTTTGAGTTTGCGTTTGAAGCCAAAATAATATCCGACTACGAACCATTGTTGCCACATTGTAGAGTTAACTTACAATTACAGTTGCATTAAATAGAAGTTTCAGCAATTTTGAGGGGAATCATGTTCTTGTTGAAAACTGTACTTACTGGAAACAGAAGTAGTGATTGTCTAAAAAGTTTAATAGGTGGTCTTAATAATACCCTGTTGCTAATCGCTACGCTTGGCAGGCGGGTTGGCGATCGCAGTATGGTGATATGATGCATAGAGAACGCTGCTGCCCATTCTCTAGTAAGTTGCATAGTCGCCTCTTTCGACACCCATGGGAAGAATTGGGATAGTACTATTCTTTACGTCCGGCACCACTCGTAACGTGAAAATCGTAAAAAATACTGGGTATTATTCACGATTGTTTCCGATGGTTAAATGTAGATAGACAAATATCATACACGCGTGTGCATGTTTTAGAATTGCGACTGTTTAATGTGGAACTTTTCCAAGAATGTGTATTCTTGGAAAAGTTCCACATTAAACAGTCTCAATTCTAAAACATTTCCCCAAGAAGAAACATCTTGACTTGATTTTAACAAAGGCAAAGTTTTCTAACAAACCATTCCAAAAACACTTGTAACATTGAAGAAAAATATTATAAAAGTAACTTGATAAGCAATTATTTCTGATTTGATTCCTCATGAAGTACGCTGAAATACCAAGTTTGATTCATTATCTGTGTAATCTATTAGAAGTTTCCCCCGAGCCCTCGGTTCCCGCCCCAAATATTTAACAAAGGCGAAATGGGAAAAAATGCTGACAGTACCTATAATTTATTTGCAAGTGGTTGTTGTTATACCCATGGTGATAAATTTTACTGACAAAGTGCGATAAACTGTTACTGAGTTATTCCGTCCGGAATTTGACAGTAGCAACCCAGAATCTGGATCTATGTCAAAGTCAAAGCATTTATTTCAATTCGGCACATTAAAATAGAATTGATTCTCAGAATCAGAATCAGAATCAGAATCAGAATCATTTATTTGCGAAATATGGGTGGTTCAAGAGGTGATTCTAGTCGCCCAATCCAAAATGTATAGTTTCTTATGGAGAAAAATGGAAAAGAAACTACACAGTTCCTCTTTAAAAAAAAAAACGAGTGCTTGGTTGATGGTAATAGGCTCGCACCCTATTACATGAGAATCACTATCACTACATAGTATAAAACAAAGTCGTTTCTGTCTATCTGTCCCTATATATGCTTAGATCTTTAAAACTACGCAACGGATTTTGATTCGGTTTTTTTAATAGATAGAGTGATTCAAGAAGAAGGTTTATACGTATAGCACGCGGGCGAAGCCAATGGCAAAAGCTAGCCAAATATAACTGGTGAAATGTGAGTATACTATAAGTATACCTCTGCCTAGCCCTTCGCGGATTTCGGGCGTTATGATAATGGACCGACTAAAAGATTGACTATTCAGTCGACAGTTTAAACCAAGTAAATACAGCCATGAGTAGCGTTTCGGACGGTTAACCCGCATGCACACTTTGATTTCTTTATAAGATGTATGACAAACGCTAGATTACCGCAAAGTTTTGGCTGCGGTCAGGCAAGGCTAGTTTGGCCGCCACCCTATGGTTTTTTTATGCTACTTCTTCTTCTTAGCGTGTCAATAGCAATCTAAATATAGTCAGCCCAAAATATGGCTACGAGCTTGGCATTTTCAGTATCATCCATCATTCTTATGCCATTAAGCGCTGTATTGTGAAAACCGTTAGTGACATGACTTACATACCAAGTTATTTAGATGGCAAGATTGATAGCAACGTCCTTGCCTAAACACAAGGGAAGGAATCGTGAGATTTTGTATGTATGGATGTGTACTGATAGCAATAACCATTGCACAACCGTTGCGTCCTCTCTATACACAATAAGCTCACAGAATCCGGTCGTCTATCGTAATTTTCCTCCGTTCAATTGTGGAGAGATTGGAAAGAAAAACACTTGAGTCCTCGCGGGATGCACCCCGCCCTCCCTTACCGCTCGAGTGAATATTAATGGTGAAAAGACGCGTGAGGAAGACAATTGACTCTCTCTTTTCTATATACGTAGTTCTGGTAACCTGTTGCCCCTCACAGTAGCTTTTCGAGTTGTATTTCCGTGAACATAAAACTTAAATACCATGTTAATATATTAAAACATCAACATCTATGTATATGTTTACTTAACTCGAAAAGTAACGTAAAATTGTTCAAAATAATGAATTAAATGCTCCGTTTTACGATTCTCTCTTATTTCAATTACACACAATCAATGCAATCCTACTTATTGCAAATTGTTTCAGTTGCTTCTTATCTCATAGTCTCTAGCAAGTTGTACAATATTGAGTTGCGATCAAAAAATGTTGCTGATTTGTTGTTAGAGTATTCAAGCAATTATTTATTACAGTTGAAGTTTTACACTACGAAAAACAACACACAACATTTCTTCAAAACCGATACTTGAACTAACTTTTACTACTTTGAACATTAATTAATATAACAGAATTGTAAACCTACTGATTGCTTCACTCAACGCAACGTGATTGCTAATCAATGTTCTCTACCAGCGATGTGATTGTGCTGTCAATCGGCAATCATCGGTAAACGTCGGGAATTGCCGGCAATAGCGTTGTGGTTTACACGCAATATACAGTGTATACTGAAGGGGAAATTGGGTTATCAAATGTCATGACACGATTGTAAGATTCAAATTGACTTTTTATTACTCCTCAAAGAATCTATTTGTATTAAAAAGTCCAGAGAGATATGTATAAGATTTGAAGAGAAGCTCGATGAAATATGTAAGGTTGAGACTAATGGTATCTAACCACTTGCTTCGCCGTATCATGTGTTTAAAGTTTAGCATAGTCATAGCTTGCACCAGTAACATAACACATAACATAATATTTATTTAAAATTAAAAGGCTTAAAAATATGTACAGTTTTGCTTATACGTAAATAGAATATAATATTCTAAGATTTACGTGCCTGAACTAGGCAATCCTGTGTTTGCACCAGTGTACATTGTGAAATAAATAATCAAAGGGTTTCTTCAATAGTGCTTATCCTACTCAGTCATTCTCATATTTACTTTTCATACTCATTAGTGGTACTGAAGATTCTTCTTTCAAGGTTCAGGAATGTCGTCATCAAATGTATTTCTCTTTGAACAGTCGTGAAATAATGACATGTTCCAGTTTCATTTTTACTGGGGTTTTATAAAGGAATCGCGGCTTTTAGCGTAGAACTCTTTCTTTAAAATAAATGCACAATGTCTACCTTAGAACATTTTTTTGACAAGACGACATTTTATAAGTCTATTGTAACTTAAAACAAACTGAAGAGGGAACTAAATAAAATAATATGTAATTTACAATATATTTATTTAGTTATTCTTAGTCTAAAATAAAATTAATGATATAATTAATAAATATTTACAAATAAATTATTACGTAGAGCGAAGGCACTGGAAACTACGTTCACAGAATCCTCTTTGGTTTCCGTTGTTTGCACTTTTTATTCAAACTATATTTTGTCATAATCATTTTACTGGCCATGGTAATGTAACCAATAAATCAAATCAGCTTATTTTCAATAATAAGTAATAATGATAATTATGTACACACTATATAGCATATAATGTTCACTGTTGGACATAGATTTCTCACATGTAACAGAATCGATGCAGCAAGTCGAGCATCGGAAATACGGAAGGAATTTAAGAAAGGAAATCATGAGAGTGTTAATTTTCCCATAATCTAACGGAAATCATTGAAGGTAATTCAACTAACAAATTGTTAAATATAATTCTATTATGACAACAATTTGTACTTATACCTAACTTAATATACGCAGTACAATATTATAATTTAATTCGTGAAATGGGAATGTGACAAACTTCAGGCAGTTCTTGACACAATTTGTCATATTTTAATAAGGCATACGAGCCCTCGAGTTGCGGAATATATTAAGTTTTAATAAGGCACTATATGACACTCCAAACTTTTGTCGTACATAAAATAACTGAGCAAATATTTTTGTACGAAAACATTGTATTTGTATAAACTGTTTATGATAATATGGGATTTTCGTAAAAAATCGAGGGACAACTTTAAAGGAAATCATTATGAGTTGTTGTTGTTGTTGTTGTTGTTGTTTGTTGTTGCTGTTGTTGTTGTTGTTGTTGTTGTTGTTGTGTTGTTTGTTGTTGTTGTTCGTTAAAAGTACTTTGAATTTCATTACGTTTTTAGAAACCAACATTTATGAAATATACTTCCAAACCGACGAGTTTTACAAAAGGTTTCATTAATTTATTTTGTAAAGTTTAATTTACATATCGAAATATGTTTTATCACATGGGACCTTTTAGGCCCATTGGGACCATTGATACTATACTAGTAAACAATGGCAGTGTAGTGTTGTGGTAACTTTCTTTTAAATCTATCACAGGCTAGTTTTAAGTCATATAATTTTTCAGCAGCTTCCTATACTTATAATAGTTTAAAACTCCTGTATTCACTGGGTGAGGTGGAGGGATCACAATTTATACCTCGCTAACATTTATGACTAGTTCTTACAAAACACTGCACTCAAAATATTATCTTTGTGTCAACATTAGAACTTGTGTTCACCAACGTTGTTTTTCTTCTTCTCCGGGTTCTTTTCTTCTGATTTCTTCACTCCATTTTCTATAAGTAAATAATGGAAAATTAATTAAAATTGTTTTTTAATTATTACTAAATAAAAAAACGCGGTTTTAAGTGTCCTTTTATTTTTAATAAAAGTATACTTAGACCATAATATTAAACGTAAGTCACAAAATCTGGTCGTTAGCTGTGTTCATGTTCATTTGTTCTTGGATGAGGATGTGAAGATTTTTCGAATGACATTTATGTAAAATATTGTAATAAATCTTACCAATAGCTTTTGAAGGTTTAGGATCGTTCCACTCCTGGATGTCTGCGGATATGAACAGCAGATAGAACAGGTTCGCCAAGAAGTAGAACGCTACCGAAATGAAGAACACTTTTCGCCAGTCTGTTGCACTTGTCTGGAATGAAAATATTTTAGTATTATTACTAAAATATTATAAAGCATAATATCAACTTAAATACATGTTCTTATATACGTGTATATCCTACTAATATTATAAATGCGAAAGTTTGTTTGTATGGAAGTATGGATGTGTGGATGTTTGTTACTCTTCCACACAAAAACTACTGAACGGATTTGGATAAAATTTGGAACACAGTTAGTTTATAACCTGGATTACTTTTTATCCCGGTAGTACGTCCCCGCGGGATATTTTCCGACCTCCAAGCGGGCGAAGCCGCTGGCAAAAGCTAGTTGTTAATAGTCAGAATTAAACGTATTTTATTTTATTTTATTTATTTATTTATTATTTATATTCAAACCACAACTATTAGACTTTGCCAGTTAGATGAATTAACTAAACAATTTGCAAATTCGAAAAATGGCAAATTGATTTAAGTACAAAATTGGTCAGTAGTATTTATTTTTATTAAATTGGTTTTCAAACGTCAAAAATAAGATGTTTTCAAACTAAATGATTTCGTTGCTTCCTATCCGACTTTGTTTTTATCACATAATAATATAAATAAAGATAAGAAAAGTTTGAATAAATAAGGAAGAACATAATGATAGACCACGCACCTCATCTTCAACGACGAAAGATACACTGAGTGGCGCCAGAATCGAGAAGATGGCTCCGATACCGTTGGTGATTCCCATCATCGTACTCGCGTGGTTCGGAGAGAGATCGATGTGGGACAACTGAAAGGAAATACATAGTTCGCTAATCAACATTGAAAGAAATAAAATATAACGATTTTGAAAAATAACTATTTGTGTAGTTGGGCAGCCTTTTAAGCCATTATTTACCAGTTTACCAATATTTAAGCGCTAGCTGAAATTTTAAAGGTTTCAAAAATCTAGTTCAGGAATATGCAAATTGAGCTTAATAATGGTGTTAAGGCTAGAGATTCGCCGGATATCCGTATCCGTGTCCGCGGATATCCGAGGGAGAAGATGAAAGAAAAGAAAGACCTGCGCAATGCAATTTGAAACGTCTCTTGTCAAGCAAAGCGTCAAGTGGCGTTAACTATCTTGTCAAGTTTACGCGCATCGACACGAACTGGGTAAGAAAGATAAGCTCCGTTATCTTATCCGTATCCGTGGATCTTGTCACCAAATATCCGTATTCGGATCCATTACCGTGGATATACAATACATTTTTAATGATCTGGCACGTTACTAGTTTAGACAATTTTAATTACCTGAATCCACAATCAAACAATGGCAATTACAACCAAGTATAACAATTAAATGACATTACAATGTTGTAGTACTCACCATAAATCCGACGTAGTGAGCGCCATTGAGTCCGACAGTGATTGTCAGAATGACGACAGCGAGTGACAAGTTTCCTGCTGGCAGATATGACAAGCCAAGCAGTGCTATGGCAGGACCCCAGTGCGCTGGAAAGTTGTTTATAAAACTATTAGTTTACTTGTAGTTAATGTTTAGATACTTTTAATGTACCTTTATGCCTTGAAGACTAGACTCTGCTCTTTTGTCCAGTTGTTAGTCTGGTTCCCAAGATACGGACAACTAACTACCTTACAAGTTTAGAGACCACCGTCCAAACAAACTTATTTAAAGATACTTACGGATAAAATAAATACCGATCATCATTGTTACAATGAACAAAAACAATTTTTATTCTTCCGTTTAATATTACATTAATTAGACATAAATGACTACGATCCCAATAATCTCAAACGGTACTTAAATTTAAGCCGTTATTAAAAGTAATTCTGTCAATACAGGTATCCCTAAGTAACGGAGACATCATTAAAATCTATTGATTAATTTAAATCTACTTTAAAGAGTTCAACCGCGAATATCTGGGACTAAAATATTATTTTGAGATTTGTACTAGCAAAGATGGTGTCATAATTACCGATAGTGTTAAATATCCTCCTGGAGGTGACAAGTCTGATGATGTTCCTGTTGACAAGGAACTCAGCCAGCCAGCTGAAGATGAAACTCAGGAAGTACATGGCCACGTACGGCAGAGCTGACAACATGCCGTTCTGAAAAGTTTACGTTTAGCGTTGACATTTTCAATTTCTGTATTTGATTGTGACAGAAAATGACATTTAGGTACAGGTAGGTGATTAGTTATCTCACCTCTTTGATATCAACATTTAGAACGTACTTCATGTACGAAGGCAGTTCAGTCAGAAGGGTCCAGAATCCCAAACTTTGACCGGAGTGTGCCAACAAGATGGCCCAGAACGGAAGGGATGTGAGGATGCCCTTCCATGGAGTGGGCATTTTCTGGAACATAAAAATTGTAAGATTATCAATATCATCACCACCAGTAGATCGGTAAATTAAAAATGGAAATGCTCTTGAGCAAAAACTAAAACAATCATTGTAGGATGCTCAAACAACAAAAACCACTTACACCATGTCCAAGCGCGTTGGACCCTGCATTCATCTCAATATACTTCCTCTCTTCTTTGGAGATCCACCTGCTGGTGCCAGGTGTGGAATCACCGACAATGACCCAAAACACGGACCAAACGAGGCAGGTGATACCAGCCACATAGAAAACGGAGGGCCAGCCCCAGGAACTGGCGGAGAGGAGACCTGATGTCAGGAGCTCGATGATGGTACCGAGTTGGGCACCTGAAAAGTATAGGATATTATTCATTAGATACAAAGGATGATTTTGCCCTAGATCCGTAAATACTATTTGTATGTGTTCTTATTCCTATCATACATGTCTATCCTTATACAGGTTAAGTTTTTATCCAGTGTGCAAATTGTAACCATATTTTTAGCATATGTGCAAATTGTAACCATGTTTTTAGCATATGTGCAAATTGTAACCATGTTTTTAGCATATCATTCTAGATCCCCTTGCGCATAAATTTTTCGTCAGTTTTACAAAAAAAAAAATCTGCTGTTTCATACAAAAATGCAATACCTACGGGGTTAAAATGTATGGAACAGCAGATTTTTTTTTGTATAACCGACGAATATGTTCTACGCTGGGGGGTCTAGAATGATATGCTGAATTCATGGTTACAGTTTGCGCACTAGATAAAAACTGATCCTGTAAATTAAATCCTAGTTAATATAGAAATATGTGATAGAAATAGAATCGGAGAAAAGTTCTTATACATATTATGCAATTTAGTTTGCTGTGTGTTTCCATGTATGAATATTTTTATTATTCTACCTAGATAATTATGTTGTTCATAAACTTTTTAAATAAAAGAACTTAGTTGTTAGAAGGGTTTGGTTTCCACAATTTCGGTTTCAGTCCTTTAAATGGATCGTGGTGCGTGATTTAGACAACTTTATTTATTAACCAACTGCAGAATATAGTTTTCATTAAAAATATAACAAAACGTATCTGTGTGTAGATTTTCAAAACATTGGCGCTGGTATCAGTGATGATGCTAAAAGCTAATGATGATAACGTACTGCATTGTATAACATTCTTTGATTAATAAAGTACTGTGAACTTGAGTAACATAATAAACAACTTGAAATTTTGGAGAAGCTAATATAAATAAATAAAAAATATATATAAGGTGTATCTATTCATTAACGAAATCTTTTAAGGGGTACATCTGTAGGTGGTAAAGAAGCTATAGAAGCAAAAAGAAATTTTTTATCTAAGCGATTTTGAATTTTCGTAGTTATTATAATTTTAAAACTACTTGAGACGTTTTCATAAAACCTTTACTCCAAATTCTATGAATGGCCCACCTGACGCTGCGAAGGCGATGACCGGACGGCACGAGCATGGCCGCGGTGTCTCGGGCCGTAAAAAATAAGAAGGAGCCAGTATTTCTTACGTGCGTCAAATAATTTATAAATATTAAAAAATAAAAAAAACGCATATAATTTTTTTTTCGTTGCTATAGCTGCTTTATCACCTACCCACCCATTCTTTTATTTTAGAAGTTAAGGGGGGGACACATATTTTACGACTTTGGAAGCGTCTCTCGCGCAAACTATTCAGTATAGAAAAAAATGATATTAGAAACCTCAATACCATTTTTGAAGACTTATTCATAGATCCCACACGTAAGGTTTTGATGATTTTTTTTTTTTGAGTTTCAGTTCTAAGTATGGGGAACCACTACTTACCAAGTTTCAACAGCTTAGCTCTTATAGTTTCGGAGAAAAGTGGCTGTGACATACGGACGGACAGACAGACAGACAGACATGACGAATCTATAAGGATATATCTATAATAATCTATCGTCTATCATCAATGTGAGCATGATTGAAAAGCTTTTGTTTTATTCAACGCAATGCAAGTGAGAATGCGATAATATCGAACGAAAATTGGCGCGTGATGATTTCTTAATACTTGTTCCAGGAAATACGTGTTTTGACAAAAACCTTACTGGCTTGGTAAAAATGAATTCTGTTACATGTGCGAGAGTTCTATGAAGATATTTTGTGTACTTTTTCAATATATGAGTACATTATGAACGGCCAAAGTTTAGATCTCATAACTGAATTTGTTTATCAATTAAGTTTTAACCGTATATAAATCTAGATATAAACCACAAAATACCAGACCTGGTGCTTAAAATATCTGGAGGAAAGTTATGACGGGTTGGCCGCTCTTATTTTTTTTCCCTTTTAGGCTTTTCACAAATATTAAGTAAAGCTTCAAGATTTATAATTACAATTTATCCCACCTATTATTTGTATTAAGATACAGTGTAATGCCTCTTGAACTAATTTAGATAATATTGCAGGCAGGGAACAGAAAACCACAAGCCACGCTACGCAGGATACTTCCTCAGTTCCTCACTGAATAAGATAAAAGAGAGAAACTAACCAGCATAAACGAAGGTCCCGAGCCGACTGCGTTCGTTGACCGGTACCCAGTGACCAATCACTCCGTGTAGACTGGGGTACAGCAGGCCCTGAGCCAGACCCATCACGACGCGACACCCGCATACTGCGACATAGCCACCCTGGAAGATGAGAGGACATTGTAACGTCTAAAGAACATAAACGATTAAAGTATTACTAGCTTTTGCCCGCGACTCGAAATCATCCCACGGGCATGAACCAGGATGTCCTACCCTAGATCAGGGCCTATCGGAGTGCCGTAAAACATCGAAATCCGTTCTGCAGAATTTTGCTGCTGCCCATTGACGTGCCACATTTGCATTTATTAACCTGAGAACTTTACTTTATCTGTTAGCAATCAGCCTATAATGTTCCCACTGCTGGGACATAGGCCTCCTGTCTGTGAGACGGAGTAGGCCGTTATCCACGCGGGGGCAGTACGGGTTAAGAGATCTCACACATCTTCTAATTTTTGGTTTTAGGACACGTTTGTGGTTTCCTCACGATGTTTTGAGACTGATGGTGATAAAACCATGAATATAAAGTAAAGCCCCTATCTAGGTTCGTACCTACGACGTACAACTTGTCAGTCACTACTATTACCAATGGCTCACCACTAGTCTTTAACGATTAAGAACCTTCAATTTAATTTCAGTCTTTCTAAGGTATACCTCACCTTTAGTTTACTTCATTTAGCACCTAACGTGACTCCCAAAAGCAGCACTTACAAAGATAGATAGAACGTTGTTTTCTTTTTTTCCCTGACGGGAACCCATGCAACGTTGTTGGTCGCTCATGGCGTAAGGAATGAGGGTCATTCCCACTGACGCGGCGGTAATGACGATCATCAATAAAGGTGCACGAACAAGCGCGTAAGTTAATTGCAGGATTTATTGTTTGTTTGTTGCTATGGAACTTCTTTCTTTCTGTAGGTAGGTTTTATTTTAGGGGAGAGTTCCTGTACAAAATAATCTAATGATTTGCTGTCGTCGTCTAATCGGTAAATCAGACTTGAAAAAAGAAAACCGTTCCACTTATTGCTCAAAGTTTTTGGGATTAATACCGAGTTGAAAGTCTGTTGGAAAACGAGTATTACATTTTAATGCACGTTTTCCAACATAAGTAGTAAGTAAGTAGTGTAGCCACTAGTTATTTGGGGGGTGTACTACGCCAAATCGAATGCCAAATAATCGAATATCAATTGATCGAACACTATAAATCGAACGTCTAAATACTCGAACGTTCATAATATCGAATGGTTATTAAATCGAACATTAAATATATCGCACAGTCAATACATCGAGTATTCAAAATATCGAATGTTTGTTTGCATATTAATTATATCAAAATATAAATATATCTACTGAATACTTTAAATACAAAAAAACATAAAATTTACAGAGGGCATGGAACACGTTGCTTGTTAAGCACAAACGGGGTCTTAATGCTACCACAGACATTTTAGTTAAGGAGGATTACAAATAGGACAATTGAAAAGGCAAACGCGGGATTGGGAAGACCTACTCTACAAAAAGTGACAAGACGGATGAAAATCTGATGATCTGAGAAAATATTAAATAGTAGAAATAACATGGATTTAATAGTTTATCCGAATTATATACGCAAAACTTTTAAATGTAGGTACCTATAAAAGATAATAATTAAAAAGTAAAATGTGATTTGTTGGTAAATTTTATGTTTTTTTTGTATTTAAAGTATTCAGTATATTTATATTTTGATATAATGAATATGCAATGTGTTGACCGCTCGATCAAACAAACATTCGATATTTTGAACACTCGATGTATTGAGTGAGCGATATATTGAATGTTCAATTTAATAACCATTCGATATTATGAACGTTCGAGTATTTAGACATTTGATTTATAGTGTTCGATCAATTGATATTCGATTATTTGGCATTCGATTTGGCGTAGTAGATACACCCTTATTTGGGCGAGGGTTATTTTAATTAGATGTAAATGGATCAAATTAAAATTCATAGTTGCCCAAAACGTTAGAAACCTGCCCTCTTTAGTTACGTAATTAATAACAGTGCTTAAAACAACATAAGTATCTCATTTGAAAGTAAAAGGCTGGCGAGTAACAATAGCTACCTATTTAACTAATTTTACTTCTAAAACTCGCAAAACATTGTCTCTTTGAATGCCGTTAATTAAATTGACGTAATGGTTTCAAGACCATTTTAGGTTAATCAAGGAGGAATGTCTAGTAGAAAGATCTACCTACACGTTCCAGAAATATGAATATATATGTATGTTTTCGTTATTAACCAACTAAAAAAGCTTAATGTTTATAAAATAAAATAATCATAACTTTTAAGAACATTCGTACATACCATAAGACCAAATAATAAGTAATTGGAAACCAGACCAATACATTTTCTAACCCGTTGCCCGTTGCTAAAATAAACATAAAAATGCTCGACTTTTAACTCACCTTGTGAAATAAAAATACTTTATGTTTACTCTCCCAAATAAACAGTAAAAAAAGATATTATAAATGAACGAGAAGGACTAGGTTATCAGGACAGCAAAACATTGCCCATTCCATTTGGTAGAATTATGTTGTCTGATAGTATCGGGTGAAGGATGGCTCTTCAGACAAATGGTGCCCTAATAAACCATCCTAACGCGAGATCCTTGCGATCCGTCAAGACGTTTGTTTGTTAAGGGAACGGAAATACTAGAGGTAGAACTGTGACTAGTGCAGTTGGAATGGTTTATATGAAGGATTTATTTAAGTGTCACTTGCATGGTAGAACGCAACTTTTCACACAAACAGACGGAGTGTATTCCATAAATTATTAGCAACACTGACACACAAAGCCAAGCCATCAACTTAAGTTATGAGTAAAAGTAGGTTATTTTATTAATCTTATCTTATATCTTTAAACGAGCAATTCTTGTATATATATATATATATATATATAATCTGAATCTCGGAAACGGCTCCAACGATTTTCATGAAATTTAGTATACAGGTGGTTTTGGGGGCGATAAATCGATCTAGCTAAGATTCATTTTTATTAAATGTCGTTTTATTTGTGTTCTCAATGACCAACTTTATCTATAATAATATCAACTTGAACATAAACTAATTATTTTAAACACAATTTACCAAAAAATACCGAGCGAAGCTCGGTCAACCAGATATTTAAAGTTAATGTGGGATTGTCATTATACTCAATACTCATGTATAAAATATCCCTAAGTAAAAAAATGGTAGTATACACAATCGTCAGTACATACTATTTGATTGATAAAAAGATTGAAACAATATTTGGTAGTAGTCTTAGATCTTAGAATATAAATAAATGATATAAATAATATAAAATTCCAGCTAAGGAGATAATTTGAATCCTGTTTGAACCGACATAGAACAAGTCCGATAGATTACAAAAAATAAACAAGTTTCTTTGTTTTCTAGATGCGTATACAAAAACTCATTTTATGCTTATAAAACATGTCTGAAGGTGAAGTAAATTATATAATTTACAACTAACAAAGTTTATTTGTAAAATATAACCCGTCTTTTATAGTATACTAGCTTCTGCCTCCGCCTTCGCCCGCGTGGATGTCTAAAAATTTTACTTACATTGCTGTTCACAGGGTTAAAGACTATTAATTTTTTTGTTTATACTTAAAGTATCTCGTTATATACTACTTTAGAGGTTCTGCCTTCAGGTGCTACTACAACCAGGCTGCTAGATGAGCTCACTCTCGAGCAGGCAACGTAAGCCTGGTCGTGCGAGAAGCAGTCCCCTCTAAGATGATATCCCGCTGTTTTAAGTGACTGTCCCCGAGACATATTAATCGTCATTGCGAAACATAACATAAGGAGACTGCAGCCTTTTAAATTCAAATGGGTACTCCGACGGTATTAGTGGTATCTGCGGTATATAGTACACCGATTCACCTTGAACACAGCCAGTAAATACAATGGCGGAGCCTCTACCACGTTTTGATGTGACGTTTTCACACGTGACCTGGTCCCATTGCACAACTTGGCTGGATTGAGATTTTATGGTAGCATTGCTGGAGCACCCACTTTGAGGATAAGTGTGTGAGACGGGGACCAAATGGGTTGAATATACTGGATCATTTTTTATCCAGTGCGCAAACTGTAATCATGAATTCAGCATATCATTCTAGACCACCCAGAACTCAAAACATGTGTGAAAAGATTTATTTAGGAGACAACCAGAAGTAGATAATAAACAATTAATATTGTTTACAACAAAATACTATGCCTACCGCAGAATTACTTTCTTCTGTTGTGGGGAAATGCCGCCGACATTCAGACTATCTTTGTCTTGCAGAAAAGGGCTGTTCGATCAATTTATAAATTAAGCCCGAGACACTCACTCAGAGAGAAATTTAAAGAAATTAATATAATGACTGTGCCTTCACAGTATATTTTTGAAAATCTTTTATATGCCCATAAGAATATTAAATTGTTTAAAAAATTCAGTGATATCCATAATATAAATACTAGGAATAAACACAAATTTATTGTACCTTCAACAAGGCTCAAGAAAATAGGTGGCTCATTCAGATGTCAATGTATACGCTTTTATAATAAACTTCCAAGCCATGTTCAAGATCTAAGTCTCAATAAATTTAAATCATTCATTAAACGTAAGTTGTGCCAGAAAGCCTTTTACACTGTTAAAGATTATATTGAGGACAAAAAAGCTTGGGATTAAGCTGCTCCAATTTTTAATTTTTATTTTTAAATTATTATTGTACTGAATGATATTTTTTATTTTTATTATTAATTACTTTCCTTTTTTTTATTAATTTTTTATTGGGAATATACACTTTGACATTTGATTATTGTTTACACTATGACATGAATATATACTTTCAGAAGTATAATATTATTATTATTATTTAAGTGATTTTGAATGTGAGGACTATGTAGTTGATGTTTGTTTTTTTTTATATCTCTCATACTCTTTCTATTTTAATGATAATCTGGCAGTTTGAGTACTTAATGCGGCCTACCAAAATGTCCATTCTTTGGTATTGTTCGTCGAATCTTTGTGCTCCTTATGTTCTGAGTTGAGCTGCAAGATTACTTACAAATGCGTGCATTGACTGGACAGGTCCACTCAATCTGTATGGTTCTTTCCTCAAAAGACCATTTCAGACACCCCCATGTACATGGTCCTCAAATGATCAGACCGGGACTATTTCCTGATTTTATATACACATTGACATTGATTAATTTTACTTATACAATGACATGAATATTTACTTTTAAGTATTATATTGTTTTAATTACCTATTGTAAATGTGAAGACGAAGTGGGTGTTCTTTTTTTGGTTTCCTTTTCTTCTAATTTAATTTTTTACATTGTCTGGCAGTTTGAGTAATTTGTGCGACCTTCACAAATGTCCTTTCTTTGGTATTGTTCGTCGAATCATTGACCTCCTTAAGTTCTGAGTGGGGCTGCATGATTACTGACAAATGCGTGCACTGATTGGACAGGTCCACTCAAGCTGTGTGTTCTTTCCTTAAAAGACCACTTCAGACACCAATCCACATGGTCTTCACATGATCTGATCAAGATTATGTCTGGACTTTAAAAGAGACTGTGACCTCTGAGTTTGTTTCGGCGTTTCTTCTCAGAGTAGTCAGATAGGAAATGCCGAACTCATCTAGTTAAAAAAAAAAAATTGATTGACGTGTAAAAGTGTTTGTACAAACCTACTTGCAAAAATAAAGTCATTTATCATTTATCATTAAACAATATTTTTTGTTTTTACTTCAGGTGCTAGAATCACCAGGCTGCTGGTCTGCACCAAACTGTGTGAAAATCAGTTCTCCCTTAAGTCTACCCCTGTTAAATTAAGTGTTTGGCCTTGAGATTTATTTGTGGTAATGTCAAAGCAGACTTTGAAGGGAAACTGCACTCTTTTGAACTCGAAGGGTTAGTTCGATGGCGTTAGAGGAATCCTCGGAATAAACACAGACTCCTCTCTGGAACAACCCGTCAGTATAGTTGCCTTGATAACATTTCGTTGCAATATTTTCACTCGCAACCTGGTGTCATTGCATAATTTTGGCGGGAATAAATTACGCACCAACATAACTGGGACGCCAACTCTAAATTTTAATATGTGAGTTGAGAGACCGGGAGGCTTCAATGTGTTAAGAAACTCAACCGGGTAATGTATGGCATCATCGTGATTTATCACTCGAGTCCACTGATTTATAATGATTTTTGACTACTTCGAACGATCTCAAGTGGCCGGTGGCTTGGCCGGAACCCACCTGGACATTACCCAGGTGGGTTCCGGCCAAGCCGGGGAATCCCACACCGCCACGGCGGTCAGCCCCCATCGTATTCCGGGGGGGGGGGGGGGGGGGGCAACCGACTGCACCTTTTTGCCGCGAGCGCGCGCTTTTCTTCAGCGCACTCGGCTGCTGACTCAGCGCCGCTCTCACAGGCAGCGATAAACGCGCCCATATCCTCAACATCGGCTGCGACAAACGCGCCAACAATCACACCCACGGCTGCAACCCACGCGCCAAACCCCACGACGCAACATGCGCCTCCCGCAAGCCTCTGGCAACAGAGCATCGTGCGGAATAGCGTGACTAACCCAGGAAACGACACAGAAAGACACAGACAGAGAGGGACGGGGAAGGATGGCGAGCCTGGCAGCTCTAAAACTTTCTCGGAGTACGCCTGCTGCACAAGCGCGGAAAAGTCACGGCCCGGGAAAGGAAAAAGGTAAAGGCTCAGGCAGTACGCGACCAGACGTCGGTCCGCACAGGGGAAACCCCGAGCGAAAAGCGTCCGGACGCGGAGCCACGCGACCAGCCGTCGGGCCGCACAGGGGAAACCCCGAGCGAAACACGGCCGGACGCGGAGCCACATGACCAGCCGCCAGTCCGCACAGGGGAAACCCCGAGCGAAACGCGGCCAGGCGTGGAGCCACGCGATCGGCCGTCAGTCCGCACAGGGGTAACCCCGAGCCAAACGCGGCCGAACGCACATCAAAGCGGGCGAGGGCTAGTCCGCGCGGGGGAAACCCAGCGCGAACAACTTCCGCACGCGGTGGGATCTGCCAGGCTCGCCAGTCGACCCCTGACCTCCGACAAGACCCACGACCAACCCGGACCTAGGACAAGGAGGGGGCGGCGGCCTAGACCAACACACGCACAGGGTCCCCCGGCAACAAACACCTTGCCAGGGCCCTCCAAGCCGCAGCCTGGACCAAGCGGTACAGAGCCGGCGAAGAGAGGACGCCCGGACGACACGGCTTCACCGAGCACGCTCCAAGGGGACGCCAAGCGTGTGAGGGTCCACTCTGCTCAGGGGGAGCAGAGAACCTACGCGCGAGCCACGAAGGATATTCCTGCGAGGCTGGCCGTAGCGATCTGCTTCCCTCCCCCCTCCAGAGACCTGACCAAGGAAGAGGCCGAGTACATAAAGACGGCCCTAGAGGACTTCCTAATGGACACCGACCCGACGACACCACTCCCGGCCTTCCGTGGGTACCTACGGGTAGCGGAAGGCACCGTGCAGATGTGGTGCGAGGACGACAATGCCCTGACCTGGCTGACACAAGCCGCGCCCAGAATTAGACTCCCAGACACTGACCTAACACTGACGGTACTGAAGCAGTCCAAGGTGCCCACCCGTGTCCGAGCCTCGCTTTTCGTCCCTCGTTACAAAAGTGACGTGGCCAGGCTCCAGAGTATTCTGATCCGTCAGAATACTTGGTACGACATTGCCAGGTGGTCATTGTACAGAGCAACTACCGTCGGTGGCGACAACTACGGGACGTATCTGACCCTAGGTGTACCACCGGAGGAAGTTGACAGGGTCCTAGCCCGGGAGCGACGCATATCGAACCTCTTTGGGTCGATATACGTGCGCTTTTGGCCCACGACCCTACCCTCTGTCACCAAGACCGACAGCACTGACGACACAACCGCACAAATACTGACACAGACGACTGACACCGACATTGCCCAACTCGAGCAGATCATGGCCCGAGCAGCAATGGAGGACGACAGCGACACCTTACCACCCTCATCACCCGGCTGGAATGAACGATTACTGGCCTCGTCGCCGGGTGACCTACACGAAGACCAGCTCAGGGTGGAAGTAGAGGAAAGACTCTCCGATGGATGCAGCTCTGACTAACCCCACCCCACCACCGTCAATGCCCATACACGTCATCCAGACCAACCTCCAACACAGCCAAACTGCCACGGCCAACTTACGCAGAGCTCTGGAGGTTAAGCCCCGAACCATCGCACTGATCCAAGAGCCGTGGATCAGGAACAACAGAATCTGCGGCCTCAGTAACATCGGAGGTAAGCTAATTCTCAACACCCACGCCGCAGACAAACCACGAACCTGCGCCTACATACCCAAAGAAATCCCTACCACACCACTCACTCAATTCTGTTCCAGAGACCTGACAGCAGTCAGGCTCCAGACTGATGGTAACGTTTCAGACGTCGTACTAGCCTCGGTATACATGCCAGGCGAGGACGCTAACTGCCCGCCAAAGGAGATGGCCGACCTAGTGCAGCACTGCGAACGTGCGAAACTGGACCTAATCATCTGCACCGACTCCAACGCCCACCACCCGCTCTGGGGTAGCGACTCGCCGAACTCTAGAGGAGAGGTACTATCCACCTATTTATTCTCTACTAACCTTAACATTGTTAACCGAGGCTCTGAACCCACTTGGGTCACAGTCCGAGGACAAACAATCATTGACCTGACGCTTGCTACAGAAAACGCGACAAACCTCATCACAAACTGGCACGTCTCGGATGAACCCTCCTGTTCCGACCACAGAAGAATCCGATTCACACTAACTACCCACACTAGGGAACCCGTACCGAAACGTAACCCGCGGCGCACTAATGTGCCCGAGTACAAACGCCTCCTGGCCTCCCTACTAGCTAGACATCTATCACGAGTAATAATAAAAACCCCCGAACAACTAGAATACACCGTCACAAAACTATCCGATTACCTAATCGAAGCATACCATGCATGCTGCAAACTAAGGGCGCCACGAAACAACAGCGAGAGAAATCCCTGGTGGAACGCCAACCTTAGTAAACTCAGAGATACACTACGCAAACAATGCAACAGGGCCAAAAACACTAGGCTCCCGGACGACTGGGAGCAATACAAAGAAACCCAATACACATATAAAAAGCAGATCAGAACTGCCAGAAGGGCAGCGTGGCGAAAATTCTGCGAATCCATCGAAACCAACAACGAAGCCGCAAGGGTAAGAAAAATCCTCTCGACTGATCAGGATCGAACCCTTGGTGCGCTCAAAAAACCCGACAACTCATACACACTAAGTGACCACGAAACCAGTAAGGTTCTCCTGAAGACCCACTTCCCCGGCTGTAACCTCCAAGAGGTCAGGACGTGGGAAGCTGAACCAGAATGGACCCCAACAAACCTAGATTGGTCCAGGGCACAAAGCATGGTAACAGAAGAAAGGATAAAGTGGGCCATTGACAGCTTTCAGCCCTACAAATCTGCAGGGCTGGATGGCATTTTTCCAGCCCTCCTACAGTGGGGAGCTGACCACCTGATACCATGCTTGGTGGAGATCTACCGGACCTGCATTGCACTCAGATACATGCCCCTAGCGTGGCGCGAAGTGAAAGTCATTTTCATACCCAAGCCAGGCAAACCCGACTATACACAACCAAAAGCCTATAGGCCTATAAGTCTCACATCCTTCCTACTAAAAACCCTCGAGAGACTCTGCGATAGACATATCCGAGACGGACCTCTCCGAGTAAAACCCCTTCACAAACAACAGCACGCGTACTCCACGGGCAGATCGACAGAGTCTGCGCTACATAGCGTGGTCTCTAAAATTGAATGCGCAGTGGACCACAAATGCTCAGCACTGGCGGTTTTCATTGACATAGAGGGCGCTTTCGACAAAACTATGTTCAATAGTATCAGCACGGCTCTCGACAGACACAACATAAACCCGACCTTGAGCGGGTGGATCACCAACATGCTCAAATTGAGAGCTGTACAAGTTACAGTGAACGACACTACAAGGGCGGTAGTGGCGAAGGGCTGCCCACAAGGGGGCGTCCTCTCGCCACTTCTATGGAACCTGGTCGTAGACAACCTCATCAAAACACTCAACGATAAAGGTTACTTCACCGTAGGATACGCCGATGATGTAACCATAATAATAAATGGCACCCATGAAAACACCCTATGCCACCTCATGCGCCAAGCCCTGAAAATAGTAGAGGACTGGTGCAATAAACACCAACTATCAGTAAACCCCACAAAAACCGAGATGACCCTCTTTACAAAAAAGAGAAAACTCGCGAAACTCGAACTGCCACGACTGTTTGGCACCACCCTCAGCCTATCAACTGAAACCAAATACCTGGGTATATTTTTGGACAAACAGCTAAATTGGGCAAAGCACACCAACTACATTACTACAAAAGCCAGCATAGCCCTGTGGCAGTGCAGTAGAATGCTTGGCAGGAATTGGGGAATCAGCCCCAAAGTCACCCACTGGCTATACACCACAGTTATTCGACCAATTATCACATAGAGCTCAATAGTTTGGTGGCCCAGAACAGACCTGAGCACAGCCCAAAAAGACCTTGAAAAGGTGCAGCGGTTCGCTTGTGTAGCCATCACTAGCTGCATGAGGACTACACCCACCGCTGCCCTACAGGTAATGCTTGGGCTACCACCTCTACACCTGATCGTGTGGGAGGAGGCTGCTCTGGCTGCCCTAAGACTGAACATAGCAGGGACCCTAAGCAATGACTCGAGGGTCAAGCACTCACGCATTAGGGACGATGCGATCAAGCGACAACCAATGATGGCATCACCCTGCGATAAAACCCCAAAACTACACTTCTTTCAAAAGCACTACGACGTTATACTCACAGAAGAACAAAACGACCACTTGGGCCCGGAAGAGCTAAGAGTCTACACTGATGGCTCAAAGACCACATCTGGAACTGGAGTCGGAGTTTTCTCACACGACCTAAACATAAAAATATCCAGCCCGCTGGGAATGCTCAACACCGTCTACCAGGCGGAATGCGTGGGCATTATACAGGCGGCGTATGCCATAGAAGCCAGAAGAGTTACGGACACCCATATACGTATACTCTCCAACAGCGCCTCAGTCCTCCAATCCCTAGCCAAAAGATACATAACCTCTAGCCTTACACTAGAATGTCATAACGCATTAGAACGGGTAACAGTTTCTAATCGCAACAAAGTGACACTGCAATGGAAAAAGGGACACAGCGGATCACTAGGCAATGATGCTGCTGACGAACTGGCCAGAAAGGCATCCAGCGCGTCAGTATGCGGCCCCGAGCCCATCGTGCCCATCCCCTTCAACCAGCTACGCAGGTGGCTGCAGGAATTTACCCACACACAAGCGGAGAGCTGGTGGACCTCGGCACCAGGCTGCAGGCAGTCCAGGGAAGCTATGCCATCCCCGGATGGCAGGCTAACCAGACGCCTGCTACGCCTGGACAGGGATGGTCTGCGTCTGATGACGGGCACCATCACAGGACACTGCCCGCTAAACAAACACTTTTACATAATAGGCGTAACGGACAGCCCCCTGTGCAGGGCCTGCATGGAGGCTGAGGAAACCGTTGCGCATGTACTCTTCGAATGTACAGGCGTCACCCAGATTAGGACAGATACCCTCGGGACACCCAAATCTTATACGGACGTTCTTAGCAGACCAGGAGACATAACCAACTTCTGGAGGGAGGTGGGCTGGTTGGAGTAAATACCGACGGCCGCCATGGCCCACGCACAATGGTCCACTTAAAGGACTGAGTGTGGAAACCAAAACCCTATAACATAGAACCATCTCAAGTGTGGCTTGGTCGTTATGTTTTACTTTAATGTATAATATAAACTAAAGCCGCATCTCACTGAACGTACAGATTTATGTGCCCAATTCGTTTTTAATTATAAAAATGCATAGGTATCTATTTAACAATAATCACTGTAGTTACTAAATTTTATTTAATACAGAAAGAAACAAACGCGTTTTTTACATGCACTTACTTATTATTACTTGCAAATATTAGTTCACTAGCTTCTGCCCGCGACTTCGTCCGCGTCAAATTTTTGCTCCCCTGACCCTTCCCGTCGCATCGATTTGCCTGCTAGTTTTCATCCATTTTTCGTTGCTGCTCGCTCCTTTTGAGTTATAGTGAGTCAACCTTAAAAGATAGACATATGCTCTCGCGGACTTTTTTTTAGAACTTTTTAAAAGGAACAATTCCGTCATACATAATTTTTGCGTTACTTTAACCGTTTACGCAGCGCACGCAACGGAAACTCTCAAAAGGAATAAATTTTCCCCGTTTTTGCAACATTTTTCATTACTGCTTCGCTCCTCTTAGTTGTAGCGTAATGTTACATAGCCTATAGCCTCCCTCGATAAATAGGCTACCCAACACAAAAATAATTTTTCAATTCGAACCAGTAGTTCCTGAGATTAGCGCGTTCAATCAAACAAACAAACAAACAAACAAACTCTTCAGCTTTATAATATTAGTATAGAAGTATAGATATTAATATCAGTTACATATTTTATAATAATAATAATAATAATAAAACATTTATTTTCAGGTAACAAAGACCCATAGACATATACCTTACAAACTAACATACATAAGTATTATACAAAAACATGTGTTAATAATAGTACCATAAACTATGAACACCACACATCCCCGTTACCTGTTTGTTTTTTTTTTTGGATGGGATATCATCAAATGACTTCTCCCGCTCTGGGCGGAACGGGAGGGGGGTGTCAGACTTTTACTGACTAAAACCCAACCGTGTTCCATCAGTTGCTCATGTGCCAGGGTCACGGTATCTCTTTCAAACAATCTCGCGACCCTGGCAGTACCTTAGTTGAGATCGGACACAGGTGATGACAATGCGCTCCCCGGGCTGCGCAGCACGCCATGTGCTCGTTTACCGGGCCAAGTAGGATATTCGAAGCCCTATTTGACTCAGTAAGGGGATGATTTTGGAAAAACTATGATACACGTGTCTCATAATTATACTTGAAGAGTATGTGTACCAATTTTGTGTCAATCGACCCAGAGAATAAAAAGTTTCATAGAAACTTCAACCCCCCATTTCACCCTTTTAGGGGTAGAATTTCTAAAATCCCTTTCCTAGTGGATATCTACTCTTTACAAAGAACACACCCTCCAAATTTCATGTCTCTACCACCAGCGGTTTAGGCTGTGCGTTGATATATCAGTCAGTCAGTCAGTCACTCAGGACTTTGAATTTTATATACAATGTCGCCCATGCGTATGTGACCGCCCGTAAGTTTCTGAATATTCATGAAAAACTGTTGAAAATAAACTTCAAAAGGGGGGGTCTATCTATAACAATTTTCATGTTATTCAATTTTTTATTTTTTAAGTAGAGTTTGTAGATTCGCTTTCTATTTTTTGATACATCTCCGAAGTTTATGGGTCGATTTGGATTCTGTTTATTTAACCTATTAAAATAACTCATAACCTTTTGGAAATAATAAACAGAATCCAAATCGACCTATAAACTTCGGAGGTGTGTCAAGAAATAGAAAGCAAATCTACAAACTCTACTTAAAAATTAAAAAATGATTAACATGAAAAATGTTAAAGTTAGACCGGGGGGGTCTAACTTTAACATTTTTCATGTTAATCATTTTTTCATTTTTGAAGTTTATTTTCAATAATTTTTCATGAATATTCAGAAAATTACGGGCGGTCACATGCGCATGGGCGACATTGTATATAGATTTATTTGTATAGATTGTTTTGTGACCGAAGTGAACTTTCTTGTCACTATGTCGAGTTTAAGTAAAAAAATATAAAAACAAATGGCAAGAAATGTCGTCATTCAAGTCTTGTATTTGGTTTAAATTAAATAAATAGTTTTTTAACAGAGTCTAGCTTTCATAAGAGTATTGTTAATTCTTATTTCAACTAGATAATAAATTGAACTGCTATGGTATTTTCTTAGATTTAACCAAAGCTTTTGACACGGTCTCTGTCCCTCGACTTATTTCAAAGATGGAAAGCTTAGGAGTGCGTGGAATAACTCTCAAATTATTCAAAGACTACCTCTGTGACAGATCCCAGTGTGTTCTCATCGATTCAGTCACCAGTTCATATGAAAAGCTCACTTATGGCATCCCACAAGGTAGTATATTAGGACCGACACTTTTCCAAATATACATCAATGATCTATGCAGGCTCTCAATCTCTAATTGCGAAATTTTCTCATATGCTGACGACACAGCACTTCTAGTGTTTGGCAAAAACTGGGAGCAAGCCAGAGATAGAGCAGAACACTCGCTTCGATTAATAATGGACTGGTTGTCAACTAACCTGCTGACGTTGAATTTAGATAAGACGAAACTAATCAGCTTCCACCGCCCACATTCTAAGATCCCATCATCTGTCTCTCACAAAGTTAAAGCTCACACTTGTCCTCCCACTCAGTCAGTAGGTTGTAACTGTCTTGCTCTCAGCCCAGTCCCCAATATTAAGTACCTGGGAGTAATTATTGACGAAGAACTTAACTGGCACGCGCATGTAGAGACACTCTGCACTAGAATCAGGAGACTTATATATATTTTTAAACAACTCAGGCACTCCGCCAACTCTGAAATCCTGAAACTTGTGTACCTCAGTCTTTGTCAGTCTATCATTATGTACTGCATTACGGTGTGGGGTGGTACTTATAAAACCACAATGGTCCTTGCAGAACGTGCACAACGAGCGGTTCTTAAAGTGATGCTCTTTAAACCTAGAGACTACCCAACTAATCAATTGTACTCTGAAGCCGGAGTTCTCACAGTAAGGCAACTATATGTCTATCGTTCTGTCCTACGGAGACACTCCAACTTTCCATTAGATAAAAATCTGCTTCTAAGACGCCAGGGTTTCCCTATATGTAAAGCAACCCCCTGTCGTTTTGCATTTTCAAGTCGACAATTATTGGCTCAAAGTTCACGCATGTATAATAAAATAAATAAAATGATCCCGCTGTACACATGTAACTTACATGATATTAAAAATAAATTAAGAAAATGGCTTTTATCGTTAACTTATGACGAAACAGAAAATTTATTGGCTATAGAATCATAATCAAGCATACCTTGAAAGAAAGCTCATCAAACACTCACACTTCACATACACATGTCACTACACACAAATTACATTCCTATACACACTCCTTAATACACATCCACAATCATTCACCCCATTTGCTGTGTTAACAACGATTGTAAACAAACAGGAAAGTCACAGTGGTTTTGTATTATATAAATTGAAGCCGCAAAATCTCCGACTCCTAAGATACAGGTCTGCGTACCTTGTTTAGGAGCCCGGAAAACCGACAATAATTTTAAGCATGGTAGTACAACCCATTGTTTTCATATGTTATGTTCTGTGTTGTTGTTTTTTTTTATGTACTAATAAACGTATTATTATTATTATTTTTATTTTATTGACATTTCTCAGTACCCTAGGGTTCTGGACCTTTGGAAGGCTTACGAGGGGCCGAAGCCAACTCGCAGAGGCCCCTTAGACAATTTTAAATGTTGAGGGGGCACAAACCGACGATTATCCCTGTATGCACCTATGCAAGTGCACCCAAGGACAATCCCCAGTTGGAGCAGAACTATTATAGAATATGGAAACAAAGCAAATTAGGCTATGGGTTTGGATGGCTATAGTGGATTGGTAACCGCAACTATGGAAGGACTATGGCCCCTGCCTGATCAATGTTTTGTATACACGGATAAAATGGCAGGGGGTGACTTTCACACTCAATAATGGGCCCCCGGGAAACGTCGCTGGGACATAGTGACGCAGTGACAAGGGGGCAACACTTCCTGAGGTGCTTGAGAAGTGGAGAGGTATTCCACGGCTTTCAGAACAATCCCAGAGCCCGGAAGATGGTCAAGTCCCTACGAGCACTTACTGGAATACTTCCTTTCCCCGAGCACGTTTGCTCTTGCGAATCTCCACTCAAGCCAGCCAATACAGGCAAGAATGAGGTGGGAGCTCTGAACCTCGTCAGTGTTCACTCCAGCCGGCCAATAAAGGCAAGCCAGAGATGAGGAACAAGAATTCTCCCGGGAGATCGGGTCCGTGGGGTCGCTACTGCCCAACAGCTCGCCACATGCTGCCCTGCTTATTATTATTATTATTATTATTGTATGTAAAGTATAAAGGTATTAGTCCGTTTTAGAAATTTTAATATGAAAATTTTGCATCAGTACTATGTAGTTTTTGTAAAATAGCAAATATAAACGATAAACATGTCCTACATAAATAGTTTTAATAAGATATCTCCATATTTGGTCGAATAGTTTCATCACACATTATTTTGTTAGTGTTATCCTTATGTATCTATCGTCAAAATCTGATTTGAAACTAAAAGTTATTAAACAACGGAACGCTCGTACTAATTTTGCACTATTTCTTACTTACAAACACTTCCAAATTAAATATATTAAAACGACTAGCTTTTGCCAGTGGCTTCGCCCGCGTGGAGGTCGGAAAATATCCCGCGTGAACGTACTACCGGGATAAAAAGTAGCGTATTTGTTAATCCAGGTTATTTTTTTTTTATAAAATAGATATTAAAGTGTACTATTTGAATATGGGAGTTTGATAAAGATATGTCTATGTGAAATCTATACTAATATTATAAAGCTGAAGAGTTTGTTTGTTTGTTTGATTGAACGCGCTAATCTCAGGAACTACTGGTTCAAATTGAAAAATTATTTTGTGTTGGGTAGCCTATTTATCGAGGAAGGCAATAAGCTATATAACATCACGCTACAACCAAGAGGAGCGGAGCAGTAATGAAAAATGTTACAAAAACGGGGAAAATCGCACGGGTAGGCGATACGACGGGACGGGAAGGGTCGGGGGACTAAGAAATTTAACGCGGACGAAGTCGCGGGCAGAAGCTAGTACAATATATTTATGTATTTATTACAGTTTGAAGAAATGCCTAACGATTAAACACGTTATTGTGGCTAATTTATAAAAGATAGATATATGTATACTATGCCGAACTTTTTTGTAGATCTTTTGAAGACCATCACCTTTGTAATACATATTTTTGGTGTATGATCAATGTATGCGAGGATAAGAGCTCGAAAGCGCATTTTCATCCCAATTGCTTCAAATTTATCGTCACTGCTTGGCTCCTATATATTTTAGCGTTATGTTATATAGCCTACAACCTGCCCAGGAGTATGGACTACAATCGAACCAAGTTTGGCTAAAATCCCTTCTGTAGTTTTTGACCCATGCGTGCACATACTGACAGACAGACAGCAAAAAATTTACTTATTGCATTTTTGGCATCAGTATCGATCACCATTTATCCTCCAATATTAATTTTGAATATATTTTGAATGCACAGAATTGACCTCTCTACAGTTTTATTATAAGTATAGATATCAATTCTTGCACCGGGAACTCAGAAGGCAGCTTTTTGTGATATTTTATATCACAAACATATTTATATTATGACATAGGTCTGTGTCGCTAAAACGTTTAGAACACAATGTTGCTATTAACACATTTTGTACTAACGTCGTATCGACCCTACGTTACAGGCCCGTTTATGATCACATCTTTACTTTAAAAAAAAACACCTGTAGAAGTCATTTGTTCAATACAATATTTTTACAAGACCTCTATAATACTAAATTATTTCAAACGGGTACCTTAAATAGTGAGAAAAAAAATTAAAACTAACACAAGAAATAACATGAAATATCGTCATCACAGCAAGGATGATAGTTATTGTTATATCTTTCATTTAATCAGTCATCATCATCATTTCAGCCGTAAGACGTCCACTGCTGGACTTAGGCCTCCCCTAATTTGGGGGGCTTTGCCATAATCACCACGCTTGGCAGGCGGGTTGGCGATCGCAGTATCGCAGTATCGGTGGTAAAATGCATAGAGAACGCTGCTGCCCATTCTCTAGTAAGTCCCTTAGTCGCCTTTTACGACACCCACGGGAAGAAATGGGCATTTAATCAGTGATTGATATAAATAATAAAATACCTAGTTGAAACTTCCTAGTTTCAACTAGGTATATACGTTCCTACGTATGCTATCTACATTGTATGTGCATAAGTTCTTAGGAGAAGACTGATATAAAGTTTTATAAACATAAAATATAGCTTCTAAGTGCACATGTCATAGTATGATAATAATCCATCCATCCATGTAATCCTAGTTCAGAAAAAAATTATGTGCTCAAAATTGAAGTCTATTACATCGGTACTAAGTTTCTTTACATAATAACAAAGCTAAACTTTTTGATAGAAACTTTTAGTACTAAATCTGGTCACAAACAAGTTTCTCATTTCACAGGCTAATTCTTATTTAGTTAAATAATAAAACGACTTATGTAGCTGTAGCTTCTAATATACATAAGTGCACGCTGTATCATTCTTTGTCAAAACGATTAGAACTAACGCATAGTTACCTATCTTTTAAGTAGATCTTTCAGGTACATAATTACATTTTATTTTCTAGGGAACTTGGTAAAAACCAGAATTGGAACTAGGTAAATGTAGGTACTCTTATCTTTTTGAGCAACATGTATTAGGACACCTATCATATAGCAGCTTTACATTTTTTCTTAGTTATCTTGTCTCCGCCTTAACTTTTTCGTAACAAATGCGAACATTTTGTTCAGATCCGCCACAGGACACGCAGACAAATCGACTGCCGATAATACGACCTCTCTAATTTATAACTACCCTCGTTATTTGATTGATGGGGAGCCTATGTGCTCTCGAAAATTAATTGGCATAGGAAAAATATTGTAGCGCTTGGATTGATGAACTCAGAATCGGTTGGTAATCCATTTTACTAAATGGTTTATATTGGTTCGTGTGATTGAGATTTGATTGAAGTGTGGTTAGTAAATATGAATTTACATACCTACATATAATAATCTCACTCTTGTTTCGAATACCAGGAATTCCAGTATGAAAATCTGAATAACATTTTGCCCGTCCTGGAAATTAAACCCAGGATT
Source organism: Aporophyla lueneburgensis (assembly GCA_932294355.1). Lineage (NCBI taxonomy): Eukaryota > Metazoa > Arthropoda > Insecta > Lepidoptera > Noctuidae > Aporophyla > Aporophyla lueneburgensis. The sequence goes on along the minus strand of OW028744.1, from coordinate 30,556,300 downwards.
TCATGTTCAACAGAAGTGCTTGCAACGACCTCACAAGTCAAGTAGACCTGAGACGCTGTCACCGCTTTAATTTTTTCTTAGTAGAAAAGTGTAAAAACAAATACTGTTTGCTTCAGAAATGTTCGGCGTTCAAATAATCTTTCTGCGAGTGCCTTTGATTGAGGCAGTCGATGTTTATGAAACATTACCGCGCGAGAACCGCAAACACATGTCTTTGCAAAAATGTAAGCATAGGTTTACCGTTTAGCTGTACCGTGTGGTGCCGGACGTAAAGAATAACACCACCCCATTTCTTCCCGTGGGTGTCGTAAAAGGCGACTAAGGGACTTAGTAGAGAATGGGCAGCAGCGTTCTCTATGCATTTTACCACCATACTGCGATCGCCAACCCGCCTGCCAAGCGTGGCGATTATGGCAAAGCCCTCCAAATCGGGGGAGGCCTAAGTCCAGCAGTGGACGTCTTACGGCTGAAATGATGAAACATAGCTTTTACTGTTTTTATGAATCTTTCCGAGTCAACCAATCATGAATACGATACTTTTGCGAATATTTTATAAAATTATACCGACGCTGAATCTTGCTCTGATTTTTCACCGATTCCCGCCCGGGGCCAGTTGAATCACAGTCCCTTTAATTAATACTGGCAAACACTCTGCTGGCGCGCCAGTGACCACTCCATGCATAACTCCACATTAAATAATACTCCCGAGCACCGACTGGCAATAAACTATATAACTCGCAATGTTCTCATTTTGCGCGCCCTGATATGCCTTTGTGTTTATGCTTTTATAAACCAGTGCACTGAGATATTTGTACCGTATTTTAAATGGTTCACAATTAATTATAATGTGGACACTTTTCTCTTGAAATCCAGGGCTTCCTAGGTTCAGAATAATGCAGTGAAAGGTAGAATTAATTTTGCAGGAGTCACAGTGTCGCACCGATGTTTTCTACTAACATAAATTCGGGTTTTCTGGAATTTTCATAGTGTTACAAACGCGTGTGGCCTAATAAATGTCCTGCTTAATGAGTTCTGTTGTAGAAATGTAGCTGAATGTCCATTTTACAGTGCTAATGCTTCTGTATATTACCTTCATAAAATCTCATGCACTCGCATATTATTTTAAATAAACTGAGTGTAATGTTTCCGTGTGAAACCCAGATACATGCCCTGAATTGCTGGAAAAGGTCATAAAACTTGAAACCCGTGTTTTGTGAAATATTATAGATAGAAGTTGCTCTCTACTTAACATTGGGTTTGGGTAAACTTGGCTACAAGCCTTGAGCTATTACTTATTTTCTTGGAATGCATCCCTACCTTATTCTTCACCCAAAACGGTGCAACAAACAATACCACCTTCATTAAACAACCGAATTAAACGCAAGAAAGTACAATAATAAGTAGTGTCACTTAAAGGATAGTGCTTGTGCGAAGTAAAAAGGCATAATGAGAACGGTGTGGGGTTTGACCACTGCTTACGCCTGTACCAGCTAACAATATCGCTATGAACTGGAAGCAAGCCAAATGTTCCGGGGTCGATTGTTCTCACCTGAACAATCGGGTTATTTGGGATTTTAAGTTGTTTAGGAAATGTAATATAAGCCGTTATGTTCTCTGCAATAATTTTTGGGAAGAAATCGAATCGCTTGGCAGGTAACGTAATGTAAATAAATTCCTACCAACTCTTTGAAGTAGCTTGAACTACCTATAACCATTTTTTTATAAATATCTTTACATAGTATAAAATAAAGTTGCGTTTTGTGTCCGTACGCTTGGATCTTTTGAACTACGCAAAAGATGTTAATGCGGTTTTCATCAATAGACTGAGGGATTGAAGAGGACGGTTTATATGTATAATACGCGGGTGTAGCCGCTAGTAAAAGCTAATATATTAGATCTTTACCTATGAAATTGCCGTTCTGCAGTACTGGCCATTTCAAATCAAAACAATTTTTGTTTGTCTAAGAATTCTAATTTCAAATTAATTTTATTTTAAAAACATGGAATTCTTTTTCAAAAAGTAGTCATTTGTTTATTGATTAGTGTTACATTTTCATCGCATTTCAATCTTTTTCGTCATCATGGATACGTTAAAAATTCGAGTAATTATGGAATATGAGTACCGTCGTGGCAGCAACGCGGCACAAGCGGCACGCAACATCAACGACGTTTACGGAGCTAATACTACAAACCAACGCACCACCTGTTATTGGTTTGCTCGCTTCCGTTCTGGAAATTTCGACCTGGAAAATGAACCTCGCGGTCGGCAGAAGACTTTGGTCGACAATGACGAATTAAAGGCGATTGTGGAAGCTGATGATACACAATCTACGGCTGAATTAGCAGCAGCTTTCGACGTTCGCGTCAAAATAATATTGGTCCATTTGCGTCAAATTGGCAAGGTAAAAAAGCTTGACAAATGGGTGCCCCACGAACTCAATGATCGCCAGCGCGAAGTAAGCGTCGAGACGTGCCTTGCACTGCTCAACAGACACACAAATGAAGGAATTTTGAACCGCATTGTTACCTGCGATGAAAAATGGATTCTGTTTGATAACCGCAAGCGCTCAGCAAGTTGGTTGGACCCTGGTTCAGCACCTAAACAATGCCCTAAACGAAAACTTACCCCTAGAAAAGTGATGGTCACTGTTTGGTGGTCTAGCGCCGGTGTAATTCATCACAGCTTCTTACCAAACGGGGTGAGCATTACTGCAGATGTGTACTGTGAAGAACTGAACTCAATGATGGAGAAGCTGGCACATCTCCAACCAGCATTGGTCAATCATTCGTCTCCGCTGCTCCTGCACGACAACGCGCGACCTCATACTGCACAGCAGACGGTCTCCAAGTTGCAAGAACTGGGGTTGGAAGCTCTTCGTCATCCGCCCTACTCACCAGGCCTTGCGCCTACAGACTACTACTTTTTCCAGAATTTGGATAACTTCTTGGCGGGAAAAAAAATCAATACCCGAGAGGCAGTACAAAATGCCTTTGAAGAATTTGTTGCCTCCCGTCCAGCTGATTTTTTTAAGAAGGGCATCAATAAACTGCCACTGCGTTGGCAAAGATGCATTGATTGCATGGGTGATTATTTCGATTAATACAAATAAAAAATACATGAAAAAAATTCGTGTAATTTTTTTCATACAAAACGGCATTTTCATATATATAAACAAGAGGAGACTGCGACTAAGTAACAGTCGCATGAGTCGATTGATCAGGATAAGCTACGTTTACCGCGGTTGGTCCGTGGACGGTCACAATCTTTTCATACCGTCGTGCTTCGGAAAGCAAGTTAAGCCATCGGTCCTAGCTGTCATTTGTGGATTACTTGACAGTTGGTACGGGTAGTCAGAAGACCGGAAGCCTGACAACCATTCTCACCTAGGGGCATCGTACTACCCAGTAACTGGGTTTGCAAATCAGATAAGCAATCGTTCCATATAAAATACTGGTATTCAGCTACATCCGATTTGACTGGAACCCGATCCCAACATAGTTAAAAGGATAAGCAGATGATGATGGTGATGATATCCTAGTATCATTGTAATTGTGAAAGTTTATATATTTAGTTTATGATTGTTACCCAAACATGCAAAATGGGCAGAATGGATTTAGATGATATTTAATACACAGTATACTTTACGAATATATCCTGAAGTTACACATATGATTTTTATCTCGATAGTACGGTTTTATGAAATGATTTCGGAACTCTACGCGGGTGAAACCGTTTGCAAAATCTTGTTAATAAATAAAATGCCCGAAATTGAATGTTTTATTTTTTTAAATTATATTTCATCTAAAATAGTGCATGGGACTTTTTTGGTCCTTGAGAAGGTTTTATAATTGCAGTGTGTTGATTTATAAATAACATGTATTTTTCAACATTGCATTTTTATGTTTGCCAGACAATAATATTATTAAAGTCCTTACCTTGACAGCAGCCATGGGCAGCAGCAAGTTGACGACGCCTGTGGTCCCCATAGAGACCAGCATCAGGTACTTGCCGCCGAAGCGACCGGCGAGATACCCAGCCGGAATCTGCAGGACGATATAGCCCCAGAAGAAGGATGACAGGATCAAATCCTGGTTGGTCCGGGACCAATCGAAGACCTGGAATAATATAACAAATAAATAAGTTATGAACGACTTCCGACCAAATAAACAAATAGACTAATGGGTTTGTGTGCTAAATGAGGATTATAAGAAAGGATATGACAAACATGGACTAGGAATTAGAAACAACTACATGCAAGAGGATTTAAACTAAAACTCTAATGTGCAGCTCTAAGGTCCAAAATATGAAATAGGCGCTGATTTAGAAGCTACATAGTTGATCTAAAACTTGAAGAATATAAATACGCATGAAATGAATAAGTATGTATATTTTTACGTTTTAGTATGTGTAGATAAATATGTTTTCGTAATAGAAAAAATATACGTTCGTGACAGCCATTTGACAGCAGTACTGAGGCGATAAACGTTTAAATAATGGCTCCTATTGACGAATATTATTGAAATATTATACGATTGAAAGCACCCATTACGTCGATTTCTGCTATGTACATATCGTCATACGCAGCTGGTACATGATGGCTATTGAATTCTCGTATGTCTGAAGGGCAAATATCTAGTTCTAGTTCATGCTTATTGAAGACGTTCATACTGTGAAAGTCTTCAATAAGCATGAATTAGTCTATAATGTTTCCACGGCTGGGACAAAGGCCTTTCCTTAGTAGAACAAGTGGCACATTGTCTTCAAACTTTAATTTTTTTGGTTCACTTGATATTTTACTTCAACGTTTGCAAAAGTTATCAAAGCAGCTCTTTATATCTTGACGGCCAGTCCCTTGGCAGTCTTAGACTTGACTTTACGTTCTGCCCATTCAGTTGATCATAAATATCTTCTTCATATACGACTGTAATTATGTAATATGTGTAAAAAAATCGGGTATTACTTTCAAAACGATATTATCAAACTATTCCAGACAGAACCTATTCTACAAAAAAAGTTTCGCTTTCTAAACCCGATCATACCTCTGGGAGCTGCCATCACAAACAATTAACCCATTACAAACGGCCGACATGACGTTTTTGCGATAAGTCGTACGTGCGTCGTTAGTGGGGACGTGCCTCAAACGACTCAGCGTTCAAACGACACTTTTTGCGACAATACCACTGAAGTCTGAGGGATTTTTTGCTGTTAAACGGTATCTCTTTTATAGGGCTGGCTCCTTAGACGGTTCTTAAAGTTTTTGTGGAGATTTTCGATTTTCTTTTTTTTTATGAAATTAAACTTTTATCCCGAGAGACAAAGTGAAAGATAATTGAATTCAAGCCTTTATCTTTCGTTTATCGCGCGCCAATATTAACGAAGAAGAAATAACTCTTAACTTATAATTAACTCTCAAAACAGTCTAAATATTTTTTAAATGTTTGTTTAAATTTATTAGACTAAAGACAAATAAGAACCGTCATACATTAAATTTTTTGAAACAGCCCATCGCAATAGGTACCCGCCGGTCATAGGTCTACTCTATCAATCTCTATAATTTAAAGTAACCGTATCAAGGATCAAAACTTCCAAAACCATTTTTAAATTAGTTTGATCGCATTTAACAGCCCTAAGATTCCCGATCCACGTTAAAAATAAAGAGTTCTAAAAAACGTCTTTGCCAGATAAAGAGGATTCAAACAGACTGTTCGGAGATAATTCCCTGAAGTGTTTTGTTTCACGTCGTACAGATGGCGCTAATAGACGACACTTAGGTTTAGGTGTTGAGTTCAGCGCTTTGAGGACGTCTTATTAGTTTTTATTTTCAAGATAAAGCTAAAGGAGAAGAATTAATTTGGAGATTATACTATTTCTTGGTGACTACGGTTGAGCTAAATTGCTATTAAGCCACAACCATTTTATTTTGTAGAAAGAATTTTTATTTATACCTATTACTGTGTATCGTAGGTATAAAGAAAAGTACGTATAAATAGAGGCTGAGCTATTCATTTATATGTCCTTTTTTGTTCCTTATTGAGATCAAGACATGCAAAACCAACCCCTTGGGTAAAATAGTGACGATGATCGTTTAGTGGAGTCATCAGAGGCTGTTTCTACTCACCGGGTATCCGTAGCTGTTATTGGAAGTCATGGCGACGATGCCGACGCTCATGGAGACGCGCGTAGCGTAGGACACCGTCGTCGCCAGCAACATGCTGAGGGCCATCAAGTGGCGCATGCCCAAGAGACGCTCTGTGGACAAGGAAGGAATATTAACTCAACAAATTACGCACACGTTATTTCTTTGATATGGTCTCATTAATACCCTAGAGCAATTGGGATATCAAAAGGAACGCCTTGCATGCACCTCTGCCTAGGCCTCGCGGTTTACAGATGCGATGCAATTACTTTTAATCACCCCTCTGTTTCTAGAAAGGAAAATGAGAGGTCTGTGTACAACCAACAATCAGAATAAAACTTGGAGTTCTAATCCGGGGCGATTGCTTTGTCGTGTGAAGTTTTTAACATGAAAATAAATGTATTGTTGACAGAGCAGTGGTGGCCCAGTGGTAATGGCCGCGACTTACGACAGTCGAGCCGAGCCGTCATGAGTTCAAACCCAAGCAGGCGCAACACTTTGTGTAAATTATTTCATCGCCACTGCTCTCAAAACGGTGAAGGAAAACATCGTGAGGAAACCGACATGTCTTAGAACCAAAACTTCGAAGACATGTGACATCTACCAACCCGTACTCGGCCGACGTGGTAGATTATGGCCCACTCCCTCTCACCGAGAGGAGGCCTGTGTCCCAACAGTGGGAAAATTATAGGCTGATGATGATGACATACAGAAGGCGTAAAATATTCAACGGAAGCCATGTGGAACCTCTGTTATAGGAATCTCTTTACCCGTTTTAGGAATATAAATATTTTTTGATGTTTCGTGAATCTCAACACATTAAAAATTGTATAGATTAACGTGTGTATCAATATAAATCTAATATTAGAAATTAAAGTCACTTTTCGTGTCTGTCTGTGTAAACACGTTGTATTTCTAAATTGCTCAAATGCGTTTGTTTCCAAAATGTTTAAATGCGTATATTAAAAATTACATAATATAAAACATCTATACAACTATAACGTTTCTTCAAGTCGTATTAAACACGTGGAACTGGCTGGTCGCAAGTAATATTTGAAACACATACACATTGCGTTTTGTTAGACGAAAGTGCGAGCCGTGACAATATAAGCTTGCATTAATAAAGTCTACGTATTACTACGTCAGTGCTGGTGCTCCATTACATAAATTAAAACTCCTGGCGTCCTGGAATGGGATTTACCTTTATACTTAACTGTTCCCACAGCAGTAATCCCTGGACAAACTGTGTAGCTATTAAGCCATGTGTTTGGGTTCCTTTCTAAGCTTTTATGTTAGCAAAGGTCTAAATGTGATCTATGAACTAAAGACTATAAACGATATTTGATATTATTTTGACAATGATAGTGATATACATATCTCCTAAAAAGTAGAGGTAACATTCAAACTAGAATCTCAAGGTTGTAATAAAAATACAATATAATAAAATCAATTGCAATGAACAATCTGATCTAGAAAACTAGCTGATTAAAATTTGTAAATTGTAATGACGTCATTTCCACTTGATAACCATAACGAGATACACTATCTGGCAAACAGAGCAGCTCAGAATTTTCACATACATTATTTTTCAAGGATAAAATTCTTAGCTGCTCCGTGATGTATATATCGCATGCATCCCTTTAGTTTGTATTTCTCAGTTCGCTGGCTACCAACACCACATTGTACGACGTAGCAGGCTCGTCAATATACGGCGAACAACCGTAGATTTTTGTTAGCATTTATAATAGATGCATCCGTACCTTCTCAGTCTCGTGAGACTCTCTCGGCTCAGCTTATGACTGCCGTTTTCTGATTTTAAAAAGATTTTACGGATAAACGTCTGGGGAAATATCTTGCGGAATATTTAATTTTGTTAGTTGGTTATATGTATTTTTATGATTGGAGAGTGAATGTTTCTTAGAGAAATAATAATTCCTAGTGAGAAAAGACAATCAGATATTGGAGTAATGAAGTCCATAACGAATCATTTACAACTTTGAATTCAATTTAGATAACCAATAGGGTGCAGTCTCCCAAAACCTCTTGGTTTCAATCCTAAGTTGAACGAAGTGGTATAGGGATATATATGTAAATAAATTTGGTATTTATGAGTAACAACCCGGAGTCTTGATTTGTCTGCGTTTGATGGCAATAGGCTCACCTCCTACTTTACTGGACTTAACCATAACTGGGGAAATTTGATTATTGCTTAACCTCCATCAAACTGATAATGCTTTCCTTGTAGTGTTTTTGTAAATTGACGTGACGATCTCTTTGTGATCACCATTCAAGATACTTTGTACTTTAAACGAAAATGAGATATGTACTGCATGAAAATAATACCAGCACATACTCGTAACACGCACAACATTAACAAACAGCTCACATAAAGTATTCCGGCGCTGACAGGATGTGTTTATATCTAAAAACTCATTTTACAACTGTCGTCGGCCTTATAGGGGAGCACCGCGACGGAGTATTCCGCAGAGATAGCGCTTGGAAATAAATGAAGAAACTCACAATTAATTGTTCAAATAAAAAGGAGTTCTCGTGACAAATAACTTAGCTTTAAAATAACTTAAGTCTATAAATGGCTGGTTGGTGATTAATTTGAACAATTAGACGTCGTTGTTGATGAATCAGAATTGATTAAAACGGTAGTTAGAAATTAAATTAAGGAATTGGGTGACAGTGGAATGAAGAATATTAATCTTTCTTAGGGGTTTAGGTTAATTCCTTGTCACAAACTGGAATGGTTTATCATGTCTTTTTGTCACAGTTCCTTTTCTAAATATGTATCAACATGATCTAAATCGGCAACACCAAATAAGTCAAAATGCTATCGCTGCACGCTGGCGCTGTGTCATTTAAGTCCTCAAACAGCTCTCTTTCGTCAGTGTTTGCAATGCACTATCGCTGGGCAGTACATAGTTATTTAACTTCTATTGTTGGTCGAGTACCTGCAATGTATCGGTTGTCCCGAACTAAACCAGCATTACTTCCACACCACGTGTCCACAACTGTTTTGTTTTAGTTTTCAATACGTGGATTAGGGGTTGCTTCCTACTGAGCAGTAACATGATTATATAATTTAGTTTGCAATCTTGCAAACATCCTCAAACTTAGAGGCGTAGTATTTTTTTTACTTCGTTCACGCTTTTAAGGTAATCTGTATTCATTTATACAATATATATTTCTTTAATACATGCTGATAATGTTATTAAACCAAAGTGGATATATTATAATTCTGAGGCCTACTGCAACTCTAAGTAGCTTATTTACTGCAATAATACAATACCTTAATTGTGTTACATCACTGCCATCCCAAAATTCCATGATACACTGCAGCTGATAGAAACCCTTATCCTAATCCAATCACAATGGCACGAGCGAGCGCTGGTCGCCGGCGGTTTGGCTCGCTGAAATAATACACGAGCTGCAGTGGAATCACATGTACCTACCCACTCATGATACGTTTTTGTTATGGACGACTGAACGAAGCCTGGGTTTGATGAATGAGTTCATTTTACACAAAATATTTGGTATAGTTGTCGACGTTCATTTTGTGGCCTGGCAGGATTATGTTTGTTTGGATTTTGCGTTTAGTTACATTCGATGCTTTGTTGTAGTAATTTCAAAGAACATCATTGTTTTTGTCTGGTATTGGTATTGTTTTTTTTTATGCAAAAGAGTTCTTTTGCCTGCTTAGAGACATACTAACGCACACGTAATATATTAAACTGTAAGTACGAGACATGCAACCATATTTCTTTTTCTTCATTATCTTTCTGTATAGATAGTATGCAATCAGAATAACAAAACAAAAACTATCAATTTGTTGTATAGAAAGAAAAGAAAAATAACATTTTCGTTCTTGAACTTTCTCAGATATCAGAACTATGACAAGAATCTAATAAACCACACGTTTCTCTAAGAAATATACCGATCTAATATTGCTAGCCTGTCCCAGCCAAAGGAGCTGAAGGAAGCGTAAAATCGTATTTTCTTTTAATACAACCTCTTAAGAAATGTGACTCAGCTCATTTGTATGCTGGATCTAAGAAACGTCAGTAGCCGGTATTGTGTAACGCATTCTTAAATATGTATAAAGCGACTTGAGAAAATACTTCAACAGCTGCAAATGCAATTTTATCTTTTTGTTCTCGTTTTAAACATTTCACATTAAAGAGAAAAGTCGTGCGAACTGCAATGTCGACGTAACGTTTCTTTGCAGTTTTAATACTGTAAAGTATTTCTGCAGTGGCATATTCAGCTCTAGTTTGAAGTAGGTTAAGATTTTCATTCACAGGCAAGGACCGCATAATTTAATAAGTTTAAGCTTTTAATAATACTATAAGCTATCTGCATAATTAATTGAATTACTAAGCGGACTTAATTAAATGAGCAGGTATTGTAGTTATTCAGTAATTATCATCATTTCAGCCGAAAGCACTTGGGGGATTTTCCATAATCGTCATGCTTGGCAGGCGGGTTGGGGATCGCAGTATGGTGGTAAAATGTATAGACGATTCTGCTCTCCAATGTTTTGTCTAAAGATAGTATAGACGATCTAATTCCCTAAGATTGTCTCTAGTAAGTCGTCTTTTACGACATCCACGGGAAGAAATGTGATGGTGGTATTCTTTACGTTCGGCACCACACGTTACAATTATGTCAACTTAATAAAGGATTTTTAAAGGACAAGACAAGATTTATAGATAAAATAGATATAATCTAAAATAATCTTTAGCAAGAATAATGACCTCCAAATGAAATAGCTCACGTAGACATATTTTGAAACCCATTGGTCTTTGTATCGATAAGTGCCACAACAGTTAAAAGTAGTCTTTCAATGGATAACAAACGACGTGAACCATTGACTAATAGTACAATACTATAGATACCCTTATTGATTGGAAGAAGTAATGACGCTCAAATGAACGTGACCAGCCTTTCTATAGTGAAATTAGATTATTTTGGACACCCAGATGTTAACACAATGGCTAATTATGAGCTTGTATAGCCGTTCAAAGATATCAATTGTTCAATTAATATGTTGAATTGTATCTGGTTTATCAGACACACGTTGCTAGGATATTGACAAGTTATAACAAGTACTTTACTAAGTATCTACAGAGGAAGACATAATATACATATATGACTATTCTAATACTGGCTCCTATTCTAATGATAGGTCAGTTTATACCGGAGATAATATACATATAGTTTGATAATTTTACTGTCCGTACACTATACACAATATTTTTAAACAAAATATAAATGATGGTACACGAACCATACCAGATTCTACAACTCAACTCACAGATGGTTCACAAACAGAATTTTTTTAAACATGTTTTGTTTAAGATTCATTTCATAATTAGTTACATCTTAATTTAGAAGTGCCTTTAAATTAGTTACATAATAAATTGATAATAACAATTAATCTTTTTGTTTTCAATAAATCCAAGATCATTTTTTACTTTAAAGGAGGTGTTTTTTTTTTCATACAACTGTGGCCAAACAATGTACCTTATGAACAAAAGTACTGAAATACAGGAAAAAAATCGCTGATTCTTAATAAAAATATATTGGATTTATTTATACATTTGTACCACATGAAATTGTCGTTCAAAGATTTTAATAACTTGCAACCCATAAATTAATTTGGCAATCTCATGATACGTTTTTCCGATGATGCGTTTTGTTACTTCATTTTATAAATGTAATTAAAAAGAATTATCGTAAAAATATGGTGATTATAACTGTCTTATTTTTGTATTAAAAAAGGTTTTTTTCTTTTTGCGAAACATTACGCGAATATGAATAAAAAAATACATTATTTTTTTGAGATAATTGTATGCGTTTGGTTAGCTTTCTGAAAAGCCAAAAGACTGTGCTCCAAGGCCTATAATTATCTATTTTATTTTTATTAGTTGTTGTTTGATATAACCAAAATATTGTCATCATTCCATTTCGGTTCCTCGTTCGTTTCGTTGGTTTTCCGTCTTTTGGAGTACTATTTCGTGTGTGATTTCATGATTATTGTTGATTTGGCTATTCTACCCTGGACTTTCGATTGATTTCTACCATCTTGACGACCTGGCTAACTCATTTGGACTTGACATTGGCTGCGATCGTTTTTTCGTTGGATTTCGACAACTTTGCTATTATACTCTGGACTCTGTTTAAACGGACTTTTCACATCAGATTTGCGTAAGTATTGAACTATAACACGTTATTTTTTTAAACAATATTGACAAATTACAATGCACAGAGTACAATTGATATAATGTAATGCAATAATAATATTTTGATTACTTTGGCAATTTGACAAATGGAATAGTTTGACCGCTGTCACTGCTGTTATAGACGTTTCGTTGAACGCAGTTGCGATGTGAGGTAGTGACTTTTTATATTCTTTTATTTCTTAACCTATCGAATATTTGAGGATTTAAAATACTGCTAATAACACAATTTATTGCAAGGAACTTCACTTGTAATTTGTACCTCGGTACAAGTTTGGCCGAAAAAAAAACACATCCTTTACAAACAAACTCATACCTTTTCCCATGGAGGCCAGAATGGCATGTAAATACAAATTAACATATTCATTAATTGAATTACACACATAACACATAACATCACGCCTTGTTTCCCCGAAGGGTTGGGCAGAGGTGTACCTATATTACACCCACATTTCGCCAGTTATGTTTAAGTCGTTTAGGGGGCGAGCCTATTGCCATCAACCGGGCACAATTCCAGACTCCGGGCTGCTACTGAGAAATTCCAGATGGAAAAACCCAATAACACTTTGCCCGACCTGGGAATCGAACCCAGGACCTCAAGTTCAGCAGTAGCGCTTGCTACCACTAGACCAACGAGGCAGTAATATCTAGACACGCGGCAGCGTGTCAAGCCAAGTTCAAGTAACAGAACTGGCGAGCAGCACCGTGTGTAATATTACACGAACCATTTGGAGCCAATTTTGACCTCCTCATAACTCAAAAACTATTTCATATAAACGTGTCAAATTTGGCTGATATAGTGAAACTTGCAAGATACAAATGTGCTTCAAATTTCATAAACATATCTCAAACGGTTAATTAGATATAAACGTCCAAAAATCGTCATTTTTATCACTGACTGACCTATAGATCAAAACTCTAACCCAGTTCCAGATGACCTAGAAAGTTCAAATTTGGCATGCAGATAGGTAATTAGGTGGAAACAAAGGAATAAATCAGAAACTGGTAAATTTTTATCATTTTATTATAATTTTTCACTTAATTGATTCTATTAGGAACACTTATAACAAAAACCATTTGGTGTTAATTTTGTTATAAATACGTACCTACGAATAATTTATGTACAAAAAGTAATGATATCCCATCAAAACATAAATGTGAAATGAGAGCCAAGTTCAATATTATGACATATGCCTTGGTTGTTGACTTCAACGACAAAAGAAGTGAGATCTAAATGGGTGCCAAGTTCAATGGTCAGTCCTGACTTGGCTAGTTTTCATATACGAATTATATTATAGCCTTCGCAAGTTTTAAACCTGTTACTTGTCGGTTCTTATTTTATTATTCCGAAAATTTGGCTTGCTGGTAGAAACTAGCCATTGAACATAATAATTCGTATATGAGAACTAGCTAAGTCAGGACTGACCATTGAACTTGGCACCCATTTAGATCTCACTTCTTTTGTCGTTGAAGTCAACAACCAAGTCATATGTCATAATATTGAACTTGGCTCTCATTTCACATTTACGTTTTTGATGGTTGTTTTTATATCCTCACTAAGTTTAAATTACGAATAACATAGAAACAATTAAATAACCGAAGATATACCTTTTAAACTGATACAGTATATTACTCTACTTGCAACTGACATAAAACGATTTAAACGCAGCCATATATAAATCCCAGCCACTGACGGATGAATTTGAAAACTAACAGAGAAAATGTATTTCTTTAGAATTCCTTATGTGCACGCAATCCTTTAGCCGGGTTCCTTACTCAGGATAGCCGAGAAATATGGCGTCACATCTCTTCGTCACGTAGTGTGTCTGGAAGTTCAACTTATGGTCGCATTTGTCTTCATGAGTCTGTGCTGCGAATTGCCAGATGGGACTGTGCGTGAATTACTTAACCTTGGATAGTTTTATACAGCGAAATGGTTTGAATACTGCATGTTATTTATAATACAGCTAGTTTATTATATTTTAATTTAGATGTATATATTCAAATATCCATCTACGCCACTTTACAGGATATACTTTACTTTACATTCAACGTCGTTTGACATTTATTTCCGACGACCTCAAAAAGGTGGCTGGGGTAGACTGGATGCGGAAGGCGGAGGACATGGTGTTGTGGCGCAGCATGGGAGAGGTATATCCAGCAGTGGACTGCGATAAGCTGATTTGAATTTTACATTCTATTGATTTTGAATCCACTAGTTTTAAGGTTAAGTGCATAAAAATAATTTTCCATAACACTATGTATAAACCAGACACTACAACTCATGGATTCGTATAAGAGTTTCACATTCTTACCCTTCTAATTACTCTTATGAGGTTCACCATTACTTTTAAGGAGTTAAACTCTTGGCTCTCAAAATTGCCCACTAACAAAATAATACCAATGAAGTCTTATCGCAAAAATTCTTGTGAAATTGTCCAAAAATTTTGTCACCAAAGTAGTATGCTGACTAAATTTTTGGCTGATTTGGCGCATTTGGGGTTGTCACCACAAAATTGTGCGCTACCTTCGTCATTAGTATTATTTGGCCATCATTTGTGTGACGAGTTTGTCCGCCATTACTGAAGCAATTTATGCTAACTCCTAAACATAATGTGGTGACCTTTTTAAATAAAGTTCACTTGTTATGGTAACAATGGTAATAATTCGACAATGCGTGTACTTGACTCGTACCTCTTGCTAAATAAATGTATTAAAGTACTACTAGTCAGTGAAGCTTCTGGCTAAGTAATTATAGCCACACATTACGATCGATCAGTCCAAGCTACGTTTACCGCGGTCATTCCGTGGAAAGGTGACCATCTTACCTTACCAAGACCCCAAAAAACGTGCCTCAAAAATACGTTAAACCATTGGTTTCGGCTATGCTTTGCAGATTTTTGTCGAAAGTCGAAAGTCTGACAACCAGTCTTACGAAGGTGCATCATATTATATCCAGTAACTGGGTTGAAGAGGTCAGATAGGCAATCGTTCCATGAAAAATATTGGTATTTAGCTACACCCGGTTGGACTGGAAGCCAGCAACAATATAGTTGGGAAAAGGCTAGGCACGCACTTAAAGGTGGTACTTAAAGAACTAAGTACGGAAACCAAACCTTTGTAACATAGAACATAGAACTAGAAGCTAGACAGATGACTATTAGACAGGTTGTAATCCTGCGTGCAACCTGCCATGCAAACCAGGATTAAAAGAATAGTCAACAAAATCTAAAAATATATTAAGTGTAAATGTAAGGCTACTTCTATTGACCATAGACGAATACTGTATATAACAAGAGCTTACAAAGATAGAAGTCACAAAACAAATGAAACTTATTCAGTTGGAACTTTGAATCTGAAGTAACCCTTATATTTCAATGTGTATCAAGATCGGAGACTAAATAAACTTCAGCAATTTATTCAAACTAAAATAGATCCTCCTTGATGCCTAGACTTTTCTTTTTATAAAAGAAATACAATTTGTAAGAGACATTGGACGTTTCCGTTATTTCCTCTGTTTCTTTTTAGTATTACCTATTTACCTTTTTGCCAAAAAACTAAGAGGAAAGCCCCAAATTTGTTGTTGATGGACATATGGATTGGTTCCCATTTGTCTCCGACTTCGTTAAAGCCGAATGGGTTCCAAATAAATGTTCGTATTGTTTTCCGTTGTTGTTTATCTAAATAAAAAAACTTTTGGGTACAGAAAATGAAAGAACTCTTTACCGAAACTTTTTGTTACGTGTTACTAATACGAGCCAAACTTCTTACTGTCATCATGAAACTATTATAGTATTCGATATTTTTTTCAAGCTAGTCCCCAAGGTCGAATCGGGTACGTTTAACGTGTAAAAGTTTTATACATATTTTTCATCTGCATCACTGTAAAGTTATCCCATGTTGCAAACTAAAGCAACAAAGCAAAGAGGGCTCGAGGGTCCGATACGTAGTTGCCTACGAATGAATGCGGCTAGGCAATTAGCAGCTTTCAATAGCCTAGCCAGGGGGCTAGGGGCTATAGTGAAGAACACTTCAATGGAAGCATAAAATACTCAGGATATATTGCCAGGGTCGCGAGATTGTTCAAACGAGATACCGTGGCCCCGGCATATGGGTAACTGAAGGAATACGGGTGAGTTTTAGTCAGTAAAAGTCTGACACGCCCTCCCGCTCCGCCCAGAGCGGGAGAAGTCATTTGATGATTTACCATCCAAAAAATAAAAAAAGCATAAAATAGTCAGGATAGATTGCGGGTAACAGAAGTTCGAGTCCAGTTAGTGAACGAAATGAAGGATTGGCTGCGTAATACTATTGTAAAAAGATAATGATTGTAAGAATATGATGTCTAGTTGGTGTTTTATTATTGGTGTATTATTTATATATAGTATTATTAGTATATTGGCTTATCAAATTTACTTTTTTACTTACCTACAACGTTTCGACTAAATATCTGTGAGTTATATTAGCTTTGTATTGTGGTACTTCTACATATTTTGTTCCGTGAGATACTATACTGGGTGACATTTTATAACGTCTTGAAAAAAAATGGGTGTAATAGGTGAACGGAGTAGAAGCCTTTGGCATAGAAATTTTTATTTTTTATATTTTTTTATCATCATCATCATTTCAGCCGTAAGACGTCCACTGCTGGACTTAGGCCTCCCCCAATTTGGGGGGGAGATATTTTTTTATAAAATGTAATAAAATTGATCTAGCAATTAATACTACACATTTAAAGCAACATTTTCATACTAGAACAACAGAAACAGAAATGTGGAAAATAATAAAAAATAAAATCAATTAAAATCTATCGAAACTCAAATCATATGCATCCTACTCAATGCGTGGCATGTATCAATGTTTTCGTAGCGCGGTCTTACCCTTTGAAGCCGGCCGATAGGCGGCCTCATTGATCTTTCGCAGGCGCACGAGCCGTACATGCATCCCCGTCCGTCCGCGTCTCGCGCTCATTTAGTCACCTACGATGAATCTGAAGGCCTTCCTGCGTTCTATTCTACTTACACGACACACCATATGAAGGTCAAGACGGGAAAAAATGTCATCCGGTATATGTCACTACTATACCTTAGTCTTTGATTAGCATCGTCAATATTGTTTCCAATATAACGATATTCTGGTAACATAACAAAATGTAAAGCTTCAAGCTGAAGGCAGTTATGATTAAAATTGAATATTTTAATCAAAATTGTGATTTATAGTGCTAATTCTTGCTAGATAATTAAAAGATGGTTAATTTATTTTGTCTAAAATTCAAAAACTATTTACATAAGAATTTGACATTTGTAGTTTTCTGGGTGTATACTTAGACACAAGATTGGGATTAATAACGCCGCTTTGCTCGCTGTCGCTTCTGTCGCTTTGATCCAGATTCAGAATTTAGTTTTCATAAAAACTACAAGTTGTAATGTACTAAGTGCTCGCACATAAAAGAGAAAGATAAAGTTGAAGAGAAATGTGTTTCAAATGTAAAGGACATAGAACAGGGACTGGCGTTATCTGCTTTTGAAACATGAAAGGGTCTCAGTGAAGCATACTTTTCATTATAAAGGACTAATGTGGGCTGAAACACTGAGTCCGAGATAATTATATGTATTTTTATTTCAAGAATATTTTTGTAGAAGAGTAAATTAACTTTTCATCCCACCATCTCGGAAAGAGTATTTTTAATTTTCAATATCTGAGTGGAAAAGCCGTTTTTATTCTCTAGAGGATAAAGTAAATTGAATTTAGAACATCGTGTGCACTAAGTTTGTGAATTAAAAAAACATTAAACCTATTTACTGCTACCTCTATGGTGCCGAATATATCATACAACTTTTTTTTAATTTGTTAAAAACTCAGACTCGGAACCTTCTTGGTGTTCTTTTTTCAATTTGCTTTGTACGCGGTTCTTTACGCGGCATTTTTTCACGTCATTGTTAAACCTTATATTAAAAACAAGAAACTTGAAAACAAGTGAAAAACCTAAAATGAGTAATTCTAGCGACGAGGAAGTTTATATCACAATGTTGTACCTAATAAATATTAATACCTAAACTGAAATAAAAGTATCATGTGATTGTAAATGCTTTTTTGCATTTAGTCATTTCCTCGCTGAGGTGGGATGAAAAGTTACGTGTTGCACTCGAGTGCAAAGATTTTTCACCTCGTGCTCTTTTGATTCTCTCGCTAACGCTCAGGATTCTAAATTTTAAATCACTCGCTGCGCTCGTGATTCAATTTTAGAATCCTTCGCTTCCTCGGTCATCAAAATTGAGCACGCGGTTAAAAAGCAACTTTGCACTCTTGTATAACAAATAACTATTGTGATCATCCAACTCTTTTGTTGCAAGTCTACTGAAATAAATATTTTATAATGTAAGCAGTAGCTTTACACTATATCATGTCTGTCTATTTTTAGGGTTAAGAAACTCAAAAGAAAAAACGGAACCCAAATATAATAAAAAACCAAATTTTTGTAGGCAACTGGTACCGTATTCTCGAGCCTTCTTCGCATTATTGCATTAGCTTTGAAATTTAAGCTTCTAAGTGAACTTCTCGCAAATTTTCAAAACTATAAGAGACTTATCGTTGACTTAGAATCTTGAAATCAAGCAGGGTCTTATAGCACAAGTAAAGGCGAAAATTGTTAATTTGTAGCAGAAAAATATTGTTTTCTGCTTATAAACATACTTTTGCTATTGGAGAATTAACAGTGACGTTATTTCACGTATGGGCGAGCATTTTTTTAAAGACATCGAGTTTGTTCTCGGGATAAATTTATCCCGTACTACGGAATCCTTCATTGTGCGCGATTCGAATTCACTTTTTTATATACTTATAACATGATGCTAGGGAAAGTCATTTCACGATGATAAGACATAATATTCTAAACAAGACAGCGTAGGCAACGTAGCGTATTCTGCTAGCTAGCTGGAATATTCCGTCTTAATAGTGCAGCTATGTAAGATCTAAGTGCATTTTTAACGCAGTAGTTGGTCCCACGATTATCGTGCTGACTATCTCAGTTCTCTGGCCCTTGGGAGCCGTTCCAACTTTAGCTCGTGCAACCATCCCCACGTTTATGTAGTTCTGGTACTTAAACATAGAAGATTATGTGCTATGTGACCTCATTTGCAAGTCTGCGCTTCCGTTAACTTTTAAATGTTTTATTTTTGCCCATTTCTTAGAGCTTCAAGTTTGATTGTTGAAGTTGTGTTCCGTTGTTGCTTTTAATAATTATAATAATTCTTAGTCGCACTTTCTTTTGCTGCCATGGTTTTATAAGTTTAACATAAATTACAGTTATATTAATTCACAAAACAAAAAGTGACGAGACGGTAAAATTAATTTTGTAAATTACAGCTTCACTGTAGAGCAAATTGTACCAAAACCAGCCTTAATGTAAGTACAATAAGAACTAAAGTTAATGCAACTGTAAGTTTGCATGTATTATGATATCATTCCAATTGCAATTGAAAGCAGGTAGGAATAAAATTATAATAGAATGTAATACTAAAATTGTCATTAACCTCTGAATACTGTTACCAATCGACCTTGTTCGTGATTGTGAATAGTTAATTGAACGAGTAACTGGCGCCAGTGTACTGGAGTACAAAATACTAAGTGCTTTTCAAATTATATAGATTTAAACTTAATCGCTATAATCACTATATTTGGGCCTTCCCGGCTGAAAATATTAAAATTGTAATGACTGAATTTATGAAATATTATCGCCGGAACAACAATTCAGGAGTCCTTTAAGTTGTACAGGAAACAATATTTCACACAACATCACAATGACATAATTTCTTAATTTATTAGAAACGGGTGCAAGTAGAGGCTATCAAACATGTACATAATGCCACAGTATAATACAGTAAGCAGTATTATGCATAGATAGTGACCTTGAAGTTTGTTTTTTATGACATATCTCGTAACTGAATGGTGAATCCACGAGACTGCTAAAGAAATTGAGGTCTAAGTAATGGGAAGATGACATACCAAAATCACGATGAGACCCAATATGGACTGGTACAGCAAAAGACAGGACAGAATGGAAATCTTTAGAGGAGCTCTTTGTCGGAAGACAAGTTGTATCAGATTAACGACTCCTAGGATTAGACTATCAATTAACCATTATTTATTTAAAAAAAAAAATGTATACCATAAAACGTTTTTATGGAATGTTTGTAGATAAAGTATTCGACAACGGGCAAACGCATACTTAATTTGAAACATGTAAGAGAGTTAGCTGCATAATATCCATTTTACCCTCATACAAAGTTTCGGACTAATCTCCTCTATATTTTGTTTCTACACTTGAGCACCAATTACTTGGACTAACACTAAGAGATATATTTACGTTCAATAAATACACAACACAGAAAAATGTATAAAACCTAAAAATCTCTTGCCGACTGAGATGGTAATAAAAGTATACTATATTTCTAATTTCGATATGGCCGAGTTCAAAAACTCATACACTGAACAAAACAGTCAATACCTTCGTTCCATATGTCACATAAATAAATGTAGCACTGTCCTCGCCCGAGCGTAAGGTCCGTTCCGCACAGTCGAAATCGGAGTCTCGAGTGTGCGGATACAGTCTGACTGGTAAAAACTGAGATTCGAAGTGCGTCGTTTCGTCCGTTTTGTATGAAGGAATAATACTTTATTATACTGTGGCAATGCACACAATACATTAATTGGTTCCGCATCGAATCACATAAATTATTTCATAGTAAATAGCGCTTCATTGTATGACGGATGTGTCCCTTTAATAGCCAGGCACATAATGAATGCAAAATCACTTAAGTCTGGTTAAAAATCATTTGAAGTTTATGAGTGCCCACTATAGTGATTTAATAATCATAATCATAATCAATCAACAGCTCTTTTAACTTTATGTTGTTTACGTAGTAATTCTATAAGCGTTTATGCCAGAACTTTTTGTTTTTTTTTAAATTATCTTGCATGCAATGTATGTACAATATTTTAACAAATAAAATTTACTTACTAGATAGCATGTTGTATGTTTGTCTCGACGCTACCAGAGACCTAACCTAATAACCACTAGAATGTATTTTAATAGGTTAGGCTAGCTCTTTCTTGAGTTCCAATTACGACTATCATTATTTGATATTTAGGTAGTAGTAGGTAGGACTTATAATAATTATGCAGTTCATCATTTCAGCCGAAAGACGTCCACTGCTGGACATAGGGCTCCCCAAAGCACCGCCACTGCGACCTGTTCTGTGCTTCTCGCATCCAACGTATTCCTGCGGCCTTCACCAGGTCATCGGTCCATCTTGTGGGAGGCCATCCAACGCTTCGTCTTCCAGTACGCGGTCACCACTCCAGAACCTTCCGACCCCATCGGCCATCTATTCTGAGAGCAATGTGCCCTGCCCACTACCACTTAAGTTTGGCAATTCTTCGGGCTATGTCGGTTACTTTGGATTTCCTACGGATCTCTTCATTTCTAACTCGATTGCGTAGGGAAACTCCAAGCATAGCCCTCTCCATTGCTCTTTGTGTGACTTTGAGCCTTCTTATGAGGCCCATTGTGAGCGACCACTAGTGTCGAGTCAACCTAGCTCTCGGGTCGTTAGCCAGATTCATAACGGGGTTTCTGGTGGACGTGTTTAACTGTCCATAGAACTTCTCGATCTCTCTTAACAGCTCAGGTTTGGCGGACACGATTCTGCCATCGTCAGTCTTCAGTTTCGCAAGCTGACTCTGCCCAATAGACAGATCTCTTGCAAAGACTATTAATTATGTAGTTAAGCTGGTTAAAAATATGAGCTCATACAGTCGTGAGCGCGTGAAATAAGAACAAGTACATTCTTTCAGAATGCTTCAGAGTCCCGACTTGAGCTGCAATATTACCAGTGTAAGTTTCAGATGACATTGATAAAGAACAAAAAGTAGGGCATCTTACATCAATAGGATGACAAACAAGTGTTGCAGGTAAATAAACAAAAATGAGTACTCTGATACATTCTTCTCTGATACTCTATTGATAAAGTGGGCTAGTGGAGTGGGCGAGTTGCAGGTTTGAATGACTCCAATCATACACGAGTGTTTATATGTAAATATATGTGAAATAGTAGGGACTTCAGCGATCATAACAGTTTAACAAATTTTTACAATGACAGCGAAATTGTAAACCATAAATGATTTCTAGGGTGGCAAAGGATTTAATTTTGGATATTTTGAATAACCGCTGCAATCAACTCAGCCTAGGACTTAGACATAGGCCTCTCCCATGCTGCGCCACAACACCCTGTCCTCCACCTTCCGCATCCAGTCTATTCCGGCCAACTTTTTTAGGTCGTTGGTCCATCTAGCAATGATTCGTTGTAAAGGGTCTCCGGTTTTAAAGGGACAGGATCATTATGAAATTAATTCATTGCTACTGTAGTAATATTGACAATCGTTTCAATTGCATTTGCAATCACGTAGATAAATATTGACAATTGCAAGTGATCGTTTCGGGACCCTTATGAAATCATCACGTTTTCGAGAGGATAAACACTTTCGACCATTCGAAAATCTTATCACACAAAAAAATCAAATAGCCGGTTATCTTTCTCGGGCATCACATGGTAAGCACACAGATTGTATTATCCTACATTATGCCGTAGATTTTAAGTGGATTTATAATAAGATTTGCCTCGACACACAAATCTTTTTCACTTCCTAAATCCTTCAGCGTGCTTACGGTACACATCATAGTTATAATGTCATAGTAACATTGTCCCAAATCAGCCGATACTAGACAAGTCCCGGAAGGTAGTCTAGATCTCAATGTTACGTACTGCAGACGTTTGTACATAATCATGTTCTGCTGCTTTGCTTGATTAAATCGAATATTGCGACATGCGACATTTTAATGGTTCCTCAGAATGAACGACAGGCTGATAAATGATGTGATAAGGGAACAGTGTGGTTTAAAAAATAACGTACTAATAAAAAACCGGCCAAGTGCGGGTCGGACTCGCGCATCGAGGGTTCCGTACAAACCTGTAGGTATCCTCGGTTTATGTATAAGGTTTGTGCGTATGAAATTTAATGTTTTTTTTTTAATTTTTATATTTGAGTTGATTGAATGAAAGGTAAATTGCGGTTTACGATTTAATACGTCAGTATTAAAAAAAAACTACTTACTGGATCTCGTTCAAACCAATTTTCGGTGGAAGTTTACATGGTTATGTACATCATATTTTTTTTTGAGTTTTATCATTCTCTTATTTTAGAAGTTACGGGGGGGACACACACATTTTACCACTTAGGAAGCGTCTCTCGCGCAAACTATTCAGTTTAGAAAAAAATAATATTAGAAACCTCAATACCATTTTTGAAGACCTATTCATAAATACCCCACACGTATGGGTTTGATGAAAAAAAATTTTGAGTTTCAGTTCTAAGTGTGGTGAACCCCAAAATTTGTTATTTTTTTTCTATTTTTGTGTAAAAATCTTGATGCGGTTTACAGAATACATCTACTTACCAAGTTTCAATAGCGTAGCTCTTATAGTTTCGGAGAAAAGTGGCTGTGACATACGGACGGACAGACAGACAGACATGACGAATCTATAAGGGTTCCGTTTTTTGCCATTTGGCAACGGAACCCTAAAAATTACAAGAGTATGCTTATATGGTTTGATCATGTTGATCATGTTGAGCAGATGAATGAAGGGCGGCTAATAAAAGTAGATGTGAGTGGAAACGCCGGAAAGTGATGCCCTAGGAGGACATATAGTGACTTTATTCGTGATATTCTTCAGATAGATCAGGTGTGTAGTATTTTCAACCAACGTACGTGTATGTGGTCTATGTAGGGATCGTAGCAGGTGACGTTATGTAGTTTTTAGCTATCCCCATGGGAAAAAGGCGTGAGTTCATGAATGTACGATTGTAGGTAGTTATTTAATGGTATTACTATTGCTTGGTTGATCCAGTGGCCGTAAGCGCTACTGCTGAGTATAAGGTGGGCTAGATTCCCAGTCCCAGCCAGTAAAGTGTTATTGGGTTTCATAATCTGGAATTTGTCAGCAGCAGCTCAGAATCTGGCTTTGTGCCCTGTTGCTGGTAATAGGCTCGTCGCTGATTACATGGGACTGACAGCACTGGCGAAATGTGGGTGTACTTTAGGCACACCTCTGCCTAATCCTTCAGGGAATACAGGCATAATGTTATGTATTTAACAGTTTCTTTTAAAGTTAAAAAATACCTGTGATGTGTGTGGTATACAAGGACAATGAAAGGACAATGCTCATGGATGTATGGAATCCCGTACCATGTTGCATCAAAATCAAACTTTGTTTTTTATATACTACATTGATCATATTAACTCCTACAAAAGTTCTTTTTGAAAAATAAACCCGGGTTTCAGAGTTATTTTGTAAAATCAAAATAACCTAAAAACTAGGTCTGTTTTGTTCGACACTGCCAACGACTTGTTTTATATATCTACTTAGACACGTTTTACATGGACAAATATTATTGCTCTAAAAAAAGCGTAATCCACGTATATAAGTTAGTAAGAATTACGAGTTATAGCAACGTCTAGCCCCACCATAGGGCTCGTGACTGAAACTCGTTTTTTCTTTAATACGATGAGTCTCACAGTTACCTACAGGATACAAGTCACTATCTGCTTAACCAGTCTTCCCGGTGGAGACTAAACTATAGCCTCCAGCCAGGCACATGTGAAACTCGGTGATTTGACCGACCCTTATATTATCAACAGTGTGAGCCGGTAACGTGGGTATAATTCTTGCCAAACTTCTTGGCCGCCCTGAAGTTGGCTACAATGGCTGCGCAGTCGTAAATCTAATAAAAAAACAGCAGCCTATAATGTTCCCACTGTTAGGACACAGGCCTCCTCTTAGTGAGAGAGAGCCGTAATCCACCACGCGGGCCCAGTGCGGGTTGGTAGATGTGACATGGCTTCAATTTTTTTGGTTCTAAGACATTTTTACTCATGATGTCTTCGTTCACCGTTTTGCGAGCTGTGGTGATAATATAATAACACAAAGTATAGCGCCTGTTTGGGTTTGAACTCATGACGTACTACTCGTAAGTCGCGGCCGCTACCACTGGGCCACCACTACTCACCAATACCAATAATACTTTATCATAAATAAGGGTGACCAGTCAGATTGATAGGTAAGTGATAGAAAAATGAAACAAACAAGTTCATTTGGGTTTTTAATAGGGATCAAAGTCAAAAACTGTTACATAAATCATACATCATACTCCTGAAAAAAATCATCTAAATCCATTGCTGGCGAAGTTATGTCATTATACCGTCCCCAGCTCAAATACTATACTATCGTCATAACATGAGCACAGCAGCCCACTGTTCGCTTACCGACGAGGCGACTGCAGCAATTAACCTACTATGGTTTCTAATGTGTTGGCCACAGCATCATCTCTGCTAATCAATAAATACATGTGATAAGTACGACTGTTGACATGTCTCGAATTAATCCTACCTCTTAAGAGGTAATTATTAAGCCCTAAAATCCAAGGTATATCATCATCAATAGAATTATTCACCTCAACTGAATAAATACCAGTCCGACGGATGTGTTCCCCATAATAAGATCTAGCCTGTTTGAGTTGGTAGGTCTCAAGAGCTAA
This sequence comes from Aporophyla lueneburgensis, assembly GCA_932294355.1. NCBI lineage: Eukaryota > Metazoa > Arthropoda > Insecta > Lepidoptera > Noctuidae > Aporophyla > Aporophyla lueneburgensis. Next base: position 30,530,262 of record OW028744.1, on the reverse strand, counting down.
CCGTTTTAAATATGTTGTTTTCAATCATAGTAAGCCATCTAAACGTGAATTATGGCTTAGGAATATTGAGATCTCCACGTGGTCCAGTATCTCGCAGACCTGGGCGATTGGAGTTGTGCACATCACAACGTTGAACTTCACTTGTAGCTGACCTCCAGCAAGCAGCACATACTCTTTTCAATCTTGATATCTATAAAAATAACATGATTATACATGTAATACAAAACATTTCACAATGAGTAATAGACTTGATAAAAGTATTACTGTAATGTGATGTAACTAGGAATACATGATAATGATCAGGCAGTAATTGTGTCAAAATCGATAATAATTAGGTTTCATTTTTATGTTGCAACATAAATAAAAATATTTACCAAATGGAGCGGAATATTTCGAACTAAAATGTTTCTCTCTTGTCGATCTTGTCTTAAAGGATATGATCTAGTTGCACGTAGAATAGAATTGCCACAAGAACAACATAATTTTCTATGACCAAAAGCAGGCAAAGATAAACTTCCTTCACTAATTGTGTTTGCTCGATCTTGAAGCAGTCTCAAACACTCTGTACAAAGCACACGTTCTGAAGATATCTGCAATTAAAACCATGAGTGAAAAAGTGTGCTTTTACCCTTTATGACGTTATCTATCTTCTGTAACATATTCAAAGAAATTACACCTACAAGTGATTAAGATTAAAGCGTTTTTTGGCCTCAAACAGGTTCGTTTTTTTTATTGTTATTTATTTGTTGAATATTTCCTGTGCGAGTCCAAAAATGTTTTCATTCATTCTATAAAAATAATGTTTTGTAAGCTGGTACATTCATAAAAAGATTAGTCAGGAAATAGGTGCCTGACATTTATAAGTACCTATATATTCAAAGAGTAAAATAAGATCTGCTTACCTGAGTAGAAGTTATCCAAGACTGTAACAAGTTATTCATTGGAATAGACGCTTGTTCTAATGATATGTGGGTAGGTTTCTGGGTATCAAAAATGGACTATTGATACATCGCCGGTTTTGCCGGGTGACCGACGATGTCAATCGGTCGACCGACTCGACATATTTGCACAATGAATTACTCACAAAAAAAGTTCACAAAATACAAACAAGTTCTACTTTTCAAAATAATTCAATAATTATTCAATCTCAATCTCAAAAACACAGACGGTACTCGCTACTCGCTAGCGCAAACCAAAGACTACAGACTACATGCGCAAAATGCAGTGTTTCCACTATAATGATTTCCTTTCCCCATCCCTCAATTCCGATTTCCCCTTCTCAGGACTTTTTTCCCCTCAAAAATTATTTTGCTGTAGTTTTGGCACTAGTGTAGTAACTAAAAGAAAAAAAATGTTTATATCATTTTTCTTCTATAGCCTGCCTTCTAACTATAATAATATTATTTACACTAAATACAATACGTCAACAAAATCATCGACAACATTTGTCGACTTTGCACATCATTACTTACCTTTTATTCCAAGTCAGTATACAGTATGCTAAAGCACAGAATAATATTTTAAGCCTTAAACAGAATGGGAATAAGGGTAGGTATGCGACATATGCATGTATTGTCACTGTTTCTTTTATACGGTAACGGTAACATGCTAGTCCATAAATAATGAGGGTTTTCCCGTATGAAGAATCCGCTAGATGGCAATACGTAGGCGTGAGTTCCAACTGCAGCATGATTGGTTTTTTTCGACATGACATTGTCAGATATGTCAAAATTCACCAATCACGTAGCAGATAGACCACAAGCCTACGTCTTGATATCTAGTGGATTTCTCATACGCAAAAACCCTCATTATGCAACATTTCAAGCGAGGTTTAATATATGATTTCCTACAATTTCCCTTTTTATAGTATTTCCCCTTTTTCTTCCCCTCTGGACCCTGATTACCCCTTAAACGGGGAATTTCCCCTCATTGTGGAAACACTGGCAAAATGTCAGATGCACAGATAAATCTATTCTGTTGCATTCTACATCTTTTTTACCAGTTGGGAACGGGTAATTTACCATAATAAAACCAGATAAAATAATGATAATCTTTTAAATAGATATTCTATTCTAGTTTTTTTTTTTAATTAATATAGAATCGGCAGAGTATTATTTTTACAGTGAACATGGCACTTTCAAAAATCAAGGTTATGGTAATCATTTATCACGTGAAGTGAAACGGAACGTCATTCATAGGAAGTAAAACAATATCCATACTTTTAAACTTAAAAATAAATTCCCTGTTCAAAAACTAAATCCCCGATGTGTAACGTCGTAAAAAAATATGAAACTAATTACTCCAAAATGTTGGTCTTGATGCGTGAGACTTTTTGGTACCACTTTTGAGCATTCTCCTTTAACAATATAATCTGAGTGACCTAAGTTTGACTTTAAAACTTTTTTTTACATGTTAATTTAACAGGTAATGCTCAAAACGGAAGTGCCAGTCCATAGCAATCTTTAAAAATACGTCGCCCAATCTAATTTTGATGAAAACACTCATTGGGTGCATAAAAAACGAATTCCCTTTACATAACGCTGCAGTAGACAAACAAACGGTAGCTACTCACTATCAATACAGTTACGATCCGTTTTAGTATAACCGGTCCCGTCGACCTTCCGTCACGTGCCGCGGTGTCAGCGCACAGAGTCACCTCACAGTAGAACGGACACGTCTTTCGAAAGAAAAAGTTATATGACGTGTGCATTTCTGAAGGTTTGTGGTGTTATGCGACTGTGTTTCTATGGTCGCAAGATGATGCGACCATAGAAACACAGAGATCAGGTTTCCTTCAACACTAAATAAGGTAATATTGGACAGTCACGAGCACTAATATATAAACAGTGATATTCTCCTATTGTACTGATTACGACCATAGTATTTTGGAACTCACACAATTATGAAACAAGCCTTGTCCCAAAATTGCAATCGTTATTTAAAGACAAAATCGTTTTTGAATCTGGCTGTTATCAAACCGAAATACTGCTCTTTCATAGAAAAGCGCAACGCCTTCGTGTTCTTTTTGCTTTCATCATTCAGAAGACATGGTTACATGTTGCTTGACGATGTCCCTGCCATTATGTACAGGATTTTGTTTGGAAGAGATAATCTCTAGAAGCACTGACCCAATTGCAAAAACAATATCATAAAAAAAACTACTGCATTTCCAAGCACCATTAAGTGACTTTCACGCGGATGAAGGTACGGGCAGAAGATCGTAATAAATAATAACAAAAAAATGCGACTTTTGTTTTACACCCGAGTACGGTGAAACAAAAAGGACTGTTATGATTTTGACCGGCATGTATGCTCATCTGTCCCTCATGGCTTCTAAACTACTTATCATAATTTGGAAAAAGAGTATCTTTGGAAGTGTATTAATATTGTTCGCTGGTGTGGTGGTTGTTGGCTGGTTCGCTTTATGACGACATATTCAATTGAATAAGGCGCCCTCTCGAGGACTCAGTGACGAGCCTAAACAATACATTCTAACAATAGTAAGCGCTTTTATGATCGCTTACTATTTTAAGATCATACGCTTGATCATAAGCTTTAGGGCAAAGTGGCATACGTTTTTCAGAATTCATATTAGTATAATTTTCGTATAAGTAAATGTAACCTTTTTTATTAGTTCCAAAATATCAATAAAAGCAGTAAACAATGTTTCTGTTTCGCATTAGTCTCAGTTATAGATATTCAAATTTTCATGGCAAAAGTTTCGTTTTACCTTTGCTCTGAGCACAGCACCGCACTGGGTACTGAGCATAGAACACTGAGCACGTTACTGACGCTACTTTCGCTCTTGATATGCTGTTACTAAATTGTTTACCTACTTTAATCATTGAAAATGATTTACATCGTGTAGTTTCTGAGGACCTACTTGATGTTCAAGTGATGACTTTGTCCTATATTTCAATGCCATTATCATTTCATCATACTCCTTGGATAACATAGGTATGGAGAACATGAATAAACAAAAACAAATGTGTAGTATTCAATGACAAAAGAAAATAAAAGTTCATACAATTCCACATTCGACTATGCACTAAAATTGACCTTGAATTATTATGCAATAAAAATTCATTGGCACATAGTTATCAATAAAACATTACTATGTTGCTGGGCAAATCAACAAAATGTTTGTAACACCAGTTATATCTGCTTGCAACCGGTTAGATCTAGATACGCATTAAGCAGGAAATTTAGGCATCTCGTCACAATAGACGCATTTTTTTCATATTTTCGTTTGCTATAAAGGGTGCAGACTGACGAAGTTTAATTTTTTTAGAAGGGCATTTAACTGAGTAATATTTTTATATGTTAATGTGTTTTACCAGCCACATCCGTATCAGAGTTTGCTAGCACAGCCGAGCTTGATGTTTTGAGTTAACTTTCAGTCGCAGACCTTTCAAAATGTTTTATTTTTTTTTTTCAAATAAAAAGTCAGTTTTTTTAGGAAATACTAATACGTTACGGATGGATATAATTTGGAATTCTAACTAAATGTATTTAGTTATTGAACCAAAATAAAATTGTAAAGATATTTACGTAAAAAAGCCGCCATGACATGGCAAGCAATGGCAACCCCTTATATGATAGCCCAGAAAAATACCAGCTTCTTGCACATAACGCGGTGTAACATAGACCACGAAGGCTCATAGGCGTTGAGACGTTGGTGGCTAGGCTTCACAGCTTGGCTCACTGGTGTAATGTCGGTTTTCTACAGACTGTACTTCGGAGTGTGAAAAACAGGCTGATTGAAAGGGCAATGGGGCAAACTATCTTATTTCATATAAACTTACATGGGCAGTTATGACATGTCAGAGACTAGGTGAAAAATTCCAATCAGATGTTTCCTTTGGATTAAACCTGGCAAGAAACTCACAAATTTAAAAATATCTGGCTTTTAGAATGTTCAAAATTATTTAATAACTAGCTTTTGCCAGCGGCTTCGCCCGCGTGGAGGTCGGAAATTATCCCGCGGGAACATACTACCGGGATAAAAAGTAGCTTATGTCCTTTCTCAGGCTCTAAAATATCTGTGTACCAAATTTCATTTAAATCCGTTCACTAGTTTTAGCAGGAAAGCGAGACAGACAGACAGACAAACCGACGGACAGACAGAGTTACTTTTGCATTTATAATATTAGTATGGAAGTATGGATAGTATAATAGTATATAGTATATATAGTATAATAGTATAAGTATATATAGTATATAGTATAGTATATAGTATAAAAGTATATAAGTATAAGTGTATGGATATTCAAGAAAATATAATATAATTTATTCAAGAAAGCCTACATACTACTAAGACAGTGGTATTATAACTAAATGGCTTATGCTATGCGCAATACATTAAATCCCTGATCTCCAAACTAGGGGGGTCCCATCTTAGAGCTCGTGTCCCTCCGCTGCAATGTAACAAGCCAATATTAGTCACATACTAAATATTACAAATTGTTTTTATTTTTAATCGTAATCTTAAAGGTAAGTAAATAAAATAAAATACTAAATTAAAATAACATTCTCATAAACAGTTTTGTGTTTTTGTGTGTGAGTGTGTGTGTATGAGTTAGAATTAGTATTAAGTAATAGGTAAGGGAGGACAGTGTAGGCCGTACAAGAAGTTCCAGGCACTAAAATAGAAAATAGTCTATAAATCTACAGTCTACAAGGCAATTGCGTTTGTCACATTCACAAAACATAAAAAAATCTATAAAAATGCAGTCAAAAAGTTGCGTACGACATTTTACATTAATGTCAATCCTAGAAAAAATCTCGCAATTCATCTGATTTATTTACGTTAGACATACATGTTCAAACAAACAGTATTAATTGCAGCTAATTGTGATCACTTTATTAATTGCCAATGAAGACAGGTAATGACGCAAATATCAAATGTGCTGAGAAAATTCTGTCATTAATACGATTGTTCATTTCTTATTAGTTATACAATGGGGCTCAATAATTGACGTCTCGTGTATTAGCGCTGATACTGAGTATAACTCGTGTCCCGTGTCGAAGATTATCTGGTATCTTTCAAGTGCTAAAAAGAAGATAATATTGTTTTTTGATTACAATCAGATGATTTCTTATGTCGTGATTTTATCGTGAGAAGTAACATGGACATGAGATTACAATAGACGGTGTGTGTGCGAATATCAGCTGTTTTCAAGTGTACGTATTAGACGTAATGGGGATATGCGAAGATATTGTAATCATCACCAGGCGTGATGGACGGACAGTGATGGCATTTTTCTAGTCATTTGACTTCTACGAGTAAGATAACGTGGACGCCTCAAAGATGGATGATGAACTAGATAGACCAATGACCTTTATAAAATCAGCAAAGACATCAGATAGATGCGGAATGTGGAAAACCGAGGGTGTTGTCACAGCCTAAGTCCAGCAGTGTACTTCGAATGGCTCAGATGATTGCAGTTGCTACAGACGTTGGAATATCATTTGTTGGAAACGTCACATGGAGCATTCTGGAATTTCTATTACGTGAACACGTAAACTACAGGTAGCTCCACAACAACATGCCCTCTATGGTAAATTATTTCAGCAGCGTGAGTTTATCTTTATTTGGTCCAATATGTAGGACATCTGTAATTAAATGGGGGTGTTTAGTGAATGTGATCAGTGCAGCCGGCGCCGGACGTAATGTAACTACCACAGTAGGTGATACACAGTAGAATATGTTATTTATTGTACTGGCCTAACTATGATCGTTTCAGGTTTTATATTTCCTATTCTGACTCGAATTTTCAACTCAATATCAAATAAAAATTCATATAATCAACTGACATTTCATAGTGTTCTGAACTCTTCATTTATTTATTTATTTTCTCACTACAATAAACATTACAGAGGCACTTGCGATACGATATGGTTTCGTTTACTGTAGGAGACTGGTGCCTAAGCTAGGCTTTAAGGGCCTGTGTTTCAGGTCACCGGGTCTCCACCCTCTAGCAGTTAAAAACATGTCTTATAAAAAGTTAATAAGAAGATAGTATGTAGCTCAACATAAATGAAAAATGAGAAAGAATAAAAATACAGCAAAACGGAAAAAAACTAAAATCCAGTGGTTTGGTATGGTGTTAGTATTGTTAGTAAACATTTGTAGTGAGAACGTGTGTACGTAAGTGTGGTTCGTGTGCATATACTCGTATCTGCGTTAGTGGGGATGTGTGTGTGAGTATGGATGAGGATTTATTAGATAGTATTTAGTATACGTTAAGTCACGGTGTTAAGTAGTTTTTCGGTCTCATCATAGTTGAGTCCCAAAAACCACATGATAAGCTTCATTTTGCATTGGCCCTTATTGAGGTTAAATTCATTCATTCATTATTCCAGGTTTATCACAACTTTCAAGATCCATACTATCTTGTCTTACTGCAGATTTTCGTCAATACACAGCGGATCACTAAGATCCGTGTGCTAAGCGCGTTCATGTGTGACACTGCGTTTGGAAATGTTACGCGGTCCACTGACTACACACGAGATGGATTGTCGACAGTTGTGTCGATAAACGCACTCGTTTGTAATACGCTGATTAGAGTTGGACGATCTTATTGCGATAATTGTCGGCAATAATAAAGGTATTGTTTTATTTTGGATCTGATATTTCAACTGGTGATGTATCGCATGAAATATTATATTTAGAGAACGTATCAAAAAATAAAATATTTTCCCAACACTAACTCAACCTAGGACATTTGTATTCAGGTAGCTTTAACATATTTAAATTACCCCTTTGAAATCAAATGCAGAGAAAAATCTGAATAATGTTGGAAATTGCTACAAAACGTACGTAGAATATTTTACTTGATCAACATTTACATTCAAGTCTAATATGACGAAGGTGCGCAACGCATGCACGATGACACGGTAACTGCTCGACAACCGGTAAATGTAGCACATCGCGGCACATCGTGAGGACATCGGAAGTCATCGGTTCCGATGTGTATGAGTCATACGCGTGACCAGAGGACACGTAACATAGGCAACCTTGGCCTTCTGCGATACAATGAACGATATGGCGGATAATGCGACAATAGTCGTGATTGACCGACGAATGTGAACTGCTAAAGGTTTTCTGCAAGTGTAGAAGGATTCTCCGGGAAGTTCAAAGAATAATGTTCGAGTTGTACTCGTATGGTAGGAATAGTACTGTGTTCAGGAAAGACTCAAGCAAAACAATGCACCTAATGGTTATCAAAGCAGTTAATTTTAATAGAAAGGATAATAATGTATGAAACGAGGAAAAACCAATAATTGTGTATCCAACCACAACATTATCAGTTTTCAGAGATCAAATTTCTTCTTTCACAAATAGTAAACCAGCGTTTGACTATGAAAACTAATAAAAGATCAATTGGGTAGCCATGACATACAAAATAACAGATACGATTGAATTCTAGAACTCAAAAAAAAAGTTGTTTCATAATGAACAATTGACAGACAAGCACACATGTATAAACACGACTTAAAATCTAAGCATCGTCGTGGAAGAGAGAGAATCAAGTAGGTTTGTAACCAGCAGTTTCCCAAATCTACGGTAACAGGGATTTACATCTGAAGCGGTGTTCGCTGAAAATTGGTCATCCCAATATCGGCTCCATCAAACTGCCGGAATTAGGGAACATGTAACAGGATTTGCGCAAGGTCCCTTCAAAATTTCTACATGATTTGGTCGAACCCTAGAAATTGGCTCCGTTTAACCCGAAGATGCTTGTTTCCGGTCGATTATGTAGGTACGATAACATTGATTGATTAGAACATTTTTAGGTGTTGGGCATAAACTAGATATTAGATGGTCTTTTAATATATTAGTTTAAATATCACAAAGGTTTAGATGGTTTAATTGTGATAAGAATTGATGCAAATCTGATTCAGAATGTATGATTTTTGAAGAACAATATCGGATATAAGAACACAAAAATCATAAATATAAATATTTATTATTGTAATTTTAGGCCCCACCAGCAATATTTGTAGATCATCTTAATATTTCATATAGATGAGCTCGATAAAGAAGATCGGGCTAGATTTAGGCAGACATTTTACCTCACTTTACATAAAGGCTGATTCGGTTAATGTTGTTTATTGCTACAGTTTGATCCTTTATGGTAAAACGATCCTAATTTTTCTGAATATTTGAGGTCAAACCAATTTTTGGTCGTTTTTCACGCATTGATTATAACCTCATCTTATCAGTCCGAAAGTGAATACTTATTCTCTGTCTTTCCTAGAATTTAAAATATGTGAGCAAATACAGGTAATCCTAGATAAATATGGCGAGACATATTAGTACCTATACAGGAAGATGCTGTACGACAACAACTAAAATAAAATATGCTTATAATGAGTGTAGTGACAGGTAGAGGCTAGCTCCCATCAGATACTCGTTAACCATTCGTTTCCAACATTTGAATCATAAAATATGGTACAACGTTCAAATGATACACGCTGCGTATATTTTGCTTACAATTCCCGACTTGCGTTCAAATTGAACGAAGGTAATGTAAATGTGGCTTCAAAGGTAAGCACTGCAGGATATTATATTGTGTAAAAGATCGCGTGTTATTCTTTTCTAGACCTAGATCAAACTCCAAAGAATACTACTTTTATCTAGCTAAATTTTAAGAATTCGAGATTTAACCCTGCACTTAAACTTGCCCCTTCTGCTACAAGATCAACCATGTGTAAAGAAACTATTGAACTTAATTTTAATGTCACCTTAAGGCTGCTATCAATAATGAACTTGTGCTATACAGTGTCAAATGCTTCACTAATGTCCAAGCAATTAAGTATACAAATTCTACTTCCGGGCGTCCCACAAGGATATGTACTTTTTACGATGTTACTCCTAAGGCGAACGGGTACTAACTTCCTAAAGTGCAATATTTAATATGGTTATTGCTTATAACCTTAGAATAGTATGTGATAGGTGTTGTATTATTTTTGTCAGTTTGCATGCAGGCATATTACCCATAAATAATCCATTCTGAAATTTTATTTTATTTAACATTTTCCAAATAGCATGTTTGGTAAAATACCACAAATTACTTTAAACAAAATGAAAAGGCTTTATCACGCAAATTGCTGATTTTATTATAATTACAGTCAATCATTCCGCTTCACATACCAACATTTACATAAACAAGACGACTACAGCATGAATCACAATTTCCACGATTATGCTATAAAAAATATTGTGAACATAAAAACTATTGCTACTTCCAGTAGATATATTTTAATTCTATGGTCCGTATCCAACTACCTAGAACTAAAAATAACAAATGACAAACTAAAAAAGCAATGTATACCATGCATAATTACATGACAAAACGCCAGTCAATTGATACAATGGATCCCATAATTTTGACATTCACGGCAGTACTTTTGACAATACAATTTTAACCACTCATTCCTAACACGCAACATTACCAAAACATGAATTTATCATTTGCCACGCCTTTTCCCAACAATTATTGGAGCTGGATTCCAGTCTAACCGGATGCAACTGAATATCAGCATTTTATGTGGAGCTGTTGCCTATCTGAATTCGACAATCTAGTAACTGTGTTAAACGATACCCCTTAGTAAGACTGGTTGTCAGACTTTCGGGCTTCTGACGACCCGTAACGACTGTCTCAGATCCACAAATTATAGACGGGATCAACAGCTTACCGTGCTTTCCGAGGCATCAAGGGATTTTGGTATGTGAAGATGGTCACCAATCAACGGAACAGCCGCGGCAAGCGTAGCTTAACCTGATCAATCAAACCATGCGGCTGTTATCACTTAGCCACGAGCCTCTACATACAACCATAAATGGGACCAAAATATATGCAAATTATTCTCTTTACAATAATGTTGGCCGTTACAATGGGACTGAACACTCATGCTCTCATTGTAACGCAAATCCCAAGTTTATTTTTTCGTAATGTCTATCGATATCAGAATCAACTTGCATCGGAAACGGTTTTTAATGTTTTCACAATCAGAAATGTGTGGTCATTAAAAAGTATGTTGGTTCGAATCTTGATTGTGATAACCTTGACGTTTACTTTTATTATTTTTAGGGTTCCGTTGCCAAATGGCAAAAAACGGAACCCTTATAGATTCGTCATGTCTGTCTGTCTGTCTGTCTGTCCGTCCGTATGTCACAGCCATTTTATTCCGAAACTATAAGAGCTATGCTGTTGAAACTTGTTAAGTAGGTGTATTCTGTAAACCGCATTAAGATTTTTACACTAAAATAGAAAAAAAACAATAAATTTTGGGGTTCCCCATACATAGAACTGAAACTCAAAAATGTTTTTTTTCATCAAACCCATACGTGTGGGGTATCTATGAATAGGTCTTCAAAAATGGTAATGAGGTTTCTATTATCATTTTTTTCTAAACTGAATAGTTTGCGCGAGAGACACTTCCAAAGTGGTAAAATGTGTCCCCCCCCCCCCGTAACTTCTAAAATAAGAGAATGACAAAACTAAAAAAAATATATGATGTACATTACCATGTAAACTACCAACGAAAATTGGTTTGAACGAGATCGAGTGAGTAGTTTTTTTTAAAACGTCATAAATCGTAAACCGCAATTTACCTTACATTCAATCAACTGAAATATAAAAATTAAAAAATATATATATTTTTAAACCGAAAATACCTACAGGTTTGTACGGAACCCTCGGTGCGCGAGTCCGACTCGCACTTGGCCGGTTTTTTTGTTCAGAGCGTTATACATTGGTATTATGTCTTCAGTTAATTTTCTGGCAGCTCAGTGTTGGCCGAGTGGTAACAGCCGCGACTCACGTGTCGTATCTTCAAACACGGAAGGGCGCTTTACTTTGTGTCAATTATTTCATCACTTTAGCTTCTCCTGACTATGATATGAGCTTTAAAGTAAATTACTTACACGTATGTCATAACAATACGTTATAAAATGTCCACTTTTGTTTTCTACATTTTCACGTAAAAACTACTGAACTAAATGGATATAGTAATTTTTATTGTGGTAGTACGGTCCCGCGGGACAATTTCCTAACTCCATGCAAGCAAAGTTGCTGACAATAATCGCTCATTTAAAATCAATTTAATAATCTCTTTGGAAACCAAATAAATGGACCCGATGAATGAAATTGTTAATTGGCTTTTATAAAATACTATTCAAGAATAACGATGTTGATTTGTAAGGATTGGAAAATTGAAAATAAAACAAACCTTTCTTAAAGATTGGTTGCAGGAACTCTTTAGAGGGCTACCTGAAATAGATCGTGAATTTCCATGACGTCACAATGAACGAATTGCTTTCAAAACAAGAAATAAAACTAAACGCAGTACTAACGAGCGACCATTGTGGATTGTTTACAAGACAACCGCTGTTCAGTAAGACCCACGCTGAACTATTTTATTGTTGCGGTCTTCTTACTGAAACTCTTAGGTTTAAATAGACTTGAGTTTAAATGGTCCCATGTGAATTCAAGTGAATTATTTGTATCATCATTTACTAAGTTTTTTTTTAAACTGCATTTTTTTACTAGGTGCCTACAATGTTTTTTGAATTTCATTTAATCTATACTAATATTATAAAGCTGAAGAGTTTGTTTGTTTGTTTGTTTGTTTGTTTGTTTGATTGAACGCGCTAATCTCAGGAACTACTGGTCCGAATTGAAAAATTCTTTTTGGGTTGGGTAGCCTATTTATCGAGGAAGGCTATAGGTTATATAACATCACGCTGCTACCAAGAGGAGCGGTGCAGTAATGAAAAATGTTGCAAAAACGGGGCAAATCGCACGGGTAGGCGATTCGACGCGACGGGAAGGGTCGGGGGAACAAGAAATTTTTCGCGGACGAAGTCGCGGGCAGAAGCTAGTGTGTTGTTATAATTACAGCGAATTTAATCTTTATCAGTAATAATATACTGTATTGCGGAGAAAATCAGAAAACTGCGCCTTCTTTTTCGATTATGTAAATCAAACATTATTTTCGATATTTTAAACATATAATTCCAATCATTATTGAAATATCTATTAGAATATATATCACTGATGATTAAAATAAATTAGCACAACATCCTATCGAAAACCGTTCCAAACTCACCATATTGGGCCCGACAGTAACTAATGATGATGTCTATTTAAAAGGGCACAGCCATTAGAGGCCCTTGAGCAATCCTCATGTTTAGACAATACTACAGTTATTTGGTTAGACTGAAACTTGGCTTTCATAATATTTTTCAGTGAATGTGTTAGTCATTCAAAGAGCTCTTCGCACTAAGTGTTATCTTTTGTGGAGATATGGAGGAATACAGTAACAGTTATGAATTTAGGTCAACAATATGCAGTTTTGAAATGACTATGAGTTTGAAGGTCTTTTTTCTGGTTGCTTCACAAGTGCAGATGTTGTTTGCGTTCTTCTTGGCTGTTTAAAGTTGTTCAAAGTTATTCTACTATCCTTATCCCAGTTTATTTGGGGACATCTCGGTAGTCACTTTGTTGAAATTGTCTGGAAATATTTATTATTTCACTTAGGGTATGTTTGCTATGTTAAAGTTCTTGTCACTGTTGTTTTAATATCGAGAAAATGTAGGAATATTTCATGACTCTCAACAATGTGGCATTTTGATGCGGTATGTGTAAACTACAGGAAACTGTAGTAATAACTGTAGTTTACTTCTATGGAAACCTTTTTACATTTTGGACTATTTAACTCGTGTAATCATAATAAATTATTTTTTTATTTATTCTGGTGAACATGTATTTTCTGTGTCATATAGCAATGTATAAGAAGTAGTAACTTCGACTACATTTATATTTTGCAATAATTTTATTACTAATAAGGTGTCTTTAATAGAAGTCCTTGTAGAATAATAGCATGTTCATGGTTTAGCAAAAAACTTGTTATTTTTTATATTTTGCATAATTTTTGACCTTTAAAGTAAACCTGAACTCAAAAATATACAACGTGCCAAAAAAAAACGATTTTGATAAACATTATCTCTAGCCGATCACGGTTCATAAAAGATAATTGATTTTCACAAATCCTAACAGACTCAATGTAATCAGACAGCTGATTAACCGTAATAAACTACGTAAATTGAGGCATTAATACCTGTTTGATAATACTGTTAACAAAGAAAATAACCGATAATGTTTATTTTATGACAAAAAAAAAACTGAATTGCAGGCTGGCCGCACCCAGAAATCAACCCAAAATATATAGTCAGTTTTTATTGCCCATAAAATCTATTATTGTGTCTATTTATCTTTGGAACCCTTTATCTATATATATAAAAGAAAGTCGTGTTAGTTACTTCACTTATAACTCAAGAACGGCTGAACCGATTTAGCTGAAAATTGGCAGGGAGGTAGTTTAGAGCCAGGAGAAGGACATAGGATACTTTTTATCCCGTTTTTTTTTTTTTTTTTTTTTTCCCCTTTTTACGACCGCGTTCCCGTGAGACGTCACATAAAACGTCAAAGAGAATACAAGTCACTATAAAACGTGGTACTATGACAAAAACGTTGCCTTCGAAGTACCAGGTTATCATAACTTGACAGGAGCTTACCAAACAAAGGAGTGTCAGCTAGAAAACGCTTTATGCCTTCGAAGTACCAGGTCATCATAACTGGGTAGGAGCTAACCTAACATATGAGTGTCAGCTAGAAAACGCTTACCAGATCACCACCGCGTACCAGGTTGAAACTTTATTGAATCTGAGGCGATACGAAGTTCGCTGGGTCAACTAATTATCTATACTAATATTATAAAGCTGAAGAGTTTGTTTGTTTGATTGAACGCGCTAATCTCCGAATCGAATCCGGTCCGAATTGAAAAATTCTTTTTGTGTTAGGTAGCCTATTTATCGAGGGAGGCTATAGGCTATATAACATCACGCTACACCTCAGAGGAGCGGAACAGTAATGAAAAATGTTGCAAAAACGGGGAAAATTTATTCCTTCTGAGAGTTTCCGTTGCGTGCGCTGCGTAAACGGTTAAAGTAACGCAAAAATCATGTATGACGGGATTGTTATTTTTAAAAAGTTCAAAAAAAAAGTCCCAAGAGCATATGTCTATCTTTTAAGGTTGACTCACTATAACTCAAGGAGCGAAAATGGACGAAAACTAGCAGGCAAATCGATGCGACGGGAAGGGTAAGGGGAGCAAAAATTTGACGCGGACGAAGTCGCGGGCAGAAGCTAGTACAAGATAAAATAAAACTCACAATAATAAAATTGATCAATGACGTCTCCTTCGGATTTAAATCACTGACAACATGCTTATTTGAGTAGATGATTTTTTTAAGTTTATGCTACTAACACTTAATGTATTTTCCATTTTTACCTATAAAATATGAGTTAAAAGTGATGAAAGAATTTTTTGTCCGAAATTTTCTTATATGTGTGCTTTTTAAATAGTGGGTAAACAAACAGCAGTAAATGATAACGCGGCACGCCCATAAGGAGATAGCAGGACGATCTCGAATCTATGCTTAAATACTGGCCACATCCAGCAATAGTCAGGAATAAGTGAAAGGAGAGAAGAAAGGCCTGCAGGAGGTCACAAACGGCTAATAAAAAAAATGCTATCCAGTATTTGGAAATAATAATTTTGTAAGTTCCATCGTTAAAAGTAAAGGAAAATTTTTATCATGTTATAAAAAGGCAGGTATGATGTAGTTACTTATTCACATCAAAATTATTGTTACATTTTCTATTCTGGCCCATTTCAAAGGAGGTACTTAATTCAAAAAAAAAAAAAAAAAAATGTTTACTTACCGGGCTTCAGCGCCGCCACATCTTGCGTTTCACTATCAACCATTTTCACTACACACACAGCACTGTTTTCAAAATAGTTCGTTAATTAATCGTTTAATATCGTGTTAGTATCATGTATTGTCGTGTCCGTGTACGGTCGCCAAGGCAACGCAGGTAGGAAGTGAGCGTTGCGCGCGCGCCTCGTCTATGCGCCTGCGACGCGTCGCTCAAGCCTTTATATCGATCACTTAGACAGACTTGAATGTGCCGCGGGTTTAGAACGTACTTAAAAAAAAGTCAGTTTATTTATATTTGAAAACAAATAACGTCTTCCGAACACCGGCATTCAACGACTATTTTAGAATAAATTGCAGTCAGAAACTTGCCTGTCATTGGTCATGGTCAAAGTACTTGCAATGTTTGCGGGCAAGTGCATTAGCGAAACACGCGAGTCAGTTTTTATTTAACCTGGTGAAATCCAATTCAAATCTTTTACTCGAGTTTTTATACTTTTTAGAGAACTAGCCATTCCTTAGACTTATCAAGGCATCCAGACTTTTTTTGTTGTTGTGGGTGGGATATCATCAAATGGGGTATCCCGCTCTGGATGAAGCGGAAGGGCGTGTCAGACTTTTACTGACTAAAACCCACCCGTGTTCCTTCAGTTGTATAAGCCAGGGCCACGATAACTGATTCGAACAAATCCACCACCCTTGCAGAAGGCATCCAGCCCTGCAACCAACCTCGCTGGATGAATCTTTTTCCACTTCAGATTCTGTCGAATTTTGCCGATACAAGAGAAGTTACAAAAGCATTTTTATGTTTGACAAACAAACAGCATGTATATTTGTAAACCCTGTAGTAAGTGGAGCACTTGACGAATGTGACACATTAACTAGAGAGCGCGTGTCTGATTGTGATATTCAACAATCTGTCGATATCCAACGGTGATGATATTGCAAAATCAATTTGATATTTATTGATAATATATTTATCAAATAATATGAAAGTGTCTTGTGAAATAAAGACCCACTTGATTTTCTTTGAAGTTTTTCCCTTGCAGAGGTGTATTTCTAAAAAGAAAATTGATAAGAATGACGCAAAGCAAAGACAAATAGCTGACAGTATGTAGACGTTTATTCATAAATGGCGTGGTGTCTAAGGTGAGATCTACGAGTCTGAGTTTCAGAAGTGTTACTTGGACAACAATATTGCGTCTGCTCAATATTAAAATATCTGTCAACGCTATTTGTATTTGCTACTGATTGTCACTAGTTACACCACTATCTTAGCAGAGCAGAATGGGGAGTAGCGTTCTCTATGCATTTAACAACCATTTTGCGATCGCCAACCGCCAACCAACCGCCAAGCGAGGCGATTAAGACAAAGCCCCCCAAATTCAGTGAGGCCTATGTCTAACAGTGGATGTCTTACAGCTAAAATTATGATAATGTTGCTGACCCCACTATCTTACCACAAACTTAAAAAAAATATTCTCGCCGTCCCACTGTTGAGGAAAGATCTATACAAATTCCTCCAGACATTCTCTTGCAGTGCCAGCTCGATCCAACCCTTGCAAATCCGTCTATGTCGTCCAGCCACCTCTTTTTGGGTCGGCCTCAGTGGCGTCGTCCACCAGGCACCCACTGTATGGAAACTATTGCCACAAACCTAAAATAATTAAAAGTAAAGTAGGTATGGATAACTTTATTCTGGCCTAACCTAAATGGTTTCATTGACCCCAGGCTTTAACAATTTGCAATTCGTCTCCTGTAAGAAGAAATAAATAAAATCACTGAGTCCCTCAAATGAGTTGGGACTTGGGGAGCGGGCGAGTTGGTCCAGAAACATTTAGTTAGAAGCCCTACTGATGTAATTATCAACAAAACAACAGACATTCTTAGAACCCGCTTTCATACTTCTTTGTAATAAGGGTGTCGATTTGTTGAGGCGGTTACATTTTCTTTTCTTTTTTTAAAAATAATCTTTTGGTTAAATTGTGCAACAGTAAAAGATTCATCTATAAAACATAAAAACAGACTTTACAACTCTATCCAATAAATCAGTTTTGATTTGTCACAAAAAATATGCATTCAGATTGAAGTAAACAAACCTAGTATAAATAGTTAGTTGTGGTATACACAGAAAAAAATTAAACAAACACGGTTGACAAATAGGCGCACAAAAAACTTTTTTGGCGGTTAATTTTTTTGTTAAAAAGTTTTTATTTTATATTTTTTGTGGCTTTAATGTACTAATAATACTTGGCAAGGTATACCCTATCCAACACAAAAAGAATTATCAAAATCGGACTACTCTGTATAAAGTTATGCGTGTTTAAACATTACAATCAGTGAGTGAACAATCAATCATCCCCTGTTTTCCGACCTTTAGGGTTCGATTTTGTTTTTCAAATTTATATGGAACCACCTTAGAAGTATATATACCCTTTCCAATAGAAGAAGAATTGTCACAATCGGACCACTATGTAAAAAGTTATGCGTGGTAATACATAAAAAAAAAAATACGCGTCAAATTGATAACCTCCTCCATTTTTTTTTCGTCGGTTGAAAATAGTTGAAAACATTTTCAGTTAAATATTTGGAACCAAAATAACTACAGTAACCGACGGTCATTTGTGACACAAATAACCAGTCTACTCGAAGTTACTCGTATATGATTGCACAATAAACTTCTAGAGGACAAACCATGGATCTATCTCTGTCTAATTGTCTTTTTAAAATGATTTGTATTAATTTATAGGGAAGGTTTAAGTGTGGTTCAATTTTGGCAATGAAGGCATAACATAACACTTAACACATTATGCTTGTAATCCCCGAGGGGTTAGGTAGAGGTGTACCTGTAATACGCTAATATTTCGCCACTTATGTTTAGTTCAATTAAAAGTATATTGCGAATGACTAAAGTCAGTTTACTAGCTAGTAACGTCAAATTTTGGCCCGTAAGTGGGAAGTTGTTATAATAAGTTTTTATTTGTGATTTTTTTTTTAATTTTTAAGTTATATATTAAAAACAGTTTAATAGGAAAGATACTAACATAAATAAGTAACTATACAAATAAATACAAAAACAAAAGGGCACTTAGGCGTCGAAGTACTCGTCCGCATCACTGTCATTTGGAACTGTGCTCTGAAGACTGGCAGCATCGCTACGTTGAAACTTGTGTGTCAAAACCCTTGCGCCATCTCATTTTCCTAACACGGCGGGCTGTGCTGGCACCGCTGCTGCGGCTGCTGAGACTCAAGCAACGCGAATACTGTAACCTTATAATTAACTACAGTTTTGAACCGTTTGTGGTTCAAACGCTCGGGTCATGGGGCCCGAGTGCGCTTCTCCTTTTTAAGGAAATTTTTCTTCGACTGGTTGACATTTCATGTGATCAGAGGGCTGGATCATTATTTTCGAATTATGTTTACGAAGTATGCCACTTCTAATTAAACATAATTCGCAAATTCCCGCCGAATAAACTTTGCCTGAGATTAACATTCGCAGGTTCATCTGAGAGCTCGTGTAAGTCATGTTGCACCCTAAAGCCGTATTTTTCTAAGGGAAACTTTGGTACTAATTAAATGTTCATCTCGTTAATTCGGGCAGTAGTGACGCTGACAAACGGGAGGGAAGTTAATTCCCTCTCAGAACTGCCCTCAGAACCGGAGGCAATTTATTATGCTAAAACAACAGCTGTGATTATCGCTCAGTTCTTTATACATGTTTTTCCGTTTTCCCTTTAAAAATAAAGTGAGATTCGGATGACAAGCAATGGAATGAGTAATTAATACTGTTCCAATTTGCTTGTAATTCTGATCCTTCAATACACTTGTCCATCATTTGGTAGCATTGTTGGAATGAGATGTACACATGTAGATTATCTACAACCTACATATCATCGGGACTGCCCCTTTAATCTGCAAAATATGCTATATACTTCTGATTGACACCAATTGTTACAAAACGGTTGAGTTTTCCTATATTAGTGACAAGAGGAAAATGAAATTACTTAGGATGTCATGGCTTAGCAGATTTTTGTGTCATATAATATTGTAGACTATCCGACTTAATAATGTGGGTGATATTTTTTTCAACATCCCTTTGAATTTAAAAAAAGTGTTAAGTATCAAAATGTTTTTAAACGTTGGCAAAAATAAACGGAAATGAAATCGGATCTGATTATCATTAATGATTATCCGACATCAAAGACAGGAAATGTAATTATGTGATATAAGCAATCATCAATGTTTTATGCTTTATAAAGCGATGAAATCATTACACCTCTATTAGTATAGGCAATCAAAGACAGACGCTATGTGAGTTTGGTGGAACAATTTCCATTAAGTTTTCATCGAAATTGTTTCTCACGAGTAGAGTCGCTATCTGCGGGAGCCCTAACATTTCAAATTAACGAAATCGAATTAATCTTTATTGATTACACGTGTTATATGTTTATACTAGCTTCTGCCCGTGACTTCGTCCGCGTTAAATTTCTTGTTTCCCCGACCCTTCCCGTCGCGTCGAATCGCCTACGCGTGCGATTTTCCCCGTTTTTGCAACATATTTCATTACTGCTCCGCTCCTCTTTAGCATAGCGTGATGTTATATAACTTATAGCCTTTCTCGATAAATGGACTACCCAACGCAAAAATAATTTTTCAATTC
Source organism: Aporophyla lueneburgensis (assembly GCA_932294355.1). Lineage (NCBI taxonomy): Eukaryota > Metazoa > Arthropoda > Insecta > Lepidoptera > Noctuidae > Aporophyla > Aporophyla lueneburgensis. The sequence continues at coordinate 30,509,812 of OW028744.1, read as the reverse complement.
TGACCGGTAGTTCCTGAGATTAGTGCGTTCAATCAAACAAACTCTTCAGCTTTATAATATTCGTATAGATATAACATTATATAGGTGCTGTTATTGATTTCATTTCATATCCCACATGGCTTTAATAACTTACATTGTAAAAGCAATCACTTGAAATGTTTGCATCTGAAGTGACTCATGAAATAGTGTTATAGTGCAAGTGGCTACTTTATGGGTTTCCCTTATCATGCTTGTTTACTACGTTATCTATACTAATATTATAAAGCTGTAGAGTTTGTTTGTTTGTTTGTTTGTTTGTTTGTTTGATTGAACGCGCTAATCTCAGGAACTACGGGTCCGAATTGAAAAATTCTTTTTGTGTTGGGTAGCCTATTTATCGTGGGAGGCTATAGGCTATATAACATCACGCTACAACTAAGAGGAGCGGAGCAGTAATGAAAAATGTTGCAAAAACGGGGAAAATTTATTCCTTTTGAGAGTTTCCGTTGCGTGCGCTGCGTAAACGGTTAAAGTAACGCAAAAATAATGTATGACGGAATTGTTCCTCTTAAAAAGTTCTAAAAAAAAGTCCGCGAGAGCATATGTCTATCTTTTAAGGTTGACTCACTATAACTCAAAAGGAGCGAGCAGCAACGAAAAATGGACGAAAACTAGCAGGCAAATCGATGCGACGGGAAGGGTCAGGGGAGCAAAAATTTGACGCGGACGAAGTCGCGGGCAGAAGCTAGTAGTTTTATATAACGTGTGAAGAGACAGGGATATACTATCGGAATTACTGATTTATAAGTAGGTGCTTTAATTTAACGTCCTAGAGATGTAAACCTGGATGAGACTGGCACAAGGGCGTAAGATAAGGCTGGCACAAGAAGTAGAGGCTTAAGTGAAGCTGTTGTTAATGATTTATTTAGTTTTATTTACCTCTCACAACTATCTTTACAGATCTTAAACCTAATTCGATAGTGTGGCTATCAACTATTATAACATACCTAATATTATTTATAATATATAAATACTTTCATTTCTGGCTATATAAATTGAATTGAATTAAAAAAATATTATTTGAATTTACATAATGTATTTAATAATAAAACGGTAATAGTAATCTACTTAATTGAACTTAAACAATAGAATTACTTACTTGATTAGCGAACAACTAAACATAGGAATGATATTGATGATATCATTCAGATCATCTCTTTTACTGACATACATTCTATCTTTAGAACTTAACTTTAATAAACTTCGGCTAACTATGAAAATATTCTCAAAAGAAGACTTCTCAGTGATTGTTTTGAAAAGCCTTGGCTAAGAATGTATGCGGTTCGATCTCTATAATTCTTTAACAAAATATAGGACCATACAATCTCGGCTATTAATAACTGTCTAACGTGCTAACTATCAGTCTTTGTCGAAGAATATTTGAGTTACATACTAAACATGTAACATTGACCGATTAGCAACAACAGTGCGCCAAAGATCTCATGTAGCACGACTAATCATAAACATTTCATGTTAGAACCATGCACTTCTTGCTCGTGATTTTTACTCTTGTTTAGTCTATTTTTACCTGATTATGGTGAAGCAAAAATAAGGGTTATAATTTCGACTGTTAAGTATTGTGTATATCTATATTCATCTGTAGAGGGGCTAAGTATTAATAACGGTAACGGTAATATGTTAAACTATGCTTTCCGCAGTTGGTCCATCGATGGGTGATCATTTTTGCATACTAGAACTCCTCCGTGCTTCGGAAAGGCGCGTTAAGCCGCTAGGTCCAGGCTGTCATTCATTGATCTCCGAATCGTTAAGGGTCGTCAAAATACCGTAAGTCTGACAATCAGTCAAACCACGGGGTACCATATTACCCAGTCACTGGGTTGTAGAGGTCAGTTATGCAGTCGCTCCATATAAAATACAAGCTTCTGCCCGCGACTTCGTCCGCGTCTAATTTTTGCTTCCCTGACCCTTCCCGTCGTATCGACTTGCCTGCCAGTTTTCTTCCATTCTTTATTACTGCTGCTCTGCTTTTGATTGTAGCGTGATGTTATATAGTTTATAGCCTTTCTCAATAAATAGGCTACCCAATACAAAAATATTTTTTCAATTCGGCCCAGTAGATCCTGAAATTACCGCGTTCAAACAAACTCTTCAGCTTTATAATATGATTAGTATATTAGTATATTAGTATTATTAGTATTAGTACAGATTGGTACTCAGCCGCATCCAGTTAGACTGAAAGCCAACGTCAACATAGTTGGGAAAAGGCTAGGCAGATGAGGTTGATCACACAATTTCACCTAGAAAGGTAGGTAGGTAAACACTTATCAATTAGTGGATGAGCTTGAAGTAAAAGAGCCGCAGTAACAACAGACGCCACCGATAGGAGGACTATTTTATTACACACTTAGTTGAAATAATTAATGTCATACACTTGAAATATTGTTACGTTGGGAAATTTTGATTGTGTCCCATTTGTACCTAATGAGAGTGTTGTTATTGTAATTATTTATAATGGTATTTAGACACAGGTATAGCATCTATATTATATTTAGCACCTATCTCATCTAAGTATTAATAACTGAAGTATGTTTTCAAAAGTGTATCCACATTTAGTGCTTATTAGATAGCTCTGTCATCAATCATAATAAAACATAATTCCAGTATGTACATACTAAAGCAATTAACAACCTATACATTACTATTAAAATTGCTTTTTATGTCTTCCTGTATATTCTCGGTTTCCTTATATACTACGCAACGGATTTTGATGCGGCTCACTAACATTACGAGAATTAATCCTGGATGGTTTATGTGCAAAAAACATTAATATTAAACTTATAGGTATATTAAAACTGGCTTCTGCCCGTGACTTTGTTCGTGTAAATTTTCTACTTCCCACAATCCAACCATTTCCATAGCATCGCCTGCCCGCGCTACTACCTTGTTTTAGCTTACTGAATGTTCTGAGTTTTTGTTTTTTTTTCCTTAAGGTTCTAGAGTGCTATTTTGAGTGAAGCCGTACATAAGAATTGGGCTTTTTTTTCTGGATGGGAAATCATCAAATGACTTCTCCCGCTCTGGGCGGAGCGGGAGGGCGTGTCAGACTTTTACTGACTAAAACCCACCCGTGTTCCATCAGTTGCCCATGTGCCAGGGTCACGGTATCTCTTTCGAACAATCACGCGACCCCGGCAGAAGAATTGGGCTTCAGTCGGTTTCGAGGATTAGCGCGTTCAAAACCAAATTTACCGCTTTATTGTTAGTATTCCTTACATAGTATAAAACAAAGTCGCAATTTGTGTTTTTACGCTTAGATCTTTTAAACTACGGAACAGATTTTAATGCGGATTCATCAATAGACAAAATGATTTAAGACGAAGGTTTATATTTATATTATTATTGATATTATAAAGCTGAAGAGTTTGTTTGTTTGGTTGAACGCGCTAATCTCAGGAAACGCTGGTTCAAATTGAAAAAATATTTTGTGTATTGGGTAGCCTATTTATTGAGAAAGGTTATGGGCTATATAACATCACGCTACAATAAAAAGGAGCGGAGCAGCAATGAAAAATGGACGAAAACTGGCAGGCAATTCGATGCGACGGGAAGGGTCAGGGGAGCAAAAATTTGACGCTGACAAAGTCGTGGGCAGAAGCTAGTATATAATACGTGGCCAAGCAGCTGGCAAAGGCTAGTGTAGAATAAGTAGTAGATACTTCATGTTATGAATTCAAAAGTAAACTCTAGCTGTATTTTATCTTGTCACGCGTAACCCATGGAACGGATTTCGATAAAATTTGACAAGGAGATAGGTGGCATCCTGGGGAAGGACATTTACACTTTTTGTCCCCTTGGATAATTTCTGACATCCAACCGGTCGAAGCCACTGGCAGAAGATAGCATTAGCATAGACTTAGATAGAGAAATAAGTATGCGGGCCGTCTAGTGGAATAGGATTGTTCAAATTAACAGTGTCCTTATAACAGAATAGGACTATTCACAACGATATGGCGTTTGGTACGATTTCATTGCATCATTTAAAATTCTTAAATACCTATTTTCATGTTAATCGAAGCAAGCAATATAACCCAAACTTTATTACTATTTTCCACCCCGTTAGGAGTCAATGTTTGAAAAGCTCTGGATTACGTACATTTTTTAACTTTAATATTAGGAACAACTTTTAAGTAAATCCGACAGCACCTTTACTCACTACCATTGACACATTCCATAACCTCAATGAGGTGATGTTTTAAAAAAACGAAAACTGCCAATCTTTATTATTTATTGAAGACAATATTGACATGTGTCAGATTTATTAATCAAACGCATAAGATCCACATCCACACTAATATTATAAATGCAAAAGTAACTCTGTCTGTCTGTCTGTCTGTCTCGCTTTCCTGCTAAAACTCCTGAACCGATTTAAATGAAATTTGGTACACAGATAGTTTAGAGCCTGAGAAAGGAAATAGGTTACTTTTTATTCCGTGACTTTGTCTGCGTCCGCGACATAGATTTCCAGAGATATGCCTTCATTGCGGAATAGTAAGGAGTCCTAGTGACGCCACTTATCTCCCACCCAAAAAATTACAACATTAACAAATAATGTACCGACGAATCACACTTAAAATTTGAACACGCACACCAAGAAGAAAGCAGCCACACTAAATCAATTTCTAATAGCACACATACATAGAATGGGCGGGGCATTCACTTGTAAACACTTGCTATTTGCGAAAATCCAATGCACACGCATGCAATTAGGGAGTCGAAAGCGATGGTCGATTATTTTTATCGATATTTAATTTTAGTACATTCTTGTATTATAATAACTTCGTTTAATTTTCTTTAAATAATTTCTTTTTTTAGGGTTCCGTTGCCAAATGCCAAAAAACGGAACCCTTATAGATTCTTCATGTCTGTCTGTCTGTCTGTATGTCTGTCCGTCCGTCCGTATGTCACAGCCATTTTTCTCCGAAACTATAAGAGCTATGCTGTTGAAACTTGGTAAGTAGATGTATTCTGTAAACCGCATTAAGATTTTTATACAAAAATAGAAAAAAAACAATAAATTTTGGGTTTCCCCATACATAGAACTGAAACTCAAAAGTTGTTTTTTCATCAAAACCATACGTGTGGGGTATTTATGAATAGGTCTTCAAAAATGGTAATGAGGTTTCTAGTATCATTTTTTTCTAAACTGAATAGTTTGCGCGAGAGACACTTCCAAAGTGGTAAAATGTGTCCCCCCCCCCCGTAACTTCTAAAATAAGAGAATGATAAAACTAAAAAAAATATATGATGTACATTACTATGTAAACTACCACCGAAAATTGGTTTGAACAAAATCGAGTAAGTCGTTTTTTTTAAAACGTCATAAATCGTAAACCGCAATTTACCTTTCATTCACTCAACTGAAATATAAAAATAAAAAAAAAAACATTTATTTTCATAAACATGAACCTTATGCATAAACCGAGAATACCTACAGGTTTGTACGGAACCCTCTGTGCGAGTCCGACTCGCACTTGGCCGGTTTTTTATATACCTATCCGAAAATATAGTTAACTTTTACTAAAATAAAATGGAAATGTTTTTAATATTTTGTATTATAGGTTAAAGGGAACGCTCTCTGTTACATATCATCCTACTTCCTACTAATATTATAAATGCGAAAGTTTGTATGTATGGATGTATGGATGTGTGGATGTTTGTTACTCTTTCACGCAAAAACTACTGAACGGATTTGTATGAAATTTGGAACACAATTAGTTTATAACCTGGATTAACACATAAGCTACTTTTTATTCCGGTAGTACGTTCCCGCGGGATACTTTCCAACCTCCACGCGGGCGAAGCTGCTGGAAAAGCTAGTACTGTGTAATAAATAATATATTACGTAATCTTAAAAAAAATGCTTACCTACATTCAGGTTAGGAAATTTAATTTGCTATTATATTATACTATGGGTATTACTATAATTATAAATTATTATTACTAAGAATATTTTAATATAATACGTTATGTTAGAAGTGGGCTAAGTTCGTTACTACTTCTGAGGCCAGATTGGAGCCGAGAGCGTAATAATACAATGTTCACGCAAGTTATACGACATTTTTTAAAGCATTTGTACAAAAATAAAATAAAATGTGAAACACTTAGTATTATAGACAAAGATTTGACAAAATAGCAACGGACCGCGAATTTTCTAATTTCAACTTCGAGCCTTGGCTGCTCGGACTTATGATTGACTAAGATGGGCTTGCGATTTAGTGATCAATACAATAATATTGTGCAGAATTTTTATTTTCAACAATATTTAACTATCGCTATCTTCAATATTAATCTTACTCGGTCAATAATATTGCGCAATGTTATTAATAGTCTATGGCCCACCTTACGAAACCGCCAAATAGCAGATAAAAAAAAAGAATATTTTTGTAAAAAAATATAAGAAAAGTTCTGTAAAAAAATATTCAACTGCAATAATACGCATATCGATAAAATCAGCCACATGCAAAGGATTGCACCTCTCTAAATCTAAAACGTTCGTTTCGTTCAGGAAGATTCGGGCTAGTTCCGTGTCGCTCCGCACGTAAGTTAGTAAATCATTTAAAAATTGATTTAAAATATAAAACAGTGACTTAATTGTTCACTAACCGGTGGTAGGACACGCCATTTGTCTTCAGGTTGATGGTATTTGGCCTATTTTTACAAAAAATTAGTGCACAACTCGGCATTTCGGTTTTTTACGCACCAATAGTGCACTGTACGCAATTGCAAAGCGACTGAATGATGCGTACAGCCGCCGATCGAATATACTACCAATTTGATAGTGTCGAGGCGGCACGTGCCACGCCCCCAAGGTATATCCCTCGATATCCGTGGTCCGCGATAACCGACATTTACGCAGACGAAGTCGCGGGCAGAAGCTAGTTTTATATGTACTGTATTCCCTCTCCTCCATATAAAGGTGGTATTTAAAAATATGTTTGATATGATTGTGTCCACAACTTAAAATGAAAATTATTTTTACCAACTTTTGGGTTAATAAAGCCACGTAGTTAAATACTAACCCCAATGGGGTTTCCATTTAATGCCCCCTTAGGAAAATGACAATCATTATAATTTTCTTAGAAAAGTATTCGTGTTCAATTTGAAGTTTATTAATTCGAGAAATAAAATTGTTTTAAGATTTTCACCCCTTAATTATTATCTATACTTATAATAAAACTGTAGAGAGGTCAATTCTGTACATTGAATATACATTCAAAATTAATATTGGAGGATGATTGGTGATCGATACTGATGCCAAAAATGCAATCAGTAATTTTTTTGTCTGTCTGTCTGTCTGTCTGTCTGTCTGTATGTGCACGCATGGGTCAAAAACTACTGAAGGGGTTTTAACCAAACTTGGTACGATTGTAGTCCATACTCCTGGGCAGGTTATAGGCTATATAACATAACGCTTAGATACATAGAAGCTGAGCAGTGACGATACCCGCGAGATATTTTCCGACCTCCACGCGGGCGAAGCCGCTGGCAAAAGCTAGTATTCTAAATATATAAAAGGCAAACCTGACTGACTCATCTATCAACGCACAGCCGAAACTACTGAACGGATTTCGCTAAAATTTGGCACACAGATAGTTGTAATAACGTAGGCATCCGATAAGAAAGAATTTTAGAAAATTCGCCCCATAAGTGGGTGAAAAAGGGGTTAACATTTTGTATGGAAGTCCGTAAATTTTAGAGCTAGAAACCTGAAACTTTGTTTTTAGGTTAACAATTAGAAATAAACAATTACGTATCCTAGGATTTTTGAAAATTCTTGAAGGCTTGAAAGTTTGTATGGGGAAACTAGATTAGTTAAACTATTTTATTCGAAACTTCACAGGAGTACTCATACCAATTAATGAGTAAACAAGTGTTTCAGACTCTTTCAGAATTCAACCCCCAAAATGTGGAAAAGGGGTGACAAATTCTGAAAATCAACATGTATCGTTTTGATGGATTATCGGGTCGCTGATTACGAAAACAACAACTATTTCACAAAAAATGCACAAAAACATAAAACAAAAAAGATTTGTACAAAAAAAATGCACAACATTACACCTGAATATACCTGAATATAATAAAATGGAAAAATCAAAAGAAATAGGTAATAGGTATTATAGTGTTCATACTATACTTACACTCTGGAAAACTAGTACACTCTGGAAACTAGCCCACTCTGGAAAACTAGTCCACACTGGAAGCCAGTCTACTCTTGAAGCCACTACTCTGGAAGTCTGTCTTATCTTGAAGCGTCCACTCTGGAAGCCAGTCTACTCTTGAAGCCACTACTCTGGAAGTCAGTTTAATCTTGAAGCGTCCACTCTGGAAGCCAGTCTACTCTTGAAGCGACTACTCTCTGAAGCCAGTCTACTCTTGAATCCAGTGCACTCTTGAAGCTACTCCACTCTGAAGTCAGTCCATTCTGAAGTCAGTCCATCCTGAAGCCAGTCTACTCTTGAAGCCGGTCTACTCTTGGAGCCGATAAGAAAAACATCAAACCTAGGGGATCCAACTACAGATTCACCTGGTACCTCCACTTCCGATCATCAAAGGTCAACTACGTGCCTGACAGAACCATAAAACAAAGAGTGCGTGCCAGGCAGGGTCTTTTATATTAGCTGTACTTCCCAACTCTAATTTTCATGTAATAAATTGTAATATATCTGCCTTTATCCACTTCATTTCATTCTACCAGGATAAGCAGATACGTAACAGTATCTACCTATTCTGAATTGATCTTCAAGTTCCAATCGCCATCAATAGATGGCGTTTTTGTAGTTTACTAGCTTTTGGCCGCGACTTCGTCCGTGCAATTCTACTTCCTTTCTTAGCGCTCGCCTACGCTACGTTACGCTACGATATAACAAACTCCACGCGGACTAAGTCGCGGGCAAAAGCTAGTATAATATAATACCTATTATCTGTGATCTAAACTGTAGTCCGATCCGTTTAGTAGTTTGAGCTGTGTTGGTAAATAAGTCAGTCACGGTTTCCTTTTATTTAAATTTCCTTTTTTTTGCTGAAATACATCAAAACGAAGAAAACAAATAACAAATAGTGTGATGAACCAAGTTCATCCTTTAACTTTTTCAACATTAGCGAATTATTAATAGTCAATGCGTCTTCGTAACTTATCACAATAATTTAATTCTATTCACACACAATCTTCACGTAACGATTACGTATAACAGATTCACAAAAAAATAAACTAAATGAGCGACATTTCCAAACTCCAGTCACGAACAAACCAAACTTATCTCAAGATATTTGTCAACACTTTACGTCTTTTCCTCAATCAATCTTCCATCTAATTCTTAAGGAAAAATTCCGAAGTTGCAGAGGAAAATGGTCTCGAAAATCTTGAGTTTCGTCCTTTACAGCTGCCTTTCTAGGTTACATCCGTGTGATAGTAAGGAATATTAATTTTCCTTGTCCTTTGACTGCAGTTTTCTGTGCAGTCTCTTTGTGACTAGTTTTGTAAAGCGCTGTAGGAGACGGGTTGACTCGGCCACTGCAAAAACAATTTTAAGTTTCAGGGAATGTTTGTGTTAGATTATGATCTTATGTGCTGAATTAAAGTGGTATAGGATAGAAAACAGGTCATTACCTGTTTTCTATCCTATACCACTTTCAAAAACGTCAAAAACGATAGGAATATTGTCCGAAGCCAGAAATGGATCTCATCTTTGATCAATGTTAATTTTCACAGATTTACTTTTCGGTTATTGTTTGGACTTATATTAGATTTGTAAATGTTTTGGACTTACCGATAGTAATTACCATAAAATTTGTTGACCTTGAATTTCGATCGTAGTCTATATTACCTAAGGATATGGTATTGACGTTGCATGGATAAAGATGACAGTATTTTACGTGCTACTAATCAGCTACACATGCTGATCAGTTCTGAGAATCAAAGTCAGTCTGTAAGACGTCATTGTTTTAGCAATAATGATTAAAATATTCAGTTTGCTACTACGATGACTGCTTGATACTTATTCGAAACCTAACTTGGCAGGAAGGCCTTCAAAGCCAAATCAAATCAAATCAAAATCAATTATTTATTTGCGTAAAACATGGTATACAAACAATGGTGTTAGATACAAAGATATGGCACAAACATGTTTAGCTAGGATAAAAACATAGCATGCAAATTATAAAGTTAAGTGAAGAAGGTATCAACCATCAACACTTTTTATCGAAAAATTCTTTTAAACTATAAAAACTACATTCAAGTAACCATTTATAAAACTTAATTTTAAAATAATCTTGTAATTTTAGTGTCTAGAAATGCCTTGATACTTTGCTATAAATGCGCACACACATGGCTAGGCAGCTCTTATTATATTAAGCTAATCAAGGTAAATCATTTAAGACCAGTTTGTGAGGATCTCGTCTGTTTCTAGGATTAACATCATAAGTAGTTTTGAACAATTGTTTATGTTTGATTACAAACACACATATTTCGTAAATGTAAAGTGACGGTAACGGTAACAAATCAAGTTATTTAAATATGGGTCGACATGAGTCGTCAGGTTTAAGACCAAAAATTGCCCTCATGCATTTTTTTTTGAGCGATGAATGATACTGATGTCTGTACTATTTCCCCACATTATAAGGCCATATCGTAGTGACAATTCAACGTACGCATGGTATGACATTACAGCAGTTTTTATATTAGTTAAATTTTTGACTTGTTTTAGTGCATATACAAATCTTTCCAATTCATGTCTTTATCTATTATTCCGCCAAAAAATGTTGTATACTGCCGTGCAGCCCCTAAAACGCAGTAACAGGTTTTTTGTCATTTTTTTGTTAAATATTGAACCTTAATGCACACGGTATAAGGAACATGAAGATCTAATCAGGTTTTTGTTAGGATGCTTTAAACGGTAAAAAAATCAAATTTGTGAAAGCAGTAACTTAACTTTGCATGTCTAAATATATAAGAATACCAACTAAAATACAGTTATAGCAGTTACGTCTACCACGATCCGTCACTTTACCAAGTTAAACGCAGTAAATATCTATATTACCACAAAAAATCTGTATTTTTCACCCAAAAAAATATTGAGAGATATAAATTAAAACGCAGTAAGTAGTTTTTGTACCAGCACTGTTAATACTGCATGTTAGATCACTAGTTTATTTCACATGAACTACAGATTAAAATGCAGCAAAGTAGTCAAATGTGGTATTTTATTTAGTGTCATTCAAGTAAGTTTATATCGTGAAAACCAACTAAAGTGCAGCATAATCAAAACTTCTTTCTTTTACTTTTATCGTAATATGATTTTTAAGTGTGAAGATACTATTTAAATTGCAGTATGTTGATTATTTACTGCAGTATAGTCGGTACTTTTCAAAAGATGAAAATAACTTAAATGCTAATTAAAACGCAGTATGACACTCTGTTACTGCATTATGATTGGTAACTTAAACGATTTTACTAATTTTACTGCAGTACAGGTCATATTTTACTGCGTTCTAGTAATTTTCAATATTTCTTTCGCCAGGCTTGGACACGAGGAGAGTGAATCGTGCGAAAAATTCAATATTCATAATCCTGACCATACTAAAAACGGCTAGTCCGTTTTTAGTATGGTCAGGATTATGAATATTGAAATTTCGGAATTTATCGGAATTATTATTAGTAGTGACATAGCCGGTTCAAAAATTATATTGAAATATTTCGAGCCGAGACATACTTTTATGTCTGCCGACTCGTTCCACCACAACGTAGAACAATCTTTAAACAAAAAGAAAAAGGTTTACGATTTCGACGATTTTTGCCATGCTGTTGAGATTGCTGATTCCGCTATAGTGGAATAAAAGGTAGTCGTAAATAGAGGAAGCTACTGCCTATATTAAAAAATTATAAAATAAAAACTTTTTAACAAAAAATTAAACCGCCGAAAAAACTGAAAAGCAAAAAATAATAAACCTTTAAATTATGAGTCGGCGCTGAAAAATCAATGAACAAAGATCACTCAAAGCACCGAATCATAATTTTAAGGTTTATTATTTTTTGCTTTTCAGTTTTTTCGGCGGTTTAATTTTTTGTTAAAAGCAAAAAATAAAAAACCTTTAAATTATGAGTCGGCGCTGAAAAATCAATGAACAAAGATCACTCAAAGCGCCGAATCATAATTTTATGGTTTATTATTTTTTGCTTTGCAGTTTTTTCGGCGGTTTAATTTTTTGTTAAAAAGTTTTTATTTTATAATTTTTTGTAACTTTAATATACTAATAATACTTGGCAAGGTATACCCTATCCAACAAAAAGAATTATCAAAATCGGACTACTCTGTATAAAGTTATGCGTGGTTATACTCGTACATTACAATCAGTGAGTAAACAATCAATCAACCCCTATTTTCCGACCTTTAGGGTTCGATTTTGTTTTTCAAATTTATATGGGACCATTTTAGAAGTATATTCTTTCCAATAGAAGAAGAATTGTCACAATCGGACCACTATGTAAAAAGTTATGCGTGGTCATACACAAATAAAATATATATATACGCGTTGAATTGTGAACCTCCTCCGTTTTTAACAATACAGTCAATTTAATTGCTTAAAATATAAAATAACTTCCCAGACCTGATAAAAGATGCACCCCCAAATATACCACTTCACCAGGAAGCTAAATATAATAAAAATCTTGGGGCCATTGATGCCAGAATGGCATTCTGGAGAATGTTACCTTTATCGGCTGTAGAAACCGAAGATGCACTAGAAGCATTTGCTTTTGATGATGATACCGAATCATAGGTAATTTGATTATGCATGTCATATAAAAATGTACCGAGCGTTAAGCATTTATGTTTTTTTAAATACATTCGTTTTTTTTTTTGTTTTATCGTTAACCAACTTTTGTTTTTGGTAATGAAACCGATTAAATGATACTCGTATCATTACCATATTTTATTATTTTTATATTTATGCATGCCATATAGAGATGTATCGAATGTTGAGCATTTATGGTATTTTTGATACGTTTGATATTTTTTGTGATTTATTTTTAGTTATATATAAATGTGCCATTTAATTGAAATATCTCATGTTTCTTGCGAAACCAAAAAGCTTTATACCATTTAATTTTTATCGAAATGTATTTATAACCGCTTGTGTTTAAAGCACCTTAAATTTAAGTTACAATTACCCTATAACATTATAAAATAAACGACAATTTTATACATACATAAATGTTTTTTTTTTTTGTAAATTCCTACCTAAAACATACTCGTAAGTTGGAAGAAATTGTTATATACTACATGTGCAATTAGTTCAAGACACAAATTAAAATGCAGTAAAGAAAGTCTTATGCTGCAAATTAGTCTGCAAAGTAGCAAAAAAAATCAAAGTTTTTGTAGTATCGAGTATTTTTACGGCATTTTAATCTGAATATGTGTAACTTTTTGCGTGCAGTAACTGCTGAGATTTTAAAAAATCCGGTTTTAATTAAAATCTAATAAACTAAATTAACATTTGTTTTTGTAAATACCATCTTTGTTGTCACTTAGTCCTCATAGTAATTAAAATATGCACCATACACATTAATAATATTAAAAAAAACAGTGTTAAAAAGTTTTTCGCGATTTTCTCGAAACCGCTTTTTTCCTCATACTGCACTTTAGGGCCTGCACGGCAGTATACGTTACTTCTTTGATATGATTAATATTGAGTTTAATGTCATTTTTATGATTATTAGATTGATTAAATTGAATATAAACGGATTTCTCTTAATTTATCTTCAAATGATTAGTGTCAAACCATTGCAGTAATTTGTCAATTGTTTTATTAACCCATTCACTGCCACTTAAATTTTAAAAACATCACCTTGGTGTCACTTAATATTTTTCCTTCACCAAGACCTTCACCACCAACCGTTTTTTCCTTACCAAAACAAGAATGACAGTTCGAAGCAAAAACCAACAGTTTGTCCACATTTAACAATTGTTTTTAGCCGTGTTGTTGGCAAATATTTAAATAAATTCTATCATTTTAAAGTAATTCCAAAAAACGTCCTAAAGTACACTCAACGCATATGGTGCGTTGGTGGCATGGCGTAGTTATCTCGAGCAACGCAAATGGTGCGTTGGTGGCAACGAATGGGTTAATGTGAAACTTATGATCTAAAATGGTATTTTGTTTCTTGTTAGATTTCACTATGACAGAAATATCGTTAGCAAATAATATGCATTTGTGGTTAGTAATTTTTATAATGTCATTTATGTAAATAAGGAACAGTATTGGGCCTAGTACCCTACCTTGTGGAACGCCATATTTATTATGTCTATATTCTGATGAGTAAAGTATAACGTCATTATTTTCCTTTTTTTGTTACTGATAATGGCACGTTGTTTTCTATTACTTAAATAGGACGATAGCCACTGAAGTACTGGTCCTCTAATCCCAATAGCTTCTAACTTTTCTAGCAGTATGCTGTGTGGCACCAGATCGAAGGATTTCGATAGATCAAAAAGAGGCCAGTAGTAAAATTATTATTATTAATATTTGAGAGTACAGCTTGCATAAGAGAAAAAATAGCTAAACATGTGGATTTGTTCTTTTGAAATGCAAACTGCTCTTCACTTATAATTTGAAATTTATTGCAGAAATCAGTTAGTCTTTTGTTCATACATTTTTCATAAATTTTAGAAAAGATGGGAATTAAAGTTATAGGCCTGTAATTATTAATGTCACATTTATCTCCCTTCTTAAATAAAGACTTTATTAAAGACAGTTTTAATCTTTCAGGGAAGGTTCCATGTGAAAAGGACATGTTTATTAAACATACCTAAGTACACTTACGTAATTTATATATAACACTAGCTTCTGCCCGCGACTTCGCCCGCGTTAAATTTTTGCTCGCCTGACCCTTCCCGTCGTATTGAATTACCTGCCAGTTTTCGTCCATTTTTCATTGCTGCTCCACTCCTTTTGATCGTAACGTGATGTTGTATAGCCTATCATCATTATCAGCCTATAATGTTCCCACTGCTAGAACACAGGCCTCCTCTCGTAAATAAACTAACTCTTCAGCTTTATAATATTATTATAAATATAGTAATTAATAATAGATTAAGGTAAGTCGCTTAATATTTTGTGTCGTGAACGACTTACATTTATAATTATTAGCATTATCATCAGCCTGTATCCACTAAGTGCTGAGTATTTGTTCTAGGGTTGATGCCAAGACAAAGCCGCTTCATGACAATGGACGAGACGGTTATGTCAGGGCAGCTCTCATAAGCAGAAGTGGATATTAAAATACTGCCGCAAAGTCCGCACGTATTTCTCTTTATTGTAAAAGTAAAGTTAATGCAGTAAACAGTGCATGTTTAGCTGAAAGTAATGTTTTTCTTTTTCTGTTTCACTCTAACTATTACTATGCTCTTTGTTTTTACAGTTTTCCAGCTAGCTGCAGCGATTCAATTGAGGTTATTCAAAAGCTTGATAAGATATTGTAAGAACTAGATCAATAGACATACATCTGATAACGTAAATTAGGTAATAAGTCTGATTATAATGTCTATGATAAATGAATGAATGAATGTCTATGTCTGTGATGAATATTGTCCTTTAAATTGCTTCAACAAGCAAATGCTTGTTGAAGCAATTTAAAGGACAATATTTATTCTCTGATCAGACACTGTCGTACACCGTTAAATCATCAAGGAATATTTTAACCTACACGTTTTATTATCAGCTAATTGGAAAATAAGGACCCCTTCCTGGTATTTTAATGTCATCATCTAACAATTAACTGCGAAGAGCACGTTCAGTTTGGTGATGAAATAAAATTATAATTACCTTGGTAAGGAAAATCTTAAATGTTTTGTCTTGAGGGGCTTGTAGCTAAATAATAAAAGACATACGGGAAGATCGATCAACGTAATATTCGCTTGACGTCGTTGGTCCGGGGATGGGTGAATATCTTTACAGACTGGGATTCCGTCGTGTCTAGGAAAACACGTTAAAACGTTGGCCCCGGCGGTCATTCGTAAATCTTTGACAGTCATTGCAGGTTGTCAGAAGCCCGAAAATCTGACAAACAGTCTTACCGAGGGGTATCGCATTACCGAATAACTGAGTTAAGTAGATTTATAGGCAGCAGGTCCATGTAAAATATATATCCAGTTTGACAGGAAGGCGACCCCAGCATAGTTATTAAAAGGCTAGGCAGACGATGAACTTATACATTTCATCGACATGATAATGTAAACGAATGGTGTCTTTCAGGTACCAAGTTAGCCTTAAACAGTTTACCAACTTTCGCGCAAAATTTTGCGGTCTAATTTACGCACGGAGCAACATTTGGTCCACGGAGCATCTTTGCTCTTGGTCCTTGGAGTAACAAGTTTTTAACGTGATTGTAATACTAACTGACGGGTGTGCAGGTCGACTGAAGGGAAATGAGATGCACAGTCGTCAGATAGAAGCACCGCTTACGGGAACTCAATTAACGTTTGTTACATAGTAATAATAATTTTATCTTACCTACTGCTATATTAAGCTTACAAGTTATCCTCCCAGAGTTAATTTTTATACTTGAAGAAAACAGAAAATTGTGGACCAAAGGTGTTTGTCCTTTCACATTTGGTAGGTTATTTGCTTGTTAATAAGGATAAACCAAGATCTCAAAACTAGTTGGTTTACTTAGTGCCAGCAGTAGGTAGAAATTACACTTTGCAGTAGATCACGATTGAAGAATGGAAATCGTAAAAAAAATCTTCATGTGGTGTACAGTAGCTGTTTTTGAAGATTTTTAGTATTTTTAAAAGAAAATTATTAATTTTCAATCAACTACAATTCCTCAATACAAAAACAATTTTCCAAAATAATTTGTATCTCTCGTTTAGTGGTTTATGTTACTTAGGAAATAATAAATGCCCATACAATAGATTTATCGAAGTAGCTGAATACTCAAGTGCCATGGAGATACCATCTTAATTATGACAGTAATTAAATTAAACACTGTTGTTTACCTTTCTCACCTGAATCCTGATTACCTTCTAGAGGTCTAAAGAGACTGACTATCTCAGGAAAAACTTGCAGGTAACAGGTTAAATAATAATCAACTACAATCTTAGTTAGGTTAAAAGTACCGGTTTTTTTTAGTTGCAACCATAGCATTAGCAGCTTATATTAATCCCACTACTGGGACATAGTCCTCCTCTCAGTGAAAAAGACTGGTCCATAATGCACAACGTAGGCCCAGCGGTGGATGTCACATGTCTCTGAACTTTTTATTTTAGTACGGTTCCTAATGATATTTTCCTCCATGGTTTTGAGAGGGGTGAAGAAATAGTTTACACAAAATAAAGTGCCTGCTTGGGATGAACCCATTACCTACACCTCGTATGTGGCAGCTGTTACCACTAGGCTGCCACTGCTCTCAACCTTAGCAGTACTTTAAAGATTGAATTAAATAACTTCAATTGTGTGGCTGGGCAATCTTTGCTAATTTGAAATTGGAACATGTAATAAAAATAGTAAGAACTTTCACAATAAATATATCTATAAGAGTTAATCTAGCGGGAACAAGTAAAGCATTAAAAGACAGAGTAGATATTCATCAGGGCTCGAACCCGAGATCTCTACTATTTGACCTAGTAATGGAGCATTCCTCTTTAAATATACAAAAAAAAACCGGCCAAGTGCGAGTCGGACTCGCGCACCGAGGGTTCCATACAAACCTGTGGGTATTCTCGGTTTATGCATTAGGTTTATGTTTATGAAATTAAATGTTTTTTTTTTAATTTTTATATTTGAGTTGATTGAATGAAAGGTTAATATCGGTTTTACGATTTATGACGTATTAAAAAAAAAACTACTTACTAAATCTCGTTCAAACCAATTTTCGGTGGAAGTTTCCATGGTTATGTACATCATATATTTTTTTTAGTTTTATCATTCTCTTATTTTAGAAGTTACGGGGGGGGGACACACATTTTACCACTTTGGAAGCGTCTCTCGCGCAAACTATTCAGTTTAGAAAAAAATGATATTAGAAACCTCAATACAATTTTTGAAGACCTAATCAAAAATACCCACACGTATGGGTTTGATGAATTTTTTTTTTTTGTGTTTCAGTTCTTAGTATGGGGAACCCCAAAATTTATTGTTAATTTTTCTATTTTAGTGTAAAAATCTTAATGCGGTTCATATAATACATCTACTTACCAAGTTTCAACAGCATAGCTCTTATACTTTCGGAAAAAAGTGGCTGTGACATACGGACGGACAGACAGACAGACAGACAGATCGACAGTCAGACAGACATGATGAATCTATAAGGGTTCCGTTGCCAAATGGCAAAAAACGGAACCTTAAAAACCATACTATAATAATAGGTGATCTATGAAAATGCCGTTTTGTATGAAAAAAATTAAACGAATTTTTTTCATGTACTTTTTTATTTTTATTAATCAAAATAATCACCCATGCAATCAATGCATCTTTGCCAACGCAGTCGCAGTTCATTGATGCCCTTCTTAAAAAAATCAGCTGGACGGGAGGCAACAAATTCTTCAAAGGCATTTTGTACTGCCTCTCGGGTATTGAATTTTTTTTCCCGCCAAGAAGTTATCCAAATTCTGGAAAAAGTAGTAGTCTGTAGGCGCAAGGTCTGGTGAGTAGGGCGGATGACGGAGAGCTTCCAACCCCAGTTCTTGCAACTTGGAGACCGTCAGCTGTGCAGTATGAGGTCGCGCGTTGTCGTGCAGGAGCAGCGGAGACGAGCGATTGACCATAGCCGGTTGGAGATTTGCCAGCTTCTCCATCATTGAGTTCAGTTCTTCATAGTACACATCTGCAGTAATGCTCACCCCGTTTGGTAAGAAGCTGTGATGAATCACACCGGCGCTAGACCACCAAACAGTGACCATCACTTTTCTAGGGGTAAGTTTTCGTTTAGGGCATTGTTTAGGTGCTGAACCAGGATCCAACCAACTTGCTGAGCGCTTGCGGTTATCAAACAGAATCCATTTTCATCGCAGGTAACAATGCGGTTCAAAATTCCTTCATTTGTGAGTCTGTTGAGTAGTGCAAGGCACGTCTCGACGCGTACTTCGCGCTGGCGATCATTGAGTTCGTGGGGCACCCATTTGTCAAGCTTTTTTACCTTGCCAATTTGACGCAAATGGACCAATACTGTTTTGACGCTAACGTCGAAAGCTGCTGCTAATTCAGCCGTAGATTGTGTATCATCAGCTTCCACAATCGCCTTTAATTCGTCATTGTCGACCAAAGTCTCCGTACGACCGCGAGGTTCATTTTTCAGGTCGAAATTTCCAGAACCGAAGCGAGCAAACCAATAACAGGTGGTGCGTTGGTTTGTAGTGTTAGCTCCGTAAACGTCGTTGATGGTGCATGCCGCTTGTGCCGCGTTGCTGCCACGACGGTACTCATATTCCATAATTACTCGAATTTTTAACGTATCCATAATGACGAAAAAGATTGAAATGCGATGAAAATGTAACACTAATCAATAAACAAATGACTACTTTTGGAAAAAGCATTCCGTGTTTTTAAAATAAAATTAATTTGAAATTAGAATTCTTAGAAAAACAAAAATTATTTTGATTTGAAATGGCCAGTACTGCAGAACGGCAATTTCATAGGTAAATACCTAATATATGCAGATGACATTGTTCTTATATCCGAATATGTACTTGAAAGAAGTACATACAGATCTGACGTCATAACAGGAGTCCTTGGAGAGAAGAAAATTAAGAGTCAGTAGACAGAAGACCGCACATATATATTGCGACTTTTTCTGAATTAATGTGGTTGTATGACACCATCCTTCAATAACATCATCATTCGATAACAGACCCCTTAACAGAGTTGAAGGGTTCTCTGATCCATTGTACTATCTAAAGAAGTTTTGAGCTACAATGACTCCAATCTATGTAGAAAGAGACATACGCTATAGAATCTAGGCAGCCTGGCTGAAATGGAGATCACGTTTTGCATCCTATGCGACTCCCATATTATAATGCCATGCCCTTTAAAGTCAAAAACAACGTACACAAAGGGCAATACGACCAGTCCTATTATATAAATCAAGTGCTGATCGATGAGGAAGATGGATGAATGAAAGATTCACTCCACATAGATGAAGATGCACGCTGGTCTGGTAGAGTTTCAAAAATTGATAAAATAAGAAACGAATATCCGTGGGACGTCACTAAGATACACGAAAAACTTAGTACAAACCGCCTGCACTGGTACGGGCATGTGATGAGGCGAGGTGATGACCATATGCCTAAAAGACTCACGAATATTGAAGACGGAAAAAGACGCCGTATGACACGATAGCCAGCCACACAACAAAAGAGACAGCCCACAGCCAAACGATGTGACGCACAAGTACTAGGAGGGCTGACTCCAAATGAATTGGAATAATAACCAGGAGAAAGATGATGAAGAAGAAGTTTTACGATCGTTTGTTTTCTTTTGAAACTTTTTTTATTTCGTGATGAGAATGATTTTCATATATTTCATGGCATGGGGTGCCACTTTAGGTACTACTACCATACCAGGGTTGTTACTATGTAATAACTAGAAAGTAATTTTATATTGAAACTGAAAATCAGTAAACTAAATAAAACAGATAAACATATTAAACGGATAGGGCTTTATCTGACGTATTATAAATTAAACTAAATGCTGTCGGGCTGAAATACAATTATGATTCGCATTCAATAGTAAAATTATTAATTTTACGTTTTGATATTCATTAAGTCATTAGCCTTAACTGATATTTTGAGAGCATTTGAAATTTATGTGTAAATAAATTATGATACATTAAACAATTTGTGACAAATTAATAATCCAGTATGAAGGTAAATTAATCCGCAAAGATACGCGAGCTGGGCTCATGATTTTGTGTATTTGTGCATCTGAAGTCTAAAGCTGCTAAGCCTACCTTTGTACAATTGGCTGCTCAGATATTTAGAAGGTATTGTTCTAAAGTATTATATGGTAGCGTATTAAAGATCTACAGTTGTCATAATTTTCAAATATTAATACGATTTGTAGTGATTTTAAAAAAGAAATATAAAATTGAAAGTTATCTAACAAAACGAAATGAAAACGTACGGTTAGGCGTATTACCTAGTTTCTAGTGATAAATAAATGATAAATGATTTTATTTCTGTAAGTAGGTTTTGTATGTACAAACACTTTTACATGTCAATTATATATTTTTTTAACTAGATGAGTTCGGCGTTTCCTAACTGACTATTCTGAGAAGAAAGGCCGAAAAAAACTCAGAGGTCACAGTCTCTTTTAAAGTCCAGACATAATCTTGGTCACATCATGTGAAGGGGAACCGATTACTTTTCCGAATTATTTTTGTTCGAATTTCATTTCACCGAAAACTATTGACCGACGTCTTTTTTGCTATATGCATTATTTGACATATTTTTAAATCATCGAAGTATCATGTGTCATAAGTATTATTTTACCGAACTATGTTTCGCCAATTTACAAAATAACTTTTTGCTATTGGCCGGAGCCTATTTTGAACTCTTTTCATTTGCCAAATGATTTATTTGCCATATTTTCAACATAATGAAACAACATTTACTTGGTAGCGTTTTCAATATGCAAATAAAATATACGTAGTGTCATAAAAAGTCAATATATTCTACTACAAAATTTAGTGAGAAACGAATCGCTGTAAAACCGACTTTACGTAGTCTTGTCTGCCCTACCCCTAGAATGTAATTTAAGCCCACGTAGGCGTGGAGGGGTAGGGCGGCCCGCGAGCTGAGGAGCAGGTGGCTTGAAGGCCCGCCGCCGCGGCTGAGGCTGGCCGGCGAAGCCGGCCAGCAAGCCGAAGCTGCGGTGGTGAGCGTTAAAACCATCTGCGATGATAGGCTCGCGTGGGGCCGCCCAAACCCCGTAGCGCCGGAGCCGTGACAGAAACAATGCTTGCTGCATGTGTTTTGCTTGTTCGCACGCTGCATGCTTGCTCGCATGCTGCATGCCTGCTTGCATGCTGCATGCCTGCTTGCATGCTGCATGCTTGCTTGCACGCTGCGTGGCTGCTTGCATGCTGCATGCTTGAAGCAAGCATCCTTGTTTGCATGTTTCTTACTGGGACTCTTTAACACTTTTGTTCATAATCAACTGTTTTATTTAGTGCCATTGCATTCAAATAATTAATTAACTAAACAAAAGAGTAGGTTAATCTGAACAGTGGTATAATGAATGTTCGGAAACATAATACTTCGAACAAATGTTATTTCATCTAAGTGTAACTTCAGTAAAAACTTTTTCGACCAAATAAAACGTCGGAGTAACGAAAAAAGTCGAAATGATAATAGGTCAACTGATACAGTGGCAGACGTGACTTCGATGAAGTAAAAAAAAACGATACAATAATAGTTGAAAAGTTTTAGATGAAATGAAATTCGGTCAAATATTTTTCGAACTTATGATAGGTAACCGGTCTTCACATGGGTTCACGTACATTGGTGACTGAAATGGTCTTTTGAGGAAAGAACCACACAGATTGAGTGAACCTGTCCAGTCAGTGCAAGCATTTTTCACTAATCGTTTAGCTCAACTTGGAACTTAAGGAGCTCAACGATTCGACGAACAATACCAAAGATAGGACATTTGGGTATTCTGCATAAACTACTCAAACTGCATGACCATAATCAAAAATGAAACAATAACCCACATAGTCCTCAAATTCTCAATAATCAAAGTAATATTCATACAATTAATATTCATTTCATGTAAAATAAAATAAAAAAGAGTTTAATAGCAAAATAATAAATAGAAACAACATTCAGTGTAGATCTATTGGAGCAGCTCAATCCCAGGCCGTTTTATCCTCAATATAGTCTAATTGTAAGTTATGTTTCTTCGAGCTTCAAAATCAAAAGGTTGTCTTCAAAAAGTCTATATTGATATTTTGTAAAGTACGTGATTAAATATTTTTTTATCAATTGAATATACCAGGTTAGTACGCTTGCAAAAGTTAAAATACAGAAATATTCATACAGGAAAAAGTGTGTTCCTTTCAGAAAATATAATGCGTTACGTCAAATCCAATAATTAGGATTGTTTTACTAGTCGTTTCACTTCATAAAAATCAGACATTCTACGAAAATAATCTTTCACAAAGAGCTCTATTACAATTAAACTGTTATTTGTAGTAAATCACCAGAAATAATCAAAATCACTTCAGGGTGAACTTTACTGTAACATTAACATGTCCCTCAACCATAAACCATTAAAATCAGATCGTAGTAACCCGATCAAATTACTAAGTCATCGAGGGAGCCACTTTACGACAACATGACGTTTACTGGCTGAGGGTGTTATGTTTGACGATCGTAAAACAACCCCTGTTGGCCGTGAAGGTCGTTTGAAGGTCAGTGTCAGTTGACTGAGACGGTTTTGTAACTAACTAGCCACCCGCTCCTACTTCACTCGGTTGCACAATTGTAATCTATTGATGTGGCAATTTGTCAATACTTCGAGATTTCGATAACGATTTGGAATATTTTTCTTCTAAATGGTTGGGAAAACTGCATCTAAATCCATTGTGTGATTAAGAAGAGTTTAATACATGTTAAGATAAGAAAAACAACTTCCTTTAATACTTTTTGAATACTTAGTTAAAAAAAATGTTTTTCAAATTGTTTTTTTTTTTGAAAAATAATTTGGAAAACATTTTTTTTTTCTAATGACTTTGGTCAAAGTCATTGATTTGCAATAAATACGATCCAAAAAGTGGTCTGTAAATAAATAAAATCGACGACCGATTTAACGTTTCTTTCATAAATTTTTATTTGACTACAAAAAAATAGGAGATATAAGCCCCGCTGTTTTTAACTTTTTAAGTATGTCCATCGATATTTTTGTGAATTGCGGACGTATTTTGAAAATTCTTTTTAGAACCTCTTGAGGTGGTCCCATATAGCTGTTGTACGGCACATATGTTACATTAAATAGGGCCCTGAATGTAGGCACAGGACGAGGTGGCCGAGAGGTTAAGGCGTTGGACTGCTAATCCAATGTGCTCTGCACGCGTGGGTTCGAATCCCACCCTCGTCGACACGGTTTTTGATGTTCTTAGTAGTTAATAGTAGTTGCTTTAGAAGTTCATCCCAATTACGAGTTCAAGCAATCAAACCTCTTTTGTTGGAAGTTGTATTGGCTGCTTGTAATCTTGGTTACCCAACAAAACCCTTATTTGTTTTTTTAATAATTAAAAAAAATATAAATAATAATAATATAATAATAAATAAAATGTATTTTTTATTTTTAAATGTTTTTTGTATTATTTTTTGTTGTAAAAATATTTAAAAATGTAATGAAATATGTAGAAAAATAAATAAAAATAAAATATAAACAAAATATATATACATATCTTATACCTTTAAACGAGCAATTCTTGTATATATATTCTTATGGATCAGGCGCTCATTTGACTTTTTTAAAAGAAACGCAAAACTACCTAGAACTATTTATTTAAAATTAACGGAATAAAAACTAGATCACAACAACGTGAAACGGTTAGACATCGAAATAATTATAATCTACAGTTCCTAGTACACGTCCGTCGCTTCCGAGCTCTCGAGCAAGTGGCCGAGGTGCCTGTGCGCCCCGCTCACGTTGTGTCGCCCCTTCCACTCGGCGCGCGGCGCGTCACCTTGGTCACGTGGTCTTCCTTCTGTCAAACTTGACAAATCCTCTAATACGGCCTCTCCTGACAGCTGAACGACCTCGTCAGCTTGGCTTCTTGGCAAAGACTGCTCATTTGTCTGATCCTTGCTTGCTTGATCCACAATGGTGGGCTCGTCACCTGAAACATAACAAAGCCAAGACCAGTACAAAGTAATTTGAAAGTTGGAACTTTCAGCTACGCATTGCAATGATATGCAATCGTTTTCTTCAGCTGTTACACCATTGTAGACAGCAGCTGTAGATTGTATCACCAATGAAAGAGTTCCGGACCTCAATCATTACCGAAACAACCACAACATCGCCTGATAAATATGATCAGGTTTCCAGAGGAACTCTCACAAACAGCCACATTCGAGGCAAACAGATTACCATAATGTGAGCTGTCGACGCTGTAACACAACAAACTACCACAATATCGAAGTAAACAGATAGCCTTAGTGTCGAGGCTATTATGCCATATTGTCGAGGCAAACGGATAGCCATAATGTCGAGGCTATAACAAACCAAACTGCCATAATGTCGAGGCAGACGGATAGCCCTAGGGTCGAGGCTATAACCAACCTAACTGCCAAATGTCGAGGCAGAAAACACCTATACTGTCACGGCTATGAGTAATCAGTTGCCACAATGTCGGGGCTACCAAATCCACTGACCAGTACAGATAAACATCTTACACGCTTCCGGACTCCACTCACCAGACCACTGAACCATGTGTTCGGCGGCGGTCTGAGTCTTCTCTTCGTACGAACCAGCTATCAGGTCTTGCTCTTATCGGAGAGGTGGTAGCGCATGCACGACCCCACAGGGACCGCGCGTCCAGGAGTCTAGCTTCCCAGTACCTCGGGAACCCTTGTCAACAAACATAAAACTGCCGACAGCAAATGTACGCGGCTGTCGACGAAGTTCACTCACATATGCGCCATGTCACAGCAGACCTTCAACAAGTAACTCAGATGCTCTAACGCGAATCGGAAGTACCACATGTAAATCCACTAGAGTGCCACCTCGTAATAAATCCCTTTACGATCGGTCAACTTTACAGAGTTGCACGCGGTAATTTTTTTTTTGTACTTTACACCGATTAATTTACATAGTGCCAAAAAAATTGAAATGCGCAAACAATTGCTAAGGTCTCAAGTTCGTTATGGTATCGAGACAACACCCTTTGCGGATTTGTTAAAATAGTCAACGACACGCGTTCATTTAAACTCGTGGTAACAAATAACACTGGCGTCGGAATGAAGCTCAGTGGTCAAATTAGGATCGAAAATTGCTAAAACAGGTGCTTCCGTTAGGCTTTTAATTACATAAGTACGGACTAAGTCTTGTTCCGCGCTCATATGTAAGGCTCACTTTTCCTGAGCAACTTAGCAATACAAACGGTTTGTGAGGCACAGCCTGCAATGTACTGTACCTACGAAAATAGCCTGCCAATCCCAAAACCTGACGAACCACTCTTACATTAGATGGTTTCGGAAACTTAACTAAACCCTTACTCGAGCTCGGCCGTACCTGACCATGCTCAATAAGTCTGCCAAAGTATTCGAGTTCAGTATCCAAAACCGTAAATTTATGTTTCGGTTTACCGATCAAATCAAAAGTCATTTATTCAAACTAAGCTGAGAATCAGCAATTTTTGAACGTCAACATTACATGAGACAGTTTCCAAATACGCCTGCCCTTCACATTCTCTAAGCTTTAGCTAAAAACCATAAGTGACATAAAATTTCGAAAATCTAGCGCCAGTTAGCGTTTATAATTCCTCATTTAAAACGGCTGATAAACGACTGAGGTGTCATTCTGTAAACGAATGTGCATGATACCGTTTGTACAGTAGTAGTAGCAGTACCTGTCATCAGGTTATCTGCAAGCTCATCAATTATTTTCATTAGCCGCTTCCTAACCTAACCTACTAGTATTTAATCAATCAGTGAACGTGTGGCGGCTTCTACGATGCCACATGTGAACTACGTATCACACTGACGTCACGTAAAACCCTGCATCGCTCAAGCAAAGTTCACCCCGGGACTAGCATAAATACAACGTTACGGTAGCAATCATGGGGCAGTAACCCACTAGACAGGACGTGTTCTGTCTATGAAAGATGAAGAACTTCTCACCACGTTCCTCATACTTCATAAACACAAATCAGACTTAATTCCAAACAAGGACGTTGTCGACTTAAGTAAGTCGTTGCATACCTCGCACGTGAGTAAATGAAATTCCATTTCTATTTAGAAAATCAGTACCTATAATGACCGTGTTCATAATTCAAAACAACAAAACAACACGAAAGTTAATTTCGAGCGTAACTTCGGGAAACCTGTCAAAGTAGTACGGTAAGATGTTTCTACTTCCTGACTACCTCATCATCATCTGCCTAACCTTTTCCCAACCATGTTAGGGTCGGCTTCCAGTCTAACCGTATGTAGCTGAATACCAGTATTTTACATAAAACGACAGCCTATCTGACCTCCACAACCTAGTCACTGGGTAACACGATACCCCTTGGTGAGACTGGTTGTCAGACTTTCAGGCTTCTGACGACCCGTAACGACTGTCTAAGATCCACAAATGACAGCCGGGACCAACGGCTTAACGTGCTTTCCGAGGCACAGAAGGGTTTTGATATGTAAAGATGGTCACCCATCCACGGACCAACCGCGGCAAGCATAGCTTGACTTGATCGATCGATCCGTGCGGCTGTTATTACTAAGCCACAAGGACTCCTGCCTGACTACCTATCGCACGCATAACTCGAAATTATGTCGTTCGAATGCACTGCAAATGCTCCGTGACATTTTAAAATGTCAAAAAGCACCATCCCAATTACTGTAGTCGTTAATCGTTTCGTTTCAACTAAATTACATTTTCGTGACAAAAATTATTGTACTTGCTATGTGGCCCAATCCTCCATTATGACCTATTTTTCTTTACAAGTTTACGATTTAGGTGATCTGGTTGATTGCACTGCCGCCTGTACTAGAACCATTTGCACGATTACTACCTAGTTGGTTTTCTGATTGAATACATCTACGACACATTTGCGTCCGGCCAAAACGTTTTTTTTTTATGAAAACACTGAACTATCTTTCAAATCAACATTGCCACCGTGTTCGCATACTTGTACTAGATTCATTTATACGAAATCTACTGCGTAGACGATCCTACGTACATTTCACGTATACCGACAAAAAGCTGTCTAAGCAATCGGGCCCTAATTTGTCATTAGTACTAGCTGCATGAATATCGGTATCAGTAACACCACGCGTAACATTAACCGGGATCAGCTCTGATCATCCAAATTGTTACTAAGAACGCCTAGCATATGCTGCAAATGTCGGGTAGTTACCGTTTTATGACGTCGAACAAAATGTTCGAAAAATCTAACTAAAGTGGGCACAATGTTTTAAATTCCCGCTAGAAATTAGATCAGCTACGTTAGTTGCTAACCCACTCGTTTAGCCATGTAGCCTTACGTTACTTTTTACGCAATGAGCGATTCATTCTAAAAACTCGCGGTCAACCCTCCGATGCTTATCCGTACACCGTAATTTATTGAACGCACATGATCTACCTCACTACACCGCACATCAAAACTACGCATGGACGGATCAAAGTTAGATTTAAAACCATGGATAGATTTTACCGGTATAGACTCCTCTTACGAACATCTCAACGGTTATGCGCATTATAGTAGTTACGAGAATTAAGATTAGGTGAATTTTCACGCGGTGGGTACTCGTGACCCGCCATGATTACAACAGTAGACACTACACCACGTAAAATAATTTATTACTTGCGACGATAACCTCAACCACACACATTTTAGGAAAGGTAACACGTGTTGGTTTGCTTAAAAATGCGTACGAACTATAAACGAATGAAATAATTAACACGTAGTGCAACACTTTCAAATGCACACAACCTAATCTCAACACGACTAAAACACTTAACACGTGTTTCCATGTTACTTTAAAACGGAACACCAATAACAGCAAAAATAGATGGCGAACGATCAAAGTCGCGTGTATGTCTATCCCACGACTGATCTTATGGATCAGGCGCTCATTTGACTTTTTTAAAAGAAACGCAAAACTACCTAGAACTATTTATTTAAAATTAACGGAATAAAAACTAGATCACAACAACGTGAAACGGTTAGACATCGAAATAATTAGAATCTACAGTTCCTAGTACACGTCCGTCGCTTCCGAGCTCTCGAGCAAGTGGCCGAGGTGCCTGTGCGCCCCGCTCACGCTGTGTCGCCCCTTCCACTCGGCGCGCGGCGCGTCACCTTGGTCACGTGGTCTTCCTTCTGTCAAACTTGACAAATCCTCTAATAATATATATATATATATATATATATATATATAATCTGAATCTCGGAAACGGCTCCAACGATTTTCATGAAATTTTGTATACAAGGGGTTTCGGGGGCAATAAATCGATCTAGCTAGGATTCATTTTTATAAAATGTCGTTTTATTCGTGTTTTCAATGACCAACTTTGTCGATAATCAACTTGAACATAAACTTATTATTTTAAACACAATTTACCCAAAAATACCGAGCAAAGCTCGGTCAACCAGATATTATAATATATACAAGCTGTTGTTTTGCATCCTCGTCAAATTTCAGGTGGTTGTCATAAAATACATAAATAATCAATTGAAAGTAGAGTACCGGGCAATAACTAATAAGCGCTGCTTTTTTTTGTTGTTGAAATTTAACAGTATTTCAGAATTAAACCCTTAATTCAATACAAATGAAACAGAATAACCCGACTACGCAGTCTACGCACGCAGCGACAAGCAGCTGTGTGCGTGAATTTTGACGTCATACTCGTGCACGACCGAGAAATGACCTTAGCAACCGGTAGCAATAATTTTACCTTATTTAATTTCGAAAATCACCTACATTATTGTCAGAAATTTCATTTGATAATTAATTCATTTTAAGCATCACTATAATACGGAATCTTACTAATGACAGTAATACTAGACGCCATACAAAATTCACTGACCTGCTATCAGCTGATTAATAAAATATCAGTTTTGCTTTATTGCTATCGTTCAGCCTAAACTTTTCGTAGTGATTTTGTTTTTATTTGTGGATTAAATTGGTTGATTTGAAATTTTGCTTCCTACTTAACAGGTTTAGGACCGTCAATAATACCTACCCCGATCTACCTACTAAGTAAAATGTTTTTTAAAGATTTGCTAGTTAAATATAAGTAAGTGGTGACACTTTCGACTTTTAGGTATCATTGGCGTAGTTAAAAATTTGAAATCAACTTATTTACACAAATAAAATTGATTAAACTAACAATGTATTTACAAAATGTACAAATAAATAAATTACCTACTATATGACGCGGAGGTATTATTCAAAGTTGCCACCATCACACTCTTGGCACAATCGAGCACGACGTAGCTGGTTTTCCTTCAGCTTACGTAAAACTAACACATTCGTTTTTACGGGTTATGGTCGCGATGAGCCCACCAATGTTCGTTATGAACATTGTAGACGCCAACTTGAGTAAAGAAACACTCGTCCGTCCACAGAATGTTGGCGTCTTGGTGTTCCAGCAACCAGCGACAAAATGTAATCCGCACGGCATTATCATCGAATGACGTCTCAACAATGACTGAGATGCGGAATTCGCAAAGCGCACGCGCGCAGGCTGCGGCGACATCAAGCACACTGTTGGTTTGGGGGCGAAGGGGCCGCCCGCGGGAGCGTGGCAAGGCGCGTGCGCGGTGGAGTGCCCACGCATTACCTACGAATTTATCAATGATCGTTGCGTATGCGTTGTGTATGAATGTTTGCATTTGTTTGTGTGTGAATGTGCGGTTATAGGGCTAGTAACAGACGTGCCGCCTTTAAATACGGCTGGTTTACACTAACGGATTTCAGTAAACCGGAAAAAAAAAATTACCTACCCATTTTATTGTTGATTTGGGTCGAGAATCATTAGCATAATTACGTCCTTGAATTTGACTAGGATGCAAATCAACACGTTGTATATAATATTGTAATAATTATATCTAAAAAACATTGGCTTACTGAAACAGAACCAAAAGTCAATGTTTATTTTATAATGTGGGTCTTAATAGTAAAGAATATACAATTTTTTTTATTCTTCAACCGCAAGATTGAAAGAAAGAAAATATTTTATTTGAGACACGCACAGGTAAGGGTCTGCTGGACCAGTGCTGGTGTGATCCATTACAGCTTCCTAAAATATAGCCAGACAATATTGTTAATAATTGCACACCTTGCCAGCTAAAAAAGCAAACCAGTAAAAACCTGGGAGTTGTCAATTTCTGCTTCAGGACAACGCTACACCACACTGCAAAACAAACGGTCATTAAATTACAAGCATCTGGAATGTTAGCAACTCCCATCATAGTCCCCGGCGGACATTCTGGTAACAGATTGTCACTTTTTCCGGAGTGCGGACAATTTCTTGAAGAAAAATAGATCAATTTTAATTAGGCTAGCTGTGAAAATCGTCTTCAAAGATTTTATTGATTCCCGTTTCAATTTTTTTTTTCAGAAAAGGTACCATCTGTAACATGGTAAAAGTGATAACAGTGGTAATTTGATTGATTAAATACTCTTCTGTAGATAATTTCAATTTAAAGTCGTTTACTTTTCCGCATAAAACGCCAACTTTATATGTAAAGACATAATATGGTCATTCTCTTTAAATCGATCTAGGACAATCAATATTTCGTAACATTGAGACTCAATCTAAGATAGTCTACGTAAATACGAGTTTACTTAAGATATCTGAGTACGTGTGGTCTAGTTTCTGCCAGTCATGGTGATGAAACGTGCTACGCCCTTACAGATAAACATAAGATTGTTGGGTCCTCTTGAACATGTCTTCAAAATTGTTGTGGTAGACTGTGATTTACATTCACTGTTTTGTAACTCTGATTGGATCGCGATAAAATGATAGTCAAGATAAAGAGTGATTTCAAATTAAAAATATTAATTATTAAATTTTGTTTCTAGACTCAAACAATGCCATCTTGTCTGTCCACTGCACTCAGTTGAACGCTTGGTCCGCTTTTGTACTTGTTTTATATTGCAAATTTACAAATAGTATAAATTCAAAAACACGAACAAATAATTTACTTAGGTTTTTAAAAGCATGTCTTCCAATTTCAGCCGTTACAATTTCTATTACATGCATTTTACTTTCACCATTTTAGATACCTGGTGCAAGATACAGAAATCCTATTCTGGGAATAAGAAACGACGTGGAGTACGAGAGAAAACATAAAATAGTTCTGTCACGGAGATCTCGGTCAGCGGCGTGACACGTCGCCTCCAGCCCCCAGGGCTATCACGTGCAGAATTAATACCGTGACTTATTTATTTTTTGTTCTGAGACGAATCGCAATATCAGACATTTTTTTTATTAAAATGTTGTTATGACTTTTGGTGACGCACTGATTCTAGATTATGGTTCAACTTCATCTTTTACGCTTGAATTGTGGTTGTGATAATCACTAAGAATAAATTACAACTTATAACAGAGGGGTTACTCGCGGTTGTTATTTATGGATCTTAGACAGTTGTTACGGGTCGTCAGAAGAACGAAAGTCTGACAACCAAAGTCTTATAAAGGGGTATTGTATTACCCAGTAACTAGGTATGGAGGTCAGATAGGCAGTCGCTCCATGTAAAATACGTATTCAGCTGCATCCGGTTAGACTGGAAGCTGACCCCAATATAGTAGGCAAGAGGCTAGAGAAACAGTAAGAATAAAGTAGATGCAAAAAGGGTTACTAGGTATATAGTAAATGTCCATATTTTGTATTTTTTGATTTTGAAATATTATCCGTATGAAAATATTAAATTATAATTTAACAAGCAACACTGTTCTGACTGGTCACAGTATTATTCCTGGTTCACCACCCCTAAGCTACCTGTTGCATACATTTCGTGTTAGAACCGGCAGTGTGAGCCTTCTTGGAAATATCACGATATAATTATGAAATAGAACTGTATCGAGCGCCAACGTGCTCTCGTCAATAAGGCAAGGATTCCTTTTTTCTGAAAATAAAGGTTCTTTTTATTTCCGAGAGATATTGTTTGTGTGATTGTTTTCAATCAAATTGAAATTGGAGTCTCATGAGGTAGCCAAAATTAATACTTTAGTAGATGAAAAGCACTTTTTTTTAAATCATAACATCACGCCTTGTTTCCCCGAAGGGTTAGGCAGAGGTGCAGCTATAGTACACCCACATTTCGCCAGTTATGTTTAAATCCCATATGTAATAGGGGGCGAGCCTATTGCCATCCACCGGGCACCAATCCAGACTCCGGGCTGCTACAGAGAAATTCCAGATGGAAAAACCCAATAACACTATGCCCGACCTGGGAATCGAACCCAGGACCTCATGCTCAGCA
Organism: Aporophyla lueneburgensis; assembly: GCA_932294355.1. Classification (NCBI taxonomy): domain Eukaryota; kingdom Metazoa; phylum Arthropoda; class Insecta; order Lepidoptera; family Noctuidae; genus Aporophyla; species Aporophyla lueneburgensis. The sequence goes on along the minus strand of OW028744.1, from coordinate 30,476,600 downwards.
GTAGCGCTTGCTACCACTAGACCAACGAGGCAGTCAACTTACTCATAAACATAAAAATGTAAAACAATACACAGGCAGTTTTGAACTGCCAAATAGACTGCAGAACATTGAAACTATTTGTCCTTTCTGATATAGAAAACGCCCACCCTTCACCTTTTTCTAGTGTTTTAGTTGGGAAGAAGTAGCGCAGCAAACTCCCAGCAGCACTGCTGTCTGCTGACTTCGAAGAACTTGACTAAATACAACAGTATGCAAAGAATGTTTATTTCAAAAAAGATTTTAAACACCCCTTTAAAATCTTTTTTGAAATACCCAGTATCTGGGTATTGGAGCGTAGATAGGCAGTCGCTACTTATAAAATACTGAATCTGATAAGACTGGATGTAGACCCTGACATAGTTGGAAAAGGCTTGGTAGATTGATAGATCTATTTGTAATCCGATATCATTTTTAGTGAAACAAATGTATAATTTATTCATTGATGTTATTTATTATAAAACCTAAAACTTAGGTTAACTAATAAGGGTAAATTTGTAAGGTCCTGCACATCAAAAGGAAAAAAAAATAAACCATTCTAGGATTCTCTGTCCGTTCGTCTGTCTATCTGTCAAGACCCTTTGTGGAAGGAAAGCGGGAAGCGACAGTTGGAATTAATATTAAAACTAGCTTTTGCCAACGGTTTCTCCCGCGTACTCGTTGGATGCGATTATGGATAATAATACGTATTTTAATGCGGTTTTTAACTGACTTCAAAAAAAGGAGGAGGTTATCAATTCGACTGTTTTTTTTTTTTATGTTTGTTACCTCATAACTTGTGACTGGGTGAACCGATTTTGATGATTCTTTTTTTATTTGAAAGCTTGTGCTTTCCGAATGGTCCCATTTTAATTTGGTTTCATTCGGACAATGGGGTCTATGTGAAAACCATATAAGTCTTAAATTTCCATTAAGTATTTGCGCGACAAATGAACGAATACCGTATGTTTGTTACCTCATAACTTTTGACTGGGTAAACGGATTTTGATAATTCTTTTTTTAATTGAAAGCTGGTGCTTTCCGGATGGTCTCATTTTAATTTGGTTCTATTTGGACAATGGGGTCCATGTGAAAACCATATAAGTCTTAAATTTTCATTACGAATTTGCGCGACAATTGAACGAATAACGCGATTAGATTAGTGCGGAGTATCTACCACAACTAAAAAGTCAAAAAATAAAAACTTTTTACAAAAAAAACAACCGACTTCCTTAAAAAACACTACAAAGTCAAAAATAACTTTAATTTCGGAAGTCGGTCGCAAAAATCTTAAATACAGAGCCTAAGACACCGACTTTCGAAATTAAAGTTATTTTTGACTTTGTAGTGTTTTTTTTTAAGGAAGTCGGTTGTTTTTTTTTATTTAATATATAGAGTGACTCTATATTAAAACATATCTGAAGATTTAAAAATCGTATAGGTATTATAAATGCGAAAGCGCGTTTCATGACTTGTCTGTTTGTTACGCAGCAATGGAGAAAAATATGGTGACAAAAACTTATCATGAGATAGTGCACGCAGGCACACCACAGGTAAAAATATAGTAAAAACATTACTGGTTCCTAATATCATACACAATACATTAACTAGACTTGTCCTGCACAAGATATACTGAATGCATCTTTCCAGTACGTACCGTGATGTCATCGATTATGCTATCAAGCACTGTCGGCATGTAATCGCCCGGGGCAATCACTACGCTATTCCAATTAGTGTGCTTGTCTGTTGATTGATTACCTAATATAATTCAGAGCGATCTGTGGTATGTCGCTTCATTGAATTTGTATGGGAATCAAAGACTTGATCTTCTGTAAATCTAGTAGTCTTTATGTTGATGGTCTGGGATTAGTATTATCGGTTTTGCTCACTGACTGAAGTATATCTTCGACTTGGGTAGGTTCAGTTGGTGTTATGTCTATTAGATCGACAAAAGATTAGTTGTAAATAGAAATAAATTAAAACTATTTACACATACACACCATCACTCACTCATACATGTCTACACTCACACATACCGTCTACACCTACACATACAAAACTAAATTTAGGTTTAAAGATATTTATTCTCAAAAAAGACACAAAGTCACTTACATGAGGACAATGCTTACAGTAAATTATTAATATAAAACGTTCGTCACAGACGTTATTGTAGCAATTTTACACCCATCCGATACATTCAGCTCTTGGGAAAGGTGGTATTTTTCATTAAATATGCAGCTAATTGTGTTTTGAATGCATGGAATGAGTGTAATTTTTTTATATGTGAGGGTTTTTTGTTATATAACTGTGCTCCTTAAAAACTTAACATTTTTTTTGCCAAACTTCGTTCTTCAACTTACACACACACCAGGCACTCAAATAGCTACTCCTTTTTCGTTGTAATAATTCAAACTAATTTTACTTTGTAACCCGTTTCTTATCCTAAAATTAATTGTATTAGTCTAGTTTTTTTTTACAGGTAACTAAATTGTAAGTAGCCTTTATAACATCCTTATTGGACGAATGGATGACCCCTGTGACACAGGTTTTTCCTAGCATAGGGGTCATTGATCATTTATCTTGCACCAGGCTATTCGCACATTAAATGAAGGCATAGAATTAAAGTGGCATGCAGATCAATATTTGAGTTATGGTAGGTAAAAAAAATAAAACCGCCGAAAAAACTGAAAAGCAAAAAATAATAAACCTTAAAATTATGAGTCGGCGCTTTGAGTGATCTTTGTTCATTGATTTTTCAGCGCCGACTCAAAATTTTAAGGTTTATTATTTTTTGCTTTTCAGTTTTTATTTTATAATTTTTTGTGACTTTAATGTACTTATAATACTTGGCAAGGTATACCCTATCCAATAAAAGAAGAATTATCAAAATCGGACTACTCTGTATAAAGTTATGCGTGGTTATACATTACAATCAGTGAGTGAACAATCAATCATCCCCTGTTTTCCGACCCTTAGGGTTCGATTTTGTTTTCCAAATTTATATGGGACTACCTTGGGAGTATACACTTTCCAATAGAAGAAGAATTATCACAATCGGACCACTATATAAAAAGTTATGCGTGGTCATACATAAAAAAAAAATACGCGTCGAATTGATAACCTCCTCCGTTTTTTTTTCGTTGGTTGAAAAAATAAAAAACGCATGTTTGTAAACTAGTTTAGCAGTAAAAACTGAGCAGTAAACTAAATAAAAATGAGTTATAAAATAATTTAAACGGGCAGTTCAATAAATACTGAGCCGTAGAATAGTTGAACTGGGCGGTTAGGCGGGTTACGTATCATAATACCTAATTTTATTCCAATTATTTTCAGTATAACTACGCTCAAAAGATGTATCGTTTAAAATATCTAATGATCGTTTCACCTATTTTTGTAATAACTAATGAACGAAATCCATAAAGGACAATTCAACTACGGTTTATTCAACTACAATTAATTAAACTAAGTTTGATTAAACTAATGGTCGATTCACCTACTGTTGATTTATCTGTGGTCTTGTGTCTGATTTACTGGTAATTTCGTATATGTCGATTGGATGATTTACTAATTCGAATTTTCGCGAAAACCCTAGTGATGTTGCGAAAACACGGGCATTTAGACAATGGTAAAAACATTTCTGCGAGCAACTTAGAAGTAGCGGTTGGTCACAGTTTTAACCTAACCTAACCTATGTCACTCAGCTCAAAATGACGAATCAAACAATTTGCCTGCGAGTGGATAGTTAGACAATGATAAAAACATGCCTCATCATTTTGAAGTGGGCAAATATGGTAATATCGCTCGCTCGGCGCGAGCGGTGCCGCGGTAGCGGCCGGCGTGCGCTACTTCCAAGTTGCTCGGAGAAATGTTTTTACCATTGTCTAATTATCCGTTAAAAGAAAGTTAAGAAAACACAAAAATCGTTGAATCATAGTTTATTTAAATTACAAGAGATTGACATTGGTACCGATTCCCTTGTTCACAAACTAAACTAAATTTAAGTTCGGTGCATCTTTTTCTTTGTATTTCATTAAGAAGAGGACAAAAGAAAATTTTTAATTTAGTCCTGTCAAATTAATCAGCGCCTGTCACTACTCTATACAAGTTTAGACGTGATTAAAAACTTGCCTACTAAAATTACGTCAATTTACGTCAAGTGCTGATTAATTTGACAGGACTAAACTAAAATTTATCTTCTGTCCTTTCCTTTATGAAATAGAAAGAAAGAGATGCACTGAACTTAAATTTAGTTTAGTTTGTGAATAAGGGAATCGGCACCATTGTAACTACCCATCACTTTAGAAATCAATCCAGCGCGCTGTATTAATAAACTGTAGGCGAGTCGTTCATTATGTATTTCATACATAGTTGAAATATCAAATATCTTAAAAAAACATTAGATTACTCGTTCGTTAGTGCAATTAATTTTAGTTTAATCAACATTATGTAAGTTAAACAGTAGTTGAGTCGATCAATATGCGTTATGAACTTATGTGAATCAATCGTAGTTATCTTGAAAATAGTTAGAGCAAAATTAGGTATTATAATACGTAACCGTTCGGCGCGTACAGTTAACAAATCTTAATTGGTTAGTAATAAATTCGCATGCAAGCAGGCATGCAGCAGGCATGTAACATGCAAGCATGCATCCAGCAGGCAAAGTTTCTGTCACGGCTCGAGCGCTACGGGGCTCCGGCGGTCCCACGCGAGATTATCGTCGCAGATATGTTTTACGCTCACCACCTGCTCTTTAGCTCGCGGGCCGCCTCGCCCCTCCACACCTACGTGGTTTTAATTTACACTCTAAAGGTAGGGCAGACGAGACTACGTGCAGTCGGTTTTGCAGCGATTCGTTTCTGTCACTAAATGCAGCACAACATATTGAATTTATAAGACAATACTTTAACTTTAATTTGGTTTAAAATTGAATTTTAAAAAGTATAGTAAAGTATACGCTCACTTTGAATTGGCAAACTTATTTTCGAACTGCCCATTCCAACCGTTTTACTGCTCATTAATTTATTAAACTACTTGAGTAATTTTTGCACTGACATTGAATGATGAAATAACAGACCAATATTTTTATTACTTACTGCTTATGTTTTACTGACTCACTAATTTACTAACCGCCGAAAAATTAAATGACTGCCCATTAAATTTTTCAACTGATTATGATAACTTCTGTATTATTTAAATAACAGTTATAAAAATTAATTCCTTTAAATTAACTGTCACCCTGTATCTGTGTACTTTATGAGAAATAAAAATATTCTATTCTCTTTATCGTTACAAAAGTTTGGAAAATCCCGTCGCACTAAATGAACAATTAAAAATCATGATTTATCCATTAATACATTTTGTCTTACTGAAATTTCTTAGGCTATCTAAGAACCCAAAACAAGACTGACACCTTTCTTCCCTAAAATGTTGTTTACTTCAGCAACTCTAACTTGAGTACTAACATTGTATAAGTAAACAATTGCTTCATAGCATAAATTAGTTCTATCATTAAATACAATAAGTGGGTTCCCATGTTTGGTAGCGGCCATATATTTTGTGTGCGCACAGATATTTCTGCTGAACGCTTTCCGAGTCGCGTGATTTATGGAAGTGCCTTACTATTGCGGGTACAATTTTATTTGTTTATATGTACAGTAAAATTTTATGTATTGAGTTAAAAGAACATTTATATAAGTAGAAAAGTCACTACTTAGAGTTATCTTAAATAATTACACTGAAGTATTTTGTTATTGATGCAACTAAATCACGAGCATCATCTAATTTGTAAAATTAATCGGGCCTGTGATAAGCAAAGTCACAGACACTTGGGTTTATCAGCCACTCAATGTGGTTAATTTGAATAAAACTTTGTTTTGAGCAGAAACCTTAGTCTTGTTTCTTTCTCCTATAAAGTCATGTTTTCCTAGAAGAGTGGTGGCCATCACATAACGGTCGCAATGACGGCTGTCATGAACATAATGCGATGGTCCCTATTAACAATGTCGGTTATGCATTTTTACCAATATTCACTTTTTTACATAAATAAAAAGATCGTATTTTTTTTTTTTGAGTCATGATCTTTAGCCAGTTTTAAAGATAATCTTGCAGGTGGTATTGAACTTATCCGCGCAACAGTTTTAGTAGTAAAACAAACTTTGAACTGCTCTACTAAACAGTTGTCTTTTTGCAGAACCGACATTGTTAATAGGGACCATCACCAGCGGGGTTCGACTTTTCTACAAAAAATTATAATAATCGACTTCCAAAAAAAAAAAACAGGTCAAATCTTTAGCTTCAATTTTTTTAAGTTATCTGCTTTAGAAAATCCCAGCAGCTTTCTCTATGCATTTTACGACCATACTGCGATCGCCAACCCGCCTGCCAAGCGTGGCGATTATTATGGCAAATCCCTCTAAACTGGGGTTGGCCTATGTCCAGCAGTGGACGTGTTTCGGCTGAAATGATGATGATGATGATCTGCTTTTTGTAAATGGTTCAACTATTCAATTTTGAGAAGTTATATTTATAAATTGCAATCATTGATGTATTAGAAAAAGGAAAATGTAGTATTTTAAACTAAAGGATTATCTACAGAACTTGGCACCCATTTCGATCTTAATTCTTTTGTCGGCGTTGTTGTCGGTAATCACGTTAATAATTTTTAATACTAAATTTTGCTGCCATTTACACATTAATGCTTTTGATGAGATATTTTGAAAATTAATTATTTATTATTCATCATTCAAAAGTGGTGCGTAAAATGTATATCAATTATCTGGTATACAAAACGTTAACTGACGCTTAAAAAACTCCAAAAGAAAAGGTATTTGTTGCTATTATAATTTTAAAAGGCGCTAGGTGTTAATAAAAATAGATTGTTTGGAAAATATTTAAAATCGTAAAATATCATTGTTTTCTGATGTTCCCTTTGTATACACATAGTTACCCAGCTGAAAGCCAAGTTTCAATTGTCTAGGTCATCTGGAACTGGGTTAGGTTTTGGATCTGTATGTCAGTCAATGATCACAATACGGATTTTTTTACGGGAGTATCTCAATAACCGTTTGCGCTATATTTATGAAATTTGGAATTCTAGTTAATCTTTTAGTGTGTCTATGTTTAATAGATAGCAATTTGTCAAAAGTGGCCACAAATGGTTCATGTACACACGGCTGCTGCGTCACTAGTTCCTTCTTTTAACTTAGCTTGACACGCTGCAGCGTGCATAGGTATCAAAAAAAAAGTGGTACAATAGGTCCTAGAGTTATAAAAAGAGTAAAAGTATTGTGGAATCATTTTAATAGGTAATATTTGACGTCTGTCAGTTCATATGAAAGCAAATCGTAAAATTACTCGTATTGGTTTATTATTACATTATTACAATAAATATGTAATCGTAATAGAAAAAAGTTAAGCAATTGTGCAGTACTAACAAAACGAAAAATATGTTATTTTATGCCCGCCGTGTAACGACAAGGTTACGTTGTTGAATTTTGATGAATTGTCAAATGTTACCTATTAAAATGACACTACTTTAGTTCGTAACCTCCTCCATTTTGAAGTCGGTTTAAAAACGATCTCTAGGAAAACACATCAACAAACTTTCATAAGTAATGTTTTAACAATGTCATTCACCTGTATTGCAATCAGAAACTGAATAACATTTATTTGGCTACTTTGTGTATTACAAATGTCTCTGTGACCGATGGGCCGTATAGAGGTGAGTAACCTAACTTATTCCCTAATGGATCTATGCTTGCTGTGTTCTGTTTATTCGCAATACGTAAGACTATACAAACAGATTAGGTGTTTTATTCATGTTGTGAGCGTACAGTCTATCTCGTTGAGGTATTTTTTTTTTTTTCATTTTATTTTAATACGAAGCGAAGCGTTCGTTTTCCTTCCTCTTTCTTCACTCTGCTGTAAATTGCGGATCATTTAATTTTGTTTTTACGCTTCTGGCTTGACTTACGTCGATATAATCACAATACGAAAGTTCATCTTGTGTTTATCCTGTACCAAGATTAGCATTTTTGTCAATGCCTATATTATGTCCTTAAGCGTCGCTTTACGGCTTTTAAATTATTCTTCCCAGTGATTAGTTGATGTAATCGTGGCATTTTCCAATGTTATGGCATCATTCCAGTTTCCATCATCCTCATAGTTTATGCCTAACTTAGTGGTGAAAAATACCAACGCTTCTATAGTTGTGGGTCCATTGGATCCAGATGGACCTCAACACTGACCTTATGCTATTTCTTCTCACTGCCTCTGCTTTGGCTTACTACAGGAAGGTATATAGAAGAAGGAAAGGGAAGGTACTACAGGAAGGTATAAAAATATCAGCCAACACCGCAGTGCCCCCCACTGCGGTGTTGGCTGATATTTTTAAACACGTTCAAAGATTGAACCTGGACTAAATGAACCCAGGACTACAGTTAAGGGTTAATACTAAAACAAATAAAGAAATAAATTTTATACGATTACTTGCGGTAAAACATGACGCAAAGAAAAAATATGGCTCAGCAAAATGCTGTGACCCTATGCAAGAAATAGCCACAGCGCTGGTTTGCTACGTTAACAAACAACAAATAAGCATTTTAATTGTTAACTGATATAAATCAATATATATATTCATGGAATAGCGTAGTTGAATCTTTATAAAGCATTTGAAGGTCGTTTGTAAGACAATATCTTTAAAAAAATTCTAAGTCTAGAATGAAAACCAATGCAATCTCACCAAATTTCCCGTGGGGTCGTTTCTTTTACCTAAAGTACTTTTACGACACAATCCTTGAAGGCGTTAGTAATATTTTATTAAAAGTAACGTGCGTCCTTTACAAGGGTCTATACGGTCAACTGCTAATAAGGTGTGAAGGGACCTCCAGATGTGACTGCGTGCATAGCAAAAAGGTATTTGGAAAGTAATGGTTTCACGAAACCCGAAACTGTAAACTGTTTTTTTATAGAAAATTCATAATTTTAATATAAAGTTTTTTATGAAACCTTTGTTTTATATAGCAGAATCCTTTCAAATAATAATTTAACTATTTATAGACACCGAGGCCCTGGCACATTGTAACTGAAGGAACGTGGGTGGATTTTAGTCAGTAAAAGACTGACACACCCTCCCGCTCCACCCAAGAGCAGGAGACGTCATTTGATGACTTACCACACACAAAAAAAAATACTTACACAAAAGAAAGCGGTACAATGGATGCCAATCATGTTCCAGTATCCGATGCAATGTGATTGCACCACTCGAGACATTGCATATTGGTAGAGAGGTGTCTGATATAAACTAGCCAGCCAATTGAGGCTCTAGCTCCGAAGAAATTCAGTTTACCCCAGAATTGCACCCAATAATAATTTGGTTGATTTACAAGACACTGCAAAGTACTAGGACCGTAGAATTGTGTAGTAAGTTATACCGAAATTGAATTTGAACATTGATATACAGAGTGCATTGTGGCTAGAAATTTTAAGCTATGGTCTTGCGTTCTTTGTTCAAATAGAGTGTATTTATGATAAGCAATTTTTGTGTATATTGAAACGCATCACTGTTTGAAATCAAACCACTTGTATCTTTTCACCTAGATCAATCGAGATTTACGTTTTGGAACAAGCCACTTCAAAAAGCTTTAATTTTACGACGAACTGACCGACTCTTTGACAACTCGAAGCAGCATATTCAAGATTTAATTTAAATTTTAGAAATGCATTAAGTTTGAGTCTATAATAAATCTATGGAGGATAGAGGTAGGAAAATCATATCTATGTGTGAAAAACTGTTCGTCAAAATGTATTAAATTATGGCGCCACATTCGCATCAGGGTAAACTTCTGACAGCAGTAATTATAGGTTATGTTTACACAATTATGTTGCACTATGTAAATTCTTAAGGTTTGGTATACTGGACTGTCACTAAATACTCTAGTCAATAACAATATTAAATATATTAGTTAATGACAATATTTCATCACTCGGCACACTTCAATCCGTCAACAACTGCTACATTCATTCACTGTGGCTACAATAGCTCCAATTTGGCGGATTTTGAAACTGTTATTTGTAGCTTTTTTTGTGGGTGGGAAATCAACTTTTTCGAACAGATCTCGCGACCCTGACAGGATTATTTGCAGCTTACAGCTGGACACTTTTTCAAATTTTCTCCCACATGAGAGGATTCTCCATACTCTACCCTCCATAAATAAATCCATCGATAAACTCTCAGATACTTCAAAAGTCAATAGTGACAAAGAAACATAACAATTTATAGTTATTTTCACAGAAAGGAATGAAATATCAAGTTTTCTGGACAAAATTCCCAAAACAATTTCAATTGAATCAACAATCACTAGCTGAATGGACTTTGTGAAAAATCTCTGAGTATTATCAAACTCCAGTCTTTTATCTTCAGAGACGAGCCACTGAACTATCAAGTAACGTGCTTTATTTTCAATTAAACTCTGCGTCCGGTCATAAAACTAAGAAAATGTTCATCAGACTCAGTTTATCTCTTTTACAATTCAGATTTTTTGTTACTTTGTTCTTAACTTTTTGCTAGACATCAGTAACTTTTAGAAATTGAAGTTTAAATTTTGTTTCGGATGTCTAATAACAACTTTTAGAATATTAAATAATCTTTGTTTGATGTCTCTGCTAAGTACCATTTGAAAACAAAGCTGTGTCTTGAATGGTTTATAATAATTAAAGAAATAAAATCCGTTTTTTCACTCTGAATTGCTTTAAATAGTTAATACGAATACCGCTTCCCCATCCGCTTGCTTTTTGCTCTTGAAACATATTAAAAAGAGCCGAGCTGTTTGTGAAACGATCTCAGTCAAGTGGTAGGTAAACTGACTCACGATGTGTCTCAAATAAAAATGTTTGTTTCAAGAGACTGCAAGTACTTTGCTACTAGATAGCTTATTTTCTATTTTCATGAAAAGATGTTAAGCATGAAATAATAACAAACCACATTCTTGAATTAGAAATTCAGCTCCTTTGACGAAGCCAAGAATCAACAAAAATGTCGTCCACAAGATATCCTCATGCGAACAGCACTAAATAATTCTCCGGGATCCTATCGTTGCATTCAAAGAGCTCCTAAGCATACCGGAACGACGTGGCCCGTACTTTGGGTTCAATACTCACGACCGGCATTGGGAAAGGCCACCATAAGGCTATGACTCACGCCGATCTCGCATTCTTTCCATGTAACATATTAGGCCAGTCTCACTTAAAGTCTAACCACGTAGACTTTAGCACCAGTAGTAATGGCTATGTGAATTTTGAAAGCGATGGTCTGGTCCAGTGTCGGACGCTGAATGTGTGACGGAAACCTTTGAGATGAATCATGTAGGCCGCACGTTTGTGATCCGGGAATAAAATATGAAAGAAAGTATTGGTTAAGAAATAATGCGATTTGGTTTATTTATGAGGTGGTTGGGACAAAAAACGTTAGTCACATTTTCGGAAAAAAATCAAATAGCAAACCTCATTTGTCTTAGATTAGGTGCATCAATATTTTAGTGGGTTTTAATGTCTCTAGACAGTCTAGACAGACTAAATAGGTTATTAATTGCCATGAAAGTGACTAGATTCCAGCTTTTGCACTTTATTTCAAATGTTAGTCTTACTATAACGAACTAATGAAGGATCACTCTTAGCAGCCTCTTGCGACACGTGAATTATTTCCAATTGAAATGCAAATGAACTTGAAGATAGACCTTTTAAGTGCAAATAGAATGAGGTTCAAGGCTGAGTCAAGATCTTTCAAATAGCTTTTCAATCATTTCTCTGAGCCGATGAATGGAACTTCCTAATTGATGTACTCAGATGGGTTTGGTACTCGTAATACTAGAAATACAATATTTAATTGAGGTCTGATTTAGAAAATTCGTTTATTATTTAGATTAAAGATAAGAAAATATTTATTTTTTTAATTAACCGACTGTAGATTGTTTTTGAAACTGAAACTTGGAAATCTTAATTGTAGCTACTTGTTATGTTTTTGACACACATCTTAAAAAAATTATAGACTTTAAGGTCCACTGAAAATAATAACAGCACTGTTGTTTTTTCGCATCTTACCCTGGCGTTCTATCCATAACTAGACAATCCTTTTTTTTTTTTTTTTTTTTTCAGGATGGGAAATCATCAAATGACTTCTCCCGCTCTGGGCGGAGCGGGAGGGCGTGTCAGACTTGTACTGACTAAAACCCACCCGTGTTCCTTCAGTTGCCCATGTGCCAGGGTCACGGTATCTCTTTCGAACAATCGCGCGATAACTAGACAATCCTCTGCTTACGTTGTCGGTAAGGTAGCCCATCGCATCATGTACACATAAACTATGTATGGAATGGAAACCAACATGATTGTACCGAGGAAGGACAAAAGCAAGATGGCTTTTGGCTACGGTGGGTGCGGAAACAGTCATCATAGGATGAATGAATGATGAACTCATTTGAGACCCCAGTGTCTAGGAAACGTTGTTCGTTCCAAGTTTTGAATAATATAGGAATGGCCGAACTGTCTGGATCCCTGACTCGCATTGCAAATCAGAGAAATTTTACAGGGTCATTTCAAACTTCCAAAGATAAAACTATACTTGATTTTTAATTTAACATTACAACAAACTTAATTCAGGTACATTAATACAAATAAATAAAATATAACTCAATGACGACTCCATTTCGCTTCCAATCTCAATTTTTCTGGTTCTTTAATTTCGGTGGCTTTCATTTCTGGAAATATTAAGAATCTAATTAATTTTCACATTCAACCAACATTCAACATTACCCCATCAAGAATAAAGTTGAATTTTCCTTACCAACGTCAGTTACTTTAGGCTCGTTCCAGGGCTGCTTCACAGATGTACTGAACAGCACAAAGAACAAGTTTGTGAAGAAGTACACTCCTGAGGCTACGAAGAATACTTTGCGCCACTCGGAAGGCTCCGTCTGTAGGAAATTTTAATATTAGTTTGAAGAAATTCAATCTTCATATTACACTTATTATCTACTTTAGATATCTGTACAGCTGAAGTGAGAAATGTTGGACAATAAATTGAAATGTTACGTTAATTTTATTACAAAACAAAGTTGCTAAGTGGCGTTGTTTAGAATTAAATTCTCGAATGTCACGTTATCAATGAATAAAGGTATAAAGTACATCTATACCAAAGGAACAAAATAATAGACTAAACGAACGGGAACGGGCGCTTCGAAAATGAAATAATATCGGTTACCTCATCATGTACGATAAACCCGCAGACGAGAGGGGCGATGATGGAGATGATGTTGGCCAAGAAGTTGGTGACGCCCATCAAACACGCGCTGAAGTTCGGAGCGAGATCAATGTGAACTAACTGGAACAGAAAGATCAGTGTTAATGTTTTGTTTTAATTCATAAGGTATCTTATGTTATCTATTACGCGGTATCTTCTCGTCCCACTTACCGCAGTGTCTCAAGACAAAAGTCTTTGACCAGTGTGTGTTGCCAGTGATGACATATGGCACTGAAACGTAGTCGCTCACAATGGGCCTCATAAGAAGGCTCAAAGTCACCCAAAGAGCAATGGAGAGGGCTATGCTTGGAGTTTCCTTACGTGATGGAATCAGAATGATGAGATCCGTAGGAAAACCAAGGTTACCGACATAGCCCGAAGAATTGCCAAAATTAAGTGGCAGTGGGCAGGGCACATTGCTTTGCTCGCAGAACAGATGGCCGATGGGTTCGGAAGGTTCTGGAGTGGCGACCGCGTACTGGAAGACGTAGCATGGGAAGGCCTCCCACAAGATGGACCGATGACCTGGTGAAGGCCGCAGGAATGCGTTGGATGCGAGAGGCACAGAACAGGTTGAGGTGGCGGTGCTTGAGGGAGGCCTATGTCCAGCAGTAGACGTCTTTCGGCTGAAATTATGATGATAATCTACAACTGGCAAGTTGTGGGTTTACTATAGGTTCACCACTGCCTAACGATTCGTGGAGATAAGGCTTGATGTTACGTAGATATGTATGTCAATTAAATTTAAGTTCATTATCAGCTGCTTAGCCTTTTCCCAACTGTGTCGGGATCGGCTTTCAATCCAAATAGATGCAACTAAATTTACAGACCAATTTTGTAAACAATACAGTAATTATTTTCCAAAATGTAGAAGCTATATAGAATATTTTGAATCTTATAACACTTGTCTTATGAAATTGAGAGCCAGTATGAGTCTAAGTTATTACATTTCTATTAAAATCTTCTTAAGACCAAACGCAATTTAAAAATACGAACTGGGACGAATCAAATCTTCCCACGGAGAAACTTTCATGTAAAACTTAAGAGAACTTAGCGTTCTACAACTTCTGGCTGATAATTAGTTTAACTTCTTAAGTGTACCACAAGGACCTGTCCTGTGGCCAGTACCACAATTGTCTAATTAATTCAACATCGAAATTAAATTGCAGTCTGGCTGAAATTTCTTTAGTTTCTTGATTTGCATCAAATAGTTTTTAACTTCCAGCCTTGCTTGGTTAAGAAACTTTGCAGGTTATCTACGATTAAAAATGGACAACAATTTTTTTTTGAATTCGAAACTGCGAAGTTGGTACTCATGTGTAATATTTTATAGTATTAGGCTACATGTGGTTAGACTGGTAGCTGACCCTAATCTAGTCGGAGAAAGGATAGAAATAGGCTATGGTTAACAATATAATTTGTTTACTGAAAATAAAAAAGTCACAGACGCATAAACAAGTTCAGCATTACTAGATTGGGTGTATATCAATATTTCGTTCCAGGTAATATGAATCTCAACAAAGTTTCCAAATATAAATTTATTAAAATCGCAGGTAAACGTCTACATAACAAGCATAAATGCAAGACATACACAGGAAGCTTCGCGACCATTTACGTTGACTAGTGTATATTTATCGTCTAATATAAAGATGGGTCGTTTATCTTTCCATGTTATCCCCACTCTGCTTTCCAGTTCACAACATTCCCAGATGATATATGACTTGAGCGTTGAAACTTGATGCATTTCATTAATCATAGCTTCAGGTTGTTGCAAGCTTGCAGCTTTGTGTTTACGAAGCAAATCTGTTTCTATGGCGTTTTGAATGTGGTGATGACGCATCAAATAAAGTGGATGATCTTATTATGTTTATAATGAAAGCATCTATTTCATTATGTTTTTCAATTGGATTACTCCGTGGGTAATTTGGTTCCTTATTCATGTTATTGGGTATTTCGAGTGAGATGTTCACAATTTTTAAAATTTAATTATTATGACAGTTTTATTTTAGGGTTATTTCATTAACATTCGAAGATTTTTGTAATATAATCAATAGCTTCTATATTATTGGCCTGGGTCTTACCATGTATCCAGTGTACTGTCCAGCATTGATTCCTACAGCAATGGTGAGCATAACTACGGCATACACCATATTGCCTTCAGGACAATATGATAAGCCTATTAACGCTATTGCTGGGCCCCATAGACCTGGAAAATTCAATAATAGAGTAATATTTTTTGTTTGAGACGTTAATATGTAAGTAGTAAAGTAAATTAAATATGAAAATATAAACAGTCATTAAATTTGAAAAGGCGTTTATAGACAATGGAATCAGTAGCAACAGAGAACAGGACCAGGTTAAGAAGAACTCACCTATGGTATTAAAGAATTTCCTAGTATTGGAAACGTTGAGCCATTTCTTCTTGATAATGACATCTGTCATCGTACCCATGACGAAACTGAGCAAATACATGGAGAGGTACGGCAAAGATGAGAGTATACCATTCTGAAACAAAATACAAAAGTCAATTTTAATTCATTTTTTTTTTTTTTTGATATAGTCATTTCATGTTCGTCGGGGTTGGAGCAGCCCGTTCTTAACGTCTCTTTAAACCCTTGTCAGCCGACACACTATTCACTCCTTTTTCTTTCATAACCACCTCTCACACCATCTATTATTTCTTTGGTCAATTTAAAATTATTGTCATCAATCAATTAATAAGGTAGGAAGTAAGCCTTCAGAATTGGTGGCACGTAATAACTGGATGAGAGTGCCCGAGGACTGAGATAAATAATGAGCAATTAGTGAGGCCTGCGTCCAGTGGTGGAATGTGATAGGCTGATAATGATAACTCAAATAAACTATAATCAGAAATAACTTACATTCTTGAGGTTAACATTGAGCACTTTCGACATGTAGGTGGGCATTTCGGTCATGAGCGTGAAGAAACCCCAGTTCTGTCCACAGTGGGCTACTATCACCGCCCAGAACGGCAGTGACGTCATTATCTTCAGCCACGGAGTTGGGTACCTCTGAAAAAGACAGTCATGTATTAAAAAAAATATTGAACTGCGGGTAGAGTGAGAATATTGTCAAATGTGGTTAGATGGGTTAATTACGTTAAAATATGATATATATTTTTTTTATGATTTATTTAAAAGGTTAAGGTCCTTTTAATTTAAATTTATTCTTACCTTCTGTTCCCCAACTCGTCCCAAAGAAGTCTGAATGTATAATACTTCTTCTTTAGAAATGAATCTCGATGTTTCTGGAGAATCAGCGCCAAAGATCATGTAAACAAGTACCCAAATAGTTCCCAAGGTCCCGTTGGCGTAGAATATAGCCTGCCAACCCCATGACGTGGCCAGAAAACCTGATGCCAGTAACTGTAGAGCTATGCCCAATTGCCCACCTGAAAATAAAATATAAGACATTTAATCCCATTTAATGATGACCTTTTAATTGACTGAATTCCAATTTCTTTCGAGTTTCGTGTTCTTTCGTTCTTATTTATTTGTGACAATTAAGTTGCCTGGAAAACGAGTAGGTAATTGAATGAAAACCTGCCTGCCTGACTTGAAGACCTGCTAGTAGAGTTTTCATTTTAATCGCAAATTTATATTTTATTGTCCGTTTAAATATCTGATTTATCTGCTATAATTATTAAGATACAACAACTTAAAAATTTTGAAACAAAAGTGCGGTTTTCGCGTTTTGTTTTTGACTTATTACAATAACGGGGACAGAGTAGGTAACTACGCATTTTGCTTTCACTGGGATCATTTTTATTAACAGCAGCCTGAATAGAATATCAAACCGCTGATTGCAGTTAAAGAGCTCCCCTATATTCCAAATACGATTAAAAAGTAGACAGTAACTGAAAAATCCCTTACCAAAACTATCCATATTATGAACCTCGTTCTGAATATGAAACGCAGCACTTTGACTCATAACCGTTCAATTACGCGAGCTTCCACTTGGAAGCCAAGTTTAATGCGATCTTTTGTCCAACTTGCTAAGAGACAACGCAGACGATAGATTTTATATGCGATCAAGTCTGCGACGCACAAAATCTGTAAGCTTAAATGTAGCACCCTTCCAATGCACTTTTGATACAAACATCATATTTAAAGAACTTTTACAGTTACAACAACACTAATGGTTGATTAATTCTGATCAGTAAAAATTATGAAATTGGTGCAATCAGTACCTACAACTTAGATTTGAAAAGCTATTTAATCATGCGTACATTTTTGGCTTATTTGAACTCAAATAATGAAAATAATGAACTCCTGAAAGGTTTCTTGCGCCGCAGTCTTTTACACTGCCCAAAAAATCTGTCAGCGTGTTAAATAGTACATTTGTCGTGCTTTTTGTCTAGAGAAACACAAACGTCCCGCAAAATTTCGCAGCGCTTTCATCGTGTCGACAATATGTGTCATCTTTGAAAGCCCTTTACTGAATAATATGTCTAGAATGCGAACCTGTTCCTACGGTGATTTTATTGCGAGTTGTTGAAAACAATTTAGGACTAGCAACATGTAGATGCTCATGTATGTTTGACACAGCATATTAATAAGAACAAAACTTAGCTTATTAAGCTAAGTTTTGTTCTTATTCGATAAGACTTACTAGGCTTGAAGTAGAATTAAGAGCATTTACTTTGGTCTAATAAAAAAGGTTAGTTGCGTCCGTAGCGAATAAACTGAATCTAGGTAGATTATTAAAAGAAAATTACTAAGACCGTGATCAATATCATAAAAATCTCTTATCGAACAACAAATGTAGAAAAATAAAAACACACACCCTAAAACAATAATAAAATCTTCCCTTACGCGTATTTTCTATAAACCATCGCATAAGTACTACACGGCAGCGGCGAGGCGTAAATTTTTCTAAAAGAGAAGCCGAAGCGAAGTCGACCTTAACTTACTGACTCATCAATAAAGAATACTTACTATCATTCTAAAATTAATATAGGAATGTAATGAATTAAATACAATTAAATTGAACAGATGAAAACGAATAAAATATGCAATATTCCTCTATCTCGTTCTCGCTGACGCATTTTTCTATACCTGTCTCTGTCATAACCCGTTGTACAGCGGCTTGCTCTCGTACATATCAAGCGGTGCCACGTGACCTAAAGTGACATCATTACGGGACCGCTGTTGTATGAATTTTTAGTTCCCGATTATGACGTTTTGGCGCCGGGTTAATTTAGAACATTTCTCTTTTGTTGTAATACAAAGGTATAAATAACCTTTTTTGTTGTTTGAATGTTATAGTGAATTAAATACCCGTAGTGTAACTATATTTATTGACAATAGTAGCCACTATTTACATACTATTGTATTTTTAATAGTGATAGAGTTACCAATGCGAATCCCCGAAGGCAAGCCGGTAGGAATCGTGTTATATGGTGCCTTCGCCACTGCTACACGGGCCGCACCAAGCTCTTTTAAATTGGCAATCAACGCCCTGCGGCTCGGAATGACGATATTTTGCTTTAATCCTAATACAGTATAAGACCTCTCGGTGTGAGGGAGTGAGCAGTAATCCACCATGCGACTCCAATGCGAGTTGGTAGATGTCACATAGCTTTTAAAGGAGAATGCCAAGGTTTCCTACAAGTCTCGGCCAGAACCGACAAAAATGATCAATATTTCATAAAAAAGGAAAATTGTTATAGAATTTGATTGTATAATTAGTTTTCTATTAGAAGTTCACCAACAAAAGTTATAGTTCTTTAAAGTTGACCACTTCATACTTCTGATTTTAACAATACCGTGAAATAAACAAATGATTTTATTCAATTAATGACTTTTAGCACATTATCCTTGCCTCATATATATATATTTATAGTAAGATTATTCATTTAACATACCTATATGATTTTAGAATACTTTGGTATTAGGAAAAAAAACCACATGTTTACTTTTTACAAATGACACGCGGGAGAAGTGAGAAGTCAAACTTTTTGACAATGACAGCAGTTGTTTTACTTCAAGTGTTGTCAGCACTATAATAACATTATTAAGATAAACTATTCTACACGGTATCGATAATCGAATTAAATTATTTTTAATTATTATATAACTATAAAATGTATACTAAAAAATATAAATAAACGCTATTTATTATTATATGAATTACGAGGTACGACGTAAGTACTTAAATACTTACTTACGTAGCTTCATATTGATATTATTGTAATCGGTTTGCGAGTGTCCGTATCGATATTATTTTATTTTGGTATTGGCAACATTTCTAATTGAAGTTGTAGCCTTGAAATGTGTTGATAAATTGAATAACTATTTAAAATTACTTTTCAACGGTGTACTTCTACAGATTTTATTTATATTGTATAATTCTTACTGTTTTATAGTATGAATTATCATTATTATAGAAAGTCTGTCGGAGACGCCACATGATTCGGGCCGATATTTGGCATTGTCCTTTGGATCTTAGACTGGTTTTCCGACGATGTTTTCTATCACCGTTTTGAGTAAAGCGCCAGTCTGGGTTCAAACCTACAACCTACAACTCTCTGTCTCATATCACAGGCGTTATCACCAGTGATAGGAATAGGTAGTGCCTATTCGTAAAAAACTAAAAAAAAAAAAAAAAAACTAAACTTTGAAGAACAGAGACGAGACTTCCTGAGGACTAATTTTTTTCGAAATTCGGGACAACACTTTTAAATACATTAAAAAAATATGTTACTTGGAATAAGTAATTCGTCTATATTTACCTAAAGTTTGCGACTAGACATAACATAATAAATAACATTCACAGTCGTTACAACCATAAAATTTTCTGTTTTTTTTTTGGGATCATTTTGTAAATGACTTGTTGATCTTAATGCTATGAATCACAATGTTTGTATAAGGAGCCGTACACATTTCGAAGTAAATATCTTCTTTCTAGCTCACTCTCGGCTACGTTTAATGAGATTTCTAAAGTTCAAATGTATAATTGAAAAAAAAAGACATTTTGTCTTTAAAATAATAAAACGGTAATTTTTATAATTTTAGCATTCGCTATAGTAGGACGAATTTATCATTTCAAAAACAAACCGTATTTGTATTTTATCTTAATGAAATATATTTCTAAAGTATATTTAAAAATGTGCATGATATCAAAATAATGGCCTTATCACATTGTTTAGTAACACACCTAAACTTTAAAAACATCATTTAATCTTTATTGCACCGAAGTACAATACGACTTTTACGGCAGCGCATTTCGTTATCTATTCTTAAGCTAGCTTCTCACGGTCAGTGATATCGCGGACGGACGCAGAAAATCGCGCACGACACACCGTGGGAAGGGTCTCATCATTGGTAGCACAGGTAGTGATGGGCAGGGGATAAATACTCAGAGGATAAATACTCGAGTTTTTATCCGAAACGGATAAATACTCGTTTTTACTCATTTTTATCGGATAAATACTCAAAATGATGGATAAATATCTTTTTTGCGCGTCGGATGATTATTTTATAATGTAAATTGGTTTTATTGTTATCAAGGCTTTTCAAAATACTACGTTATTATATTATTTAGTTGTAATGTTAATTGTCAGGACTGTAATTGTGTCAGGAGGCCAAACGTCTCTAATAGAGCATGCTCTTTAGACACAATTTTAGAATCTTTCTTTGTTGAGAGTGTAGAGAATTGCTACATAATTGAACATCTCTGTGAAGAGCTTATAAAAGTCAAGAAAAATGCGGCGAAGACAAGTTCATTGTTCTTGTTTGCCAACGCTATAAACATGCAAAGGACTTTTCAATTAGTTAAAAGGTGTTGAGCCTTTAAACTGCGCAGCACACACTATTAATTTGCTGGCTCATGACGTCCTGAAATGCGGTAGTTTCAAAAATTTATAATTATGCAGATATGATAAAATATAATAAAAACAATTGGTTGTCTGTAAAGTCGGTATACGGACGATAATTTTACGTGATAGCATCTAAGTCTCTTCTATACGACGCATTGGCCGATGGAGTGGAAGAGAGATAGATGCGTCACAAGTCGAACACTTAGGCCGATCGTGCCTCTCTATTGCTTGTTTCGCTCTCGTTTGCACTCTCGGTGCAGGCGGAACGTGACAATGAGTCATGCTTTTTCGTGCGTGCTGCCAGCGTTCATAGATTCCACGCGTGCCTCAAAGAGATGTCGGCACATATTGAAGGGGTCGGCGAGCACAGATGCCTGCCAGGGTTGCGGATCTGTTTGAAAGAGGTATTGTGGCCCTGGCATAGGCAACTGAAGGAACAAGGGTGGGTTTTAGTCAGTAAAAGTCTGACACGTTTTCATATTGGCGATAGCAATGGTGGCCCGGTGGTATCAGCCCCGACTTACGACTTGTAGGTCGTGGGTACGCACTGCTCTCAAAACTTTACATTGATCGCTGAATCCATATCCCACATTGTCGACAACCTCGCAAGCCAAGTCAGGATACTCGATTTATTTATCTTTCACGAGGTAGTTTTTTTGGAACGAAGTTCCTTATGGCGCGTTGCGAAAGGGGGCTAGACGGAATTAAGAGAAAAAGTTGTAACGACACTTTTTAACCGACTTAAAAAAAGTGATAAATGATAAATGACTTTATTTTTGCAAGTAGGTTTGTACAAACACTTTTACACGTCAATCAATTCTTTTTTTAAACTAGATGAGGTCGGCATTTCCTATCTGACTACTCTGAGAAGAAACGCCGAAACAAACTCAGAGGTCACAGTCTCTTTTAAAGTCCAGACATAATCTTGATCAGATCATGTGAAGACCATTTGGATTGGTGTCTGAAGTGGTATTTTAAGGAAAGAACACACAGTTTGAGTGGACCTGTCCAATCAGTGCACGTATTTGTCAGTAATCATGTAGCTTCACTCAGAACTTTACGAGGTCAATGATTCGACGAACAATACCAAAGAAAGGACATTTGTGTAGGTCGCACAAATTACTCAAACTGCCAGACAATGTAAAAAATTAAATTAGAAGAAAAGAAAACCAAAAAAAAAGAACACCCACTTCGTCTTCACATTTACAATAGGTAATTAGAACAATATAATACTTTAAAAGTAAATATTCATGTCATTGTATAAGTAAAATTCATCAATGTCAATGTGTATATAAAATCAGGAAATAGTCCCGGTCTGATCATTTGAGGACCATGTACATGGGGGTGTCTGAAATGGTCTTTTGAGGAAAGAACCATACAGATTGAGTGGACCTGTCCAGTCAATGCACGCATTTGTCAGTAATCTTGCAGCTCAACTCAGAACGTAAGGAGCACAAAGATTCGACGAACAATACCAAAGAAAGGACATTTTGGTAGGCCGCATTAAGTACTCAAACTGCCAGATTATCATTAAAATGGAATGAGTAAGAGAGATATAAAAAAAAACAAACATCACCTACATAGTCCTCACATTCCAAATCACTTAAATAATAATAATAATATTATACTTCTGAAAGTATACATTCATGTCATAGTGTAAACAATAATCAAATGTCAAAGTGTATATTTCCAAATAAATAATAATTATAATTAAAAAAAAACATTCAGTATAATTATAATATAAAAATTGGAGCAGCTTAATCCCAAGCTTTTTTGTCTTCAATATAATCTTTTACAGTATAAAAGGCTTTCTGGCACAACTTACGTTTAATGAAAGATTTGAATTTATTGAGACTTAGATCTTGAACATGGCTTGGAAGTTTATTATAAAATCAAAATCAAAATCAAAATCAAAAGTCATTTATTCAAACTAGGCTGAGAGTCAGCACTTTTTGAACGTCAAAGTTACAAAAGACAGTCCCCCCAAAACGCCCGCCCTTCGACACTTCCTAGTGCTTTAGCTGGGAAGAAGAAGTGGCGGAACAAACTCCCCAGCAGCACAGCTGTCTGTTAAGTTAGAAGAACTTGATTCTATACAATTGTAAGGAGGTAACATTATGAGACACAAAACATTAAATTAAATTAAATGATTTGCCATCTGTCAGCTAGCCAACCCAATAATCCAGGAAATAAAATGAAATCTATACTCAAGCAAAAGCAAAAAATATTTTTATCATGTAAATAAAGGTACCAAAATAAAAGCCTCCTGGCATAAGGGCGTGACAGTATAAAAGCGTATACATTGACATCTGAATGAGCCACCTATTTTCTTGAGCCTTGTTGAAGGTACAACAAACTTGTGTTTATTCCTAGTATTTATATTATGGATATCACTGAATTTTTTAAACAATTTAATATTCTTATGGGCATATAAAAGATTTTCAAAAATATACTGTGAAGGCACAGTCATTATATTAATTTCTTTAAATTTCTCTCTGAGTGAGTGTCTCGGGCTTAATTTATAAATTGATCGAACAGCCCTTTTCTGCAAGACAAAGATAGTCTGAATGTCGGCGGCATTTCCCCACAACAGAATACCGTACGACATTACACTATGAAAGTAGGCAAAATACACTAAACGGGCTGTCTCTATGTCAGTTAAATTCCGAATTTTTCTAACAGCGCATGCAGCGGAGCTTAGCTTTTTCGACAATTTATCTATATGCGGGCCCCACTGAAGCTTGGCATCCAAAGTTAGGCCCAAGAATACAGTGCTATCTTCAGGATTCAATTCTTCGCCCTTCACCAACACATTTGTTTTCACTTGCCTAACGTGAGGTAGCGTAAACTTAATGCATTTGGTTTTTTTTTCATTAAGAAGCAAATTATTTACATTGAACCAGTGAAATACTTTTGAGATCGCGCTATTACCATCGTCAGTATCCACTTGCTGACGTTTAAGTTTAAACAAAAGTGAAATATCATCCGCAAACAAAACTATATCATGATTATCTTTTATAAGGTAAGGCAAGTCATTAATATAAATAAGAAACAAAAAAGGACCAAGAATTGAGCCTTGTGGGACTCCCATTGTTACGATAGATCCGGGAGACCTTTTTCCATTGACATCGACACTCTGAATCCTATTACTCAAATATGAAGTAAGAAGATCCAGAGCTCTGTTCCGGATCCCGTAGTGGCGGAGTTTCCTGATTAAAGTTTCATGAAGAACGCAATCGAATGCTATAGATAAATCACAAAAGATGCCCAAAGCATCGCATTTATCTTCCCATGCATTATAAATATGTCCTAGGAGTTCAACACCGGCATCGGTAGTTGAACGACCCCTTGTAAAACCGAACTGTTTGGTATGTAATAATTTATGTTTATTAAAAAATCGTTGCAACTGGTCTAAAATTAATTTCTCAAAAATTTTACTGAACGTAGGTAGTACTGAAATAGGTCTATAGTTAGTGGGGTCTGATGTACTACCAGATTTAAATAAAGGTATTATTTTACTATTCTTCATAAGATCAGGAAACTCCCCACACTCAATACAATTATTAAATATAAGAGCTAAAATAGGTGCTACAATGTAAATAATAGACTTGGCGACTTCTACAGAATTACCCCACAGATCTGCAGTCTTTTTTATATTTAAAGTGTGGAAGGTTTTAATTATATCTTTACAAGTAATATGTTCAAAATGAAATTCCGAATCGCAAACATTAACATTTTCAATAAGCAAAGACTCAGCAACAGAAGGTGATGAGTTTAGGGATTTTGTAGTTGAAACAGGAATATCTGAAAAGAAATTTTCAAAAGCCGCAGCGACTTGTGAGTCTGATTTTATTATGTTGTCGTTGATAGACAGGCTGTAGTCATTATTTCGTTTACTAGACCTTCCCGTTTCACTATTAATAATATTCCAAGTCGTTTTAATAATATTACTACTGTTTTTAATCTTAGAACTCAAATAACGCGACTTGGCCATCCAACAGACTTTTTTAAATAATTTCGAATAATTTCTAACATACAAATTAAATTCAGCAGTGTTGACAAAAGCCCTTTCATTGTACAGCTCATAAAGCCGTGTTCTACTTTTATGAATAACAATGGTCGCCCAATCACTGAAAGATACGTTATTGTTCACTGAGATAGTTCGGGGAATAAAAATCGAATTAAAGTCATTACAATATGTCTTAAAAACTCATCATATAGATGATTGGGACCACCATTAATAGATAAAAGTGGCAATTTCTGAACTAGTTTGCCTTTAAAGGCTTCTAGGCGAACTGCAGTTTTGGGGTTAACAGTGATATCTCTTTTACTCAGTTTTTTTATTTTGATTTTTAACCCCCGACGCAAAAAGAGGGGTGTTATAAGTTTGACGTGTCTGTCTGTCTGTCTGTCTGTCTGTCTGTCTGTCTGTCTGTCTGTCTGTGGCATCATAGCTCCCGAACGGATGATGCGATTTCAATAAAAAAAAATATGTATTAAAGGTGACTTATCTGCGAGTGTTCTTAGACATGTTTGATGAAAATCGGTTGAGCCGTTTAAAAGTTGTGGGGGGGAAAGTGGGGAAGAGTAACCGAATGTCAGCAAATATACTCGAGTGGGGTCTCAAATGAAAACGCACTGAAAGAGAATATTGATGAATTAATCGAAAGTGTTCTTAGCTTCGTTTGATTCTACATTATATTAAGTATATACCTATAAAAAGTACAAAATAAAAAATTAAATTAAAAATTTAAAAAACCCCCGACACAAAAACATAATTTCCCTTTAAAAAGTAAAAAATAATAAAAAATAATTCAATCTTAAAGTACCTAAGAATGTATTAATAATTCAAAAAAAAAACTTCGCGTTGGGGGACCGCTCCGCGAGTGCAGACGTCGTTGACTGCTTAGTTAGGTAATAAGACTATTGGTAATTAAATTGTTAGGTTTGAAGCGGTCCCCCAACGCGGCGTATTTTTTTTTGAATTATTAATACATTCTTAGGTACTTTAAGATTGAATCATTTTTTATTATTTTTTACTTTTTAAAGTGAAATTATGTTTTTTGTAAAGTAATCTGTTGCCCGCAATGATCAGAATCTAGTAAATTAATAATTTCTTTGTGGCTTGGTATAACATCAGTATAAATATTATCAAGGCATGTGGCACTAGTAGGGGTTATTTTTGTGGGCTCCATAAATAGGTTTACAAGATTGTAGGACTGAAATAGACTTATTATTTTACTACAAGAACCTGAGTTTTCTAATAAATTAACATTGAAATCCCCGCAAGCAATAATAGACTTGTTTGAGTTACTAATCTTGTGTAATACTTCATCCATGACCTTTTCAAAGCAGTCATACAATCCTGATGGTGGTCTGTACACACTTAATACAATAAACTGCTCCAATTCTATACAGGCAATTTCTACTGTTCGCTCAACGGAGAGGCTCACAATATCCTTACGGTCTTTAAATTTAAGTTGGTTATTTACTAAAATTAGTGAGCCACCATGTATAGCATTTACTCTGTTGAACGAACTACCAACCTGGTGATTATTAAAATTGAACATGAACTGGTGGCTTTTAAGCCAATGTTCTGTAATACAAAGAAGATCTATATTTTTACAATTAAGGAATAAATCTACTTCTAAATCTTTGTTCAAAAATCCTTGAATGTTTTGATGCACCAGGTTGATACTATGTATGTAAGTCTTTTACACATACATTTGCCATACATACATTTGTGCTAGAGATTGCCTCTATTGTCTTAATTTCTAATTTAAATTAAAATCAATATTATCAATTGTTACCAAATTATTAGCAGAATTGTTCAACATGCCATTGCATTGCTCTAAAGGAAGGGGGTTAATAGCCAAATTCTTGGCTGAAATAGAAAAAAAATATGATAGCGACACAGCTATCTGTCTTTTATAATAGTTAGAAAGATAGTACATAACACTATTATATCTGTCTTTTGTTAAGTACCAATTATTGCTAACATAATTGTTAGTATCAACTAAATGAAACAAATTATTATTTAATGTCAAATTGTGCAATGTCATGTTGATTTCAAATCTTAACCTATTTTCCTCCTGTGGCAAGCTGTTACTATAGGGAAATGTAAAGGAGGAGGTTTCTCAATTTGACTGTATATATTTTGTTTTGGAACGAAGTTTTTGGAACGAAGAGAGAGAAAGAGAGAGAGAGGGGGAGATGGAGAGAGATAGAGAGAGGGAGAGAGAGAGGGAGATAGAGAGAGAGGGAGATAGAGAGAGAGGAAGAGACGGAGAGAGATCTCTCTCTCCGTCTCTTCCTCCCTCTCGGGAGAATATTTTTGTTGAGTGTATACAGGTTTTTTGTACACAATAAATAATAAAAAAGAATAACAATAATGAATCCTGGAAAGGAACTTCGTTCCATCCGGGTGTCCCTTGACACCTCTCAAGTTTTTTATTATTACAATGATTTAAGCGTTACTTAACCCTTAAATGCATGATTTTTACTTTTTAACCAAATTAAATTTACTTTTTTGTAATGTGTTGGTGGAAATTTACATCTTTATGTAATCAGAACAAACCTACTGAGAACAAAATGTGTAGTGAGATAATAAACCACTTTTTGCAATTACAAAAACAAAAAAAACCGGCCAAGTGCGAGTCGGACTCGCGCACCGAGGGTTCCGTACAAACCTGTAGGTATTCACGGTTTATGCATAAGGCTTGTGTTTATGAAATTAAATCCTATTTTTTTATTTTTTATATTTGAGTTGATTGAATGAAAGGTAAATTGCGGTTTACGATTTATGACGTATAAAAAAAAACTACTTACTAGATCTTGTTCAAACCAATTTTCGTTGGAAGTTTATATAGCAATGTACTCATCATATATTTTTTTTAGTTTTATCATTCTCTTATTTTAGAAGTTACAGGGGGGGGGACACATATTTTACCACTTTGGGAGTGTCTCTCGCGCAAACTATACAGTTTAGAAAAAAATGATATTAGAAACCTCAATATTATTTTTAATGACCTATCTATAGATACCCCACACGTATGGGAACGATGAAAAAATTTTTTTTGAGTTTCAGTTCTATGTATGGGGAACCCCAAAATTTATTGTTTTTTTTTCTATTTTTGTGTGAAAATCTTAATGCGGTTTACAGAATACATCTACTTACCAAGTTTCAACAACATAGCTCTTATAGTTTCGGAAAAAAATGGCTGTGACATACACGGACAGACAGACAGACATGACGAATCTATAAGGGTTCCGTTTTTTGCCATTTGGCAACGGAACCCTAAAAATGACTGGAATGATAACGAAAAAATTACATTGAATTGGTTGATGGAAATTTCCATCACAATGCATTTGAGGGTTAAATAGTTTATGCCTGGGAGAAAGGCACGAGTTCATGTATGTATGTGAAAAAAAAAATGTACAATATTAAATGTATAATTTTATCTAACTTTGACAGTTATTGACGAATTGTATTCATGATTGAGTGAAATTATTGTCAATATCAGCATTTTGTAATTGTTAAAATGATTAATAAGGTACGATACCAATCTGCATTGTCTGTTTTTCATTAATTTTAATCCTTTTGTTAGTAAAATGACAAAATTTACGTTACGAAAACTTAAAATAGTATTTATCCGCTGTTTTGGATAAATACTCAGTAAAAATGGATATTTATCGAGTATTTATCCATTTTGAGTATTTATCCGGATAAAATCCGCACCGTGGTAACCCAGTCTTAGAAATTACAAAAAGAAACCGCCATGGTCGCATACCTGTGCGGCGCGGGGAGGATCTAAATGCCTTCCCCTACCGTCCCGCGTGCCGGCGCGCTCAGTTTACCCTCACTTCACTCCTGCACTTCGGTCTGTTAAGTGCGCATCTTCCTGTATTGTTTCTGTGAATATTGTTTTTGACCCTCGCACGTTTTCTGTTTCATTGGATCTTCCTAATACGACTACCTTGGCTTGAATTTATGGATTACGATTTGCTGCAATAACATTGTTCCTGTCTGTCTACATCAAATAATACGGTAAGTCAACATTTATTACTTTTTGATGTTTTGACTAAAGTTATTTATTTTATTTCTTGTAGGGAAACAAACAGTTAGTTAGATATAAAGTAGAACATAAATGTATATATTATTTTATCTTAAACTAGTAATTTGACAGTCTAGCTTGATCTGCAGTTGTATGAACTTGACATTTTTGAGTCGTGTTTTTAAGATAATTATTGTGTATGAAACGTATTTAAAGAAAAAAATATGGTTATTTTAATATTTGATGACCATTACGTACAAGACAGGACATCATCCGCATTTAATTTTTGGTCCAAATATAAAAGTGAACTTAAATACTACCAAGCATAGTGATGCTACATCTTTGGTGTCATAAAGAAATGCTAAGGCGGACGAATTCTATCAAAATATATTATTTTTTTGGCCGGCTCTTTTTATATTTTTACCAAAATGGATTATGTCCTTTGCGCATTGACTAAAATGTAACTCTGTAGAAGAAAAAAAAACAACTTCAATAACAATGACGCTACGCATGTTCATACTTTCTAACCGTATTTCTTTATTAGAGCGTAAAATCCTACTTCCTACTAATCCTACTAATATTATAAATGCGAAAGTTTGTATGTATGGATGTGTGGATGTTTGTTACTCTTTCACGCAAAAACTACAGAACAGATTTGGATGAAATTTAGAAAACAGTTAGTTTATAACCTGGATTAACACATAGGCTACTTTTTATCCCGGTAGTACGTTTCCGCGGGATATTTTGCGACCTCAACGCGGGCGAAGCCGCTGGCAAAAGCTAGTAAAATAATAAAATCTTCAAATCGATACAATCAATGCATCTAGGTGGAATGCGTGTGCGTCTCCCACTTTCCCTTCCATCTCCCCATGTTTATAAGGGTTTGTTTTTCCTTTTGAGATATGGAAAACTATAAAATTTTATTTTATTTTATTTTAGGTACTTGCTACCGTACCTCTTTTTGGAGACCATTAAGATTGGCGATGGCGAACAACCCTAATGAAGCAACAGTACAAAGTTGGATTGGCCTTCATCCTGAATTATATTACGACCCGGCCAGTAATTTGATTTACTGTTCTTAGCGCACTAAGAACAGTAAATCAAATTACTGGCAATATAACAGCTAAACTTAGTAGTGTCAAGAAGCACGTTAAAGGTCCGAAACACAAAGGGAAAAGTAAGAAACCAAATGAAGAATTTTATTTGGATCTAGTACAATTTCTCATATTATGTAATATACCTTGGATTCAAGTAAACAACCCCCCTTTCAAAAAATTCTTCCATAAATATATTTGCTGGGATTGTACAAATCGACAAAAGTTCCTGAGCAATCATTGCTGAGAAAAGTTTATTTAGATAAGATTCTTAAAACAAATATTGACTCGATTTATGAACAAACTGCAAATCAAAAGCTGTCTAAAAATCAGTTGTCTCGTCTAAAGATACCCATCTTTAGACGAGACAGCTGATTTTTAGGCAGATATATGGTACATTTTCTTGTAAAACATTTAAATGCGATGACACAAAAACCTTTTTAGTTGCTTGCAAAGTACTAGAAATTGTTAATGGGAATACAATTGCCCAATTTGTAACAGACTGCCTTGAAAATATGTGGCGCGATTCGTATGAATCTAAAGTAGGAGACGTTGCTGTATTATGCACTGATAGTGTAGCGGGGTAAAAGCGGGTAAAAGCGGGACGTGTTTTGAAAAATTATTTGCCCAACATGATACACGTCACTTGCTTAGCACATGCACTGAATCTCGTGGCAGAAAAAATACGATACGAATACTCAGATGTAGATGAATTAATTTCCAACGTAAAAAAAAATTAAAGTCACCTATTAGAGTGCGCTTGTTAAATAACACCTTTCCCCACATGCCGCTTCCTCCAGAACCCGTTATTACAAGATGGGGTACTTGGTTGGATGCAGTGTCATATTATGCAAAATATTACGATCAAATTAAAACAATTGTAAATCTTTTAAGAAGTTCCGACGCGCTCTCTATTAGGTGTGCCAAAAATGTTCTTCAAAAGGAAAACTTGAAATCGGACTTGGACTACACTGAGGAATATTTTAAAGATATACAAATTGGGTTAAAGAAATTACAAAAATCGAATTTAACTCTAACGGAACCCATTGAAATATTTGATCACCTGAGAAATGTGCTTAGCTGGTGTTCGTCTGAGCCTATCTATACTTATAATAAAACTGTAGAGAGGTCAATTCTGTACATTGAATATACATTCAAAATTGATATTGGAGGATGAATGGTGATCGATAATGATGCCAAAAATGCAATCAGTAAAGGAGTCGGGCATTTCTGGGCCAAATTGTAATAAGTAGAGATATAGTTTAAAAAAAAGGTTATATTTTTCTATTGGATTAATCTGAAAAATTAACTCAATTTACAATCTGGAAAATGAGAAATCAGAAAATGAAGTTAAGGTTACGAAGTAAATGGAATACAGATTAAATTATAATCGATTAACGTGACAGGGTATATACTATTTAAAAAAATGCCTTCACCAGATGATTAATTGAATTAAAATAATTAAATGTATTAGAATTAACGTATTGAACAGCTAAAACCGATTGAATATCTACATAATCAAAATAAATTGATCCACGTTTACCAATCGATTATTGTATTTTTAGTCTGTGCTAACTTTGACATGATATGCATGACATGACACTAGGCATGGGCGTTTTTGGTTTTGAGCGCTAACTGATATTTATCCGATTTCAGATTTCAAAATCGATTTCAAAATCCGTTTATAGAAATCTGATTTCCATAGCGCCAAGCCTCGCTCCAAGAAACCTTGAACCATAAACCAAAATACATCAACGTATAATCTGGAAATTGAAATACAGTAAAGATTATATTGATCGCATTATAATGTCCGTTAGATTTCCGAAAGCCGAAATCTAAATCACAAAATTCACGCTATCTTTTTTACTCCGCTAAGTTACGTTTAGTTAGAAAGAGAGAAAGCGAATTTCTAACAAAATCCAGTTTGCGTTTGGATTTCGTTTGGTGATAAGATCCAGTGATTTTATTGTCGATTCGTTTGGTGGTAGATCGTTAGCGTTTGGTTCGGCTAGGTAGATTTTTGAAATCCAATCTTCAAGTTTGAGAAATCGATACGAATCGATTTTTGTATGAAATCGGATTTTGAATTCGTTTTTGATATATCGGACCATGCCTACATAACACGTCAGTGTCATGTAAGCATGGTCAACTCACTTGTTTCGTATCGTTTGCGTTGTGTATACGTTTTGAGTGTGTTTCCTATCATAGTTTTATTGATATTTTCCTCGACCTCTGCTTTCATTCTACGGACTTCTGATCTACCTCGTTGTACAACCTTTACCGGACACTGAGAACCCTGCTTAAACGTTTGACTTGGACTTGTTAATAAATTTTGGATTTCACGAACGGCCTACCGATTGAGAATTGAAACCATGGATCGTTGCGTAAATTGTGGCATAGTGACTAATCGCTGTAATACAATAGATCGTCGAGCTTTAGATGACGATTTTAGCAGTGATTCGTCAATGGCGTGCTCCACAATCTGTAAGTACTTACTCACTTCCTATTTATTAGTTCACCAATGTCTATCACGCTGGCTTGCAGTCTTTACAGCGTTTTCTTTCACCATTATACTACCAAAATAATAAACTATACATAGTTAAACATTTAAAAGGCCTATCAAGATACATTACGTTGAACTAAGTTATTACTGAACTGACATTTTTTTAAAGTGATCATGTTATCTGTTACTAAACACTTTACATCTTTTAGGTAAACTCCAGTGACCATGTTTGCCAAGCTTGCTGGATCTTGGCTCAAAGACCACCTCTTGGTGAACCTAGACAGCTTGGCCACCGTATTGTTTGTCTGCGATGTGGATGTATGGATACAAATCACACTTCAAAAATCAGGTTTTAAGTGTAGATTGTTACATAACCTCACTTTACGTAAATCTATTTTAACTCTGTTCTCAGATTGCCAAAATGTACAAAATTTTCAGTGATTGTTTTATAATATAGTACCTATCTATTGACACCACTTTGATCCTTTTACATCCAGGCCCAAAATTGTATGGAAGCGTATCCGTCTCCTTTTTTGTCTGTCTGTCTGTCTGTATGTGCACGCATAGGTTAAAAACTACTGAAGGGATTTTAACCAAACTTAATACGATTGAAGTCCATATTCCTGGGCAGGTTATAGGCTATATAACATAACGCTAAGACACATAGGAGCTGAGCAGTGACGATACCCGCGGGATATTTTCCGACCTCCACGCGGGCGTAGCCGCTGGCAAAAGCTAGTAAAAAATAAACTCGTGAATGTCATGGACAGAAATCCCGATCTAGATAAAATTAGAGACATATGTATGATGACATATGAGTATATATGTGACGCGATAACAGCAGGAAGGGATGAGCAATCATACTATATGTACGCGCCTTTAACCTCAGTCGATGTTGAAAGGTAGTTTTCGACTTATAAATGGATTCTTAACATAAAACGAAATCGCCTGACAGTTGAAAATATAGAAAAAATTATGATTGTGTATTTTAACTTAGATGACTCATCTGAAAAATAAAATTTCGGTTCTGATACTAAACTTGACGAATCGAATCAAGATGATTAAATTAAAATCGTTCGTTATTTTTTTATGGTTTTTATAACACAAATAAAGATTTTTAAATTCTTAGCAATTTTTAATGCGTCAAGATCTGTATCAAAACCGAAAAGTTAGTAGTTCACTATTAAAACTGATTGTCCTAAATGTTATACTTCAAAGGTTAATTTATACTTTGATTTGAGTTAAAATTGCATCACTCAACGTCAGTAAAATAAATATGACATATGTACGGTTTACGTACATTCCGTCAGGCTGCAAACGCAGCAACCTACTTTTCTCTTTGGTATTTAAAACAATGTTTAATATGATTTTAAGTTAGTTGACGAATTACATACTTACGCGAACACCGCGGATTAGCATCCAACCCACTTTTACTTTGTTGTGATCGGTACTCTAATAAACCTTTAGTGTTACCGAATCTGTGTGTGTTTACATCAACTCGCCTAACTCCAAGTACTGACTTACCACTTCTTACTTAAAGCTACAAGTGTAAGGTACCAACTACTACGGGACCTTACATTTAATGGTCCTTCGAGTATTTCACAGTTTGGGGTAATTGTATCTCTTGGAACGACAGCGAATCGGCTTGGCTGGCCTTCCACAAGCGGATCTCACCAGTCAAGTTGAGAAAGCGCGCATATTCGTAAAAAGAGTACAAGAGCTCTGAGCAATCAACGAAGAGGGGATACTTTGGAACTTCTTCGTGAATCAAGCGGAAAAACAAGACTCAACTGCGGCAACAAGCCAACTACTACTACGACTACTGCTACTACAGCTTCCGGACTACAACGTGAACTGCGGGCAATACGAGGCCTACAAACTAGAAGACACCGAACTACGTGTTCTTCAATACCTACTTTACTACTACATCTTACTACTACTACTACTTTCGATTACCGAAACGACTACATCAAGATGAGCGAAATCACTGCACAAAACGAAGTCTTCGAGTCAATCAAACGTCTCTGTACTAACTACCAAAAGGACAGCGCGTCTCGGAAAGGAAAGGAGTACCTGACTCAAAGGTTAGTGTCATTGGAAAACCTCTGGCAAGACTTTGGCAATAGACACAATGTATTACTTGAACGGGAGGACAAAGAAATCCAATATTTTACTGGAAACATTTATGAAAAGACGAAACATATGTATGAATCCACCAGGATTGATATACTGCAGCGGTTGTTGGTCTGGGAAGGAAAACAGGCTGAAGTTGTCATTCCTCATCCTACGGGAGTAGATACCAAGACCAAGGAACTGCTTGATCGACAAGAATGTCACATTAAAGCACTAGAACGGGCGATGTCCAAAATAGAAATTGACTCCATAACTGAAAAATGGGAGTTAGAGGATCACCTGAGCGTCCTGAAAACCAAGTGGGACACTGTAGAGAAATGTCACTGGGAGCTAGAAGCTATTTTGAAAGGGTCAAACGAAATATACAACGACTTGTTCGCCAACAAAGAACGTCAGTACGATGTCATGAAAAGATCTCTCAACTCGAAACTATGGACAAGCGTAAACCACCAAAACTATGCACCGAGGATTCAACTACCGGAATTCACTGGAAACTACAGTCAGTGGATTACGTTCAAGGATATGTTTCTGGAGACAATCCACAACAATGCAAATTCTTCGAAAGCGCAGAAAATGCAACACTTAAAATCTAAGCTTAAAGGAGAGCCGGAACGATTAGTTCAACATTTGGTCGGCGCTGAAAACTATGAAACTTGTTGGGATATTCTTATTCAGCGATACGACAACAAGAGACTCCAATTTACGAACTTGATGAATACTTTGATGGAGTTACCATCCATCCAGCAGGTCAATGCTGCTGTCTTGAAGAGAATGCATGACGTAATCAACGAATGCATGAATGGCCTACATAACATCGGTCTAAATACATCAAGCTGGGATCCAATAATCGTGTACTTGATGGCACAGAAGTTGGACTCAACATCATATACTGAATACACTAGAGAATTAGAGCATCCAAAGCAAGTCCCGGAGCTGAGTGAATTTTTGGGGTTCTTGGAGACCAAATTCATGGCGTTGGAAGCAGCAAAGGGTTACCAAAAAGATGCATCTAACCAACATAAACAAATATTCAGCAACAAAACGAAATTTAACTCCAATAAACCATCATATGAACCACATAGAAAAGAAACATCAAGAATATACCATGCGTCATACGGTAAATGCCTTCTGTGCAGCGGTTTTCACGTGATCATGCAGTGGCCAAAGTTCATTGAAATGGACACACGGCAACGGAATGACACAGTAAGGAAATTACAAATATGCAAAAACTGTTTGTATAAGCATGGAGACACAGAATGCACGTCGAACAAAACTTGCAAAGAGTGCAATAAACCACATCATACGATGTTACACTATTCAGCGCAAAAACTGTCGCCAAGTTCCAATATGAACAATATGGGTCAACGATCTCAACAACGGGAACATCAACCTTCAACATCAACAAACCAACATAGTTCGAACCATTTATCAAACAACTACATTATGGAAATATTACTTACTACAGTAGAACTTCAAGTAAAGACATCAACAGGAGACTTTATAACGTTACGAGCTTTACTGGACCAAGGATCTCAAGTAAACCTCATCACGGAGAACGCGGCTCAACGACTGAAACTACCTAGAAAAAGGATGAACGCTACAATTTCCGGCGTGGGTACGATTTCGGGAGATTGTAAAGGACGACTAGAATTAGAGTGTAAATCAAGATGCACTGACTTTGCATTTTCAGTCAGCACTCTAATAATGAAAAGGATCACGAACAACTTACCTAACAAAACATTTAAAAAAGAAAACTGGCCTCAGCTACAAGGTCTGAAACTAGCGGATCCTGACTTCAACTTATCAAGGAGCGTGGATTTGCTGCTGGGAGCGGATATCTATTCGCAAGTTATATTAGAGGGGGTCCTAAAGGGAGATGCCCAAACGCCGACAGCTCAGCAAACCCGTTTAGGATGGATTTTATGCGGCAAGCTAGAAACTTTTAACTGCCATGTCGCTCTTGTCGACCTGAACGACTTAAAGAGATTCTGGGAGACAGAAGACATCATTCAGAACACTGAGGACACATCTAAAGACGACTGGTGCGAAAACTACTACAAAATGACTACTGAAAGAGATCGCGACGGAAAATAAATTGTAAAGATGCCACTGATTCCTCGTTATGAAGAAAAATTGGGAAACTCAAAGTCGATCGCAATCTCTCAATTCTTACAACTGGAAAGAAAATTCGACAGAAACCCTAAACTTGCATCAATGTACAAAGATTTCATCCGCGAGTACATTGATTTAGGTCACATGAAGCTTTCAAACACGACACCCGCCAAAGATGCAATCTTCTTACCGCATCATGGAGTACTGAGAGAACAATCAACAACAACAAAACTACGAGCTGTTTTTAATGCTTCCCAGAAGACCATGGGTGGATGTAGCCTAAATGACGTAATGGAAAAAGGTCCTAATCTGCAAAAGGACATCCAAGCATTGATATTACAATGGCGTGGCTATAAATACGTCTACACAGCGGACATTGAAAAAATGTACCGTTCCATATGGTGTCATCCGGATCAACAACATCTACAGAAGATCCTATGGAGAAAGCAACCAAAAGACAATTTACAAGAATATCAACTGCAAACATTAACATATGGGACAAAAAGTGCTCCATGGCTAGCAATGCGAACACTCAAACAGCTTGCTATCGATGACGGCCACAAATACCCAAAGGCCGCTGAAATATTGCTAAATCAGTTCTACGTCGATGACCTAATCAGCGGCCACAACTCTACAAAACAAGCAAAGGAAATTCAAACATCGATCATAAAACTACTGAAGGGAGGCGGAATGAATCTGCGAAAATGGTCAAGCAACGATCCTGAGCTTCTACGACACTTAGACGTAGATCAAATATCGAAAAGTACATTTGATTTTAGAGGCGACGAATCAATGAAAACGTTGGGGTTGAGTTGGAATCCAAAAGATGACGTTTTCATATTCAACTGGTCCATAGACGACTACAACAACGAACCACTAACTAAAAGAAACCTGCTATCACAAATATCCAAACTATACGACCCCTTGGGTTGGCTGGCGCCTATAACTGTGTCAGCTAAACTACTATTCCAAAGGGTGTGGCTAACTAAAATAAACTGGGATGCTGAACTACCTACCGAGTTACAAGACGAATGGCGGCATCTAAACAAAGAACTACATCTAATTAAAAACATTAAAATAAACAGATGGATTGGCAGTACGCAGAAAAATATCCAACTACATGGATTTTGTGACGCAAGCGAAAAGGCATACGCTTGCGTCATATACAGCCGAGTAATCGACGAAAAGGGCGACCCAAGGATCACATTACTAGTATCAAAAACTAGGGTAGTGCCGATTACTCAAAAAACTTCATTGCCCAGACTTGAGCTATGCGGAGCACTACTACTCTCCCAACTCATGGAAAAAGTGAAGAAATCACTAACGGAGCATGAGATATCAGCTTATGGTTGGTGTGACTCCAAGATGGTGCTAGCTTGGATTCAGGGAGACCTCTCAAGATGGGAATGATACGTAGCTAACAGAGTGGGGAAAATAAAAGACGTAATTCCACCTCAACAATGGTGTTATGTACGATCGGAACTTAATCCAGCTGACTGCGCTTCGAGAGGCTTGCTACCGAGCAAAGTAGTCAAGTTCAACTTATGGTGGAACGGACCTATGTTTCTGAAAAACTTTGCAGAAACAGAAACACCTCATAATGTGAATTGCCACTTTACTACAAGCGAAGCAAACAGGGTCGAACCCAATGACGTCAGTTCGAAAAACTACAACACTGAAAATATTGTTTACAAGTTGTTGAAGAACCACAGTTCGCTGACTTCAGTAATAAGAATTACTGCTCGAATTGTGCGATATATTGCATCACTAAAGCAAAAATTACGACCAAGCGCTACTTACCTAACAACAACTGACCTACAATACGCAGCAGAATATATAATAAAATATGTTCAACAAAGCGAGTTTGCGCAAGAACACAAACAGTTGAAACAAAATAAAACTGTGCCACCAAAAAGCAACATTTACAAACTCAAACCTTATCTGGATAGCAAGGGAATCATTCGCGTAGGCGGAAGACTACAGCACTCTGATCTTCCTGCAAATATGAAGAATCCCGCAGTGGTACCCTACTCCAGCCGCTTCACTGAACTACTGATCGACCAAGCACATTCGATGACGCTTCATGGAGGAGCCCGTCTGACCCTTACTTACATACGGCAACGATACTGGATAGTCTCTGGAAATCGGGCGGTAAAGGGAAGAATACGACGCTGTGTGAAATGTCATCGTTACAATTCTACGGACAATGCTCAACTAATGGCCGATCTGCCAAAACAAAGAGTAACACCAAGCCGTCCATTCACTCACACTGGTGTCGACTTTACTGGTCACGTAGACGTGAAACTTAACAAAGGAAGAGGAGTGAAGACCTCAAAAGCATACATCGCGGTCTTCGTCTGTATGGCTACGAAAGCTGTACATATCGAATTAGTCTCAGAACTAAGCACGGAAGCGTTTATTGCGGCCCTTCAGAGAATGTGCGCGAGGCGCGGAACGCCTGCTCACATGTACTCAGACAACGGCACGAACTTCGTTGGAGCATCCAAAGTACTGAGAGAGGATTTCAGTAACTTCAAGAAGCTACTCTCTCCTGAGTTCTTTGACGAGATTGGGAAACTAGAAATTCATTGGCACTTCAACGCCCCTGCTTGGCCTAGTGCGGGGGGGATATTCGAAGCAGCCGTCAAATCATTAAAACACCACTTGAAGCGGGTTCTTGGGGATCAAAAACTGACCTGGGAAGAATTCACTACGTTACTAGCGAAAATAGAAGCCTGCCTAAACTCGAGGCCTCTATGTCAGCTAACAGAAGATCCGGAGGAATTTTACAGCACTCTCACTCCTGGCCACTTTCTAACTGGCAGTGCTACGTTGTCTCTACCTCAACCGGAGCCTGACAACAGAAAGATGGATCTGAGAAAACGTTGGCAACTAACGGAGCACATGCTGGATCAATTCTGGAAAGCTTGGTCCAATGACTACCTGAACACCTTACAGTCTAGAAGCAAGTGGAACAGAACTGTACAAAACCTCAAACTAAACGACGTGGTCCTAATCAAGGAAACAAACTTACCTCCTGGCAAATGGGCCATGGGACGAGTGATGGAAACTCATCCCGGTAAGGATGGTCTAGTACGAGTGGCCACCCTTAAAACAAAAACTGGAGTGATAAAACGACCCACTGTTAAACTAACTCCATTACCACAGCAAGAAACACTGCTACCTACCGAAGAAACAACAAATAACAAAAGAGAAGAAGATACAATAACTGAAAACCAAAGAAGAAAAAGGAGCACGCGAACCAACAAGTACAGTTTCCTGACTTTCGCTCTTATAACTTTAATAGGAACGTTAGGAACTGCACAATCGTCACCAGTAACAAACAACTATAAGGTGACCTCTATAACCAACAATCAAC
Organism: Aporophyla lueneburgensis; assembly: GCA_932294355.1. Lineage (NCBI taxonomy): Eukaryota > Metazoa > Arthropoda > Insecta > Lepidoptera > Noctuidae > Aporophyla > Aporophyla lueneburgensis. The sequence continues at coordinate 30,436,179 of OW028744.1, read as the reverse complement.
CTATTTATTTCGATGAAGCCGGAAAACTGCAACTTATACATGATGAATGGACTCTACTGATCTATTACAACCTAACGTCCTACTGGCAAGCTGCGAATAACATGAACGACTACATAAACCAAATTGATAAACTCTGTCAAAGAATCGCGCACGAGTTTACACCATGCGAAGCAGTTGTCAGACACCTACGTCATGAAATGCATCACCTTGAGAATTATAACACTATGTTACTTTCTCAGCATTCGCGACAAAAACGAGGCTACTTTGATGGAATCGGAAAATTAGCCAGAACACTTTTCGGGGTTTTGGATGAAGACTTTGCGCAAAAGTACGAGAAGGATATCCAAAACTTGCAAATCAACGATAATTACTTGTTACAGTTGATGAAGAATCAAACTTTGATCATAGAGGCTGAAAACAATGTAATTAAAAACAATACGGAATTTATGGACAAACAATTTCACGCAATACAAACCTACATAAATCAGACTTGCAACATAATCACAAAAATTGAGAACAGAGCACAAATTTTATACACAGCAAATGACGTGAACACTGCCGCTTTATCATCAACTTTAATTCTGAGCGACTTGCATAGAATTCAAGAAATGCTAATGAATGCTCTCGCCAACATTTATCGAGGTCATTTGGATACACACTTGTTTCCTGCATCTCAAATAATAGAACAGCTGAACATCATCTCTGGAAAACTTCCACAGGGACTAGCCTTACCGATAAAGGACATACAAAAAGATTTCCGTGACATCTACGAACTAATCCATGTCAAGGCTCGGATTACAAACAACTTTCTACTTTTCGAATTGCATATTCCACTTTTGAGCGATGAGGACTACAAAATATACCGGGTAATACCTATACCATTCCAGAAACAAGGACAATTGAGAATCGTGCAGCCTTTCTCCAATTATATCGCCATAAACTTCGTGAAAAATTCGTACATCACTATGGAAGAGCAAGACATGCGCCAATGCACGCCATACGGAGAAGACGAGTACACATGCATTTCACGTCAGCCGGTATTTAGCTTACAAGACAAGGACGCACCTTGCGAGGCCAAGGTATTCAGTCAACAAACTTCATTATCCTGCGTCATCAATGATGTAACTTGCAAAGAAACTTGGATCCAATTACATAAACCTAACTGGTGGTTGTTTACATTATGCGACAGACAGCTGATGCGCGTCATATGTAGCGATCAAGTTACGCCAGCAGTCATCAACGGAACTGGGGTGATTGCCTTGAAACCAAAATGCATACTACAAAAGAAAGATGCGACAATATTCACCTATAACCACTTAGGAAGCAAATTTCACATGGAGGCGGATATTGAAGTACCTACACTTAACACGACTATCAACAATTTATTTGATCTAAGTTGGAAAAACGCACAGCTGAATATGACAGAACTGGATACATCTGCAATAAATATCAGAAACATAGATAAGCAAATAATTCAGCAGAAAGAGCAGGAAAGACTACCACAAGGGATAGATATATCGAGTCACGACATATATCTCTACTCTGTGACTTCTCTGCTGTTGGGAGGAGCTGCTTCGTTTGCTGTCTACATTTGGATTAGGAGACTATGGCATAAGAAAACTAAAAGGCCACCTACAAGACAACCTACAGGAATCGACAACAAAGTCGAAATCGAGATGCAAGAAATACGCCATTCGACACCGCCGGAGCCACTATACAGCGACGCGAGGCCGAAACAACTGTTTCACTCTGAGGAGCAGTAAAGCTTATTGTTTTTATGTGTACATGTTTAATTTTACTTACTTACTAATGTTTACTTTACTGTCTTTACTTTTTATTGTGACGTTCTGGGATGTCTTACTTTTATATTTTTACTTACTTAACCTACTTTTATACGGTCTATACTTTTTATTATTGCGTTTTGGAATTTTTACTTTAAAACGTTTTATGTACTGGATGCTCATCCCGCCTTTTCCCTCGGGAGCATGTACGGTTTACGTACATTCCGTCAGGCTGCAAACGCAGCAACCTACTTTTCTCTTTGGTATTTAAAACAATGTTTAATATGATTTTAAGTTAGTTGACGAATTACATACTTACGCGAACACCGCGGATTAGCATCCAACCCACTTTTACTTTGTTGTGATCGGTACTCTAATAAACCTTTAGTGTTACCAAATCTGTGTGTGTTTACATCAACTCGCCTAACTCCAAGTACTGACTTACCACTTCTTACTTAAAGCTACAAGTGTAAGGTACCAACTACTACGGGACCTTACAACATAGATAGATAAACAGAAATTTGTAACTTAAGTTTTTTCCGTCTGTACATTTTATTTCATGCTTTCCAATTACGTCATATTTAAAAAATAATATAAATATATTTGTATAATAATAATATACATAATTATATTTCTTACAACAATATTCTCTGTGTTTTATTTTTCCTTTAGAGCCCATAGAGGATCAGTTATTATTATGGAGTTATAAATTATAAATGTTATGTCTAGTCTCAAACTTTAGGTAAATATAGACGAACTACTCATTCCAAATCATATATGTTTTTAATGTATATAAAAGTGTTGTTCCGAATTTCGGGACAGATGTCCCGGATAAAATTTAGTCCTAAGGAAGTCTCGTCTCTGATCTTCGAAGTTAAAATAGGCACTACCTATTCCTATCACTGGTTATCACTGAGCCAGCACTATTTCACAGTGCATATAACCACCGGGTCTAAATTTTGTATACTTATTTGCTTCATATCTTACCAGCATATACAAATGTGGCTAGGAACCCTTTCTCCTCTAGCGGCATCCACTGGCTAACAAGGTGGTGCGTGCTCGGGTAGATGAAGGCTTGTGTTAGACCCTGTAGCACTCGACACGTGCACACTAGTCGCCAACCACCCTGGAAATATATAGAAAAGTTTTGCTAAAATTGTATTTATATTTTGTATATTTATTATTCTTTCACGACAAAGGATGTCTTCGCCCAGCAGTGCGGCTTTTATCTAAATATCTCTATTGTATTATTTTATAGCATGAATTTTTAATAAAAAATAACGTGCCTTTGTGTTTTTATCAGCAACATAAGTTAAATGTCGAAAGAGCTCAATGTTGCTATTATAATCATAAATTTTTCACTTTTAAGAAAGCAAAGATGAGAATTTGTCGCAAAAACTATTAAAATAATATTGAATTTTGCAAGAAAAGTCTATAAATCCTCAAATAGTTTTAGCTAATATCTTTCATTATTTACTGACGACCCAAGTCTCTTACTCGGCATTGCACAGTAATGAGATAAAAATAAAAACGTTATATAGACTCATGCATCATAACTCACCCAAGCAGCTCCAACAGGCAGCAACAGTGACAAAAGCGAGTTGACCGACACTGATATGGTGAACAACACCTTGCCGCCAAACCTTCTGGCCAGCATACCAGCTGGCACCTGCAGAATCACGTAACCCCAGAAGAAGGAGGATAGGATAATCGCCTGCACGCTGTGGGGCCATGCGAAGAACTGGAATGGGTAAATCCATACTAATATTATAAATGGGAAAGTGTGTGTGTCTGTTTGTCCGTCTTTTACGGCAAAACGGAGCGACAAATTGAAGTGATTTTTTAAGTGGAGATAGTTGAAGAGATGGAGAGTGACATAGGCTACTTTTTGTGTCTTTCTAACCCCCCACTTCCCTAATATGGGGGGTGAAACGCGCTTATCTCAGGAACTGCTGGTTTGAATTGATAAATTATTTTTGAGTCAGGTAGCTTATTTATTGAGGAAGGCTATAGGCTATATAAAATCACGCTATGATCAAATTTTAATTTAGCTAGACGCATAGGCGATGTGTCAAAAGACGCGTCTCAACGCAGGCCAGCTAACTACGGCGTTACTTGAATTTAGGCTGAAATTAAATTCCGAGTTAAGGTTTAAAACCGTGATTTATCACAGAAACTTTTTGAAAAACCTCTATTAACTCCACCGACCAAGACCGCTACCGCAAGCTGGAGCTTGCGGTAATATCGAATGATATCAAAGACAATGCGATCTAAGAGAAAAGTATATGGTCGCTCATCTAGCTATACAGCTAGACGCCACTATGTTCGTCGAAAACTTCATTATGATATGATAATTTCCAATCTTTCGTCGACCATTAAATAGCTTTAAAATTAATAAATGCTTTGCTGCGACCAGCTCAGCATTATTAATTCCTCGTTTACAAAACGGAGTACCCCGCAAGTTCAACAAACCAGTCATAAGTCCAAGATCACGACCCCTCACCACACTTCTGAAGCGGAACCCAAAACTTTGTCACTAATTAACAAAGAAAATAACAAGTTCAAACATGTCCTCATGGAATAATAAAAGCCTTCTTACAAATTTAAATTTAGGAAATAACATACTTTTCTAACGCTAATTTCATCATTTGGTTATGCTTGCTATACTGTAGCTAGAGGTAAGGGCAAAGGGGTTAGCAATTGGAGCTGTAGCAAATCCAAAACCTATACCGTTAACATTTACCTTATAAATCTTATCTTACACTAGCTTTTGCCCGCGGCTTCGCCCACGTGAATGTTGGAAATTAACGCAGGTATTTTTCTAAAATAAAAGTAGCCTAAGTTACTCCTTATTACATCAGATACCTGCCAATAAAAGTCCCGTCAAAATCGGTCCAGCCATTTCAGAGATTAGCCGGAACAAACAGACAGACAGACAAAAATTGTAAAAAATGTTGTTTTGGTATATGTACCGTGTATACGTACAAAGTAAGTTAGTAAAAAGAGTTATTTTAATATTAAAAACAGACACTCCAATTTTATTTATTTGGATAGATGTATATAAGATATCTTCAGTGTTATACACCTACGTCTTAAATAAAATAAAATAGAACGTTATCTCTTAAGTGTACCTAAAGATATATTTTTTCTCTTCACTGAAAGGTCAACAGTCGCGAGATAATTTGAAATCTCAGATGATAGACAGGTCTTATCAATTGTATCACTCAAATTAAAATACCAGCCATTCATGATTGTTTGTAACATTAATTTATTTTTATGAATGCGATCAATATTCTACATGTAGGTGCAAATGTTATCAATGACTTGGAGTTTGAGATGTCTGAGAACTATTTAAAAGGTGTCTGGAATTTTATTTTATATTGCATCAATCTTATGTTTATATTAACTGCTAGTTTTAATTCTTATCTTAAATTGTGTGAAAAACTTCGTCTGTATGGTAGACTTGCTATACCAGGCCACTCAGAAAGTATTGCGAAAAAAAGTTTTATTTTTGTATTGGGGACTGGCCACATAAACTATTATAAAAATAAAGATTATTTATAAGTAAAAATAGGTACGTTCCAATTTCAAAATTTCCCTCCACATTTTTTGCGAGCTAATTAAATTATCGTGTCTCATTGGAAAATGGATTCGCGCCGGCTTCGATCAATAATAGCACTAGATAAAGGATCAGGAACAAAAATAAGGCGCTCAAGTGGCCACGTTTGCACACACTTACACATTTATATTTCTTACTACGAAATATAGAAAAACGTTTCATTATAATAACAAGTTCAGTTTATTATAATCCTTAACACTCAAACATAAAGCATAATTACGATTGCAAAATATTCATATTTAAGTCCTTTTGTCATCGGAGAAAGGTAAAGAGCAATAAATTAAAATGTACCTTAAAAATCAAAAGTCATTTTGATATAAGTACAAAATAATTTATTCTAAACTGAAACTTAAAGTCTAAGCAATATGGTTAAAAACAATGTGTTGACAATTTCGTGCTTACTCTATTTTGGAACTAGACGTAGTTCTTGGCATTACATTTCAATGCTCAGAACACAGTACGTATGGAAAGACGTAGAGTTGCAGAATATAATTTTTTAGGTGAAAAGGTACGTTTTGATGGTGGCAAACATTTTTAATCGATTAAAAAAAAAAAACCGGCCAAGTGCGAGTCGGACTCGCGCACCGAGGGTTCCGTACAAACTTGTAGGTATTTTCGGTTTAAAAATATATATATTTTTTAATTTTTATATTTCAGTTGATTGAATGTAAGGTAAATTGCGGTTTACGATTTATGACGTTTTAAAAAAAAACTACTCACTCGATCTCGTTCAAACCAATTTTCGTTGGTAGTTTACATGGTAATGTACATCATATATTTTTTTTAGTTTTGTCATTCTCTTATTTTAGAAGTTACGGGGGGGGGGGGGACACATTTTACCACTTTGGAAGTGTCTCTCGCGCAAACTATTCAGTTTAGAAAAAAATGATAATAGAAACCTCATTACCATTTTTGAAGACCTATTCATAGATACCCCACACGTATGGGTTTGATGAAAAAAAACATTTTTGAGTTTCAGTTCTATGTATGGGGAACCCCAAAATTTATTGTTTTTTTTCTATTTTAGTGTGAAAATCTTAATGCGGTTCACAGAATACACCTACTTACCAAGTTTCAACAGCATAGCTCTTATAGTTTCGGAATAAAATGGCTGTGACATACGGACGGACAGACAGACAGACAGACATGACGAATCTATAAGGGTTCCGTTTTTTGCCATTTGGCAACGGAACCCTAAAAATGGGTGCGTCTTCTTTTATGTACCAGTATTTAGAAGTTAAATTTGTATTAAATCAAATTATTATTTCATTTAAATTAAAGTTCAAATATGAATTTTTATAAGGTTTGTATATTTCTTCTCCTCTTTCTTTCGCTACAATAAATACCCATTCTGCACAGCGAAATGGCTCGCTAGGAAATCTACAAACAGAAATAAAATATAAAAATACCACTTCATGCATTCTCTGTTCCAGAACAGACAATGTTTGTTACAATAGTTGGTGCGTTGTCGCAAACATTGGTCAAACAATCATAATATGTATTTGCTAAATGATTTATATTTACTATTTGATTGTTTTTATTTTATGAAAAACACTTAAAAATTTAAACTTATGGAAAAAAAGATATTCCTTCAAAAACTTGGTGCTACAGTGGTTATTTACACAATTTTTGAACGCGTGCTACAGCATTTAGGACGTCTTATCGTTGGCTATCATTGGACCAAACTAATTTCAAATAAGAGCACAAAAATATTTGTGCTCTTATTTTTCGGGCCGTTTTTGAAGCGCTCATCGGGAATCTAGTACATTTTTGATCGAAGCGCGCCGGGAACATTTTTGCACTCTGATTTCTAACGATTTCAAGTGTCGCCTGAAACCGGACGAATCATACGATAGATAGACTTCAAATTGCATTCATGGATGAAGGCCCTTCCAAGGCAACTGTATATAGTTGGTATAACGAATTCAAATGTGGTCGACTAACTTTGGGGGATAAAGAAAGAAGTGGTCGCCCTTTGACGGCTGTTACGGAGGAAAACGTGCTAGCAGTGAAAAATTTTATCCAAGACAATAAGCGAATTACGAATCAGGAGATTCAGCACATACTACAGATTGGATCGAGAAGCCTTCACGAGGTTCTACACGTGCATCTTTGCGTGAGAAGGATAGTTTCAGGCTGGGTGCCGCACAACCTCACCGATGCTCAGAAGCAGGCCCGGGTGGAATGGTGCCGTGATATGATAAACAAATTTGAAGCAGGCTCGTCTCGGCTTGTTTACGACATTATTACAGGTGATGAGTCCTGGATTTATTAATACGATCCAGAAACGACGCGCCAGCGACGGTTTGGGTGTTTCAAAACGAATCAACGTCTACCAAAGTGAAGCGATCTAGAAGCGGGGGGAAGATTTTGATCGCGAGTTTTCTCAATTTGACTGGCTACTTGGTGTCAATCCCTTGACGGAACCAAAGAAGCATCAACGCCGAATGATATACTACCAAATTCTTGGCAGAAGTTTTCTCTGTTGTAAGCAACAACCGACCAAACACAGGGCTCTGTGGGCTACTGCTCCACCACGACAACGCGCCCACGCACACCGCGCTCAAAACGAGGAACATCTTGGACAACATGCTGGTCAAACTTCTGGGTCACCCTCCTTCTGGTCAGCCCTGACCTAGCACCGTGTGACTTCTTTTTATTTCCAAAAATTTAAAAATCAGCTCAAAGGGAAACAATTTTCGTCGCCGGAAGATGCGCTGTCAGCGTTCGAGCAGGCTGTAAACGATGTGTCTGCGGCGGACTGGAAAAAGTGTTTCGAAAACTGGTTCAGACGCATAAAACTTTGCATAGAGGCTAGTGGAGAGTATTTTGAAAAGATTTAATAAAAACATATTTACCCATAGAACACTTCTTTTTATTTTCACAAAACTTTCTGAGTGTCCTTCGTATGTCTTGGCTGTGCTGTGCGAATGGACCAATGTATATCGCGAGATGGAATAAACTATTTTTAGGGTTCCGTTGCCAAATGGCAAAAAACGGAACCCTTATAGATTCGTCATGTCTGTCTGTCTGTCCGTCCGTCCGTATGTCACAGCCACTTTTTTCCGAAATTATAAGAGCTATGCTGTTGAAACTTGGTAAGTAGATGTATTCTGTGAACCGCATTAATATTTTCACACTAAAATAGACAAAAACAAAAATTTTGGGGTTCCCCATACATAGAACTGAAACTCAAAAACTTTTTTTTCATCAAACCCATACGTGTGGGGTAACTATGAATAGGTCTTCAAAAATGGTAATGAGGTTTCTAGTATCATTTTTTTCTAAACTGAATAGTTTGCGCGAGAGACACTTCCAAAGTGGTAAAATGTGTCCCCCCCCCCCTGTTACTTCTAAAATAAGAGAAAGATAAAACTAAAAAAAATATATGATGTACATTACTATGTATAGGTTGGCAAAAAAGAGTCTGTCGTGGTAACCATTGGAACTAAAATATTTTTTTGGTGGCAGCACTGCTTTGTTTATCATCAACAAGTAGCTAATCTGTCATTGTGTTATGTTCCCAGTTGTATTTTACTTATTTCTAATTAACTATCAATTATTAATGCTTTTGAACATATAAAAAATGAATAAAACAATAAGGAGTAGTGGTGTGAGCTGTGATATACTAAGTTTTCGTAAGAAATTTGGCGGAATCTGAAGCGGAACAATTTTGTCTCCAATTGACAATGTTTACGAAAGAACTGCCGACACGACAGGTATTTATCCAAGAAATTTATCTTTTATTCAATGCCAGTCATTGTTTTTCCTTTCTAATACTAAGTTTTATCGGTAGTATAAGTTTCAAGCCCTTTTATTGTTTCATTTACTAATAGATTATTGAGGTTATGTTTTCTAATTTGACAAATCGCGTGTACGTTAACTCTTGATGTTTGATACTTGAAATTGAAAAATGTACCTACATGGAATTAATATGATTGTCTTTATGTTTTTTTTCAAGGTAAATCTCACAGTACAATTAGAGAAATTGTTAATGAAGGTGAAAAAAATTAAGGATTTTTTCTACACCTGAAGGAGCACCAAAACAGTTGGCGGAAGAAAGAATTAGACGATTTTGATCTGTGTGCAATTAGACAAAAAGTTCAACACTATAACGAAACGGGCAAGTATTTTTTTTTTTTTTTTTGTTTATCGCATACCACAGTATTAAAAGTATAATTTATATTTATTATTTTTCAGGTGCCTATTCTACGTAATATATTACCTATAGTTTGAGGAGACAGGTTGTAATGGGAGCCGTAAACGTGTAAGAAAGATTTTTACAATATTTAGATTTCATAAAAAAGAAATGTAAAACTGACACATCAGTGTTTATGGAAAAAATCTATCATAGCGCTGAAAAGGAATTCAAGAATGATGTTAAGTCACGTTTTTCTTTTTAAATAAAATCTAAATTTTAGTGTGTTATTTCATTTTCATTGTCATGTGAATAGTGATAATGTTATGTACCCCACATAGACATACCAGACACCTTCATTAGTCAACTGTTCAAATTTATTCGATATTGCCCGTACCTTTCGAATGCGACATGTTATAAGTACTCTCTGACTTCGGATTAGTTTCCGACAGTAAGCAGCTGTAAGTCGCCTTCTTGTCGAATATAAACTGTCAGTATTAAAAGGACTCGTTCAGTTTCATTCTGTCAAATTTGATACAGGCATACCAACCATCGAATGGTTGTGAATACCCTAGATGGTGGCCGCAAATGCGATTGCTGAACATTATGTCTTGTGTATCGGGTTCAATCGGCAATCCCTGAGTGTAATTTAATTAATTACAAAGTCTACAAACAACCTATACATAGGACAAAATTTGCCCAGCGTTTTCTTTTCTTTCTAGCTCCATATATTTATAATAAATTTAATGTAACTCTAGGTTTTCAGAAATATAATTCTCACATATTTAAAAAGATTTTACGAAACCACTTACTCTGCTTAGATTATAATAGCACTGAAGACACATTAATAATTCTGAAATAGCAAACTCCATACATACATACATTCATACATACAGACACACTATCAAACATCACAATCACAGACAAGCCAAAATAGTAATAAGTGTATTCATTTCATTGCTAAATTATTGTAAGTTTTTTTCATTTGTTTCTTTTTTCTTTCTTATGGAGCCTATTATCTTAAGTTCTCACTCGTTTGTTACTATACGGGTCACAGCAATGAGGAATAAGACCCCACTGTAATACAGTATCAACTAGTACGGGGGTATTGTGACTGTTACTGACGGCTTTATATGTATATTGTAATGTGAACAGTATCTTAAGCTAATAAATTGTGCAAAAATAAATAAATAAATATTTTTTTAAACTGAATAAGTTTGCATTATGTTATTGTGATGGCACTCTTAGATAAAAGGTTATTCTAGCGAAATAATGCGAAATCTACTAAATACAATGAAAGTAAAAGACTGTGTGCCTATCAAGTCTTGAAATCTTGACTGATGAGAATTTCCGGGATCTCGTGTTTGTGGATTAAAACAACAAGTATCTTATCACTTTTAGTCCTAGTATACAGGGTGGCCATACCTGCTAAGCAGGCGCCCTCATTTTTTCCAGACTCTTTTTTGCCAAGCTGTAAACTACCACCGAAAATTGGTTTGAACGAGATCGAGTGAGTAGTTTTTTTTTAAAACGTCATGAATCATAAATGCAATTTACCTTACATATAATAAATAATCAACTGAAATATAAAAATTAAAAAAAAAAAACATTTATTTTTAAACCGAGAATACCTATAGGTTTGTACGGAACCCTCGGTACGCGAGTCCGACTTGCATTTGGCCGGTTTTTTTATGCTTAAGTTAATTGTGTGCGTACTTACTTTATCTATTCCTTTACCAATTTTTTTTTTCGATAGGTACTACCTTTTTAACATTCAGAATTGTGTATGGTCGCGCTGATTATTTCAACATTTTGCATATTCAACAATACATTAATACAACGAGTCACTTCGTTTACTTCATATTTTACGCATCATTTCTAATCCAATACATTGTTAGTCTAATTATCGGTTTTCTAATCAGATATTTAAACTATTTCACTAACAAGTTGGTAATTACCACATTAATTAACTATTTTTCGCTAACTTATCTATACAATGCAAACAACTAGTTTAAAAAGCATTATATTAAATGCGAAACATTTAAATTTATAATTAAAATTATTATGACACGGGTAGGTAATGTCAACAGTGTATGCGAAGTGGACCCTGTCCGTCAGTGTTTACTTTTCTAAGAGCCTTTAAACTTTGCCGCAATATAATTAAATTACTAAACAATTTGGTTCACAAACCAGCTCTTTTTGTACCGAGCTACGTATGTAATTACTGTCACTAGTAACGCGTATTCTGATAAGGACACTACTTATTAAATATTACACAATTTACTGTCCACAATATTACTGGATACGAATACTGATAAGTTTATATCAGAAGCTATAAAAATAGTGTAACAATTATTTTAAGCTTGTTTTATGTCCAAGTTTTCATGTCTTGCATGCCGTAAAGCATGCTTGGTGGAGGTTATCATTAACGCTACTAGTACCTAATGCAGAACTTAGTTCTTCTAAATAAGATTCATATTTGCATGAACACGCTAAGAATAAGCATATATCTCCTTAGCGTCTCTATGGAAATCTTGACCTAAGATGAAGCCAATGTCTTTCACCTTTCCTGTGACATTGTGCACCTATCAATCACTGACAAACAAATAGCTAGAAGACAATTTCTTCCGTTCATAAATCAACGATCATTATAATTAATATGTGATGTTTACATGAATAATATATGATAATACGAACGTACTTAGTATGCTTGCACAACGCGTCACTGGGGATAAGGTCGGACATATCTAAGTGGGCGGGGTTAGAGCGTCACAGATGCGCAAGCGATCTACTGACATAATAAACCTTCCGTTAAAGTCCTGATTTAGTGAGTGGAAATGACCGTAGCAAGAAATGTGTACGATTTCTGTGAATATGACATCATAATCATAATAAGCTTAGATTACACCCCGATTTGCCAGTTATGTTTAAGTTCCATGTAATAGGGGGCGAGCTTAGTACCATCAACCGAGCACAAATTCAGACTCTGGGCTGCTACTGAGAAATTCGTAAAGGAAAAACCAAATAACACTACCTGGCTTAGGCTTAGAGCCCATGAGCGCATGCTTAGCATAAGTGCTTGTGAACACTACGACGAAGATGGTGGAGATAATTATGTAGAAAATTAAATATTGATAGCCGATTTAGAAAGCAAAAACCGGGAATTCTTGGGTAATATCCTCAGAATCACGTCAGCGAAGCACTCGTCCGAGAATGGCCGCAACATCAGTCCAACAAAACTCAAATTTTATGAAGTGTCGCTTCCCTACTTTTTTCCAGGTCAATTTACTTTGGTTCTTTGAATTTATCATCATTCTCTTGCACTGATCCAAATTGATTAGTGAGTCGACGCAAAATTACTTTTTGTCCCATATTTTCTCTATTAGTTGTTAACTTGATATTATCTCCCTTTCTTTACTTTCTTAGAAGTAATTAAAGTGTATTGATCTAGGGTAAAGTAGGAATAGGTAGGTCAATCTACCGTGAGTGCTTCAATTATTATATTAGAAACTTTCTTTGGCGGGCGATATCTTGAGATTAAGATGTTCTAAAGATGATTATAATAATCAGTAATGACTAATAATGTGGGTACGTACTACTTATCTATCTATACAAACACATATAAAAATAAATAAAAATGAAATTTCAGTTTGTAATGTCAAATTATTAGCTTTTTACTAACTAATTATGCCATCAAAAACATAAATGTGAAATGAGAGCCAAGTTTAATATATGCCTTGGTTGTTGACTTCAACGACAAAAGAAGTGAGATCTATATGGGTGCCAAGTGCAATGGTCAGTTCTGAAATTTATTTGTAACTACATAAAATATCATTTCTTCTTATAACTTAGGATAATATAATGTAACCAAAGGTCTGACTTGGCTAGTTTTCATATACGAATTATATTATAGCCTTCGCAAGTTCTAAACCTGTTACTTGTCGGTTCTTAATTAATTATTCCGAAAATTTGGCTTGCTGGTAGAAACTAGCCAAGTCAGACCTTAGGCAATAATATATTATCCTAAGTAATAAGAAGAAATGATATTTTATTTAGTTACAAATAAATTTCAGAACTGACCATTGCACTTGGCACCCATATATATCTCACTTCTTTTGTCGTTGAAGTCAACAACCAAGGCATATATTGAACTTGGCTCTCATTTCACATTTATGTTTTTGATGGCATATCATTACTTTTTGTGCGTAAATTATTAGTAGGTACTTATTTATAACAAAATTAATACCAAATGGTTTTTGTAATAAGTGTTCCTAATGGAATCAATTAAGTGAAAAATTATAATAAAATGATAAAAAATTACCAGTTTCTGATTTATTCCTTGGTATTCACTTAATTACCTATCTGCATGCCAAATTTGAACTATCTAGATCATCTGGAACTGGGTTAGAGTTTTGATCTATAGGTCAGTCAGTGATAAAAATGACGATTTTTGGACGTTAATATCTAAATAATCGTTTGAGATGTGTTTATGAAATTTGGAGCACATATGTATCTCGCAAGTCTCACTATATGAGCCAAATTTGACACGTTTATGTGAAATAGTTTTTGAGTTATGAGGGGGTCAAAAGTAGCTCCAAATGGTTCGTGTAATATTACACACGGTGCTGCTCGCCAGTTCTGCTACTTGAACTTGGCTTGACACGCTACCGCGTGTCTAGATAAAAGTATTTATATTTCACGGTAACGAAAAAAATAATTTTAAACATTTTTGTTTGTCTGTTTATTTTAGCTAATCCCTGAATCGGCATGACCAATTTCGAAGTAACATTCACTACCTGATAACTTTGATGTTACTAGATCTCCTAAGTTACTTTTGTCCCATTAGCATGTTCCCGTGGGATAATTTCCGGCACACATGCGAGCGAAGCCGCGGGCACAGCTGCTGTACAGAATACGTAATTATAATCGCAATAACAATATCGTTAGTACACAAGTGTAGCTACAGCAAGAGCATTGATACCAATCAGTGGACCGCACATTAAGGAGATCGCACAATCTCATTAGTGGCTGCGGAAATACTATATCATCCAATTAGTAGCTTGTTATTAATAATTAATTAATAATTCAATATTGAAAATAGATTTTAGACTACAAGTAAGTTTTATTTATTTATTTAGTATATTGATGACTTAGACCTAATTAAAAAGGAAACCGTAGTCATCCGAAATTACAAATCCTCAAGTATAGATTTGTATTAATATTATAGTGTGAGCACAAAAACAAAAACCGGCCAAGTGCGAGTCGGACTCGCGCACCGAGGGTTCCGTACAAACCTGTAGGTATTTTCGGTTTAAAAATATATATATTTTTTAATTTTTATATTTTAGTTGATTGAATGTAAGGTAAATTGCGGTTTACGATTTATGACGTTTTAAAAAAAAACTACTCACTCGATCTAGTTCAAACCAATTTTCGTTGGTAGTTTACATGGTAATGTACATCATATATTTTTTTTAGTTTTGTCATTCTCTTATTTTAGAAGTTACGGGGGGGGGGGGGGACACACATTTTACCACTTTGGAAGTGTCTCTCGCGCAAACTATTCAGTTTAGAAAAAAATGATATTAGAAACCTCATTACCATTTTTGAAGACCTATTCATAGATACCCCACACGTATGGGTTTGATGAAAAAAAACATTTTTGAGTTTCAGTTCTATGTATGGGGAACCCCAAAATTTATTGTTTTTTTTTTGTATTTTAGTGTGAAAATCTTAATGCGGTTCACAGAATACACCTACTTACCAAGTTTCAACAGCATAGCTCTTATAGTTTCGGAATAAAATGGCTGTGACATACGGACGGACAGACAGACAGACAGACAGACAGACAGACATGACGAATCTATAAGGGTTCCGTTTTTTGCCATTTGGCAACGGAACCCTAAAAACACATCGTCGTCCGTTTTATACTAGGTGCACGGTTTTTGGTCCTTCATTACATTTTTAGGGTTCCGTTGCCAAATGGCAAAAAACGGAACCCTTATAGATTCGTCATGTCGGTCTGTCTGTCTGTCTGTCTGTCTGTCCGTCCGTCCGTATGTCACAGCCACTTTTTTCAGAAACTACAAGAGCTATGCTGTTGAAACTTGGTAAGTAGATGTATTCTGTGAACCGCATTAAGATTTTCACACTAAAATAGAAAAAAAACAATAAATTTTGGGGTTCCCCATACATAGAACTGAAACTCAAAAATGGTTTTTTTCATCAAACCCGTACGTGTGGGATATCTATGAATAGGTCTTCAAAAATGGTAATGAGGTTTCTAATATCATTTTTTTCTAAACTGAATAGTTTGCGCGAGAGACACTTCCAAAGTGGTAAAATGTGTCCCCCCCCCCCGTAACTTCTAAAATAAGAGAATGATAAAACTAAAAAAAATATATGATGTACATTACCATGTAAACTACCACCGAAAATTGGTTTGAACGAGATCGAGTGAGTAGTTTTTTTTTAAAACGTCATGAATCATAAATGCAATTTACCTTACATTCAATCAACTGAAATATAAAAATTAAAACAAAAAACATTTATTTTTAAACCGAGAATATCTGCAGGTTTGTACGGAACCCTCGGTGCGCGAGTCGGACTCGCACTTGGCCGGTTTTTTATCTGTTGCAATAACACATTCTGAATATATTAAATGCGCAAAACCTTTATGATTAAAAACTCATAAAACGATTGTTATTATTTAACATTATGATTAAATATTAATATGTATCTCGGTTGATATGGTTAATAATATATTATAACAGTTATCTCCTTTGTAAAATTTTCCACGTCGATTTTATTGAACTCTAGATTAAACTATTTTCATATGTAGTTAATTAAGCGCTGAATGGATATGTTTTCTACATTATTTGTTTAATGTCACGGAGTTTTACCATAATATACCATCACGTAACAACTGTCAAACATCAAAGAAGATTAGTTTGCAGTAGGTTCTCTTGAATTTTACACGAATCTTTGCTTAATCAAACATTACTAAAAATATAATTTAGATTAAGGCTGGCTGTGTAGGGGCCGACTGCGCATGCGGAAACAAAGCAGTGACTCACGCTATTATACCACAGCTAATACAGTCAGCAACATCAGTCAACCAATATCATGAGACCATCCTACAGTACCGACTCTGTGTAAGGTAAGCCAACTTAGACCACCGCATGACACTCACCGACCGATGCCGCTGATCAACCGCTGCAACTATGGAGACATCGTCAGGTAATGTCTCTATAGGACATATCTGATACTTCGAGTAACATAGTATACGATTTCTCAATTCTAAAAATAAAACCTGCCTGAATCGTGGCAGGACTGTCTGTATAACAGGCCCTTTAATTTTTTACAACAAAAAATAACGGGTCTTTGTTCATAATTAATTGCTAAACTGTACTCTTATTGTTACAGAGTGAACTCAGGGGCAATTTTTGTAATTTTAAGAACGTTTGCAGTTTGATCTTCGTCTCAATCTGTCAAAAATACCTCGAGTTTCTGTAAATTTTTAACAAGTTTTTGACATTTGTTTGCCGCCGAGATGAGACTCCGACTATACATTTGTTATACGTTTTTAAATACCTATGAGAATTGGCCTTCGGAAATGTGTATTTATGTTTCACTACAAAGAAAATAACGTTCTTTTTTATGTTTGATAATATCACAAATGTTAGTAACTACAATATTATGATAACAAGGTCTTTATGTTTCTTTTTCTTATCTTTGGAGTTTTCATTTTTACGATCCAATTAATTGACTTCATAGTTAAGATAAACACATAAACTTTTTTGCCAAGAGGTCAAACATTCGTAGAGAATATAGTTTTCTGATAATTCTAAGGTTATTTTAAATAGCTACTTAATTTGTAATGATTCTGATAAAGTTAAATACCTAATGCTTTTATGGAAACTTTTAATCTATCTTTACTAATATACTTATACTAATAATATTATAAAGCTGAAGAGTATGTTTGTTTGTCTGTTTGATGGAACGCGCTAATCTCAGGAACTACTGGTCGGAATTGTTTTTTTCTGTGTTGGGTAGCCCATTTATTGAGGAAGGCTATAGGCTTTATAATATCACGCTACGGTCAAAAGGAGCGGAGCAGCAAACAAAAAATGGACGAAAACTGGCAGGCAATTCGATGCGACGGGAAGGGGAGCGAAAATTTGACGCATATGAAGTCGCGAAGGTAGTCGCTGATAATCTATATCTATACTTATAATAAAACTGTAGAGAGGTCAATTCTGTTCATTGAATATACATTCAAAATTAATATTGGAGGATGAATGGTGATCGATACTGATGCCAAAAATGCAATCAGTAAATTTTTTGTCTATCTGTCTGTATATGCACGCATGGGTCAAAAACTACTGAAGAGATTTTAACCAAATTTAGTACGATTATAGTCCATACTCTTAGGCAGGTTATGGGCTATATGACTTAACGCTAAGACACATAGGAGCTGAGCAGTGATGATAGCCGCGGGATATTTTCCGACCTCCACGCGGGCGATGCCGCTGGCAAAAGCTAGTCCCAAAAAAATGCCAAAAATAAAGAGGGGGTGGGTAGGCAACATTACTTGCAGAGTAATGTTGCCTACCCACCACTTTAGGACCTTTCGGCCCTATCGGCCGAAAGGTCCTAAAGTAGCGACCGTGTATCAGAGACATATGGAGCTAAAACAAACTATTCAATCAATTTTCACGAATTGAACTTTAGAATTAAAACATTCTAAGAATTACATTAAAAACTTAATCGTTGTTTTTACCACCTCGGAGTAACTGCCGACTTTATTGACAAATTATTTAATTTCCCCATATTTCGCCATTTATGTTTAAATCCCATGTATCAATGGGGCGAGCCTATTATAATCTCGGTCACAAATTCAGACTCAGGGCTGTTCACCAGTTTCGCAGGAGGAGACACCCCGGGCGTCGGGAGTCAATCGCGGACTCCTGGCCACCGTAGACGCGGGCTTGCGGGCGGCGAGCAATGGATAGCTCGTCGCCCAGTAAGGACCAGGCCCTTGTCGACGGTGCATTGAGTTCCACGTGCAACTGAAGCGGTCCGTTAGGACCAATGCCTGCCAGGGTCGCGAGATTTGTTCGAAAGTGTTACCGTGATCCTGGCATATTAGGCAACTGAAGGAACACGGGTGGGTTGGGACACGTGATTTGATGATTTCCCACCCACAAAAAAAGGACTGTTCACCATTCCTGCCTAACTCTTCGGTGAATACAAAAGCTATGTTAAGTTATTTTATGATTTCAATTTTTATACAATTTTGTTTTTCATAAGTCATTGTAAAAGGCCGGTTATTATCCTTTCGAAAAAAATAAACATAAGGGACGATAACTTGCCTTCATGCTTCCTATCAGTGTTTTTAATATTAAAAGTTTTATCAAAAATTTATAAAAATAAACCTAAAATGTTATTGATAGCCGGAGATTGAATCTGCAGTAATAAAACTACGCAACATTCGAGGCAACTACAAATTGCATCAGCTATTCAAGTGTTTAACTAACTTGTAGCTCTAAGCAAGTAAACTGGGGTTTATACCACAAAGTGAACTTTCTTATTAATTAAAAGTAGTTTAATGATAACCTTTAACAAGCAACTGATATAACTGACATAAAACGGGTTTTACGATTTGCGATAATATATGCAGTTGATTATGAACCAATAAAGCTGACTTTTTAAATCTCATGAACACTGTCAATTTTTTATCCCCAGAAATTCTAAATACTCACAACGGGTCCACCCTTTATGGCAGATTTTTTTTCGTCATAATATTATTTTCCATAACAGCGGATGGCATAAACCTCATTTCGCAGAAAATCGTTTGCCATACATTCATTTATCATACATTCACAACGCATAATTTTATAAGTCAGAATCATCTTTAGACATAAATTTTATCGCAGAAAATTTGCAGTCAGAATCGTCTCTTGGCATAATTTCATATCGATAGTTATTAAAAGGCAGAACTATCATATCTCAGAAACTTTAAACTTAGAATCATCTTTTGGCATACATTTCATATCGAAGAAGCATGCAGCATGCAAACAAGCATACAGCATGCAAGCAAGCATACAGCATGCAAGCAACCAAGCATGCAGCATGCAAGCAAGCATGCAGCAAGCAAGCATGCAACATGCAAGCAAGCATGCAGCATGAAGCATGCAAGCAAGCTTACAGCGTGCAGGCAAACATGCAACATGCAGCATGCATGGTTTCTGTCACGGCTTCGACGCTGCGGGGCTCCGGCGGTCCCACGCGAGCTCATCGTCGCAGATGGTTTTACGCTCACCACCGCGGGTTCGGCTTGCCGGCCAGCAAGCCGAAGCTCCGCGCCTACGCAGGCTTAAATTACACTCTAGGGGTAGGGCAGACAAGACTACGTGGAGTCGGTTCTGCAGCGATTAGTTTCTGTCAATAATGTTTGTACCACAACTTATACTGACTTTTTGAGACACATATTTCATTTGATTTAAGGTTAAAATGCAATTTAATAGAAATGAAAATATGCCTAACAAAATTATTCTAAATGAAATTCTGCTATCTTCATAGTATGCCAAGTGAAATTATGCCAAATAATCATTGCTCTAAACAAATGTTATGCTAAACGAAATTATGCGGAATTTTAAGTCTGCCAGCGTAAAGTCGAGCATAGAAACATTCGGCCAAACAATGATTATGCTAAACATTTTTTATGCTTTACAAATATTCGTTTAAATAAGATTATGCCAAGTGTGTTATGCCGAATAAAATTCGGAGCATCAAGTTTCTGCTAGATAGAGGGAACCCACTCACAAGTAATATTTACTTTTTAAATACTTACAATACATTTTTTTTTTATATTTTCAGTTCAATTCAAAGAGGCAATTCTACAAATGATAGTATTTAATGCGGCTTGCAATTAATAGTTCCGTGTGGTGACGGAAGTAAAGACTAGCTACAACACCCACGGGAAGAAATGGGATTTTCTGTTCCATTTCTTCCCGTGGGTGTTGTAAAAGGCGACTAAAAGACTTACTGAAGAATGAGCAGCAGCGTTCTATATGCATTTTACTACCATACTGCGATCGACAATCCGTCAAGAGTCATCGTCATCATGACGATGATAATGACTGCGATCGCCAACCCGCCTGCCAAGCGTGCGATTATGGCAAACCTCCTCTCTTAAGGCCCCTACACACAGTGCCGGCGGCAGGGCCGGCAGGGCCGCCGGCCAAGCCACCGTGCACCCGGCGGCGGCGGCATTCAAAGCCGCCGGGTGCAAGCCGCCTTTGCCACACAAAGGAGCCGCTGGCATGGCCGCCGGGGTGTGCCGGCGAGTTACGCGGCTTGCTAGTCAGTTCGTTCCTGGCTTTCGAGCGGTAGTGGTGTGCGGTTTGTTTGTTGTTCACACCCGGAATGATGCTTGGCGGCTTTGCGCGGCTTGTACCGGCGGCTATCCGCTCGGCATAAACCCGGCGGCATTGCCGCCGGCACTGTGTGTAGTAGCCTTTAGGGGAGGTCTATGTACAGCAGTGGACGTCTTTCAGTTGTAACGGTGGTGGGGGTAGTTGAAGGTTAACTCATTGCAAAAGCCAGTAAACCCCACTGCCACCATGATAGATTTACGATAATACATGGTACGATGACCCCAAGTAACATGGGCCAAGAGCACGCAGATGATGCCGATTCTGGAGCAGAAGACGAAGAAATAGTTAATTCTACTCACGGTTTCATTCCTCTCATCAGTCATATCAACGATGGCCATGCTCATGTTGACCCTCATGGTGAAAGCGAACAGCATCCCGAAGAACAGCAACGCCGTCTGCGCGTGGCGGACTCCTAAGCCCTCTGTGAATTACAACCAAGCATTGTGATGAATCTGGTCAGGTTTATTTTTATCTGTATGCATAATCAGCCAATAATGGCCGCACTGCTGGAACACAGGCCACCTCTCTGTGAGAGGGAGGTAGTGGATGTCACATGTCTTCGAATTTTTGATACTAGGACATATCGGTTTCCTTACAATTTTTTCCTTCACCGTTTTTAGAGTTTTTATCTCTGTGATCTCTAAATTTCAAAGGAGATATTTGTTTCATTTTGATTATCAATAACAATAGATTAAGGAGGGCTTTAAGCAAAGTTAACTGCAGAAAGAAGACCGTATTAGAAACAAAATAACATCACAAAAGGTTGGGCAGAAGTTTACTTTTACTTCACCCACATTTCGCCAGTTATGATGTTGTTATTATCTTTTTCTATTTAGTAGTCATGTTATTATACATCAACTTGAAAATATCGACCATAACCATGACATGATTGAGGTTCAACAGTGGATTTTAAACGATTAATTTTAATAAAGATGATGATGAAAGATAAAAATCTGATATACCTAATAGCTTTGTTTACACGAGCTGTTAGAGCAACAGTAACTTATGAAACTCTGAAAAACTGATATTGCAATCAGGTAAATTCAACTTATATACAACGCGAAACTGTAAGCTTAAATGGAAACTGCAAACTTCATGATACTTTAGTAAAGGAACATCAAAACTTTAAGACATAAACTTGTCTCAGGCATCAGATTGCAACATTTGAGATGCAAGGCTATCATTTCGGTGGAGGTCTGCCCTGCTTGGATGGAGCACTGCCGTGTCTTCGTGGAGGCAATTGGTGGCAGCGACCTGTTGCGTCAGGCCCTGGTACGGAACGAGAGGGCATGGGAAGCCGTCACCTCCTTCTGCGAAGCGGTAATGCTCGCGAAGGAGGAGGCGGGGCGCGTGAGGGAGAGGCAAGGTATGCGCCCTCACGCCCTAGCTGTCGCAAGAGGAGACGCCCCGGGCGTCGGAAGTCGATTGCAGACTCCCGGCCACCATAGGCGCGAGCATGCGGGTAAGGACAATGCGAGCAATGGGTAGCTCACCGCCCGGTAAGAACCAGGCTCGGGTCGACGGCGCGTAGTGTTCCACGTGCGCCTCAAAGAGATGCCAGCAGTACTGAGGGGGCTGCTAGGACCGATGCCTTCCAGGGTCGCGAGATTTGTTCGAAAAAGTTACCGTGGCCCTGGCAAATGGGCAACGGATTTTAGTCAGTAAAAGTCTAACACGCCCTTCCGCTCCACCCTAGAGCGGGAAACGCCATTTGATGATTTCCCAACCACAAAAAAATGGCTATCCTTTGCATACACTAATAAATTATTTTAAAATAAATAGGCTTTTATAAGTTATAAATTCTGACAGTGACCAAAGTTTGAAACATTTATTTTTAAGAGATATTTGTACAGTATACCGCACCTCAGCGGTATCAAAACCAATATAAACTGGCCTTGTATTTTATCAAATTACTCTATGATCAGGCATTGACATGCAGTTGACTGTAATCATTAATATGAAGAACTCTTGTAATAAGGTACTCTGAAAAAGCAAAATCTGTCGTGACAGCTTTTGCATTAAAATTTTTAAATTGACCGTCTTACATTTTCATTAGTTTTATTTAATAAAAACACTAATTTTGTTTAGAATTTCAAAATTGTTGAATTTTAGAATAGGCCCATTTTTTTACTGTTTTAATTTCAAGAACAAAAAACATCAATCAATACTTACTAGGCCTAACGACTGCTATTTCCTTTTCGTCGGCAACTCCCATGTTGGATTAGTACCGTTTTGTCACTTTATATCGACGTGGCACTACCGCACATACGCACAGAACGGCGCTTAGTGTCACGATGACACTAATCATGCACTCTGAGACATTAGCGCGGATTTTGTAAAATTATAGAGTCGATGTTGGAGCTAAAATTAATTTCACCTTACATGCGTTCTGCTTTCTGGCATGTTGTTTGAAAGCTTGATTTTAATTAAAATGTTGGATTATTCCTATGAAACAATAAAGATACAACCCTAAAATTTTACTTTCTAAGATAACACTGTTTTTAAACTTGGTTTTGTTCGTAAAAGGCACCAAAATTGTCTACACTTCTCATTAACTGACACAACAACATCAATTCATACCAGCAACTGCGGCTAACTAAATAGTATTAAATCACCAACGTTCCGTACATTAAGTTTACGAGTAATATTATCGAATAGGTATTGCAGAAACAAATTACTTTTAATTTTCTATTGTTTTCTTAAACACATTGCCTATTGGAACTTACTTGAATATTAGTAGTATATTATTACAATCATTTCACATCATAAATTCTATTGGTTTTTAATTAAATATATTATACTAGTAGGTAAAAGTATTGCATTTAGCCCAACCTGGGAATCTATCTTCAAAATCCTCATTGTCCTTAGCCACTAACTTATATTTAACACTGCTAAAGTGAGACGACATTATAACATTGTCACCATAGACATTTAAAATAAGACTGATGAGTTTAAAATGTATCTATTACTATATAATAATGAGGTCTCATTAAATCGTGAGCTAATTTAAATACTGTTCTTTAATACTTCGAACTATTTCTATGCAATGCATTCAGAAACACTATTGCTATAACAAAACGGGACGAAGGGCTCACAAGTAATAACAGCCACACAGGTTACGCTCTTCACAAACCTAGGCACGGAGGGAGTGCCTCCGAAAGTACGCTTATCCACGTTGGTACCTCGAAATTCTGACACCTAGTCTTACTGATGAAATGAAATGTTAATTTTTGTAAGTAGACCTTATAAGACACTTTTACACATTAACATATTTTGGTCAATATCTTAAAAACTAGATGACGTCGGCATTACCTAGCTGACTGCTCCCTGAGAAGAAACGCCGAAACAAATTCAGAGATGACCTCTGAATTTGTTTCGGCGTTTTGTCTCTCTTTCTTCCAGTCTCTTTTAAAAACCAAACGTTATATTATTAAAATTGTATGTGAGTCAAAAAATGTAGGGCTATGGCCCTACATTTTTTGACTCATGTGGAAAAGCTTTTTGAAGAAAGAGCCATTACAGCTTTGAGCTGACCTGTCCCAACAGACGGCATTGTATGTATTATAGGCATCGTGTATCTTAACTACATCTGGTTAGACTGGAAATCGCTCCCAATAATAGTTGGGGAAACGCTACTCATGTTACCACCATAACAAAATAAATGGAAAAGACGTTAAGTCCTCCTGGACTTAACGTTTTAATTTTAGGGATGTGTAGGGATGTGTTCCTACACACCCCTAAAATTTTCATCAGAAAGTGCATCCACAGATTCCTCTGTTACAAAATTTGTTAAGTATTATGATGCTGATAACTTGAAACACAGAGAGGTTATCGCATAAGGGCGCGACAATTATATCAACAATTTGTCATTTTCATGCAATATTAATGCGGTCAACACCACTAATTTTGAACCTTGTTTCTTTGTGTTAAGAGTTCTACAGTATACATAAGCATTATGAGAAATTTTCGGAATTGTATGTGAACTTTGTCACTGACACTGACTTTGGCGTTGTGATACTATTTTTAAGTTTGATATCTTCTAAAGATAACTGCAATTAAACAGATCAGTCGTCAAAGTAAGACGTAGTTACATTTGAAGCAATATTACAACTATTGTTTATATTATATTTTATTATATCATTTTTAGTGAAACAAATTCATAATTTTGCTCATATAAGTTACTAGCTTTTGCCAGCGGCTTCGCCCGCGTGGAGGTCGGAAATTATCCCGCGGAAACATACTACCGAGGTAAAAAGTAGCCTATGTCCTTTCTCAGGCTCTAAACTATCTGTGCACCAAATTTCATTTAAATCGGTTCAGTATTTTTAGCAGGAAAGCGAGACAGACAGACAGACAGACAGACCGACAGACAGAGTTACTTTCGCATTTATAGTATTAGTGTGGATGTAATATGGATGTTTTTATTAAAATCTTTTTCTTTACAACCTTCATTAAATATCGATAATTTTCAAACGGTAAGTTTTCTTCGGTAGTTAGTTGACTTCTTGGAAATACGAAGTTGCATCGTCTTCAATTTATTTATTTTTAGGTTTTATCATGAGCCTTTACACCAAGAAAATTCTAAATAAGTATAGAAAACTAACAAATCCTTCGTAAACACACAAAATAAAGTTACAAAAATAGATGGATGGATGACTTTGTTGTTTCATTTCTTTTGTATTACTTCTATAATTGCTGTACATTTTAACTGATTATGACGTTTTAGTCAATTGTAAGACAAAACTTAATGTCAATTATGCCAATTTCATGATTTTTTAAATATGATTTACTACCGCGAAACATCGTAATAATAATTCCGTTCAATAATGTCCTAAAATGATGCCTTCACATTCCAGCCAAAATCAACCCTATTTATTAATTTTATCTCTATGAGCTGATGAGCAAATAATAATGCAATCAACGTTCTTCACTAATTAGTGACAGATTAGTGGCCTGGTGACACATTGTGGTGCAGTAAGCGTCAGTTTAAATTGTTATAGCTCCCCCCGAGCTCTATTGAGTGCGGAATGACTGGGTTCGGTGCTAGTGAAAGCGTCATTTTAATAGCTTGTGTGCCGAGTCTCTTTGCCAAGGGTTTCAAGTACGAAGAGCCCTCAAATTGGCTCGCATTTTTTTGTATGCACGCATAAATTTTGACAGTGTCGTCCGATTCTGACAAATCTTTTTATTAAAAAGGGTATAAGTTACAAAGATGGTTCCATTTTAAAATGATAATTAAATCCACTCCTAAGTGTAGAAAAGTTGATTGATTTTCCACCTACTGAATTTTCTTGTGAACCGATTGTTTTGAATCTTTACACACGTATGTATGTTGTTCTGATTACACTTCCACCAAATCGAGACCTACAGCTAATCTAAAGTTAGAGACGGCAGATAGTTCAAAAAGCTCCTCAATAGTTCACAGTAGATAAAACGATGTTTCGGCTCATTTCATTCATTTAGATGATAAATTTAGATTTAGCTGGGGTATGACCGTCAGCGAAGGTCTTTGTTTGTTTTTGATAATGGAGACCGAAGGCCGTCGAGGGAATTTTCAACTATAAGCTCATACTGAAAAAACAAAAGTTTAGTTGATAAAGACTCGTCGGTATTTAATAGTCTGTTTGACTGGTGCAAAACTATTAAAAGGAATTTGAAGATGACTTATAAAAGTTTCTCAGATCAATTAAGTCTCTCAGAGCCTCCTCGCTCTTCCAGATGAATTTTAATAGTCAATCAATAATGCCAAAAACACAATGTTTTTGGAGTCTTATAAAGCACACAATTAATTAAATAGACAAATACGCGAGTTCTGTTTCACCAAATATTAACTTTTACACCACATTTAGACCGCATAACTAAAAAAAAGCGCCGGAGAAGCTGAGTTTTGTCATAAGTCAGTATAAGGGGTTTCTTCTGAAGTAAAAGCAAAATCAATTGTTTATAAATAGTTTAGTTTATAGCATATTTGAATAATGTAGTGTGGTGTGGCGGGAGCACTATGCTATGAATAGTTCGCATTTAATTGCGTTCAAAATTAATCATTTACATACATTTTGAAGCTGAGTTATACTAAAAGATTAATTATTTGCGTTTGTTTTAATTTCTAGTCGGCTTTTTTTTTTGTTTTTGACTATTCAGTCAGTGTTGTATGAAACCATTCGGTGGTTTATAACTGAAACTCTGACAACCAGTCTTACCAAGGATTCAACCCTTCCCAGTAACTGATTTGTGGTGTTCAAAGAGGCAGTTGGTCCATGTAGTTGTTTCTTGTCTGTCTATGAAGAGGTTTTGACATGCAGCCCATAAGCTGCAACGTTAAATTGCGTTAACAGCTTTTAAAATTATATGAAGGCTCTCACAGATCCTCCAATACCATTACTTCGTAGTGGTCAATGTTGAACCGCATCGGGTACTAATTAGGGAAGTAAAGCTTTCGGCTACATTTGCGACCACACCTAAAAGCTTTACGTGAAATGAGGAAGCTTCACACAAAGGCGCTTCAATCAAGGATCCGCGGGGATGCTGCGGGGGTGCTCAATCAAACGATGTTTAATTACGCCTCAATCCCGAGCGGACGCCACTCCCGTCATTGAGATACTTTTACTAACAAACGCATACTATTGTCATTCTTTTGTTTTGTGAAACATTGAGGCACTGATTGAATATGGGTCTGTAAGTTTTCAACTGGTCAGTCCTTATAGTTCAAACTGTAAATTGGACGTGTTGATTGTAGTAATGTATTTTTGAACCGACTTCAAAGAGGATTGCTCAATTCGTCGTTATGCTTTTTTGTATGTATATTCCGAGATCATCATCTGCCTGCCTTTTCCCAACTATGCTGGGGTCGGCTTCCAGTCTAACCAGATGCAACTGAGTACCAGTATTTTACATGGAGCGACTATCTATCTGACCTACACAACCCAGTTACTGGATAATACGATCCCCTTTGGTAAGACTGGTTGTCAGACTTTCGGGTTTCTGACGACCCGTAACGACTGTCTAAGATCTACAAAAGACAGCCGGGACGAACGGCTTAACGTGCTTTCCAAGGCACGGAAGGGTCTTGGTATGTAAAGATGGTCACCCATCCACGGACCAACTGCGGCAAGCGTTGCTTACGCTGAACGATCAACCCGTGCGGCTGTTATTACTTAGCCACAAGCCCTTCTATGTATGTTCCGCGATATCTCCGGCAATTGTAGATGAATTTCGAACATTATTTTTTACTGGAGAGAGTTTTGCTCAGGGGTGATGACATATAAATTTTGTTTACTCTGCTTGTGTATTTTTGGCGTTATTCTCGACAATACGTGTTTAATCCATTTTGTATAACTGAATGATATTCTATTGTTTTCTGTTGCTTACACAGCAAGTATTGATACACGAATTGTATGGGATAGGTGCCTTAACTAAAAAGTGAAAAGTAAAAACTATTCCCAATAAAAAAACAAACAAATTCCAAAAACACTACAAATTGATAAATAATTTTAACTTCGGAAATCGGTGACAAAACAAAAATAACAACCGACTTTCCTAAAAACACTCCAAAGTGAAAAATTACTTTAATTTCGGAAGTCGGTGTCTTAGGATCTGTATTTAAGTATTTGCGAAAAAATAACAAGTGAATTCCTTAAAAACACTCCGTTTTTAGGAAGTTACATGTTATTTTTTTGAAAAAAGTTTTCTTTTATATTTTTAGTTATGGTATGCCTACCACGCACTAATCTAATCGTGTTATTCGTCCATTTATCGCGCACATACTTAATTCAAATTTAAGATTTATATGGTTTTCTCATGGATGCCATTTTCAGAACTGAACCAAATTGAAATGGGACCACACGGGAAGCACCAGCTTTTAAATTTAAAAAAAAGAATCATCAAAATCGGTTCACCCAGTCACCAGTCAAAAGTTCTGAGGTAAGAAAATATATAAAAAAACGAATTGAGAAACTCCTCGTTTTTTTTTAAGTCGGTTAAAAACTAAAATATGTATCCAAAGACACCGTCTTCCGAAATTAAAGTTATTTTTTCATTTTGTAGTATTATTTTTTTTTTGACGGTATTCCGTGTTAATTCAAAACAGTTTAAAACCAGTAGCAAGAAGTTAACGGTTTCAAAAATACTTTATATTTTGTGGACTATAAATAATTTAATATTGTACCCAAAATTAAAGCCGGGATTAGGTTACTAAAAAAAACACATTAAAAATAAACAAAGTGTAGGAGTACCCAACAGGGCAGTATAACTGTCTTAATTTGCGTTATTTTACCTTTTTATTGTGGCCATAAAATATACCTTTTATACCACCGCTCACAGCGCCAAATGAACTGCGTATTATGTTACAGCAATTATAATGTGACCACGAATTATTTAGTAAACCTTTTTTAAAACTCTTTTGTGATAAAAGAAGGAAATGTGCCTTATGTAAATTTTTTAAACAAAATGCAGAAATATTTGGTTAGGCATTTTCAAAAACATTTCATTTTAAAACACACACCTGCCAAGTGTCGAACAAATGAGTTATCGCACATTTGTGAGTAAAACTACACGCACTCATAGCCCCACGTCGTAAGTTCAGTCGGCACAAGCATTTCTCCTGGGCGTGAAGTCCTAGGTTCGATTCTCAAGTCAGGCAAAGTGTTTTAAGGTTTTCCAATAGGATTTTTTCAGTAGTCTGAGTTTGCGCTCGGTTGATTTTATGGCAATATTACTTTAACATACCTGGCGATATTTCGGTTGGTATGTCTACTTACTATATAATATATCTACTAATCTTGAATCTCTGTCTATTGATGAAAACTTTTTTACAAAAAAAAAAACAACCGGCTTCCTTAAAAACACTACAAACTGAAAAAATAACTTTAATTTCGGAAGTCGGTGTCTTAGGATTTTTAATTGAGGTTTTTGCCACCGACTTCCGAAATTAAAGTTATATTTTCAGTTTGTAGTGTTTTTAAGGAAGTCGGTTGTTTTTTTTTTGTAAAAAAGTTTTTATTATTAAAATTTTAAGTTATAGTATCTACCCTGCACTAATTCCAAACAAACAATGCATATTTATGCGATAGCAGAAGTCGCGGTTGATTTGCTGTCATTTTTTAAAGAGTTCCGGTGTCTATCTCCGGAAGTCATCATCAGATCTATATGAAACTTATATGGAACCATTCCGAAATAAACCCCTTTCGAACAAAAAAAGAATTTTGCAAATCCGTTAATATATGACGGAGTTATTGCCGAACCTCCTCCTTTTTGAAGTCGGTTAAAAACCGTACGAATCGACCAATAAGCCAACACTTCTGGTAAATCAGATGTGATATGATATAATGTTATGTACTCTTAGCTTCGTTTTTATGTAAACTTAAAACGTAACTAAGCAAAAGACACAAATCTCTATCATTTCAAAATTATACCAAGTAAATAATTACTGCATTTCACAAACTAGTAATCGAGTACCGTACAAACTAGTTAAATAATTTAAGAGTCGAAAACTGACTTCAAACAATGTTGAGCTTCGTGAGAAAATCCAGTGTGGCAGTATGCACACTGAGCTACCCTCTGAGTCACTGAGTCACCTGTCACTTGAGACGTGATTTACCGGGGTAACGTGGAGGAACTGGATGAAGTAAGGCTCTGCGATATTTTGTATAGCGAGATGTATTTGTGTAGAACTAACTGTTTTAGGTGCTGTTAGAACATATTCGGTAGGATAAATGATACTTGTACCTACGTACTTACCTATCTCCAACCCATTTTTTCCCGTGGCTGTCGTAAGAGGTGACTAAGGGGCTTACTAAAGAATGGGTACCAGTGTTATCTATGCATAACCATCATACTGCGATCGCCAACCCGCCTGCCAAGCGTGGCTATTATGGCGAAGCCCCCCAAATTGGGGTAGTCATAGGCCTCTCCCAATTTAGGGGGCTTCGCCAAGCTTAGCAGTGGATGTCTTACGGCTGAAATGATAACGATGATACCTATCTCCAACTTATCAAACTTTAAACTATTGTAGCATGATTACTGATGACAGTGATACGAAACTTTGACGCCTAATTAATATCCTTATGTTTTTGTATTTATTTGTATAGTTAGTTAATAAGAAATCTAATTTACTCATCATTTCAGCCAAACGACGTCCACTGCTGGACATAGTCCTCCCCAAGCTCCGCCACTTCAACCGGTTTTGTGCTTCCCGCATCCAGCGGATTCCTGCGGCCTTCACAAGATCATCGGTCCACCTTGTTGGAGACCTTCCAATTCTACGTCTTTCAGTATGCGGTCGCCACTCCAGAACCTTTCGGCCCAATCGGCCATCTGTTCTGCGAGCACTGTGCCCTGCCCACTGCCACTTCAGTTTAGCAATTCTTCGGGCTATGTCGGTTACATTGGTCGGTTACATCTCTTCATTTCTGATTTGATCGCGTAGGGAAACTCCAAGCATAGTCCTCAATTTAGTATTTAGTGTTAATATAGCTATATTTACTCCACATTTCTATTTCCATCACGCGTTCTCGACACCTTCTCGCTCTCTCACGTTAAAATCAGAAAAGCGCGGCAGCTTTTCTGATTTTTACGTGTCATTGTTGATATGTAATATAAGGTATATCACGTATGTGATTACAAGTTTCAAGACTTATGAGTGCGTCGTTTTCACGCACGGTAATCCAGATCTCATCCATAGGATGCAGACCCTCCAAAACCATTTCCTTAGACAGGTTATGGGATCCCCCTTCTATGTCCGAAATGAGAATCCCCACCTAGATTTCAGAATGCCCACCCTTCAGCAGTTCATGAAACGCCTCTCACAGCGTTTCTTGACTCTGCTGTGAAGCAACACAATCCTCTGATCGCGGCAGCCGCCCTTTACACTCCCTCCCGCATTAGTACGATTCGCCGAACGCGGCATACCCTAACCATTCCCGATTACGCTACAACCCTTCTACAGGAAAGTGGCAAACTAACTAACACACTCAAGACACACAGATACAGACCGCCCTCCTTCCGTCCTCGCCGCTGAGGCCCATCGCGAGGTAATAATCGATGTCCGCCCCGACCCTTGCTTGAGCCAGCCCGCACCGCTGAGCCTGTAGCTTTAAATTCGCCCCTAAATAATACTTATTCCGATCTAGCTCGTCCCTTGCTGCCCTCTGTCAGCGATTTCGTATTTCAACACTTGCAACTCTTACAAGGTTTCTGTGTGGTTATTAATAGATTACATTCATATCTTAAGGATTAACCAAATATGAAAATTTAATATTAAAATTCTTACAGATAATATTCATGAACCTGATCTCATAGTTATTTAGAAATTAACTATAATATGTATATTCACGAGACAATAATATACGAAAATTGGATGAAATCATTGAATAATATCCACGTGCGGCTGATCTTTGCATAACCAATAAAATAATCATTACCTCTACAGAAAATTCTATAGTAAATTCTAAAAAGAGAAAAATAACAATCCGATTGAAGGTGATTCGAATAAAATTATGGAAGTCTCGATTGCGTTCGAGTTATTTGATCTCATCAATTATGATCGGCAAGCGAGTCGACTTGGATATTCTATTATGATAGAAGTTTATCGAGTGCTTCAAACGGAATCGCGGAGCACCTCGACTATACAGGACTCTGTTAATTTTGTTGATTTTACCTGATTGTGCGGTACAAGTGAGAAAATTAAAAGAGTACTTAATTGCTTTGAAGTTAAAAGCCTCAATCTAACGTAATTTTCTATCGTTTACAGAGAATCAATTATTTTGCCATTTATTAGGCATAAAGATGTAAGAATCGTAGCAGGTGGTGTTCCGTGGATTCTGCCTAACCCCATGGGAAAAAGGCATCACTTTATGTGGTTCTCTATTGTGTGACCGAAGTTTTTTATCCATAATCTAAAGAGACATAATTTCTTTTGTCCTAATCATCATTTGTCCGAATGATAACTTGCCCGAACTAAATAACACATAATATCACATGCCATAAAATTGAAATCCCTAAATACAAAATGCCCTAAATCCGTTTGTCATAAATATTACAATCAATAATATACAAAAGACTTAAAACTGTTTTCAATAAAAGTTATAAGTCCTAAATTCAAATTATTTCATGTTTATTTATCCTACTTATATTTTAAAAACAAAATAGTACAAAGTTCATTAAGTACTTCATTATTTTACTAAAACCAACGTATACAATATATAAATAGTAAAGATGCAAAAGCATTATGGCGTTTGTCAAGGCCTGGTATGGCGCTTCATTCGTATTATCATACCACTCGATAAAACAGTTGATTTTGAACATGTGGTTTTATTTCCCTTTAAGAAGCATGCAAACAAGCATACACCACGCATGCAGCATGCATGCAAGCAAACAAGCATCTAACATGCATGCAAGCAAGCAGCATGAATGCAAGCAAGCAGCATGCAATCGAGCATGCATGCATGTACGCAAGCAACATGCATTCAAGCATGCAAGCAAGCATGCAGCATGCAAGCCAGCAAGCATCATGCAGCAGGCATGGTTTCTGTCAATGCTCCGGCGCTGCGGGGCTCCGGCGATTCCGCGCGAGCTTATCGTCGCAGATGGTCTAACGATCACCACCGCAGCTTCGTCTTGCTGGCCGGCTTTGCCGGCCAGCCTCAGCTGCGGCGGCGAGCGTTACAACCACCTGCTCCTCAGCTTGCGGGCCGCCTCGCCCCTCCGCGCCTACGCGATTCTAAATTACACTCTAGGGGTAGGGCAGACAAGACTACGTGGAGTCGGATTTACAGCGATTCGTTTCTGTCACTAAAACTTAACTTGTAGCATTTTTTTTATTACTAACAATTTTACTATAAATGTACATTCGGAATAATACACTTTATATAACACAATACTTAGGACATGTGACTTTATAACATGCAAAATTAGGAGATTTAATGATTATGGTATTTGATATTATGTCAGAATAGTTTTATAAGTAAAGATAATTATGTAAAACAAAATTTAGATATTTTGAACATTATGGTTACTGACGTTTATAGCTAACGTGTTAGGGATAATGATTTTTGGACAAACAATTTTAGGAGAAGAAAGGGAGTACCACTTTATGTATGTGTATAATTGTATATGTACATAATATGTATGTTTGTATGTATGAGAGAAACTAAGGAAGAAAATAACTGAATTGTACATCGTGTCAGATTGTTGTCAATAAATAGTACAAAGCCGGATTTTCACAACCAGTGACTGTGTCACTTAAAAATACAGCCTTTCTATGATCGCAATTATATCCTCAAAGTGGAAATTAAAACATGCTCTAAAGCCGAATTAGTAGCAGACAGGAGGACACTGCTCACTATCTTCATGTAGTCAAGTCGGTTAGTTGCAATTTTATGACTAAACCAAAATTATAAATCATGACCGGAATTTTTTGTTACTTGCACCACATTCCAAGACTTACATTCGTCTGAACAAATTCAAACTCTACCACCTATTCATAAAGTTGAAATTCCTTATTTCTCCCCTTCCTTACTTCCTTCCTAAGTCATGTTCTTATAATTTATTATCAAGGAGTGCTGAAAGCAGAATAATATTAAACATTTATAAATGGAGAGGAAATGTCGCCATCGATGAAATAGTCACCGTCTGTTTGCACATAATTATTAAAATATTAATATCCGTTTTATTGTAATTGAATATTTGACGAGATTTCACAAATATTTCTTCACTGAAATGGAAAAGGAATATTGAATGTGTGTGTCAATAACTTGACAATTTGATTGTATCGTAAGATGAAGAAAAAGTTACAGAAATATTAATGGAAAAGTGTTGTACTGAGAATTCTATTTTACTATTTAATATGAAAATTTGTTTCAGCAGTATATTATTTGAACTTACCATTACTTTATTCATCATCATAGCACCCGAAAGATGTCCACTGCTGGACATAGCCATCTCCCAATTTGGGGGGTTTACCATAATCGCCACGCTTGGCAGGCGGGTTGGCGATCGCAGTATGGTGGTAAAACGCATGGAGAACGCTGCTGCCTATTCTCTAGTAAGTCCGTTAGTCGCCTCGCCACGGGAAGAAATACTTACATCACTATGTTATTAAATATTTTTCGAGCAGCAGATTCTAAAATAAACTTTTAATATTCAATAAAGTATTCTTCCGACGATCTATTCAAAATCAAAATAATACATTAGGCTCACGATTTAATACCCATCCTTTCCTCGATATCTTTGTAGAAGTTTGTGGAATATTTGAAACATTTGTAGAGTCTTGAAGTGTGTTCCACCTGGTGACTGAGTCACGTCTCCTCAGGAAATAAAGCAACTTGGCAGCAACTTCGATTCTATAATATTAAAGTTTACAGAGGATCCCAAGTCTCCCACACAGGCTATCTATCTGTTTGAGGACATGCTCAGAATATGTACAGGATTTTTATTTTATGTTGTAGTTTTATTGACACATACAAATTGTGGTTTAAGTCTCAATGAAGTTTGAAAGAAAGGATAAAAACTGATTAGATTTTGCATCATACCTAGTATGATAGTAACATTCTATTTTATTATTATTCGTTCGTACAAAGGATTATTACATTACGTAATGTTTACAGTTGATATTATACTACATACTAGAAACGCGATTAAAAACCTCGTTTT
Organism: Aporophyla lueneburgensis; assembly: GCA_932294355.1. Classification (NCBI taxonomy): domain Eukaryota; kingdom Metazoa; phylum Arthropoda; class Insecta; order Lepidoptera; family Noctuidae; genus Aporophyla; species Aporophyla lueneburgensis. The sequence goes on along the minus strand of OW028744.1, from coordinate 30,400,554 downwards.
ATTTCTGTCAATCGTTTGATAATGACAGAGACAGAATGATGTTTGAAATATGTATGGCGTTGAACGCATTTAGCGATTTGTGGTGAAAATAGTCCTTACAGTGGTGCTTGGGCTTGCGGTTTTATGAACAAACTTAAAAAATAATATGAACTTCGAACATTGTATGATGAACTTAATGAGTTTAATTCTGAGAATATATAAATTTTACGGTCATCTATTAAATTTTGTTCAATATATAGCCTGAACTGTTCTGGTCTGCTAATTGCAAAAAACGTATGGCAATTTGAATTTTGCGGACTATTCCCCCATAAGAATTGACCTCATAATTTCAAGGATTTAAGGCAGTATACAGTACACTGTTTCTTCTTACTAGCTTATTCGGTGCTTCACTTACAGTATCGTAACCACGGTCGACCAGTTGGCAGTCGGATACTCAAGTAAATGACAACCGTAACATTCCTTGTAAACTAAAGCTGTAAACACAAGAAAAGTAATCAACGAATCACATTCTGCGACCCGGTGTTAGACCACAGTCTGATGAGTACAGTAGATCAAATCAGGGAAAGGGTTCATATTAGTTCCGGGAAGGTTTAACATAGTGCAATGTCAAAATTTGACCTTTGCGACATTTCATCATTACTGATTGTGTCAGGACCATTCTAAGCGGTAGGGTAGACCGTGAAAATCTGAAAAGTAATAAGAAAATGACTACTCCATGAAAAGAACCTAGAGGATTGTATTGATGATTTTAATTACTATGATATTGTAAAGCCATATTTGTTAAGGTTGCGAATCATATTTGAATCAACATTTTTACTGACATGGACTTGAAAATTACAAAAAAAGTAGGAAAATTTGAATTTCCCGGGCCACTTTAGCCCATTCACTTTAACTTAATCTTTTGAATTAAAACAACAAGCAAAACATCATAGACGTGGCGAGTACCGATATCTAATGATATTAAAATAACACGATGAGTTTTAGAGAAACTGTGAAATAGTTGTGAATGACATAGGCGATGCTCCACATAGCCGAAATTTTTCTATAATTTTGTAAGCTTTACCTATTTTTATACAGCCGTGTAAATTGATACACAAAAACATTGTCCCTCTGTTTCATAGACACTTTACCACACAATATAAAACAAAGTTGTGTGTCGAAAGTGTCGACAAAAACTAGGAAATGATGTTACCTTCGCCGCGAGCAAACTACTTAACAAGTGTGATTCAGCGATCTGTATCCCATCCTCCCACCGCGCCGTCCCATCGTCCCATCCTGCGGGTTTGTTCATCATTTGCAGTCCATTGCTGTGTTTGTTCAATTGTGATTGCTTTGTCAGCAATGTGGCGCTCAAATGGTAATGGATTTATTGCGTCAGGTGTGAATGGTGTTTTGTCATTTGTTTAGGTCATGTTTAGGCAGATCGGATATTGGAAATTTCTCATATTATTGTAATCTATAACTGAGTAATTACTTATCAAACCTCCACTACTACCAACTGATCCGCAATTAACGTGAACACATTATAAATCATAATCAGCCTATAACGTTACCACTGTTGGGATGCAAGCCCCCTCTTGGTGAGAGGAAGTGGACTGTAATCCACAACTTGGGCTAATTGCTGGTTAGTAGACGTCACATGTCTTCGAATTTTTAGCTCTAGGACGTGCTGGTTTCTTCACGATGTTGTCCTTCACAGTATGTTAGGTTAGTAGTGATGAAATAATTTACACAACATAAAGCGCCTGACAACAGTGCGGCGGGGTCGCGGCAGACTACGTTGGAGATGGCGAGACGAGCTGGACAAATTCCGTTAAAACTGGAAGGAGAACGCCCGGGTTCGTGAAAGATGGAAGCAATGGAGGGAGGCCTTTACCCCGGATTGGAACAGTGGAGGCTAACAAAAAAAAAGCGCCTGCCTAAGTTCGAACCTACGACCTACAATTAATGAGTTGCAGCCGTTACCATGGGACCACCATACTCGCGTGGCCACATACTGGGCTCAAACTATTGATAAATCATTTATAATCAAATGTACGAGTACCATCAAAAAGTAAGAGACTTATATTTTGACGCTTTTATTTTAAAGATAAATATAAAGTATTCAAGTTAACCTGTATAACATGGTTCATTAAATTAACTCAATTTTGACAATATTTGAAGATTTCTAATGATAACATGATTATGTTGTTAAATTTTTTATTAACCTACAGTTAGCATAGCGCATGAGCTCCTGCCGTCTATGATACAGCTGGTATATCCTACTACAAGCATCATTATAATACTTCCTTTAAAAAATTCTAAGATTTTAATATTAATATGTTACCAATAATTATACTGAAAACTACTCTCAAAGATAGCAGAAGTGGCTCAAAAGGCGGCCTAATAGTAATCGCACAGGGCAGGACATGTGTATCGCAACTAACAAATTGGGCCCACATAGCACGGAACTGGTGCTCTTAGATAGTAAGGTCGCAGCAGACCACGTAGGAGATTGCGAGCCAAGCTAGCGGATAGGTTCCTTCATAACTGGAAGAAGAATGCGTGGCTATGCGAAAGGTGGAAGGAGTGGGGGAGGCCTTTTCCCAAAAGTGAAACAGTATAAGCTCATTCATTATTTATTATAATAAACACATTATAAATAAAATACATAATCTACAAAAACCATTATGTCCAAAGCAACTGAAGTTACTAAAATGCAAAAACTCGGTTATTTTTATACTCGAAGTAAATGACAACTTCAGAGCTGGCACTGACCTGTGTGACTATTAATACGGCTTCAAGTTAACCACAAGTTACTGGAAAATGAAAAAACTTTCACTCGGATGCACTCGGAAGCCTCTTGACTTCACGTGGGAAGACTTCTAGCATTCGTTGTGTGGTTTTAAAAGTTTTGGAATTGTTTGAAGTTGTTGTTGGAGGAAGAAAAACATTTTGTCGTTTAGAATACGCATGGCATTTAAGCAGGTAGGTTTCAAGGTCAAAGGCATCCCCTTTTTCCTTCCAAATTCCCTGTCCCTGTTCCATAAGTGACCAACTTTGTGCACTGTTGGTTAGTACGGGCTGGATCACACAACAGATCAAGTCTTTTATCTATTTGATTTATTCTGTGGACTGGATGCACAATTCAGCTAAAGAAAAGTGCCATTGGGAGACTGGGCTGTTAAGAATTGCAAACATGTGTCCTCATTGTTTTCGAAAAACATCGTATCTTTGAGACAAAACCACCTGAATGCTTACACATTGAAAACGCCAAATTTCGGTAGACACCCAGTATTTTGAGGCAGCAAACGTTATTTATTCGTCCAATGTCATGCATTCGCTGCAATAAAGTGACCCACATATCGAAACAGCGTTGAAAGTGCTACAGCTGCTGAATGTTTCTGCTGGGGATTAGTTTTGTGATTGGTTTTTTCGGTCAAGCGCATTGTGGCTGTAAAAATTAAACTGTTCGAAATTAAAAGTTCCCTTCTCTTGTGGAACGTGCGTCGCTCGATATGACTCGGGGACCTTGATTTGCATAACAGGCGAAAACTCATTTACGGTCTAGTGTAAGCCGCAATATTGTATGACATTGGAGGCATTGTAATATCTGCGACTCACTTTGAGCGTCGCTTTGGCTTTCCTCCAACTTTACCTTTAGAGACAGAAAAACACAAAAGAAAAGTAGACATAATAAAAGATTAGTACATTATATTCAACACCGCAAAACCTTATATTCCACATACCCTAACAAATACCTACAAATGACCTGACAAGAACTGCCCAAGAGACTCCAAAACGACACAGACTGCGTACATTACTGTGAGGACGCACTAATGTGTTAGTATGGCGGTAAATGAGAACGTAACATTACTCAGAAAGGTAAACTAACAGAGGTGTTGCTTGGAAGTAGGTACTCGTCGTACTTAGTAAGTGGTAGATCATTGTCTACTATTAATAACCTAAGAGGAATGCTTGTTTTTCTTGCGGCAGCTTTATAAAAACCGTCACGTTAAATATAGTGCCATCCTGCTTAATTTCAAAGGGCAACTTATAATACATAAGTACATAAACTCACGCCGCACGGGTCGAACTCCAAGGTTTAGCAACGCTTGCCGAGTTCAATTCATGAATGGGTGACCATCTGTTAAGTACATATATCGATACGTATTTAATTGCCACCCCCCCCCCCCCCCCCCCTAACTCCAGCTCCAGCTGCCATTTGTAGATTTTTGACTGTCGTTACGCCCGGAATTTGAACTGAATATATTTCTGAAAAGTTTTGACCACATTTTCACCACCATTGAATTTTCCCCAAAAAGCGTTTAATTTTATACAAGAAAAAGTAAAAAACAGAAACAATGTGATCGTTATCATAAACTAAGTCATCATACCAAAATGTTCAAAATGTTCCACAGCTAACGTTACAGTTAATTCCATAACCGGGGAAGTTCTCCACACGTGCTCTGAGACCCATTGTTCCCGCTATTACCGTTGGAAAACCAGGAAGCTATGAATTTAACACCCGACTGAATTAAGTAGACATGAGAACTGTTATGAAGACTAGGGTGAACATATCGTTTTCATTTAGCTGTTTATTGCTGACTTTAAGGAAGTGAAATTAGTACGGCTCCTGCGATTTGTGGTTAGAAAGCTTTGGGTATAATTTTAAGCAAACAATACATAATGTTGCTCGTAAGTTTATAATATATAATGTATTTTTATACCAGTAAAGATGGTGTCATAATCGATGATTGTCATCTGATCGGAAAAAACTACTCTTTATTTTTATTGAAATTGTAAAAGTTGAAACTGTGAAAGTAAAGTAATTTTATTGTAACAAATGAGCTATATTTCAGTGAATTTTTATGGAAATAAGTGTTTTGCATGACGTAATCTGTACGTCATGCAAAACGCATTGATCATTTCATCATTGAATAAGGGTTCAAAACATATCGTAAACATGTACATACAACATAAACAATGATTACACGAGCAACACAAATTGAATTAAATATGACCGGTTTTGCTGGTAAGTGGTATTAATTGCTCAATAGCCCGGGGTCGGTGCTCTAATCGCTGGGGCTATTATTTTTATTTACTGCCGCTTGCAGGACTACGGTTGCTCTAACTTGCGCTTTGTCGGGATTAGCGATAGTTTGTAATTGAATTAAATTCTTGTCTTCATTAAGAATGTTAGTTTCTTGACTGTCTGTTTAGTTTTTGGTTATTATTTCTTCTCTAATTTTAATGACAACTCAGATTTATACAGGGTAGCTGAGACAAAGACCCGTTACTGGTTACAATGGATTCCTAACATAATTCATGGTTACAGCTAGCACGTTTATTCCCCTGCCAACCCTTTAAGTTTTCGCTATCTGTTTCCTATATTACTTAGTAAATGTCAGTGATTTTATAAATCTGTATTCATTTCGGTGAGCTATAGAGTGTTACGCCTAGATTTGGTAACAAATAACCCACAAACATTTCTCCCTAAATAGAAAAAATATATAATGGATCAGTGAAGGCCCCAAAACACAATTCAACTGGTCAGAAAATGGGAAATAAATCGACACAAAGGAAAATAATCGAATTCGGAATAGTACTTAAGTCGGGATTCAGTGATTGGTTACATTGTACCCCTACACACAATGCGCGCTAAACACACTCATCTAGTCACAAAACGCTCTTTGTTAAGGTGGCATTAGACTGTTGTCTTTTGTCTTCTAATGCCTTTGTTGCATTAGAATAATAGCGGTGCTAATGAAGGTGTGCAACGACTAACATTTTTGTTAATGTCTGCAGGAGTAATGAGATTTTTTACACAGGTTTTTCGTGTGAGAGAGTTCTGTTTATTGGATTTGAAAAATGGACTGACTAAAGAATTTTATGATTCATTTTTATGTTTAACCTCTTTACCGAGATACGAAAAAATCTTAGACGATGTGCTTCTTAATATATATTTATGTAAATCAATAATTTACTGATCTTAAAAAATAAGCTGTTTATTGTTCTGGACGACATAGAATATTTAAAAAGAAAAATTAAATTCACAAGTCCACGCTACTCGGTTTCCTATAAAACCTAAGAACTATTGGAGTTAGATACTATTCTATTATCAAAGAATATCAACGTAACATTATATTGCTACTTAGAAGCATTTCAGTTATGTTAACTGCTCCAACTAGGAGCAAGTTGAAAGCACTTAGGACTTAGGCAGTTAGAACAAAAGCTTATTGTGGGGAGTTCTATTACAGTAGCACTACAGTTTAACTATGTTTTACTACATCAATGGCATGTACGGTATGAAAGGAAAGTTCCCTTTAACAATACATTTACATTTATAGAAATTACAGAAATTAATGTGGGATAGTCATTTATAAGTCCGGTTTTTAAGGTTCCGTTGCCAAATGGCAAAAAACGGAACCCTTATAGATTCATCATGTCTGTCTGTCTGTCCATCCGTATGTTACAGTCACTTTTTTACGAAACTATAAGAGCTATGCTATTAAAACTTGGTAAGTAGATGTATTCTGTAAACCGAAATTAAGACTTTTACACAAAAATAGAAAAAAAAGTCCAACTCGCACTTGGGCCTTTCATTTCAAATTTTATCCTTCAAAGAAACTCCGAGCATAGCTAATAGTAAGCTGAAGTGGCAGAAGACTGGCCATGTCCGTCGAAGCACCGATGGCCGATAGAACAGACTAGTCTTGGAGTAGAGACCGCGTATCGGCAAGCGAAGCGTGGGTCGCCCTCAACTAGATGGACCGGCGTCATAAAGAAAGTGGCTGGGATAGACTGGATGCTCAGGCGGAGGACAGGGTGTTGTGGCGCAACAAGGGAGAGGCCTGTGATGTTTAGCAGCGGACTACGATAGGCTGAGTTGATTGACTCAGTATTATACTTTTATTTCGTTATGAAATGCTTGATCATTAAATACCTACAGGTGGAAACGCCGTATAATATTTATATGTCGGAGTTGGTTGTCAAATACAAATTGTGGGTAGTCCGCATAATTTGTTTTTATTATCATTAATTTACGTGATTTTTCTATCAGATAGTGTCTAAAAAATCGAAACATTATTTGTTGAGTACTTAGTGTACGCACTGATTGATTTCTGGCAACTTATTTTGATAGTTGCAACCGGTAGTTTTGTTCAAAACAATAAATAACATGTCACTTTTAAATTTTAAAATGATTTACGTTGTGAATTCTCCATTTCTTTATTTACGACAATTATTCTCATATTGTTGGATTATTTTACAATGTAAGTCTTATTTAGTTTAGCATACACTCCGCGACAAAACTTTAGCACAATACACATTTTTTATAATAACTCTTAATAAAAATATATATATATATTTTTTTTAGCTTTTCGATTCTACGATTGAAGACGGTTAGTCAAGGCATTTATGTTAGTGTTAGAAAGACACAGCTATTGTTTACTTATAGGTTTCGTGTAAGATCGTCCCGCTTGAACGGCGCGACAAAACTATAGCACACATGCAGTGTTCGATTGGCCAGCAAAGGATTAATACGTGTTGTTTTTGTTTTATGAATGCCATTCGTATTTCAAATTATTGCAACTTTAAAATATCAGTTTAATTTTTTATAACGCCTCGCAGAAAAAGCTTAGTACAGATGAAATTAAAACAATCAATAATCTAAAAAAAAAAACAAAAAAAAATGAATGTGTCACAAATAGCAAATTTATTAGATAGATCTAGAAAAGTCATCGTGAATTTTATTATTTTAAAGATCCGGAAAATTACATTAAAAACAATCCAGGAGGCTGGCAAAGAATCATAAATGATAGAGATAGACGAGCAATTCTGCGAGTTGCTTCAAATTCTATGTTAACAGCGAACCAAATCACGTCTGCAGCCGGTGTAAAAACAAATGTAAGAAATGTTCAATGTCTCTTACATGTTGCTAGGCATTAAAGAAGAAAGAAAGAGTTACAGAAACCACCTTTAAGTAAAAAACATAAAAACGAACGCTTACAGTTTGCCGAAGAACATATATCATGGGAAAAAAATGATGTCATTTAATATTTTCGCATGAAAAGAAACTTAATTTGGATGGCCCTGATGGATATAACTTGTACTATCACGATTTAAGAAAAGATCCGATGATTTTAAGTCGTAGACAGTTCGGTAGAGGAAGTATTATGTGTTGGGCTGCTATAGGTTTTGAAGGAAAAACAGAAATACATTTTATCTCTGGAAAAATGAATAGTTTAAGTTATGTAAAACTGATCGAAGAACAGTTAGCCAAATATGGAACCCAAATTGGAGGCCAGAATTATATATTTCAGCAAGACAATGCCTCTGTTGATACTGCAAAACTGGTTAAAGCCTATTTTTCAGAACACAATATTCAAATTTTAAAGTGGCCAGCTCGCTCCCCTGATATGAATATTATTGAAAATTGTTGAGGTAAGCTAGCACGTGCTGTGTACTCAAATGGGAAACAATTTAACAGTGTTGAACAACTAAATAATGCTATCCAAGATGAGTGGTAAAAGTTATATCAAGATTATATTAAAAACCTATATGAAACGCTGCCGAAGAGACTGATTAAAGTTGTGAAAAATAGAAGATATTATACTCATTACTAAAATAAAAATTAAAAACTTCCATCAATTCTTTTATTTATTTTTTTCCCTAACTGTGCTATAGTTTTGTCGCACCGTTCGAGTGGCATGATCTGACGCGGAACCCATAAGGAAACAATAGCTGTCTCTTTCTAATATTTACATGGATGCCTTGACTAAACGTCTTCAATCATAGAATCGAAAAGCTACAAAAATGTTTTTATTAAGAGTTGTAATAAAAAATTGTAGTGTGCTAAAGTTTTGTCGCGGAGTGTACTTTAGTGTTTTGTAACAAGTAAACACGTAGCGTACTTCCGCGCATCATCGGACAGAGTTGTCGTGGATATTATGGCGGGACAGTCTCCTATAAAAGAGCTTGCACTCAGTGAGCAATTCACTTAACTCAGATCCAGCCAGTCCCTTGCTGCCCCCCTATCAGCGATTGCCTAAGCCGAGGTTCGTACCCCCCTCGGGGTAACCCTTAGAGCTTTCGCTTTAGTTTTTAAGTATAATAAGCTTCGGCTGGAGGCCTAAAAAGGTAACTTTTTAGAACTCGCCGGGCCACAATCCGTTTAAGTAGTCACAATCTTTTCAGGATTAACTACGAGATGCCGCACAAAAAAAAAAAAAAAAAATTAGCAATTCAGTCTATCTTCGGATTAGACTCGATACAGAGCCACTGCTCCCAACAAAACTGTCGGTTTACCTGGTACAGCGCTGCTGTATATTCACATAGCTGTATTGAGTAGCTGATAGTGAAAGATACACTTTGTATTTGGGTGGCTTAGGCCTCTATACGAACTGTAACCTTAAGGGTTTGTTCGTTGTACTGTATTGTTATTACCTACTTTATCTTGTAACCGTTTGATTCAAGTTCTTCTAACTGCTGCTGGGGAATTTGTTCCGCCACTTCTTCATCCCAGCTATAGCACTAGGAAGTGTCGAAGGGCGGGCGTTTTGGGGGGACTGTCTTTGTGTTTTTTTTTTATCATTTAATTAATATTGTAATACAACTTGGGAGTTGTTCATAATATTGTTTGTAGTTGTTAATAATATTGTTTATCCCAATAAAATGGGAACTCTAAATCCTGACGATATATACCGCTCGGCACTACCCCTGATTTTTTTTATTTTATTATATATTTATACTAGCTTTTGCCCGCGGCTTCGCCCGCGTCGTTGTCGGAAATTAACGCAGGAGGACGTACTACCGCGGTAAAAATGTGTTAATCCAGGTTATATAGGTAATTTATACTCGATCCAGATCCATTAAGCCATTTTTGCGTTATCGAGAAACAAACACCCAATCATACATTATTTTCACATTTATAATATTAGTAGTAAGTACGATTATAATTCATAATCCTTCGGATTCATAGTTTATGAAAATATCAAGTGTGTTGGCGTTCGCGTTCTTAAATCAAAACTAATAGTAGGTATTCCGAGTAAGAAGACTGCGACACAGGGCTTGGTTTAGTTGAATATAAGTCTTCCTGGTTTTCCTTAACGCTCCTATTTTACCATACAGACACTCAATCATTTACCAGACACCGAACATAGTTATAGGAATAGTACTTTTGCCAGTGGCTTGGCCCGTATAGCTGTCGGAAAATATCACCCGGGTACCTACTACCGGGATAAAGTAGGTATGCTATCTGTTACGTATCCAAGAAATATATCTTTGTGCCAAATTCTATCTAAATCCGTTTGGCCGTCTTTGCAACAATGAGAAACAAAAAAAATATAAACATCTAAGCCATTTCGCGGTCTCTTACTTGGAATACCATTAGGTTTATTTTGAGTATAACGAACACACATGATATTCGCATTTACTATGAAGCCAACGTAATATGAATTACAATCCTACTTATCGCGTTACGTATCGTACTACCCGACCGCCGCCAACGGACGGACGGCACGGACGAACGCCCGCCAGCCACTCTGCTCCCGCTTTTTAAAACTCTAATATCTTCTAAGATATTCATTTGAATTACATGCTGTAAAGGGCCATATTGATCTATATTAAATGCACAATTTATTTAAGGTACTTAATTGGATAAGGATTAATTCTGTATTGCTTAAAATTGCTTCGTAAATAAACCATTATTTCTCGTAAAAAGTAAAGAATAAAAAACGATTATTGTGGGTTATCCCTAAGAGATAGACATATACCATCGCGGACTTTTTTGTAGACTTTGTTAAGGTGTACAATACTGTAGTACATTATTTTGATCTATTTCGTAGGGTTCAGCCAGCGTTCGCAATGTAAGCGCAAAAAAATGAGTTTATTTATGACATCACATTACAAACCTCTAAAATTATAAGTGTTTCTTTACTATATTACGCATGTTATATACATATAAACCTTCCTGTTGAATCACGCTATCTATTAAAACAACCCGCATCAAAATCCGTTGCGTAGTTTTAAAGATATAAGCATACATAGGGACAGACAGACAGCGAAGTGACTTTATTTTATAATATGTAAAGATTATATATTCATATCTTTTACTTACAACTTTTTGTTGCACGTACTTGTCTTTTGTTTATAATAGAATCTATCTTCAGTTATTATGAAACGGGCAAATTAAAACTGCTGCCACATAAAATTCTGAAATTCATCGACACAAATTAATGTATTTTTGCCATGACACACCTAGAAATCCCGTAATGGACTAAAAAATAAAGCGGGAGGAAACGCCCCGGTGTTTCCATTGCGAGGATCGTCTGGAGGACATGGTGGAGCATACGATGGAGGTGTGTCCTGCCTGGACGGAGCACCACCGTGTCCTCGTGGAAGCGATCGGCGGCGGCGACCTCTCGCGTCCAGCCCTGGTGCGAGCCATGGTACGGAACGAGAGGGCATGGGAAGCCATCACCTCCTTCTGCGAAGCAGTAATGCTCGCGAAGGAGGAGGCGGGGCGTGTGAGGCAGTGGCAGCCTCTGCGCCTTCACCTCCCTAGCCGCCGCAGGAGGAGACGCCCCGGGCGTCGGGAGTCGATAGCGGACTCCCAGCTACCATAGGCGCGAGCTTGCGGGTGGCGAGCAATGGGTAGCTCGCCGCCCGGTAAGAACCAAGCTGGGGTCGATGGCGCGTAGTGTTCCACGCGCGCCTCAAAGAGATTTCAGCAGAACTGAAGGGGTCTGCGAAAACCGATGCCTGCCAGGGTCGCGAGAAGTTTCGAAAGAGACACCGTGACCCTGGCACATCTGCCGGGGTCGCGTGATTGTTCGAAAGAGATACCGTGACCATAGCACATGGGCAACTGATGGAACACGGGTGGGTTTTAGTCAGTAAAAGTCTGACACGCCCTCCCGCTCCGCCCAGAGCGGGAGAAGTCATTTGATGATTTCCCATCCTGAAAAAAAAAAAAAAAACCCTGGCACATGGGCAACTGAAGGAACACGGGTGGGTTTTAGTCAGTAAATGTCTGACAGATACAAGTCATTTGATGATTTCACACCCACAAAAAAACGACTAAAAAGCCAGGTTGGCGGCCACCGTCAAAATTTAGTCAGGTGAGACCGCAGTACGACTGTGGAGTCAGATTGCGAACTCTATTCGTGAATTGCATATTTTCACCTCTTGTCTTAGTCTCTGTGCATTAGAAACTAATCCTAACAAACAACTGAAATCATATCCTTAGCGATGTCAACGATAATGCTGTTGCAGCTGAATTCTGGTTGAAGTTTATTTAAAACCAACAAAAGGAGGCAGTTGGTATTTACAAAGAAGAAGAAAAAACTGAGCAATGTTTCGCTCCCGCAACTATTTGCTTTTCACTATAATTTAATCGTCATTCCGTTGCAAAAGTTTTCGTCTGTGGTCACTCGTTCACGAGCCATGTGTGATGTGACCGCACTGCGATCTGCGGGCGACCTCAATGCCCGCTTGGTTAACATGTAACCAAAAACTTTTAAACCCTTTTCACAGTTGTATGTACACTAATTTATTCATGTTTATAAACTTTTGGCAACATTTTGTAAATAGGAAGTTTGTATTACAGTTAGTTCACTATTGGACATTCCGTTCCTCTTTAAATAGGAAAATGAAATATTAGACTATTTGACAGATGCATAGTCGTAATACCGTGTGGTGCCGGACGTAAGGAATAACACCAACCCATTTCTTCCCGTGGGTGTCGTAAAAGGCGACTAAGAGACTTACTAGAGAATGGGCAGCAGCTTCTCTATGTATTTTACCACCATACTGCGATCGCCAACCCGCCTGCCAAGCGTGGCGATTATGGCAAAATATGGGGAAAATTGGGGGAGGCCTAAGTCCAGCAGTGGACGTCTTACGGCTGTAATGATGATGATGATTGTTGTAATATTCCTTCTAAAGTAATGATACACTTTACACGAATTCACCAAATCAGTGAATTCCACTACACCATGTATCTCATTCGCTACAGCGACAACTTCAAAGCGTGCATTCAATGAGGAGCACACTCCACCGGGTGGCGCGCCGCCAACTCGCCGCCATTCAGCTTCTGTGCTGCGTCGCATTCCTGGCCGATGCGATGTCGCTTTTACATACCTTTGCCCAGTCACGGAATGTTGACCAAATATTTAGTATACGGAGGCCGGAGCGATATTAAATGCAAAGGTGGATCTGAAATAGCTTGGGTTCCAATGCATAGTGTTCTGGGAATTTCAACAAATTAAAGGGTAAGATACATTTTGACAATGCTAAAATTTCGAGTGAAAGTGAGCGAATACATGGTAATATTTACTTATGTTTATGACACCACAATTTTAGTGAACTGCGTTAATGGTTCACAACCTGCATCCTGACTAAAAGCTAGCCCCAAACCTTCCAGGCTGTTGTGACTGTAGCTCAATTTAGGACTGCAGAAAAACAACTAAAGATGCGATTTTATAAGTCTTAGCCAACGTTAAAGGCTGAAAAATTCCTACAAAACTGTCACGTTTTGTTAGTTTTTTCTTTCGGAAAACCCCAACACCTGACGCACGCATATGCAATTTCCACAACACTCTACATTTACAGAAACAAAAGCCTTCTAACACATTCTTCAAAAGGCCTCCCCTCCTCTATTACATGGGAACTTTCTGGCCTCCTATAAGAGCGGCCATTACGCGTGTCTAATATTTGCTCACGTGTGGCGCGCCTTAATGGGTGCCGGGTGATTCTGCAATCATTGTACAACGGCCTGGCGTTTAGGGGGGACTGCACACACTGAGACTTTTTCGCGCAGCTTTATTTTTCAGGGGTCCACTTTCCTTGAAGTGAGGAAAAAAGAAATGTCATAAAAATCACTGTAATATTCGGATCCGGAATAGGAGGGAGAGCGCCGAGCGGTATATATCGTCAGGATATGGAGTTCCCATTTTATTGGGATAAACAATATTATTAACAACTACAAACAATATTATGAACAACTACCAAGTTGTATTACAATATTAATTAATTGTTAAAAAAGAAACACAATCAAATCAAAAGTCATTTATTGAAACTAGGCTGAGAGTCAGCACTTTTGAACGTCAAAGTTACATAAGACAGTCCCCCCAAAACGCCCGCCCTTCGACACTTCCTAGTGCTATAGCTGGGAAGAAGAAGTGGCGGAACAAACTCCCCAGCAGCACAGCTGTCTGTTAAGTTAGAAGAACTTGAATAAAACGGTTACAAGATAAAGTAGGTAATAACAATACAGTACAACAAACAAACCCTTAATGTTACTGTTCGTATAGAGGCCTAAGCCACCCAAATACAAAGTGTATCTTTCGCTATCAGCTAGTCAATACAGCTATGTGAATATACAGCAGCGCTGTACCAGGTAAACCGACAGTGTCGGGAGCAGGAGCTCTGTAATGAGTCTAATCCGAAGATAGACTGACTTGCTAAACGAGCGTAAGCTCTTTTATAGGACAATGTCCCGCCATAATATCCATTACAACTCTGTGCGATGGCGCGCGGAAGTACGCCACGTGTTTACTTGATACAAAACACTAAAGCATTCTAAACAAAATAACGCTTACAATATAAAGTAATCAAATAATATTAGAATAATTGTCGTAGATAAACAAATGGTAAATTCACAACGTAAATCATTTTGAAATTTAAAGTGACATGTCATTTATTGTTTTGAACAAAACTACCGGTTGCAATTATCGAAACAAGTTTCCAAAAATTAATTAGTGAGTACACCAAGTACTCAATAAATTATGTTTTGATTTATAAGACAATATCTGATAGAAACATCACCTAAATTAATGATAATAAGAAAAAATCATAACTAATTATGCGGACTACCCACAATTTTAATTGATAACAAACTCCGACATATTTTATCCGACAAATAAAATTTTCCCTCCAATGCTAAGTAATAAAATCCCATCATTTATAATGCGATAAGGAACTTCAATGGAGCTTGTAACTTAATCGAAATTTATAACACCTTAAGAGCCATACAATTTATTTACTGAAGGAATGGTATAAAGCTGATTTTGTTTACATGTCTATTAACCTAATAAGCTGCTTTGTGAATAATATAGAAAGATCGTCTACAGAAATAATTAAATAGGAAAAAAGTGAAAATTTATGTAAAATAGTTTTGATCAATAAGAGCATTAAAAAGAACTTTTAAATGTTGAGTGTATTGCTATAATCTGTTGGGTACTTTGAAATGGACTAAGTAAATTCAGTAACTACCAAACTAGACATTTGTAAATTTTCTTAAATCCTCACGCGTGACAAACTCATTGAAAATAGTATGATAGTTACGAAATTATAATAATGATAATCAATGCTACTTTTCATCGTCCTAGTGCGTAACCAATACAGTAACAAACAGAATATTGCGCTGTTAAGCGCTGAAAGCGACGAGCGGCTATCATCCTTAATCGACGCTGTTCTGCCTCCAATAATCTAGTCAGATTATTGAGCAGTTAATTCAAGCTGGAGGGTAGGCTTATTTGAGAATATCTGCTCCATTTGGGACTTCCGTAAACTTGATAGATACATGATTTGTGTGGCCAGGAAAATAGTTTAAGGGTGTAGCGCCAGGGTTGCCTGCCCTGGACGTTACCGTGGCCCTGGGCATAGGCAACTGAAGGAACATGGGAGGGCTTTAGCCAGTAAAATTCTGAAGCTCCCTTCCACTCCACACAGCAGGAGATGTCATTTGATGATTTCCCAACCAAAAAAAGGTTCCCTGTATAATTCTAATTTTGTTACGTTTTTTTGCTATATATAGGTAAGTGTCAGGCTATATGTTGAACAAAATATAATTTGGGACCGTAATACGAATATATATTCCTCCAGACCGCATTTCGCCCATAGAGGCCTATCTCAACGGAGCCTACCCATTGGAGCAGGAGAGCACAAATATGTGTGTTGAGACAGGGGCACTCGCTCTTCCCTCACTCTCATAGTCTGATGGGTTGGTCGGTAATTCGACACGACCGGAGAGACATCAGACGCAGGACCTAAGTGTCATACCGCCAAAATAACCGCAGCCGCTGTATTACGTACATATGTATTTACGGAAATATAATCAACACGACCCAAAGAGCCAAGACCCACGACTCTAAGTTCAAATAATGCCAATGAATATTTCATGAAAAATATTACAAACTGAATTTTGTGGGCTACCTTGGCGAATCCTTCATGATGGTAGCAAAGACTGTCTAACGACAAATATAACAAAATTTCAAATTTTTTTCGTAACAAAATAACATTAAAGTTTAAAACATTCCGCCAATAGCAAGTGCAGCAGTTCCTTCTCAAGACAATTTTATGCATTTTTACTTTGAAATAACGTCGCTGACTGAATATTTTCCGACAAAAAACACTGGTCTATCTTGAATTGTAAGATTCTTTTGAGCAGAATGGTTTAAAATGCATGTCCAGGTTAACAAAGACATTTCAATGCTAGGAATATAAAATTTTTTTCAAGTATATATAATAACACTTGACATATTTCTGGTTAAAGAGCAATGATAAAACTATAGATGCGTTACCAGCGCCCTATATTGACAAAATAAATGCAAGGTAATATCCTGAAGTGTTTTTACACTTATTACTATTAACGAGCACTATATAATTATGTTCATCATCATCGTCATCATCATTTCAGCCATAAGACGTCCACTGCTGGACTTAGGCCTCCCCCAATTTGGGGGGCTTTGCCATAATCGCCGCGCTTGCGCAGGCGAGTTGGCGATCGCAGTATGGTGGTAAAATGCTTAGAGAACGCTGCTGCCCATTCTCTAGTAAGTCCCTTAGTCACCTTTTACGACACCCACGGAAAGAAATGGGGTGGTAATTATGTTCATCTCTTTCTAACTACAGGAATCGGTGAGGGTCGTTCCTGTTCTTCGCGCACTCTTTGATTGTATGTACGAGTTAGTAGCTACAATAATGGCTTTTTGTGACGCTGTTTTTGACTACACTTCGTGTATAACGCGTCTTTTCATAATACGCGTCATTATTAAAGAGAATTCATTTCTCGTAAAGCATTTCACTTAAATGAGAACATCATTGAATTACTAAGTAACTCACTGTAACTGCACCGTTGGTCTCGTGGTCGCAAGCGCGACTGCTGAGCGTGGGGTCCTGGTTTCGATTCCCAGGTCGGGCAAAGCGTTATTGGAGATTTCCATTAAGAATTTGTTAGTAACAGCCTGGAGGTTGGAAGGTGGCGGTGTGATACCCCCGTGCTTCGGAAAGCACGCAGCGTTAAGCTGTTGGTTCTGCGCTTAATCACTCTCGGGTCATGTCGGGTTATTGTCTCATTGGACTATGAGAGTGAGAGAAGAGCGAGTGCCCTTGAGTCTGTGCACGCACTATAATATCTCCCGTACCGATACCGATGGCTTGTCTCCGTTGATATTGGCCGCCATTACCGAAATATGGTCTGGAAAACTATATAAATCATCGTACTTACGATTTTGAGACATAATTCTAAAGATTTTAAATTATAAAATAGTGTTCAATTAATATAGTTTTGCTTATGGGTACTCCCATAATTCACAACTGCCAACTCTGTTGACTACGTGAAACTTCCTCGCTTGAAGAGACAAACTCTTCGAGAATAATGTCGAACGAATTATCTGCTCAAAGGACAAGTCTTGAGTAGAATTAAATGGCGTGAGTTAAATTGATGAAAGTGATAATAACTTAAAAGATTTATGTCAAACAGTTGGTTTGATACCTTAAGTTTTTAACAAGGGCTTTGTAATTCTGTCCAACCTCGATTAATTCGGTCATGCTTGAAAATCTGTAAAGATTTATACTCGGTTATACGATTTGTATCAAATAGGTATACTCGTTTGAGCACTTGGTGGATAGTGCTTACGCCGGGTGCAGCAAACACTGTGTTACCGTGCTTCGGGTGACAGATCTCGGTGATAAGCGTTAGTACAGGAATGTGTGGCTGGCTCTGGGTTTGCTCTCGATAGGTCTCTTGGATGCAAAGAATGTCGCAGTGAGTTTTGCGGTTGACATCGGAAAGAATTTGTGCTCGGAAGAAATCTGTATATATGTGCCCGGTTAATAGAAAATATTTTATTGTCCAGGTAATACGATGACATGAATAGCTTAAATATTACCTACAGCTAGTTACATTTTTTTTTATAGTTAGTCTGTATCTTGGAGCTCAGAGTGCTAATGTCACTAAGCTCGCCCCGACACATGGACCTTAAAACATAAATAGCTAAATGGTAAAGGTGTACTGGTACGTCTCTGCCCAACCTTTCAAGAATACAGGCGTAATTTTGTGTTATGTTGCTAAAAGTTCAGCTCAAGTCAATATTAATTACACTTTATGTATTAAGGGAAAAGTTCTAATATGTTGAACAATATAATGTTATTGACTTAAGAGCTGGTACATAATAAATAGAGCACAATATTGAAATACAGAAAGTGGCCGGACGGTAATATGAAGGTGTGTTTATAGAGCAAATTACCAAAATGAAAGTGTAGTTTTTTCTTAGAGTAGGTAGAATCAGGATAGGATTCACCGAACACGATATACCAAAGAAACGCATGAGAGAAGTTAAAGCTTTCTTAGCTCTGTAAAATCTGTACTTATTTATACTAGAATAACTATAATATTATGAAACTGAAGAGTTTGTTTTGTTGAATGCGCTAATCTCAAGAACGTTTAATGTTGGATAGTCTGTTTATCGAGGAAGGCTTTAGACTAAATAACATCACACTAGGATCCTTAGAAGCCGAGCAAAAAGAAAAAAATAATTAATACGAAGATCTCGCACGGGTAAGCGATTCGTTGCAATTTATAAAAGATGACCACCAGTCGTTGAGTAAATGTATTTTTAATATTCTACCGCAATGTGTTTTTATCGTCCCCAGTAAATATTTTTTTTTTAGGGACAGCGATATGAATTACCATATGTGCGATGAACTGACGACAATTTTTGCATAAGTGGGCTAACATACGGAAAAAGCGCTTTATTATAGTACACAAACCTTTTTACTGTTACATGGAAGTTTTTTTGTTAAGTTTCCTAATCATTCACATCCTGTTTTCTAAAATTCCAGGTCTGCTTACAAAGCTGTTCCCGAATTTGTCGAGGAAAACTTTCAGTGACCATTTTTCATGCGAAGGGTAAAATTTGGCGAAATTCCTTTTTATCCCTTACCTAAGGCAAACGCGACCTTCGGCCAATATTTCAGGGGCTCAATTCCAGGCGTTTTGTTGGTGGCTGTTCAGCGGGTGCTTGTAAACAAAAAGTTTTACAAACGAGGATTATCTTCAGATCGTGTAGACATTTCGGTTTTGCGTCTGGATTTGTGTTAGATTTACGTTTTTATTGGATTGACGTCACGGATTATTGGCTTTTTGTCAGCTTTAGGTGTGAAATATAACACCTTTTTACAGTCGAAGTTGTCGAAATGAATGGCTTAGGTAATTCTGACAGTGAGGTCACTAATTTTAACAGGTCGAAATAAAAATTTTGTTTAGTATTAATAAATTACTCATTATTAATCCTGCAGTTGACGTTCGTGAGCTACATACTACGTGTTGACGTTCAAAAGTGCCTTTTATGTGCCTATTTGAAATAAATGCTTTGACTTTGACTTTCATATCTTTTACACAATGACGGGCTCTACCAGCTTTTGCTGAGTCTCCAACATTTTCACATCTATATAATATGAGAAAATAGTATTTTTTATTGCTGAAAGAGTCTGCTTTAAGCTTCTATCACACCTGATGCATATAGTTATGGATGAGATCTATAAAAAAACAAGCGTGCCCCGATGATGCCAGTTCACTCTTGCAATGAAGTCAGATGGGTTAAATGTGGAAAGGAAGACAGACGCTGGCAGAAAGTTCACACTTTGTCTGTGCGCATAATAAATGTGGAAGAGAAGCGCTGAGTACACCTGGTCGGGTTATCAACCAAGTGCAGATGGTACCCTGCAGTACGTTATCTCATAATATCGCACACCTAGATCTAAAGAGAGCTAACTCTAAAATCTCATTGTTTGAGTTGTGCATACCATCGAATTCCCTAACTCACTACCTTGCGACCAACAAAACAGATTCAGAAATAGTTCCACTACTCAACGCTAGATGACGCCGGAAGCCCCTTTTGTTGAACGAGCGAGCCGCGCTCCTCCCCCACCAAAACAGGGACATCGCTAGTTGCAGCCAGAATAACATGCGGAATGCACGTACCTGTCGTAAACAAATTAGAGTCATTTTGAGTTGATTCCGTGTTGTTGAGTTAAACCACGACATTGTACGAACATTATTTCGAGTTGTCGCTGTTTTTGTGGTTATTGCTGAGTAAACTAATGTTACATTTTGAGTTGAACCAGTGTTGATGGTAAGGTGAGTAAAGTTTCTGTTTTTATTTAGAATTGTTACCGTGTTGATGAAACATTTTTGAATTTGTAGTTGAGTCTGTTTTGTTGACTCATTGTTTACACTCGTATATTTCCTTAGAAAACAAATGGAATTGATTATTTTTGCAAGTGGTGATTGGAGTATTTTCATGTTAATTCTATTTTATTTTCGTCCTAGAACTACACAGCTTTTTGTGTTTTTACTGAACAGTTTTTAAGTTAGAGCTGTTTAGATGGACTCCGGTACGCCACATCAAATTTCATTACATCGAAACTCATGAATTGGAACACGTTTCATCAATGGCTTATTATCTTTCGGTTAGTGAAATTATATTTTCTCTTTCAGAAAAAGAATGAATCGTGGACGATTTTTAGTAAATATGGTTGAAAAAAGGGACAAAAAAAACATCAGCCCTAGCTTACTGCCTCAAAATGAAAATACGCAACCAGATACTACACCTTTAGAACAGGAGTTTGAACAAATACCACAGAAGGAGATGGTACTTGTAAACAGACCACAGCTAGAAGATGACCCCAAGATGTCATTAAGCGATGAAGACTCATCTACGGAACCTCATGCCCCCTTATCCGTGGTTGATACATGTATTCCGAGCACGTCTAAACAACAACAGCCTGGTACATCAAATTATTACATTTCACCAATCCGAAGTGACGAAAGTGACTTTGACAACTCAGATGAGGATCCCAATTTCCGATTGACTCATAAAAGTAAGACACCAGGTAAAGTTGTACCTTCTAGTTCATCGTTGTCTTCGTCGAACACCAGCAGTAGCAGCTCTGAGAGTTCATCAACTTCTAGCAGCTCGTCGGACTCCGAAGATGACAGTGCAAATGTACAACCTCAACCTCAAGGTGCTGTGGTTGCTGAAATTAATGCGCAAGAGCGCGTGATAGAAGAAAAAAAGGGTAAAAAGAGAGTACGAAAACCAACGATGTGGAAATCGAAAGTTGCAAAAGTGCTGAGAAATTCTGGTAAAGCCTACCAGTCTTTGTCGAAATCGAAGATACAAGTGCCAGAAAGAAAAGTTGGACCCCCCTGTGGACAAAAATGTCGGCTGAAATGTAAAGATAAGATCGATGCAATAACAAGGCAACAGCTTTTTGATGCATTTTGGGGACTCGGCAATCTTGAAAGGCAGAGAGAATTTGTAGTACGACACTCCCAAAAAATAAAGCCCAAATATCGATACTCAAGCACACAAGATTTTAGAGCTCTTAACACCGCCTTTTATTTTGAGGTTGATGGATTCAAAATTAGGGTATGCAAACCGTTTTTCAAATCCACTCTTGACTTGAGTTATAAAGCGATAAAAACGGCACTTTCAAAGAAGTCGGAATCAGGAGTTATACAAGCCGATTTGAGAGGAAAACACGGCCATCAACCAACTATTGATCCACAAATTAAACAGAGCGTTATAGATTTTATAAATTCTATTCCAAGGATTGAATCTCACTATTTGAGAGCTCAAACGACTAGGGAGTTTATTCCAAGTGACAAATCATTGGCCGATATCTACAGAGATTATAAACAACTACGTGAAAAGGATGGTTTAACTTTTGCTACGTCTTCCACATTCAACAGGATATTCAACACCGAGTTCAACATTTCTTTTTTCGTACCGAAAAAAGATCAGTGTGATCTGTGCGAAAGGTACAAGAACTCAGACGTAGAAGAAAAACGCAAGTTAAACCAAGAATATGAACAGCATCAGAAAGAAAAATCTTTGGCAAGATCTGAAAAAGAAAATAACAAAAATAAGACCGATGGTACTATAGTAGCAGTTTACGACTTGCAGGCTGTATTGCAGATTCCAAAGGGACAAATATCCCTATTTTTTTATAAATCCAGGATCAACTGCCTCAATTTTACCATCAGCGATTTAAGGGTAAAAGAAGTGGTGTGCTTCTTTTGGGATGAAACCCAAGGAAAGAGAGGAGCGGTGGAAATTGGCAGCTGCATACTCGACTACGTTAAAGCTCAGGTAGACCAATATCCTAATAAAGAAATTGACATAATTTTCTACTCGGACAATTGTGGCGGTCAACAAAAAAATAAGTTTTTGCTATCTGTCTACGCCTACGCAAGTTAAGGGTCAAGACAATTACTCACAAGTTTTTAATACGTGGACACTCTCAAAATGAAGGAGACAACGTTCACAGTGTCATAGAAAAGCAAATTAAAAGATACTTGCAGTCGGGCCCCATCTATATACCAGAGCAATATAAAACTTTGATTGGTACTGCAAAAAAGACGGGAAAACCTTACACAGTCGTGGAAATGACGCATGACAAGTTTTACGACGTCAAGGCTTTACAAGAATCGTGGGGCACAAATTTCAATATAGACGAGGAGAGAAGCCAAGTCAAGTGGCATGAGATTAAGGTTCTCAGGGTTGAAAAAGAACACCCTGAAACTTTTTTCTACAAAACATCATTTAGTGAGGAAATGTATAGAAAAGTTTGTGTGCGAAAGAGGAATCTCCGTGTAAGGAGGATCCGGATCTGCCATAGATCAATCTTTATTTTCAGTCGGTTTAACACGTGCATACACTGAAAAGATTGCATTGTCTGGTTCAAAAAAAAGAGACATACAAGAATTGATTGATAAGAACGTCATTCCAAAATCCTATTATGATGTTTATTTTAAAGATGTTTTGGGCGATAATGACAATTGACCGCTTTATTATTATTGCAAGTTTTAAGATTAAAAACAAACTAAAAAAAGGGTTCAGATAAAAAAGTGAAAAACCAAAATAGTTCAGTTATGTATTATCTAATACATAGTTATACGATTAAGTGATTGTGATTTTCAATGTGATCTCAAAGTGCTATTATTAGTTTTTAAAATATGCTAAAAATAAAGTTGATTAGATTTTGTAGTTAAGTCATTAAGCACTTACCGACACTTTGTTAGGTCAGCAGACTCATGTACTCAAGTTTTTTTGTTTATACCTTGCAATAAAAATTTATAAGTAAAAAATTAAGAATACGATTATAATTATCATGCTCATAGTGCATAACGATAGAGAAGTGTCATACTTACTTAAATATAAGCCAAATGTGATTTTAGATGTGCATTTTGTTTTTTTTTTTCATGAAAGGTTTCAATATTTTGTTTATGTTGTGTTACTGTTTTATAAAATAATTTTATTTGAACTATTTACATAATTACGAGACATAAGAAGCTGTTATTCGTTAAATATTATCTAAGTAATGATGAATAAATAAAAAGGTTTCATTTGAGTACATAATTCAGTGTTTTTTTTGCTAGTTTATTAACCAACATACTTCTACTGTTGGTCACAAACCCGTCTATGAGTTGCATTGTTATAAAATAACTCAAAATGATGTTACATTTAAATTTATATTGAATCTTCAAAAGAGAGCCAACTAAAAACTAAATTCAGCAACACAGGTTCAACTCCAAATAATAAAAAAAAATATACAAACACAGTTATGCAATAAGGAAATAACTACAAAAAATCAATTTTCAGCCCCAATATACGATTAAATCACAAGACTCTTATAACATCATTGTTCTATCTGCATTTAAAAAGTATTGATCAATACAGCAAACTCCTGCAGTGCACAGGGAGATGGTAATCAGTTTTTCGACTATTCTGAAAAAAGTGTTTTTTTGAGTTAATCGCTGTTTAGATCTAGGTGTGCGATATTATAGCATCATTTTATAAAATACTCGCGGAGGTTACATAAAATGCCATGCAGCCTGGAGCTGCAACAGTGGCTACTATGAATGCTTTTGAATAATACAATTATTATTATTCAGTCAAATCTTTGCTAATTGGATTTTAAGTGATTAGAATCATTCATTATTGTAAAAAGGTTTAGAGCTCAGATGAAGGTCTTCAAGTTTTTGATAAACCTAGCAACCTTTAAATTAGCAATTTACCTGTAATTTCGTTTGCGAAAAGTAAATGTTAATCTTACCTCTGCTTTTCATATCTATGTGAAGCCTCAGTTTCTCCATCTGTCTTTTTGTAATAAAACCAAACCATATCTCGTATTATTTATGTAATACCTTGTAAAATTCATGACGCGAACTTCAATAATGATTCACAATGTAAGGTATTCAGTGCTTACCTCTAGTGGATTTATTATTCATGAAACCACAGAGGTGTTTTAAAACAAAAACCGTCTACTGAATATAAATCTAACACAACATCACGCCTTGTTTCCCCGAAGGAATGGACAGAAATGTATGTATCTATGATAGCGCTGGCAAATAAAAACAATACCATAGACGAAAACAAACGTCATAATGGCGGATGACGTAACGGAAACACGAATCAGTGCAATAAATAAATAGGTAAGTGATTTTGAATTTCATTATAAAATCGTAATAAATTAAGTATTGTTAATTTTAAGGTATGTTTTGATTTAACTAATAATTTAAAATCTAAAAAGGAAATTGGAACATTGTTGCTGTTAGCTCTTTTAAATAAAAATATCTGGATGACCGAGCTTTGCTCGGTATTTGTTGGTAAATTGTGTTTAAAATAATAAGTTTATGTTCAAATTGATTATCGATAAAGTTGGTCATTGAAAACACGAATAAAACGACGTTTTATAAAAATGAATCCTAGCTAGATCGATTTATCGCCCCCGAAACCCCCTGTATACAAAATCTCATGAAAATCGTTGGACCCGTTTCCGAGATTCAGATTATATATATATATTTACAAGAATTGCTCGTTTAAAGATATAAGATTATTATTGTTACCTAACTAATTTTACAATTTAAGGTGTTTAAAAAGTGTTATTAATTACTAATCAAATATTGTGCGCAATTACATTATTTTTAGTAAATTTAATCAGAATTGTATTTTAAAACAAGTGTCAACGGAAATAGTTGTTGTCCGACGTTAACGGTTGTTTCAACGAATAAATAGGCTTGCACTTTGCAGAGCGCACAGTATTAAATTGTATTTTGAACTGTGCACATCTCGTTGAACAATTAAAGTTGAAAGTTAAATTATTATTAGTGGTGAATTATTAAAAGTGTTTACAAGATGTCTGACCGTTATCATTTGAGATCCGTGAGCCCTCCCGCTCTTACATCAGAAGAAAGGGATGAGCCCGTGCCTGAACTGGACCCATCTACGTACTCACCTACCCTGCCAACCCCTCGACCAGGAAATTCAGAGGAGCTGAATTTACTTCGCTGCCAGATCAAGTTGCTGGAAAGGATAGTTTTCCGGAACCAAAACACGAGTACCCACAAGCTAAGTGAAATTTATTTACCAAATTATGATCCCGACGAGCATAAAATAACAATTGAGGAATGGTGTAAACAAGTTACCTCTTTAATCACCATGCGAGGTTGTTCACAGTTTGTTGCTATGATGAAGGGATTAGCATGCTTGCAAGGACGCGCCAAGCAATGGGCAGACACCAATGCTCATTCTCTTGCTAATTGGGATTCACTCCAAATGGAACTTAAAGCACAATTTAGTGGCGAAACGAGGTACATTGTGTACGTCAATGCATTTCGGGAATATACTTCAAATCAGGCCAAATCTTTTTCTGAATATGTTGCCGAATCATGGCGTTTGTTTTCAAGAATTTCTCCGAATGCTCCAACTGACCTCATGGTGGAAGCTGTAATATCAGGCATAAGACCAAAGTTTTACCAAGCTGAACTCCTTAGATCAGCACCAAGATCACAAGCTGAACTGATAGCCACATTGGCGAACTATCGTAAACGATCCGCCGATGCAATGTCAGATGAACCCCGTGCTAAACAACCAAGGCTTGACCTCCCAACAACTGCGACGTGTCATAACTGCCACAAACCAGGGCATATTTCTCGTGATTGCAGGAACAGACTTTGTGAAATCTGCAAGAAACCAGGCCACACATCCGACCGCTGCTGGCATAAAAAGAAAAACGAATCACAATCCGAGAAGACTTCTGTTCCTGCTACTGCCTCAACAGCTGCACCACCACCTTCACGCCGGGAAGTCAATACTATCCAGAAGGAAAAGGCGCCTAACGAAGTTCAACTACAAATAAACTACAATTAATGGAGTGACATTCGAAGTAAAACTTCATGTCGTTAATGATTTAAATTATGATGTCATTTTAGGACTAGACTCTATCAAAATACCGGGGATTCAAATTTCAATTACAAACGAAGGAACTTCAATAGAAAGAGTAAGTTACGTTTTTAATTACGAAATATCATCTTTAGCTAATATTGACACTGATTTGAAAGATACGTCTCAATTAATAAGTATCCTAGAAAAACACACAGATTTATTTACTTTCAATAAAATTAAAAAAGTAACCACGGGCCAATTAACTATCAGATTAAAAGATCCTAATCGCATAGTACAAAGAAGGCCCTACCGACTAGCACCGGTAGAGAGAGAAAAAGTTAAGACAATTATTGAAGATCTAAAACCTAAGGGGATTATTAGAGACAGTTGCTCACCTTTTGCAAGTCCTATTTTGCTAGTAAAAAAGAAAAATGGTGATGATCGACTTTGTGTTGATTTCCGTGAACTAAACTCAAACACAGTTCGTGACCACTATCCTCTGCCACTGATACAAGATCATATTGATAAACTTGGTAAAGCTCGATTCTTTTCAAGCCTTGATATGGAATCAAGGTTTCATCAAATCAGAATTTCAGAAGAATCAATCGAAAAACGGCTTTCGTTACGCTCGACGGCCAGTATGAGTACTTGTCAATGCCACTCGGTCTAAGTAATGCACCTTCAGTATACCAGCGTGCCATTTATGCAGCTTTAGGCGACTATCGCGACAATATTGCACTAGTATATATTGATGATGTTTTAATTCCCTCATCTAGTGAGCAAGAAGGTTTGGAAAGGCTGGCACTTGTATTAAAAAGTCTATCAGACGCAAGATTTACGACAAAACACTCAAAATGTAAATTTCTCAAGACGTCCATAGAATATCTCGGTAACATTATAAAAAATGGTGAAATGAAGCCAAATCCTAATAAGTTGACAGCACTTAAATTTTCAGAACCACCCAAAACACTTAAGCAACTTAGGCAATTCAATGGTTTGGCCAGCTATTTTCGGCGTTTTATTCCTCAATTTTCCCAACTAATGACTCCACTATATGGGCTAACAAAAAAAGATGTACCATTTGTATGGTCTCCTGATCACGAAACAAGAAGACAATATGTCATCACACTTTTAACCTCTGAACCTATACTTTGCATTTTTGATCCAACTCTTCTAATAGAAATCCATACAGATGCTAGCGCCAAAGGTCTTGGGGCTATTCTCATTCAGAATGACAATAATCGTCGGAAAGTTGTTGAATACTTTAGTATGCGTACTAGTGATGCTGAAACAAGATACCATTCATATGAATTGGAGACTTTAGCTGTTGTCAGAGCAATAAAACACTTTCGACATTTTCTATATGGGCGTAAATTTACAGTTGTAACTGACTGCAATGCCCTTAAGGCTTCAAAACATAAAATGAACTTACACCTTGGGTTCATAGGCTATGGGCATACTTACAAAATTTTGATTTTGATGTTATTTACCGTAAGGGGGAACAAATGGCCCACGTAGATTTTTTGAGTAGAAATCCACAAATTAATATTTTAACAAAAGATCCAGCGTGGATTGTAGTTGAGCAAGAAAGGGACAAAGAACTCAAAAGTCTTCGCGATGCCATAAAGAATAAAGATGACTATGACAGAAAATTTTGTATTCGATCGAATCTCTTAATGATAACTATACAAAACCAAAAAGGAGAATCATTAACTCGTACAGTAGTCCCTGAATCACTTGTTTGTTCATTAATAAATAGATACCACGAACATCTTTTGCATACGGGGTGGGAACGTACTCTGGATAAAATTCGGGAACAGTTTTGGTTTAAACATAATTATGACAAAACGGGTACGGCAGTTTTGCAATAACTGTTTACAATGTATAATTGGCAAAGAGCCTTCCGGCAAAAAGCAAATGGAACTGCACCCCATTGATAAAATAAGCATACCTTTCCATACGATACATATAGACCTTATGGGTAATCTTACCGGCACGAACAAAAAGCATACGTTCTGGTAGCTATTGATGCATTTACTAAATTTATACTTCTGTATCCACTGAAGGACAAAAGTTTTAATACAATATTAAAGAGCTTCCGTGAAATGATTAATATTTTTGGCACCCCATGTAGAATTATTTTTGACAGGGAATCGGCTATTATGGGCACAGATATTCAAGATTTTTTAAAATCTTTTTGTATCGAACATCATGCTATTGCCCGCGGCTCACCTAGAGCTAACGGTCAAGCTGAAAGACAAATGCGCACTCTTAAAGATCACCTTACAGCCATATCGTTAACGCAATCGAGAGTTTGGGTTAATAAAATAGGTGAATTGCAATTGGCATTAAATTGTACGAAATCTAAAGCTACAGGATATTCCCCTTTAGAACTCCTGCTAGGTAAAAAATGCTCTCCCTATGCAATCGAACAGATATCTTTATCTAACGAAGATATAAACAAAGATGAAATCAGTTTAGATGCTGAGCACAGAATGGCCGAAACAGCAGAAAAAAATAAAATACGTTTCGATTCTAAGTGCGCCAAAATTAAACCCTTTCTAGAAGGAGACTCTGTTCTTTGTAAAGACACTCAGTGGTCAGGTAACAAACTAGGACTAAAATATCTGGGACTCTATCAAATAATAAAAGTACTAGACAATCATAGATACGAAGTAAAAGACATTCGGTCTCAGCGAAATAAAAATACTGTAATCACACATGAACACATGAGATTGGTACCTAATCCTAATTTAACTGAATGAGTAGACCGTGATAGCAAGATTAAGGTGAGAAACTGTTTATAAAATTGTTTATAATTAAAAAGTTAAGTTTAGGGATAAAATTATGTGAAACGTGTCATTGTGAGTTCGTTTTTAAGTCAGTCAAACCAAGTCAAAGACGGGTCTCTGAATCTTTATGATCAAGCCACGATCTGCGACCTCTGAGTTTGATTTTGAGTTACAAAATGGTTTGTATTGCCATGGTTTTAGTTGGTTGATTAAATAAATTTCAGTCAAGCCAAGTCAAAGACGGACCTCTGAATCTCTATGATCAAGTGACAATCTGTGACCTCTGAGTTTGACAGTTTCACCAGACTAAGCATGTTGCCTCTGAGTCTGGTCTAAAAGTCTCTGAAAAATACAGAAAACTTTAAAAAATGCAAACGCATTTTTTAAAGTTTTCTGTATTTTTCAGAGAGATTCGCTGGCCCTAGCAAGGCCCGCTCGTCAGTATGGCCGTGATAACGCTGGCAAATAAAAACAATACCATAGACGAAAACAAACGTCATAATGGCGGATGACGTAACGGAAACACGAATCAGTGCAATAAATAAATAAGTAGTTAAATAAGTTTTGCATTTCATTATAAAATCGTAATAAATTAAGTATTGTTAATTTTAAGGTATGTTTTGATTTAAGTATTAATTTAAAATCTAAAAAGGAAATTGGAACATTGTTGCTGTTAGTTCTTTTTAATAAAATTATTATTGTTACCTAACTAATTTTACAATTTAAGGTGTTTAAAAAGTGTTATTAATTACTAATCAAATATTGTACGCAATTACATTATTTTTAGTAAATATAATCAGAATTGTATTTTAAAACAAGTGTCAACGGAAATAGTTGTTGTCCGACGTTAACGGTTGTTTCAAGGAATAAATAGGCTTGCGCTTTGCAGAGCGCACAGTATTAAATTGTATTTTGAACTGTGCACATCTCGTTGAACAATTAAAGTTGAAAGTTAAATTATTATTAGTAGTGAATTATTAAAAGTGTTTACAAGATGTCTGATCGTTATCATTTGAGATCCGTGAGCCTTCCCGCTCTTTCATCTATGGTACACTCACATTTCGCCAGTTACTGATCTTCAAAATGCATCTTCCTTCTTCATTTTCCCAACTATGCTGGGGTCGGACCGGCCAGTCAAACCGTATGCAACTGAATAACAGTACTTATTGGAACGTTTACCTATCTGACTTCCACAGCCCAGCTATTGGGTAATACGATACCCATTGGTAAAGCTTATTTTTCGACTTTTGGGCTAGTCAGAAGCCGAAAAGATTGTTAAGGATCCATGAATGACAGCCGGGACCAACGGCTTAACGTGCTTACCGAGGCAAGGAGGGGTCTTGGTATGTAAAGATGAACACCCATTCACGGACCAATCGCGGCAAGCGTAGCTTAACCTGCTTGGCTATTATTACTTAGCCACAAACCCCCCTGTTGTATTGTCTGCAAATTATCTGGTTGTTAAATAACAGAGGCTAAGAAAATTAACTACATGTTCGAGCTAATCGAACACTCAGCGAAAATACATAATTACATCGATCGCAAGTATGCACATTCGCTCGAATCACACAATATCGACCAGTTCGCGATCAGATCTCTTTAGAGACACCACGCACTCAAAACCATCACCATTACCATTTAACCATTAGCAATAAGTAGTTATATAGTTTACCATTTTACTTTGTAACTCTTTATAGTGATTTATTATAACTGTTTCCACTTTAACTGAAGACTTTAGCTTTAACCAAATAAACCATTACCTTATCAATACGAAAAAGTAGTGTTAGGTCACCATAGCACCGAGCGCAGCTTTTTACATGGTCCTTCGAGCATTTAATTACCAGTGAATACCAGTGAAACAGTGCCACGCAAACCAGAACTTCGCTGCAATTTGACGGTTGGAGCAAATAAGGTCAGATCAAACCATTTATTTATACTTACCAATTACAACTTCAAATATGGATACTGATTCCTTGTTCATGAGCCAAACAGAGCTCTACGAAATCTTGACCAAATTTTTAACCAATTTAAAGAAGGATGGATCCGAAAGGAAGACCATCGATAATTACAAGCGCAAG
The DNA here is from genome assembly GCA_932294355.1 of Aporophyla lueneburgensis. Lineage (NCBI taxonomy): Eukaryota > Metazoa > Arthropoda > Insecta > Lepidoptera > Noctuidae > Aporophyla > Aporophyla lueneburgensis. Next base: position 30,369,186 of record OW028744.1, on the reverse strand, counting down.
GCTAGCATGTTAGAAGCATACTGGTGCGATTACCAAGCCATCATAGGAAGATTTGTGAGCTTGGGAAACTTGAGCACATTTATTTCAAAAAAGGTTGTTTCGATACAGCCCAGGAAGTTTATTTGAAAAGTAAGGAAATTATTGATAAAACTCTTGGGCAGTTAACCACAACGCAGCTTCAAGTAGGAAGTCCCCGTAGACCAGGAGTAGAGGACTTAAAAACATTACCAGGTAGCCGAGCTGAACAATACCTAAGTGCTGACTATCGCAGGCCGGAGGTTGAGGCAACGCAGCCACGTCCAGGTACGTCATCTTACTGTGAGCAGTCCTCGCAGAGAGACAATTTGCCTTATGCAGGGAGAGGGTCCAGCAAGCTGAACGAGTTAGTGAAAAAGCAGAACATACACTTCAAGGCATTTATGAGAACCGTATGTAACATCCAATTGGATACATTTGAGAATCAATGGCAATTCGAGAATGCTCTCAAATCACTGGAAAGCCGATGGGGCGAGATTGACAAACTTCATTGGGAAATTGAAGGTGAGGATGGAGGCGACGATTTAACGTACCAAGCGGAATTCTGCAAGCACGAGGAAATGTTCAGTGAGTTGACAAATGACATCAACCAAAAGATGTGGGCGGTAAGGCACCGAGAGAAGTCAGCTCCAAAGATGGACATCCCCGTGTTCAATGGGACTTACAACCAATGGATCCCGTTCAAAGACTTGTTCAGCGAAGCCATCGATAGGAACCCGTCAATGTCTAATGCGCAAAAAATGCAGTTCCTAAAAAGTAAGGTGACTGGGGAGGCAGAGCGTCTGATTCACCATTTACAGATAAGCTCTGACAATTATCGAGTATGTTGGGAGATTTTACAACATAGATATGGTAATAAGAAATTGATTTTTACGTCCCAAATTAACATTCTACTTGGTCTCCCCAACATGCAACAGCAATCGATGGCCATGATTAAGAAGCTGCATGACCTAACCAAGGAGACGCTTCACGCTATTCAGAATCTCGGAGTGGATATAGCAACTTGGGATTCGCTTTTAGTGCACCTACTGGCGCAAAAGCTTGATAACGAGACCTTCACCGAATACATAGAGTCGATCAAGAACTCAAGAGAGCTACCCGATCTACATGAGTTCCTGATGTTCTTAGAGATGAAATTTACAGCATTAGAAGCGTCCCGTCGTAAGCAAGAACCAGCCAGCCAAAGAAAGATACAGCAGCAACCACATAAAAATTACAACCACAACCAGAAGAAAAGTTTTCACCAAAATAATCATCAGTCAGGAAATAAATACCATTCAAAATCGAACATGAATAATTCATGTCATGTGTCACAATCAACAACCTGCGTATTTGCAATACAGAACACGGATTGTGGCGTTGCCCTGATTTTTTGCAAATGACGCACCAGCAGAAATTGAACAAAATTGAGCAATTAAATTATTGTAAAAATTGTCTATGCAGTCATAACAAGAAACCATGTCAATCGAAAAAGCGTTGTCGTAAGTGTTTAGCTGCGCATAACACTTTGCTTCACGAAGCATTGGCAAGTCAAAGTCCAGCAGCGTCAACAGAAGAAAACGCCAACAATGTTGCAACCAAAAAGAGCACATCTAGGTCATCTCACGTGTCTTGGGATGATATGTCTGAAATACTTTTAGCTACAGCGATCGTAAAAGTAAAGGGAGCTGATGGAATCCAACACAAGATGAGAGCTTTCATTGACCAGGGTTCTCAACTGTCATTGATCAATGAAAACGCGGCCCAAATATTAGGATTAAAGAGAACCTATTTTAAAGGTCAAATTTTTGGTGTTGGTGATAAACAAAACAATACGAAAGGAATGTTACAGATAACAATACAGTCAGTAAATAGCGATTTTGCTTGCGAGGCACAAGTTGTTATTATGAACAACTTGATCAAACGTCTACCTAACAACACATTTAATAAACCAACCTCGTGGGATCATATCCAAGGATTACAATTGGCTGATCCAGAATTTCATATAAGCAGACCCGTGGACATGCTTCTAGGAGCAGACGTTTACAGCAAAATAATGTTGGGAGGTCTTTTGCGAGGAAATAAAGACGAACAACCAATAGCTCAACAGACGCAACTGGGATGGCTGCTGTGTGGGTCCATGAAACCACATTACCAGTGCAATGTTGTTCTAAACAATACAGAGGACCTACTCAAATATTGGGAGAACGAAGACATTAGCCAGAAGATAGAGATGTCAAACGATGACCACAGTTGTTTACAGTTTTTTATGCAAACCACTAAGAGGCTTGAGGACGGAAGGTACGAAGTCCGACTACCATTTAAGCCGGAACATAAGGAGAAGTTGGGGGTAACCAAACCACAAGCACTAGCTCAATTTAGAAACTTAGAGAAAAAATTGGAGAAGAACAGCAACATTAAAACGGATTACCAAAAATTCATGGACGAATATTTATCGTTAAACCACATGATACCGTGTAAAGTTAACCAGGCACCCGAGTGTTACTTACCACACCATGCAGTCATTCGGGCTGAATCTACCACCACCAAGCTAAGGGTAGTTTTTAACGCCTCAGTTAAGTCATCAACAGGGTACAGTCTAAACGACGTCATGTACAGGGGCCCAAATATACAAAAGGACCTACAAGAGCTTATTCTGAAATGGAGGCAATATCAATTTGTATATACATCTGATATTGAGAAGATGTACAGAATGATCCGAGTGCACCAAGAAGATCAAGCGTATCAAAAAGTACTGTGGCGAGAATCAAACGACCAACCAATACAATCGTTTCAACTCGTCACGCTCACGTACGGAACCAAACCAGCAGGATTCCTAGCGATGATGTGCATGAAACAATTGGCGTCTGATGAAAGGCAGAAATTCCCTGACGCTGCAAAAGAATTAGAAGGCAGCTTTTATATGGATGATTTTTGCGGGGGGCGTCATACCATTGAATCAGCAAATAAGTTAAAATCCGATCTCATAGAATTGTGTCGATTGGGAGGATTTAATCTTAGAAAATGGACCTCAAACAAACCAGAGCTATTAACCAATTTAGAGAGAGAGCAATGTGACCAGTCAACGTACGAGTTCAAGCAAAATGACTCTACCAAAACATTGGGTCTCTGTTGGAACCCGCAAATGGATAATTTTTCTTTCAAGTCTAAAATAGAACCAGAATCGCCTGCAGCTATTAGCAAGAGAGCTCTACTTTCGGACATTTCCAAGCTATTCGATCCATTAGGGTGGTTAACCCCCCTGAGTACTACCATGAAACTATTGTTTCAAAATGTCTGGCTGTCCAAGCTACAGTGGGATGACCGCCTACCAGAGAAAATGAACTCCGAGTGGACTAAATTGAAACAAGAATTTACAGACATTAAAAATATGAATGTCAACAGATGGGTAGGAATGGAAGAAAACCAAAGAATAGAGTTGTTAGGATTTTGTGACGCCTCAAACAAGGCATACGCGTGTGTAATATACTGTAAGGTAGTAAAGAAAGAAGAGACAACCATCACATTAGTTGCAGGGAAGGCCAGATTGGCGCCACTCAGCAAAGTCTTATCCATACCAAGACTTGAGTTAATGGGCGCTCAGCTGTTAGCTCAGCTAATGCAAAAAGTTCAAAATTGCTTAGCGGATTATCCTACGGACGTCTACTGTTGGACTGATTCAACTTCAGTACTGGGTTGGATACAAGGAGATCCAGCCCGATGGAAACCATTTGTAGCCAATCGTGTAACGACAATCACCAAAATCATACCATCAAAACATTGGCAATATGTCAAGACGACAGATAATCCAGCTGACTGTGCAAGCCGTGGTTTGACTGTCAGGCAACTCAAAGACCACAAGTTATGGTGGCAAGGGCCGTCATGCCTACCAACGCACACGAACCAAGAAAATAGTGAAACCATTTATGAGACGAGTTTAGAAACAAAACCGTCTATTTTAAAAAAAGGCAATGCGATAGTCATTGCACAAACGCAAGAATCGCTGATTACCGAAATTGTCAATCACCTAATTAAAAAGTATAGCTGCATAACAAAAATCATACGTATTTTAGCATGGATACTGAGATTGCCTACCTTGCATAAACAAGCTCGACGACAATACCTAGAATTACACGAGCTGCGTCACGCAAAACAGGTGATAATCAAAACCATTCAGCAGGCAGAATTTGCAAACGACCTAGATTATTTAACACGGAAGAGTGCACTCCAAAAGTAAGATTTTGAAATTGAATCCAACCATAGATGAACATGGAATCTTACGAGTAGGCGGCAGATTGGAAAATGCCCACATGAGCCTCGAGATGAAACATCCTATCATCTCACCACACGATCATCTGCTAACCACACTACTCATAGACCAAGCTCATAAGTTGACTTTCCATGGCGGAGCGCGTCTAACGTTAGCAAACCTTCGACAGCAGTTTTGGATAATCGGTGGATATATGGCAACTAAGAAGTATGTGAGAAAATGTGTCTTATGCCGGAAACATAATCCCATAAGGCAACACCAGCTCATGGGAGATTTACCAGAACCAAGGGTGAATCCAGAACACGCGTTTTATCACTGCGGCGTAGATTACACAGGATTCGTCGAGGTCAAGGCTAACAAAGGACGTGGAATCAAAACCACTAAAGGGTACATAGCAGTTTTCGTATGTATGGTTACGAAAGCTGTTCACCTAGAAATTGTGTCAGATATGAGCAGCTGCGCCTTTATGGCAGCTCTATCAAGAATGGCAGCTAGAAAAGGAGCACCACGACACATTTACAGTGACAATGGTACTAACTTCGTGGGTGCGAACAGATTGATTCAGGAAGAGTTTAACAAGCTTCAGAACATATTCAGTGAGAGTTTTTTAACAGAGATCACTGAAATGGGCATAGAATGGCACTTTAACGTACCTAGCTGGCCTAACGCCGGTGGACTATGGGAGCGAGCAGTACGCAGTCTAAAACACCATCTCAAAAGGGTCATTGGTCAACAAAGACTAACCTTCGAGGAGTATACCACATTATTAGCGAAACTTGAAGCGTGCCTGAACTCTCGACCACTTTGTGCGATATCTGAGGATGCCGACGATATAAACTTCCTCACACCAGCTCATTTCTTATCAGGAAGACCAGGAACAACCATTATAGAAACTGAGCAAAATGCTAGAACTAGATGGCACCTAACCAATAAATTATTTCAGGATCTTTGGAAACGATGGAAAACTGAGTACTTGGTACAACTCTCGTCTCGCAATAAATGGATGGAACCACAGAAAAACATCGTTATTGGAGATTTAGTGGTGATTCATGATGAGAATCTACCTCCAGGAAAATGGGCCCTTGGACGTGTGATCGACACGCACCCAGGAAACGACGGTCTAACCAGAGCAGTTTCATTAAAAACCAAAAATGGGGTCATGAAACGCCCTATCGTGAAACTCTCAGTTTTGCCTGTTAATCAAAATAACGTAACAGAACCAAAACCACCTATAAAACCACCTACCATATTACCAGAAAGGAAAAGAAAGCCAAGGTCAAAGATAGCAACTGTAGTAACCGTTTTACTAAGTTTACTCATGCTAATTTTCCCAACTTACGGTTCAGTCGAAGTAAAACCATTTCCCAGCAACCAGACGCTTTATTTTGACCCTGTATCAAAAGTGCAACTAATCAGGGACAAATGGACATTAGTCATGTACTACGACATGGAACCTTATTGGACAGGCATAAAAACATACAATAAAATAGCTAATTATCAAGAACAATTATGCGCTACTATTGAAACACAATCTCATTGTAATTCAATCGTCGAGCAAGCCCGCCACGATTACCAGGAACTAGAATACTACAATGAACTTTTGCTATCACAGCATTTGATGTTCACACTAGACAGCGACGCGCGGGAAAGACGGGTCGGCACCGACGAGGCTTAATCGACGGTGTCGGGTACCTAGCGAATGACTTATTCGGAGTGTTGGACTCACGTTTTGCAAACCAATACGAAAAGGACATTGAGACCATACATCGCCTAATGAAATCTATGGAGCCCTTTTTGATATTGTGCAAAAAGAATACCAATCTACTTTCAAGACCAAAACTATTGACATTAATAGCACCTCTGTTAGCTTCAACCAATGGGCTACTCCAGGTATTTATAAAAGTAGAGCGAGACTATACGAGTTATATGGGTTAAAAAAATATATATTTGATACTCCTTTTCTAGAGTATATCAGAAATTATTCAAAGTTATTTAAAAAAATCTGTGCTTTCGCTAAATCTAAATTTTTAAGCGATCAAATTAAAAATTCAAACAATAAAATAAAAACCACTTGGAAAATCATTAATAATGAAACGGGTAAATCGGTTAAACAGGAAAATCAACTGGAGATTATGATTAACAACAAATTGGTTAATAAAGCTGCCGATGTAGCTGAGGCATTTAATGAGTTTTTTGCCAACATACCTATAACTACGACTTGCTCCTTAAATTCGTCCCCGTCTAAAGCTGAAAACCTTTTGCATAATAGTGTGCCCAGATGTAGTCGCTTATTTAGTTTCGAACATGTAACGCCTCGTGACGTGGTTAATATTTTTAATACACTTAAGTCAAAAAACACTGGAGATTACTGGGGCATCTCCATTAAACTGTTAAGTAATATAATAGACATCGTAGCCCCCTATCTAGCTGTAACTTTTAATAAATGTGTTGATTCGGGATCTTTTCCTGACCTCATGAAGAGTAGTAAAGTCATACCATTATTTAAAACAGGTAATAAAAATAATGTTGGCAATTTTAGGCCCATTTCTATCTTACCTGCATTTAGTAAAATATTTGAAAAGTTAATACTCAAGCAGTTGCTAAGACATTTTAATTTAAATAGCCTCCTTCATAATGAGCAATATGGCTTTACAAAAGGTCGTTCGACAACAGATGCGGGTGTTGCTCTGCTGAAACACATATTCAACGCATGGGAGAACTCGCAAAATGCTATCGGAGTTTTCTGTGATCTCTCCAAAGCTTTTGATTGCGTTCACCATGACACACTTTTGCGTAAACTACGTCATTACGGTGTTCAAAACGAAGCTCTCAATGTCATAAGTTCTTATTTACAAAATAGGCACCAATGTGTAGATGTCAATGGTGTAAAATCTTCCGGGCTACTAGTTCAGTTAGGTGTACCTCAAGGCTCAATACTGGGTCCATTCTTATTCTTAGTGTACATTAATGACTTACCATTCTATTTAAAGAATATCTGTGACATTGTACTATTTGCTGATGACACCTCACTTATCTTTAAAGTAGACAGGAATAGAAAAGATTTTGACGACGTGAACAGTGCGCTCTCAATGGCTACGGATTGGTTTACCACAAATAACCTAGTTCTTAATGCTAAGAAAACGAAATGTATAAAGTTCGCCTTACCGAATGTTAGGAATCTGGGACCCAATGTCGTTTTAAATAATCAGGTGCTTGATACTGTACACTCGGCAGTTTTTCTGGGCATAACAGTAGACGCCAAACTTCAGTGGGGATCACATATATCAAGCCTAGCGGGAAGGCTCAGTTCGGCCGCCTACGCCGTAAGGAAAGTTAGACAGTACACGGACGTTGATACAGCTCGATTAGTCTATTTTAGTTATTTTCATAGCATAATGTCCTACGGCATTCTGCTGTGGGGCAAAGCCGCGGACATTCAAAATATTTTTGTTCTTCAAAAACGAGCTGTTCGAGCGATTTACCAACTAGGTGCTAGAGTTTCTCTGAGAGATTTATTTAAAGATATTGGTATTCTTACGGTGGCATCACAATTCATCCTCGCCAACATCTTATATATTAGGCAAAACATACACTTGTACACTAAAAACAGTGATATTCATAACATTAATACTAGAAATAAGGACAAACTACGTGCTCCTTTTCACCGGCTTCATAAGGTTCATAATTCTTTTGTTGGTCTTGGTATTACCTTTTATAACAAGCTTCCCTCTGCTTTGCTAGATTTGCAGTTTAATGAGTTTAAAGCTAAAGTAAAATCCAACCTTTGTTCAAAGGCATACTATTCTATCAACGACTACTTAAACGATAAGAATAGTTGGTCGCTGTGATTAACTCAAGACAATGTTTATGTTCTTTCAATCCAGAATTAGCTTTCCTACTGACAGTTTATATGGGTAGTTCATATAATTGTTTTTTTTATTTTATTTTTATTTAACTGATTTTGTTAATTATTTTTTTATTTTCTTTTAATTTCACTTATTGTGGACATAATCTACTCATTACAGTGATTTTAAATGAGTTGTATTGCAACATGTAGTTAGCTAGCGACCTCGTCAGCTGTTCATAATATTCTAGCCTGACCAACCGGCAGCAAGTTCGTCATGCTCCCTTAGATGTCACTGCTTGCGGTAGCGTCGGGGGTCGGGTTACCACCTTCCCTCAAATATGGCGAGGGGGGTAATGGCTGACCTTTGCGTTATGCTCGTGAACGGGTGCTGCTTGTGGTGACTGGTCGACTTGCTGACCATGGTTTTTGTTATTGTTATTTGTATTAACTGTTATTTTATTTTTACTCCGGAGGTCCTAGTTTAACTATTGTAACTTCAACTTAGCAATATGCATCAATGTATGTATATGTATCATTTTGCGTCGTTGAATATGTAAGCGGGCACGCCCTTTATGCCTGGAGGCTTTATTTAAGTTTTACGTTCTGTTTACGATTTTGTTTTATTATTTATTTCAGCTTGAGTTTACTTTTCAATGTTTTGTTCGTATATTGGCGTGTGCTAGCTGACATATGGCGAATAATGTATGTTTTGTTTTGTTTTATAATATTAATTACTTACACGATATTGTATAGAATCAAGTTCTTCTAACTTAACAGACAGCTGTGCTGCTGGGGAGTTTGTTCCGCCACTTCTTCTTCCCAGCTAAAGCACTAGGAAGTGTCGAAGGGCGGGCGTTTTGGGGGGACTGTCTTTTGTAACTTTGACGTTCAAAAAGTGCTGACTCTCAGCCTAGTTTGAATAAATGACTTTTGATTTTGATTTTGCAATGAGAAACACCTTTCCAATTTATGGAAAAACCAAACTTCCGTAATTGAAGCTGAGTTCAACCTTATGAAAAGAATGGAGACCACTGTAAACAAACAGCACAAATTGATTAATAAAAAGCTAATGGATTTGCAAGAAAACGAGAGCGTTCTCCAACGTATCATTCAAAATATTTCATACGCCAATGAATTCACAATGTTAGCGATGTCCGGGAACGGCTTACTACAAGGTTTAAAGCGACTTCAAGACACGTTGCTCGATACAATAACAGACATCTTCCACGGTCAAATTAATATACATTTACTGCCACCAACGCAGCTTAAACGTGAGCTCCAAACCATATACGGTCAGATGCCGGAAGATCTCACACTACCAATCACAAATATAGAAACAGATCTTCAGTATCTTTACAAACTACTGAAAGTCAAGGCCAGAGCGACGCAAAAATATGTTATTATTGAAGTTACTTTCCCACTTGTATCCAGAGAAAGCTTCTAATTGTATAAGATAGTGCCTATACCGCACTAAACAAACACCCGTATGACCAAAATAATACCAGTCTCAGAATACGTTGCAGTCAACCTAAAGAAAGATTCCTACTTTAGTATGTCCACCCACGAACTTACAGAATGTCTACACCATGGACCTACTTATATGTGTCAGCTGCTGAAACCAATTCTAGACCTAAAAAACGAGGAAAGTTTTTGCGACAAAGACCCGGCAACAAATACATGTACAGTTAAAAAATCAAACTGCACTAATGCATGGATCGAATTACATTTGACTTCTCAGCACTTATACTTTTGTTGTGACACCTACACAATAAGAATAATATGCGGCGATCAAGTAACAGTTCGTCAGCTGAGCCAAGCCGGGGTTATTGGCGTAGGTCAAGAGTGCATCATTAAAGGCAAGGACTTCTCGTTATATTCGATTCATCATCAATCCAACCAAGTCCACATTTCACCAACCATTTACATGCCTGAATTCGATCAAATCAACCACTTGGTTAACATAAAAATCCCTGACGAAAAGCAAATTGATGACGGAAACCTTACCATCTCAATGGATAGTCTCGGGGAAAAGATAGAAAAACTAAAAAAAAGCGATCCGGAGATAGAAGAGATATCGCCCCATGATATCCACCAGTACGTAATTTGCTACGTATTACTGTCGATCGTTTTATGCGCGGCAGCAGTCTGGATGTGGAAAACTAGGCGATGTGGCCTGTGCCGCAAGCCCGAGCAGCCTGGCGAGGGATCCTGCCGGCACGAGGCGGCGGTGACCCCGCCAAAACCGCGGCGTCGCAGTGAGAGTCGCCATGAGCAGCAGTTAGCAGCGGCTCCACCGACACCGAAACCAACCAAGAAAGACAATTATAGTGAAATGCTTAGCGCGAAAGATCTAAATAATAAAAGTGAAATCGAGTTCAGTTTATACAGTTGTGCCAAGCGCTGGCCTAGTGCAAGTTACAGTGCAGTCAAACGGGACAAACACAAGGACTCAGGCCATCGCAATGTCGCCTTTTCTGTAGAGGACTCGATAGTTTAACTTTAAACCAAATTTTATGTTTTCTTCATTAACAATTATCATTATTTATGTAGACACCATTATTTCGCTTTTATTATGCATGCATTTTGATTTAATTTTAGTTTAAATGTTGTTAGACAAGTTAAGATTATTCTAAACAAATGTGTTTTTATTGTTATTTATTTAAGCTTAATGTTTTTAAATGTTATTATATACACCATAATATCGTAGAGTTAGCTTCATCCTGCACTTCCTTTCGTCTCGGGAATATGTTCGAGCTAATCGAACACTCAGCGAAAATACATAATTGCATCGATCGCAAGTATGCACATTCGCTCGAATCACACAATATCGACCAGTTCGCGATCAGATCTCTTTAGAGACACCACGCACTCAAAACCATTACCATTACCATTTAACCATTAGCAATAAGTAGTTATATAGTTTACCATTTTACTTTGTAACTCTTTATAGTGATTTATTATAACTGTTTCCACTTTAACTGAAGACTTTAGCTTTAACCAAATAAACCATTACCTTATCAATACGAAAAAGTAGTGTTAGGTCACCATAGCACTGAGCGCAGCTTTTTACACTACATATAAAGCTTTTGTCAAATTGCCTGTGAAAAAAAAAAAGTGAGAATTTGGCTGTTTATTGCGGGAGGATTATTGGTAGCTGGCAGTTGGCGCGAAGCCAAGAAGCAATTTTGTTTTATTGCGGCTGTGTGCTGTGTTTTATAATGATTTCTGAAGGAATATCTAGGTGTCTAACGCTTGCGATCTAATCTAGGCAGCTTTACATTTTTATTATAGGTAAATGAAATATTATCCGTACTAATAATATAAATAGAGTAGACTAGCTTCTGCCCGCGACTTCGTCAGCGTGAATGTCGGTTATCGCGGACGCAGACAAAGTCACGGAATAAAAAGTAGCCTATGTCCTTTCTCAGGCTCTAAACTATCTTTGTACCAAATTTTATTGAAATCGGTTCAGTAGTTTTAGCAGGAAAGCGAAACAGACAGACAGAGTTACTTTTGTATTTATAATATTAGTGTGGATACAGTACAGATAAACAGACTGACAGAAGAAAGTTACTTCCTAACTTTGTGTGACACATATACAGACTTATCTGTTGCCTTAGCCCGCATGTCAATGTATATCAATAATGAGTGAGTGAATGTACAGATGAAAGGCATACAATTATGACCTGGGTACAGTTAGGACATAGGAGTAGTCCGGTAGCACGTTCTCGAGGGATAATTCCTGGTCTGGAAAAGCTAGTAGGGAGTTTAAAACTTACTATATTGGGCATTATCCATGTCGTGCTGGAAGTAAAGAGAAGCATCACTCCCAGTGAGTAGCATTTCTTCACGTGGAGGCCGTAAAATGCGACTGAAGAATGGGCAGCAACGTTCTCTATGCATTTTACCATCATACTGCAATCGCCAATCCGCCTGCTAAGCGTGGCGATTATGGCAAAACGCCCTTCTTAGGGGGAGGCCTATGACCAGCAGTGGACGTCTTACGGCTGAAATAATAATGATGACATTGGGCATTTGAAGACGTGTATTGTGTTCTCACAATTAAAGTACCTACTGAAAAGGGTGAAATTAAACGGTTGTTTCATTTTGAATATAACAGTAGGACTATGCCTTCATTATCGATTCAATTAATACCCTTGATTATTATGAATGCAATATTTTCAAACATTACCAACTTATAGTTTGTACACAAGTTGGCAACTAGCGAGGAACTACTAAGAGGCAAGTTTCACTAGTTAGTTAGGGGACACGACAGTAACGTGTTCGCAGTGCAAATCTGTCGCACTCGTACTATTATGGTTAAGTAGCGTTATGTGCCACTGTTATAAAAAATGATGGGAATGTGGGATGAAAGTTGTAGTGGTACCTAATTGAAGTTATTAACGTTTCCCAGGAACAGGTGGTTCTATATTACACTCACATTTGACTAGTTACATAGGTCCCATGTCAATAGGGGTCTGTCTGTTGCCATTGCCATAAGCCGGGCACAAATTCAGATACGCTGGAACTGAGAAATTCTTCAAGGCAAAAGCCTTTATAACATTTTGTGACATGGAAATTTGACCCCAGGAGTGCTCAGCAGTTAGCACTCGCGGCCACTAACTAGACCAACGAAGCAGGGAGACTTTTTAATAAATATTATCTAAAAACTATCAATTTAAAACGTATAACACATAAAAAATCAGACAATTAAATCAAAGCTACTAACTTAAAATTTTTCATACTTTAAATATTTTACACTTTATTGACTTAAACCGAACCAATAAATAACTCACAAGGCAAAACTTCTTAAGAAAACTACAATTTATGAAATTGCACCTCAATATTAGCAAAGTGATTGACTGAAGGAAATCAAATAATTAGTAAGAAAATTTAATAAGAACGTTCCTTGGAAATATCACGAATGAAGCAAGGCCATCAGGCAGGAACACGTCCACGAAGTGGTGTCAACTGACTGACGTCGAACGGATATCTCTACAAATGGAATGCCAAAAACTAATGAAAAAAAAGTTGCTATTTCGGAATTGTAAAATAAAGAGGTTTTGGTAACTATTTTTCGTGGTAAAACACAAGATTTTCCTAGTCATATAGTCTTTTATTCAAATTAGTCAAAATTAGAAAGAAAGAAAGAAAGAATATAGATACATAACACAGTCCCCCAAAACGCCCGCCCTTCACCGCTTCCTAGTGCTCTAGCTGGGAATTAGAAATGGCGCAATAAACTACTCAGCAGTACCTACATTAATCAAAACGCAACTATAAATTTATATTCTGTCATGAGTAAATTGGATTCAAACTAAAATATACTGCCAGTCTTTGTAAAAGCTACTTGAACAAAGTTTTATTACCTATTAATTTTAAATTTTTTAAAGTAACAAACTTTGCCATGCAATTCAGTATTTAATGATGTAAATAATAAGGGTGCATGTCCACAGCCCTAACTAGGTCCATTCCAAAGTTTGCAACATGTGATATAAATCGATATGAGACACAAGCGCTTAAGTACGTAGAAACTCGGTAGTATCCTTACCGTTATTATATTGTCGTTATAACTATCAGGTATTATAGCTTCCAACTTTGAAGTCTTACGTTACTTGGGCGGGCATTGAGGAAGTAAGTTGTTTAAGTTGAAGTTAAGTTACATAGGTACACGACTTAGTTAAATTAACTATGTGATAGGTAACGTTAGCTTAGTTTAGTACTATGCTTGAATAGATCCTTGACATTATTCTGCAATTTTCATTGTCTAATTAATACCTAGAAACAGACGCTTTCACGGAACTCATTTATCAAATAATCAGACTATAGCAATTAAAACAAAAGAAAAAACAATCTCGAACAAGAATATCAAAATTTCAATCTAAAAATGCCTATCATGTGCCACTCAACGTGAAGTCAAAATGTAGGTCTGCTTACCACAAAACAAAATAGAATCGCGTGCTTCAAGTATACTTTTATAACCTAGCTTCTGTCCGCAACTTCGTCCGCGTCAAATTTTTGCTCCCCTGACCCCGTCGCATCGAATTGCCTGCCAGTTTTCGTCTATATTTCATTGCTGCTCTACCCCTTTTGATCGTAGCGTGTTGTGTAATTTATCTATAATATGTATGTATTTAGAAATATATAAGTATGTTTATCAGTTGTCTAGTACCTATAACACAAGCTTTGCTTAGCTTGGGACTAGATGGCGTTGTGTGATAGTTGTGGAATATTATTATTATTAGGCTACCCAACACAAAAAAGATTTCATTGTTTGTTTGTATTGAATAGGCTCCGAAACTACTGTAGTTTCGGAGCCTATTCAATACAAACAAACAATGAAATCTTTCCTTTTATAATCTATACTATACAAGATGCAGTTTTGAACCTGCAAAACATTTCAGGAGGTTGTTATGAGACTCGTAAATAATCATATAACAATACGATACCAAGTCAATAATCAAAAATACTTTTTATTTTAGATTTTATTGTTTTTCAGAATAACTCTCTTAATAACCCTCTTCAAAAAATACAGAATCACCGACTGCGATTTATCGCGCGTCATGTCGCTGTGTGCGTGAATACAATGACCAGTGACGACACTGTACGACGCTCCGCCCACATTTCTACGAAACGAACGCGGCACTAAGTTGAACTAAAAAGGCGGTCGTTGCTATGGTTACGCGCAGCAACCGCACGTCATACCGCACTTCGATTGAGACGCGAAAATCTGTTACTGCGCATTCAAGGTTAAACCAACGTGCCGCGGCCCGCGATTTCTACAAGCTGTTGTAGCTACAGCAACTTATAGCAAATAATTTAACCTTAGATGTAGTTTGAATCTGAAGATCACAATTTATTTATTAACTTATTTGCATCAGACACAACGATCCATAACTTAGTTTATAAACACACTCAAAATAATGTTACTTGGAATTCAAATGTACCTACGCTAAATAATAACTCATTTTTAAGCATCATTACAATGCGAAAATCTTCATCATCTGCCGAGCCTGTTACCAACTATGTTAGGGTCGGGTCACACCGGAATGGCAGCGGCCGGCAGCGACGCGGCGAGCACTTTCAGTGTGAAATAATTTTAAACTTTAACTACATACTTAAAAGACCAGTATCGCTTGAAAAACCAACAGGTGTTTCCGCCCACGGCTGCCAGCGGCGACGCGAGGCCGCTCGCGGCACCGCGGGCGGCCGCGCGACCTTTTCAAGTTTTTCAAGCGATACTGGTCTTTTAAGTATGTAGTTAAAGTTTAAAATTATTTCACACTGAAAGTGCTCGCCGCGTCGCTGCCGGCCGCTGCCATTCCGGTGTGACCCGGCCCTTAGGGTCGGCTTTCAGTCTAACGGTATGCAGCTTATTATATGGAGTGCCAATGAATCACGTAGGGCAACTACGTATCAGACCTCACCAAACCAGTTAGTTGATAACACAATACCCATTTGTTTGACTAATTGTCAGACTTTCTGGCGTTTGACTATCCGTAGGTACCAATCACCATACGGCAGGGCTGTAAGGTCGTTGATCCGTACCGACCCGTGTGGTACATAACGACTGTCCGAGAGCTACAAATCAATCGGAACCAAAGGCTTTAATTAAGTGCTTACCAGAACACGGGATTTCAATGATGTCCTAGATAAATTTAGAAAGTACTTACATTATTATGAATTTGAAAAATAACACAGTGGTACCTGCTCAGTCACGAACCTGTGACCTTATGCATGAGAGCAGCACGCCTTAACCACTGGGCTATTACGATAAATAATAATAGTAGGTAGTAGATACTACTGCGCCAAAAATAAGTTCACGTTGACGTCGTTAGTTACCTATCAGCTGATGAATAAAATGATAGGCGGGGATAAATAAACCTTACATAGCACGTAAGCAGTTCCTGTTGCACAACTGTGAAACTGATCGCGAGCGCAAGCGCGGAATTTAGGTAGGCACCTAATAATAATAATGTAAGCACCCGGCCAACGAACACGTCTGGATTCTTTGGCCCGGCGCAGTCGGCGCTCTCTGTAGGTAAATTCAGCCCCAAGGACGGTTTTCGTTTTTATTTGTAGAAATCTTAAACCAACCAATTTATTGATTTAAGATTTTCCTTCTTACTTTTTAACGGGCTGAGGACCGATAAAAATACCTCAAGATAATTTGTGTTTTTTAAGTAGGTAGGTGTTAGGGATGTTAACTTCTAAGTCACTGAAATACCACATTTGGTACAGACATAATGTTTTTTTAATTGTGTCTGTAATTACGGTAATTGACTGGTTAAGTGATTTATTTTGTCTGATAGGTAATTTTGGCGTAGTTAAAATTTTTAAATCAACTTATTTACACTAATCATCACTATTGATTTAGCTAACATCGTATTTACAAATTATTGTCTATGTACCTAAGCCTACCTTAACATAAGTATGTCACGTGAAGGTATTGTTCAAAGTTTCCACCGTCACACTCCAGGCACAGTCTAGCACGACGTTGCTGATTTTCCTTCAGCTTACGTAACACAAACACATTTTTTATTGTGTCGATAGCACTGATCACTTTTGCACGTAGTTGGGTTATTGGGTAACACTGGTGATTTCGTCTGTGTACACAAATCTTTTAACGTCTCCCCACAGATAAGCACAGGACAGATGGTGTTCCAGCAACCAGTGACAAAATGTAACTCGCACGACGTTATCAAGTTGTTGGAGGTCCTGTACCTTGCGTAATGAAAAGGATGCTGCATTTCTTTGTGCAGTAGCCGCCACACCGTGGAATGGTGCACTCCAAACCGTCGAACAGCCTCCCGCGTGCTTGCCCGTGGCTCTCGCCGGAAAAAATCCAGGATATCTTCCTGCAAGGCGACAGGCAGGCCTTCGTTGCCGCGACCTTTACCATGCTGGGGAACGTCGAACTGCCGATAATCGCGTAGTCTCTGCGTAGCAGCCAGCATTACCCTGTTAGAGGGACGTTGCCGATTGGGGAATAACTCCGCGAACATTTCGATGGCTCGAGATACATTGTTTCCACTGATGGCATACAAGCGGACCATCTCCAACTCTACATTGCACTATTGGTCCGCATCTTTACAACTAAGTAGCAGGTACCTATCGCGGCCGTTAATCGAAGGCGCCCTTGAGGGGCGGAATTTACAAGCGTATGCACATGCCGGCGTCATCAATCACACTAATAAATTGACCCGATTTATGTGTTTGCGATCGATGGCCGCGGGGGTGCGGCTAGCGGGAGGGGAGCGCGGCTTTGGATCTATGAATTAAATGTCAGTTGCGTTTGTTTGTGTGTGTGAAAGCGCAGTTTAAGGACACGTACAGACTGGCCGCGTTTTAAAAAAGGGAGTTCACACTTACCGATTTCCGTAAATAAGAATAAAATGAAAAAAAAATACCTGCCCATTTTATTGTTGATTCGGGTCGAGAATCACTAACATAATTACCTCCTGAAATGTTTTGCAGATCCAAAACGGCACCTTGTATATTAATATTATAAAGCTGAAAAGTTTGTTTGATTGAACGCGATAATTTCAGGAATTACTGAATCCGAATTGAAGAATTACTTTTGTGTTGGGTAGCATATTTATCGAGAAAGGCTATAGGCTATATAACATCACGCTACAACCAAGAGGAGCAGCAATGAAAAATGTTGCAAAAACTGGTAAAATCACACGGGCAGGCGATTCGATGCGATGGGAAGGGTCGGCGGAATATTAGTATTTAGATAAATCATTTCACATCCGTTGCCGAATTCAGATAATTTTAATGGCACCCCTGTAAACTAATAAATGAACTGTCATTTAGGGATTACGAAAAGGGGTCGTGTTAAGAAATAATGACGTTTCATTGCCTTACTTGCGTGCGTCACGCAATAAGGCAATGTAATATTATGCAAGTATGTTGTTACTAGTGTACTTTGAAAAAAAAGTCAGTGTAAACGAGACGTAAAAATGTTCAAAATTCTATTTCTTACTTTCATAATTGTTACGATCTCTTAAATATGTATGTTTTGAGTTCTTTATTGTTAGATTTATTGTTTTAAAACACTGTAATAATTTTAAAAGAGTTATGAAAACGTTTTGCTATGGAAAAACGTTAGAAATGATTTAGTAAAATCTGTTAATGTACTACTTTTAATCACGGAATAAATAAATTAAAACAAAATGCATGCAATCGAAAATGAAGTTAACATTTATTTCGTGAAAGATTTATGCACTGCGTTCTTTGGTTCTTTGTAAGTAAGAAACATGCAACTGTCATACGCAGTAACAATAATAGTACAACTTTGCATGCTTTTATACTAAAAATGCAGAAATAAAGTTGTTACGTTGTCACTTGCACGAAAGTTGTTCAAAGTCGTTTCGGTTCATGTGGTGTGGCACTTAATAACCGTCTTTATGAATATAGTATTGTATTCTTTGTTAGAGTGATTAATTTTATTAATTTTCTTCAGGCTACGATACCATCTAACAAGGGGTCAGCGGTAATTTTTCGTTCATTTTCGTGATTAATTTTGACTTAACAATGCGGCATGAATTGCATTAATTTTAATAGAAGATGTGCTAACGATAAAAGTGGGATACAGTTAAATTAATTAAGTGAAAAGTGTGATGATGAAGTGTGTTATTAATACGAGGGTTTCGGTGGCGATATATTTACTGGATTTATTTAAAATATATTTTGAAAAAATAAGTTAATCTTTTGTTGAACATTTGTGATTGAATGTGCATTGTGACCGTTTAATTGCAAGACATTTATGACACAGCGAACTGGGCTTTCGTTGTGAATTACGGGGTAGGTACCCAATCCAGTGGCAAAAAACTTAAATACAGATCCTAAGACACTGACTTCCGAAATTAAAGTTATTTTTCACTTTGTAGTGTGTTTTAGGAAGTTGGTTGTTTTTTGTATGCACGTGTTTCTGTGACAAATATATCCATTTTTATTTAAATGATAAATGATTTTATGTCTGTAAGTAGGTTTGTACAAACACTTTTACACATTTATTAAATACTAGCTTTTGCCAGCGGCTTCACCCGCGTGGAGGTCGGAAAATATCCCGCTGGAACGTACTACCGGGATAAAAGTAGCCTATGTGTTAATCCAGGTTATAAAGTACCTGTGTTCCAAAGGACAATGCCCACATACTAGAACAACCGTGGCCCACAGTGAACACTTACAAATAGTGTAAGGAATGATAGTATAAGGTGTTATGAGCACCTTTTAGTACTTATCAGTTCAGAAAATAAGTCGCCATTTGGAAATAAAACAGTTTTTAATTTTTTATAATTTTTAATTTTTTCACAAGCACTGACTTATTTTATACACTTACAATGACTTTTGAATGGTATTAACACAGTCATTGTTCATTTCAAAGTTACATACTCATTTTAACCTTTGAATAATAGTCACCTTCTAAGTTTAAACAGTCTGGGGGAGTACACACAAAACCCATATATTAAACCTAGAAAGATCCCAGCGAGCAGTTCTCAAAGTAATGCACAAAAGGAACTTACAGTATCCAACGGAGCAGCTATATAAGGATTGTATGGTATTAACGGTTCGACAACTTTATATCAGGAGAGTTCTGCTTATAAGCCACAAAGGCTCAACGTATGACCCGGTAAGACTGAAAAACAAACGCAGAAACGACCTAGTATTTGACCTGAAACCATGTAAAACAGAATTCTTCAGAAGACAACCGTGCTATATGGGTCCATACCTATATAACAAAATAAGTAAAAATACTCAGCTACATCACTTACCAATAAGTAAACTAAAACTTACCATAAATGACTTCCTTCTCTCTCAAAATTATGGAAATACTGAAAAACTTCTAGAAAGTATAAAATAATAAAATAAAGTCACACAACCCCATTCATACACCCGAACCCATACATACACATACACACAAATACACCACACCCCACACTACACACACATCACACATACATATGTTCATTCATAGATGCACACACAAGCATTAAGTAGCTATTAAGTAATTAATTAAATTATTGTATTATTACATTATTAAATATTAAATTAAATATAGGTACATATATATCATTTTGTAATGTTTACCTTTACAAATATTTACTTTTGCACCGCACCATATATTTTATTTATTAATCAATCAATACTTATCATTTGTCCCAAACAACATCCCCCCCTCCCCCAACAATACAAAAGCTACCTATGTAATGAAATAATGCTGATGTCACGTCAGTACATATACGTGTATATGACCATCTTTACAAACCAAGACCCTTCCGTGCCTCAGAAAGCATGTTAAGCCGTTGGTCCCGGCTGTCTTTTGTAGATCTTAGACAGTCGTTACGGATCGTCAGAACCCCGAAATTCTGTCAGACTTTCATTCAGATCAGTCTTATTAAGAGGTATTGTATTACCTAGTAACTGGGTTGTGGAGGTCAGATAGGCAGTCACTCCATGTAAAATACTGGTATTCAGCTGCACCCGGTTAGACTGGAAGCCGACCCCAACATAATTGGGAAAAGGCTAGGCAGATGATGATGAGCTGTAAGATTTGGTTACTTTCTCAATAAAGTAAAAGTATTTAGGTATTTAAAAATATCTTTTTTTACTTATTTAATACTAGCTTTTGCTAGCAGCTTCACCCGCCTATTATACGTATAAACCTTTCTCTTGAATCACTCTGTCTATTAAAAAAAACTGCATTAAAATTCGTTGCGTAGTTTTAAAGATCTAAACATAAGGACAGACAGAGGGAAGCGACTTTGTTTTATATTGTGTAGTGAAGTTAAATCACTATAAGCTTGCATTAGTACTGGCTATTGTTATTATCATAGTTTTCTAAAGGTATTGTTTAATGTAGGTGAGTAATATAATACTTACCTGTTGTGGAAGAACCCATTGCTATACAATATATATTTGTGAGTTGATGAGAGCGTAAGTGCCTCATATCCATTATTCAATTCGCACAGCGAACCTTGCTTGCGCCGGTTAATCCACGCGACGTGTTCGGGACAGCATAGTTACTCAGGTCCGAATTCGCGCCGAATTAATCATTAGTAAAAGCGGGACTCCCGCAGTCCAAATGCATGCGAGGGTCGTCATATGCAGCCAGCAGTTTTCACATTCACACTATGGTCGTCATTCAAAGTGGAGCCACGATCCAAGTTCGTGCAAGGATTGTCATTCTGGTGATATTGATCGGAGTCCATTGTCATAAAAAAACTTTTTAACAAAAAATTAAACCGCATATTTTAAAATATAATCGATTACGTGAATCGATTATTGGTCTTGAACAATTTAAATTTTATCTAATTACGGCAAAGCTATAAACAATACAATGATATTACCATTCCATGTTTATGTATGTTTGGACTATAAGATATCTGCACCCTAATTGCGAAACGCACAATTTATCAGAATCTGAATGGGACTGAAGATTATTTCTAAACCATTGCGTCATTTGTTCGAATGAATCGTGGCTCAGCAACGTAAATAACGCAATGAATGTTGTTTAACTATGAATATTAAACCAATTCCTACCGATAAAAAGTTCCACAATTACCCCTCTGGTTTGAGATGTTTATGAACATAATTGTTTTGCCTTAAACTGGAGTTAGTTAGTTACGTTCACAGAAACTAAAATGGCCGTCATGATTATGACGGCGTGCCGTGTGATTACAATGCACGCCTTTGAGCACACGGATTGATTTTATAATTATTAATTAATCCGTAATCGATTAGACGTATTCAATACACGAGTCGAAATTAAATTGACAATATACTAGCAACCCTAAACTTTGCCTGACAGTCAAACTCTCAGTGATAATAATACGTTAAATTACTTATTTATTGCTTATAATGACGGCGACTTAGTTAGAGATAGAAGTTAAACGGATAATACCTGTTTAAAAAATATATATTTTTTAATTATCCTTCGAAACGTGTTCGGGTTGGGCTAGGAATAGGCATTGACCTTTCATCCAAAGCCGTTCAATAGTTTTTACGTGAAAGAGTAACAAACATCCACACATCCATACATACAAACTTTCGCATTTATAATAATAGTAGGATTTTTTTAAACAAGATGAGGTCGACGTTTCCTAACTGACTACTCTGAGAAGAAAAGCCGAAACAAACTCAGAGGTCACAGTCTCTTTTAAAGTCCAGACATAATCTTGATCACATCTTGTGAAGACCATGTAAATTGGTGACTGAAATGGTCTTTTGAGGAAAGAACCACATGGTTAGAGTGGACCTGTCCAGTCAGTGCAAGCATTTGTCACTAGTCGTGTAGCTCAACTCGGAACTTAAGGAGCTCAACGATTTGACGAACAATATCAAAGAAAGCGCATTATTTCTTTCTTTCCTGTATCAAACAGTAGGCCTGTGTCTTAACAGTGGAGACATTACAGACTGATTATTCTTATACTTTACTAGCTTCTGCCCGCGACTTCATCTGCGTCAAATTTTTGCTCCCTTTCCCGTCGCATCGAATTGCCTGCCAGTTTTCGTCAATTTTTCATTTGCTGCTCCGCTCCTTTTGACCGTAGCGTGATATTAACCTTTAGCCTTTTACAATAAATGGGCTACCCAACACAAACAGAATTTATCAATTCCGATCAGTAGTTCCTGAGATTAGCGCGTTCAGTCAAACAAACAAACGAACTCTTCAGCTTTATAATATTAAGTATAGATTCTTATTGTGCTTTGTTCCAGGTGAATTCACCTTTGTTTTTCAGTATGTATTTTTTTCTTGAAAAATTATTTGTTTTATCATAGATTTTGAGGTTATAATCTCCAGTAAAAAGTAGGTAGGTTGTATTTTTAACTTAGTCCTCGGCCCTCACACTCGCAACAAACTATTTTATGAATGACTTCCACGCTAGAGGTGCGAATTCATTGTTGCAGAAATTGCTCGCTAGTGATGTGCCACACTTTTTTAAGTGTAGCACAGTGTATTTTTGTCATGTACTGTCTTTTGTTTGTGTTTGTTTTTTTTATTTTATTTTTGATTGAGGCACGTCTCATGACCTTGATCACGCCTGATGGAAAGCGATTGATGGAACGAGCGTGCCAAAAAGATGCTTGTTCTCTTTTACTTTGAAGGCAGATGGGTAAAATGTGATATGTAAAAAAGGAACGTCTGTACATTGGCAGTGATTATATTTTTTGTAATGATGAGTCCTCTTGGGTAAATGTAATTTCTATATGTAATGCAGTTCGTGGTGTTTAACGTTATTACTTTTATTGGTTCCTATTTTCATTAATTTGATATTTATGACGCTTATTTGTTGAAATGTTTATTTAAATACAATGAATACACAATGTAGACTGTGAATAAATTTTATGTAATATTTTAAATTGAAAAGCTTTAAAAACTACATGACAGATACAGATATCTTATTCTCGACGCTTCATTAATTCAACCCATTCAAGAACAAACTGTTGTTGAATGGTTTGAGCTAATGAACCGTACGATAAATATATTTTAAACGTAAAAGATAAATACTTTAAACATAAAAAGACAAACAAATAGAGCAGCCTGTCAGTAGCAAAACTCGTGAACAAACAGCGACTGTTATCAACTTAATTTAAATTGTTAAAATTTATTCAAATTGTGCTTGAAGTATTAGTCTTTTTTAATGCCTTCGTTATTAAGACGTTAGGATAAAAATGTTTTCGTGTTTGTATATCTGGCAAAGACAAAACAATGTTGGTTGACGAAATTTTTTATATGGTAACAAAGCAATAATAGCAATTAATTATTTTTGGGAAGCTTCTTCACTGAAACGAAATAATTAGGTTTCCACTGGCATGATATTTCTATAATATTCCAATCACATACCCGGTTATTTATATTTTTTACGCTCTGTGTTACAGACGAGTTTTCTCATTTAATTAACCAGGTGATTATGTTACTCTCGTGAAACAAGACTATCGAAGGTCTTGCTCAAAAACTGCATGGAACAGAGACGTCTAGAAAAAAAATATATCTGGAAATATTCAAAATCCACAAAAGGGAATATTAAGCAAAGACCGTTCAGAAAAAACTGGAGTGCAGACGTGCTTCTTCGACTGTCTTAGTCGAAAAAGACAGGATTTATAATCACTTCTTCTGAACTGGGGCATCTTCAGTTTATTGATTGTCACATCGTGATCGGTTAAAGTTCCCGGTCATGACCCTAATCTACAAGACGACGGAGACCAACAACTTACGAATGATAACAAAAACAATTAAAATTAAACTGTGGTAAAAGTTACAAAACGTAGCCCCGTCCCCCGTCCCAAGCGTCGTCAGCGAAGTACGCTTGTTAACTGAGAGTTTAATTGTTAACACTATTTCAAGTTTGCTGTTTAACTTGAACCGTTTCTTCCTTCACTTCAGCGCACTTTTGCGCTTCCAACATAAATATAGAAGTTGGCTTTTTAATGGTATCTTTGACCAGACTTTGGAGAAATTTGGGTAGGTTTAGATGGTGTCAGTTGCTGATGTTAGATATGTTTCAGAAATAAGACGCGTTTGAACGCTGATTATATAGTGGATTATTTGAAAAAAAAATGAAAGGTTTTGTTTGATAAGCCTACTTAACACATTTACTTAGTGTGGTATCAGTTCAAAGAATTATAACACTCATTTCTTAAAAACTCAACACATTACAAATCGACAATACTAAGCTTTAAAATTTCCATTTTAGACTCTAGAGAAAGGCTCTTATAAATCTAAAATAGAATTTTCAAATTAAAAAGCTTCGTAAATCCGAATAAAACATTTTATACCCTGGAAAAATTAACAATTATAAACTACGAGTAGAATACGATGGCATCCATATATCAGTTCGTTTCGAATTCCCGCCGATCGTTAGACCGAAACAGTCGGCAGAAAGATTCAAGATTAAAGATTGTCCTCAGCGAGCAACTATCGTTTGATCCCAACTTGCCGCGTTATTGCCGCGATTATCCCAACTTACCACGTTAAGACGCAATTCCATTGCTGCAAAGTTAGTGTAGTACATTTTTATTATTCAGGATAAAGCGGGAGGATATGTCCGGGTGTTTCCATTGCGAGGATCGTCTGGAGGACACGGTGGAGCATACGGTGGAGGTGTGCCCTGCCTGGGCGGAGCACCGCCGTATCCTCGTGGAGGTGATCGGCAGCGGCGACCTCTCGCGTCCGGCCCTGGTGCGAGCCATGGTACGGAGCGAGAGGGAATGGGAAGCCGTCACCTCCTTCTGCGAAGCGGTAATGCTCGCGAAGGAGGAGGCGGGGCGCGTGAGGGAGTGGCAGTCTCTGCGCCCTCACGTCCCTAGCCGCCGCAGGAGGAGACGCCCCGGGCGTCGGGAGTCGGTTGCGGACTGCCGGCCACCGTAGGCGCGAGCTTGCGGGTGGCGAGCAATGGGTAGCCCGCCGCCCGGTAAGGACCAAGCTCGGGTCGACGGCGCGCAGTGATCCACGCGCGCCTCAAAGAGATGTCAGCAGCAGTGTAGGGGTCTACTAGGACCGATGCCTGCCGGGGTCGCGTGATTGTTCGAAAGAGATACCGTGACCCTGGCACATGGGCACGTGATGGAACACGGGTGGGTTTTAGTCAGTAAAAGTCTGACACGCCCTCCCGCTCCGCCCAGAGCGGGAGAAATCATTTGATGATTTCCTATCCAGAAAAAAAAAAAAAAGACGCAATTCCATTGCTGCAAAGTTAGTGTAGTCCATTTTTATTATTCAAATATCAGTACATATTACTGCTAGGGTTTAAAAACTTAAAATTAAGCAATTACTCGCTAAGAGCACCCTCTGTGCGGTACGGACCTTGGCTTAACGTGTCACTGGAAGAGGGCAGCAAGGGACGGTCTGAATCGGAGTGATCATTATTTATGACTATGTGCGTCTACTTTTACAATTTAAATGCGGTGCACGAATTTCAACAGACGCTCATAGATGTCTGCTGTAGTCAATACGTTCTTTGACTAAGAAACAAACGAAGATTTAGCATGCTGAGAAGCAACGCCTCCATATAGCGTGCGCCGTATTGGGATACGTGGGCAGCGCATACAAACAGAAACAGCATGTAGTATTGACGTCATCAAGTGACGGATTTAATGCGACTATGTTGTTTTAATGGATGATCTTGCCAACGCAGGCGAAAATATTATTAATTGTACAGTGTCTCTTGAGTAGCAATGGAAATGTGTCTTTACAGCCGCGTCCAGGGAGCGCCTGTAAACTTGCCCAGACAAATGGCCCCGCCCGGAGATTAATCTAATAACATTCCTACTAAGTTTATCTTTGATTAAATCTATTGGGTATTAGGGAGTTAGAATTTAAATTAGGATTCGGATTAACGAATAGTGGATGACGGGAATTACTGTTTGTATCTTTGATTTTACGGTTAGTTGGGATTGAAAGAAAAGTTTGAAATGTTAATCATTTACTGTAAGAATGTTTTGGTTTGATTTCTAACGCCATAATTGCTTTTTTGAATTAGCGATAAAGGTCTTAAATGAACTCTGAATTAATTGGAAATTCAATTCCTTCATACAAGCTTTTAATTCTGAAATAATGAGTGTGTCAAGTACTAGGCACTGCTTTTCATAATACATACCTCCTAGCTGAGACCATATTATTGTAGTAATTCTATGAAAGCATATAGTATCACCGCACAATGAGACATGATGTAGACAGTATTCATCATTTAATGTGACACTAAACAGATTGAAAACAAGGTATGGTTCTGCCAGGGTCGCGAGTTGCCAGGGTCGCGAGATCTGTTTGCAAGAGAAGAGTTACTGTGGCCCTGGCAAATGGGCAATTGAAAGAACACGGGTGGGTTTTAGTCAGTAAAAGTCTGACACGCCCTTCCACTCCGCCCAGAGCGGCAGATGTCATTAAATGATTCCCCATCCACAAAAAAAAGGTATGGTTTAATTAATGTGGTGAGTGGTGTCGTGTGGTGTGTTGTGGTGTGGTGTGGTGTGTGTGTGTTTGTGTTTACATGACGTAAATGAATAAAAATGCAGAACAAAGAATTAACAAATCACTTGTTAATACTTTCATTAAAGTTAGTGAAATTTGAATGTAGCTTAGTGAATGTAAGAATATTTGTTAGTTAGTAGGTACTTTAAATCATTTTGAAATGTTCATTATCATAGCAAACGAATCCATAAAACAGTGACATCGGTAATGGCCACAAGAAAAATGCGGTCTGCATACATTTTAATTGCGTCAGTGTTGCACTTTTCTATTAAACAGTATTTTTTTGATAACTGATGAAAAATGTCTACTCTAGGAGCGTCTCTTGAATCAAGTGCTGAATTCATGGTTACCATTTGTGCGTCGAGATCCTTGCCACATACATGGTCCTGCCCGTTGGTCCCGTGGTTGAAAGCGCGACTACTGAACGTGGGGCCTTGGGGGCAATTCCCAGGTCGATAAAAATGTTATTGGGTTTTTTCATTAGGAATGTCTTAGTAACAGCCCAGACTATTCTTGATCTCTCTCCGGCCATGTCGGATTGTTGTCACATCGTCCTATGAGAGTAAGGGAAGCGTGAGTGCACCTGGGTCAGCGCACATACTTGTGCCCTATAATATCTCCGGCGCGATGGCTAGTCTCAGTTAACAGCAATTCCCTATTTGCCTGTAAAAGCTTTGTAAAGCTCAGAGGCATAGTAATGAGCCAGTGGAGCCGATGCACATAAAAACTAGCCTTGCGTTTATCTGTGAGATTATTCTTTCGCTTAAACCTTACACAAAACGTTTAATTTCCGTTTAAATCCTTTTGGTCTAGCTCAAGACTGAAGTGAGTAGCGAAATTATACTATATCACTATCATCATTATTTCAGCCAAAAAACGTCCCCTGCTGGACATAGGCCTCCCTCAATTAGGGAGGGTTCGCCTTAATCGCCACGCTTGGCATGCGGGTTGGCGATCTCAGTACAGTGGTAAAATGCATAAAGAACGCTGTTGCTCATCCTCTGGTAAGTCCTTTAGTCGC
This sequence comes from Aporophyla lueneburgensis, assembly GCA_932294355.1. NCBI lineage: Eukaryota > Metazoa > Arthropoda > Insecta > Lepidoptera > Noctuidae > Aporophyla > Aporophyla lueneburgensis. The sequence continues at coordinate 30,341,057 of OW028744.1, read as the reverse complement.
CTTTTAAAGCACCCATGGGAAGAAATGGGATGGTGATATTCTTTACGTTCGGCACCATACGGACCTACCTATATGCCTATTTCTATATACTGTTACGTATCTGCTTAGTGAAAGAAATGGATAAGGCAGATCTGATACAATTTATTAAATGAAAAAGAGTAAACTGTCAGAGTAGAACGCTTCAAGAGGGCTTCAGAGTAGACCGGCTTCAGAGTTCAGAGTAGACGGGCTTCAGAGTGTGAACGCTTCAGAGTAGACGGGCTTCAGAGTAGTTTCCCCAGAGTGCGGGTGCTTCAGAGTAGTTTCCCAGAGTGTGGGCGCTTCAGAGTAGTTTCTGAGAGTCTACAGTCTTCCAGAGTGTGTCCTCTAGAGTGTACGGCCTCCAGAGTGTGGTCCTCTAGAGTGTGTCCATCAGCGGTTCAGACGCCCCTTTTTATACCAAAGCCGTCTTCCCTTTCCAAACATTTTCAAAATATTAGTTTAGCCATCATCTCATCTGACAAGTGTAGTCGGCCAGGACATATCCATGAGTGCGTGTAGCTGGCCACATGAGTGCGTAAAGAATTTTATAAATATAATTTTAAGTTAAGTTATTTAGTAAACAATCGTATTAATTAATAAAATCAAATAGCTAGACATATTGATAAAAATAATTTAAAATTATATAAACCAAAAAGTAGCCATTCATTGACTAAGCAGAAAGGTAACTGACAGTTGACAATTTGGCTTGTCACAACATGAAAATTTGAGTTAATATTTTATTTCAGCTATTTTTAAGTTAATAAATCGTATTTAGATCGATTTGTTGAGTGTAGACATATAAATAAAATAAAATAAGTAAAGCATGAAGTGTAAACATAGAAACAAATAAAGAGGATGATAAAGAATCATGAATTAAAGTGTAAGTATAGGATGAACACTATATTTCCCCAACGACCCCGAGAAAATTTTTGGCCTAGAACAAAAATTTTGCTAAGTTAAAGTATTACAGCATTCACAAAACTTACAAAACTCATTCAAACACACCGACATCTTACGAAGTTTGGTCAGGTAGGATTCACATTCAATGATCACTACTCAACCTGATAAATCAATAACTTTAAGGCTTATTTAAGGAGTTGTAATCCGCTCGCGTCTAAAACCACTAATGAGATGAAATAATAATAATTTTAACAAAGGCTTATTTTTAACGGAGTTGTCATCCGCTCCTAATCAACTTTTAGTTGATATTTAGACTTTTAGAGTCTTAACATGAGCTTATTTTTATGGAGTTGTTATCCGCTCCAATCAACTTTTAGGAGTCGATAGGTTGACTTTTACAGTCATATCAACTTTTAGGAGTCGATAGGTTGACTTTTAGAGTCATTAGTTAACATGGGCTTATTTTTATGGAGTTGTTATCCGCTCCAATCAACTTTTAGGAGTCGATAGAAAGAAACAAGTGAGACAAACTAACTTGTAGGAAAGAAAAGATATAAAGAAAGATTTAAAAAAAAATGGTGGTTTAAGAACCGATGAATGAATTAAAAAAATAAATAGAGTTTTAATTAATCGAAAAGAACTCTATTATAGAGGAAGGATAAAAGAAAGGGATGAGTTATGAGTATAATGTAAAGGACTCAAAAAAAAAAAACGTACACTCAGGAAAACTTATTAAGAAAAGTGTTAGAGAAAAGTCAAATGTTAGAAGGGACTCGAAGAGAGTGTTCAGGACTCGCACTCGGACTCACGTACACTAAGGAAAACTTATTTTTGGTGGTAAAATTTGGAACTAAAGCATAAAGGTTAGTACATATGAAAGTAAACTTTAGTACCTAGTTTTGCCACAGCACAAAAGGACTAGTACTCCATGTTCATAATAATCTATGGCCTGGTTTGTTACCTAGCAACCGATGACAAATAATAAGACGATATAAATTTTGGGTTTTTACCTAGCAACCGATGACAGTTAAAAATATTATGAGAGCCTACATATTTTGGTATGATTCCCAGATGGTATATGTATAAATATATTATATAAATGTATAGTAAGATAGTGAAGTATTTGTAATAGGAGTTATGTAGATGTATAGGTTTGTAAAAACGTCCACAGGATATTCTCCTGTTTCTGTCGTGAAGTGTCTCAGTCCCCTAACTTGGTAGTGACCACAAGGATTTTAAAAACACGCCAAGCGAAAACTGAGTACGATTACCAGTGGGTAAACGCAGTGGTGTGCAAGTGTGTGGGATACAGTGTAATGATGTATTGGTAGAGAGTTATGTGTAGGAGGAAACGTCTACGGGATATTCTCCAATAGAACGTCGTAGAGTAAGCCAAACCCCAACTTGTAAGTGACCACGAATGGTTTTAAGAACACTCACAAGCGAAGAATGGATGCCAATTACCATTGGGTAAAGTTATGTCTGTGGGGATGTAGTATTAGATGATGTTCAGTATGAAGTATGTTGAGTAGGTTGTAGGAGTCAGTTGAGTAGGTTGTAGGAGTCAGGAGAGCTGAAAAAAAAAAATAAGTTAGTTATGTCAAATAGGGAGTCCAAAATGAAATGCTAGTGTTAGTTTTTTTAGAATTTAGAAAAAAGAGTGGGTTCGTGTCTATATGGGCGCCAATCTGTTACGTATCTGCTTAGTGAAAGAAATGGATAAGGCAGATCTGATACAATTTATTAAATGAAAAAGAGTAAACTGTCAGAGTAGAACGCTTCAAAAGGGCTTAAGAGTAGACCGGCTTCAGAGTTCAGAGTAGACGGGCTTCAGAGTAGACGGGCTTCAGAGTGTGAACGCTTCAGAGTAGACGGGCTTCAGAGTAGTTTCCCTAGAGTGCGGGTGCTTCAGAGTAGTTTCCCAGAGTGTGGGCGCTGGCCACATGAGTGCGTAAAGAATTTTATAAATATAATTTTAAGTTAAGTTATTTAGTAAACAATCGTAATAATTAATAAAATCAAATAGCTAGACATATTGATAAAAATAATTTAAAATTATATAAACCAAAAAGTAGCCATTCATTGACTAAGCAGAAAGGTAACTGACAGTTGACAATTTGGCCTGTCACAACATGAAAATTTGAGTTAATATTTTATTTCAGCTATTTTTAAGTTAATAAATCGTATTTAGATCGATTTGTTGAGTGTAGACATATAAATAAAATAAAATAAGTAAAGCATGAAGTGTAAACATAGAAACAAATAAAGAGGATGATAAAGAATCATGAATTAAAGTGTAAGTATAGGATGAACACTATAATACATAACTAATAAACATAATAAGTAGGTATCCTAACCCAACTTTTAGATTTCCAAGATCATCTATCAACTTGACTACTAGTGTTTATAAAATTCGAGATAACTTATACCTACTCCCAAAAAATTCTAGCAATCACATCATCGTATGAAAAAAATAACTGACTATACGGTTTAGATATAAAGTTCAGTTTAGGCTGGTCTCTATTACACCGAACTTAAACATAGTTGGTGAAATGTGGGTGAAATATAGGTACACCTCTGCCCAACCAATCGGGAAAGACAAGACGTCATGTATAAAATTAAGTTTACTTCAGATTCCAATTTTCAACGAAACCTGTAAAAAAGATATACGGGTAAGGCTCAAATTTTACGCGCACTCTCTAAAAATGTGCTGTCCCAGACTTTAAAGAGTATAAATAAAATATATAAAATAATAAATGTTTGTTTATATTAATAATGCAAGAAAGTTGACTATTTTGTCATCATAACAATTTTTTTTTCGTTTGAATATTCCAATTATATACCTATTTAATAATTGAAAATAAAAAAGTCCACTTTTGTCTTCCATACAATTTGTTGATGTCCGTGTACGTACACTTCTCAAAGTTCATTCAATATATTTAGGAAACACATAGTTTTTTTTAGTTCGCGTATTTTATGGGCTTCAGAATATATTAGTATAGTTCATAGTAAAATAAGTTTAACATTTATCGAAGCGTTATGATTATATCAAGTAATTTAAAAATGTCCTAAATTTCAATCCAGTGTGACACTTCAGTTGTGCAACGCGATATTTTGGGATTTATTGACATTCTACCATGATCATCAAATTATTTTGGAGTGGCAACACAGGTCCATGATATCCGACTAACTTCAGCGTGCTTCTGCCATTTTGTTTTAGTGTCAGATGGAAGATTGTGACGGAACGTATTGTGTGACGCTAAGAAATTGTAAGTTTACTTTATATTATTTTCGAAATTTGAATGACTTTCATGATTTATGATATTTAATTGTATATATTATCTACTTAATTAATAAAATATTACACTAACAATTAGCTGTACTGTACATTTTATGAATTATATTTTTTTTTTATGATAGGTTATGTAGAATTTTTGATCAGTTGTGCGACGAATGACACAAAATTGTGCGACGTGTCACAACGGAAATTATAAAGTTGTGTACCCATCAATTTATTAATATATTTATGAGAGCATGATAAAGTACCTAGGTACTTGCGTATGTTTTGTTTTCAATTGCTTAGTAAGTTAATCAAAATTTATTTCAGATGCCTTTGTCTGCGGCGGAAAGGTGTCGAAGGTACCGCGAAAATCTTAAACAGTCTAATCCTGAAAAATATGAAGAAATGAAAAAGAAGAACGCTGAAAGAACAAAAGCTAAAAAAAGAAAAATAGCAGATATGAGTGAAGATGAAAGAATGACGGTGAGAAAGCAATGGCGGGATGCTAAACGCAATAAAAAAGATGAGAGGGAAGTTAAGCCAGCCGTAGCTGCTGATAAGAGACAACGTCGCAAATATCATAGCAAATTACTATGTGAAAACAGAATTTTGAAGGAAAAAAATAAGAGCTTAAGTGTAAGAAATAGCAGCCTTAAGAAAGCTATATTAAGATACAGAAAAAAAATTAATACACTCACCAATCAATTAAATCAACTAAAAACAGAAAATATGGTCGTACCTATAAAATCCCCTACTACTCCTATTACAAAATTCATACAAGACGAAGTGCCTGATATAACTGAAGAATCTAAACAGAAGGTAAACTTTTTAATATTAAATATATGATAAGAAAAACAAAAAAAAATAACAAGTATAAAATATTTTCCATAATTGTATAAATGATTTATTTTTATATTATGCTTTCAGGTAAGGAAAAAATTATTAGAAACCCGTGTTCTAGAAGAATCCCTAAAAGAAACTTACATTGGCAGCAAATCAATCAAGGAAAAAAACGTTTTAAAGAAACTTTTTGTCAGTGAGTCGGTCAAAAAATACAAGATGCAAGCTAAAATAAGAAAATGTTTGGGATTGAAGAGAGGTATTCGCAATACTTATTCTATAAAGCAGAAAAAAATCAGAACAGCCAAAGAACTTAAAAAATTCTACGAAAGAGACGATATTAGTCGCATGACGGCTGGTAAAAAAGAATGCATCACTCGTAATAAGATAAAAAAACAGAAAAGATTTTTACTAAATACCTTGTCAAACTTGTACAAGATATACAGAAGAGAGGGTGGAATTTTGTCTTTTGCTTCATTCAAGCGCTATCGTCCATTTTACATAGTACCTCCGCATGTGAATAATCGCAACACGTGTGCTTGTATCAAACATGCTAACTTAGCTTTTAAAGCCCAAAGTCTGAAGAAGTTGGGCTTAATATCGTCTGCTGATCCAAATGACTTAGTATCTGAAATAGTTTGTGACGTTAAATCAAAAAGCTGCATGTATTCCGAGTGCTCAGTGTGCTTTGGGAAAAAACTTAGCTTTGATATTGCAACAGATGCCCAAGAAGTATCTTGGCTTGAATGGACCACTAAAAATTATGAGTACGAAAAATCCGGTATACGCAAAACTACAAAAAAAACAGTTCAAGAAGAAAAAACAGGTACTTTAAGTACACTTGCTAATCTGATTCAACAAGATCTTGTAAAATTTAAATGTCATCATTTTAATATTTACCACCAATACAAACAATACAAACAAGCTATAGATCAAATTCAGGACAAGGAAATTATCATACACTGCGATTTTTCGGAAAATTATTTATGTAAGATGGCGGAAGAAGTGCAGTCTATGCACTTTGCAGGATCAAGGCAGCAAATAACTTTGCATACTGGGGTTGCGTATGTAAAAAATGAAAAACCTATATCTTTCTGTACTGTTTCCCCATCATTGAAGCATGATCCTCAGGCTATATGGGGCCATTTAGGTCCTGTAATCGATTTTTTTAAAGCAAAATGCCCTGCTATCAACTGTGTGCATTTTTATTCGGGCGGACCCACGACACAGTACCGACAGAAAAAAAATTTTTGGCTGTTTGGTGTCAAATCGAAGGAAGCTGGATTCATTCAGGCGACGTGGTCCTTTTTTGAGGCTTCACATGTAAAAGGGGCAGCAGATGGAGTGGGCGGAGCAATAAAAAGGCTTTTAGATAATAGAGTCTCTTATGGCGATGACATAGTTGATGCTAAGTCCCATTTGAAGTTTTGACGAAAACTGAGACAAACATCAAATTGTTTTACGTTTCTGAAGACAGTATTGAAAATGTTGAAAATCCTCAAAATATAAAACCAGTTCCTCAGACTATGAAAATCCATCAGATCATTGCTACAAACGATAAACATGTTATCAAGTACAGATCATTGAGTTGTTTCTGCGCGAGAGGTACCTGTGATTGTTTTTTGCCTAAAATTCATAATTTTTGTCAAAACTCAATCACAGTTCCTTTGAAGAAAGGTAATTCAAAAAATAATAAAAAGAAAAATTACGAATCAGACACAACTTCTGAAGATACCGACAGTAATGAGGTTCAATTCGCAGATACCGACGATGATTACACAGTTGACGACGACATGGATTTAGGAGAAATGGAGATAGAAATAGTAAACGAAACAAATCGAAACAATAAAGTGACAATTTTATCTGAAATACGGTCTACGCCAGAAAATCAAGCTTATTTTGATTTAAGAAATTACGGGCCAGTAACGCTTGCCCCAATAAACCCCAATGATTTTAATTTGTGCCCTCAAAATGGGAAAGAAAATATCGATAGACACGCTACCCCTGTTCCATGTTGTTCAAAAGATAAAGACACAGACGTATCCGAAACCTATAAAATAAATGACAGTATACTAATAAGGTATTATCAAAGAAAAAGCTGGAAGTATTACGTAGGCTTTATCGATAAGATTGACATCAAAGATGGTGATACTTGTTATGAAGTTCGTTTTCTAAAGACAATTAAAGGAGTTAATGTAAAATTCATTATTCCAAAAAAAAAGGATTTTGACATTGTAACTGACATTTTAATTGTTAAAGAAATTAAATTAACTCCTCTCGACAAATCGCATGAGTACTGTTTGACTGAAGATGCAGACAAAATATATTTTTAAGAGTCAGTTCATATAGTATATGGCGTTAACAAATGGAGGGATAACATATTGAGACTGATTTTTTAATTACTTTTGGGAAAACGTGCCATTTAAACTGTGATTCAAGTACAATAAAAAATATATTGTTATTCATCGAGGGTATGTAACTCAAATGTTTAAATATTTCATTGTTGATTATTTCATTTTGTTGAGTTTGGATATGATGGCAATATTATTTAACCGTATAGTTCGGCAACTCCCCCGATTGGACCCGAACACCAAAACCTCCGCCGGCTCAGTATCGCCCCCACTTGGATACAAGACATACTATACGTCGTGTTTGACAGTTCTTGAATCCAAGTGGGGGGCGATACTGAGCCGGTAATGGGGGGGAGCATGGTCATTTTTCGTTTATTTTCTTATAAAACTCTACAATTATGTATTTCATAATTAATAAAGCAAGAAAATATATCTTTTGTATTCTTTTGAAATTTGTATACTGGCCTCAATAAACATCTGATTTAAAGCCAAAAGTACGTTATTTTATATTTTTCAGGCATGTCTATTCAGACCACACAAAAATTTCGAACCGGCAAACATATTATCATTATTTTGAACATATTGTTAAATATTTTTTTGGAAAAAAATTATAACATATACAGACACCAGCACATCAAGCTACGTTCAAAATTTATTAAAGAAATTTGACAGCTTGTAGCTGTCAAATTTCTTTAATACATTTTCAACTTTATCGCTGAACCATTAAGGTTCAAGATTGATTGGGAAAATCTGACAGTTTCGGGTAGCTTGACCTGCTGGCGTCTGTACACTATATATTTTGTTACTACATAATATTATAACCTAGCAGTATTATTTTTGGCCAAAAACTGCGCAACTACGCACTATGGAAAACACAACGGAATGTGTCACAAACGAAAATACGTTGCACAACGGAATTTGTAAAGCATAGTGCACATGGACTGTAAAATATATTAATAGTTATTATTATTATTTCAATAATAATAATTAAATAGGTATACATCCCTACTACTAATGCGTAAGGGCTATCTGAAACCTCGAAATAGTGAGAAAAATCAATGCATAACCCAAAGAAAAAAACCTAACGAATTAAAAAAAGTTTGCAAACAATTTGATATAGTTTTTGGCCAAAAATAATACTGCTAGGTTATAATATTATGTAGTAACAAAATATATAGTGTACAGACGCCAGCAGGTCAAGCTACCCGAAACTGTCAGATTTTCCCAATCAATCTTGAACCTTAATGGTTCAGCGATAAAGTTGAAAATGTATTAAAGAAATTTGACAGCTACAAGCTGTCAAATTTCTTTAATAAATTTTGAACGTAGCTTGATGTGCTGGTGTCTGTATATGTTATAATTTTTTTCCAAAAAAATATTTAACAATATGTTCAAAATAATGATAATATGTTTGCCGGTTCGAAATTTTTGTGTGGTCTGAATAGACATGCCTGAAAAATATAAAATAACGTACTTTTGGCTTTAAATCAGATGTTTATTGAGGCCAGTATACAAATTTCAAAAGAATACAAAAGATATATTTTCTTGCTTTATTAATTATGAAATACATAATTGTAGAGTTTTATAAGAAAATAAACGAAAAATGACCATGCTCCCCCCCATTACCGGCTCAGTATCGCCCCCCACTTGGATTCAAGAACTGTCAAACACGACGTATAGTATGTCTTGTATCCAAGTGGGGGCGATACTGAGCCGGCGGAGGTTTTGGTGTTCGGGTCCAATCGGGGGAGTTGCCGAACTATGCGGTTAAATAATATTGCCATCATATCCAAACTCAACAAAATGAAATAATCAACAATAAATATTTAAACATTTGAGTTACATACCCTCGATGAATAACACAAAAAATATATTTGTTACTAATATATATTAACCCGTTGAATGCCGCTAATTACAGACACAATTAAAAACCATTGTGTCTATACCAAATGTGGTATCTCAGGGACTTAGAGGTTAAGTAACATAAAATTCATAAAATGTATTCTCTATTTATAGCTACAAAAGTCATAACATCATTTCGGAAAGCAAATGTTATATGTAATGGGAATTTTGAATTGAAATTGCACGACAAATCCGTAATAAGGGTCTGGTAAATCTATTGTTAAAGCTAAGTTTGTGGCAAAATTGTAGTAGTCAAACGTTAAAAATAAGCTGCACAGTTATTTTTATGAAAAATGTTAGATTTCTAATTCATTGCCAAACGAAGAGAAAGTTAACATGTCTTCACCATCATCATCATCATCAGCCTATAATGTTCCCACTGCTGAGACACAAGCCTCTTCTTGGTGAGAGGGAGCATGACATAACATGTCTTAAGTGTCTCAATTTCAACCGATAGCATTAATTTGTTTCATCGGCGACAGTAAAACAAAAATAAGTTAGTATAGTTAGAACTAAAATCTCAAATTTTAGGTTTGTATTTACCTAACCATCTACTTCAAATACCTACATACATAGTCTTGGAGATGCATAATCGTTTCTATCGTAGTCTTGTAAACACACACTCATACTCATAATAGACAATTATGGTTGATTTCCTCACACCGCTTCTCTCAAGCCACGGTGCAAACATTCAAAACAGTTAAAGTTAGTTTCATTTATTGTAAACCCATTTCCATATTCTGCTCACACGCATTCAAAGAAAATAATATTACCGTTGTGCAGGGACTGCAAAGTTTTACTGCAGCTTGCACAATACACATAAATAGTTGTGGATGCATCACGCGATGAAACTTGTATGATTTGTGAAATGGTCCATGTATCTGTAAAGAAGATTTATTGTTTAGTTCGGGCATAATAAATAGTTTAAACGTTGGCTACTATGTTGTAGAGGTGAATAATGTACAATGCAGCGTTTTGAATAAAACTTTTAGACTGTTTCACCCCTCCTGCGGATGTACAGTAATTTATCTGGCAAATAACTTTAAACATTTTTTTATTTATTCGTTTGTGTGGTAGATAGCGCCTATTTTATGGAAATAACATAAGTCGTTTACAAGCAACAACCGTTTCGTATATAAAAAAGTCGTAAATATTAGTAAATATTTTTTTAATATTTGTAAAAGGAATGTCATTAAAATATTTATATTTCGAGCAAATGCTTATTATTTTTAATTTTTTTCACAATGGATGCATGCACAGTTTGATGAACGTTTTAAAATCTTTTTAGTAACCATAGTTAACTGGAAAAATAAAATCTTAGTTCTAGAATTCAATATTCAAGCAAATTTAAAGACTTTCTTGTAAAGGTTGATTCATTTAGAGGCACAGAGCAAATAAAAATAGAAGCACATTTTTTATCGAATTATTGAATAAAAATATCTTATTGAATGGATATTTTGTATGAATATAAAGATAGGTACATGACCGATTCAATATTTTTTTTTTCGTTAATAAAACGAAGAACTTAACGTTGAACTAAATAACCCGTTCTATAAAAAAACTGGGTGTAATAGGTGAACGGAGTAGAAGCCTTTGGCATAGGATTTTATTTATTTTTATTTTTGAATAACATGTAATGAAATTGATCTAGCAATAAATACTACACATTTAAAGTAACATTTTCATACTAGAACAACAAAAACAGAAATTTGGAAAAGAAAATCAATTAAAATCTATCGAAACTCAAATCATACGCACCCTAGTCAATGCGCGGCATGTATCAATGATTTTGTAGCGCGGTCCTACCCTTTGAAGCTGGCCGATCGGCGGCCTCATTGATCTTTCGCAGGCGCACGAGCCGCACACGCATCCGCGACCGCCCGCGTCCCGCGCTCCTTTTGTCACCTGCGATGAATCTGAAGGCCTTCCTGCCCTCTATTCTAATTACAAAACACACCATATATAAGGTGTATCTATTCATACACGAAATATTTTAAGAAGTACACCTGTATGTGGTAAAGAAGCTACAGCAACGAAAATTTTTTTTTCTGAATGTATTTTTTTCAAAATTTAATATTTATTAATTATTTGACGCACATAACAAATACTGGCTCCTCCTTATTTTTTACGGCCCGAGACACCGCGGCCATGCTCGTGCCGTCCGGTCACCGCCCTCGCAACATCAGGTGGGCCATTCATAGAATTTGGAGTAAAGGTTTTATGCAAAACGTCTCAAGCAGTTTTAAAATTATAATAATTACGAAAATTCAAAAACGCTTAGATAAAAAAAAAAACTTTTTGCTTCTATAGCTTCCTTACCACCTACAGGTGTACCTCTTAAAATATTTCGTGTATGAATAGATACACCTTATATTAAGAGTTCAGCTTTACGATCTGGTTTGGTTATATACGAAAAATTTAAAAACGACTTACAAAGAGCAGAGAAGAGCAGTATTGGCCCATCGGCCCCGATTTATGAGTTGTTGGTCATGGGTTCGAACCCAGACACGTGCATTACTTAATGTATATAATTTTATCATCACTGTTCTCAAAACGGTGAAGGAAATTAGCGTGAGGAAACCGGCATGTCCTAGAACTTAAAATTCGAAGACATGTGACATCTACCAACTCGCTCTGGGTTACGGCCCACTTCCTCTCACCAAGAGGTGGCATGTGTCCTAGCTGTGGACACAATATAGGCTGTAGATGAATTACAAAAATTTTGGAAATATTTCTTTTGCCCATAAAATTGGAAACCTAGAGTAGGTAGAGCAAGGAGTTTTCTTGGAATAATGAAAAGCAAAAGGCAACTTTGTTTTTAATAAAATGAAATGTTAATACTAGTGAACCAAACTGCAACACCGCTGGGGGTCCACCGTACTATTCCTTACAAGTTTCAGCCAAATATTGAAAAATATGTAAATTGTTGAACCCTGCTTGGTTGTACTCAAAATTGGAATATAGAATGGGTGAAATTTTACGTTCATATATTATTCACACGTTTTTAGAGCGCCAACCATGTAAAATACATCAGCCTCTTGCAAAGTCGGTCTGAGGTAAGAATAGGTCCTGAAAAGATTATATTACCTGCTCCACCCTTTCTAGAAGTATTATTTGTGTAATTTACCAACAAACATTCTAGCTAAAACACTCATTCTTAAATTTTTATGATTTTTTTTCGGAGAATCAGAATCCCCTAACCACGTAAGATTTATTTATATGTATAGGAAACGAATTTGAAAGAAAAACTGCTCAAATGTAATCCAATTCAGATATTATCTGTTATAACGTGCCATATATCTTCCGCGATACAATACGATCGACCCAAAAAAAGCTAAATGGTGTATAAAAGATAGCTAATATAAATTCCAGTAAGTACCTACTTCAAGATGTATCAGATTTACCTTGCAATTTATTACAAGGTACTGTTTCTTTTATAGGTCTACATGAATCGATCGGTGCCAGAACTTGACATTCTAACAGTCTTTTCGCTCTCCTTGTTTAGGGAAAAACCTGAAGTTTTTACGATTCCTTTTTAGGTAGTTTTTAAAGAGGAAGGTGCCAAAGTTTCAGTATTTCCGTGTAGAAATACAGAAACTTTGCTATCTTTGTGTATAATATAGTCTTTAAAAGTTTGAATTGTTCCTTCCCTAAGTAATTTTGAACTTCTCTTGTAATTTTCATTATTCTGTTGATTTTACGGATAGGAAATATTTCTGGAATTAATTCTTACTTCGTGCTCGCTTCTTTTTTCAGGAACTTATTTGGAAAATGAAAAAGAAAGAGAGCCAGTGGGACAACCAAGCTTTTAGAAGTAGTAGACACATTATTAAGAGGCGCAAAAGCTATTGAGAAATGTTACCTACCTATGTAGTAAATAGAATCAGAGAAAAGAAAAGACTCCATTATATTCACAGAGGATACAGCGAAGTACTTGGAAAACGAATACTGGCTAGTTATTTATTTTTCTTTTTATTTCTGAAAGGGACCTCAGACAAACCTGATGAAAAGCGATGAATGAGCTATGATGAAACAAGCGTGCCCAGAAGATGACTGTTTAATCTTGCGTTGTAAGGAGATGGGTTAAATATTAATTCCCGTTTACACTGGTAGCGAATTTAGTTCAACTAGCAAGTTATGTCCAGACGGCAGTTTACAAGCGTCAGTTTTTCATTGTGAAGTGACATATATGTAGACGTCAAATTTCTATTCAAACGATGATGGCAAGAAATTCCACGCACTTAACTAATGTATGCAACTAAATGTAAATAATCCATTAATACCAGGTCATAGCAAGTTCATTTTTCAAACTGTTTCATAAGATTTTGATCTTCTGAATTTCCTCGTGCCACCAATGTGGCAGTTGATATACAGCCAGCCACAGCCTAAATAAACACAAACATTTCTACCCACCTTATCAGCAGTGTGTTAAGGTCGCGGGGCTAATGCTTAGCTGTAATTAAGGCGAAGACACTTACTCGGCGCTAGGTAGTGTTATGACAAAAGGTGTATTAGGTTTTATGTCTTTATTTCTTAGTTGCGAGCATAACCTTTTGACTGCCTACGAGTGTAAACTTCAGTGCCCGAATCTGAGTATTTTCATAAGAATTTAAAAGTGGTAACTGTAAATATTGTAGCCCTTTATTTTATTTGCCTTATCCAGTAAGAAATGAATGGAATAATTTATATGTAAAACTAGGTACGCACGGCCGCACTAGCTATGCATTCCAGTATAAGCTGAAATCTTTTTGTACAAAAAGTCTATACAATGCGAGTTCAGCTAAAACTGGAAATGTATAACTTAACCTGTAGCCGTGTGTACGTACATATGCACAGTGACATTTTAGTCGTCTTACAACGGCAGCCCACTTCATGTAACCAATGACTACTACACATTCATAAGAAAAAAAAAATGTTTGAATAACTAAAATAAAAATATTATTCATTATATTGACGCAGGACCCAGTTTTAAATTGATATTTTGTCTCATGGAAAATGGATGATTTAGTTGACTTATGCAATGGGTAGGTACGTTCTCTACCGTATGACACGTAAACATTATTAACAGGATATTTCATAATTCTAATGCATATTTTTTTTAGTACAGACGCCACTAGGTCAAGCTACCCGAAACTGTCAATTTTTCCCAATTAACCTTGAACCTAATGCTCTAGAAATAAAGTCGAAAATCTATCAAAGAAATCTGACAGATTGTAGTAGCTTGATGTGTTGGCGTCTGTACCTATTATCTTCATTAATGGTCACAATCTTTAATCACGCCTAGAGGTATATTCGAATAAATTGAGTAGACAACCTTTGTAAGACGACAAAAATGTCACGGTGTATAGTCCTCCAGACCGTATTTCGACCACGGCGGTCAATAACAACAGAGACTAGCCATCGGCGCGGGAGATATTATAGTGCTCAAGTGTTTGCGCAGACACAAGAGCACTCACTTTTCCCTCACTCTCATAACCCGATGGGACGGCAATCCAACACGACCGGAGAGAGATCAAACGTAGGACCAACGGCTTAACATTCTTTTTCTGAGGCACGGGGGTATCACACCGCCAACTTCCAAGCTCCGGTCTATTACTAAGAAATTCTTTATGGATAAAACCCAATAACACTGCCCGACCCGAGAATCGAATCCAAAACCCCACGCTCAGCAGTCGCGCTTGCTACTACGAGACCAACGGGGTAATACGTATATACAAAGATCTTAAAAGTTGGGAAGTGTGCTATGTTTGGCCAATATTGGCGTTAAATGAGTACTATTTAATTACAATTAAATTATAATTATTTGAGTACCTTGTTGTGCATGCAAGAAAATTAAATTGTATTACAGTTCAGATTCAAATTCATTTCATGTCAAAAATTCAAGTCAATTCAGAACATGAAAGCAGAATTACCTATACAGTATATCATCGTGATTTAAATGAACTGTGGCGATAAATTTAGGCAGTAATAATTCTAAAAAAACACAAAAAAAACCTGCACATAATTACATCATTTGGTGTTAGAAATGATATACTACAATGAAATGCGACGCATTAAATCTTACTCGACATTAATTTGTTGTTTCAGCACAAATCAACTCATTCCACCAAATGTTGCCCACAATTTCAGTTACATAATTCGATTTTCGTTCACCACGAACTACCCCTTAACCCGAGTCGGTAATGACCGGATATTGACGAAACTTCCGGCTCGTAATGGCGGCTAGCTCGGACAGTCATCCCCTCTACGTAGAACGTCACGGTAACTATAACAAATAGCAAGGTATTTACGGAAAAGGAGGTGGTTTGTTTTGCTTTATTACTTTTACCCATTTTGTTGCCAATTCTAAGTACTCTTCAATGCAGAGAGATACTTTCAATGCAGTCATGGATCGTGATTGTTGAGCAGATTTTTTTCATTCAATGAGTTGTCATCCACACGGGATTTCAATGTGCACTGGATTTGCAACTCTTGGCGTTAAAACTTGCATTCAGGAATCAACAGAGTGCAGCACGAGTGTGTTTCAGCGCGTTGAAGAAAGTGTCTGATTTTAATTCTAGGCGCTAGGCAGTGCATTAAAGATCCTGTGCGCAAAAATATCCTCTTACGATTTCATTATGACCTCCATGGGAACGTGGGCCAGAAAAGAGCATGGCAGACTCACGGATAAATGAATTTGAATAAACAAAACCGTAGTCGTAGCCATAATAACAAGTCTTTATGTTTAGAAATCAACACTTCCACACTAATATTATAAACTAGCTTCCGCCCGCGACTCCGTCCGCGCGGATGTCGGTCTTCGCGTGGATGGTTTATTTCTCCATTTTGAGTAACTCTGACAATGACATCTTATAAATATCTATTGGACCCAAATACGGCTAAGCCTATAATAATTAAGGAGATCCCTCTGTTGAGCTACTGCTGTTGAGCACGCGTTCTGTAGTAAGTATTTTTTTCATAGTAATTCCGACCTTGATAAGTAGCATGTAGCAGTAAATTACTGACAGTGACGAAAAGTTTGCAATAATAAAAAAGTGATCGTGACAATGCGACAGAAAGTTAATTGAGAGCTTCAGCATACACAACATTGTTAGTGAGCTCGTCCGGAATATGAACATGAAGATTTCTTGGACTGCTCACACGGGAAAGAGCTACGTAAAGTTGCCCGTGTGAAAAACAATTCGCGGTAAGATCTACGCCAGCAACTCCTAGGGTCTGACCTTGAGCCTTATTTATTGTCATGGCGTAACACAAAGCTACAGGAAACTGTATTCTCTTAAATTGAAATGGAAAATTGTTGGGAATCAATGGTATTCGAGGGATTAAAACCGGTACACCCTTTATGGCAGAATTTTTTTCGTCATAATATTATTTCAAAATCGTTTGGCATACACTCATTTATCATACATTCACAATGCATAATTTTATAAGTCAGAATCATCTTTAGGCATAAATTTTATTCCATAATAATTAAATAGTAGAACCATCATATCGCAGAAAGTTCGCAGTCAGAATCGTCTGTTGGCATAGTTTCATATCGATAGTTATTAAAAGGCAGAATTATCATATCTCAGAAACTTTAAACTTAGAATCATCTTTTGGCATACATTTCATATCGAAGAAGCATGCAGCATGCAAACAAGCATGCAGCATGCAAGCAAGCATACAGCATGCAAGCAACCAAGCATACAGCATGCACGCAACCAAGCATGCAGCATGCAAGCAAGTATGCAGCAAGCAAGAATGCAAGCAAGCATGCAACAAACAAGCATGCAGCAAACAAGCATGCAAGCAATAATGCAGCATGCAAGCAAGCTTACAGCATGCAGGCGAGCATACAACATGCAGCATGCATGGTTTCTGTCACGGCTTCGGCGCTGCGGGGCTCCGGCGGTCCCACGCGAGCTCATCGTCGCAGATGGTTTTACGCTCACCACCGCGGCTTCGGCTTGCTGGCCGGCTCGCCACTCCGTGCCTACGCGGGCTTAAATTACACTCTAGGGGTAGGGCAGACAAGACTACGTGGAGTCGGTTCTGCAGCCATTCGTTTCTGTCAATAATTTTTGTAGCACAACATATACTGACTTTTTGAGACAGACTTTTTCATTTTATTTAAGGTTAAAATGCAATTTAATAGAAATAAAAATGTGCTTAACAAAATTATTCTAAATGAAATTCTGCCATCTTCATAGTATGCCAAGTGAAATTATGCCAAATAATCATTACTCTAAATAAATGTTATGCTAAACGAAATTATGCGGAATTTTAAGTCTGCCAAAGGTAATTATGTGAAATAAAATTCTGCCATCTTAAAAGTATGCCAGCGTAAAGTCGAGCATATAAACATTCGGCCAAACAATGATTAAGCTAAACATTTTTAAGCCTTACAAATATTCGCTTAAATAAGATTATGCCAAGTGTGTTATGCCAAATAAAATTCGGAGCATCAAGTTTCTGCCAGATAGAGGGAACCCATTAAAACACTTTCCCCGGCACCACAACCGGTTAAAATTTCAGCTTCAATTACGTTAGGTTGTAAATTAACGACCTTCAATCGAGTGCCGTTACAAAGTTTCGGAGGACTTAACTTACGAAGAAGAATAATAGGAACACCGATTTTTAATTTAATTATATGTGAAGGAAGTCCAGAAACATTTAACGAATTTAAAAATTCTATGGGGTAATTAGTGGACTCTTCTTGATCCATAATTCTATTAATAGAGATATACTCTCGACTTTCTCCTTGAATATGTGACAGTATTTCATTATTTATTGCAGATGCTTGGTCATTCCGAGGAGTTAGAATGGACCTTTTGCATAACCATGTATTGTGCTGTTGCGTAACGCTGCTTAAGTCTCCGTAAACCGCAAATATTAGCTCTTGCAGAGACGAAACAGTACAACACAACTCATCATTTAAAGCTACTTTTCCTTCATCATTTGGATAAGTTCCCTCGCCTATTTTTAATAATAAATTTGAAAATTGTTGTGCATGTGGGTCATCTCCGAGTCTCACCCGCATATTTGTTGTTAAATGCATGGATATAATATGTTGCCATAGACTCGACCTTTTAAGGCAACCTCTGACTTCATCAGCTCGTGTTCCTCGTGGTATCACCGGTAGAATTTGTCTGAAGTCGCCACAAAAAAGAACAGTTATTCCACCCATGGGTTGGTCTATGTGCCTGATGTCCCTCAGAGTCCTGTCCACTGCCTCTATGGCTTTTTTTGTGAGCATAGTGCACTCATCCCAGATGATTAAACTACACTCCCGGATAACCTGCGCTTTGTCACTGTTTCTAGTAATACCACATACTGGATTTTCCATGCGGTCAAGGTCTATTGGTATTTTGAACATCGTATGCGCTGTTTTGCCTCCTGGTAACAAAGTCGCTGCTATACCCGAATACCTATGTTTCCAAAGATAAACAAAAAGAAAATAAAATACCAACCTAAATAAACCAATTTACGATGAAAACTTAAACTACGTACGTACTATAATATTTACAAATAACTGATCGGAACAGTAATCAAAAAGGTCGCGCTGAAAAGCACGGTTTAAAATTACACGCATACAATATTAATTCCACGGACGACCGCTCGCCACATTGGACACGTCCGCTCGCATCAAAATTCAGAATTTATATGCATCGCGCGGCGTTTTTTTTTTTTTTTGAAGGACATCTCGTAGTTAATCTGAAAAGATTCTTACTACTTAAACGGATTGTGGCCCGGCGAGTTCTAAAAAGTTACCTTTTTAGGCCTCCAGCCGGGAGATCATCATCGCGCGGCGCGGAACGCGGCTCCTTATATAGGAGTATAGGAGGCGTGGCCCGCGTGTGCCGCAAACGGTTCAAGCCAAATCCGACTTTCGGCGCTACAGGTTACGGCGCTGAATCCACTGCGGGTAATGCAACGTGTGTTCGCGGTTCTACAGAACAACGTCTATGAATATAACTGAAAAATAAGATTTTTTTCTACGTATTTTTCCAGGATAAAAAGTATCCCATTTTATGCCCAGGATAATATAGTATAATTATACCAAGTTTCATCGAAATCGAACCGTTAGTTTTCACGTGATGCCTGCACATACAGACAGACAGACAGACAGACAAAAATTTTTTTAATCACATATTTGGGTTTGGTATCGATCTAGCAACACCCCCACTATTAATTTTTTCAATATTTTCAATGTACAGAATTGACCCTTCTACAGATTTATTATATGTATAGATAGATGCAAAAGTAACTCTGTCTGTCTCACTTGCCTGCTAAAACCACTGAACCGATTTAAATGAAATTACACAGATAATTTAGAGCCTGAGAAAGGACATAGGCTACTTTTTATCCCGGTAGTATGTTCCCGCGGGATAATTTCCGACCTCCACGCGGGCGAAGCCGCTGGCAAAAGCTAGTAGAATATAATTTAAGGAGTTAGATTGATCATTACGTCAATAATTTTTCGGATCCTAACTGGCCATTTCAAACAACTCAACTGTCAAAAAATGACAGGGGTAATTGGAACTTATGGACAATTTACAGTCAATTGTGTAATAATGAAGTTTTCTGACTCACCTATGAAGTTACATCACATCACAGTGGTTCAGTTAGTCTATTTGCGATCATTATATCAAAGGTAGTGTCCCCTCATATTATTTTGTGGTAGCAAGGAGGTTTACTACACTTTTCGATAACTCCAAATCAAACTTGTGTTCACGTGGTGGTTATACTGGCCAAAATTCAAAGTTTGAACAAAAATAATGGTTATGAATATCTTCGCAACACATTATTAATGTTTCAATTCAATTGGTGCTTATGAATATCTACACAACACTTATGAATGTTTAAATTCAATTGGGAAAATACTGCCTATGTAAGTTACAGAATGTTTTTTATTAAGCAAAGATACGTTGTTCTGTTGCGTTTGTGTATCGATAAATATGTAGGCACAGCATTTTACACCTCACATCTGTAAGTAAAAAAATAAATTGTGCCTTTTTATAAACATTTATCAACTTAATTTATTACCCAGCTATCTTAATTGAGTGAAATCCCTTAACGAGTCCCACCAGTTGTTATTTTTTTAAACATAAAATATACAAAACCTCGGGGTGTGAAAAAGCCGGGGGTGAATTATGTCTTTGCCAACACTCTTTATTTTTTTAGCAATTATGAGAAATAATGTTGAGTATTGCTTTAGGATTTACAAGAGTAGGTCATGAGAGGATATCTTTATCTTTATACAAGGTGCAGTTTTGAACCTGCAAAACATTTGAGGAGGTTGTTATGAGACTCGTAAATAATCATATAACAATACGATACCAAGTCAATAATCAATAATACTTTTTATTTTACATTTTTAATTTTTTTTTTTTTTCAGAATAACTCTCTTAATAACCCTTTTAAACAAAATCTATGAAAGAAATGTCGGTTGCGTTTGTTTGTGTGTGTAAAAGCGCAGTTTAATGATACGTACAGACTGGCCGCGTTTTAAAAAAGGGAGTTCACACATACCGACTTCCGTAAATAAGAATAAAATGAAAAAAAAAACCCTGCCCATTTTATTGTTGATTCGGGTCGAGAATCACTAAAATAATTACCTCCTAAAATGTTTTGCAGATCCAAAACTCAATTCATTTATTCAATTCATTTATTTATTGTAAAACATAGGTGTGTACATTATTAGTTCTTATTTGGTAAACATTGAGGGCGCTATGTTTTGCCTCTAGGGCGTACAAAAATAGTCAAACATGCAATAAAATAGTCATACATGCAATATAATTAAACAAGAAATTAATTTAGACACATGAACCACAAATAAACAAGTAAATTAATTAGATCGCATCAAGAATTTTCAATCACACTGAACAATGTCAATTACATTAATTATGTGCATTGAGAAAAAAACAATTAAAATAATGAAAATAAAAAATGAATGTTCGCACTTATTGTGTTAAAATGAAAATTGTCAGCACTTACTTTTCTAAAGAATGTCAAGGAATTTGAACGATGTCATAAATTAAATTGTCAATATGGAAGATAATATCATAACATAAGAAATGTCAGAAATTTTATAACAGCATGTCATTCAAATATTCGGTGACTGAATAATAGCATTTTTCTGTTAAGAAAATCTTTAATTTTGTTTTAAAGTTCTGCAAATTTTCATTCTTAATGCTATCAGGAATTTTATTGTATATAACCGGACCCATGCCTAAAATACTTTTCCTTGCTAGTGCTGTTTTGTATTTACTTGTACACAACATGGTTTTGTATTGGGATCTAAGTTGAGTGGTTCGTTTTCTAGTGTCTACTATCGCAGGAAACAATTTTAAGTTTAGTTTGACAAACACTGCTACTTCAAATATATATAGGCACGGGAAAGTCAAGATTTTTAATGATTTGAATACAGGCTTACAGCTATCAGTAGTTTTTAGGCCTACCATACATCGTATACATCTTTTTTGAGTTCTAAATATAGTTTCTCTTTCAGCACAGTTGCCCCAAAATATTATGCCAAATCTTAATACTGAGGAAACAATGCCATGGTATGCTATAAGTACTGTCTGTAAATTAACTTTCTTTGCCAGGATGAAAAGAGCATAAGCAGACTTGCTTAGCCGCGCACATATGTCGTCTGCCTGCATTTTCCACGTTAGTTGGCTGTCAACTAGAATGCCAAGAAATCTTGCTACTTTTACCTCTTCTACAGTTTGTCCGTTATATCCAACATTTAAATGGTGGGGTTTTAGCCTTTGGTAGAAATGTAATAACTTGGTTTTTTGAATATTGATAACCAAGTTATTTCTGTCAAGCCAATCAATTATTTCTTTAAGGGTGTTATTTACATCGTCTTCATAAGTTAGATTATTGGAACATTTAATTATAGCTGTACTGTCATCAGCGAAGAGAATCATTTGATGCTTTATTTGTTGTGGCAGGTCATTAATATAAATAAGAAATAATGGTGGCCCAAGCACACTGCCCTGTGGTACCCCATAGTGAAGTTTTCTACAGTTTGATTGGTATTTTATTTCCCGTTTCGTATTTAAATTGACTCTAGTGATTTCTGTATATTGTTTGCGGTCACTCAAATAAGATTTAAACAGTTCCAAAGCATTTCCCCGTATCCCGTAAGCGTTAAGTTTTTCTATTAGCGTCTTATGATCTACATAGTCAAACGCTTTTGTCATGTCCGTAAACAGAGCACAAACTGGTGTTTTATTGTCAACATTAGTAATTATATGACTAATAAGATTAAACATTGCCATATTGATGCTTCTATTTTTACGGAATCCCATTTGTTCGTCACATAATACATTAAATTTGGTCAAATATGAGTTTAATATTTCATTTATAACCTTTTCTATCACCTTGGAGAAAACTGGTATCAAGGCAATGGGTCTATAATTTTGCATTTGCTCTTTACAATCCTTTTTATGGAGTGGCTTTATGATGGTTGTTTTGAGGCCTTTGGGAAAAATACCAGTGCTAATACATAAATTAATAATGTGGCAGAGTGGTGTTGCTATAACGCTACATACTGATTTTATTACGTTTGTTCTAATTTCATCGTAGCCTGTGCTGTTCGTGTTGCGAAGGGATTTTATTATTCGTATTATGTCTTGTGGTATAACTGGTGGCATGAAAAGGGAATTGCTGCTATGAGTAAATGGTTGTATTTTATGTAATGTTGAAGTGGATCTACTGGAAATTTGGTCAATAAAGAAATCGTTAAATGCCGTAGCTATTTCTTTTGGGTGATTAACAATGTTACCAGAGATTTGTATTTGTTGTATTGGCTCTGGAATTGATTTGGTATTGTTTATTAATTGCCAAGCTGCTTTGGATTTGTTGCTGGAATGTTGTATTAAGTGATTATTTTGCGATTTCTGTGTTAATTTTATTATTTTCTTTAATCTGTATGAGTACGATTTAAAAGCAGCTTTATTCACACTTGTTGGTTTTAATCGATATTTCCAAAGCAAATTTCTTTGTTTCGTACTACATATACGTATTCCTTTCGAAATCCATTTAGTCTGTTTTTTGCATTTTATAGTAATTAATTTAACCGGAAAACATAAATCGTATAATAATCGAAATAATTCTATAAATTCATTATATGCTTCATTTGGATCTGACTTGTCGTATATTTGTGAGAATGTCAATTGTTTGAGGTAATTTCTAAATTTAAATATATTTTCTTCTGATATGTCACGCTGTTTAATACGCCAATAGTTTAGTTTATACGTTTTATTAACTTTTATTTTTAATATTTGTGCAGTGTGGTCAGATAAGCCATAATCAATAATATCATTACTACATTTTTGTTTAAAATTGTGGGCAAAATTGTCTAAGCAAGTTTTGCTGCTGGGTCGCGTTGGTTGATTTATTGCTAATTTAAGATTGTAGTTCAGTAAAAAATATTCAAAATCTAACGTAGTTTTGTTTCTTTTGAGAACGTCAATATTGAAATCCCCGCAGAGTATTATTTTTTTTTGAGGCTTAGAGCATATTTCTTTTAATATAATTTCTAGAGTTTCGTAAAAAGTATTTAGATTACACGCTTTAGGGGGCCGGTATATACAAATAACAATTATTTTATGCAGCGGTAATTCGATACCACAACATTCGACAATGCCTGATAGAGATCGCATAGCAATGTGTTTTAGTTCTTTATAAACAATATTATTTTTTACAAGGATGCAAGCACCGCCGCGTTTAGTTGAGCGAGCGTAGCATGCCGCTAGTTTATAATTTGGAATATATAACAATTTTTCTTGGCCATTCATGATAAAATGTTCCGTGATACATAATATATCTATTTCAATTTCCTGATTTGAAAGTTCCTGAATATGTACAGTTAAAATATCAGTTTTATTTATTAAGCCAGCTATATTTTGGTGCATTATGTGCATACTATTTACATAGAAAAAACTGATCATTCATCATATCACTACTCTCTAAGTCAATGTCATAAGTACAAGTGTCTTCGGTAATCATATTTGATTGAACAATATCGTGGATGTAATTTAAAACGTCTTTAAAAATTGTTACCATACCATTATTGTTTATGGACCCTGTTCTTCTGTGAAACATTTTATAGTCATATGATAAGTTTCTATTAGAATCAAGGAAGTACGCATGTTCGTGAGTTAATATGTCCATGTAGAGTAGATTGTTGAAATTTTCTACACGCCAGTTATACATCAACGATCGGGTGGTGTATTTGAATGTCGGAGAACAGATGATAATATTTGTGTGTTTGATTGAGCGTAGTGACTCTCTGATGAAAAATATCTTGCCGAAATAGTCGCGCGTTGTTTGGAAGTCTTCTTCACCAATGAAGATGATGCAAAAATCGTTCATACTGAATGAGTGTAGTTTTGATTGTAAATCCTTAAATAAAAGCTCTGTACTACCGTTAGTCATTAAGTAGTGACATTTATTGAAGTCTCCTTTAAAAGTTTCTTCGGCAATTTGTAAAATATTGTTTTTCTTGTTGTTGCTAATTATACAGATTTTTGTTTCAATTTTCTCTTGTTGTTGTTGTTGTTGTTCTTCCAGTTTTTGTAACTTTTTTTGGTTTACTAATTGTGTGCCTTGGACTGCACACGGAGAGTACTGTGATTTAGGTGTTGTTTGTGTTTGTTTATTTTGCATATTTTGGTTTGATTTCTTGGGCGTCTCCACCTTGTCCTGGATTAGTATTGGAGTCTTAGGTGTGGAGATTCTCGATTTTTGTCTCGGGCTAAGGGTAACTTTTTTATAGAGTTCATTCTCTGTTATTAATTTTTCATTAGAATGCTTGAGTTTTGAGTTTTCTAAAGATAGTATTTCAATCTCTTGATGCGCGCTACTTAGTTCAAGCGTCAATCTGCTAATTTGTTGTTTGAGATTGCTTATGTGCTCATTATGTGTTTCATCTGTGGATATGTCAGGTAAACTTGTCATGCTATCGCTATCCGCTATGGAACGGGACGCATGTCCATTTTGCGTGTTAGGATCTGAACTTGTACGTCTCCTACGAAACGTAATATTTTCAAGAAAGTTCATTTCGAATGCAAAGAAGATACAAAGATTTGTGACTTCGATATGAACGGCTGCCCGTTTGCAATAACAGGCCCAACGTGCTACGCTATAAATCCAAATGTTCTTAATTGGATAATCTTCGTTGAGATTTGCACTTGTTTGCATAAAGCTACCGCCCTCTATCGAAATGTTCCTAAACTATGTCAGGCAATCAATTAGTCAATGATGTTTTTGAATGCGATAGCGTAGTGGCTGTTAGCGGTACTACACCATGTAACTAGATGGCGCTTTTTCAAGACTTGGGACAAGATGATCGGCAAATTTTGAACTAGGAATTCGTTGTTATTGAAAAGTTATAGTTTTTTTTTTTGGTTTTTAGTTTTTAGTCACTCGAACCGAAGAAAAATATGTCAATTACACCGCACTGATTGTTTTTATGTTTTAAATGATGTTTATCACTGTTTATTTAAACGTAAACTATGTTTCGTTTTCACTTTAAAAAAACTGTTTTAACACATTTTACACGAAGAGTTTCTTCCTGATAACACTATTACTTCTATATTGCACCAATTTTAACAGTTTTTATTACGTTTTATCCACTGAACAGATGTTTTCAATTTTTAAAAAGTTTAAATACACAGAGCAGCTGTTTTGCGTGGCAGTGGCGCCATCTCACCTGCATCTAACTGCACCTTGTATATATAATTCTACTGTATGTGTGTATGTCACTGAACTCCTCCTAAACGGCTGGACCCATTTTTTGTATGCGTTTAGGTGGCACCCTGGATGGTTTAGATTCACTATTGGACCCGCTAAGTGGCGCTGCTATCGAGTTCTAGGAAACAGGACAACGTCTGTATGGTCAGCTAGTATATTATGTATAATTCTACTGTACGTGTGTATGTCACTGAACTCCTCGTAAACGGCTGGACTCATTTGAATGATTTTTTTGTATGCGTTTAGGTGGCACCCTGGATGGTTTAGATTCACTATTGGACCCACTAGGTGGCGCTGCTATCGAGTTCTAGGAAACAGGACAACGGCTGTATGGTCAGCTAGTATATGTTTACGTGTAATGCCGGTAAAATACTACATAAATGAATAAATAATAATAAGATTGGGAGCAACGTGTGCTTAACTATGAAATCATTTATGATTGTATTTAATAGTAGGTAGGTATTAGTCGTATGATTATAATAAAATTCTCAACACGTAAATATCCGCTGCTTATAAAGTGCCTGTTGGGGATTTTTGCAATGAATAAGCAGTGGCACAATATTGCTATAATCATATCGCGGGGCTGAGCCTTGATAATCAACAAAATCTTTGTGTGGGTATTGTTTGTAGTTCTTCTATATAGGTTTATTCCCTGCAGAATATGACTGTGTTCTCTATCAGGAATGTATCAGTTATAGCTTGGAGTTCACTCCTTGCGAACTTTGTATAAGTTAATCGGCAAACTTTTAATGGAATCTAACAGTAATGATTTTTAATTTGGAACAAAGACTAGAATAGAGTGTTAGTAACTTAATATTAGAACAACTTATCATCTAGTGTTAGTACTAAATACCCTCTCCACAAACTTTTTTACAATTGGAGAGCCAAAACTCTTCGCGAATATCAAATCTTTCATCTTTATAATATTAGTTTAGATAATTATTATGTATTCCCCATCCACCGTACAATAAATTCGTTCAGCATACGTAAAAGCATTTGAGGGTTATGTCCGACAAGCGCTGAAGTCAGACTGCCAGTCCCCAATGCCGCCAATGATGTCCCTATCCATAATATTTAAATCGTTTTTTAATATTTTTTCCGGGCAAGCACGTGTTCAAATGTTGCCAGAAAAACTACTAATAAATCAAATTAAATACTGCAGTTCTCAAAAAACCTAACAATACTACTCTGCCTGACTCTATAGAGAAAACAATTATGACGTTTATGAGGGGAAATTCGTACCAAAGGTTTGTATTAAACCCACATCGTGCAACAGAAACCAGATAGATACATTTCACAACGAAGTTAAGTCCGAAACATCACAAAATAAACGAATGCCCCCGAGCGTGTCCACCCATACGTCCCGTAAACATTCAAAGAGGATTCATTACGCGCTGCAATGAGAGGCTATTTGGAACGCAGAATAATTTCCGCGCTGCGTCGAACAGGCCAAACCAATGCTGTTAATGTGCAGCGAATCTATTCACTCCCAACGAAAATACATTCTGTGTGAGGCAGTTTAAGCTTTTGTAATTACGTATTTAATTTCCGAGGGAGATTGTAATAAAATACAATACAATCCTTTATTTCAAGCTACTAAGGCCCATAAAAACAATACGTAATGTTGCCGTCGAGGGGTTAATTTAAAATTATGAAGCATTCCCATATTACTATCGCTGAACGAATAGAAAATGGGCCTTAGTGCCCACTTTCCCTTGTGTACGGTAGCGATCAATAATGTTAAGGAATGGGGTTGTAAAGATCCCCGGAAGAGATCCAGATACCAGAATCACCATTTCAGTCACCAATCTACATGGTTTTTACATGATGTGGCCAAGATTATATTTTCAAAAGAGACTGTGACCTCTGAGTTTGTTTTGGCCTTTCTTCTCAGAGTAGTCAGTTGGGAAACGGAGACCTCATCTAATTATAAAAAATATCACTGACGTGTAAAAGTGTTTGTATAAACGTACTTACAGAAATAAAATTATGTATCAGTGAAGAGGGCTATGCCATACTTAAGAAGCAGTGGGTAGAGTACATTCCTCGCAAAACAGATGGCTGATGGGGCCGAAAGGTTTTAGAGTAGCGACTGCGTACCGGAAGACGTAGCGTTGGAAGACCTCCCACAAGGTGGACCAATGACTTTGTCACAGGAATTCGCTGGATGCGGGAAGCACAGGACCGGTCGAAGTGGAAGGAGGTACTTGGGGGAGGCCTATGTCCAGCATTGGACATCTTTTGGCTGAAATTATGACGATTACATATTTCCTGCATGTCAACAACAGAGTCGGGGAAATTAATTTAAAAAGATGGACACAGCGTCAGTTTTGCCCTGGTAGATCCATTTAATAAGATTTTTGACAATTACTACGACTTTCAAATAATAGCTGTTGTCTTTTAAATGTCGGATACATAAACTGAATAAGCAATTATTTTCCCTGACTGAATATTGTTTTTCATCAAAAATGTAATGAGGAAAATGCGACAATGTGTGGCATTCTCCCGCAGAAGTCCCTTAGTTGCCTTCGACGACACCCCACACTCTTGTATTTATCTTAATATCCACACCTTGTTATTTTCCCGGAGTAAAAGCCTCTTCTCATGTGAATGAGTTTCAGGTTTCTCGATGAATTCCGTGAAATTCGTTGCTTCTATTTCCTTACTTTTCGATTGGTACCTATTTAAGATTCTGTCATTTTAAATCACTGAATTTTATAAACAAAATACACTTATTAGTTCTTTATTGTATTTTTATATTATCATCTTTAAAATTGGCCATTTACAAGATATTAAGAGCGTTTATCTCATCGCATTTCACGTGAATTTTCGTCAGTGTCTTATTATATTAAAAGCACGCTACATTCATTTTGTTTTTTCAGCCCATCTTTTGATCTTTGGTATAAATTATAAGTTTGTAAGCTATTTCTTACAGTTATTTTGGCAATTACTAATAAAATTGGTCATTATTGCCAATTATTTTCTAATTATTGTACTTTTTACTATCTATATTTGACAGTAAATGTTTAAAATAATTATTGTACTTTGATTTTTATATTTAATAAAATAGCCACAAAAATCCACTATACATATGCCCACTATAACGTAATAAACGCCCGTAATAGTGTTTCAGTAACAAAAAAATAAATCACACAACATTCATTTTTTTTCAGCCTAACTTTAGATCTTTGGTATTTATATTTTTGTAAGTATGCTACTTTTCACAGTTATTTTGGCAATTATTAATTAAATTGCACATTATTATCAATTATTTTATAATTATTGTACTTTTAACGATTTATAATTGAGAGTAAATGTTTAAAATAATTATTGTACATTGATTTTCATATTTAATAAAATATAATAGTCACAAAAATCCATTAGTCATACACCCACAATAACGTAATAAGCGTCCGTAGTAGTATTGCCGCTTAAAATGTGCTATAAGCGTATCGGCTACCTGTCCTCACATCGACTAATCTCGCAACAGATCAAATCAAATCATTTATTCGTAAAAATAGGTGATAATTATATACAAGGTCTTAAAGATTAGGTAGTGCGCTATGTTTTGCTAATTGAAATACAAATTACTAAAATTAAAAAAAAAAATTATACTATTAAATTAAAATATAAATTCATCATAATATGAATACGCAAGCAACTAAAATTTCAATATTCATAATCAATTTCATTTCATGCCAAAATTTATAGTTAATTCAGAAGATTAATTTAAAAATAAAATAAGTAAAAAAATATATTAAAAATGTCAAGTATAAGTAAAAATGTCAATATTATAAACTTACAGAGATTCGTCATTAAGAAATTCACCTAGAGTATAATAACATTTTTCAAGAAGTAACCCATTAAGCGTTTTTTTAAACTTCTGCACTGTCATACATTTTATTTCATCGGGTATTTTATTATAACCCAATTTTGATTTTTATTGTTCAACTCTATTTCTCTTTCAATATTTCCATCGATATTATACTAAAAATCCATCACGTATAAGTTTGTTTGTTTAATATTTTGATAGCTAGTACAAGTTTGGGTCGCAGATGCAATGTGTAACAACGTCACAAGTGTCGTTATGACCACATCTGCGAAGTGCTAAACTTTAGAGTATCCAACTTACGATGTTCTGAAGTGTATGTAGGTATTGTTATACATTTTGATGTGAACTTATCTTGTAAACTTCTCAGATTGTCTTTTAAAGTTTATGTAGGGTTCACATCTTATGCTTGCACCAGCTGTCAGTCTAGACAAATAAATAAAATTGGAGTCTCTGTTTGTAATATTAAAATAACCGCTTTTTACTAAGTGCGTATGGATGTAAGTGTATACACGGTACATATACAAAAACAACATTAAAAAAATAAACTGTCTGTCTGTTTGTTCCGGCTAATCTCTGAAATGGCTGGACCGATTTTGCTGGGACTTTCACTGGTAGATAGCTGATGTAACAAGGAGTAACTTAAGCTAGTTTTATTTTAGAAAAATACCTGCGTTAATTTCTGTCATCCACGCGGGCGAAGCCGCCGGCAAAAGCTAGTAATAAATAATGTCAATCCTTAACATCAGCTGCAGTGATGTTAAGGATTGACTTTTCTTAGTTTACACGGTGATATTTTATAGAATATTCCGAATAGTTGCCTTTCGATGTATTTGACCGTTTCTTGTGAATATTATTTATCATGCCTTTAGCTGAGAATTTGCCACGATGTGAAAACTGTTGAAATTTAATACTATATACCTACTTTCAGATACTGGGCGTTACCGTATTTTTTGCTTCTATTCAATTTTTTTTATTTTTTTTTGGTATTTGTAGCTTAGTTTAAGGGTTAGATTAACTTAAATACTAAAGAACTGGATCGAATAAAGTACAAGTAGGCAAATAAACTCACACTGTATATTGCGGGAACATAACAACAGGAACAATAATACTCAGTTTAAAAATTACTAACTCGTTTATTTCTTAAGCATTATTATTTATTCACTATCCACAGTACAATAAATTCGTTCAGCACACTTAAGAAGCACTAGAGGGTTATGTCCAAACTCGACAAGAGCTGGAATCAGACTGCCAGTCCCCAATCCCGCCGATTATCTCCCCATCCATAATATTTTAAACGTTTCTTTCTTTAACATTACTTCCGGTCAAGCACGTGTTCAAATGTCGCCCGGAAAACCGCTTTTAAATCAAATTAAATACTGCCATTCTTAAAACCCTTACACCCATAATATTTTAAACGTTATTTTCTATTAGTTCCGGTCAAGTACGTGTTCAAATATTACCACAAAAACAACTTTTACTAAATCAAATTAAATACTGAAATTCTTAAAAACCTAACATAAGGATAACTTTGACCACGTTCGCATGGGCGTAAAAATATCGTGGCAGCATTTTAATTTTAACTGTCGGTCGGTGTTGAACCTTAATTACCAAACCATTGAGAATCTAAGAGCCTGCTTCAAAACTCGTCGAAAAACACTCTCTTCGATTTCAACTCTCGGCCCTAAGGAGAACGTTCAAGATCCAACGCGGAAAAAATTCTGCCAAGATAATTTTACGCCCGTATAAACATGGACTAAAGCCGATTTTTAAAAAAAATGGAATAGAAAGAATGAAAAATAGGCATATGGCGTCCTCTGGACTTTTCTGTTTAAGGAAGAATGACGGGCTATTTGTTTGTCAGTCCGACCCGACGATGTCACGTTGAGACATAAATCATCCCCAAGAAATGTAATCAAGAAAATCTCATTTAAATTCAATCAGGGGGTGTTATGTGCCACACAAAAATAAGGACATACCTATTTCCTTTGCGATGGATTTTTGTTTTCATTCTGCTTAACAGTTTTTTTTTTTTTTGTAGTTTTGGGAAGGATAATTTATTGTTTTTTACAAGGTATATTTTATTTGTAGAAATGAAGGCGAAATTTCCTATTCGATATGCCAGCTTTGAACAGTTATTGCTAAACAAAGATGACCATGCATGCGTAATACTTACTTATCCATTTGAAGATTATCTGTAGCGATCCAAGAGGCAACTTCCAATAATGACATTATTTACTAAATGTACCATCATCATCATTATTTCAGCCGAAACTTCGACGTTCACTGCCGGAAATAGGCTTCTCCTAATTTGGAGGGGTTAGCCATAATCGCCATGCTTGGCAGGCGGCTTATGAATACCACAGTCAAATTTATGACCATTTGTAAGACTATTCGTTTTGAACTAAAATTAAATCCGCAATCTCTTTACAAATCACGCAACAACACCAAAAATCCAGTATAATTCCCCACTTAGCGAAGATTTATCCCGCAACATTACGCCAGTGGCATCTGTTCAGCGTCCATTGACTGCTGAGCACGTAGTATTGCAGATGCTGTACGATGCTGGCTAGCGATGCACAGCAAACGGACTGCAAACCCAGATGGGACCTGATGTGTTCGCTGCAGTTTGCCTGTATTGCGACAAAATTGGCTCATAAATCTTGTAAGTTGAAAGTGTTAGTTTATTTATTTTGAAGCTGTTTTCTAGGACTGCATAAAGTGGGAATGGAAACTTGCATATATTAAAGTCTTCTTATTTATTTAAATCGTTGCTGACAAAATATGGTTACAGAACGTCTTTTTTACCAGACAGCAAAGCAGGTTTATGTTACAAAACCTAATTTCCCTTTAAAAAGTAAAAAATAATAAAAAATAACTCAATCTTAAAGTACCTAAGAATGTATTAATAATTCAAAATAAAAAACCCCCGACACAAAAACCTAATTTCCCTTTAAAAAGTAAAAAATAATAAAAAATAACTCAATCTTAAAGTACCTAAGAATGTATTAATAATTCAAAAAAAAATACGCCGCGTTGGGGGACCGCTTCAAACCTAACAATTTAATTACCAATAGTCTTATTACCTAACTAAGCAGTCAACGACGTCTGCACTCGCGGAGCGGTCCCCCAACGCGACGTTTTTTTTTTTGAATTATTAATACATTCTTAGGTACTTTAAGATTGAGTTATTTTTTATTATTTTTTACTTTTTAAAGGGAAATTAGGTTTTTGTGTCGGGGGTTTTTTAAATTTTTAATTTAATTTTTTATTTTGTACTTTTTATAGGTATATACTTAATATAATGTAGAATCAAACGAAACTAAGAACACTCTCGATTAATTCATCAATATTCTCTTTCAGTGCGCTTTCATTTGAGACCCCACTCGAGTATATTTGCTGACATTCGGTTACTCTTCCCCACTTTCCCCCCCCACAACTTTTAAACGGCTCAACCGATTTTCATCAAACATGTCTAAGAACACTCGCAGATAAGTCACTTTTAATACATTTTTTTTTTATTGAAATCGCATCATCCGTTCAGGAGCTATGATGCCACAGACAGACAGACAGACAGACAGACAGACAGACAGACAGACACGTCAAACTTATAACACCCCTCTTTTTGCGTCGGGGGTTAAAAATATAACCGATTGATTGACGGAATGACTTGTATTCAAGTTTTCGGTAGAGTATAACAACTAAAAACTTTTTTACAAAAAAATAAACCGCCGAAAAAACTGAAAATCAAAAAATAATAAAGCTTTCAGTTTTTTTGAGTCGGCGCTTTAAGTGATATTTGTTCATTGATTGTTTGGCGCTGACTCAGAATGTCTGAAAGGTCTTTTATTTTTGCTTTTCAGTTTTTTCGGCGGTTTAAATTTTTGTTAAAAAGTTTTTATTTTATATTTTTTGTGCCTATAATCTACTAATTACTACATGCTTGCAAAATCGGACTATTCTGTAAGAAGTTATGCATTACAATCAATGAGTGAACAATCAATCATCCCCTGTTTTCCTACCCTTAAGGTTGGAATTTTCTTTACATGGGACCACCTTCGGGATATCCCTTTTCAATAAAAAAATAATTATCAATATCGGTCCACTCTGTAAAAAGTTATCCGTGGTCATACATAAAAAATACGCGTCAAATTGAGAACCTCCTCCGTTTTTATGTCGGTTAAAAAGTGATTTCATCGAAAAACCAGCGAAGTAGGAATAAACAACCAATGATAGAGTGGTATTACATTGGTACAAATACTTTTAATAAATTGACGTTTTTGATAATATATTCGTTGAACGTTAAAAATAGTGTGACACCAAAGATCAGAAATATCGATAACCACGTTATGACTTATCCATAAGTAAACTTATCAATAAACTGCTGATATTAGCGGTTATATATTGTGTGCACGGAAAGCGCAAGTCAAGCGGCTCACAGGTCTGCGGTCTACGGCTACACCGCGTTCACCGTAAAGTCTATTAATTTCCTTCAGTTTACGACCTGAGTGGGAGGACGATAATCCGAATATTGGACTGTTTCAATATGGCAGAGAGTGATACAAAAGTTTATTAAGAACCATAGAGGGTGTGTGGGCGATATATTACTTGGGCTTTGTTATAAAATACGGGCCTCATACCCGGTTTCTGAGGTCCTGAGATAAACTCTAAACTGCTATTGATTCAACAAAGTCAAAACTGAAAGTTCCAACATGAACAAATAGCGCTATTTTATTAATAAATGGCTGTCCATCTTCTGAACCAGAGCAAGTTACAACCTGCGGTTTCTGAGATATTATTATGTTAAAAACCGCGGAAAATTGACACACAATAACTAAAAAATTCTCTGGTTACAAGTCTTTGAAAATAACAATAATATGTTTGGGTTTACTACCCCGCATACGTTAATAGAATTAGATAAGCAAATTTTTTCTTAAGCAGTTTTCAACCATCACAGTAATTATTATAGTTTGCCAAACCTTTTCTCAATTTCTTAGACTCAGTTTCAAATCTCACTTGATGCAGCTGAGTATCGGTACTATCAGTATATATTTTACATAAAGTTACTACCTATCTGACGTCCACAACACATTTATGTGAAATAAGACTTTGGTAAGACTGACTGTCAGACTATTGACCTTTTGAGGACACATAACGGCTGTATTTACCTCCCTTCGAGCCCCATAAAGCACGTTAACCTGTTGGTCTTGGCTATAATTCATACGTCTTTGACACTAGTTACTTCTCGTCAGAAGCTAAAAAGTCTGACAGCCAGTGTTACCAAGGAGTATTTTATACCCAATAACTGGCTTATAGAGGTCAGATAGGTGACTGCCTGCCAGAGAGTTATAAAATATCGGTTCTCAGCTACATCTATTTAGACTGAAAGCCAAACCCACCACAGTAGGGAAAGGCTAGGCAGACCTTGTTGTGTGCACATATAAACATATTTCACTTACACATCTGCCAACTCTTCCGGGATAAAGGGCATGGTTGGGATCTCACACACACAAACAGCTGAATAACTTCCTTCGTATCTTGAACATTCGTAACTGTAACCCTTTTAGAGAAATTACTGAAACTCGATGTCAGACACAATCATATTATCAAGTTTTTCCTTTGTGATGCGGTAACTAATTAGAACCTCATATAATGGATTAACAATATTAAATGAACTCGATAACTTTACTGTGTTGTGTTATAATGTGAGTGAATCGTATTATGGAAGTAACTTTGTGTTTTAGTGAATTTGAAGATAGGTGAAGTTGGTAAGTAAGTTATGGTTTCTTTTTCGAAATAATAGATCTCTAATCCATTTGTGGGTGTGATAAACTTTGATTTAAATGTGATTTCAATAACTTGCAAAGATCAAGTTAGAAAATTTCTTTCTTTTTCTTTATAACAGTCTGACTTCACGCACTGCGGAGTATCGGCTTCTTTTTTCTTGTTTCCAATCGCCACGCTCCCGTGCCAGCGTCATCCAAGTTTTGCCCGCGATAGTAACGAAGTACTCTTGGTAATAATTATAGAAATTGTTTAATTACTAATAGAGGAGGTCGAGGCTAAGTGATTATAGTTGCACGGGTCGATCGATCTGGTTAGGCTATGTTTTCCAACGAAACGGACCCACCGTCGATAGGTAATCATTTTTACATACCAAGACCTTCCGTGCCTCGAAAAGCACATTGACCCGTTGATCTCCACTGTTATTCGTGGATCTTTGAAAGTAGTTACGGGTCAACCAGTCTAACTGGGTTATTTCCTGAGTACCCCGTTCCCCGAGGCCCCCGTCCCGGAGGACCCCGATTTATTTTTATCTAAATAAACTCAATTAACAGGTAATTTAGCTTAAAAGGACCGTCAGCAGATGATTTGTTAAATTAAATTTTAATACTTACTAAAATTTATAATATATTTAACTTTAAGAATCAGGAAAAAATTATAAGTCTTGCTTGGTTAAGGTAAATATTATAATTAGAGAAAACAATATAGAATCTTCTAGAGCCATTACAGGTTTTAATTATTATCACAATAGTTCCTTTCTCAATACACAAAATCAAAATATCTACTCTACATGGAGCATCAACATAATTTAAAAAATACGCGAAAACTCTCACTTTCAGAAATTTATTTTTTTGATGTAATTAATGTAGCATAGGAAATAGTTAACTCTAAAATAATTTTCTAACATGTAAAATCAGTTTCACTTACATTATTTTTTTTACAATACAGTAAATTAAAAATATATTTGCTAAGTATGATCTG
Organism: Aporophyla lueneburgensis; assembly: GCA_932294355.1. NCBI lineage: Eukaryota > Metazoa > Arthropoda > Insecta > Lepidoptera > Noctuidae > Aporophyla > Aporophyla lueneburgensis. Next base: position 30,304,420 of record OW028744.1, on the reverse strand, counting down.
ATAATATTGTAACATTTATTTTATATTGTTGATACATTTTATTCAAACTGTTATTACCTCTATTAAAACTATGATTCGACTTTCTACAAAATTTCAAATAAGTATACTACTTTCGTCTTATGTACTTCAAACACATACGTTCTTCTGTATGTGTACTTCAAACATGTACTTCAAACACATACGGTCGAAATAAAAAGTGCTTACACTTTTTATGTCGACCGTACAAGTTGAATGCAAATGGAAAAAAGTGAAAAAAAAGAAATGTAATCATATTTATCGTATTCAGGGTTCTCCGGGACGGGGTATCGTATTACCCAGTAGCTGGACTGGGGCTAGATAGGCAGCTGGTTAGACTGGAAGTTGACTCAAACATTGTTGGAAAAAGGCGAGTTGGCTTATTTATCGTTATAGTTAGTGGTTTATGGGTACTCTATATCCAGCAAAGGCAATTAATCGAGGAGATAAAAAGATTCTGCTGCGTAGGAACCCATGTACAGAACCGTACATTACTTTACCAACTTACTCGCCCTGGATTTGTACCTATTATTTCAAATAGTACAAATGCTGTATGAGGACAATTGCCTGCAGCTGAAAAAAGGTTCTAACACCACTGGTACCTACCAAACTAGCAATAAAAGTCTTGTGAGCTCCAATGTTTTTCAAGAAATTAGCTGAAAACGCTCACTTAATGAATTCCTGAAATATCAATACAATACCTTTCAAATTACATTTAAGTACCTTCTAATTTACTTCAGCTAGATATGTAGGTAAGTACTATTAAACCAGCGACTGTTCAAATTCCCATCTTCAAGTCTAAGTAAAACACTTAACTCAGACACTAATGTACTGTCGAACTAGTAACATTCTATGTAACTAGCTACTTACGCCAGCACTTGACTCTAGTACTGTTGCCTACTACTCTTTCAAGTACTGTAACGTTATACTTTCATCCCTACGTGGGTGGTGAAAGCAATAAAGCTAGATAGTGTTTTTTTAGGGTTCTGTACCTCAAAAGGAAAAACGGAATCCTTATAGGATCACTTTGTTGTCCGTTCGTCCGTCTGTCTGTCTGTCAAGACCCCTTATCCCGGGAACGCATGGAGGTATCGAGTTGAAATTAAAATGATATATTTAAATTTTGCAGTTTCTTGAAGCTGTGAAAAAAATCAAACTTTTAAGTTAAGGTAAAAAATTTGCGGCTGTTTAAGCCGCAAAAATCCCATATTTCGACACTCTCAAGGTTTCAAGATGTATACGTTATATTCGGTTGATCTATACATATAATAAAATTGTAGAAAAGTGGTGTCTCTACAATGTAAATAGGTATATAAAAAAAGTAGCAGGGGTTGTTATTATATCGATGCCAAACCCGGAATTGTAATTTTTTTTTTGTCTGTGTGTTTGTGCACGCTAATATCAGAAACGGCTTATTTGATTTAGATGCGGTGTTCATTAATATATTGTAGTAAACTTCACTTAACATTTAGTGTTTATTTCATGTCCATCGGTTCATAAATAAAAAAGTTATCTTATACCTTTAAACGAGCAATTCTTGTATATATATATAAATATATATATATATATATATACATATAATCTGAATCTCGGAAACGGCTCCAACAATTTTCATGAAATTTTGTATACAGGGGGTTTCGGGGGCGATAAATCAATCTAGCTAGGATTCATTTTTAGAAAATGTCGTTTTATTCGTGATTTCAATGACCAACTTTATCGATAATCAACTTGAACATAAACTTATTATTTTAAACACAATTTACCAAAAAATACCGAGCAAAGCTAGGTCAACCAGATATTGTCAATTTAAAGAATCACGGCGAACATTTGGTAAGGTATTCTATCAGAGTACCTACACGCCTCGCGCCTGTGCGTCCGTGGCTATATAAAGCGCGCTGAGAGCCGCGCATTTAATTTTAAACGAGTCCAGTTTCCAGTCAGCATATGTTTTGCGATGACAATTAATAAAGCCCAAGGTCAGACGCTGAAAGTTGTGGGTGTAGATCTAAGTATCAGCTGTTTCTTGCACGGTCAGTTGTATGTGGCTCTGTCATGGGTTAGCAATCCTAGGAGCCTGTATGCTTTCATCCCCGGTGGCCTTACGTCAAATATCGTATACAGAGAAGCATTACTCTAAAGTAAATTTTTAGCTACCCAAACGACGGTAAATATAATTCAAAATATCGATACCGGAAATATGAAATAACGTAAGGGACATTTTGTCGAAAATGAGTTATATATATCGTTAGATTCGGAATTTTTTGCTCTATCGATTGGTATATTTAAAATCTCGATATCTTAAAAAAAATGTCCTTTACATCACATATTTTCCATAGGCCTAGACCATTTTTTTTCTAGAAACTGGCTGTATATGACATTTAAATTAATATTTTTATAAAAAACTAATGTAAGTCTCTTTATTCAAAGTATTTGGTATTTACATTAAATCAAAATCGAGTACATTTTACAACAAGTCACATAAGTTATTCCACAATTTGAGATGTTTTATTATTGTCTTATACATTAGTGTTCCCTGAGAAGGTACAAATATAATGTCCCTTACGTTAATTTGTCAGCATCGAAAATAAATTGATCTGTCCCTTACATCACACTGGACTGCGTGATCCTTACAATTTCTCAAAATTTATCGGGATGAATATTATTATGCGTCTCTGTCACACACGCAAAACGGTGCAACTTGTCTAAGCTAGATAGCAATACGAATTTTGTGTGAACTTCATATTTCGCTGGCAATCGTGCGCCACGTGCGTCGATAACATTGTTTACGTGCGTCTAAAAGTAACAATAACATGGTTTGTGACACTACAAATCTTCATTTAAGTAATCATCGTTTTCATTACTCTAACTGCAAATAGTGAAAGTTTAATCTGGAACGTTCTGCGAATATACAAACGATTCAAATAAGTTACTTATTAGCTGGACACACATACATGCCAGTAGATAGCATGCATGCTATTAGCATGCTATTAGCATGCATGCTATGCATTGAAAGGGAGGTTAAAAAACTGATTGTTTGGGGACCTTCCCAGTGGCCATCATTTATGGAATCAGCCAGAAAAAGACCTCATGCTTATCGAGTGAATGAGTTAGTACAGACGCCACCAGGTCAAGCTACCCGAAACTGTCAATTTTTCCCAATGAACCTTGAACCTAATGCTCTAGAAATAAAGTCGAAAATCTATCAAAGAAATCTGACAGATTGTAGTAGCTTGATGTGTTGGCGTCTGTACATCAGGATTTCTTTGATTTCAATGATTTTGCTGAATCAGTTTTTACTCCTGCTACTCTCAAAAACAAAGACCTGCATTTCAAGAAAATTCGAATATGTCCATTTCAAAAATCGAACTTAAAGATAGTGGCAGTAAAATATACGATGTTAGAGGATGGCACAACTCACAAAATAGAACTCTGCAAAGAAATGCAAACTGAAAGAAGGACAGTGAATGGTAAAGGGAAGGGCAAGGGCCTTGCAAAGAATTATCAATCCGAAGAAAGTACCAGAAATCTAGCTGTGCCCAGTAGCATAGACAGCTTACCATTTCTGTATAAGGAAAGACTGCCAATTTTTTGAGATCTTTAGATCTCAAAAAAATTATGTGACGGTGGTATAATAGGTTTCACAATGAATATTTAAATCTTCCTAATAAGAGTATAATTAAAGACAGGATCAATGACACCGACGATGATGAGACTGATAAAGATAATGACTAATTTTTGAGACTCTTTCAATTTAACTGTAGGCTTTCTATTAAGGAAGAAGTTAATTTGTTTTTATTTTATGTTTAATGATTACTATTTACAGGGCAGGATCGTATCCGCCAAACCTAAGCTGTTTAAGGAGATTGAGAGGTTCTATGGACAGTTATACACGTCAACAAGTGACCCCGTTAAAAATCTGGCAAATGCCCCAAGAGCTAGGTTGACCCGACATACTAGGTACTTTTCTTTGAGAAGGGTGACAATGCCCTACTTAAAAAATTTGACCAATCTCACTTTTGAGTCATGTCTACAAACCGTTTTCAAGAGTCATCACGAACCGTCTAGCACGCAGGTTTGACGACTTTCAGCCTCCCGAACAAGCCGGATTCCGTAAAGGCTTTAGAGCACCGTAGACCATATACATACGCTGCGGCAGGTTATACAGAAGACCGAAGAATATAAGACTTCGATTCGGTCGAAACCTGGGCTGTACTGCAGTCTCTTCAACGGTGCCAGATCGACTATCGGTACATCGTGGTACTGAAGTGTCTGTACGAAAACGCCACTATGTCAGTCCGACTTCAGAATCGGACCTCGAAATCTATCCCTCAGCAGCGAGGGGTGAGACAGGGAGACGTTATTTCTACGAAACTATTCACTGCTGCACTGGAGGATGTCTTTAAGGTTCTGGACTGGAAAGAGGCTGGCATCAACATCAATGGCGAGTACATCACTCATCTTCGGTTTGCCATAGTTGTCATGGCTGAGGCTATGGAGGGCCTCAGTACAATGCTCGATAACCTCAGTAGAGCTTCCGAAAGAGTGGGTCTTAGAATGAACATGGATAAGACAAAGGTCATGTCCAATGCTCATGTGATACCCACTCCAGTGAAGATCGGAGGCGCTACACTCGAAGCTGTGGACGAATATGTGTACCTAGGACAGACTGTCCAGTTAGGTAGGTCCAACTTTGAGAAAGAGGTAAATAGTCGAATCCGACTCGGCTGGGCAGCGTTCGGGAAGCTACGCAATATCTTCTCGTCCAACATACCGCAGTGTCTCAAGGCGAAAGTCTTTGACCAGTGCGTGTTGCCAGTGATGACCTATGGAACCGAAACGTGGTTGCTCACAATGGGCCTTATTAGAAGGCTGAAAGTCACCCAAAGGGTGATGGAGAGGGCTATGCTTGGAGTTTCCCTACGCCATCGAATCAAAAATGAAGAGATTCGTAGGAGAACCAAGGTAACCGACATAGCCCGAAGAATTGCTAAACTGAAGTGGCAGGGGGCAGGGCACATTGCTCGCAGAACAGATGGCCGATGGGGCCGAAAGGTTCAGGAGTGGCGACCGCGTACCGGAAGACGTAGAATTGGAAGGCCTCCAACAAGGTGGACCAATGAACTTGTGAAGGCCGCAGGAATCCGCTAGATCCGGGAAGCACAAAACCGGTTGAAGTGGCGGAGCTTGGGGGAGGCCTATGGAGGCAGTGGACGTCTTTCGGCTGAAATGATAATTCACATAAAAACACTGATTGATTTTGTTTATTCATTAAGTGAATATTATTTTTCTTTTGGGACAATGAGTCTAATTTCAGTAAGTCAGAATAGCAATTTTTTATTGTGATTCAAAACAGAATTTAATAATGTTATACTTAACATAATTTACGAGAGTACCTGAATTGCGTTTATAAAACAAGACTAGTGAGCACAAATAAAAGTTTGGATCTATTTTATTCGTTTATTTTTTATCCCTATGAGTCAGCAAGTAGTTTTAAACTGTATGGCATAGGCATAGTAGTTCACCAATGTATAAAATTCTATTTTTTATATTTGTTAACAGCATTAACAATATAGAGTGTACCATTAAGAGACCTTTACTTTGAAAAACTCTAAATGTTTATTTCCTTAAGTGTCCCATACATCAATGCCGTTTATTTACATCTAAAATTTTGTAAACGTATATCACTCGTATTGATTATAATTTAACGTAAGGGACATGCTATCTTTGAAACTGTAGGCTTTATTGATTTTTTACTATTTCAGCTTCAAAGAATGAAGAAATCTAAGAAACTTTGTCCTAGATAGTTTTTACATAAAACATATAGTTAAAAAATTATAGCGACTTTTGTAAAAAAAATATCTTATTTTTGCTCTCCTGAAAACCTGAGTTTTGTCCCTTACGTTATTTCATATTTCCAGTATCGATATGCTGCCCGAAAAGTCACTATTCCACGCGGACGAAGTCGCGGGCACAGCTAGTTAAAACTATGTTTGTAAAGTAATACCGTCTAATTCTACAAGTATAGGGAAAAATCGAAGGCATTTGTAATTAAATCATAAAAAACCAGAGTCGTCCAAGTACGGTCCAAGTCGACCCAAGGAACGGCGCGCCAAATTTTGATTTGATTTAACCGTGTCATGTCCCCACATGACTCGCATAAAAGGGCTTCATTGGCACAAGCTTAAATAGATTTTTTCAATAGATTCATACTGTGAAAATATAAGACAAACAAGCCTATGTATTTAATCTTCCATGCTATATCAACTGACTGAGGCGACGCAACGTCCACTTTGATGGCGTCAGTGCCCATTGGATGTCACGGTGCTCAGTGGCTCATGCCATCTCCTCTGGTATTTCGCGATCTAGCCCGTTTTGTCTGGCACTTATTATTAGGTTGCTATAATGCTGGCCCAGTGGTAACGGTCCTCACCTCACTCCCCCCAGCGTAAGGAGGCCCGCAAAGGCGGGCCGGCACCAGTCGGGGATCGCAGAAGGATATTGATTCCCGTGGTCCCCGACGTAGGTGTGGGACGGAACACCGGGGTGGTTTTAATCAGTAAGAGTCTGACAGACCCCTCCCCAGGGCGGCCGACATCCATGAGGATTTCCACCTCGAGATAAAAAAAAGTGGTAACGGTCCTGACTTATAAATTATGGGTCGTGAGTTCGAAGCCAGGCAGAAGCTTTACTTTGTGAAAATTTCATCACCACTGCTCTCAAAACGGTGAAGGAGCAGATCGTGGGGTAACCAGCATGTCCTGGAAGCAAAAATTTCAGGACAAGTGACATCTACCACTCCCTCTCAAAGATTTGAGGTCTGCGACCTAGCAGTGGAAATATTATAGGCTCATTATGCTATTAGTAGGTTGTCGGAAGGATTAAGCTCGTTTCGCCATTTTCGTTTCGATCAGCCGTGGTATCACCTAGCATTCAATAAGAACATCTCTAGAAACCATATTTTATTTTGTAAGACAGAGTGTTTTCAATTTTTCCACGGAATAGTTGAAAACACTATCTCACCCACTTTTCCTATTTCTTAAGCAAGAAGAAAAGTGAAGTGGTAGATAACTCAAATTAATTTCATTAAAATTACGTAATAACCGGAGGACGAATTTAAAAAAAAAAATGGCTGTAACTAAAAATATCTAAGAACGATTTCTTTTGAAGTAGTCTGAGATAATTGAAGATAGTAAATCATTAAAGCTCTTTTACAAAGAACGGGTATACTGTAGTGTATATTCCTACATCGTTAAGTGATACTATTTATTACAAGTTCACCATTATTTGCACTTGATAATCTCAAATAGACGAACTTGATCAGGATTTGTGGTGAGCTGAGGAGAAGTCGCTAGTTTAACAGAAAAGAAGTTCAACAGAATGTTTGGTTGGAAGCTGTTGTATACTTGCTAGGATGGTTTTGATCGAAATTGGAATAACGTTTGTAAGTTAGATATCACAAAATTAACAACAATTTCCAATTCAGGTGACTTACATATAATAGTGGCAATGTCTGATCACTAGCGAGTTTTATATAAGGCAACAAATATATAGTGGTGCGGGCCGCAATAATGTCATTATTTTGTTAAATCAAATGGATAAGCTACCTGCAGACGGGGTAAATAGGGACGCGAGGCTGAATCAAGGCAAAACTTTAAAATAGATTTTACCATTAAATATAGTTTATTGCAAACAAGGACACAGTCGTTCATTTAAATACAGTAAACACATTCATTTAAATACAGTAAACACAGTTCTGTTTGGCAAAGAACTATTATCATTTCAATGTTAAAATTCCTTTTAAAAATTCAACCCTATTCACCCTGTGTCTCTATTTACCCCATTTGACGGTATATTTTTCTACTTTGATAGCTGTCTATGGCTCCATCTTACATTATGTAAAAAGTCATAACACACCGAGGATAACTCAGTTTAAATATCGGATCATGTTAGTAATTTTAAAAACTTACGCTTTAATTATTTACACACTTTTTACTAGACGTACTAGACTACCACAAAATCACAAAATTACTTCACTCCCTGAAAAATATTTCAAAGTCGTGAAGCCTAACCTTTACAAGCCTCTTAAGCCCGATGATGGATCCCAATTACGAGGGGTAAAAGTTTACCCAAAGGGAGCCGAAATTAAAACTTGATTAAAAAACTCAAAGTTCTTGAACGTAGAAGACGAGTCTTTAGTAAAAATTTGCAGAAAAATCCATCATACTTTTTTGAGGTGAGTTTCTGAGGAGTTTTCTAAGCGTGGGAATCTGTAAACATAACATGTACACACTGTAAATGAACTATTATACATATATATATATATATATATATATATGTACTAGCTGAAAACAACGTTTGCTGGGTAGCAAACGTTGTTTTGCCGGGTGAAAAAAAAGTGAAAATTTATAGATGTATGTATTTTTGTATGTTATATCATAAAAAAATAGAATTGAAAAATTTTGTCTAAAAAATAAAAATAAAAATTTAGGGGTGGACTACCCCTAACATTTAGGGGGATGAAAAATAGATGTTGGCCGATTCTCATAGATACCGGATAAGCACAAAAAATTTCATCAAAATCGGTCAAGCCGTTTCGGAGGAGTATGGCAACGAAAACTGTGACACGGTGTCACGGGCTAAAAAAATAAGAAGGAGCCAATATTTCTTATGTGCGTCAAATATGTATAAATATTAAATTTAAAAAAACCCTTAGAAACATTTTTTTTTCCGTTGCTATAGCTTCTTTACCACCTACAGGTGTACCCCTTAAAATATTTTGTGTATGAATAGATACACCTTATATACCAAGCGTCTGAAAATGACTTTCGCGAAATTATTAATTCCTGGACAGGATGACTTCTTCTGCACAGATACCTATCTGTGCAGATGAAGTGAATATTTATCTGTTACGATTACTTTGTACTTTACTCAAAAGATGATTTAACCAGTCAATTACCGTAATTACAGACACAATTAAAAAACCATTGTGTCGATACCAAATGTGGTATCTCAGGGACTTAGAAGTTCATGGTTTTTATACATCGTTTATGTGAATTAATGTCTAAAATATTTTTTTTATGTACTTAAGCGGCCTTAAATATGAGACGTCGAGTTTTAGAGCCAAAAACTTTGCCTTCGTGGGGTTTCATCTCCATGACTTTTTCCTCTGATAGATTATTACTAAAGCTTGATAAGAGTCATTCATACAATACATGATTGTAAGGGAGGCCAATTAATTCAAGCCTTTTTCCAACTTTGCTGAAGCTGACTCCAAAGTTGGCTTCCAGTTTCACCAGAAGCAGCTGAATCCCACAATTTTTAAATGAAGTGGCTGTCTATCTGACCAATACAACTCAGCTATTGGGTAACACGAACTCCATGGTAGGTGATATTGATGTTCAAACTCTCGGCGTTCTTACCACTTGACTGTCTAAGATTTACGGATGACAGCCGGGACCAACGTGCTTTCTGAGGCACGGAGGGGGCTCAAAACCAACCGCCGCGCCGGTAGCGAAGAAGCTGTTATTTATTTATTTTAATTTTAAGTAGAACGGCCGACCCAATTACACTATTTAAACGTATAATAAAACTATTTTGACTTTTTATTTTATTTTTAGTTATTGTTTAGCCACGAGCTTTCATACCAATTTATTCATTCACCTAGATACTTACTGAAAATACTCTACAGTATTCTTTAAAAGTCTGGTTCAATGCAATCTCGAGTGCCAAGATGCTTTCCGAGGTACGGAGGGGTCTCAAAATCAGCCGCGGCTAGCGAAGTGGCTATTATTTATTTTAATTTTAAGTAGAACGGCCGAAGCCGATTTCACTATTTAAACATATATAATAAAACTATTTTGACATTTATATTTTTAATTTTATTTTTAGTTATTGTTTAACCACGAGCTTCTCCATTTTCATACCAATTCATTCATTCACTAAGATACTAACTGAAAATACAGTACTCTTTATAAGTCTGCTTCAATGCAATCTTGAGTATGGTTGTTGTTCTTTAATTTAAGGTTGGAATGACATAACAACAGTCTGTTGATAGAACGCCATATCTTTATTTTGACCTGTTATTGCACGAACTTGGGCACGTTGTATTTTCAAATTTCTTTGTAGTTTATAGTTTCTATGTGAATTTAAGAAAAACATGTAGTAGACTAGTAGTAATAGGGACGTTTATCTGTGTCATCATCAGCCTATAATGTTCCCACTGCTGGGACACAGGCCTCCTCCCAGTGAGAAGGAGTGGGCCGTAATCGACCACACGGGTGCGGGTTGGTAGATGTCACATGTCTTCGAATTTTTGGTTATACTATGTGCTGTCTGAAAATTATAGTAAGATAAGATTTTGTTCTCTTTGGATATCACTTAGGACCTATGTCAACTCCAACTATGAAAAGTTTGTTTAAAAACGTATCAACATTCTAAGTACCTACGATTTATAAATGCAAGATCCCATTTGCGAATAAATGTTCCAAATAATCAGCCTTTTAAATATTTATCCTTTTATTATACCTGCTGTTTGTACTGGCACATTTTCAAAGAGAAAAGCCAAAATTATATCAAGAATAAAACCCACCTCCTCACAACAGATAGTGAATTAATACAAAAGAGCATTTTCCGTTGAACTTGCAGATGCTCTTTTGTGGTGATTCACGATCACAAAAGCTCTTTATAATAATATAAACTAATATCATATTCCGTTGAAAATTTGCGCTTTTACAACTAGATCGCAGAGTCTTCATATAAAATGTACGAAACGGCTTTATTTCTCACTGCAGTCAACACACAGGGTATTAATTAAATAATAACCCTTGCTGTAATATTTCATACGTGGCTTAAGCTTAACTATACTGCAAAAAGACTGCAAAAATGATTCGAGTCATTAAAAAAAAATACCGTCTTTAAAAAGTTACCATTTATTAACCGACGAAAAAACGGAGGAGGTTCTCAATTCGACGCGTATATTTTTTATTGTTTTTTTTTTTTATGTATGACCACGTATAACTTTTACATAGTAGTCCGATTGTAGTAATTCTTTTTTATTGGAAAGTTTGGAAAACAAAATCGAACCCTAAAGGTCGAAAAACAGGGGATGTTTGATTGTTCACTCACTGATTGTAATGTTTATCTACGCATAACTTTATACAGAGTAGTAATATTTTGATAATTATTTTTTTATTAGATAGGGTATACCTTGCCAAGTATTATTAGTATTAAAGTCACAAAAAATTATATGCTGAAAAATCAATGAACAAAGAGCACTCAAAGCGCCGACTCATAATTTTAAGGTTTATTATTTTTTGCTTTTCAATTTTTTTGGCGGTTTAATTTTTTGTTAAAAAGTTTTTCGATTATTTTAAGCAAAAACTAATAGCTCAACTTATCTTATATCATGATATTTGTATTGACACTACAAATGACGCTGGTCATTAAGGTTTATGTAATTTGAAGAAACAAAACGTCATGGTGGATTATGGCCATGTTGTCACATTTGGTATGAGCCCCATATATTTATACCCAATGTCCTTTATGGGCTGCACTTTGGGCACGCCACAATTGCGGCGGTAAGTCCCCTCTTTGAGGAGTGGATAGAGAGGCGCCACGGCGTCCTCACCTTCCGCCTGACGCAGGTTCACCGGGCATGGGTGCTTCGGTGGGTTCCTGTTCAGGATAAAGCGGGAGGATACGTCCGGGTGTTTCCATTGCGAGGATCGTCTGGAGGACACGGTGGAGCATACGGTGGAGGTGTGCCCAGCCTGGGCGGAACACCGCCGTGTCCTCGTGGAGGCAATCGGCGGCGGCGACCTCTCTCGTCCGGCCCTGGTGCGAGCCATGGTACGGAGCGAGAGGGAATGGGAAGCCGTCACCTCCTTCTGCGAAGCAGTAATGCTCGCGAAAGAGGAGGCGGGGCGCGTGAGGGAGTGGCAGTCTCTGCGCCCTCACGTCCCTAGCCGCCGCAGGAGGAGACGCCCCGGGCGTCGGGAGTCGATTGCGGACTCCCGGCCACCGTAGGCGCGAGCTTGCGGGTGGCGAGCAATGGGTAGCTCGCCGCCCGGTAAGGACCAAGCTCGGGTCGACGGCGCGCAGTGTTCCACGCGCGCCTCAAAGAGATGTCAGCAGCAGTGTAGGGGTCTACTAGGACCGATACCTACCGGGGTCGCGTGATTGTTCGAAAGAGATACCGTGACCCTGGCACATGGGCAACTGATGGAACACGGGTGGGTTTTAGTCAGTAAAAGTCTGACACGCCCTCCCGCTCCGCCCAGAGCGGGAGAAGTCATTTGATGATTTCCCATCCTGAAAAAAAAAAAAAAAAAAATGGGCTGCACTTTGGTATTAAAAATTTATGTGTGGGATAGGAATTGCTTAAGAAATACATAGTGGCTTAAGCAAGCTGGTCACTAAGCTGGATTTATTTGAGAAAACATTAAAGTTAAGGATTAAGACAGTGTCACGAAGTTTAATTTTCGTATTAAACTCAAACGATGGAGCCTTGCATATTTTAAAGTGAGGCTTTACATCACTACTTGGCAAAAATGTTTGACACCGCCCGGTGCTGTTCCATAAGGAGTACCGGTCCTGCGCATCATCATTCATCATCATCATTTCAGCCGTAAGACGTCCACTGCTGGACTTAGGCCTCCCCCAATATGGGGGGCTTTGCCATAATCGCCACGCTTGGCAGGCGGGTTGGCGATCGCAATATGGTGGTAAAATGCGTAGAGAATGCAGCTGCCCATTCTCTAGTAAGTCCCTTAGTCGCCTCTTACGACACCCACGGGAAGAAATGGGGTGGTGTTATTCTTTACGTCCGGCACCACACGGTACATAAACAAATTGCATAAACAAATTGATTACTGATTGATGACTTAGGTAATTGTAGCTAAGCCGCCGGTACTAATAGCCGCACGAGTCGATCGTTGAGGTTAAGCTACGCTAGCCGCAGTTGATTTGTGGATGGGTGACCATCTTTACATACCAATACACTCCGCGCCTCGGAAAGCACGTTAAGCCGTTGGTCCAGGCTGTTGACAGTCGTTACGGGTCGCCAGAAGCCTGAAAGTCTGACAACCAGTCTTACCAAGTGGAATGATATTACTCAGTAGCTGTATACGGTTGGACTGGAAGCCGACACCGACATAGTTGGGAAAACGTTAGGCAGATGATGATGACTGTGACAAAATATAATGTGACGTCATGTATGCCAGGTGTGTGTACCTCGTTATCTTATCATATCTTACTAGCTTCTGCCCGCGACTTCGTCTACGTCATATTTGCTCCCCTGACCCTTCCCGTCGCATCGCAGCCTGCCAGTTTTCGTCCATTTTCTTATTGCTGTTCCGCTCCTTTTGATAGTAGCGTGATTTTATATAGCCTATAGCCCTTCTCAATAAATAGGCTACCCGATTCAAAAAGATTTTTTTAATTCAAACCAGTAGTTCCTGAGATTAGGGCGTTCCACCCCCATTTTAGGGAATTGGGGGGGGGGGGGTTCGATAGAGATAAAAAGTAGCCTATGTCACTTTTCATCCCTTCAACTATCTCTACTTAAAAAATCACGTCAATTCGTCGCTCCGTTTTGCTGTGAAAGACGGACAAACAAACACACACACTTTTCCATTTATAATATTAGTATGGATTAGCAATTAAAAATATTTTTGCAATTTCTCAAGATTATAAAAGCTGTCTTTGCATTGTATGGATTCAATCTCTTAGTATTATTTATAATTGCATAATATATGTACGAGCACTACAGATAGCCACCATTTACTACTGTCTTTGATTGACTTTAATGTGCAGGGCGGCTAAGAGTATGTCCTGCTCTCTCGAATGTCTCGCTGGTTGAAGCGCATATGTTGGACCGGTGGTTCAATAGTGTCATCCCACAAATCAACAATCACACGACCTAGGCCAAAATACATAATCTATTTTTCTTTTTTAGCTTTCACGAGATTCTCGTCATGTAGGATCGCTTTATCAACAATTATTGTGCGATACTCCAATCGAACTATCACCACTATGTCTAGCTTATTGTAAACAATAAACCAATCAGTAATTATATATATTGAACAAATATAACGTGATATTGCCATTTTCGAGTAGTGGCCCGGATTCATACCTTTAATACGGTACTTCCGATTCCACAATAATTACTATATTTCAGAGCAATTTGCTGGTGAATAATTCTGGCTACAAAGTTGTGCCTATACAAGTACCTATTCTCCGTTATCCAGATGAGAACAACCAGAAATAATATGACGGACTGATTTCTTCGGACGGTGGCACGCCCGACAGATGTCAACCATGCCGTCCTTCACAATACTACTCTATCAAGAAAGTACCGGGAAAAGATCAATAATACACAAAATGTTATTATTCATTATGGGTTTCTTTTTCGTCTGATTTAGTTTAATCATAGCCTAGCATTTTCAAAAACAGGTGCAGCTTACTTAAATATCCTTTCTTTGTTATTGTTCGTCAAATCGTTAATCTCTATAAGTTCTAAGTTGAGCTGCTGAGATTACCGATAAATGCATGCACTGTTTGGACAGGTCCACTCAATCTGTGTAGTTTCTTCTACAAAAGACCATTTCAGACACCAATCCACCTGATATTCACATGATCTAACCAAGATTATGCCTGGACTTTAAAAGAAACTGTGATCGTTCAAGTTAAGAAACACTTTCAAGCTTGCTTCTCAGAGTTGGTAGTGAGATAGGAAATGCCGACCTCATCTAGGTTTACTCGTGAAACATGATTGACGTGTAATAGTGTTTACAACACACAAACCTACTAACAGAAATAAAAATCATTCATCATTTAGGTACATCATTACAGAAAACCATCTGATCAATTGAATGTTTTTACTCGCTCACTATTCAGATACTAGAAATATCTACAGCCACTTCAAAATATAGCCTAGTTAAGTTCAATAATCCTTATGAATCAGACAATTATTTACTCCCAATATCTTTCACTATCGTTATTGCTACTGTTTTCTTCAAATATTTATAGAGTCTATGCGAGCAAAGCAGTGATAAGAAAGATAACATAAAATGCACTCAACTACGTTCATAAAATAATGAATGGATTCATTTTAGGTTGGCAGATAAGTATCAGAATTAATTATTACTAGCTCGAAGTAATCATTTCGAGTTTCAGTTTTATTAGTGGATATTTTAAACCTTCAGCGGGAATGTTAATTAAGAAATCTGAAATTTCTTCGTTAAGTAAATGGCTCTATTTAACAACTTCGGTACATATTAAACAACAATATTAAAAATTCTATATAACTTTAGTTATTTTCTCAATTATTTTTAAAGTATTTCTATCAAAAACCAATAATCCATAGAAAAATCAATACTTAAAACGAAGTATTTCTATTAAAATTAATTATAATCGCACATCATTTTTTTTTAAATAGTTAAAGAAGTAATGAAATAAAGTAATAATATTTCACCTCTCCAAGTTTGGAGATAAAAACTTTTGTATCTAAAGTGTGTTGTCGAATTTAATTTAAACTCTAGAACTGTTGGCACAGACAGCAAAGTATCTTGTCACATTTATACAAAGTTTCACACGTTATCTAAGACAATAACATTCTCCAAATGACTGCTCGTAAAAGCCTGCCTAATGAAAATGTTAATTATTAATTTTATTGAAACAATGATTCTAGTCTTTCTCGAAATTATTTGCTATTTAATCTTGCTCAAGACGTGCTTGTAAAATTAAGTAGTGTAAACCTACATTAGTGTAAATATTGTTTTATTGAGTTTTCTTTGTTTTGTCATACTCGCGGAACCCTAAAATCTTAAGACATTAACTAATACCTAACGCTTTGAATGACCCACTGCGTAGCGCCCACCGTGTCGGCACCGTGCGATTCGCCTCCTCAGCATTTCGTTGGCGTGGGAACGAAGATTGTGCAGTGATCGATATTGAATTAGTGTATTAAGAAACCACTCTTGTTTCTAACATCGAGCAATTTTCACGCATCTTAATTTTACCGATTTACTTGTAATATTTTTGTAAAATAAATTCTTTTTAAGTAAATTGTATCGGTTTCCTTTGTATCCTCCTGCAGCCGAACATAATTTCTTAAATAATATTAGGTTGGCAACTAATAAACCCGCCACTTTTTTCGATCGATTGCTAGAACGATGTAGAAGCTTCTAGAGCATTTCACCGCAATATATAAATAGAACGTGAATCAATCACTCGATCATTGCAAAACTAAACTTCCAGGAGTAAAGTTTAGAAGAAATATGGAGATTTCTCGTAGGGAACTTCGACTGCTCCTTCTTCATGAATTTCGTTTAGGTCGAAAAGCGACCGAAGTACATATAACTTCAAACATATGTGCAACGATGGGTGAGGGTTTGCTCTCTTATGATACCGCTAAGCATTGGTTCCGGAGGTTCAGAGAAGGACATTTCGAACTTTTTGATGATTCTCATCCAGGACGACCGCCTACAATAAATGTGGAGAATTGGAAAGGCTTATAAAAACCGATCCCAGATTAGGTTCGCGCTGTTTGGCAGAATAACTTCACTGCTCACATACTGCAATAGAAAATCGTCTCCACGCCTTGGGATTTACTTGGAAATATTCTACTTGGTTGCCACATGAACTGACGAGCTTACAACTTCAGAAGAGAGCCGACACATGTATGGAGTTGCTAAGTTTTCATCGTACCACGGAGTGGCTGCGTGATGTTATCACAGGGGATGATAAGGGGATTAAATATAATGATCACCATAAAATGCTTTGATACCCTTAGTTCTTTAACCAAAAATATATACTTGACACCAGAAAAATAAAGTCTAAAATTACAATAGTACTAGCTATTTTAGTCACGACTGCTTTTTAAATTGTATTCGAACACCAAATGTAGTAAATGATCACCAAATCATAACTTGTACGACAAAACTGTACTGCGACTCACAATAGTTCGAATGCACGCTTGTGCGATACACTCGAGCTCACATAGTACAATAGGTTAGGTTAGGTTAAAACTGTGACCGGCGAGTGCTAGAAACGACTTGATTCAGTGTGTCGCATAAGCGTGCATTCGAACTATGGTGAGTCGCAGTACAGTTTTGTCGCACAAGTGTTATTCGCACACCGATTTGTCGAACTCACGTAGTACACTCTTAATAATTATTTGTTCACTAACTATTTTTGGGTTAAAAATGATTTTTTTTGGAGTCAGTTTGCTTAAATAGGATAGCAAGATGTAAAAACTTTGGTTATAATTTTACATTGAAATGCTGTTTTAATTTTGGTGATCATTACTACTTTTGGGTTAACAATGATTTATTTGGAGTCAGTTTGCTTAAATAGGATAGCAAGATGGTAAAATTTTGGTTATAATTTTACATTTAAATGCGGGTTTAATTTTGGTGATCATTTACTAGTTTTGTCTGTTATATGTTACTATATCTGGTGGTAAGTTAAACATAAGCCGATGAAAAGTGGGTCCTGTTTGTCAACTATACCCGGAAGCGCCAGTGGCTTCGAGCTGGGGAAACGGGCGTACTGATCCCAAAACCTGACACAAGCAAAAAGGTTCTTTTGAGTGTATGGTGGGGAATAAATGCTATTATTTACTGGGAGATCTTGCCAACTAACAGTACAATCACAGCTGAGATTTACTGAGACCAATTTGGTCGTATTGCGACTAGTTTACCAAAAAAATCAAAGTAAAGTGTACTACTTACATGACAACGCCCGACCCCATATAGCTAAAATGACACGTGAAAACATTATTTCACTTGAATGGACTGCCCTTCTCCACCCACCATCTTCACCAGACCTCAATATCAAAATCAAATCAAATCAATTTTTTTCGGGCTACAAAGACCCATATCATAAATATCTTACAGAATAACATAGATACAAATAAAAACAATGTAAATCTGTTGTACACGAAGTGACAGCGTCGTGTTGCGCTGCTTGATGTCGCGTAGTCTTCCGTGGAATCGCCGATACACGACACCCTTCGGCCAAAACTTTTCCTTGAGGAAGGTCTCGATTTCAAGAGTTGGAACTCGCACCACGAAAGACTTGAAGTTCGTATTGTGGCGCGATTCAAACTTCTCGACCCTCAAGGTCCAGTTGGTTTACACTCGTACATACTCCACGATCTCCTCAACCTTCGTGGTGTAATGTAGACGGGACACATAGAGCTGCGTCGTCGGTGTAGCAGTGTAGCTGGACGCAGCAGCATACTGGGTCCTGCAAGCGCGGTCCCGCACTGGTTCCGACTAGGAGGTTTCCTCCTCTTCTTCCTCTGCACCTTCATGAAGCCATCCTTGTCACACGTGCCTGAAGCCGGGCCTAACTGTTTCGAACCCCTGTTGTCAGGTTCACAGCAGCTCTTCTCATCCCCTTTCTTGGTTCGCGACATAGGTTTGTGTGTGGCGACGATAGCAGCGTAGGCACGTTTAGGGGTCGACGTACCTACACGAGTCACTACCTCGACCGGTGTCGAGTCAGCGACGGCGACGGCGGATGCCTTCTGATTTCCACTTGTTTCGTACGCTATCTCATTATTTTAAAGGCAAAAAATTCATAGATGAGGATCATCTGAAAACCGAATTCACTGACTTCTTCAATCAAAAACTGAAAGACTTCTACAGGGAAGGTATTATGTCTTTACCAACGCGTTGGCGACAGGTGATAGAAAACGATGGTGCTTACATTATTAAGAAATAATTATTGTATTTAGTTCTCTAAAAAATAAAATAATCTTGTACTGTGAGATGGCGGGTTTATTAGTTGCCCACCCAATACAATGTTTAATTATTAGGTGGGTACTTACTTGCTTTTGCCAGCGGCTTTGGTCTCGTTAATGTCGGTAATAATACCTTGGGAACATAATATCGGGATATAAAGTATCATATAATTATTATGTTAATCTAGGATAGACTGTAAAAGCTATACGTGTGCAAAATTTCATCCAGATACAGTTCATTTATTGCGGCATAGAAGAATATATCGATGCCTTTTTTTTTTTTCAGGATGGGAAATCATCAAATGACTTCTCCCGCTCTGGGCGGAGCGGGAGGGCGTGTCAGACTTTTACTGACTAAAACCCACCCGTGTTCCATCAGTTGCCCATGTGCCAGGGTCATGGTATCTCTTTCGAACAATCACGCGACCCCGGTAGGTATCGGTCCTAGTAGACCCCTACACTGCTGCTGACATCTATTTGAGGCGCGCGTGGAACACTACACGCCGTCGACCCGAGCCTGGTCCTTACCGGGCGGCGAGCTACCCATTGCTCGCCACCCGCAAGCTCGCGCCTACGGTGGCCGGGAGTCCGCTATGGACTCCCGACGCCCGGGGCGTCTCCTCCTGCGGCGGCTAGGGACGTGAGGGCGCAGAGACATTTTAGGGAATTGGGGGGGGGGGGGTTCGATAGAGATTAAAAGTAGCCTATGTCACTTTTCATCCCTTCAACTATCTCTACTTAAAAAATCACGTCAATTCGTCGCTCCGTTTTGCCGTGAAAGACGGACAAACAAACACACACACTTTTCCATTTATAATATTAGTATGGATTAGCAATTAAAAATATTTTTGCAATTTCTCAAGATTATAAAAGCTGTCTTTGCATTGTATGGATTCAATCTCTTAGTATTATTTATAATTGCATAATATATGTATGAGCACTACAGATAGCCACCATTTACTACTGTCTTTGATTGACTTGAATGTGCAGGGCGGCTAAGAGTATGTCCTGCTCTCTCGAATGTCTCGCTGGTTGAAGCGCATATGTTGGACCGGTGGTTCAATAGTGTCATCCCACAAATCAACAATCACACGACCTAGGCCAAAATACATAATCTATTTTTCTTTTTTAGCTTTCACGAGATTCTCGTCATGTAGGATCGCTTTATCAACAATTATTGTGCGATACTCCAATCGAACTATCACCACTATGTCTAGCTTATTGTAAACAATAAACCAATCAGTAATTATATATATTGAACAAATATAACGTGATATTGTCATTTTCGAGTAGTGGGCCGGATTCATACCTTTAATACGGTACTTCCGATTCCACAATACTTACTATATTTCAGAGCAATTTGCTGGTGAATAATTCTGGCTACAAAGTTGTGCCTATACAAGTACCTATTCTCCGTTATCCAGATGAGAACAACCAGAAATAATATGACGGACTGATTTCTTCGGACGGTGGCACGCCCGACAGATGTCAACCATGCCGTCCTTCACAATACTACTCTATCAAGAAAGTACCGGGAAAAGATCAATAATACACAAAATGTTATTATTCATTATGGGTTTCTTTTTTGTCTGATTTAGTTTAATCATAGCCTAGCATTTTCAAAAACAGGTGCAGCTTACTTAAATATCCTTTCTTTGTTATTGTTCGTCAAATCGTTAATCTCTATAAGTTCTAAGTTGAGCTGCTGAGATTACCGATAAATGCATGCACTGTTTGGACAGGTCCACTCAATCTGTGTAGTTTCTTCTACAAAAGACCATTTCAGACACCAATCCACCTGATATTCACATGATCTAACCAAGATTATGCCTGGACTTTAAAAGAAACTGTGATCGTTCAAGTTAAGAAACACTTTCAAGCTTGCTTCTCAGAGTTGGTAGTGAGATAGGAAATGCCGACCTCATCTAGGTTTACTCGTGAAACATGATTGACGTGTAATAGTGTTTACAACACACAAACCTACTAACAGAAATAAAAATCATTCATCATTTAGGTACATCATTACAGAAAACCATCTGATCAATTGAATGTTTTTACTCGCTCACTATTCAGATACTAGAAATATCTACAGCCACTTCAAAATATAGCCTAGTTAAGTTCAATAATCCTTATGAATCAGACAAATATTTACTCCCAATATCTTTCACTATCGTTATTGCTACTGTTTTCTTCAAATATTTATAGAGTCTATGCGAGCAAAGCAGTGATAAGAAAGATAACATAAAATGCACTCAACTACGTTCATAAAATAATGAATGGATTCATTTTAGGTTGGCAGATAAGTATCAGAATTAATTATTACTAGCTCGAAGTAATCATTTCGAGTTTCAGTTTTATTAGTGGATATTTTAAACCTTCAGCGGGAATGTTAATTAAGAAATCTGAAATTTCTTCGTTAAGTAAATGGCTCTATTTAACAACTTCGGTACATATTAAACAACAATATTAAAAATTCTATATAACTTTAGTTATTTTCTCAATTATTTTTAAAGTATTTCTATCAAAAACCAATAATCCATAGAAAAATCAATACTTAAAACGAAGTATTTCTATTAAAATTAATTATAATCGCACATCATTTTTTTTTAATAGTTAAAGAAGTAATGAAATAAAGTAATCATATTACACCTCTCCAAGTTTGGAGATAAACTTTTTTATCTAAAGTGTGTTGTCGAATTTAATTTAAACTCTAGAACTGTTGGCACAGACAGCAAAGTATCTTGTCACATTTATACAAAGTTTCACACGTTATCTAAGACAATAACATTCTCCAAATGACTACTCGTAAAAGCCTGCCTAATGAAAATGTTAATTATTAATTTTATTGAAACAATTATTCTAGTCTTTCTCGAAATTATTTGCTATTTAATCTTGCTCAAGACGTGCTTGTAAAATTAAGTAGTGTAAACCTACATTAGTGTAAATATTGTTTTATTGAGTTTTCTTTGTTTTGTCATACTCGCGGAACCCTAAAATCTTAAGACATTAACTAATACCTAACGCTTTGAATGACCCACTGCGTAGCGCCCACCGTGTCGGCACCGTGCGATTCGTCTCCTCAGCATTTCGTTAGCGTGGGAACGAAGATTGTGCAGTGATCGATATTGAATTAGTGTATTAAGAAACCACTCTTGTTTCTAACATCGAGCAATTGTCACGCATCTTAATTTTACCCATTTACTTGTAATATTTTTGTAAAATAAATTCTTTTTAAGTAAATTGTATCGGTTTCCTTTGTATCCTCCTGCAGCCGAACATAATTTCTTAAATAATATTAGGTTGGCAACTAATAAACCCGCCACTTTTTTCGATCGACTGCTAGAACGATGTAGAAGCTTCTACAGCAGTCTTTCCCAACTTGGGCGATAACGCCCCCTTGTGGGCGCTGCAGGCCTAAAGGGGGGCGGTAAGAGACCCAGAAAAAAAAGGGGGCATGTGTAAGGCTTTGGGGTCGATTTATAATTTCATCTACCTAGCTAGGAAGACTCTTAGACACCGACAAGACAAAAAGGGGGGCGTTAAAAAATAATTTATTCTTAAAGCGGGCAGTAGACAAAAAAAGGTTGGGAACCCCTGTTCTAGAGCATTTCACCTCAATATATAAATAGAACGTGAATCAATCACTCAATCATTGCAAAACTGAACTTCCAGGAGTAAAGTTTAGAAGAAATATGGAGATTTCTCGTAGGGAACTTCGACTGCTCCTTCTTTATGAATTTCGTTAAGGTCGAAAAGCGACCGAAGTACATATAACTTCGACCATATGTGCAACGATGGGTGAGGGTGTGCTCTCTTATGATACCGCTAAGCATTGGTTCCGGAGGTTCAGAGAAGGACATTTCGAACTTTCTGATGAATCTCATCCAGGACGACCGCCTACAATAAATGTGGAGAATTGGAAAAGCTTATAAAAACCGATCCCAGATTAAGTTCGTGCTGTTTGGCAGAATAACTTCACTGCTCACATACTGCAATAGAAAATCGTCTCCACGCCTTGGGATTTACTTGGAAATATTCTACTTGGTTGCCACATGAACTGACGAGCTTACAACTTCAGAAGAGAGCCGACACATGTATGGAGTTGCTAAGTTTTCATCGTACCACGGAGTGGCTGCGTGATGTTATCACAGGGGATGAAAAGTGGGTCCTGTTTGTCAACTATACCCGGAAGCGCTAGTGGCTTCGAGCTGGGGAAACGGGCGTACTGACCCCAAAACCTGACACAAGCAAAAAGGTTCTTTTGAGTGTATGGTGGGGAATAAATGCAATTATTTACTGGAAGATCTTGCCAATTAACAGTACAATCACAGCTGAGATTTACTGAGACCAACTTGGTCGTATTACGACTAGTTTACCAAAAAATCAAAGTAAAGTGTACTACTTACATGACAACCCCCGACCCCATATAGCTAAAGTGACTCGTGAAAAAATAATTTCACTTGGATGGACTGCCCTTCTCCACCCACCATCTTCACCAGACCTTATCAAAATCAAATCAAATCAATTTATTTCGGGCTACAAAGACCCATATCATAAATACCTTACAGAATAATATACATACAAATAAAAACAATGTAAATCTGTTGTACACAAAGTGACAGCGTCGTGTTGCGCTGCGTGGTGTCGCGTAGTCTTCCGCGGATTCACCGATACACGACACCCTTCGGCCAAAACTCTTCCTTGAGGAAGGTCTCGATTTAAAGAGTTGGAACTCGCACCACGAAAGACTTGAAGTTCGTATTGTGGCGCGATTCAAACTTCTCGACCCTCAAGGTCCAGTTGGTTTTCACTCGTACATACTCCACGATCTCCTCAACCTTCGTGGTGTAATGTAGACGGGACACATAGAGCTGCGTCGTCGGTGTAGCAGTGTAGCTGGACGCAGCAGCATACTGGGTCCTGCAAGCGCGGTCCCGCACTGGTTCCGACTAGGAGGTTTCCTCCTCTTCTTCCTCTGCACCTTCATGAAGCCATCCTTGTCACACGTGCCTGAAGCCGGGCCTAACTGTTTCGAACCCCTGTTGTCAGGTTCACAGCAGCTCTTCTCATCCCCTTTCTTGGTTCGCGACATAGGTTTGTGTGTGGCGACGATAGCAGCGTAGGCACGTTTAGGGGTCGACGTACCTACACGAGTCACTACCTCGACCGGTGTCGAGTCAGTGACGGCGACGGCGGATGCCTTCTGATTTCCACTTGTTTCGTACGCTATCTCATTATTTTAAAGGCAAAATATTCATAGATGAGGATCATCTGAAAACCGAATTCACTGACTTCTTCAATCAAAAAACTGAAAGACTTCTACAGGGAAGGTATTATGTCTTTACCAACGCGTTGGCGACAGGTGATAGAAAACGATGGTACTTACATTATTAAGAAATAATTATTGTATTTAGTTCTCTAAAAAAATAAATAATCTTGTACTGTGAGATGGCGGGTTTATTAGTTGCCCACCCAATACAATGTTTAATTATTAGGTGGGTACTTACTTGCTTTTGCCAGCGGCTTTGGTCTCGTTAATGTCGGTAATAATACCTTGGGAACATAATATCGGGATATAAAGTATCATATAATTATTATGTTAATCTAGGATAGACTGTAAAAGCTATACGTGTGCAAAATTTCATCCAGATACAGTTCATTTATTGCGGCATAGAAGAATATATCGATGCCTTTTTTTTTTTTTTCAGTATGGGAAATCATCAAATGACTTCTCCCGCTCTGGGCGGAGCGGGAGGGCGTGTCAGACTTTTACTGACTAAAACCCACCCGTGTTCCATCAGTTGCCCATGTGCCAGGGTCATGGTATCTCTTTCGAACAATCACGCGACCCCGGTAGGTATCGGTCCTAGTAGACCCCTACACTGCTGCTGACATCTCTTTGAGGCGCGCGTGGAACACTACGCGCCGTCGACCCGAGCCTGGTTCTTACCGGGCGGCGAGCTACCCATTGCTCGCCACCTGCAAGCTCGCGCCTACGGTGGCCGGGAGTCCGCTATGGACTCCCGACGCCCGGGGCGTCTCCTCCTGCGGCGGCTAGGGACGTGAGGGCGCAGAGACTGCCACTCCCTCACGCACCCCGCCTCCTCCTTTGCGAGCATTACTGCTTCGCAGAAGGAGGTGACGGCTTCCCATTCCATCTCGCTCCGTACCATGGCTCGCACCAGGGCCGGACGCGAGAGATCGCCGCCGCCGATCACCTCCACGAGGACACGGCGGTGCTCCGCCCAGGCAGGGCACACCTCCACCGTATGCTCCACCGTGTCCTCCAGACGATCCTCGCAATGGAAACACCCGGACGTATCCTCCCGTTTTATCCTGAACAGGAACCCACCGAAGCACCCATGCCCGGTGAGAACCTGCGTCAGGCGGAAGGTGAGGACGCCGTGACGCCTCTCTATCCACTCCTCAAAGAGGGGACTTACCGCCGCAATTATGGCGTGCCCAGCACTGGGTTGCGACAATCGTACCCATATATTGATGCCTTAGTTCACAATTGCACTAATTACAAAATTGACAATTTTGAGCAGCGTTAAACATTTTTAAAGTTTAGACAAGAACAGTACAAAAACAAAGTGAAATAACAAAACAAATATGCATCTGTTCATAAGACTAGTCTTTTAACTCCATCATAATATCTCAATATTGTAATGTATAAAATTTAGTGTTTGGCATTAAAAAGTGAAAATTTTGTAGTTAGTGCAATTGTGAACTAAGGCATCGATATTTCTGCCGGGGTCGCGTGATTGTTCGAAAGAGATACCGTGACCCTGGCACATAGGCAATTGAAGGAACACGGGTGGGTTTTAGTCAGCAAAAGTCTGACATGCCCTCCCGCTCCGCCCAGAGCGGGAGAAGTCATTTGATGATTTCCCAACCAAAAAAAAAAGGCATCGATATGTACAGACGCCAACACATCAAGCTACTACAATCTGTCAGATTTCTTTGATAGATTTTCGACTTTATTTCTAGAGAATTAGGTTCAAGGTTCATTGGGAAAAATTGACAGTTTCGGGTAGCTTGACCTGGTGGCGTCTGTACATGGAAACATAAGTTGTATGATTCGATGTCACAATTATAGACACACATTTCACATTTTTAATAAAATTTGTTCAACACGCTTTGTTTTCCCGAAGGTTTGGGCAGAGGATGATGTATCTATAATACACCGATATTAATGAACTAATTAAGTATACCTAATACGATTTTTTTTTAATGGACGTAGAACACTATTATTTCAACCAAAACAATGCTAAGTATTTGTATTTCAGTTTATCTGCTCTAGACAAAACTGGGTGAAACTTTCACGAACCGATGGAAACCGGATCAAACTTGATAAAAGAATCGTGTCAATCACACTGTGTGCATAATAATTTAAAACAGTATTATTTGTGTGTGCATAATTTTACTGACTTATCTGATTAGAATAATTAAAGAAAAACATTTTTACAAAAAATAATTATCACTGGATCTCTTTTTCGCCACTGATATCAGAAATTAACTTTAGTTATTTTCCACTTTGTGGTGTTTTAGGAACTAGGATATTTTTTTAAATATTTATAATGTTCACTGTATAGTTGAGGAACCTACCACACACATTCGTATACCACTACTTGCTATATAAGCAACAGTGACTGACTGGATAAGAACATCATCAAGTTTCACACATATTATCGAAGCTACCCCTAATTACCCAAACAATAAAACTTATATGGCCACCCCTAAGGCATAATCTATCAGCGGCGAGGCGTAAACTTTTCTAAAAGAGAAGCCGAAGTGAAGTCGGCCTTAACTTACTGACTCATCAATAAAGAATACTTACTATCATTCTAAAATTAATATAGGAATGTAATGAATTAAATACAATTAAATTGAACAGCTGAAAACGAATAAAATATGCAATATTCCTCTATCTCGTTCTCGCTGACGCATTTTTTTATACCTGTCTCTGTCATAACCCGTTGTACAGCGACTTGCTCCACTGACGTATAAATTATACGTCAGTGGCTTGCTCTCGTACATATCAAGCGGTGCCACGTGACCTAAAGTGACATCATTACGGGATCGCTGTTGTATGAATTTTTAGTTCCCGATTATGACGTTTTGGCGCCGGGTTAATTTAGAACATTTCTCTTTTGTTGTAATACAAAGCTATAAATAACCTTTTTTGTTGTTTGAATGTTATGGTGAATTAAAATACCCGTAGTGTAACTATATTTATTGACAATAGTAGCCACTATTTACATACTATTGTATTTTTAATAGTGATAGAGTTACCAATGCGAATCCCCGAAGGCAAGCCGGTAGGAATCGTGTTATATGGTGCTTTCGCCACTGTAATCTATCCATAATAATATATTTTAATACATCGATCCACAAAAATGCTGAAGACATAACAGAACACATAAACCACTACTAATACTAACATAGGCTAAGTTCTTACTTACTTACTCTATGGATCTCTGGTCTGAAATAAAATTTTGAATTGAATTGAATTGAATAAAAAAAAAAACAGACGAGTAGAGAACGTCCTATTTTTTAAGCCGATTAAAACTAAATATGACCCAAAACCTATGACATTCTTCCAGTGATCCATTCTACATCTATTGCTGGCCATGATCGCAGCTAATGACCATGTCTCCCACAGAACACAGTGATGTATTGCTTTCAATGTTTATTATCGACCACAGATTAGGTATGTTCTAGATAACATCTGCAACTAGACGTGCATGAAAATGAATGTGACTTTGAACAAATTGAACGGACAAAATTAGGGGCAATAGTTGAATTTGATAAAACAATATCACGGACTGTCGATTATTCCTATAACAGTGTTAAACACAAACATAGCGGTGTTAAGTATCATCGTTGTTCGAAAGAATGTATTTTGTAGAGAATCATATTGGCTTTGCCAACAGAAATAGGTGTTCGAAATAAAAAGCGTTTTAGAACACGATCTAGACACGAACTATTCGTAGCATAGTGCGGCTGCCACACCACACTACAGTAATCAAATATGCTACGTATCAAACTAATTGTAACTATTAATTTTTGTTTTACTATAAGAAAAGCCTTACACTGGCTTGACAAAACCTAGCATCTTGGACGGTTTTTTGGCTATGCAGTCTTAGTGTGATGCATTTATTTTATTTATATTTGTTGAAAAAGAACACCCAGCTCACGTATACGTATATTTATCTTTACTATTGTGACACACTGTAGTACCTACATGTTGATTATGATGAAACAAGTCCGTGCTGGTGATCGCTAATGAATAGCTTTTTAGATGGCTTTAGAAATGAGAGATGTATTTTAAATGGGACCAATTCTGAAAAAAATAGAATTTTCTATGTCGAACAACTCTGTAGAAAGTTATGAGAACCGACATGTATGTATACATCTATACTAATATTAGGTCTTTACCTATGAAATTGCCGGTCTGCAGTACTGGCCATTTCAAATCAAAATAATTTTTGTTTGTCTAAGAATTCTAATTTCAAATTAATTTTATTTTAAAAACATGGAATTCTTTTTCCAAAAGTAGTCATTTGTTTATTGATTAGTGTTACATTTTCATCGCATTTCAATCTTTTTCGTCATCATGGATACGTTAAAAATTCTAGTAATTATAGAATATGAGTACCGTCGTGGCAGCAACGCGGCACAAGCGGCACGCAACATCAACGACGTTTACGGAGCTAACACTACAAACCAACGCACCACCTGTTATTGGTTTGCTCGCTTCCGTTCTGGAAATTTCGACCTGAAAAATGAACCTCGCGGTCGTCCGAAGACTTTGGTCGACAATGACGAATTAAAGGCGATTGTGGAAGCTGATGATACACAATCTACGGCTGAATTAGCAGCAGCTTTCGACGTTAGCGTCAAAACAATATTGGTCCATTTGCGTCAAATTGGCAAGGTAAAAAAGCTTGAGAAATGGGTGCCCCACGAACTCAATGATCGCCAGCGCGAAGTACGCGTCGAGACGTGCCTTGCACTGCTCAACAGACATACAAATGAAGGAATTTTGAACCGCATTGTTACCTGCGATGAAAAATGGATTCTGTTTGATAACCGCAAGCGCTCAGCAAGTTGGTTGGATCCTGGTTCAGCACCTAAACAATGCCCTAAACGAAAACTTACCCCTAGAAAAGTGATGGTCACTGTTTGGTCGTCTAGCGCCGGTGTGATTCATCACAGCTTCTTACCAAACGGGGTGAGCATTACTGCAGATGTGTACTGTGAAGAACTGAACTCAATGATGAAGAAGCTGGGACATCTCCAACCAGCATTGGTCAATCGCTCGTCTCCGCTGCTCCTGCACGACAACGCGCGACCTCATACTGCACAGCAGACGGTCTCCAAGTTGCAAGAACTGGGGTTGGAAGCTCTCCGTCATCCGCCCTACTCACCAGACCTTGCGCCTACAGACTACTACTTTTTCCAGAATTTGGATAACTTCTTGGCGGGAAAAAAATTCAATACCCGAGAGGCAGTACAAAATGCCTTTGAAGAATTTGTTGCCTCCCGTCCAGCTGATTTTTTTAAGAAGGGCATCAATAAACTGCCACTGCGTTGGCAAAGATGCATTGATTGCATGGGTGACTATTTCGATAAATACAAAAAAAACAATACATGAAAAAAATTCGTTTAATTTTTTTCATACAAAACGGCATTTTCATAGGTAAACACCTATTATTATAAAGCTGAAGAGTTTGTTTGTTTGATTGAACGCGCTAATCTCAGGAACTACTGGTCCGAATTGAAAAATTCGTTTTGTGTTGAGTAGCCTATTTATCGGGAAAGGCTATAGGCTATATAACATTACGCTATAACTAAACGGAGCGGAGCAGTAATGAAAAATGTTGCAAAAACGGGGAAAATCGCACGGGTAGGCGATTCGATGCGACGGGAAGGGTCGGGGGAACAAGAAATTTAACGCGGACGAAGTCGCGAGCAGAAGCTAGTAAAAAATATAAACATATCGGGTCGTCTTGAGAACTTTTTCCTTTTTTCCGTTGATTAAGAAATGCCGCACCATCATTTCAGTAGATGAATATTTCATAAAAATTAAGAATTCGTGGAAAATAAGCTTAATATAAAGAATAATCTTATACACGTGGAAGTCATAGAACCAAAATAATAAATAACCGTAAATAACAATAAAGCTACCGTACTGGATTAGATAATATTACTTTCCTAATAAGACAGCCAGGAAAATGAAAATATTATCAAACTGACACAATATACGCCAATTTCCCTTGTTATGAGCCATATTATCCAACGGTTAAAGAGTAAGCAGTCAGTATGCATATAAGTGGAAATTGCAGAGTTATTTTCAAAACAAATAGCGTAGTCATTTCAACACCTCTTTCCGTTTAAACTATAAGTATATTATAAGTAAATATTACTGGCAGTCTGTATGTGTATTATTAGTTCATAATCTAGTTACTAGGCATGCCTTTTAAGTTCTGTCGTTTCCAAATTTCCCGGCAATTTTTAATTTGGAACTGTTCTATATTCGAATGTGTTTAAATTTTGAATCTCAAAACAGTTGAAAGTATTAGGATTAATGTTATTGTTTAGTCACAGCGTCGATTGGAGTCTGTCAGGTTACGTACGAAAATGAATCTTTCTAAGGAAAATGTTCGTGCAATAATTTTCTACAACTTTAGAAGAGACCTGACACGGCTTCAATGTTTTTAAGAGCTAACATCTGTATTCAGTGATGAATCTCCATGTCTGCGGACTGTCGAACGCTGGTTTTTAGAATTCCAGCGTGGACATACTAGTGTTAGTGACAAATCTCGCGAAGGACGCCCAAAATCCGCCTTCACTGAAGATAACATCATTGCTGTGAGACAACTAATTCTTGAAGATCATCATATGACGTATCGAGAGATAGAGGCTCTATTAGGTATCTCAGGGACAACCATTTAGAAGATCTTGCATGAAGCGCTTGGTGTGAGAAAGCTAGTTTGCCGTTGAATACCGCATTTGCTTTCCGACGATCACAAGGCGGCCCCCGTCAGATGGTGTAAGAAAACTCTGCAAAGGTTCAACCGAGGAGAGTCAAATCACGTCTACGACATCATCAGTGGTGACGAATCTTTGATCTATGCCTACGATCCTGATTCCAAACAACAATCTACAATCTGGGTCTTTCAAGACGAGCCAAAGCCGACTAAAATTGTTCGTTCTCAAAACACTTCAAAGAAGATGGTGGCCACGTTCGTTGGAAAAACCGGTCATGTTGCGACTATTGCTCTTGAAAATCGTAGAACGGTTAACGCAGAGTGGTATATCACAGTTTGTTTACCACAAGTCATCGCCGAACTTCGAAAATCTAAGTCAAAGCGACGCATCAGGGTAAGTAATAGATGATATAACAACAAAATCTCTAATATTAACAACATATAACAACGGAACCTTTAATTTTATTTAATATAGCGATTAGTTAATATAATGAACGATTGATATAATTTTAAAATAACTAATTTTTATAAGCATAACATACATTAAATATAACATCGTTTGACTTACCACAGTTACCACTTAAAACATATAAAACTTATTTGGTCTAATATGAATAGTAACCTAAGTAGATATTAAACATAACTAGTCACTGATTACCACCTGCGCTAAGATAGGTCGACGGAGCCCCGCTTGGCCAGGCTCCTATTTCTGGGTGGTTTAAAAAAAATAAACACGAAGGCTAAGGCAGGAGCTCCGCTCCGCTTCGCTCCTGCCTTAGCCTTCTAACCTAACATATCCGAGTCGGGGTGTTAACCATAATGACGTTTTTTATACAAGATTATTTTAAGTATATGCGAAACCTGAATATAGTTTGTTCAGAATCAGTAACTGAATCGATTCCAATAATTTTTACACCATGTTATATTTTGTACCAAAAATATTTAATTACGCTTCCAGGTCGCGGGGCCTTAGTGTATTATTTCGATTTTAAAATTATCATGTCTTTCTCGTACTCAAACGTCCATTACACGGAGATGGTACGTACACTAGCTGTTTGTGGTGATCTGCATATGTTTTTGCGTGGACAACCAGGTAACTTATCAAGCTTATAACTTTGTGATTATTAATGATACAGTTTTGAAAATTTTTTCAAAGATTCTTTACATAAAAATACTAGACCCGTGTTTCGGGTTTCGCATAAACAAAAATTAATGTTGTATATGTTAAACGTTAGACCTAATGATTTTCGATTAAATAAACAATATACGTATTAAACGTTAGACGAAATGATTTTCGATTACATAAACGTTATATCAAACAACCTTATAATAATTAAATTTTTGAATAAATAAATGTTATATGTAAAGAAATTATATCAACAGTTGGTATATCTCACGTTGATTACATCTTAAGAACGATAATAAAATGAAATTAGACCAAATGAGTTTATACGTTATGAGACGCACCCGACGCATCATCCTGAACCACGACAACGCAAGCTCACACAGCGCTCGTCAAACGATTGAGTATTTGAAGCAGGAAAAAGTAGAAATTCTTGACCATCCTCCATACAGTCCTGACCTAAGCCCTAACGATTTTTTTACATTTCCTAAAATTAAGAAAAGTCTTCGTGGTCAAAGGTTCCAGTCCGGTGAAGAAGCAGTCGACGCTTTCAAGTCAGCCATTTTGAACACCCCCACTTCAGAGTGGAATAAATGTTATAATAACTGATTTGAGCGAATAGAAAAGTGTATTAAGCTACGTGGTGAATACTTTAAAAAACAATAAAAAGTACTTTAAGGTTCTAATTGTGTTTCTTTCTTCAAACGACAAAACTTAAAAGGCATGCCTCGTATGTATTAGTCTACCCATCTTATTTATAGCTCAATATGATGATCGTATTTTTAGGGTTCCGTTGTCAAATGGCAAAAAACGGAACCCTTATAGATTCGTCATGTCTGTCTGTCTGTCTGTCCGTCCGTATGTCACAGCCACTTTTTTCCGAAACTATAAGAGCTATGCTGTTGAAACTTGGTAAGTAGATGTATTCTGTGAACCGCATTAAGATTTTCACACTAAAATAGAAAAAAAAACAATAGATTTTGAGGTTCCCCATACATAGAACTGAAACTCAATTTTTTTTTTCATCAAACCCATAAGTGTGGGGTATCTATGAATAGGTCTTTAAAAATGGTAATGAGGTTTCTATTATCATTTTTTTCTAAACTGAATAGTTTGCGCGAGAGACACTTCCAAAGTGGTAAAATGTGTGTCCCCCCCCCCGTAACTTCTAAAATAAGAGAATGATAAAACTAAAAAAATATATGTTGTACATTACCATGTAAACTACCACCGAAAATTGGTTTGAACGAGATCGAGTGAGTAGTTTTTTTTAAAACGTTATAAATCGTAAACCGCAATTTACCTTACATTCAATCAACTGAAATATAAAATTTATTTTTAAACCGAGAATACCTACAGATTTGTACGGAACCCTCGGTGCGCGAGTCCGACTCGCACTTGGCCGGTTTTTAATAGTATTTTAATCTGTCTTCCTCTTAACAAAGGGACCCGCCATCTAATCTTTTCACCACCCTTGGTTGACTGGTAGAGAATGCCTAAGGCATTAAATCCGCATTTGTACCTTTTTTTGGTGCGAAAACATTAAATAAATAAATAAATGTGAATTCTGCTGTTGTGAGTTGAAATTCAATTTGGTAACCGATTAATTTTCCTGACTTTACATAATCGTCTTGAAAACATAGATTAACACAGAACTAGCAATGTGATTCTGGAACACGCTGAGATTTGAATCTGATTGTAGTTTTGATAATCCAATCAGGGATAATAGAGCAGAAACTAATGAAGATATTATTATTTAAGCACTGATATTGTGATTAAGATGTTATCAGTCATAGACATATACACAGATACCAATATAAGCCTACCCATGTTCATTCACGTGTTTATTTTTTAGGTTTCCCGGCTGTTTTGGTGAATTTAGGGTCGTGGGGCTTTCGGGACCGGGACCGCGGTCCTAGAATCCACCTATTAATAAAATTAATATTTTTAGTAGTACTTTGGGAACACAAGTAAAATAAACAAAGCTATATCTTGGAAAAGTACGGCCAGCCAAAAATTTAGAATTTATACAAATATAGTTTTTTTTATAAAACGATTTACTATTTTGTTTTTTCAACAATCGTAGCCTTCTATAAGAATTAAACCTAATAAAAAAGAATACAAAATATGTATTTTTTTTTAATAATCTTGAGTGTTTAAATCACCTATTGTCCCCCTCATCACCCACCGAAACGTAACAATAAACCTTTAAAAAAAATTACTAACTTAATTAGACACGGCAGCAGCGGTCATAATCATTACAATGAGTGAACATCTATACTTCTATACTAATATTATAAAGCTGAAGAGTTTGTTTGATTGAACGCGCTAATCTCAAGAACTACTGGTTCGAATTAAAAAAATATTTTTTTGTTGGGTAGCCTATTTATTGAGGAAGGCTATATAGGCTATGTAACATTACGCTACAACCAAGAGGAGCGGAGCAGTAATGTAAAATGTTGCAAAAACGGGGAAAATTGCACGGGTATGCGATTCAACGCGACGGGAAGGGTCGGGGGAGCAAAAAATTTAACACGGACGAAGTCGCGGGCAGAAGGTAGTCAACACTATTTTTGTAAATTAAACATAATCAACTGACATAAAAAAAATGCTATAATATATCATATTTTCTTCCTTTCTTCTCTTTAATATACTAGTGACCCAGCGAAATTTGAACCGCCTCAGAGTCAATAAGTGATGTGTTATTAGGCTCCTACCAAGTAATGACAACCTGGTACTTCGAAGGTATAAAGCGTTTTCTAGCTAATACATACCTATCCATGTTATGTGAGCTCCTACCGCGTTATGACCACCTTGTACTTCGAAGGCATAAAGCGATTTCTATCTGATAATCCTAAGTTTGGTAAGCTCCTTCAACCGTACGCAAAATACGTGTAAAGACGTGGAGTTGCGGACACCAGCACCTTCTACGAGGGCGGCACGACAGACTGAAAATTTCGGGAATCAAAGAAGTGACACAACATTACTATTTAAAAATGTATTCATTGCTTTTCGAAGTATTCTACGCGAAATTTGACATATTTTTCCATACGATGGACCAATCATTGAAGCAACCATTCCATTCGGAAGTTGGGGTCTCCTAAATGGCCGTTTTGTAGGCGTCCACAGCTTCTTCAGGTGATGAAAATCTCTGACCACGCAATTTATTCTTTATTTTAGGGAAAGTATAGAAATCATTAGGGCTTAGGTCTGGGCTGTACGGCGGATGGTCTAATAATTCTATGTTTTATTGCTCTAAAAACTCTCTTGTTCTGTGCGCGGTGTGAGAACTCGCATTGTCGTGATGGAGGATGATGCGGCGGTTGCGGTTCTCTTTACGGCGTTTAGAAACGACCTGTGGCAAACAAATGCTAGCATACCATTCTGCATTAACCGTTCTTTGTCCCTCAACAGGAATAGTCGCAACATGGCCGGTTTTGGAGACAAACGAGGCCACCATTTTTTTTTGCAACACTCCGTGAACGAACAATTTTTGTTGGCTTTAACTCATTTTCGAACACCCAAACTCGTGACTGGTTTTTTGTTTTGTGTTAAACCACTTCGAAAGTCATAATAAATCATCGCTCTTGAATTTTCTCGAGTCAATTCCAATTTCTCAACGACTAAACAAGTTTGACAAAACCTTGTGACAAGACCGAGAATCTTTTTTAAAATAAATAAATGGTATTCGATTTTTAAAACCAAGGAGTTTCCAATTAAAAAGATTTTAATATGACAGGAACAGTGGAAATATTCCATTCCCGATACTTTAAGTGCAGCCTATGTACCTATTACCTAAGCTCTTACTAAGTTATGACAAACAGGTACTTCAAAAGCATCTAGCCCGTTTTGTAGCTGACATACAAAATGTATGCGAAAATTAATTATTATCTTTTCTCCCGTATTTTTTTTTGTTAACTGTACTTTTACTTCAATTTTGTTGTGGTCCCGAAATACTACTGCAAAATAATTATTGTTTTTTAGGTGGAATCCGGGACCGCGGTCCCGGTCCGAAAAGCCCCACGACCCTCTATGAATTAGCGGTAAAGCGAAAAAAACATAGAAAAGAAACAATGAAGGCAATCTCTTCAGAAGCAGTCATTACAAGGAAATTCGTCATAGTGGATTCAAACTTTAACCACTGAAATATATTATAGTATTTTAGGACTCTAAAACAACCGACTTCCTCAAAAACACTAGAAAGTGAAAAATAACTTTAATTTCGGAAGTCGGTGTCTTAGATCTTTATTTGAGTTTTTTGCCACCGACTTCCGAAATTAAAGTTAATTTTCACTGTCTAGTGTTTTTGAGGAAGTCGGTTTTTTTTTGTAAAAAAGTTTTTATTTTTTAGTTATGGTATCTATCCTGCACTAATTCCTATACCACTAATTGCCAAGTGAAATTTAATACTTTACTACTACTGTAAATCGTTGAGGAATTCCCTTGACTGTCTGTCTATGGTCTCCATCATCAGACCTGTAATGGTACTTTTAAGCCTTATGGGAGCTTTCTCGTCAATAGAAATGAATTAAGTTCAAACACCAGGTAACTGCTGTAAATCATTGAGGAGTTCCCTCGATTGTCTTTCGGTTCCATCATCAGATCAACTCCGGACCTTAATTAAATAGTAGTGATAAAATTGGCACTTTGAACCGTATAAAGTTAGCCCAACAATAGGGAACTGCTGTAAATCGTTGAGGAATTCCCTCAGGTGTCTATAGTCTCCATCATCAGACCTGTAATGGCACTTATAGCCCATATGGGTGCAAAGTTCTCATCAATAGTAATGAATTAAGTTCAAACACCGGGTAATTGCTGTAAGTCGTTGAAGAATTCCCTCGACTGTCTTTCGGCTTCATCATCAGAGCAACTTTAGACCTTCATTAAATAATAGTGCTTTAAGATAATTAATGAAAGAAATAAAAAACGCACTAGTCGCCATTACGATTTTCGAAGGTTCCCTTCGACTTCTCTAGGATGCCATCATCAGATCCTGGTTTCCTTAGCATGGGACCACCCTTGGGATATTTCCTTTCCAATAAAAAAAGAATCATTAAAATCGGTTCATATATGACGACGTTATCGGTGAACACACATAAAAAAAAAATATACGGTCGAATTGAGAAAACTCCTCCTTTTTTTGAAGTCGGTTAAAAATAACAATGATTTGTGGTTCTCAAAAAGAGACGTAATCATTACATTAGGGTGTTCAATGCCTGCCAGGATCGCGAGATTGATCGAAAGAGATACCGTGACCCTGGCACATGGGCAACTGAAGGAACACGGGTGGGTCTTAGTCAGTAAAAGTCTGACACGCCCTTCCGCTCCGCCCAGAGCGGGAGAAGTCATTTGATGATTTCCCATACAAAAAAAGGGTGTTCAATAATATTTTTAGAAGTGCAAAATGAGATTATTATAAACATGCAACGCAACTAACAGTAGTTGCGTTGATCCTTACATAATCAGCTTATAATATTCTCACTGTGGGACACAAACCTCCTCTCTTCGTGAGGGAGTGGTGTTCCACAGTGACCACGCGGGCTCAGTGCAGGTTGATAGATGTCACATATCTTCGAAGTTTTGGTTCAAGGGCAAGCCGGTTGCCTCACGATATTTTCCTTCACAGTTACGAGAGCAGTGGTGATGAATGATGATAGGTCCCCCGTTGATCCTTGCAGGCTAGTAATGTAAAATTGGTCACAGTGACAGTAGCAGTAGCACCGATAGTGTCATTATTGCGATCACGGATCTTACACTCAGAACTAATCTGTATGTAAATCTTCCGCGTCCAATTTCCATAGTGATAGAGACGTCGACGCTCAGACGTAGAAACAACTAGTTATAAGAAGTTGTGTTGTAGATGTAAAATTGTATTGTTACTCAATTCATTCAGCTGCTAATGTGTCTGTTTTTTGTTTTTAACGTACTTCAAAAAAAGGAGGAGGTTATCAATTCGACCGTATTTTTTTATGTTTGTTACCTCAGAACTTTTGACTGGGTGAACCGATTTTGATGATTCTTGTTATTGGAAAGCTGGTGCTTTCCGTGTAGTCTCGTTTTAATTTCTTTCCATTTGAACAATGGGATCCATGTGAAAATCATATAAGTCTTAAATTTGCATTAACGACAAATTAACGAATAACGCAATTAGATTAGTGCGGAGTCTACCATAACTAAAAAGTTAAAAATAAAAACTATTTACAAAATAAAGACACCGACTTGTTGAATGAAAAATTGAATTAAAGTTATTTTTCACTTTGTAGTGTTTTTTTAGGAAGTCGGTTGTTTTTTTTTTTGTAAAAAGTTTTTATTGAAAATAAAATAAAGCCTGCGACTTTTAAACGTAGGCTACAGAAGTAGGTGGGTGCCTTCCATGCCCTCTGAAAGTTGGTCGATTTTCTCGAGAGTGCTGGAAAACGTTGCTATGCGCGATCGAATAACGGCGTGAAAGTCTGGCACTCTCACGTCAGTGAACATGCTCAATGCGCGCGGAAATTTCATTAAGATGCGGTAGGCATCATTGTATTGTACACGCATGGTAGACATTAAATGCGCAATTTTTTTTATTTTGTCCAATGTACAGAATTTAGCATAAATAAAACGTTATAAAAGGCCAATATCTAGTTAATGTTTTATGAACATCAAACGGAAGGATAATAGTAAGTACATTGTAAGGGAAAAAGTTACCAATTACAAGCCGCTGGCCTTGGGAATGGCACTTTCTTCCGAGTACTGATACATAGTGCTATATATTGTACTATACTCTTACAAGGAAAATAATAGATTAGCTTATATTTTTACGCTTTTCACTATGATAAGACAGTAATACATTTTAAGAAAAAAAAAAGGCGCTTTCTTCTCGCTTATCAGATTAGCCTATCTTTAAGTTCTGACGGCGTCATCAAATATTCATTATCACTACTAGACGACATTTCGAGTAGAACATAAATATAAATTGAAAATTAAGTAAAACAAAAGAAAGTTATCCACGCGTGCTTCTTTTTCATTTGTTCATTTTTTTATATTTTTTGTTTTTGAATCAAATTTCATCAAAAGTATGAGTGACCACTTACTTTCGCTCTTACGCGCGGTAGGTAATTGCTTGTAACCGTATATCGTTCGCCTTGGAAACTTCTCAGAAAGGGGGGGTGAGGGTTGGTAATTGCAAGAAAAACAAAACGATGTCTCTAAATAGCACACTTTTTCATAAATCATGAACAAAAATTACATTATTTCCACTATTGGTCAACAGATGACGCTGACCTATAACTGCAATACTATGCATATGTAATAACTAATAATATTGATACCATACAATACCCTCGGTACGTGACCGACTCACTTTTGACCGGTTTCTTTTACATGATTTCACCACACAAAAAGGCATTTATTTTTTCTAGTTTTGTTGAATCGAACACGTTAGTAATGAATTTTCATACACTTTTTTGACATACATTCCTAATTTGCCTCATTTAAATAAATAATAATGTGATAGTTTCGGTGCAGATAAAATATAAAGTTACTAGCTTCTGCCCGCGACTTCGTCCGCGTCAAATTTTTGCTCCCCTGACCCTTCCCATCGCATCGATTTGCCTGTTAGTTTTCGTCCATTTTTCGTTGCTGCTCGCTCCTTTTGAGTTATAGTGAGTCAACCTTAAAAGATAGACATATGCTCTCGCGGATTTTTATTAGAAAATTTTAAAAGGAACAATTCCGTGATACATGATTTTTGCGTCACTTTAACCGTTTACGCAGCGCACGCAACGGAAACTCTCAAAAGGAATAAAATTTCCCCGTCTTTGCAACATTTTTCATTACTGCTCCGCTCCTCTTAGTTGTAGCGTGATGTTATATAGCCTATAGCCTCCCTCAATAAATAGGCTACTCAACGCAAAAATAATTTTTCAATTCAAATCAGTAGTTTCTGAGGTTAGCGCGTTCAATCAAACAAACAAACAGACAAACAAACTCTTCAGCTTTATAATATTAGTATAGATAACATGGAAATAAAAGAATTAGTTATTCTTTGTATAGGCTACGGTCTTTTATAATATGTAGGTACCATTCGCCACTGATAGTATTGTTTTGTGTACGTGCATCAGCACGCGTAGCATGACCACCATAGAAAGAACTTTGTCTATTCCTGGTAGAATAGAGATAGAATTGTCATGCTACGCCAGCATAGAACGGTACAAATCTTTCTACAATCTTTAATTCTGTCTTTAATCTTTTTACAATCTGTAATTTTGTTTATTCTTCAGTCAACAAAACCCATTTCTACGGTGGTCATGCTACGCATGCTGGACAGTCTAACAGACAGATGGATTACGCGACCGATTTGACACAAGTTCATCTCTCCTTGTGCCTAGCCGGTTGGGGCTGAAACAAATGAACGTTCTGCCACAGGGGACGTGCAACGTATCCTGGAAGTGAAGACATCATGATAGAGAGAGCAATGTATGTACTGTACGTATCAGCATAATACGTATTTTTGTGTATTGTTGAAAGTAGGATTTTTCTTGCATTTATAGCGGTACAGAATATAAAGTTTATTCATCCTCTATAGGAAAGTGCCCTCAACCTGACGAATTCTGATGTTAGTGAGCAACTGCCCACCGATGGATGTCAGACGTTGTATATAAAACTAGCTTCTGCCCGCGACTTTGTCCGCGTCAAATTTTTGCTCCCGTGACCCCGTCGCATCAAATTGTCTGCCAGTTTTCGTCCATTTTTCGTTGCTGCTCCACTCCTTTTGCTTGTAGCGTGATGTTATATAGCATATAATCTTCCTCAATAGATAGGCTACCCAACACACAATTTTTGAAGTGTAAACTGCTTTAGCGGCGTTGTGCACTTTTTTTGTAATGGGTAAAAAATGTTAAACTCACGTCAGATCACGTGACCCTGATCGAAAATTCGTAAGACGGACGGAGAGTGATTTTTCTGAGAGATAAACTTTTTAATGTAATATAAATTGTCACGTTTGTGTACGATAGCGTAAAAAATAAATATTGTATTCTACCACATATATGATAGTACTTTTAGACTGATAATTAAACCAATTCGTGCAAAATTATTCCCTAACCATTCCAAAATATCAAAAATGCACGACGTTAATATTCAAGTTTTCACTCACGGCACTCTCGGAGTGCAACCCGTCTTTTTTTTTTCAATTCTGATCAGTCGTTCCTGAGATTACCACGGTCGGGTCGGGTTACCACCTTCCCTCAAATATGGCGAGGGGGGTAGTGGCTGACCTTTGCGTTATGCTCGTGAACGGGTGCTGCTTGTGACTGGTCGTCTTGCTGACCATGGTTTTTGTTATTGTTACTTGTATTAACTGTTATTTTATTTTGGTCCGGAGGTTTTAGTTTAACTATTGTAACTTCAACTTAGCTGTATGTATCAATTTGCATCGTTGAATATGTAAGGGAGCACGCCCTTTATGCCTGGAGGCTTTATTTACGTTTTAAGTTCTGTTTACGATTTTGTTTTATTATTTATTTCAGCTTGAGTTTAGTTTTCAGTGTTTTGTTGGTGGTATATTGGCGTGTGCTAGCTGACATATGTGAATAATGTATGTTTTGTTTTATAATATTAATTACTTACACAATATTATATAGAATCAAGTTCTTCTAACTTAACAGACAGCTGTGCTGCTGGGGAGTTTGTTCCGCCACTTCTTCTTCCCAGCTAAAGCACTAGGAAGTGTCGAAGGGCGGGCGTTTTGGGAGGACTGTCTTGTGTAACTTTGACGTTCAAAAAGTGCTGACTCTCAGCCTAGTTTGAATAAATGACTTTTGATTGATTGATTGATTCACGTTCAACCAAACTAACAAACAAACTCTTCAGCTTTATATTATTAATAAGTATAGATATAATGCTAGTTGCACGGTAATCTCTCTCTACAGGAAAATAATTCGTGTTAAGTTAAATTTAAAGTGAGAATCTTAAACCTGGTGATATCTTAAACCTGGTGTTGAGTTGCATTTTGCTGACCACTTCAATCTTTTCTACGAAGAAACAGGTAGGTATCTCTTTGTTTAGAAACAGCGCTCTTTGTTCATTTTTGACATCACACGTGGAAATCTTTCTACCATCTTTTTTTTAGTGGGTCAGAAATTATCACATGATGTCTCTCGCACTAGGGTGGAGCGGAAGGGCGTGTCAAACTTTTACTGACTAAAACCCACACGAGTATTCTTTCAGTTGCCCTAGGCAGGGCACACCTCCACCGTATGCTCCACCGTGTCCTCCAGACATTCCTTGCAATGGAAACACACGGGCGTTTCCACCCGGTATATACTGAACAGGAACCCCCCAAAGCACCCATACCCGGTGAGGACCTGCGTAAGGCGGAAGGTGAGGATGCCGTGGCGTGTCTCTATCCACTCCTCAAAGAGGGGACTTATAGCCGCAATTGTGGCGTGCCCAAAAAAGCAATGTTTCGTGCTTGAGATTTGAACCTCCAATATTATACACGACATGCGGCCTTAAAACCTCCAGTCTATTAAGACAATTCATTCGACAAGTTGTCTTTTCTTGCGTCTCTGGAGTGGTTATTTTACGCGTGCTGTTTACAAGTTACAAGCAACATAAGTTCGAGTTACATGTCTAGCTAGGACACAAGACAATAAAAATTCCAACCTACATAGATATGCAAATCGAGACCGAATATTCAGGTTTATCATAATCTCAGTGAATCCAATTAATGCTACAAATGCGAACATCACCAATTGTGTCATTTAATCTGACAACCTTATCAAGTGCGCTGCAAGGATTGTGATGACGAAGTCGCGTCCTTGCAAGTCTGGAAAAATTGCAGTAGTTAAAAACTTCAACTTATCTCTTATATCTGTCTCATATTAAAATGGATGTAATTCCAGGTTGAATAAAAATTTATATTTATTTATCTGAAAATAAAAAGAAATCATTTGCCTTGATGGAATTTAAAATCGAATCTTTTGCTTGCTAATTCATAAATTGAATATAACATGAAATATTTATTAACCACACAGAGTAAACATTAATTGTTCCGTCCCGTTTGACTTGTTTAATATGTGCACCTAAGGGAGCGTACCGAACGGAGTGACATCTGTCACTTGTCAGTTTGACTTTGACACTTTGGTTTGGTCTTTGAAATATGCATGGTCGCCGTTTGGGCCTCGCGACCTTTGTTGTTAATTAATCCTTTTGAATCGATCGTTTTGGGGACAATTTGTCGTGATCGAATTGTTTTGTTTGTAACCAACCCCTTTTGACGAAATAGAACGGGTTGATCTTTGAACTTTGATTGAAATAGTTTGAGGTTATAGTGACAGTGATTGAACTGCGTGCTGGAGAAAATCTCTGGCGTATTGCAGCGGCCTGTATCCTGGAATACTTAAGCGTCACTACACAATACAATATACACTCATTTACATACATAAATCCAGGTAGGCTCCAGAGCCAGTTTCTTCAACCAGGTGAGTCTTTTGAATATCCCCCCCCCCCCCGAGTAACTGATGTTGCCGGGGTCAGCCGGGCCATTTTTTGATTGGACAGCCACTTGTCGCCCTGCCCAAGTACCCTTTTGTCGATGTGAGCCAAAATTGGCTATCGCGGTTTCAGTTGGTGCAGCAGCTCGCTCAGAGTTTTTGGAAGAGTTGGAGCTTGGAGTATTTGCACATCCTCCAGCAGCGCGTCAAGTGGACTGATAAAACGCATCCGCCCAAAATTGGAGACCTCGTCCTGATTAAGGATGCCAACC
This sequence comes from Aporophyla lueneburgensis, assembly GCA_932294355.1. Taxonomy (NCBI): domain Eukaryota; kingdom Metazoa; phylum Arthropoda; class Insecta; order Lepidoptera; family Noctuidae; genus Aporophyla; species Aporophyla lueneburgensis. Next base: position 30,260,789 of record OW028744.1, on the reverse strand, counting down.
TTAAGCACTTGTATTGGCGTCGGGGGCGCATTCTCAATTTGGTGGCTGGCACCGACGGGGTTCCTCGTTTTGCACAGGTTTTGGTGGACGGATCGGTCGTGAAGAGAGCGGTCGCAACCTTGTCAAGATTGCCAATTGATTAGCGGACGGGAAGGCCCGTCCGGGGGGGTAGATGTTCCGTCCCGTTTGACTTGTTTAATCTGTGCGTCTAACGGAGCGTATCGAACGGAGTGACATCTGTCACTTGTCAGTTTGACTTTGACACTTTGGTTTGGTCTTTGAAAAATGCATGGTCGCCGTTTTGGCCTCGCGACCTTTGTTGTTAATTAATCCTTTTGAATCGATCGTTTTGGGGACAATTTGTCGTGATCCAATTGTTTTGTTTTTAACCAACCCCTTTTGACGAAATAGACCGGGTTGATCTTTGAACTTTGATTGAAATAGTTTGAGGTCATAGTGATAGTGATTGAACCGCGTGCTGGAGAAAATCTCTGGCGTATTGCAGCGGCCTGTATCCTGGAATACTTAAGCATCACTACACAATACAATATACACTCATTTACATACATAAATCCAGGTAGGCTCCAGAGCCAGTTTCTTCAACCAGGTGAGTCTTTTGAATATTGTATTAATCAGCTCCGCGCACGGCGGACACTCCGCAGCCACTCTTGTCCCAAGGCCCACCACCAGCTTCCACTGCGCTAATTAAATTCTATGACCAGGGCCTTGGCTTGGCGTCGAACAATAATTATTAGGTGCATTTAAAGCCTCCATGAACAATAAGTAATAAAATAAACATTATTGTACTGTCATTAAGCTTTATTCTCACCTTTTGTCACTCCATCTTGCGTTCGGCGCAGTCACCCCAGTAGCTGCAAAAGCCCTGCCAAATACGTCTCATATAATTCTTGTCGACTCCAGAGAAGGAAAAAAGTTCTATATATTTCCAGGAAATCCTTTATAATCAGCACTACCATCATTGCTCACTTTGAGCCGTCTAATTAATCACAAACGTAACTAAATTCATTACCTTATGTAATACTATTAATTAGGGTATGTTTGGGTAAATTCAGAGCTGGGATAAGACCGTATAAATAAAATGCTCGGCTAGTTTCCCAAGTTTTCTTTATGGAAGCAACATTTTACTCTGTTCCGAACGTCGGGATAGAATAAAATGGTGCAGAATTATGCTCGTATGGTTAATACCTTTGTGCCGAAATTACCCCAACTAACCCTATGCTGCAAAAGGATGCAACATCAAAGCTACGTTGAGCGGTATTTACTCGTAGTTCTAGTTACATCAAATGTTACTCTAAGCTACAGTTAGCTCGCAGTAATGTAGCTAATGACACAACATGGATTCGAAATTTGAATAAGAGATGTATAGAATAAAGGAGGACGGGCAAAAATGTATAGAAGCCAGCCTAAGAACCAATAACAACATGCGATATATCATTGGAATGGTTTTTTTATGTACTTCAACTATTGTTATGGCGGGAAGTCCCAAATCGCTGTGTAAATGAAGTTATGGCGCAATAAAGCTAGACTTTATTCACAGAAATGCCATTTCTCGCTAATTGTGGACCAAGTGTTTTATGGCTCCTCAAAATATCTTACCTATTCTTTAATTAACATATGAATACACCGCGTTTAACAGATAGCTCAGTGTTTGTTATACTCTATTAGTTGCACGTGTTTTATAGAAGTGCCTAATACTTTTGGCCAAGGTTGTATCTCACTCATCTCATGCTACAGGCGCTGGTATGCTTAAACTCGAAGTACCTACATACTGTCATTATCCCACACATTTTATTTCTGAGAATAATAGGTCTGGGGGACCTAAGTTCTTGCTCTACATAATAAAACAACACACAAAACGCGTATTGTTGAATATAACTTGGAATGAAAACAATCAGTATCTTATATAATCCTCTTAGTGAGGGAATGAATTGGTTTAACTGCCTTTTTAAAAGTTGTTTATTGTAGGATTTTAAATACAAAAAATAATTAACTAATCCAACTACTCGTATTAACTAACATTTCCTCTTAGTAGGTATGGCTTTAAAATAAGAGCACCAACGGTATAAGTCTTTATTGCTATTTATGTAGTACCACAAGATAAGCGAACACAATATAACCGTAGTATAATATCACTGTAATAAACAAATCTCCAATAGTGCATGTTCCCGTAAATAATCTGCAAGCTCAGGTTGATCTTGTGGAATATTTTCAGCCAAAATGTGACGCTGATACCTTCTGTTATGTAGCCCACGCTGGCACATAACACAATTGTTGTGGTGTTCATCCATGACTAAAGCAGGCCGTTTTTAAAAGCTTAGTTCTGATCCCGATAAACAAAGCCAACGGTCGTAATCTCCTCGTGGAGGCGATCGGCGGTGGCGACCTCTCGCGTCCGGCCCTGGTGCGAGCCATGGTACGGAGCGAAAGGGCATGGGAAGCTGTCACCTCCTTCTGCGAAGCAGTAATGCTCGCGAAGGAGGAGGCTGGGCGCGTGAGGGAGTGGCAGTCCCTGCGCCCTCATGTCCCTAGCCGCCGCAGAAGGGGACGCCCCGGTCGTCGGGAGTCAATAGCGGACTCCCGGCCACCGTAGGCGCGAGCTTGCGGGCGGCGAGCAATAGGTAGCTCGCCGCCCGGTACGGATCAAGCTCGAGTCGACGGCGCGTAGTGTTCCACGCGCGCCTCAAAGAGATGTCAGCAAAATTGAAGGGGTCTGCTAGAACCAAAGCCTGCCAGGGGCGCGAGATTGTTCGAAAGAGATACCGTGAACCTGACACATGGGCAACTGAAGGAACACGGGTGGGTTTTAGTCAGTAAAAATCTGACATGACCTCCCGCTCTGCCCAGAGCGGGAAAAGTCGTTTGATGGTTTCCCATCCAAAAAAAAAAGGTCCTAGTCGAATGATAGTTATGACGAATGTAAATGGTAATAGTTAAACGTATTTGCTACCCTAAAATAAAAATAACGACTAACGAACATGCGCGCGCGCGTCTGATGTGCCGGCCTGGCTCACTTACCCCTCTCATCCGCAAACACCTCTTGCTACTCGTTAGGGAAAAGCACAAGAAACCAGTGGTACAGTAGTAAGGTGTCGTTCTAATATAAAGCGATGGTTACGCGAATACGCGATCGTCACTTTTTGTTCGATAAACCGGAACGCGTGGTCTTTCCGACAGAGGGCGCCTTCCGGTTTTCCGACCAAAAATGACATATGAACGCTTTTTATTAGGACGACGTCTTACGGTTATATGTATATACTACATTTATAAAATGGTGAAAAAAAAATTGTTTTGCTTAGTCTTGCTTTATTGTGCAATAACTTCTTCCACACAGCGATTTGGAATTTCTCGCCATAACAATAGTTGAAGTACAGACGCCAACACATTAAGCTACTACAATCTGTCAGATTTCTTTGATAGATTTTCGACTTTATTTCTAGAGCATTAGGTTCAAGGTTCATTGGGAAAAATTTACAGTTTCGGGTAGCTTGACCTGGTGGCGTCTGTACATAAAAATACCTTTCCAATGATATATCGCATGTTGTTATTGGTTCTTAGGCTAGAACGCCTGTTCTTCTTTGATTCTTATCTTAATAAAAAAAAGGATTTGCTGCTGTTTTTCATAGTAAAGGCTTACAGGAAAAACAGCAGCAAGTCTTTTTTTACTATTAATTTTATTCCAGAAATAGTCTTTTAGACAGTGTAACTTAAACGTTTTTTTTTTTAGATTATAATTACTCTGAAATATATTTTGTCAAACTATTTACACTATTAAATGACTTACTATCTATATATTAATACGTGAAGCGAAAACTTTGGATCCCTTTTTACGAAAATTGGGCGGACGGAGGAGTATGAAATTTCACACACTTATACTTTATACAGAGAAGAAGTGACGAATCCCAATATTTTTTTAAATTATGCGTAAAAATACATTATTTTCAATAAATAACACGTTACACACACATCTATTCATTACCATGTATTTAATACACACATGCATAGATATTCTTTTGTTTATGGTCCAAATCTGTGGTTTTATGGGGAGTGTCAAGTATGGCATTAGTAAGTTTCCCATAAAAAACTTAGTGTCGTGTGCAAACTGTAGAGGTTGTATGCCTCACGATTGTACAGGCTGGTTATAATTATGACATTTTGAACTGTCATAATTAATTAAAAATAACAGGGAAAAATTCTATAAAAACAGAGCTTTCTGTGATAATTCATTCCATATCCAGCAGTTAAGAAGTATTAAGAAAATAAAGAAGAGAGTCCTGAAGAAGTATTCTTTACTCATTAAACCTACGGCCTGGTCCTAACCATCACCATCCCGCCAGCGAACCCTCTCCATAGTGTCAAAAATTTGTCTATAGTGTTACTGAATGTCAAATATAATCATACTAGCTTTTGCCAGCGGCTTCGCCCACGTGGAGGTCGGAAAATATCCCGCGGGAACGTACTACCGGGATAAAAAGTAGCCTATGTGTTAATCCAGGTTATAAACTGTGTTCCAAATTTCATCCAAATCCATTCAGTAGTTTTTGCGTGAAAGAGTAACAAACATCCACACATTATATTTATTATTATATTATTATTTTTTTATTTAATAATGTATTTCTATTCAAATGAAGTCGGTCACTAGTATAAATAAATACAACAAAGGTACTCGTCCGCATCACGGCTCAACCAGCAAAACAGTCTCAGAACTCGCACTTTTTAAGAGTAGTAGGCTTAAAGCGCTCTTATATTTGTTTTAGAACATACCATCTATCCTATATTACTTTTAGACAAGCCGGTATGACGTCAAGAATGCTCAGTCTCATAACCAAGTCTCATATAATTATGTATATAAGAGCATGTACTAAGACTTTGCATTTGCATTTGAGAAAAACTTGCTCTTATATGGGTATTTTCTAAGCTCGTTTGATTTTATATTAGACTTGCTAAATGCTATTGTAAGATGTCAGACTAATATCAGCATAGCATAAGAGTACTGTGAGTACGTGCATTTCTAATCTTATTTGAAACTAATATAAGATCATTACACTGGATAAGTATGATATTAGAATGATTTTGGTTCGACATATTTACAATACAAAAGACAAGATCCATATAAGAGCGTTTGATCTTAGATCGATTTTGGGAATAACTAACTTTAATAGTTTTAAGAGTAATTTTGCTTGCCATATTTCATTTTAAGTTTTTAAATTTAATAGTGATAATGGAATACAAAAACTGGAAAAGACTTATGAAAACCGGTGGCTACAGGAGGAAAATTGTAAAGAAGTACAATGAAACGTTATAAATTTTGTTATAGCCCTAAGATTTTTTCTCTCTGTCGATTTATGGTTTTAAGTAAAATTGCGAGGAACCCTAATTTATTCCAATATGGAGTTATCTTTAGTATACCGAATGCTAAAATAAGAGTAAACAATCTTACATTAGTTTAATAGTGCAATTGTAAAATGCAGCTATACTAATGGCGACACTATCAATACAAATTAACAAATAAAATAATTAAACGAGAACAGGAAACACCTTATTTAAGAAGGCGCATGAATTTTGAAGCGTAAAACGGGGTCTAATTAACAGTAAATAATAAATTCCAATACGATACTTACCGTATTACTACTTTTATACTAAAGTGCCGTACCGCACAATATAAACATTAACTTCACGCAACTTTAATTTGTTTTCATTTAATTTCAAACCAACACTCACACAAACTTTTAAGTTGGATCTGACGAAAAATTCTCAAAATATTCTAACCTTAGACCAATATAAGCGTATGCAGGCTTACATGATGCTTACGTAAAAGCAATATTAGCCTAAGTCGGCTTAAATTAATTTTGGTTAGATTTCAGTAAGTGCAAACAGCATTCAATTAGACTGATATTAGAACGATATTAAACTGAATATGCTTATAATTGGTGCCCAAATCCAGGCTTATATCATTATATAGGAGTGATGTAAGAGCAACAAAACAGTAGTCTTGAGATTGTTGTAAGCCTAGTTTTTGCTGGTTGGGGGTCATCCAGAAACGTGCCCGAGTGAATGGAAATGCTATTTCTTTGGCTAAAAAATGACCCAACTTAGACGTCCCGTCACGGGTCACGTTAAAGATGTGACCAAGATAACATAAATATTTTTGAATAACTTTGTTCAATAAATACTTAAAATATTGACACCTACCTACACAAAGCCTATCTCTAATCTATAAATAACTAATAATGTCGCATAAAAATAAAGAAAAGAAGTCTACTTTGAGTACTTAAGCTTGTTAGTAAGTAAATACGTCAAAGTACCTACTTGAAAGTTAACGAACCTAATTAATAGTTGTTTTTTGCTTTGTTAGGCGTAGTTCGTGTAAAGAAAATATGTTTTTAGTATTCACTACATGTATTTTTCACCAGTGTCTATATAAATGTAGATTGATAACAATCTAATCAGAGCCAAAACAAAATGATTGTGCAGTGGACTAATATTATCAGATTTCAAAACTAAATAAAGTTGGTCAATGTGCCAATGATACCTAATGAAATTATTTTATGTTGATAACAGTGTTATTAATGTCCTCGTTGCCCGTGTTTGGTGTCAAATTATACACTGATAAGACTGAATACCTATTATTTTTCAAAATACACGTCATTATAGTCAATTCTCAGTCACGTCCATTACTATTTTTCCGCCTTGGACCAAACTCCAATAAGTTGAAAGACATGGAACCTTTTTTTTGAAACCCGGTCTTTATAAGAAACCTTATTCAGTGCTACTTCATCTTAAACAGGATTCCCTGAGTTTCTTTGTGTGATAATTTCTTTGTAGGTAAATTCCTAAAGCCGTTTACTTCGATCTCTAACGTCTCTTTTTACTAACACTAGGTGAAATCCAAACGAACAAGCACTGCAAATTTTGCATTCTCGGCGCAACTGAAAGTCCAAGTGTGCAATGGTATTTAGTACTGTGTAGTAGTAGTGAAAACAGACATAAGCTCTGTAAATGTATGTGCACTTTGTAGCTTCACGTTTCATGCTGAAGAAGATGTAAATTCACGATCATTTCTGGACAAATGGTCCCTTGAAAATCTAGTTGTATATAAATGATAGTAATAGGACGGTTCCTGCTTACACGGACTTAGGTGCACAATTCAGAGTGAGATAAAGAACCAATATTGTGCTATTATGAGTATTAGTTGTGTTTCTTGCTGGCTCTTTTCCATAGGAATCAACAAATTGGAACCGTGTACCTATCTTCTGACGTTTCATAAAATTAAATGCCCTTGTAGGTTTATGTGAAATAAATATATTCTGATTTGATTATGAACTATGCTATTTGAGATACTATTGCAAACAAAAAATAGCCTGATCTTATTAAATGAATTGTTTCGTTAGCTTTTATTTATTTTGCAGTTTTGTAAACGGTGTTCCTAGATAACTAAATCAAATTTTACTGTCTTAGAGGCTACAATCTAATCTTCACTTGTTTTCAATTGTTAAATTGTTTAATAAAATATTCTGTCAAATAAACATTCCCACTGCTGTTGGACTTTGTTTAATGAAATCAATATTATCTGCTGACCTTTGAAAATCAGTATTTTATACCATATCTGGACTTTAGACCCTTTCGTAATGCATTACTTCATGCTGATAAAGATCTAGAATTTCATAAACAAAGTACAGGACAACGTACATATTTGCTCCCAAATGTGAAAAACTTGAGGCACAAAGGCCAAAGCTAATAAGTCTGTTATTATTTATGAATTAACTCGTGAATTATTTAGGAGTGTAATAAATGGTTAGCTTTGTAATAAGCCAACCTTTAATATTTTCCTGTTATGTTTATTTGTATGTTTTGATCTCGACATTCCGCGTTTAGATTTATTAAAGAAAGGCCATTATAATACAGGCGAATTACAGTTTTGTTTTTAGAATGTCAATAGATCTACGATGTCTTTAGTACCTACCCATTACTAATGTGCATATCCAGTGGGGACCACCTCAAGTTTCTATACTGGCAATATCCTAAAGAACATATTCTTTGTAAATAGATACCGGTACCAACTGTATTTTTTAAACGGTCACGTTCTGTCTCATCTAGTAGATTTTGAATGTTCTTAGTAACGGATTTTGGCCTATTGGTCCGAATAAAAAATCCACTAACTGATACAGAAAGAGCTCAAATTCTACTATTATTATAAATGTGAAAGTTTATATATATTTTTTACTCAATCACGTAAAAACGGTCGATGGAATAGAATGAAACTTGGCACACAGATGATTTATAACCATGATTAACACTTATTATACTTTATACATATATCGGTGGTACGTTCTAATAAGAATAAATCCGATATGAAGAGATCCGTAGGAGAACCAATGTAACCGACATAGCCCGAAGAATTGCCAAACTTAAGTGGCAGTGGGCAGGGCACAGGTGCTCGCAGAACGGATGGCCGATGGGGCCGGAAGGTTCTGGAGTGGTGACCGCGTACTGGAAGACGGAGCGTTGGATTGCCTCCCACAAGATGGACCGATGACCTGGTGAAGGCCGCAGGAATACGTTGGAAGCGAGAAGTACAGAACAGGTCGAGGTGGCGGTGCTTGGGGGAGGCCTATGTCCAGCAGTGGACGTCTTTCGGCTGAAATGATGATGATGACGTTCTCATAGGATAATTTTCGACTTCGACGCGGTAAACAGACTACACTATATAAACTTGCTAAGTCTAGTAACAATAGAAAAGTTATTATTGTTTTAATTACTAAACATTTGAGCTCTCATTTGTTCTCAAATCTCATTTTCATCTAGCTGTAGATTACGGGCTTAGCGCCCAGCGGCATATTTTCGCAGTTTACATAGAGCGTAATGGAAATCTGCTCAGCGGAACATTCCCTCTCAATTATAGCAAATGGATGGACTCGAATATTGAAGGAAGTCTTCGTTTTATTGACACGGAATGGACTTGGGAATATTGGGTAAGAGGAAGGGGGGCATCGTTTTTTACGTAAATATTGAATGTTGACTGTAATAGAGTTATTTTTAGTGTAAGTAATAGTAATATACATCGATTTTATTTTAAAGACAGCTCCACTGTACTGAATAAATAACTTAAAGAAACTTAAATATCATGCATTAGCGAATTTTTTTTTAACTATAAGCTTCCACGTTATACACGTGGAAGCTTATAGTTAAAAAAATTCGCTATTCTAGTATAAAGTAATTCATGATGACTAGTTTTTAGGCTTGAAGCGATTTGCAAACTAAACACGAATGGAAGATCGGTAATTATATAACAATATCTAAAATTCTAAAAAGATAATAATGCACAATAGTGGTGAACAAAATAAATATGATTTGATCCAGTTAAGTTCGTTTATTATATTGTGAGATTCGCGTTCTCTATTCATTTTACCACTTTACTGCGATCGCCAACCCGCCTGCTAAGCGTGGCGATTATGGTAAGCTCCCCCAAAGAAATATACATAAGTGGTGGTGCTTGAGGAAGGTCTATGACCAGCAGTGGACATTTTTTGGCTGAAATTATGATGATATTGTGAGAAAAAAAAGAACCTGGGAAAACCTGACTCTAATTAAATTGGTAACGCACATGAAGCAATTACCAGGCTATTAATAAAAAAAACAATATAAAATTAAATGCTAACGTTTGCCTGTGGCTAAATATGATCGCCTTTGTTTCCTTATTTCTGCAAATAACTAATATTTTACCTGTCTCTAAAAATAAATTCTTTTATATAGCATTAGCTTCTGCCTGTGACTTCGTCCGCGTTAAATTTCTTCTTCCCCCGACCCTTCCCGTCGCGTCGAATCGCCTACCCGTGCGATTTTCCCCGTTTTTGCTACATTTTTCATTACTGCTCCGCTTTTCTTGGTTGTAGCGTGATGTTATATAGCCTATAGCCTTTCTCGATAAATAGGCTACCCAACACAAAAATAATTTTTCAATTCAGACCAGTAGTTCCTGAGATTAGCGCATTAAATCAAACAAACAAACAAACTCTTCAGCTTTATAATATTAGTATAGATGAGGCTTTATTTTGTATATTTTTAGGTTACAGTGATTCGAGTCATATTTATATACATTTAGATTAGATCTTAGTGACAAAAAAGTACCATAATAAATCACTGCATTGAAAAACTTTTTTTATAAGCAATGAATTAATAAGGCCACGTCCTAACTAAAACGATATTCGCACAAACACGCGGTCGTCACGGTCATTAGTTTTAGCCAATCGGAATACGTAGTCGCGTCACAGAGCGCTTTCTGCTTTTCCGAACATAAGTGACATTTAATCGAGACGATCGCGTGTTCACACGATATTTTTTGGTCGCTAATATGTTATTCTTCTAGCGATCCATACGTAGATAACAAAGAAATCAAAGCCTATATACTACAAACAAGAACTGTGTCGTGGCATTTCTTATCAAACAGTAGCAAAAAAGTATTATAGTTATCTAAATCGATGAATTAATTCTTAGTCTTAACAATAAATGATTTATGAATGGGCAATAGTTTAAACTAGTTATTTAATATGATGTTTTCCTCAAAACATAACAACATTGAGATTTATTTATGAATCATAACAATATAAAGAAAGATCATATTCTATCTGATTTTTATCACATAAAACGGTTACATAAAACGAATTAACTATTAATTTCAGATAATAGGGCTAGAAATACAAATGGATCTAAAGAATGTAAAGTATGTCTATACTGGAACAGCTTCAGACAGAAACACAAAACACGTAAGAATTGTATGAAATACTAGCTTCAGCCCGCGACTTTGTCCGCGTCTTTTTGCTCCCCTGAACTTTTTTTTTTTTTTTTTTTCCGGATGGGAAATCATCAAGTGACTTCTCCCGCTCAGGGCGGAGCGGGAGGGCGTGTCAGACTTTTACTGACTAAAACCCACCCGTGTTCCATCAGTTGCCCATGTGCCAGGGCCACGGTATCTCCTTCGAACAATCACGCGACCCCGGCAGGCATCGGTCCTAGTAGACCCCTTCACTGCTGCTGACATCTCTTTGAGGCGCGCGTGGAACACTACGCGCCGTCGACCCGAGCCTGGTCCTTACCGGGCGGCGAGCTACCCATTGCTCGCCACCCGCAAGCTCGCGCCTACGGTGGCCAGGAGTCCGCAATCGACTCCCGACGCCCGGGGCGTCTCCTCCTGCGGCGGCTAGGGACGTGAGGGCGCCGAAACTGCCACTCCCTCACGCGCCCCGCCTCCTCCTTCGCGAGCATTACTGCTTCGCAGAAGGAGGTGACGGCTTCCCATTCCCTCTCGCCCCGTACCATGGCTCGCACCAGGGCCGGACGCGAGAGGTAGCCGCCGCCGATCGCCTCCACGAGGACACGGCGTTGCTCCGCCCAGGCAGGGCACACCTCCACCGTATGCTCCACCGTGTCCTCCAGACGATCCTCGCAATGGAAACACCCGGACGTATCCTCCCGCTTTATTCTGAACAGGAACCCACCGAAGCACTCATGCCCGGTGAGAACCTGCGTCAGGCGGAAGGTGAGGACGCCGTGACGCCTCTCTATCCACTCCTCAAAGAGGGGACTTACCCCCGCAATTGTGGCGTGCCCATCCCCTGACCTTTGCCGTCGCATCGAATTGCCTACCAGTTTTCGTCCATTTTTCATTGCTGATCCGCTTTTTTGATCATGGCGAGATGTTATTTAGCGAGTAGCCTTTCTCAATAAAGAGGTTACTCAATACAATAAGTTTTATTTAATTCGGACCAGTAGTTCCTGAGATTACCGCGTTCAACCGAACAAGCAAACTTTTCAGTTTTATGATATTAGTATAGATGATAAATGTTATTGCTGCTTTATATGTACCCTCATAATGATATTATGATTGTGTACCTTACTTAAACATGTCTGTTTTGTTCAGATAACTTACGTCCATTTTAACGAATGAATCTAAAAATAGCAAATGACGTAGTCCCTATTCAATTAAAACACTATAGGAGCATTCCAATATCTGCATACTAAAACTGACCATTGTTCCTTCATTTAAAAATAAACTCTTCATAAAAGGCGAAATGCGGCACGCAGCGAGCTCATTGAAAATTCCCAGTGCGTGCCCACTAGGTAGCAAGCCTCGGGAAAAGTCGAAAAAGTTCGAGAGCCAATAAGCATTCTCGAGACAAGTTCTAGCCGTCCTTATTATGTAAATGAAGCTATTATAATAATCTGGATATTAGCATTATAAAGTGATCGTGACAAGGAGGTTTCTTCACGAAATAGGGAAGTAAACGAAAAACATCTGGGAGACATGACGTAAGTTAAAAAGTTGAGAGTGCGGTAATGTTGCACACTATCTTCGTGCCTTGATTAACTATTACAAATCGATTTATTTATCTCCATTCCACTCCGTTAGGAACGAAAAGGATAGCAACTAAGATTTTCTTGACAAGAAAATCTTACGTAACATATGACTTAAGCCTAACCTAACCTTTGTTCGACTTTTGTCTCATCTAAGACTAGGCATTTGTCTAGAAAGCTGCGCCATCTAATACTGGTCAATATATAGACGCAGCTTTAGGAAGAATCTCTAAATGGATAGGAATAATGTATTCTTTGTATTTATTCTGTAAAGCTAATTCTAATTCTAAAATGTTGAGTCTTCGATTTGAGTTGTCTTTGTTCATTAATTTTTCGGCGCCGAGTCAAAATTTTAAGGTTTATTATTTTTAGATTTGTTTTTTTTTTTTACTTTACATACTATACGTTATCCTATTTAAATGTATTATTGCTGTATTTGTCCGTGACGTCACAACACACTAGGCCCTATCAGAATACCAGCACCTGCGACACTTATTTTTAAATGTCGCAGCATCATGCTGAGATAGGGGCCCTGTGGCCTCGCACAGGACTTTCTGTTTTGTTTTTTCTTTTAAATTTTGTTTTTTATTTGTTTGTTTTGTTTATAACTGATTCATTGTTTGTTAAGTAAGTTGTTTTTTGTATGGTTTCTGTGCGTGTGCCAATAAATACTTTTTCTTCTTCTTCTTTTGCTTTTCCGTTTTCTCGGCGGTTTTTTTTTTGTTATAAAGTTTTTATTTTATATTTTTTTGTAGGTTTAATGTACTAATAATACTTGGCAATCAAAAAAAATATCAAAATCGGACTACTCTGTATAAAATTATGCGTGTTCATACATTACAATCAGTGAGTGAATAATCAATCATCCCCTGTTTTCCGAACCTCAGGGTTCGATTTTGTTTTCCAAATTTATATGAGGCCACCTTCGGGGTATACCCTTTTCAATAAAAAAAAACTTATCACAATCGGACTACTATATAAAAAGTTATGCGTGGTCATACATGAAAAAAATATCCGCGTCGAATTGAGAACCTCCTCGGTTTTTTTTTTTCGTCGGTTAAAAATACATTCACTGCATTTTACATTCACCTTTATGACTTTTAATCTAAAATTAAGTAGCACTTCTGTAAAAAATTTTGGGGCTATTTCTGTCCCAAGCTAATAAGTAATTGAGTTACATCTCGAAGTCGGAGAAGAATCTTCTAAATCGAGCATTTTTTGACATTTATAGAGAAACAGTTGCGTTTTATTCTATTTATACCTGCTTTGTATATTATTAGAAGGTTTTCCATTAATCATTTAGTACTGTATTTTAAGGAATTCTTTACCTAATCACAAATTATAATCAAAGCTCTTTTATTTTAACTGAAATGTTTCAGCTAAGTAAAATTGCTTAATATAGTCAAGTTTAGGGTTTATTAGCCGTTACTTTTAGCTGCTTATTACTTGACCCAAGTTCACTATTAAAGAGTTTTTCCAAGAAATTTTCTACCTACAGAGGGTTATAAACGTTAACTTGATTAACGAAAAGCTTTATGCCAAAACTGAATAACTTAATCCATTTCTCTTGTCAAATAAAAGTATACATTTTGACGATCTAGCCAATTCATTAAAAATACCACTAATTAATATCACAGAACCATTTCTCGACGAACTAGATGTAGCTAAGTCTAATAAAGGATATATTTGTCAAAGAAAACCAAGCAGACTTTAGATTGAGTCTCGTCTACTAGATGGAAACAAAAGGTTTTCAATTGGTTTCCTTTCGTAACCTGAACACTGAAGCCATTCCTTTGAGAAATCAAAACTCAACGCCAAGGAGACGGAAGGAAAAGAGTAAAATAAAGTAAAAAGTTCTTTTATCCTTCCATTTAAAAGTCTTTTAATGGAATACTCAATCAATTAACATAGAACGTCAACCAAAAGTTTCAATAGGAACTTCGTTGATGATAAATCTTTCAAATAATTGGTCTTCTTTCATTTCTTGTTACAACTTTGCGTCGTTATAAGTTTGCAACTGTCAAGGTCTTGACGAAAACCTTTTGTTTTTTTTTGTTAAAAAAAAAACAAAAAGACATTTTAGGTCTTCAATTTGAATCTTACCAGTCGTATCAGGGCGTATCGTGACTAGGTGTCTAGGTTGTGGAGGTAAGATAGGTAGTCGATGCATGTATAATACTGGCATATAGCTACATTTGGTAAAACTGGAAGCCAACCCCAGTAAAGTAAGGAAAAGGCTTGGCAGAGGACGCATCCTCAGTTATTATTGTTTTATATTGAACTAGCTTCTACCCGCGACTTCGTCCGCGTCAAATTTTTGCTCTCCTGACCCTTCCCCTCGCATCGATTTGCCTGCTAGTTTTCGTCCATTTTTCGTTGCTGCTCGCTCCTTTTGAGGTATATTGAATCAACCTTAAAAGATAGACATATGCTCTTGCGGACTTTTATTTAAAACTTTTTAAAAGGAATAATACGTGATTTTTGCGTTACTTTAACCGTTTACGCAGCGCACGCAACGGAAACTCTTAAAAGGAATACATTTTCCCCGCTTTTGCAACATTTTTCATTACTGCTCTGCTCCTCTTAGTTGTAGCGTGATGTTATATAGCCTATAGCCTCCCTCGATAAATAGCTACTCAACACAAAAATATTTTTTCAATTCGGATCAGCAGTTCCTGAGATTTGCGCGTTCAATCAAACAAACAAACAAACAAACAAACTCTTCAGCTTTATAATATTAAGTATAGATTGGAATAATTTTAATTGTGTGTTAGCAAAAATTCAAGTTATCATTTATTTTTAACCGATGAAAAAAAAACGGAGGAGGTCCTCAATTCGACGCGTATATTTTTTTTTTGTTTGTCCACTCGTAACTTTTTATATAGTAGCCCGATAGTAATATATATACTTTTTTTGGAGATGGTATACTTTGCCAAGTATAGTATAGTATAGGGTATATATTAAAGCCTCAAAAAACAATAAAATAAAAACTTTTTAACAAGAAATTAAACCGCCGAAAAAACCTGATTTTTGATTTTACCTTTTTTTTATTCTGGCATCTCCAAATGTGGATTTTAATCACCCTAAAATGAATTTTATCCTTAATGATCAACCTATCTTTAGTGCTGTTGGACGAAAGTAAATACCAGCAAGTAATCATGACAATGCGACGAGGAGATCAAACTTCAGTAGTAATAGATGTTGAACAGTTGATTATATTAATTATGCTGACGTAAATGATTAAAGAATTACAATTATTGACGTATATCGTGATGCAATATCTCACTAAATTCCATAAGGGTGATGTTGGTCACCAGGCAAGCGCTTGACTTTGTGTAAATAATTTCATCACCACTGCTCTCAAAACGGTGAAGGAAAACATAGTGAGGAAACCGGCATGTTATAGAACCAAAAATTAGAAAACTTGTGACATCTGTCAACCCGCACTGGGCCTGCGTGGTAGATTACGACCCACTCCGTCTCACCGAGAGGAAGCCTGTGTCCCGGCAGAAGGAACGTCATAGGCTGATTATGTATGGGTGTGTGTGTGTGTGTGTGTGATGTTGTTCACGGTGATGGTAAAATTATTACATTTACCTGCAATTAACTGGATGCGTAGTCATAAAACAGTTCCGGGACTAGCTAGTTGATTGGAAATAGATGATAACCTTTTACAGGTTCAAGAGAATTTTTGTGATCGATTAGCTCTTCGTCCCTCATCTCGAAAGACAGCCACTGAAAAATGATATTCCTCCCAATAAATCCCCATAAAGACTGGTTATGTACTCCTCGCCTCCAGCTTATTTCTGCGGCCTTCATAAGGTCATCGGTATCCATCGTGGGAAAGTTGACCTTCCTAAATTGACCACTATCACACCTCAATTCACCTGATGGTTTGCGATTGACGAGAAGTACCTAGCTTATTCACACGAAACTTGAAGTTGAACTTATTTGACTTAAAAAACAAACTTTGACTGGTTTATAAAACGTTATTCTGTACAGCATATTTGTAGAGAATTTGATGTTGTTATGTAAACCGCTGGTATCCACAATATCAATGTGTGATGTTAATTAGCAGGTGTGACGACCTCTGTTCAACTTGGTGACGAATTTCATCATGTTGTAATCTGTCTGCCGATGTGTTGATTATGTGTAATTAATCCGTTCAAGATTGTTGGTCTGCACGTGGATATTGGCAATATTCCTTTAGTTTCTTTATATGTGACGATTATGCACGCGTGTTATTAAATAATCACTCACGACTAATAATAAAAGCATGTAATCCTATTAACGGACTTCACTATTTATATTTCAGTTTATTGTCATAACATTACCTATGAATACATTCTTGCAACCTTTGCAACTTGAGTCACTTCATATCCGGTTATTTTAATTTTATTGTTCTGTGACTGTAGCACTGTCTTCTGTTTTATTATCCTTTATCTCAAGATAAGGACTTTTTCGTACTAACTTTCGGTTGTTTATCTTATGTTGTCGTCAAATTTTAGTTCTTTCAATCCATGGTTTTAATCTGATAGTATTCAGGGCATACCTACATTGTCATAGAATTTAATAGATTACTCTAATTTCTACACTAAGCAAATATACCACCAACATTATAATAAACCCATTTTTTTTTTACAACCAACACTGTTATCTGATCCCAAACTAGGCAGAGCCTGTGATATACTTATATATTTCTAAATACATACATATCTATACTAATATTATAAAGAGGAAAAATTTGTATTTTTGTTTGTTTGTTTGTAATGGATAAACTCAAAAACTACTGGACCGATTTTAAAAATTTTTTCACCATTAGAAAGCTACATTAATTGCAAGTAACATAAGTTATATTTTATTTTTAGAAAAAATAGGTGTCCGTAAGATATTTGGGTATTTCGGACCCAAGGTGTAAAAACTCATCCAAAAAAGTTCCTTATTAATATGTCTTCGAAGTACCAGGTTGGCATAATTTGGTAGGAGCTCACCTATCATGGGTGTGTGGTAGCTAGAAAACGCTTTATGCCTTCAAAGTATCAGTTTGTCATAACTTGGTCTAACATGGGTATATGGTACTTGGTGCTCTTTGCTTTGTGTTGGTGGAATCTGATAAGTTAACACAACATTTATTGATTCTGAGACGGTTCGAAGTTCGCTGGGTCAGCAAGTTATAGATAAATTACACCCAGACACAGAACAAATGATTGTGCTCATCACACAAAGATTTGTCCTGGGTGGGAATCGAACCCACGACCTCAGTCTTTGCAGTCAGGGTCACTAACCACTAGACTAACAGGCCAGTCAGCTGCATCACCTACCTACCGACCTATTGCTGTATCATAGGCCTCCTCGCGGTGAGTTTGAGTGGGAACGAAAATAAATTAAAATTTCAGCACAAGCGAAGTATTAGCTTTCCATTTGAGATCTAGTCATTGTCTGCCGAAATAAAATATTGGGTCGACTGTCTTGAATAGTTCACATTGGTTTGTTGAGAAGTTTTGTTTTGAAATCAATGTCAAGAATGTTAAAGAAATTCACCTAAACAATTCAGTTGTATTTTTGGGGGGCAAAAATTTGTTTGATTTCATATTGTTGAATTGTTTAGTTATATTAAGCTGTTTTGTCACAAATACAAAACGTAATTGAATATTGTGGCCAGATACCATGTTTGCTAATAAATCATGGTCAGTGTGGACTCAAAATCAACTTTATATTGTACTAGCTTTTGCCAGCGGCTTCGCCCGCGTGGAAGTCGGAAATTATCCCGCGGGAACATACTACCGGGATAAAAAGTAGCCTATGTCCTTTCTCAGGCTTTAAACTATCTGTGTACCAAATTTCATTTAAATCAGTTCAGTAGTTTTAGCAGGAAAGCGAGACAGACAGACAGACAGACAGACAGACCGACAGACAGACAGACAGAGTTACTTTTACATTTATAATATTATATAATATTAGTATGGATAGTATGGATAGTATGGAAGTATGGATTAAAATGTTTGCTAACAATTTAATCTAATGTGTACTTTGATTTAACCTATTCAAACATTTCATCGAAATTTCATTGAATGTCATTAGCAACTATGCTCAACAATTAGCTAAAGATTAAAATTGAAGTCTAAACCTTACTTGAGCTTACAGTTCACACTCAATAATTATGACTACTTCAAGTCGAGTCTTTCAAGGGAATAGCATAGCACCTCAATTATAAAGCCTATTGCAACAGACGTTCTATTCATAGAATGCATGGCTCAAAATCACAATGTGACACAATTACAGAGATTACAATGTCACGTGTCTCCTGTCGGCCCGGTCGGTGACGTCATGAACCTGTATTGTTGGTAACGGAACACTGGATTCGTAAATTATTGTTGTGTTAGTAAGGCCTTTTTGTCAGGATACAATGGTCTGGACAGAAAACCATTAGAAAATTCATAACTGTAATGTGTACTGTTGATGACTTAAAGAGATTTTATGGAGGAAGACATGCAGCTCCGACCACAAATGTATTGTAATGATATCATGATGATTTGTTGTTGAGTTGGGCAGAACGTCTAGCCAGACGAGGAAGTCTGGCCAATGGAGTAAAACTGTATCAGAATGGTGGCCAAGGTTAAGCCAAAGAGACTAGAGCTGTCCAAAAGCAGGTACTCCCTTTCTTCTCCTAAAATTGTTTGTCCGAAAATCATTATCCATAACACGTTAGCTATAAACGGCAGTAACCATAATATTCAAAAAGTCGAAATTTTGTTTTACATAATGATCTTTGCTTCTAAAACTATTCTGTCATAATATTAAATACTATAATCATTAAATCTCCTAATTTTGCATGTTATAAAGTCATATGTCTTAAGTATTGTATTATATAAAGTGTATTATGCCGAATGTTCATTTATAATAAAATCGTTACAAGTTAGTAAAAAATTGCTACAAGTTAGGTTTTAGTGACAGAAACGAATCGCTGTTAATCCGACTCCACGTAGTCTTGTCTGCCCTACCCCTAGAGTGTTATATAAAATCGCGTGGGCGCGGAGGGGCGAGGCGGCCCGCGAGCTGATGAGCAGGTGGTTGTAATGTTCGCCAGTTAGACGAAGCTGCGGTGGTGATCGTTAAACCGTCTGCGACGATAAGCTCGCGTGGGACCGCCTAAGCCCCGCAGTGCCGGAGCCGTGACAGAAACCATGCCTGCTGCATGATGCATACTGCATGCTTGCTTGCATGCTCGATTGCATGCTGCTTGCCTGCTGTTTTTTTTTTCAGGATGGGAAATCATCAAATGACTTCTCCCGCTCTGAGCGGGAGGGCCCCATTTCTTTCCGTGGGTGTCGTAAGAGGCGACTAAGGAACTTACTAGAGAATGGGCAGCAGCGTTCTCTATGCATTTTACCACCATACTGCGATCGCCAATCCGCCTGCCAAGCGTGGCGATTATGGCAAACCCTCCCAAATTGGGGGAGGCCTAAGTCCAGCAGTGGACGAGTTACGGCTGAAACGACGAGCGAGAGGGCGTGTCAGACTTTTACTGACTAAAACCCGCCCGTGTTCCATCAGTTGCCCATGTGCCAGGGTCACGGTATCTCTTTCGAACAATCACGCGACCCCGGCAGGCATCGGTCCTAGTAGACCCCTTCACTGCTGCTGACATCTCTTTGAGGCGCGCGTAGAACACTGCGCGCCGTCGACCTCAGCTTGGTCCTTACCGGGCGGCGAGCTACCCATTGCTCGCCACCCGCAAGCTCGCGCCTACGGTGGCTGGGAGTCCGATATGGACTCCCGACGCCCTTGCTTGCATGCTTCATGATGCATTCTTGCTTGCATGCTCGATTGCATGTTGCTTGCTTGCATGCATGCTGCATGCATGGTGTATGCTTGTTTGCATGTTTCTTAGAGGGAAATAAAATCACATCTTCACAATCATCTGTTTTATTGAGTGATAATACATGCAGCGCCATGCCAGGCCTTGATAAATGCCATAATGCTTTTGTGTCTTTACTATTTATGTATTGTATCAGTTGGATTTGATAAAATAATGAAATTTTTAATGAACTCCGTAATACTTTGTTTTAAAAATATAATTAGGATAAATAAACATAAAATAATTTGAATTTAGAACTTATAACTTTTATGAAAAATAGTTTTAAGTCTTTTGTATATTATTGATAGTAATATTTATGACAAACGGATTTAGGACATATTGTATTTAGGGATTTCAATTTTATAGCATGTGATATTATGTGACATTTAGTTCGGGCAAGTTACCATTCGGACAAATGATGATTAGGACAATAAAAATTATGACTCTTCAGATTATGTATTAAAAACTTAGGTCACACAATAGAGAACCCTAAAAGCACGATGGGATGATGATATTGTCAAAGTCACGATAAACACTTGGGTGAGGGACGCACGCACTGAAGAGTAGTGCAGAAAAAAGGTGAGTGAGTAAATGATGATTAACTTGAAAATGCTTACATTTGTTTGCCCATCACTATTTATTAAGACTTTTGGAATCACACCACATCATAGAGAACCAAAAGAGGAGAAAGATATACTTAATGATGCGCTGTCTTGTGAACGAGCTTCCAGCTATCTGTACGATCACGTGTCTATGCGCCATTAGGATGCTCAAACCATAAAACAGAGAACGTTTGCGAGCCCACACATATGTACGTAGCACATGTCTAAATTCTAACATGCACAAAATGTGCAAATCCAAAATCAAACTGTCCTATAAATTAACCATCGAACGATTTCCTAGACGTTCGGCGCCATTAAGGATGCATTAAGGCAAAGTAGTTAGCATTCCAACTTCGAACAGCTCATATTTATGAGTGTTAAGTCAAAATTATTGAGTCTTAACCATGAATAACGTTGCGCATCGTGAATATTTTCAACATAAATTTGAGTAATCATTTTGTACTCACCAAATTGTTTTAAGTAGGTTTAATTTGTATATCTGCTCAAAATTGTTGTTTTATTATTTTATTTAATTCAAGGTTTTGTTTCAAAGGAAAAGATTTTAATGTTTGTTTAAGCTTTGATGTAGCAATGCTCTTCTGTTTCAATTTATTGACATTGTTTCCTTGTAGCTTAAAATTAATTAAATTGTTCCAAGCAGTGAAGGCTTCAAATTTTATTGATGTCTCATTCAGTATTGAAAATGAAAAGAAAATGTTGGAACGTATTTTTAGAAACAGAGGCCCCGTTTTGATGCCTCAGCGGCTTCTGCTTATTAAGGTCGATTGTAGGTCAAAGATACCGCAGCAGGTCAAATATTTAATTTCTTAAGATAATTTGTGCAGTGTCTTATTGTGTTTGCATGTGATTGTTACGTCTTACAATGGCTCGTGCGTTTTTTCTTTGCTTTATTTACACTTTCTAGATACTCTCGGCAATAATGATCCCTTACACACACCGAACATGTTTTTATCACTTTTCATAAAACAAAACATAATACAGACACGTACATGTTGTACCTCCATTTTATTAATGCCATGAAAAAAGTATGTACAAGTTTACCTTGATGTTCTTGTGAAACAAGAACGGTTATTTTATTTATTATTTTCTGGTTGTATTTTACGAATTTCCGTGTGTTTGCACACATTTACAGTCAATTTGCGGCTGTCAGCGCGTCACTATATATTTTGTGGAGTACTTCTCTTCCAGAACCATTAAACGTTGTACGTACTGTTTCACTCGATAAAAATGTTGATGTATTAATATTTCTTTTTGTTTATATTTACTTGTAGGGTTATTTATTTTATCTAGTTTCTTCTTTCCCAGTATTGTCTACTTTTTTGTTATTTGTCGTTATTTCTTCGCTAAATGTCTGAGTTAATGCCCTCTCATCCAAATCGATAATCAAAATGATTGTTTTATCTTTAACATGTTAGAATGTGATGTAAGCGTCTAAAGTCCATTTCATGTTCAGTCAGTGTATTACAATAAAAAAATGTAATTAATCAGTGAGTAATATCAAAATCATGTCCATTTGAGGAAATACAACATATTAGTGATAGCAACGTCATTTATTACCTGTAACACGATGACAAAGAGATTGAGGAATGTTATCCGGATTAGCTCGTAATCTGTTTACAATTCAAAATTTGATTAGCGATTTTTTATAAGGAAAAATTTGAGTTCTAATTACAGTTTTTTTAAGTATTTGGCAAATATTGTATAACTACTGGATAATACATTCGTATTAGATTTAATATCAGCTGTAGGTATCAAATTGAGTAATACGAGTATATTTTTTTTTTGAAAATTACTTGGAAGACCAAACCAAAATGTTTAGTTTGAGACGTTCAAAAATGAAAACACTTCATTTGTGTTACCACTGCTTGGTTTGTGCATCTCTCTGATGAGTACTGTACCACCCATTATCCACACTAATCCATACTTCCATACTATAATATTATAAATGCAAAAGTAACTCTGTCTGTCTGTCTCGCTTTCCTGTTAAAACTACTAAACCGATTTAAATGAAATTTGGTACACACATAGTTTAAAGCCTGAGAAAGGACATAGGCTACTTTTTATCCCGGTAGTATGTTCCCGCGGGATAATTTCCGACCTCCACGCGAACGAAGCCGCTGGCAAAAGCTAGAAACTAATATACTTATAATATTATAAAGCTGAAGAGTTTGTTTATTTGGTTGCTGGTCCAAATTGAAATTTTTTTTTTGTTTTTGGTAGCCTATTTATTGAGAAAGGTTATAAGTTACATAATATTACGCTACAATCAAAAGGATTAATGAAAAAATTTCGAAAACTGGCAGGCAATTCGATGCGACGGGAAAGGTCAGGGGAGTAAAAATTTGACGCGGACAAAGTCACAGGCAGAAGCTAGTTAAATATAAAAGCCAAAAATTTGTTCAAAATCAAAACAGCCTGTAGATTTTTAAATTACGTTTTTTGGTGCTTGATGCCAATCACTCTCAGTTATACTTTTGAAGGGTGTAAAACAAAAATTATTTTTCTGGCGTTAAATACAATTTGTGAATTGTATTATCATTTCATGAAATAAAAATAATATTGTTTCTAATGAGTAGTTTTCATCGCATGAATGAGATTTTAATAACTAAAGCATATTGTCAGGCATTTTCCTGTTAGTAAAATTTACTATCAACGTATCGATAGCTTAACAATATTTTATTAGCAAAGCCATAGCCATAATTAAGTTTAACGATCTGATACACAATACTATATTTAGATCCTATCACTCACACTTATCTCTTTTGTAATGGTATATACAAATTATTATCCTCTACCAATTTATGAGTCCAATATTAAAATTAGCGCTCCAAATGCAAAACAAGAATATGACTAATGTAAATTACTCACATACAAATATATTGCGTTAATCTTAACGAATTTTTATTGACAGAATAATCAATAAATCCAATAGTTTGCGCCTGTGCTGATAATTTTGTTCAATTATATCCATAGTCATCGTGATTATATAAAAGTTACAGCAGACGACGTGGATATTATCATGATGATGATGCGATAATTGTAAATATTAAAGTTAAAATAAATTAGTGAGACAAGACGGAACTTCGCCTTTATCTGGTTAACTTGTTTCTTCTTAAACTCACGGCATCTCATCTTCATCAACACCTGCCGAGCCATTTCCCAAAAATGTTGGTGATGGCTTTCAGTCTAACTTGATGAAGGTAGATAATAGTAATACCTGTATTTTATAAGGGGTGACTGCTTATCTGACCTGTACAACCCAATTAAGGGTAGCACTATACCCCTTGGTAAGACTGTTTGTCAGGCTTTTGAGCTTCTCCCGTAATGACTGTCATCCATGAATGTTTATTGACATGTAAAAGTGTTTGTACAAACCTACTTACAGAAATAAAATCATTTATCATTTAATGACAGTTGGAACCAATGGCTTAACGTGTTTTCCGTGGTACATAGGGGTCTTGGTATGCAAAGATCCCACGCACGGTCCATCCCATCCTCGGACCGAATGCGGCAAGTGTAACTTAACGTATTAGATGGACCCGTTCGGCTGCTAGTACTTAGGTACACGCCATCTATAGGTATGATAAAAAAAAAAAACAAGAAATACAGGTACACACAGATTTTAAAGCTTACACCTTTGAACTGTTCATGTATTGTTAATACTTTTTTACTAAAATGTTTTCCTAACACTAATCCTATTCCTGCCAGGGTCGCGAGATTGTTTAAACGCGATACCGTGGCCCTGGCATATGGTTAACTGAAGGAACACGGGTGGGTTTTAGTCAGTAAAAGTCTGACACGCCCTCCCGCTCCGCCCAGAGCGGGAGAAGTCATTTGATGATTTCCCATCCAAAAAAAAAAACGCTAATCCTATTCAATAAACATCTAAGCACTTTTTACTAGCCCCTCAGCATCAATTTACACCCGCGCCAAATACCGACCGTGCTTAGTCCTTTGTAGAACGTTGTTTAAAGAATTTATTTGTAAGCGTTACCTCACGGCTCATCAGCTTTAATAGAGCATTTAGCTACATGAGAATTTTTGCTATCTTTTACCTTTGGTGATCAAAGTTAAGTGCCATTCTGCACCTTTTCACACGCTTTTAAAACATTTTCTTTTCAATTTATAAAAAAAGATTGTCACCAAATTTTTCGGTTTGTAATGTTAAAATTGGCATTTCATAAAATTCCACAAAATATAAAGTAAAACTGCCAACTGTAATGGCTTGTTAAATGTTTAATAAAAAATAATTCCCACGAACAGTCGTTTTTATTGAAATAAAAGCTTTTTTACTCAGTAGCACTTCATATCAATTTTAACTACAAAAATATTCATCACAATATATTTTTGATACTTTACTTCGATAAGGTTCCTCTGAAGCGTTTTTGAATGCATTTGATTGTAATTTCGCGGGCGTTTGACCTGACTGATTGTTTTTCCATTTTCATTTGCTTGTTTTTCGTCCAGCAAATGGACCAGCAAGTGGAATGCCAGATATGCGGAAAAGGGATCGTTTCCTGGGACAAATATCGCTTTTGAATGTCCGGGGCTCAGAATTTCGGGCAAGGAATACTAATCGTGCGGACTGATTTAGTGTCGTACGGATGTGAATGTGTGGTGTTCAGAAGTCGTTTTTTGTCTTGTTTTGGTATTGTTTTACTACGAGATATTGCGCAGATTTAAGAAACAGTAAAGTCAGTTTAAGAAAATCGTCAACAAAACGTTACTTTCCTACTGGGCGAGGACGACTTATTGTGATAGGCTTGGTTCAAACATTTTTATCACAGTTTGACGGCAAAAACCGTAATAAAATGAGTGACTCAAACCTATCACAGAGGCCATGCGGTGACGCACTGTAATCGATACAATAATAAAAAAAAGTGAGCCGTCGCGGGATGCCTGGCAGATGTGAAACATCGAAATTATTTTGTAAAGATAATATTTATAAAGCATATTTTGAAAGGGCATAATATATATGGTATAATCAAAAATAACATATTATATGTTAATTATCACATCAAAAAAAAAATTGCATTGATATTGAAACTTTGTTGCCTAAGTCCACTAATTTTCAGTATGGGCCCATTGTGCGTCGCCACGCTCGCCACGCCAAAATTTATGTTTACCCTCGCCTATAGATGCTTGACATCTATACTGCCGTCATTATTAAAAAGGGCACAACTAGCATTTTGTAAATGTTGAGAAATCGATGTTAAAATATTTTTTGAATTATGTTTAAAAAAACACGACTAAACGATGTTTTCCGAAATTGTGTGAATTTAAATAGTTGTATATATATAGTACATATAAGACTATAGCAATATTTTTTATTATTTTGAATGCATAATAAATAATTAGCTTATTTTTTTTCAACTTAACATAAAAAATTACATAACAGGAGCAATATTACAGTTAAAAGGCATATACAACCAAATGTGCCTTTTCAATGTAAAATTTTAAAATGTTACATTGAAATGGCGCTTTTATTCAATTGTGCCTTTTTACATATTATTAAAATAGTATACATACAGTAAAATATTAGAATATATTATATTTTATACTTCTTGATGAATAAAAACAATCTTATTGTGCACTTTCTTATGTTTCTGCAGTGGGACGTGTAAATAACCTTGACCCACCACTTCATCTTCGTTCATAGATGTTTAGTAGTAAAGGCATAACCACCAGTGTGCCTTTTTTGAAACGCTTTATTTATAAAAAAATAAGGTATAGGGTAAATAGTAAAGACATAACTGCTAGTTGTGACTTTTCTTCTTCAATAATTGCTAGGGTGTTGGTATAAAAAAAAAATAAGCACAATTGCCACATAAGCCTTTTATATTTGACGTAAGCAAATTACGCCTTTTCAATTAAATATATTAAAAATATAAAGGTGAAATAAAAGGCAAATCTCACAATGTGCCCTTTTCCTGGTTAAAAACTTTAAAAATGTTGCAGTTGTGCCCTTTAAGCTTATGGTATCGCTGTTATTTTTTTTCTAAAAAAAAAAAAATAGCCATATAGGCTTTTTTTTCCTGATTACGGTGATATATATAACTCAATTTCATGAAAAATGTTAGTTGTGCCCTTTTTTATTAAAACGGCAGTATAGGCGAGGGTAACAACTTTACCATTGTAAGAAATCCGCTAAAAGATCCCGACCACGATGTTATCAGGCGTAATGGTCAATGTCCGTTTCATTTGTAATATAGAACCTTTGATACTCAGTAAAATATTTTAAGGTTGATAAGGTTAACAAGAATATTCCGATCCATATCGTAAGCCGAAGTTGCAAAAGTGATTAAGGGATTCTTGCACTAGTCTTACCAATACTCAGACGTGTATGACTGTACCAACTGATAAAAATTGGAACGCGGAAGTAGAGCTTACCAAAGTCCAACGCATCGCATATAGATAATTCTGATTGTAGGTCGGAATGCATGAATTGTGAAATTCATGCAAAATTTGAATCTAACCCTGGAATTCAATGACATTGGAGCGATCCTATGATTAAGATTTTAGTGTTAACAGTGATCCAATAGCGATATTGGAGCGCTGTAAACACTTTGAATATAGTCACTAAGATAAAATTAACCTTTAAATTTCAGTCTTCGAAGGCCCATTACAATATGTTAATATTACAAAATATATCTATATTAGTTCACATACAATCATAATACCGAACATTATAAAACATCACCATTACAGGAAGCTTTACCCAATCTAAAATGTAGTATCCGTCGCTGGGTTGGAATAGGGCATCCACTATTTTCGATCCAGTAAATATAAATATTGTAATGGATAATGATCTCATCAATGAGAATCAGCCGTTATGACATAAAATACTAAAAACATACATACAAAGAATCACGCCGTTTTCCCATGGGGGTAGGCAGAAACTATAGAACGCCACCTGCTACGACGATCCTTACATATTCCTTTTGCCTCGTTTCAGTTCATACATCTGGTCATACATGCACGCCGGTTAAAAGTGCTACGCACCTGACTCTTCTGAAGAACATCAATAACTTCCCTTTAAATACCTTCATCACTAATTTGACAACCACTGATGGTCAAAAGTTATTTAATCCCTCACTGTAAACCATAGAATATTTAATTAATTTGCAGTAGTCCGCTATAATCAACAGAGAAATAGTCGAGTTAAGCAACTGTGCATCAAGTTCAGAAACTAAGACAGTACACAGCAAGTTGTCAAGTAGTCTGTTTGTCCTTTAAGCTTGTTACGTACTCACGTTCAGAAGACAGCCTGGCCATGTCCTCGAGAGCACATGAGGCTGTGGCTTAGCTATGCCAGTATCAAGGGGAACATCCCTTCTTGGAACTAACTGGCTAGATATAATCAGACAAAGTTAGCTGCCATTGTTGGTTGGAAATATATTAAGTACACAGGAGAGATTGGCTTAATTCTGTAATGCGGCGACTTAAGGTAAGACAAACTATGTCGTACACAGGGGCCATGTTCTAAGGCTTCTTTTACATTTTAAAATGAAGTTTTATTTATCATTTATTTATAAATATGCTCCCACAAGCCTGGCGATCAATCTGCTGTATGCTTTGATTGCTCTGAGGCCGGATTTTTATGTATTAATTAGAAAATAATAAACAAAGTTAGAAATTAAAATAGTTACGCATTTTCAATATAACGATCCGCCAAATTGTACGTAGGTACATAGTTTAGAACACGTTTTCGATCAATCAGAATTCGATCACACTAAAACAGATAAGATTAATTGAATGAGCGCTGTCTGGAGATAAGTTCCCTTTAGCAGTGATTATCTCACATACAAGTGTGTTTAATCAACCACGTAACAGTACTTATGAAGTTAAAAAACATACTATTGTTGATAATGGCTTTAAATTGAGTTTTCATAACATCATGACGTCTTGTTTTCTTGAAGAAGAAGTAGTACGTACTTATAGTTTACACGCCTAATACCATCAACCGACTTTCACTGAAAAAGCCCAATGACATACCTATCACACATACACATATCGAACCCCAGACCTCATGCTCAGCATTAGCGATGGCGCCCACTAAATCAATTTGTGATTTTGTGATAAAAATGCGAAAAATACCATTTATTCGGCAATTAATTAATTTTGACAGGTTGCATTGATGAAAAATCTTTCACCGGATAATATTTTAAAAAATAACTAAGAACTGTTTTACTTGGAGGACACGACAAATATTTGTCATTTAACTTTCATTCATAGAGAAAAATATTTTGAAAATAAGGAAAAAACATGTAATTCATGCTACATTACGTAATATCTCTCAAACAAACCTTACCTTAATCAGTAGCCAATATTTCAAAAATAAATAAAACAATAGGGTTGATTCAAGCCGTTAACAATCTTGGTGTAAAGACCTTAGGTATCTAATCGCACTGATAACTTTAAGCTGGCTATGAATCAGTGGTGATTCAGTGGTGATTCATAGAGTATTCTTAGTATTTTCGTCACGTTTAGTAATGATGTGCGTGAAAGTACCTTTCTATCTAGTATGTACTGGCTGAACTGCATAAGGGAAATCCCGAATTAATGGTTTTACCTTATCTCCATCTCTACCACTTCAGTACATCTATCTATCTTCTATCTATATATATAAAATTCAAAGTCCTGAGTGACTGACTGACTGACTGATATATCAACGCACAGGCTGAACTACTGGTCCTAGGGACATGAAATTTCAAGAGTGTGTTCTTTGTGAAGAGTAAGTATCCACTAAGAAAGTTTTTTTTGAAATTCTACCCCTAAGAGGGTGAAATGGCCCCCCCATTTCGCCCTCTTAGGGGTAGAATTGAGGTCCTCGCGCACATGTGGGAGTGGCGCGAGGAGGCGAAACGCCGGGGCGAAACTCCGCTGCCGCGACAAATCGCGGCACGGCGGACAGAGCTCCGGTGTGATCTCATAGCGACATGGCGGGTACGATTGTCGCAACCCAGTACTGGGCACGCCACAATTGCGGCGGTAAGTCCCCTCTTTGAGGAGTGGATAGAGAGGCGTCACGGCGTCCTCACCTTCCGCCTGACGCAGGTTCTCACCGGGCATGGGTGCTTCGGTGGGCTCCTGTTCAGGATAAAGTGGGAGGATACGTCCGGGTGTTTCCATTGCGAGGATCGTCTGGAGGACACGGTGGAGCATACGGTTGAGGTGTGCCCTGCCTGGGCGGGGCACCGCCGTGTCCTCGGGGAGGCGATCGGCGGCGGCGACCTCTCGCGTCCAGCCCTGGTGCGAGCCATGGTACGGAGCGAGAGGGAATGGGAATCCGTCACCTCCTTCTGCGAAGCAGTAATGCTCGCGAAGGAGGAGGCGGGGCGCGTGAGGGAGTGACAGTCTCTGCGCCCTCACGTCCCTAGCCGCCGCAGGCGGAGACGCCCCGGGCGTCGGGAGTCAATAGCGGACTCCCGGCCACCGTAGGCGCGAGCTTGCGGGTGGCGAGCAATGGGTAGCTCGCCGCCCGGTAAGGACCAAGCTCGGGTCGACGGCGCGCAGTGTTCCACGCGCGCCTCAAAGAGATGTCAGCAGCAGTGTAGGGGTCTACTAGGACCGATGCCTGCCGGGGTCGCGTGATTGTTCGAAAGAGATACCGTGACCCTGGCACATGGGCAACTGATGGAACACGGGTGGGTTTTAGTCAGTAAAAGTCTGACACGCCCTCCCGCTCCGCCCAGAGCGGGAGAAGTCATTTGATGATTTCCCATCCTAAAAAAAAAAAATTTAAAAAAAGGGGTAGAATTGAAATGGTGCATTTTTCGACATCCACGAGGGCGAAGCCGCGGGCTGAAGCTAGTTGCTGTATAATATTGTTATGAAAGAGGTAAACAGGTGGTAGAAAAATTGGGAATCCCACCTGTTTAATGAGGATTGATTAGGTCGGTTGAATGAAAAGATAACTTCTTGATAGCGGACAAACCGTCCAGGAAAAATTGAGTTACACTAAAATTGCTTTATTATCCGACAGGTATTTTTATTATTAACGTTTTATTTATTTTAACTTTAACATAAAATTGCCGGCTATCCGTCACTCACTTAGGTTGAATAATTTAAACGAGAAGAAAACGCATAGTAGCTTTTCAGATTAGTTATAAGATAAAGATAATTCACCGTTGGCAACTTCCTACATACATTCTGTCACTCGCATTTTATGCCAAAACTTTACGATTAATGACGGTGTAACTAATGCGAATAGAAACAAAATCGAACGCAAGTCTAGCGTTTTCAAAATGCACCACGGCTATTTCTGATAAAGCTGTAATTTTTCCAACACAAAAATGATCTATACATAGAAATCAGGAAAAAAAATCAACCAGAACTGTCACAGATAAATTACAAAACCTACCAATTACCACTGCCGTAGTTTTAGTTTTACTCTAATGAGGAAAAAAAGAATTTGTACACGAACAAGTTTTTTCCTGTTTCTTATCAGAATTGTTTAGATCGGCTACCGAAAGAGATTGAAGTTGTTTTCTGATTGTTTATAGTAGGCAGTAGGCGACCCACTCCTCAATCTTTCAACCTCCTTGGGTAAGCAGTTTAAAAAGAGGAGGAGGAGTGGTGGGTACAAGAGGAAGGAAGGGTTATGAATTCCAAAATCTACGAACATTATGTGAGCTGGTTTGTTACCTCTTTCACAGCCCAAACTACTCAATGGATTTCAACAAAGTAATGTAGCCACAATATTTTCAGACTGGAATTTTCATTATTTCATATTTTTTAGTTCGTTTTTCTCCAAGAAATTTCAAACTTCCATATTGTGCTCTGTTTTCACCAAGTAACAATGGTCTATGTCTGGTTTTCAGACTTTTAGACAGCTAATGATCTATGTAGATAAATAACAAAATGGACAGGCTTTTGCGCATTGATCACCTAAAGTGATAATTTTATTTTTAAACCAGCCAGGTGTTGCTCGATTAAAATTTGATTAAATCGATTAATTGTATGATTCATTATGTCACTAACGAGCAGCTGGTTCTTTTCAATTTAATTTCCTTAAGCTTATCGACTTAGCTTAGCTAGATGGACGGACGACCTCAAAAAGGTGGCTGGGACAGACTGGATGCGAAAGGCGGAGGACAGGGTGTTGTGGTGGAAAATGGGAGAGGCCTATGTCCAGCAGTGGGCTGCGATAGGCTGAACTGATTGATTAATTGGAGCTTATCGATAGCAGCTTTCATTAAATGTCAGTTCGAGGAGGTCATTAACTTTTCCGTTTGTGACATTCATTTTCTAACTGACGGATTTGTATGAAATATTTCTACTTCTGCTTCCACTGCAGTTTTGGATGTAATCAGACAACTTGATAATTTATGTTAATTTTTGATATTGCTAAGTTTTTACCATCTAATACCCGGCTTTCGTACATGGTTATAATCCTTTGTGACTTTGGTAGACAAATCTAGGTTGACCTTAATTTGTAAAATCTTTGCTTTGTAAATAAGTCTGTACAGTGCCGGACGTTGCAAATAGCATTCTCTCATTTATTCCCTAAGGGACTTACTAGAGAATGGGCAGCAGCGTTCTCTATGCATTTTACCACCTTACTGCGATTGTCAAGCTGCCTGCCAAGCGTGGTGATTATGGCAACCCCCCCTTTTTAGGGGAGGCCTATTTCCAGCAGTGGGCGTCTTTCCGCTGAAATGATGATGATGATGATGATGATGATGATGAATAGTAAATAATTGCCTAATTTCTCATACACTGATAACAGTGGCAAGTATTGTCTTATGTCACGCACACTAATTTAGTTATCAATACAATACGATAAATTAGCAAGATTACCGGCTTATCTATCGTCCAGCAGTCTTTACAAATATTATCGATTTTAATATAAATGTATTCGTAAAGCACTGATCGTAATATTAGTCGTAGATACACGAAGAGAAGCAGTCGCGATGGGTGCTCAAATATATTATTTTTTGATCGGTATAGTTTTGAACGGAGTGTATGGTCATGGCAGGCTGAAGGAAGGCCATACTGTGGACGTTAGGAGTGCGTTTGATCAGGATTTGTACGAGTCTGTGCTTGACTCGGAACAGTGTCAAGCCCAGCTTTCGTTTTTGGAGACCGCTAACTTGAGGAACTCATGTGAGTTTATTTTTTATTTTTTTTTACCTTTCTTTACAAAATTATAAAATAAAGTGGGTTCTCATATTTCGCTGTGTGACGGCATTATTTTAAAGTGTGCGGCGTATTTTGTTGCATTTTTAAACATACGCATACATTTTCTAAATTATGAAATTTTGTACAAATTATTAACAAATCTGAATATTATGTCAATTCGTGAAGACCGAGCGTAGTCTATATCAAAATAATTTTACTGTTGACTTATTATGATTTTAAAGATTCCAATAGAGCTTTCCTGTTCGGCAGTAAGATGCGCAAAAAAAAGACTAATATTTTTCATTAAATTGAAAGTTGTCATTCGATTATAATTTAACATATTCTTATGATCATTATTTTGTTATTACTTACATCATATTATAAATGCAGGTGTATATACAACTACGTCATATCGAAAACACATAATTGTATAGTAACTCCTAAAATGAATCCTTGTGGTATCTCTGTTGAAGGCAAGAAATTAACTATAATTATATTTACATATAATGTACATTTTTGACTGTCGAGTCAGACTAATAAGCCTTTTGATCGCCAAATCAACAACCACGGTTTACAGATGCTTAGATTATTGAATTTCGTAAATTGAACGTAAATGAAGGCCCGCAGTAAAAAATAAGATCCTTGCATAGTTTAATAAATCAAATATTAATTCATTTTTCCGCAACAATTTTAGTTGCATTTTATAGCCTTCCTCTATAAATAGGCTACCCAACACAAAAAGAATTTTTCAATTCGGACCAGTAGTTCATTAGCGCGTTCAATCAAACAAACAAACAAACTCTTCAGCTTTATAATATTATTATATATTAGTATATTAGTATAGATATGAATCATAGTGAGAGTATTAAGCCCAGCAAATTGTTTATCTACAATTTAATGTGATTATATTATACAATCGAATCATGCGATTTTATAAGCCTATTTTATAAAAAAAATTGTGATAATAACACGAAAGCTCATAAAACAGGTGTATCATAATAATTTATTACTTAAATGCAGCTATAGAGCATCGCGCTATTTTTTTTCATCGATAAGATATTGCAATCAATGAACTCACAAAAACAAAGTTATTGCTTTTCAATTTTTAGCGGGCTCTACTTGTAAATATATAACAGATTGTGGAGTGCTTTATTGAGTTCATTTCGATCCAGCCCGTCGTTTGCTGACAATTTTCACGACGCCAACACATGTTTAAAACGTGCATGAAAAATTACACCTAACCGAACACGTGCCAAAATTTGTTAATGTGTTTTTCCAATGAAGATTGGAGTGATTAATTAACTTATCAACGATTAACTGAAGTGACTAATTTGTTTTAAGGAACTAGCTAGATGATAAGGATCTGCACGACATTATCAAATGTAAAATATTTAGGAAATCACCATTTTGTAACCTTTGAGCACTGATTTGTGTGATTAAAAGATAACAGGGATATTGAGAACATGTTTTGTTTTGCGATAGTGCGTCGACCCGGATGTAATTTACAGTTGAAAAAATCACCATCATAGCATAGTACCTTAGAACAAAATCACAATAAAATATGTCAAAATAAAAACAATATTATACAACCAATAGTAATATGTTCAAATTGTTATTATACAAATCATTATTCGTAGAACTATCTAAACAAAAGAAAACTAAATGAATAAAAACAATTATCTTAAGTAGTACTCATCCCATTACTTGAAGTATAAACACTTAACGCAATAAACTTAGTTGCAATAACATAAAGCCCAATGTACTAACTGTTGTTAATCACATAACTTAACTTTGTTGTGCATAATTCGGTACTCTCAATCATGTGTGAAGTGCTGATGGTTGCGTTAATGACCTAAGTTTACTCGAATTTAGTTTGGTAGTTAATTCAGGAACGCACAACATTTAGCTTCCTGAAACCTCACAGTTCCGATCGCTACTTGAGTTGGATGATTAGCTTGAAAACCACAAACCTCTATTACCTTCAATATTGCGAGTGCCTAGAAGGTTGACCTTTGATGGCTAGGTTAAACAAAGTGTTATAAGGTGTGGGAAACTTCTCAGTAGCTTCTTGGAACTTGGATTTGTGTCTGCTGATGTCAATATGCTTTATGATTTTACCATAAGACGTGGCAAAATATGGGTAGCCTCTATACACCTGCAGCTCAGCATAATGATTTTCTTAACGCCTAAAATATTGTTTCAGTCATCGATGCCAGTGGCAAGCCTCCCAGTGGGTTGCTTACTGGAAACTGGAACGACCTAGGAGACTATCACCAATGTCTCAGGATCAACACAAAAGTAAACGACATGCAGTTCCAGGGCAAATACTGCACGCTCAGAGTTCCTTTGAACCAGAAACCTATTGACATAGATAATATTCCAACATTACCACCGGATTGGACTTGGCCATCGACTCTGCCGACTTTCCCGTCAGAGTTCCCGACTTTTCCGACTGCAACGACCACAGAGGCAGTCGTTGAATCGACCACAGTGCCGAATTATCAGTTCGACAATAAAGCAGCTCAGAGCTTGGAAAGATTTAGTAGCCTTCAGGCTTACGTTTTCGGAATTACTGGAATGGGAGAGCCAGTCGAAACGAGGTAAGATTAACTAAGATACTGTTTTGTTATAATTTAGTACATGCTTAGTACAGAGATATATACTTAACCAATTATAAATTCCCTATACATATTTGACTATAATCTAACAATAATATGGATGCTTATTGCGAAGATACATAAACAAAAGTACTATTTTGATATTTTTGACACTTAAAACTATTTTGTTTGAAAACAAATAAATGTAGACTTTTTAATCTTTTGGAGTATTCGATAATGCAAGTCAGATCCTGGCAAAGAGCCATTATTAAAACCATTATGATAAAAAGCCTAAATGGATTATAATTTATTTAAAATTAGAACAAAACTCTGATAAATTAATGCGTTCATTGTCGTTGTTTTATTTAATCCCATTTGATAAGGTTTCGGCTTTATTTGGTGCTTGTGAATAAGAAAGTGGAAGCAGGGTAACTGAAGTAGTATTTCATATTATATCGTGGTTCAACATGTGTTCATGAACTACTTTTAATAAAAATATTCTTTTACAGGATTTTCCCATTGTTGATTGCTGCCAGTCAGCAGGCTGTGATTGCAGTATGCGTTCCTCATGTGTGCACAGCAACAGAAGCAGTGGACTACATCCAGTCCAGAATTTCGTTCGTCAACTTTACTTTTAGTGAATACTACTGCAGAATGCCTGATGACAAGCCATTTGCCGCTGCTGATTATGTTGCCATGTAAGTATATTATATTATTCTATTAGCTTCGTAGTTTTTTCATGTTATAAACTTGATTTGATCTTAAAATGATGCTTTTTAAATTCCGCTTATTTGTCTTATTTACAAAATAATTTTCTGTTTCAGAGCAATCTTTTCCTTGATTGGCCTGTTACTTATTGTAAGCACGAGTTACGACCTAATTCAAACCTTCGTATTCCAACGTGGTAAGTTTATTGACATCTAAGTAATATTTACACTGAAAGTTTTGATACTTATCAATGCTGAAGAACCCTAAGATTCAATAATGATACTTGCAACAGAACTAACATTTGATATTTCAACTGTTCTTGCTGCGCAGTTGTTACAAAACACACACAAACGATAACGATACCCGTGTTACTCAATCCAAAGCAACGTGACTTGATTTGCAGTTTTGCTTATCTTCTATAATTATATCGGAGTTTAAATCTTTATAATAACAAAAGGTATAATTTATTATTATCAAAACACTAAAAATGTTTAGTAAATCTCACGAGCTCTTCTCATGTAACAATCGACTTCACAGATGCATCCCGCGTCAGCAGTCTATTCGTCAGCTTCTCCATCTACACCAACACCCGTCGCTTCCTGTCCTTCAAGTCTTCTCCAGGCGCCCTCGAGTGTGTGGATGGCGTCAGAGCCATTTCCATGATGTGGGTCGTGGTAGGACACACCTACTGCATGACCATGCTTGGATTCCTCCACAATGTTCAAGATACTTTGGATGTAAGTAATTGTGCTTCTTTTAACTCACCTTTATACTTCATGATTATTTAGTTTCTAAAAGAACCAGGAATAAAGTTTTTTTCATTTCTTTATCTGAATAAAATAACTTGACTTGCTTTTGTATCCTAAATTAATAGCCTATTATTTTATTTTGCAGTGGATAACTAGTTTCAAAGCTACGTGGATCAGTTCGGCCCCGATCACAGTTGATACCTTTTTCATGCTCAGTGGTATACTCGCAGTGTACACCGTTATTGGAAAGATTTCGAGAAGTAAGTGAATTCTTTTGTTTTGATGAATCTTTTGAATGCAATATAATGTGTAATTTTGGTTGAATTTAGGTACATTAAAACACTAACTAATGGACGATACTGTTATCAAATAGGATATACGAGTAGAAATCAATCATAGTTTCAAAGTGTCAGATTTTATCAAATTAATGAACTATTAGATTGATAGGCTAGCTGATTATTTAAATGTAAGCCAAATTATTAGTACCTCTTTATAATTGGCTTATAACTAAATAGCAAGCTCATCCTGATATGGGGATTATAACAGCCAAAATATCGTTTATGTTGCTCAGAAAAAAATATTAAATTTATCAGGATTCTTGCTAATATTTCTGTGTTTATTATATCCACACCTTTGGGTAACAAAGATCGATACTCATTTAATTGTTATTTTCAGTTCGTTTCATCAAGACCATCCACCTGTTTTACTTAAACCGTTTACTTCGGATGTTCCCACTTCTGGCGGCGGTGGTCCTGCTCCAGGCTTCCATGTTTAACCACGTTTCTGATGGCCCATACTGGCTCAACCAGGCTGCTGCTGCTGAGAACTGCAGGACATACTGGTGGGCTGCACTACTTCATATCCAGAACTACGTGAACCCTCTTGAAATTGTAAGTAGCAATCATTTTGTGCCTCAAATTATGGCAGTCATCATCCTTATTCCCTGATTCAATAC
Organism: Aporophyla lueneburgensis; assembly: GCA_932294355.1. Lineage (NCBI taxonomy): Eukaryota > Metazoa > Arthropoda > Insecta > Lepidoptera > Noctuidae > Aporophyla > Aporophyla lueneburgensis. Next base: position 30,222,807 of record OW028744.1, on the reverse strand, counting down.
GAATGGGTTTGAAAAAGTATCGTTTGTGTTAATCTAGATTATAAAGTATCTGTGTGTCAAATTAATCCAAATCTGGTCGGTATTTTTTTCGTGTTTGAGTAACTAACTTCTAAACATCCAAACTTTCACATTTATAATTATTCGTAGTACTAGTAGAATTTCACAATCAATCCATGCATCGATTCTTTGGTTTCATTGTCTTTATACTCATGTTCCTAATCTAACTTCTATCTTATTTTCAGTGTCTCGCACAAACTTGGTACTTGTCAGTGGACATGCAGTTGTACATCATTTGTCCCATAGTCCTGGTTTTCATGTTTGGACGTGAGAGGATCGCTTGGTGCAGCCTCACAGCTATTGTGCTTCTCTCTCTCGTATCTTCTTCATTGTACAGCTTCCTAAATAACTATTCTGCTGCTCTAGCTAATCCAAAGTAAGTATTTAAAATCTGATTCTATTGTTGTTAACACTATATTTTTCCTGTGCTCGCATCCGAGATTTCCACTTATTTCCGCAAAACAAACTTGTATTCTACATACACACTGATTGGTATTATGATAATATTCGATGTCAGCCGCCTTGATTGTTTCGTCATAATTACCTATTTGATACCTGATAGTAAATATATTTTTTTTTTCAGACGCATTGCTCAGTTCACGGATTATGTACAATACTATTACTTCAACACTTTGGCACGTGCACCTCCCTTCTTTGTCGGCATGATTTACGGATACTTACTGTACTTATGCAAGGACAAGAAGATAAGAATATCCAAGGTTAGTTCCGTTTTATTTATGGCAACCTTCGATTTAGCATTATTTTTTAATCAATTTAGTAAACTATTTAAGTACAGCAAGGTCACTTAAGAATACATGAGGTTATCATGAAATATAATTAGTTGTTTCAATAATATATTTGATACTTTTATTGGATAATAAGGCAAGCCAATTAATATAAAAGCCAAAATAAAATTTACATATGAAAATCAGTTTTAGAAGGTAAATAATATGTTACAGTGTGAACATTTTTACCAGTTGTAATTCCTAGAATCTTATTCTTCATCAACATAACTAACACTATCAAACCATTTTAGATTAACGTGGCCATTTTGTGGTTCCTGTCGTTCGCGATGATGGCGTTCTGTATCTTCTCGATCTACCCTGTGATGCAGATGAATCACATGGCACAGGCGTTCGACAACTTCCTCAATGCCTATATGCGCGCTATCTGGGCAGTTGGCTTAGGGTGGCTCATTTTTGCCTGTGTTCATGGCTATGGAGGTAAAGAGTGTTTATTTTTTCCATTACTAACCACGTTTTAGAAAAATCTGTGAAACATTCCTTTTTGATTTTATGTTCATCATCTTTGGTATCATAACAATTTTAAACGTAACATTTTGAAAGCCAAAGTTTTTTTTTAATACTTAGAAAAGGAACAACAACTAACAACTCGTATTTTAATTAGAGTTTCCAAGAAAGTCCTCGTAGTAGTAGTAAATTCCATGAGCAAATAAGGCTTAATACAAAGAGGCTATAAATAAATTATTTCTTAATTATCTACAACCATTATTCCTATCTTCCTTAATGGGAAAGGCGGATTACGAGAATTCGTTAAATGAGGCTAATATAACTGGGTTTAGTAAAGTTTATTGTTTGTATTGTGCGTGTACAAGTTTTCTTTAATTAAAAAATATTTTATTTTCTCAGGTCCTATCAACTGGTTCCTCTCCCTACAAATCTGGAAGCTGCCGGCTCGCCTCTCGTACGCCGTGTACTTGATACATTTGCCCATCATCTACGTTGCCAATGGCACTTGGGTTAAGACTTATTACTTCTCTGATGGAAACAATGTGAGTATTTATGTTTATTTTGATGTCTCGTTCTCATCTGCAATCAATAAATTCAATAGTAATTTCCTTATTAGTCATTTAATGTGACTGTTCTTTTGTATCGCCATTCAAAGGACCAGATTAAGATCCAAAGATTCCATTTATACAATTTTGATAACTAAATAATTTTATTTTAATATTAATCGTATTTATTATTATTCACAGATATATAGGTTCATGAGTGACCTCTCGCTCTCATTCATTGCTGCGTTCATCCTCTGCATCACGATCGATGCGCCTTGCTCGACACTACAGAAGTTATTATTGAATGGTAAGGTTTACTTTCATATTTTTATCACTATTCCTGACATTATATCCCCTAACTATGAATAATCAACACCATAATTGTTTTACCACATTTGAACACAATTTCTATTACATTGATTACATAACTAAAGTTGAAACCATCTAACTGTTAAATTGAAAATTAGTTCTTGTCATTTTATGTCGCAAAATTGTATTTTATAAATTATATACATACATTATTGTATCAATGCTAAAATAATGTCTTATTACAGGTGGTGGCAAGAAAAGACCAGAGAAGCCCGTAGTTGTAGAAGAATCTCCTGAAGTAATTAGTGCAGTAAATGACAGATTTGTTAAGACTACGTTATAGAAGAGCCAAGGAGAACAGACTGACAGACTGACTGACATAAATTATTAAAAAAAAAGATATAAAGAAGACGATATTGAGATATAGTTTAGTAGAACTGTACTGATGTATATATATAGGTGATCTAGAATATAGTTCCTAGGGGGTGTTGAGTATTAGGTACGGAAGTGCCAAAGGGTGTAGTTTATGTTAATTATCTACACTTTCAAAGCAGCCAATGATATTTCTAACTGTAAAATAAGATCAAGTTAGGGACGTTAATATTGTGAAACTTGGAGAATTTTCTCAGAAATCTGTATAAAAGTAGCCAATTATAATTCATAATAGTTAAGTGTAATATTAATTTATTACTATTATGAGCTTTATTAGATCTTAAATAGTTTTAAGTAGAGATTAATAACATTATTGTAATAAATTAAGAATAATAACATTATGAATGTCTTTCATTTCCTGTCTTCGTCTGATACTTCCATTGTAGGATTGCCACTAGGTGCTCATGTATAGAATAGTCAGGTATAAATGACCTAATATTGTAGTCAACAAACAGAATAGTAGTTAGAATAGTACTTCTCAAATCAATTTACGAAGTTTTCTTTGGTTGATTAATGATTGAGCTATGTAGGTTTACATAGCAACGCGTCTGGTAGTTTTTCCCTTCGAGTATTTGCTTATGTCATGCCACACCCACATTTTTTTATAAGAGATGATAGAGCTTACCAAAGGAAACAGCAGTTTTGCTTTGTAACGCACAAGTGATGCAATCAACTCATGCAAGCGCTCGAGTCTCAGTTTGCAGAGCGCATACCTTATCTAGTTTAATTTCATCCATACAATCATCATCTCATCTGCCCATACTTTTCTCAACTATTTTTTGATTAGTTTCCAGTCTAACCGGATGCAGCTGAATACCAGTATTTTTACAAGGAGCGGTTGCGTATCTGACCTCTACAATTCAGTAACTGGGTAATAGGATACCCCATGGTAAGACTGCGACTGGTTGTAAGACCTTCGAACTTCTGATGTCCCGTACGACTCAATCCATACTGATATAAATGCGATAGTAACTCTTAATGTCTTCTACTACGTTAATCACTAAACCGATCAATATAGAAAACAGCTAGGTAACTTGAAACCTGGAGAAGTACATAATATCCTGGATATTGTCCTAGATATTTTTAAGTATTAAAAATAATGAAAGCCAAAAAACACGTAAGCGGCTATTCATAAAACATTCATCCCACGACTCCAGTTTTAATCAGTCGGTACCTTCTGAAAGACCACCACATTCCTCGAAATTCATAGTACCCATAGGTGCGAGAGTTCAGCATTATTTTGATTTTCATTAAACTAATGGCTTAGGTTCATTGAATTCAGCTCTTGCTAACTAACTTCGGAATTTGCAAGGAATGCTTTCGCAGCGAAGTTTCCAATTTGTGAAATTGGTATGAACTACTTGAACATTCTGTTGTTGATCTACTATCAAATAAAGGAAGCATTTGTTAGAAGAGTTTTTGTAGAGAAGGTTCCTAAAAAAGCATATTACAACGTCAACTTCTTTATTTTTGTTTGTGCTTGTTATCCTGTCTGAATCCTTTTGTGAATATGTTTGTATATGAGTTCTGTTACTTGAAATAAAGTAATTTTATTTTGTTTATTTATATTAATTTCTTTAACTGTCCAAGTGGCTCGGTTGTGGAATGCATTGCCTGTTGAAATTAAACACGCGCAGTCGTTACTTGTTTTTAAAAGACTCGTAAAGGCACACTACTTGTTGTTATGATCTTGTTCTCCTAATCTAACTGTAATTTTCTATGTACTGTCTTCATTTATTTTTGTGCCTTATATATTTAGTATTTATGTATCTATTATTTAGGATATAAATATGTGTTTAGCAATTTTAGTACATTGTATGTTTACACCATTGACACACCCATTTTATGTCCAGACTTATCACTGTCCATTCTATGGTGGCCTGGAAGAGATCGCATAAAGCGATAAGGCCGCCCATTGTATATTTTGTAGTCATTGTAATATATATTTTTTTGTTCTGTATTTTTATGGTGTGCAATAAATACATCACGAGACCGTCACAAAATGATGGGAGTTATCATTTTCTTGTCGGCTTGCTATTTTCAGTAAAGTATTTAACCATGACTTGAGCTTGTTTTTTTTTTAATATAGCCACATTAGGAGACAGAGTTTCCCGCGTCTGCTAGTCACCTCATCCTGTGAACTCAATCCACTGTCCCTCGCAGTCGTTACGCTCTTACGATCAATTGACTGAGATGATGAGTGTTCGCGGATGAATGGAATACGAGCAAAGCAGAGCATGGCAGTATATTTACAGTTCTGTGAGATGAGTGTTATATGATTAGTGTCTAATAATAATTATATTGGTACTTGTAACATTAGTTACAATTTTATATTAATAATAAAACATATTTAACAAAAAATTAAAATGAATAATTAATTATGATATAAGAGTGTTGGTGCCGATAAAATAGTTATCTCAAACTGAAATAAATGAATTACTAATAATATGTGCAGATATGAGGGAAGACGGTGAAATAATCTGCATTCACCATTCACTGTTTGACCATGTTGATAACAGTTAATTTTCCAAACGACCGTTCCTGGTAACAGTCATTAGCAGTGTATATTCACTCGTATGGTGAACTATTAACAATACTAATCTAAAATACAATAAACACACTACCAGCCAAACCTAATTCCCATTGAACATGTAGATGACAGATATAATAAAACACAATCAAAATATAATGTAAACAGGACGATGGCAAATGATGTTGTAAATAAAGCAAACTGAAGTTTCGAAATATCTTAGTTGTTAATAACCGATATAATTAACTAAAAAAACCGGCCAAGTGCGAGTCGGACTCGCGCACCGAGGGTTCCGTACAAACCTGTAGGTATTCACGGTTTATGCATAAGGCTTGTGTTTATGAAATTAAATCCTATTTTTTTAATTTTTATATTTGAGTTGATTGAATGAAAGGTAAATTGCGGTTTACGATTTATGACGTATAAAAAAAAAACTACTTACTAGATCTTGTTCAAACCAATTTTCGTTGGAAGTTTATATAGCAATGTACATCATATATTTTTTTTAGTTTTATCATTCTCTTATTTTAGAAGTTACAGGGGGGGGGGGGGGACACACATTTTACCACTTTGGGAGTGTCTCTCGCGCAAACTATACAGTTTAGAAAAAAATGATATTAGAAACCTCAATATTATTTTTGAAGACCTATCCATAGATACCCCACACGTATGGGTACGATGAAAAATTTTTTTTTGAGTTTCAGTTCTATGTATGGGGAACCCCAAAATTTATTGTTTTTTTTCTATTTTTGTGTGAAAATCTTAATGCGGTTTACAGAATACATCTACTTACCAAGTTTCAATAACATAGCTCTTATAGTTTCGGAAAAAAATGTCTGTGACATACACGGACAGACAGACAGACAGACAGACAGACATGACGAATCTATAAGGGTTCCGTTTTTTGCCATTTGGCAACGGAACCCTAAAAAGGCTTTTAATTGATGTGTCAAGAAGTAGTGCGATATCTTGATGGTATCAAAAATATTATTATTTCAATGCAACTGAAATAAGAACAACAGTCTAATTATGTGAATATTTTCTTTTCTTAGTCGTAAAATTATCTACATATTATTTTAAACGCCTGTGATACAACTTTAGCAAAAATTCATAAAACCATTAACTGTGACGGTAGCACTGAGTAAATATTTAAACAAATTGAATCTGCAGTAGATAGTTATCTAAAAATAGCTTATCTATTACTCATAATACAAAAGTGTGTATGTCCGTATTTATAAATTGAATAAAGAGAAACAAATGAGGAACGAGCCAAAAGCCGTCAAAGTAGATCCTTCATCAGACGTCCAATCTCATTGAACCCTCTTTTCCTGGTCACTTACAACAATTTCACTTGAGTAAGCTTTTCCTTGAAGACAAAGGCAATGACGCAAAAAATTGGCGCCCTTTGCTGCTTAGGGGAAACTCTTTTCTAAGTCATAATTTAAAATGTAATAAGGAGATACTTTCAGTTGTGGCACTCGACAGCTCCTCCCTTTGATAACAATTTATGTTCATAATTATTTATCTGCTAATAAAACCAATTATTAATAGCTTTTGTTGCAGTAATGAGAAATTTATGGAAGAAGGTCTAAACCAAGTGACATTCTATTACCTATAACGATGATAAAAACGTCAAAAATGATATTGTACTAACCGAAGCTACCAAAAATCTTGTGTCAAGTCCGTTGATAAGTGCCGTAGAAATAAGAAAATCAATTGTCACTTATCTAGACCCTAAGGTCTACGTCCTGGACTATATGATGAACTTTGACTTCTGATTTTAGTCCACTAAAAAAATATCAAGCATACCCATAAAACAGAATGTTGTACCGTATATTTCAAAATATTCCGTATGACTACGTGAAATATTAATACCTTAATTGTATACTTACTGATAGAAAGATCTGCTGCCTGTCAGTCAGAAGTCAAAACTCCCATATATAACTACGATAGGAAAATGAAACCTAACGTCTAAGTGATAGAGTTGGTATTTATTTGAAGAAGGGAATATGCATTGTGATATTAATAAGTAAGCGGTACTCCTAGGCTCTCATTCCTGGCTGAGTAGTGATGTGAGGAGTCAACACTGAAAATAACAAAAATGGCGGATGATAAGGAAAAAAGTGTAAGAAAAGCCTCAGAGGGCGGCACCACTAAACGTAAATATATATTATTTTTATTTTGTTTTTAACTATCCGCTTATTTATTCAGTGTCAATCTAAATGTGCCTTAATTTTAGAGACTTCTTTTTAATTCAGTATTTAATTGTAGTTTAAATATAAAGCTGGGTTCCCACGGTGCGTGATTCTGCGGATCATCACGTACAGCCGACGACCACGGACGGCAACGCACACAGACAAGCTGGCTTCCCACGGTGCGTGATATCGCGGACGGACGCGGACCATCTCGCACGACACACCGTGGGAAGGGTCTCATCCGCGGTAGCACAGGACGTCTGTTGGACCGCGTCGTACGCGCTCGGATCGCGTCACAACGCACCTTTGAAGTTACCGCCTCGCGACGGATACCGGCGCACCGCCACAGACGTGCTGTGCTACCACAGACGAGACCCTTCCCACGGTGCGTCGTGCGTGATGGTCCGTGTACGTCCGCGATATCACGGACCGTGGGATGCTAGTGTTATAGGTACCACAAATGTTGTTTAGTATACAGTCAAAAATATTAAAAAACAAAAATTTAATTATATTAAAACAAGTGAAAAATGAACAACAAAGGTACCCTGACCTAAATCAAAATTGAACCAACAAAAGCTCCACAGGGTGCATCCCTGTATTTCAAAGTATCAGAGCTTTTCTTTTCTGTAAGGGAACCAATAAAAAAAAAACGCCCAACCACATTATCCCTTATATTATAATATATTTTCGAACCCAATTCATTACAAAACATCTATACTATATATGTATACTATAATATATAATATATCTATACTAATATTATAAAGCTGAAGAGTTTGTTTGATTGAACGCGCTAATCTCAGGAACTATTGGTCCGAATTGAAAAATTATTTTTGTTTTGGATAGCATATTTGTTGAGAAAGGCTACAAGCTATAACATCACGCTACAACTAAGAGGAGCGGAGCAGTAATGAAAAATGTTGCAAAAACGGGGAAAATCGGACGGGTAGGCGATTCGACGCGACGGGAAGGGTCGGGGGAGCAAGAAATTTAACGCGGACGAAGTCGCGGGCAGAAGCTAGTATATATAATATATAATATTATAAAGCTGAAGAGTTTGTTTGTTTGATTGACCGCGCTAATCTCAGGAACTACTGGTCCGAATTGAAAAAATATTTTTGTGTTGAGTAGCCTATTTATCGAAAAAGGCTATAGGTTATATAACAGTGATGGGCAAAAAGTAATTAGATTAATCATTACAAATTACAGTTACATTGTAATTAGTAATTAAAATGCTTTGGAACAGATTACTTAAGTAAGTAATTACCATGAGTACCTACTTACTGTAATTAAATACAAAGTAATTTAATTGCAAGCTAATCTAATTACATTATAACAGATTACATAAGTAATCTGATAAAACGTAATTACATATTTATATTATTAATTAATGTCCGTAACAGACAGGACACCTGGATCTTACAAAAATGCCATATTTCATTTTTGACAAATTAATACGAAAACGAAGCACATAATTATATTTTTTTTTTTAAATCATCTTTCAATGATTATATAGTTTTAAATCTTTTATTAGTTATAATTTTCACCATTGGTTGATAAAAAAAATAGTTTTCTGATTTATAATTTAAATAAACTTTTAATATGACTCTTTTTTCAAACATTTAGTCTGACAGACGGTTTGCTTTCGTACAATTGATCATTGCCGCATACGAAAACGTACGTTCCACAGGCGCAGAAGAAGGTAGAGGGGATATTAAATTTTAAATTTTTTTCTTTCATTTCCTCACGATTATTTAATATTTGAAGTTCTCTGCTGTCTTTTGCCAAAAAATGAGTGACTATAAGTTCAGCTTTGGATCTTGGCTCGCTGCTCCCTATACATCTTTGATACCTACATCGCAGCCATGCGATGCAAGCATGTGACATTTCATATTCAAAGTAATTATAATTATAATATAATTGAATACTATGTAATTATAATTAGGTTACATTGTAATCAAATTATTTTGTAATTAAATACATTGTAATTAATTTCATAGCACATCCAAAGTAATCTAATTAAAAAGTAATAGAATATGTAATTAGATTACATTTTAATCAAATTATTATGTAATTCAATTATTAATTAGATTACAAATGTAACTAGTTACGCCCATCACTGCTATATAACATTACGCTACAACCAAGAGGAGCGGAGCAGTAATGAAAAATGTTGCAAAAACGGGGAAAATTGGACGGGTAGGCGATTCGACGCGACGGGAAGGGTCGGGGGAACAAGAAATTTAACGCGAACGAAGTCGCGGGCAGAAGCTAGTTATTAATATGTCCATACCCAACCCACCAAGACAAAGTAAGCCTAAGGAATCGATTACAAAGTTCCGAAGCAAACAGTGAAAACGATTAGGTACATATTATCGTCCTATTCAAATACCCACGTCAAATATACCAACGGGATACAAAAGTATGGTAAACCTATGAAACGTGATTAGAATATCATGAACTTACAATCCATTCTATTTCTGTATAAGGGTTGTTGTTTACTTTTTGTAGAAATCATGTTTCTTTTATGTATTGACCAAGAGTAACAATATTGTGAATTTGTCTTCTGTTTTTAGATAGTTGTAGCGATAAATTAGCTTTAATTTTATTTTATATACATACTTCTACGAAAGCTTGCTAGCTAGTATGTATTATAGATATATAAGTTTGTTTGTAAGAGGTAATCTCTGGAAGTTAATTCGAGTCCAAAAAATCAACCACTGCTGAAAAACTAAATAATTTTCAAGTGCCCTAGGTATGTTTGGGTAGTATTATAGGTACAGTTGACTTCTATGTGGACAAAGTTGTAACAGGAGCTAGTTTAGCATAAAAACGGGCATTTGCGATAATTTTAACACCTGAAGCGAAAACAGAGAAATGTCTGTCCTATCTAAGTTTACGATTGCGATTCTAACATATTTTTGAAAATGTATTCGAATCAAGAAAGTTACATACATAGTTTAATAATTTAGGTTGTTCTAGTAAAAAATTTAAATTGTATTCAGAGTATTTTACTGGTATTAACAACAGCAAACTTACTTAGCCGCGTAAAGTTTAATATGTGACTAGTGCACGGTACTGGGTAATTAAAAGCTTATCGGTTCAATTTTCCGCTATTTTCTTTTTCGTATCGCATACAAGCTTTACTGTGGTTAAATTAGAATCGTTAGTCATTAATTTATCTTCTTCAAATGTAGATTATTTGTTATTATAATGCGCCGATACTGTTCCCCCCTTCTGGGCAAGGTTTCCTCCATTATATTCTCATCTTACGGCTGTTTACTGTTATGGGCCAAACACTCACAAAACTTGTTGCTAGGTTAGCTAAGAAGAACAAATAACTTTTCCATAATTATTTACATTTTCTTGAAGAACAAAATTATTATTCGCATTTCTCATGTGAATACTACTTACTATTCGCATATTATTCGCATGTGAATACATGGTCTTTGAGGTCAGCGGCAAACGCCGTGGAGAGGGACCCGAGTTGCTTTTTAACGGGTCACCAATTAATAGGGTGTCAACTTTTAAATACCTAGGGCATTGTCTTGCCGCTGACCTCAGGGACAATGTAGACATTGAGAGGGAGCGCAGGGCTCTAGCGGTCCGGAGTAATATGTTGTCCCGTAGATTTGCGCGGTGTACAGACCAAGTTAAAGTAACACTTTTTAAGGCCTACTGCCAAAGCTTGTACACGGGCAATCTATGGGTCAATTATACTAAGAGATCGCTGGATGCCCTGCGCGTCCAATATAACAATGCTTTCAGGATGTTGTTGAGGCTGCCTCGATACTGTAGCGCGTCGACTATGTTTGCGCAAGCCCGCACCGACGGCTTCTTTGCTATTGTACGCAAAAAAACTGCGTCGCTTCTGAGGAGACTGAGGGGCAGTCAAAACAGCATCCTGAAAACTGTAGCCGAGAGCTTTGGCTCTCCGATTGTACAGCAGTTTGTGCGGAGGTTGATTGTTACTAACACTAGCCAATAAGTTTTTTGTATGTTACTAACACCATATGGATAATTGTGTGTCCGAAATAAAGCAATTCTATTCTATTTTGTTTTCTAAGCTGTTGATGTTCTTTCTCATTGAACCCAGATGCTATAATAGTACATTCAACTTTTTCCTTCTAGACCACGGTTTCGGCATCCGTCACGTTCAGATGATCTGCATGTCCTTCTGCATGGTAGCGCTCCTTTTGGCGCGCAGCAGCATGGGCGTCGCGATCCTGGCTATGACTGACGTCAAGCACCATAATGGTTCCACTACCGAGGTAAGATTCTTCGTCTTTTTCACCAGACTATCTGCATGTCTTTCTGCATGACAGTGTTATCGCACAACAGTGTGGGCGTCACAATTCTGCCCATGACTGCGTCAATCACCACAATAGTTATAAATCTAAATATTCTTCATCAATTTAGTTTCAGACTCTCAGCATATATTCTGAACACAGAATGTGTTTCTTATATGATTGGCTAAAATCACAACCTCATTAATTAAGAAGTTACCAACAATCACTATAAATATGTAATCAATAATCATTTTATCTGTTTTTAAACGTCTATGTGGATTGCTTATATAAAATTGGTACTGCATAATTTCAAACTTGGTTCACAGTTAAGAATTTGTTATAATAATAACATTCTCAATACCTCTCAGGTTTTTATAATGGCACCCGAAAAGAATATGAATAAAAGGGCCTAACTGTGTAACGCTATCAACCAGAATCGGAATCATTTTGAAGATTATTTCTAATTCATCGCGTCGTCGTATGCTCGAAAAAATTGTCTGCTCAGCAACCTAGAAAACAAAATGATTGATATTGAACTGTAAAAATGAAAATGACTCCAATAGTAGGTTACTCTGTTACCAATTTTTTTTTTTTTTGTTGGGAAATCATCAAATGACTTCTCCCGCTCTGGGCGGAGCGGAAGGCGGATGTCAGACTTTTACTGACTAAAACCCACCCGTGTTCCATCAGTTGCAAATTTGCCAGGGTCACGGTATCTCTTTCGAACAATCACGTGACTCCGGCAGGCATCGGTCCTAGTAGACCCCTTCACTGCTGTTGACATCTCTTTGAGGCGCGCGTGGAACACTACACGCCATCAACCCGAGCTTGGTCCTTACCAGGCGGCGAGCTACCTATTGCTCGCCGCCCGCAAGCTAGCGCCTACGATGGCCGGGGAGTCCGCAATCGACTCCCGACGCACTCAGTTACCCCTCAGAACTATTCTTGGCTAAAAATCATATATATGTCTTCCTGCTCTTGCATCATTTTACTTCGGGACGTAACAACAAGTTTTTAAGATTCATTTATTTAAAAATCCTTCAGATTGTGAAACAAAGTTATCATTTGCCTAGCCAGACTGTTGTACCAATGATTACAACACTATACTATTTTAGGCATATTATCACGCCATACAGTGCAAACAGTACGTGATATTTATGTAAATGACAAAGCTAATATAACTTTGTTATTAAATAAAAGCGAACAAATAATTTTACGAAACAATGATTCAGTACGCGTAACAGTTGTCTTTACTTAAGGATTCTTATCTTACCATTGAATTATTGGGCACGCCACAATTGCGGCGGTAAGTCCCCTCTTTGAGGAGTGGATAGAGAGGCGTTACGGCGTCCTCACCTTCCGTCTGACGCAGGTTCTCACCGGGCATGGGTGCTTCGGTGGGTTCCTGTTCAGGATAAAGCGGGAGGATACGTCCGGGTGTTTCCATTGCGAGGATCGTCTGGAGGACACGGTGGAGCACACGGTGGAGGTGTGCCCTGCCTGGGTGGAGCACCGCCGTGTCCTCGTGGAGGCGATCGGTGGCGGCGACCTCTCGCGTCCAGCCCTGGTGCGAGCCATGGTACGGAGCGAGAGGTAATGGGAAGCCGTCACCTCCTTCTGCGAAGCAGTAATGCTCGCGAAGGAGGAGGCGGGGCGGGTGAGGGAGTGGCAGTCTCTGCGCCCTCACGTCCCTAGCCACCGCTGGAGGAGACGCCCCGGGCGTCGGGAGTCCATAGCGGACTCCCGGCCACCATAGGCGCGAGCTTGCGGGTGGCGAGCAATGGGTAGCTCGCCGTCCGGTAAGGACCAAGCTCGGGTCGACGGCGCGCAGTGTTCCACGCGCGCCTCAAAGAGATGTCAGCAGCAGTGTAGGGATCTACTAGGACCGATGCCTGCCGGGGTCGCGTGATTGTTCGAAAGAGATACCGTGACCCTGGCACATGGGCAACTGATGGAACACGGGTGGGTTTTAGTCAGTAAAAATCTGACATGCCCTCCCACTCCGCCCAGAGCGGGAGAAGTCATTAATTGATGATGTCCCATCCTGAAAAAAAAAAACCATTGATTTATAACCATTTTGTACAATTTGTTTCATAAACTTGCATAATCAAATTGTGGAAAAATCTGTACAGTTGAATCGTCGTTGTCGTCGTTTGTTTGCAGTTATCTTTTTGTAACTAACCGACAAAAAAAATGGAGGAGGTTCTCAAGTCAGTGCGTATCAATTTTTTTTAAATATTTTGATCTGATAGACATACATGAATTTTGTTACGTTATTAGATTAGTCATTGTGAGATACTGCCTCTTCTTATAGTCTGCCACGCTCGCTCGTTTTGACGTTTTATACGTCTAGACCTTTTCCCGAAATTCCCATTGTTATAACACCCCATACATTTGAGGATGAGGATCTCCTGTTTGTACGGAACCTTTTAAATTTCTTTATTAACAATGAGATAACTGTAACTTGAGTAGGCAAATCGTATCGAAAAACATAAACTATATTTATTTTCACTAAACATAAAACCATACCATAATTATATGATTATATGAAAACCATCTTCAACTATCCATCCAGCCCATCATACATTTTCGCCATCCAGTTTCATATTTTATTTTTTTCGTGTTGTCATAATTTTGAAACTTTTCTTCCAGGTATACGAATGGGACAAAAAGATCCAAGGTCTAATACTGTCTTCATTCTTCTGGGGTTACATGTGCATGCAAATTCCCGCTGGTGTACTCGCCAAGAGATTCGGAGGAAAACCCATCTTACTGGTATCTTTGCTGGCAAATGGGTGTTTAACTGGTCTCTTTCCAACGTTCGCTAGTTTGGTAAGTTTAGTAATTATAGTTTTTCTATTGTCATTTCACCGTCCTTTTCTCCTCTTCATTTATCTGTGCATACAAATAAATAGAATTTGTTAGTAATGTAAAATAACAGCTTTTTACTAAGTGCGTATAAATAGAGACAGTAACGATGGGTACTTATAAGAAAACACTTTTATTTTTGTCTCTTTGTCTGTCTTTTTGTTCCGACTAATTTCCAAAACGGCAGGACTGAATTTGACGGAACTTTCACTGGCCGATAGCTCAAGTTATATGTAGTAACTTAAAGCTTTTTGGAACAATAGAGTGTCAATAACAATGTAGGTGAAGTATTAAAAAAAACGCACATTATTGTTTTCTAATTTCCACGCGAAAGAAGTCGCACACACAGTCCGTTTAAAATAAACATTAAAACATTATTTTGAATTAGGATGAAGAATCAGGTCATTTAAACTAGTAGTGGAAAATAAAGATTTGATTCGCAAGAAAACTAATCCTCTACTCAATAACACATAGTATAATATCACGCCTTATTTCCCCGAAAGGTTAGATATACCTATAGTACATCCACACCCTCAATCATCAAGCAAAATTACACCCTGTCCTAATAATTATAACAATTAATTTCACATTTGTAGCAAACCGTGTCCCTCGTCTTGACAGACTGGGTCACTGGGATGATACATCTCTCACAACTTAGATTAACGGTCTCCAATCTCTTCGTTATTCAATTAGAGCAACTTGCTGGATCCCACCCTTAACTTGGAAACTATTTGGAATTAGCGTACTGGTGATATCTTATAACTAGATTTTAGAACAATGTTATGTATTGTCTGAGAAAACTATTCAACTTACTTATTTTCAATTACCATGCTTTTGCTTAGTTCCCATATCCGACTACATAGCGTTATTTTTTTTATTAACTGTGTTTAGGTTTGTACAAACACTTTTAAACGTCAATTATATTTTTAAAACTACTTGAAGTTGGCGTTTCCTATCTGACTTCTCTGAAAAGAAAGGCCGGAATAAATCAGAGGTCACAGTCTCTTTTAAATTACTGTCAGTTATTACTACAAATGTAGCGTAGATGGTAAATACAAGATGCAGTATTGAACCTGCAAAACATTTCAGGAGGTTGTTATAAGACTCGTAAATAAATCATATAACAATACGATACCAAGTCAATAATCAAAAATACTTTTTATTTTAGATTTTTCAATTTTATTGTTTTTCAGAATATCTCTCTTAATAACCCTCTTCAAAAAATCTATGAAAGAAATGTCGGTTGCGTTTGTTTGTGTGTGTGAAAGCGCAGTTTAAGAACACGTACAGACTGGCCGCGTTTTAAAAAAGGGAGTTCACACTTACCGATTTCCGTAAATAAGAATAAAATGAAAAAAATACTTGCCCATTTTATTGTTGATTCGGGTCGAGAATCACTAACATAATAACCTCCTAAAATTTTTTGCAGATCCATAACTGCACCTTATGTTGATAAATTACAGGAGCTGGATTTCGCCTTATCATTGTTTCACTTATCATTTGCCTTACCTTACCGTCTTAACCTAGGTGATTAACTCAGGTTTACTCTAAATTTAAAATGCGTCCGTTCTAGGGTGGCTGGCCGTTAGTGTGCGTGACTCGAGTGATGATGGGTCTCACTCAAGCGTGTCTGTTCCCAGCCAGTCACACGCTCCTCGGCAGGTGGTTGCCGACCAGTGAGAGGACCACCTATACTGGTATCGTTTATTCAGGTAAAAACTTACAACGGCTTAAAACAAAATGTTGATGAAACTTAATATCTCTAAAATTTTGAATTTATAAACTTACAACACTTTTAATAAATTTAAGATATAAACACTTTATTGCAAGTTTTTTTTAACGTTATATGACTAGGTTACAAAATATTATAAAATAGTTGGCTCTTTTTTGTTCCCCAAAAACATGACATAATTATGAAAGTAATCCACGAAAAATACATTTTGCGCCGACCCCAAATAAATTGGGAAAAGGGCAGGGGAGTGAAATGACTAGTCAAACAGTCTGTCGGAAATATACACCATGACATTTTAATATACACCATGACATTTTAATCGTCTTTCAACGGCAGCCCACTTCATGTACCGAATGACTCCTACACAACCATAAGAGAAAAAACCGGCCAAGTGCGAGTCGGACTCGCGCACCGAGGGTTCCGTACAAACCTGTAGGGATCCTCGGTTTATGTATAAGGTTTATGCTTATGAACTTAAATGTTTTTTTTTTAATTTTTATATTTGAGTTGATTGAATGAAAGGTAAATTGCGGTTTACGATTTATGACGTATTAAAAAAAAACTACTTACTGGATCTCATTCAAACCAATTTTCGGTGGTAGTTTACATGGTTATGTACATCATATATTTTTTTGAGTTTAATCATTCTCTTATTTTAGAAGTTACGGGGGGGGGGGGCACACATTTTACCAATTTGGAAGCGTCTCTCGCGCAAACTATTCAGTTTAGAAAAAAATAATAATAGAAACCTCAATACCATTTTTGAAGACCTATTCATAGATACCCCACACGTATGGGTTTGATGAAAAATTTTTTTTTGACTTTTAGTTCTAAGTATGGAGAACCCCAAAATTTATTATTTTTTCTCTATTTTAGTGTAAAAATCTTGATGCGGTTCACAGAATACATCTACTTACCAAGTTTCAACAGCGTAGCTCTTATAGTTTTGGAGGAAAGTGGCTGTGACATACGGACGGACGGACAGACAGACAGACAGACAGACAGACAGACGGACAAACAGACATGACGAATCTATAAGGGTTCCGTTTTTTGCCATTTGGCAACGGAACCCTAAAAAGAACATTTGAATAACTAAAACATAAAAATATTGTTCATTATGATGACGCATTACGTAGTTACTTTGATATTTTGTCTCATGGAAACGGAAATGGAATGATCCAGTCGACTCGTGCGCTGGGTAGGTATGTTCTGTACCGTCTGATGCGTAAACATTATTAACAGGATGTTTCATACTTCTAATGCATTATTTATTTTTCTTAGTACCTATTATCTGAATTAATGGTACCATTTTTTATCACGCCTAGAGGTATATTATGTTGGATACATTGAGTAGGCAAACTTTGTAAGACGACTAAAATATCACGGTGTATAGGTAGAGACTTACCATTAAAGATGTAGGACCTATTATTACTTCAAATTCCTATGAGCATTACATATTGTCTGTGAACATCAGCACATCAGTCACGTTAATAATAGTGTCATTTTTAGGGTTCCGTACCTCAAAAGTAAAAACGGAACCCTTATAGGATCACTTTGTTGTCCGTCCGTCTGTCTGTCTGTTAAGACCCTTTATCTCAGGAACGCGTGGAGGTATCGAGTTGAAATTAAAACAATATTTTCAAATCTAAAGCCCCTTGTCCAGTGTGGTGCCAGACCTAAAAAATAGCACCATCCCATTTCTTCCCGTGGATGTCGTAAAAGGCGACTAAGGGACTTACTAGAGAATGGGCAGCAGCATTCTCTATGCATTTTACCACCATACTGCGATCGCCAACCCGCCTGCCAAGCGTGGCGATTATGGCAAACCCTCCCAAATTGGGGGAGGCTTATGTCCAGCAGTGGACGTCTTTCGGCTGAAATGATGATGATGAAAGCCCCTAGAAGCTGTGAAAAAACCAAACTTCTAAGTTAACATGAATAAAAGATACGGCCGTTTATGGCGCAAAAAACGTATATTTCGACACTGTCAAGGGAATCAAAATGTATAGGGTATTGACCTAGAACTATGAAATTTTGCAAGTAATACCGTCTTAAACTACAAGTATAGGGAAAAATCTGAAAAATACATTTGAAATTAAATGATAAAAAAATATTTAAGTAATTAAAAAAACACTTTTAATAATATGTACCTATAAATTTGTTCGGAACCCACGGTGTGCGAGTCCAACTTGCTCTTGTCCGGTTTTTTTTGCCTTATCTTTAGGCAGGCTTATAAAAAGACTACCCTTTTTCCCCAGGATCACAAGTAGGCACAATAATAGCAATGCCACTATCGGGGCTGTTAGCCGCAACAGCGTTAGGCTGGAAGATGATATTCTACGTGACATCTGTCATCATGTTCCTGACCGCAGCTTTGTGGTACTGGTTCTCTGCGAGCACTCCTGGAGAACACCCCATGATGACTGAAGAAGAGAAGAATTATATAGAAATGGGACTTAATATCAGTACTGAGACTAAGGTAACGATATATTTTATATTTTGTAAAAACCAATTTCAGTTAAAATACAATATGAAAATAGTCACGAATTCATTGCATGTTAGTTTATGGCTGTAACAAGAGTCAAAATATGATGTGTCATCATTATATTTCCAGCAATAAGTTCAGGTAGGTGTATTTATATACAATTTGATGCTTTTGACTTTATTATATAATTTTGTTTCCTATTTCAGGGAAACCAACCAACACCTTGGCGCGAAATATTCCGTACTCCAGCTCTCTGGGCCATCGTAGCGTCACACGTTGGTGGCAGCGCTGTCTTTATCTTATTCTTCGTAGATCTTCCTACTTATTTAGAAAGAGGCATGAATATTTCACTGACGAATGTGAGTACCTATTTTATTTTATTTTATTTATTTAAAAAAACAGTTATACATTACAGCATTAACAAAAACATTTATATTTCAATCGAAAAAACGTATAACCCACAATATGCGTGTCCACGAGGTGACGATGTAAGTGGTGATTCGATGGAAGTGGATGACAAGACCATCCGTGTTATGGGCGACTTGCAAGAGATTGCGAAACTATTCTTTTAAATTTAGACTGACTAATTATAAGGAACTAGTGATCGCCCATTGGTCGAAATTCGACCGTACTTCATTTGAATAGAAATACATTATTAAATGAAAAAAACATATACAATAATAAATATTTCAAAAAATACGGTTATATTTGACATTCAGTAACACTATACACAAAAAAATAAATATTCTCGATATGATCATAGATTTAAAAAATGAAATAGGTTATATAATCTATCTATAAAATTAATTTATTACCTATGGTAATACTTGACATTCACTAATAGTTAGGGAGCTGGCGAGAAAAATTTCGATATGATCAGCACACAAGGCAGACGTTATTAATAGTGATAATTATACCCTAAGAAACATCAAGGACCTCGTCTGCCACCATGGTGGCGCGGGCGCTGCGTTGTAAATTTACAGCGTTTCAACAATGTTTAAAAAAAAAGGTGTGCTATATGATGCGCACACGTCTGCCTCTGAGGCTGATGAAAAAATCATTTAAAAGTCTTAACATAAAAAACACAGAAGACTTATGGGGGATTTCGGTTAAGGTTCTTGAAGATATCATTGACACAATTGCTCCTGTCCTGACAGGCATATTTAATCAATGTATAGACAGCGGTACGTTTCCTGATTTAATGAAACATAGTAAAGTAGTACCAATTTTCAAATCGGGTAGTAAGACTGATCCTTCTAATTATAGACCCATATCTGTGCTACCAGCATTGAGCAAAATTTATGAAAAAATCATGTTGGACCAGATGTTAGCTCATTTCAACTCTAATGGGATTTTACATAGTCGGTAGTTTGGTTTCACGAAAGGTAGGTCAACGACTGACGCGGGAGTACAACTCATCAGTCACATTTTGGAATCCTGGGAAAAGTCCCAGGATGCAATTGGCATCTTCTGTGACCTCTCAAAAGCGTTCGACTGCGTTGACCACAAAACTCTGATCTGTAAATTACACCATTACGGAATTCGTGGACAAGCTGCTGATCTTGTTCTTTCCTATTTATCAAACAGGCAGCAAAAAGTAAATGTTAACGGGGTGACGTCCTCGGGGTCTATTGTTAAGATGGGCGTACCCCAAGGTTCAATTCTTGGCCCTTTCTTATTTCTAGTTTACGCTAATGACCTTCCTTACATGTTGGCTAACTTTTCGGATATAATTTTATTCGCTGATAATATTTCTCTTATTTTTAAAATAGATAGAAAAGATACGGATGTCTTACATGTGAACGAGGGTCTAGTTGTTCTTTCAAAATGGTTTGCAGCTAATAATCTCTTACTTAATGCAAGCAAAACTAAATGTATTAAATTCTCATTACCAAATGTACCCCAAGTAGATCTAAATTTAAAACTTGACGGCAATAAACTAGATGTTATTTCGGAAACTAAATTTCTAGGAATTACGTTAGATTCAAAGTTGCAATGGGGTGCCCACATTACAGCAATTTCAGGTAGATTAAGTTCAGCTGCATATGCAGTAAGAAAAATAAGGCAGTTGACCGATATAGCTACAGCTAGATTAGTGTACTTTGCTTATTTCCACAGTATTATCTCTTATGGCGTTCTGCTGTGGGGTTCGGCAGCTGACGTAGATTCAGTTTTATTTTACAAAAGAGGGCAATCCGCGCAATCTATAAAATGAAGCCTCGCGAGTCTCTTAGAATCAAATTTACAGAAATTGATATACTGACTTTACCTTCTCTTTATATTTTAGAATGTATCTTGTATGTTCGCAAAAACTTAGGCCTCTTCAAACTAAGAAGCGATTTCCATAATATAAATACTCGTAGTAAAAATGAAATTGTGATACCTAAATTTAGATTAACCAAAACTAGTAAATCATTTCTTATAAACAGAATCCGCTTCTATAACAAGTTGCCAAAGTCGGTTACTAAACTTAGCTACGGAAAGTTCAAATGACACATTAAGCGTGTCCTTATCAAAAATGCATATTATAAGATAAAAGACTACGTTCAAGACAAGGAAGTTTGGCAATAACTCCGTCTGCACATGTGGCTTCCCTGGTAGCTCATTACAGGATGACCATGTAAATGTCTATTAACTGCTCTCAAATGACGATGTACATTATTTAAGATTTTTTTTTTTACATTCTTCTTTGACATACTCTATTCATAATTTGACATTATATACTTACAATTTTAATTTGACCTCTTTATTATTGGTTGTCATAACAACAATGTCACTTGGTTTAAATAGGTTATTATGTTTTATTTATGTAATACTATCATTTAAGTAAATTCTTTTATATTTTGTGAATGTGAGAATGTTGTAGGTCTTGTAGACTGTAGACAATTTTCTATTTTTTAAGTACCTGGTTGGTTGGTGGTTTTAGTAGTACTTGTTGACAGTCCTACACTGTGCTCGCATACCTATTAAAACTGTTGTTTGAAAACATTGTAAAACCCAATTATTTTTAAAACAGTAACCGTGGAGTTTCTTGCCGGCTCTTCTCCATAGGAATCAACAATTTGGAACCGTGCACCTAGCTTCTAACGTTTCATAAGTGCCCTTGCAGCCTGCAAGGGCACTTATGAAACGTTAGAAAACGTTATGTGAAATAAAAATATTTTGATTTGATTTGATTTGATTTGATGATCACAGTCATCCTGGAAACAGAAAGAATCAAAAAGGCAGACATCCAGGGCTCTGACTTTTGTAGTATTCATTTTTACATTTATTTTTATGATTAAAAAAACTCTATATGAAGTGCACACTTGGCAGATTTGAATTGTTCGATTAAAAACAATGAGAAGAATCACGGAAAAATAGTCTGCCAGCATGTGGCCTCTGCGTTGTCTATTGATAGTGCTCCAACATGTGTAAAAAAAAGGTGTGCTATATTATGCGCACACGTCTACTTCTTGGACTGATGTTTGAATTCCTTATGAAAACCAAGAAAATCGATGAGGCAGATGTTCAGGCCTCTGATATTCCAAAGGCAGACCATTAGATTTTTTTTTCAACACGACGCTCGCGCCAAACCAAGCAGACCGTATGAAATATCCTCATAGTTCCTTTCATGGTGTCTCTCTTTTATTTGAGAATATGAGTGAGAACGGTATAACTCAGGTCCGACCTTTTCCGTATTGTGAAACTAAATGTATAGAGCGTATATCTATATACAGCCTTCCCTTTTATTTTGCTCGCTTTTCCTCTCTCTCGCTCTCAGGCACTTTCTCACGTCATGGTTCAAAATCTACGTATTTTACACAAATAAAACGTGATTAAAAAAAGTTAAAGACTGATCCTATCCAGATCCTAATCCTCCTATTCAGATTACAATCAAGCATGCAATTTTAAAAAAATACTTTCTAATTAAAGTTCCAAGCGCATTTCGTTTCTGGTTGGCATTGAGAAAAAATTTGATTCCATAGATTTCAGCTCCAGAAGTTTAATCGTTACCGTGAGTTTACAGGATAATACCAACCAAAATTGTTAGAATAAAACTAATAATAACAATTATAATAATAAGACTGGCAACACTGTATTGACAAGTCATCTTCTACTCCTTATTTTAATTTCAACAAAAAGACTATATTTACCGCAATTTTATAAGAATTCAGCAACAGAAAAGAAATCCTCAACCTACAAAATATTCGGAATAATAAAAGACTCCAAATTTAAACCATAATGTAAAAAAACTTACGTTAAAACTGGCGAATCGGAGATGACATCTGTAATGTCATCTCCGATTAAAATAACAATAAAATGGACGAATAAAAACAACAAGGAATGTGAAGACAATGTTGACCCGATCAGCAGCACGACGAGCACGCCCACCACCTCCGGACTCGTCTCTCAGCTCCGCCTCGCCGCCGCCGGTACCCAGCCCCACTGCGGGCGCTGTGACGACACCGGCCGTGGCAGTTGCGTCGAGCTCGAGCGACGAGTACTTCTCCCCGCCCACGACGCCACCACCTGCTCCTCGACGGGGAGGACGCCGGCCGCCGGATGGTTTAGGACCTCGAGGCCCACCGGTCTCTGATAGGGTCCCAGCTCCCGGCGGAAGTGTGCAGCGCATGAGATGGACAAGATCCATCAACGAGAATGTCATGCGCTCATACTATGGGGCTACAGAGGGGGGAAAGAATCTGACCGCGTACCGTGTTCGGATGCTCTCTCTTTTTCAGGTGCTTGAGCCAGCTGTCAACGTTTCGGCACAACGATTATCGGATCAGGTGCGGGTCATCCAACGTAATCGTATGTTGGATGACACCGTACTTGATCGCTTGCAAAATGAAATGCGGAGTAGCCAAGTCATCGCCCCCACGCCGCAGAATGCTGTAGTACCACCGCAGCCTGTAACAAGTTATGCTGACGTGGGACGTGATGACAGGGCTACAAACGTAAGTACCCAGTGCAGTGATGAATTGAGGAGTGCTTTGGAGGATGCGATCCGGGAATATCGGTTCACGACACCCGAACTTAGACCACGGTTACCTCGTTTGCCCATGCATAATAAAAATAGGGCGCTGGTGGCGGCTTTGGATTCGCAGTTGTCAAATTATTTTGATGACTGCGAAGATCTCACCGATACTCATTCGATTCTGTACTGCGCAGCTGTAGCGGCATGTCGTGTAGCTCACGTTAAATTTCCTAATGATTCTAGAGCTACACGACCGAAACCAGCCGTACCAGTTTGGCAGTGCAAAATTGAGCGACGTATTGGTGGGGCCAGAGCCCTCATCGGCAAACTAATCTGCTTCAGGGAGGGCAACACTCGCCCTAGAGTGATGCGCTTTGTGAGGCGGGCGTTCTCAGGGACCGATATTGGCCCTCAGGACTATATGTCCCGTGTCACAGAGCGCATAGACTTCCTGAAGCAGAAAGTTTATGCATGGGTGAACCGTATTCGTAGGTATAAGCGACGAGTGGACCGATACACTCAGAATCGTACCTTCCAAAGTGATGAGAGGTGGGTTTATAGGACTTGGGAACGACCGGACCAAGGTGTGACTGACACGCCCCTTCCGGATGATGACGCCATGTCTTCGTTCTGGCGAAGTATCTGGTCGGTGCCTGTCAGTCACACCGAAGGTGACTGGACTAGGGAGATCGAGCGGGCGTGCGGTCAAATAATAGAAATGGGGGCAATTACCATCAGCCCCCAAGATGTCGCTTGTGCAGTCCGCCCGTTGCCTAACTGGAAATCTCCAGGACCGGACGGACTGCACAACTTTTGGATCAAGTGGCTCCAAAAGTCACACGGTCGCTTGGCATCTCAATTCCAGTCAGCCTTAGAGTCCGGATTGTTACCCCAGTTCCTAACAACAGGCATAACCCACCTGCTCCATAAATCAGGAAGCACCGCGGAACCCAAAAATTATAGACCGATCACGTGTTTGCCGACGGTCTATAAAGTTCTTACATCCATTTTGAGAGCTAAAATTTGCAAACATATAGACACTAACTCCATCATGTCTGTCTGTCAAAATGGATGTAGGAACGGATCCCGCGGTACTAAGGAGCTGCTCCTCATTGATATGGCCATTAGCCAACAGGCTCGTCGTTCCCGAAAGGATCTGTCGACATGTTGGATAGATTATAAGAAGGCCTATGACTCGGTGCCACATACATGGCTCATGAGGGTGCTGGAGTTGTATAAAATTGATGCAACTCTGCGCACCTTCCTGATGTCATGTATGGGGCAATGGAGGACGGTCCTTCGCTATCCAGGATGTCGAAATATTCGGAGGAATAGCGAGCCGATAAGGATCGAGCGAGGCATATTTCAGGGTGATAGTCTGAGTCCGCTTTGGTTCTGCCTAGCTTTGAATCCTCTGAGCACACTGCTTGAGGATTCAGGTTTAGGCTATCGGTTGAGAAGAGGAGGTCAGGTTATTTCTCACCTCCTGTACATGGATGACCTTAAACTCTTTGCCCACAACAATTTGCAACTTATGGAGCTACTGAAGGTAACTGAAACCTTCAGTAGCGCCATCAGGATGGAATTTGGTGTGGACAAATGTGCGGTCATGCATGTAAAGCGAGGAGAGATTGTGGAATCCGTGGGAACCCAACTCTCGGATTCCATAAACCTTCGAGCCCTCTCAGCATCCGAAACCTATAAATATTATCTCGATGCCTTAGATAGGAGGGTCCGGACACTGCTGACTGCACATCGTATGCATCACCCACGTTCATCGGTAATGAGACTGTATATCACGCGAAAGTGTGGAGGTCGAGGCTCTTTAAACGCTAAGACTCTCCACAATCGCGAGATATGCAGCCTCAGGGAATATTTCCTTAAAGCCGACGTGGGGATGCATCGAGATGTGATCGCGGTGGACAAGGGCCTCACCCCGCTCTCCTTGGCTAACGAGAACTGGCGCAAGCTGGTAGTGCTTAACACTAATGACCGCATGGAGGTATGGCAGAGTAAGGAGCTCCACGGACGCTTTTTCCGGGCCCTACATAGACCCGATGTAGATCTACTAGCGTCCGTAGCCTGGTTGCGTTTCGGTGACCTCTTTGGGGAAACCGAAGGTTTTGTCTGTGCAATTATGGACGAAGTTATGATGACGAAGAATTACCGGAGGTATATTGTTAAAGACGGCACGGTGGACATCTGTCGGGCATGCCACCGTCCGGGCGAATCCATCAGACATATTATCTCCGGGTGTTCTCGTCTAGCTAACGAGGAGTACTTGCATAGACACAACCTTGTAGCCAGGATTATCCACCAGCAACTTGCTCTGAAATACAGCCTTGTGGAATCGGAAGTGCCGTACTACAGTTATGTGCCCGACCCAGTTCTCGAAAATGGACATATTACACTGTACTGGGATCGATCCATCATCACTCACAGGACTATTGTTGCAAATAAGCCTGATATAGTGGTGGTGGATCGATCAGTGCGGCGCACAATGATTGTTGACATTACAGTCCCGCATGACGAGAACCTCGTGAAAGCCGAAAAAGATCATCCAAATCAAGTATCTTGACTTGGCTCGCGAGGTTGTCGACATGTGGGATATGGAATCAGCGATCATTGTGCCGATAGTTGTCACAGCCAATGGCTTGATATCCAAGAGTCTCGACCAACATCTGAAGAGGCTCTCGTTGGGCAGCTGGGTCAAGGGCTTGATTCAGAAAGCGGTATTTCTGGACACGCCTCGCATTGTCAGGAGGTTCCTCTCTCTGGAGCTCTGACCGCCGGTAGCTTGGACCCTGTTCCCGATACCGGTGGGCTACTATTTTTTATATTTTTAAATGTTTTTTTTTTCTAACTAATATTTAAAAATATAATTTATAAGAATGTTTAAATGGAATAAAGGATAACAATAATCCCACGTAATACCCGCTGCCCCTTGATTCCGTGAATTTCAAAAAGTAATACAGCTGAAAATCAGTGAGCAAAGAGTCTGCCACATGTTTTTTCGAATCCACAGAGTCATAGTGAATCGAATGGGCGTAATGAGAACCGCGTGTAAATGACTTAGTAGACCTTTTTTTTAACATTTTTACAACTCCGTCCCATGACAATGCAGAATCCGGAATGTCTGCCTCTTCGATTTTCTTCGTTTCCAAGATGATTGTGACCATGAACTCTAGAGGCATACATGTGCAAATGATTTAATACCCCATTTTTTTAAGCAACTTCAATCCGCTGTAACACGAAAACGCAGTGACATAGGACCTTAATTGATTGGACCAAATCGATTCGTAATGATTTAAATTGCAATCCACCTCGAAGTGAAACGTGTGCAAATCATATACTGAAATGCTCGCCAGCTCCCTAACTATAAGACTATAGACACAAAATAAAGACAGATATTGTCGATTGGACCATAAACAAAAGAATATTTATGCATGTGTGTATTAACTATACGGTAATTAATAGTAGTGTGTGTAACGTGTTATTTATTGATAATAATATATTTTTACGCATAATTTATAAAAAATATTAGCATTCGTCACTTTTTTTCTGTATAAACTATAAGTGTGCGAAATTTCCTACTCCTCCGTCCGCCCAATTTTCGTAAAAAGGGATCCAAAGTTTTCGCTTCACGTATTAATATATAGATAAGTAATTATAAGGAATAAGTAAAAGTTGTTTATTTATCTTTTCCTTATATTATTTTTTTTCCATTCATGCCTTTCATGTCGTACAGCTGTTGCAAATTTATGGGTAGCATACACATTTTTTTTTCCAGATTTTTCTTTAATGCGTTTTGGGATTTTGTGTGTTCATAAGTAATATGTTTACCAGAATATTTGTTTCATTCCAGAGTGCTACATTATCAGCATTACCCTTTGTTGGCATGTGGGTGGGTTCCATCGGATCTGCTACGATTAGTCAGAAGATATACAACAATGGCTGGCTAAATTTAGGGAATTGTAGGAAAATATTCAACTCATTTGGTACGTTAGTTAAAATATTTAATATTCAATTTTAAGTCAAGTTATTTTAATATTTTATTCTTTCTAGTTGAAAATGTTACCTCTTTTAAATCTTAAAATAAAAATCTAAAATATTTTATTTCATATATTATTACGTGGGGACTAATAAAACGTCAGTTAGTCGTTTTGGGTCGATTCCACCTGCTTGTCTTCTTTAGAACCATATAATATATTTTTCTGTGCTTAAAATATTTTGTTCTATTTTCAGCGTTATTCGGAGGGAGTCTCGGCATCATATCACTAGCATTTCTGGGCCCCGAACATAAAAACATTGTTGTCGCCATATTAGTTTTGGTGTTTTTCCTAATTGGTTTTATTTCTGCTGGATTTATGGTGAGGAAAATATCCAAGTTTTGCATTAATTCGAAACTTTTTCATGTTTTATACATTTCTTCTACATAGTGATGCTTGATCTTGGCAGACATTGGTGATCGCAGTTTATTAATAAATATCTGGATGACCGAGCTTTGCTCGGTATTTTTTGGTAAATTGTGTTTAAAATAATAAGTTTATGTTCAAGTTGATTACCGATAAAGTTGGTCATTGAAAACACGAATAAAACGACATTTTATAAAAATGAATCCTAGCTAGATCGATTTATCGCCCCCGAAACCCCCGTATACTAAATTTCATGAAAATCGTTGGAGCCGTTTCCGAGATTCAGATTATATATATATATATATGTCGACGCGCGAGCAAAGACGCGCGTAAAGCATTAATTACTACAGTGTTTTGTTCCGATAGATAGTTAAGGGACTAAATAGCCAATTATTTAAAGTACTTGGAGTTTGCATTGTTCATTTGATGCATCCGTATATCCATTAGTGCGGTTTGGATACCCCGCTGTGCGGGTTAGTTTTGTGTCATTCAATTAAAAGATTTATGTCAGCACTTCTGAGATACTTGTCCTAAGTATGGTTTCGAGAGTGGCGGTAACATGTGGTCTGCATATGGTTTACCGAACGTAGTCGTGGGTCGGCCTATGAGGAATAACTAACAATGTTTTTTTGGTTTATGAGAGATGTTGGAAAAAGGGTCTTCGAGCCGACATTCTGTTTTGAGATATCGTGAGGTATAGGCGCGACCTATGAAAACGTTCCTCTCTGCGAAATCGTATTTATTATTTGGTCATAAGATTTATGTTGTGTTCTAATGTCATTGTGTGAACTAGGTATAGACCGTTATAATTATAGAGGTCTCACAACTATCTTTCAAATAATTAATGTCGCGTTACCACGCCTAATACGAGCTACTTCTTATCACGTCCGAGAGCTATCTGCGAATCTCAATACGTGATGCTCCGTTATCAGAAGCTGGGATGTCCGCGACCCGTGTGAAACTGCCGCGTCCGCGTGTGAATAATGTGTGTTATGATTAATCAATGATTAGTGACTCACAGTGGAAAAGATTGTTCGAGGCCCAAAATTAAAATTTACCGGTACTCATTGAGGTCCCGTTGGCGACAAATACTTCGCCATACTGTGCCTCAATACCAGAATCCAATCCATACCGCTCGGATTCGGAAAAACAAATGTGTTTAGTGCTTCAAATGTGGACGCGCGGGGCACATCGCTCCGCAATGTAAGAAAATGACTACAGGTGGGACTGGTGGCAGCGGAGCATTTGTGGCTATCGAGCTGTGACTTCGCATCAATGTCTGCTTTGGTCACTACGGTCAGCCGTTCCATTTTTATTTAAATTCTGGTGCCTAATGTCCTATGATGAGTGAAATTGTGGCAATCAAATTTTCTGGAAAACGTTTGATGGTCTATGGTCACCTTGATTGGCATTAGTCAAAGAACCTTGTGTAAAACTCTAGATGACCTCGTTAATACATTCGTAATGTGTTACATAGATTATACGATATTATGATTATTTCAGAATCTGTAGAACAAGGTCTATACAGACAGACTACGCATTGTTCTAGGTGTTTTAAAACTCTGTAAATGATTAGTCATATGACTACCTGTACCTGTTTTAATGTGATTTGATCCTAATTGTCCAATTGAGTTTCATACAGATGTGAACTGAGAGGGCAACGTTGCAATACTTCTTATGTAAAGACCAAAGAAACAGCATGTACAGCCTACTATAGTATCAATCAAATGTGAAACTTTTAACCGTTAAACTGTTGTGTAACTGCCACTTTTTACAGGATACGAGATATTTTACTGTACTGTGTATAAACTCAATCTAACGCCCAGAGTACGTAAATGGTGAACGTTTTATAATGTTTTGATATTGATATCACTCACAGAAACGGGAACAGAATGTGTAACGTATGTAGATTTCGTATTTCGAAATCCACTACCGTTGAATAATCCTCCTGACAAAATTGAACAAAAGTGAGTGAACTTATTGGACCACTTTTTGGTTGCAGGCTGAACAACAGCGAGATCCGAAAATAATTAATTTTATAACGAACTTAAATAGTGGCGAAATAAATAACAATTGTACTGTAGGTACCCTTCTGCCTAACCCTTCGGGGAAATAAGGCGTGATATTATGTTATGTTAAATAACGATTTGATGAATTCATACAAAATAAATTCCGGAATTCTACATTGGAAAATGCAACGTAGTTGTAATGACCTATGATTACCCATTGTCCCCAGGACTTTTTTGTTCAGTGATATATCAAGTGCGCGAGTCAATAATGCATTTGAATTGACAAAAAAAAAATAAAAAAAAACTTTGGGGAAAAAAGTACGTTTTACTGGTCTCCCAATGTGAGAAAAAAGTTTGTTAAAATTATGTTGTACCCGGCGGTCCTGGGTTCGATTTCCGGGTCGGGCAGGGTGTTTCTGAGGTTTTCTATCTGGAGTTTCTCAGTGAGGGCCGGATTCTGGATTTGTTCCTGGTTGATGGCAATGGGCTTGCCCCCTGATGTAAGGGGACATGAATGGCGAATGTACTGGATCGCGCACCTCTGCCCAGCCCTTCGGGGCGACAAGGGATTTTTATGTAATGTTCCGATATTCGCGGAAAATTGCGTGTAAGCTATCTAACCCGATGGCGGGAAAACCTTAAGCGGAACCATACCCGATACGTAAAGTATCAATACCTTGACAAACTATTCGTATTGACGTAACAGGTAAACTTAGTGGCTCTAATCAAACGAAAGAGTATGTGTTTGTCGAAATTACTGATGCTTTCACAAAATATGTTGTGCTGTATGTGTACATAGTGCTCATCGATACTTTGAGTGTCAAAGTCTTTAAAGTATGCAATTCATTTATTTGGAAATCCATTTCGTACTAAGCAGATCAGGGTAAATGCTTTTTGAATAAGGATTTCTGGGGTTTTTGTTATACCCACAATACAATGTTACTTTTAGTTGCTGCTGGTACATAAAGAGCAGTTAGTCAAGTGTGACGTATAATTTGCACCTTAAAATCATGCTTACCGCTGTAGAAATAAAATGAGATACGACGTAGTAAATGTACAGGATGTACAACTCGCTATAAATTCGACTAATAATAATCGCGTGACAAAAGCAAGCCCAATAGAAATACTTATTGGAAATGTAGTACGACCAGACTTATTAGCCTTTGGTGAACAAGACGCAACGCGAGTTAACGACGAAGTTAGACGAATCTAGTGTAAAAAAATTGCAAGTGTGATACAGTGATTCGATATGTTTGTGTGGGTAGAAAATCATGAGAGGAATCAAACAAAATTAGACTCGAAATTTCAAGGGTCGTCGAAATTTGTTGAATTACTAGAAAGCGACCCCTATTTACTAAAATCTTTAGATAAAAATAGAACCTATAGGTATGCGCACGAGCGTGTTCGTGCAATGCAAGATAGTTACATCCGCACAGAAAAAAAAAAATTAAAAAAAAATACTGAAGTTAGTAGCGATGAAGAACAGTCAGGTCAAGCCGTAGTCGACGCTATCGAATGTTAATAGTTAAGAATGAAATTCGATTGTGAAAGTGACCTATAATTACAAAGTGAATATCGAAATACATTGTTTACGTGACTTGTACTGTGACCAGCTGCTTATCGTCGATCGTAGGTCATATTCCTAGCCCAGTCTAGCTGGTGTCGGAGACTGCGCGGCGGCGGTGGGTGGTGGGTGCTCAGTGGGCTGGCAAGAATGCCAGATGTGACGACCGGCGTGCCAGCTTGGGCCGCTGTGGTCGTGTGATGGCGAGGGTGCCATAGGTGACGGTCGGGGTACCAGAGGGTGACCGACGCGTCAGGTGATGGCCTGTGTGCCAGTATGAGCCGGTGTGCTCGTGTGATGGCCGGTGTGCCAGTATGAGCCAGTGTGCTCGTGTGATGGCCTGTGTGCCAGTATGAGCCGGTGTGCTCGTGTGATGGCCGGTGTGCCAGTATGAGCCAGTGTGCTCGTGTGATGGCCTGTGTGCCAGTATGAGCCGGTGTGCTCGTGTGATGGCCGGTGTGCCAGTATGAGCCAGTGTGCTCGTGTGATGGCCGGTGTGCCAGTATGAGCAGGTGCGCTCGTGTGTTGGCCGGTGTGCCATTGTGGTGGCTGGAGTGCCTAGTGGTGACTGTGTGCTATGTGTTGGCCTGTTCTCCTGGCATTGCCAGTCTAGTAGCTGAAGTGCCTGGTTGTAACTGTGCTAGCATGTTGACCGGTTCTCCTGGTATAGCCAGTGCGCTGTTGGTTGTTAAGTCACATAAACATGTAGAGTTATTATATTGATGGCAAGTTTTGCATTGCGTAAAAATGATTAAATAGTGATTAAAGTTACAATGAAAAGCGATCAGACCTGTTCTTTGTCGAGTTTTAATTTAAACACGTTATGAAAACGATGGACAATGTACGTAGTGGAAACCTGGCAGTCGATACTTAATTTGTAGTAAAGGCAGGATAGCCGAGTGGTTTCTATCTAGAGATGGCACACGAGGACGTGTGATAGTCAGGATCGCCGTGTCGACGCGCGAGCAAAGACGCGCGTAAAGCATTAATTACTACAGTGTTTTGTTCCGATAGATAGTTAAGGGACTAAATAGCCAATTATTTAAAGTACTTGGAGTTTGCATTGTTCATTTGATGCATCCGTATATCCATTAGTGCGGTTTGGATACCCCGCTGTGCGGGTTAGTTTTGTGTCATTCAATTAAAAGATTTATGTCAGCACTTCTGAGATACTTGTCCTAAGTATGGTTTCGAGAGTGGCGGTAACATGTGGTCTGCATATGGTTTACCGAACGTAGTCGTGGGTCGGCCTATGAGGAATAACTAACAATGTTTTTTTGGTTTATGAGAGATGTTGGAAAAAGGGTCTTCGAGCCGACATTCTGTTTTGAGATATCGTGAGGTATAGGCGCGACCTATGAAAACGTTCCTCTCTGCGAAATCGTATTTATTATTTGGTCATAAGATTTATGTTGTGTTCTAATGTCATTGTGTGAACTAGGTATAGACCGTTATAATTATAGAGGTCTCACAACTATCTTTCAAATAATTAATGTCGCGTTACCACGCCTAATACGAGCTACTTCTTATCACGTCCGAGAGCTATCTGCGAATCTCAATACGTGATGCTCCGTTATATATATACAAGAATTGCTCGTTTAAAGGTATAAGATATTGACATAGCATTAGTCAAGTGTTTTTAGATTTTACTGTATTTCACAGGTTAACCACTTGGATCTATCGCCACAGTTTGCAGGCGTGCTGCTATCTTTAACTAACTTCGCTGGAGGTATTAGCAGCATCATGACTCCAGTCATCACTAGTTTTATTCTACGGAACGATCCGGTTTGTAAACGTTTTATATTAACAGGTCCATTCATCTACTAACAGATATTTTTATCTGATTTGTCGTATTTTGCATGCGTTAGTTGGTAGAACATAATAAAATGAACATTCGCTCAACATCCAGCAAATTATTTATATATGTTCTGTTCAGCAATACAGATTTGATTTGATTCGATCTAATCTTTTAGTATTAACAATCACAAATTTTTATTTTTTTATTTTCAAATTATACGCGAAGCAAACATCAATCAATATAATATCATCTTCTACAATATTTGTTATTATTTTCAGTCGGACATTAGCCGCTGGCGGATAGTTTTCCTTCTATTTGCCTCCATAGGCATTGGTTCGAATCTCATCTACGTCATATTTGGCAGTTCAGACCGTCAACCTTGGGACAGCCCCGACTATAAAGATAGAAGGAAAGCAGATCCAGGTAATATTATCATGTATTTTAAGTAATTGTTAAAATTCTACAGTTTTGAACTCTGGTAGTGTTGCTCACTTTGGAAAAAAAACAACTGATTTAAAACAAATTATTATTTTTTCAGAGGAAATGACACCAGTCTTGGATAGGAAAAGCGAGAAAGAATTCGAAGCAAACAAACAGTAAACTTCTCAAGAAAATTTGAATGTGAATATGCCTTCAGCAGCGTGTTACTGCTTGTTTTTATTATATTCCGTCGATGACTAAGAATCTTAAAGGATTGCGTAGAGCAAAATAAATTTTAAGGAAATCATACAGAGCACCACTCGTACAAAAACCTTGAAATCATTTAGAAGACTGAGGCAAACAGGCAGGGAACCGTAAGAAGAAACGACATTCAACGATGATCAATGTAAGATTATTTCTAAAGCGGGATTATATATCATGTATTGACTTAAAAACTAGTCGGTTATTAAAATAACAAAATACCTCTCCTGCCGTATTATTAGACCAGAGAAAATAAATGTGATTAAAGTCTGTAATTATTAAGATTTATATAAATGAACAATGTAGTAGGTAACATTAGAGTTGAAAATTTTATAACTAAGAGATAATTTATGACGATCTAGAAATGTTTTTACTTTTAATGCTTAGTGGAGTTGAAGTAAAGAGTGCAGTTGCACATGAAATTAAAAGCGTGGCCGGCCGCGAACAGAATGATAGTGTTAATGCATAGAAATGTGGCCACAAAGAGGGTACATATTTACATAATTGAGCTGAGAGCACTTGAAGAATACGTGGAAATTGTTATATCAGACAGAGGGAAAAGTTTCGTATATTTTGTTGTAAAATGTTAGTGTTTGGAAGTATCTGTCATAATATAATTTACATTTTTTTTTATTTTTTTTTTATTTATATTTAAATGTAAACAACTCAATTTATTCTGGCTTGATTTAGAACAGTTGGAATTTCTGTATTATCAAAACAAAGAATTTATCTTGATACATTTAATATTATGTTTCATATCCGTGATAAAGTGAAGCTGTTTGGCTTTCAGGAGTTATACTCATAAGTGGGTGGGTTAACTTATCTCAAAGGTGTTTATTTAATCAAAAGTAACGTCATCCTAAGTTAATCCATAATTAAGTAATAAATAAAAACGACTGGTAATTAGTATTTAATATTGTTATTTTTTTATGTATCAGAAATAAACAAATTGTAAGAAAATGCGAAAAAATGCCATAGTGCAGCAATAAATTCTGATCTAAAATAATTTGAGAATTGAAAGTTTTATTTTCCGATTGCAAGCCCATATTATTAATAACAGTTTACTTCTCATTTAGTGTTAGTAAGTTACACTGATTAATATACTATTAAAAATAAAATTGAGCGCAGGGCTGCATCCACTTTTGTAAAATCTGAGAAATGCACCGTGCTGCTATTGGTGCTGCCGTGAACACGTGTCATCAGGGATGCAATCCTTTTTTAATAATGGCCATAAACTATCAATACATATTAGTATCCGCAAACATCCCTGACGCACTACCACGCCACGACAGCCGCTGCAATACCGTCAGTGCATTCTTATACTAAACGCGTAGGTCGCTGTACGCCCGATGAGTGAAATAGGTTAGTTTAGTAATATAGGTTTCAATCACAAATTATTTTTAATTCATATTAATTATCTACTGCTAAACATTGGCCTCCCACAAACTCACACATCCAACTCACATGTTCAATATTTTACTCAAAGCAAAATTTACGTATTAAAATCTAGCTTATATAGAATCACAATGGTTTTAAGCAATATAAGCCAGCTTATACCATCCACAAAGCAAGTCTCAGTAGCAAAACAGAGTTAATATTATACTCATTTAATTATAACAACCCTTTCAGTCAATTAAGGTCGGGTAAATTACAAAGGAGTTTGTGCATAAACGTATACATGTTTCTAAGATTTTGTTTAAGTACTGTGTTCTTAGGAAAATTATTATATCCTGCGTATATCCCCATTTATAGACATATAAACGTATTATTAATTACTAGCTTGTAACCGCGACTTCGTCTGCGTCAAATTTCTGGCTCTCCCGACCCATCCCATCGCATCGAATCTCCTGTCTGTGCGAGGTTTTCATATTCGTGACTTTGTTTGCTCGGCTCTTAAAGGTCCTAGCATGATGTTGTATATAGTCTATAGCCTTCCTAGATAAATGGGCTATGAAACACTTAACGTATTTCCACAATAAAAAGGGAAAGACTGGACTAGGAATGTAGAGGCCAAGTGTTAATCCCCAGGACATTTAGGTATAGCTGAGGTGATCCGTACGGTACTTTATTGGTAACTTGTTTATCCATAATCTAAAGTGCCATATTTTTTTGTCTTAATCATCATTTGTCCGAATGATAACTTGCCTGAACTTAATGTCACATAATATCACATGCCATAAAATTGAAATCCCAACAATATGCCCTAAATCCGTTTGTCATAAATATTGCAATCAATAATATACAAAAGACTTAAATCAGTTTTCAATAAAAGTTAACCAGTCTATTACTGTAATTACAGACACAATTAAAAAACGATTTTGTCTATACCAAATGTGGTATCTCAGGGACTTAGAGGTTAAATGTCCTAAATTTAAATTATTTAATGTTTATTTATCCTAATCATATTTTAAAAACAAATATGTATTACAAAGCTTTTGCTATGAACTTCTCTCAGGCGTTATGTAAATACGAGTTATATGACAGCGGCAATTATTTTTTCTTATACCTACATGGTTTGAGATATTTCACTTGTTGTGTAGTTTTGTTTCAAGTAGCAGTAATAAATTCGTTTTTGTTATAAAGTATACTCGTATGAAAAATAATTATTGAAACTGCAGCAATGTGAATTAGTGATTAGTTCAGAGGCAAATTGTGTATATACGCTGCTAAATAAATGTATGATGAAACACAATCACGAACCGAATCCATTAAGGAAACCAATTTCTGAGGCTATTAACAAAATTAAAGAGAATACCAAGACAGATGTTAGAAAAAGACCTAGTGAAGACACAAGCAGTTTTGCCACATTTACCTACAATTAATAATTTAAAACAACGCATATACAGAGTGAAGAAAAAACATTGCAATGTAAACAAAGAACACAATAACATTGATTTTGAGTTAAAAAAGTGACTTACAATGTCGTGAACTTGAAACTAATTTAATTATAAAAGACCGAGCTCATAACAGGTGTTCGCTGCCAGGCCAGAGCCCTAGCCATAGGATTTTGATTGAGTAGGTGGAAGCGCGATGCTGGGGCCCTGAAGCAAGAAGTGGCTAGCGAAACTAGTCCGCTGTACGCGGAGCAGACAATACAAGTACAATTCAAAGCACTCACCTGGTGGTAGACGAACACCTGCTCTGTTGCCTACCTGGAGTTATGTATGTAAGTGAGTGTATATGTAACGTGTAGTGACATTGTAAATGGGTTTTCCAGGATACAAGCCGCAACAATGAGGCTGGAGGCAATCACAGCATGCGGTTTCCAATAAGGTCACTTTCACTTCAAAGTACTTCAGTTTCAACAAACTTAACCCGTATTATAACACCAACTTGGGGTTATTTACAATCAAAGCAATTGGATCACGACTAATTGTCACAAACGGATCGATTTAAAAGGATTAATTTACAAAAGGTCGCGAAACTCAACACGGCGACCATTTTCCTTCCAAGCCCAAAAAAAAGGAAAAAGTGTCAAGTGTCAAAGTCAAACTGACAAGTCAGATGTCATTCCGTTCGGGCGGGTTCCGAAGGCGCATATAGTAACTACTTTAAACGGTATGAAACATCTACCCCCCCCGGACGGGCCTTCCCGTCCGCTAATCACTTGGCAATCTTGACAAGGTTGCGTGTTATCAGTCCACTTGACGAGCCCCCAAACATGAGAAGCACAGACGGCGTGCACTGGCAATTCGGCGGCGGGCACTCACTTGCAATTTCAAAAAGGCCGCGCAAGTTGCCATGCCATGCCCGTGTCCGTACAAAACTCACAACCAGGACGACTTTGGGTGCCAGCAAAACGAGCGGCGGGGCGACCATCAACAGGCCCGCGAGCCCCAGTCCGTCCCTGGTCTCGTGGCCGGGAAGACGGCTGGCGCGACTCAGTGGCAACGCCAGAGTTATCCACAAACCGACACTCATCCTCCAAAAATTGGACGAGGTCACCAAATGGGGGGAGATGTGTGACACTATCCCCACCATACTTTTGCTCGAAACGAGCCCTCAAATCGGCAGGAAGCCGTTGCAGCACAACATGTACCAAAAGGTAAGACCAATGGTCCACCGGCAAGTCCAATCGCTTTAAAGCGTTGGTTGCTGCCGCAACGCAGTACGCAATGCTGACAAACTAGTAATGACCGGTAAACCCAAAATCAATTTAATATGAACGTCAGCCAAACAACGTTTATTTTGGTACCGCCAGGTGAGTAGTTCCAAAGCGGTAGGGTAGGCTGAGTCAGTCAACGACAGATGCTGTACCAAGGCTCGGGCCTCACCTTCTAGGACAGACAACAAATAGGCCAACTTTTGGGCGGGTCTGAGGTCCGAGCGTGCATCAACCAAACTTTCAAACAGGTTTTGGAAACCTAACCACTAGTCCAAGCGACCGTCAAAGTGTGGCAGTCTACTCAATAGTCCGGGACCTGAAACAACCGAGGTCTCCGGCTTGACCTGGACTGGTGTCTGGCTCTGCAATATTTCCCGAGCACGTTGACCAATAACATCCCCCAGGTCCAAGATCTGGTCATAGTCAGCAAGGACCTTGTCACGTGCTGCCTGGTCCAGCACTTCCAGAGCCACATCACAAATGTACTCGTTGTAGCGGGTAAGCAGAGCATCAACGTTGCCGAGTCTCACGTTCAACTGCTCGAACCGAGCAAGAGTGATCCCTTCGAGATCCTGGCGCTCAGCAGTCGCTGCAGCTGAAGTGAACCACCGTAGCTGTGTGGTCAATCCACTGATTGCCTCTCTCACCGCTTTGTGTGCCATTGCACAAACAATACAATTCAAATAAACCACGCAAAAAGATAATTAAGTAACAAAGTTCAAACAATCAATTACAAAATAACTACAAGCAAACAATCAAACTACCAAACTGTTAGTCAGCAACTCAAGAAATAACAAAACATTGGTTTCAATTCAATTCAACAACAAACTTTTAGTTTAATTCAAAACCAATGTCAACGTTCAAAATTCTTCTTCAAATTCAATTTTAATATTCAAATGTTAATTTCACAAACCACTTTGTCAATGGTACAACAATAATAAACCTTTATTCCAATTTAAAACAATGGTATTA
Source organism: Aporophyla lueneburgensis (assembly GCA_932294355.1). NCBI lineage: Eukaryota > Metazoa > Arthropoda > Insecta > Lepidoptera > Noctuidae > Aporophyla > Aporophyla lueneburgensis. The sequence goes on along the minus strand of OW028744.1, from coordinate 30,183,611 downwards.
CCATGCCAATTTCAAATATTAATTTTCACAAACAACCATATCGATGGTACAAACTCAATATTTTAATGTCTTCCTGACATTCAACACAACAGAGGTCAAATACAAACAAGGGGTTGTAGCATAGCCCAATCTAATCAACTCTGTCAGCATATGCAAACCCGGTTGACCCCGGCAACATGAGTTACTCGTCTCAACAAATTTAAACTAATTATTTCAAATAAACAAGCAATCATAGTTATCAAATATTTACAGCGTATTACTACTTCCCTTATAGAGACTGCCAAGTAATTAGCCTACTGTAAATTACCAATTTGGTGGTTTTGTAGGTTAAAACCACGCCCTGCTGCCAAAATGTTCGCTGCCAGGCCAGGCCCCCATAAGGTTTTTAATTATTATGTGGAAGCGTGATAATCGTGGGGCTCTGGAGACAAGAGTGGCGAGCGAAACTAGTCCGCTGTACGCGGAGCAGACAATACAAGTACAATTCAAAGCACTCACCTGGTGGTAGACGAACACCTGCTCTGGTGCCTACCTGGAGTTATGTATGTAAGTGAGTGTATATGTATCGTGTAGTTACATTGTAAATGGGTATTCCAGGATACAAGCCGCAACAATGAGGCTGGAGGCAATCACAGCATGCGGTTTCCAATAAGGTCACTTTCACTTCAAAGTACTTCAGTTTCAACAAACTTAACCCGTATTATAACACCAACTTGGGGTTATTTACAATCAAAGCAATTGGATCACGACTAATTGTCACAAACGGATCGATTTAAAAGGATTAATTTACAAAAGGTCGCGAAACTCAACACGGCGACCATTTTCCTTCCAAGCCCAAAAAAAAAAAGAAAAAGTGTCAAGTGTCAAAGTCAAACTGACAAGTCAGATGTCATTCCGTTCGGGCGCGTTCCGAAGGCGCATAGAGTAACTACTTTAAACGTTATGAAACAACAGGAAAATAGTGATTATTTATACCACAAAAAAAACTGTTACCCTATTTAAGTCAATCAAAATTTTAGTAAATGGATGGAACTTTTAAGATTGTACCAAATATAATTCAACAATTATATGCAATACATGTCTATGTTTGCCAAAGTGAAAGCAAAACATTTCCAATGGTTTTGCGCTCTACAATACAAATAAGGCGCGATACAAATAAGGATGAATGCAGTTGTAATTTAATATTTGAATTACTATTGGAAACGTGTGAATCAGAAAGTATTAACTTATCTCCACGGTATGACATCTTGTATTTCGAAAAAGCCTCATATGCAAACTTAAAACAATATTTTGATAACATTGCAATGAAGGGTTGTAATTTTCACTTGGGTCAAATCATCTACAGACAAATACAAAAACGTTGATTTCAGATATTTTATAGAAAAGTTGTTCATTTTGCTAACGAAATGAAATGTTTGTTGGCTATTTCTTATCTAGCAGCAAATGATATACCAATCGATTTTGAGGAATAGCAAAAACTGTTTCAGATAAGGGAAAAATAATAGCAGATTGGTTTAATGAAAATTATATATTCGGAACTTGCAGTTCAGCGCCTAAATACGATTCAACATTTTAGAGCACAAGAGAATTAATAAATGAAGTTGGCATAATAGAATTAATTTTCTCGTAAATAAGCCTAAATCAGGTTTCTATCAATTGTCAAATTATCTTGTGAATGAGTTAAAATATTCAATATTAGAAATTGAAAGAAAATTGAACGGCGTTCCCACTCCACATAATAAGAAAAAAATAATTGACAATACAACAAAAATTGATAACATTAAAAAAAAAACAACCGGAATACACAAAATGTGCGATGTTAAGCCAATCGCAGCTAATATGAAATTAGCTTAGCATTTGCTAACGCATTAAAGGAGGCATTCAGGGATTTTGTTATACTATAAGTTGGTCACCCATATAAGAACCAACCGCGTCGAGCGTAGGTTAACCTGATCGATCGATAAGTGCGGCTATTATTACTTAGCCATAAGCCCCTCTATTAAAACTAGGAATTATTATGTTATAATTGTGACTAGAAAATTAATATATCAACGTCTAAGTAACATTTTTTTGTTATAAAATATAATCAGATTTTGTATTACATTTTTTTTTACCGGTTCACTAATGTTTCACCAAAACACCATTGACATATTTTTAGTTTACAACAAACGTTTCGTATACTATTTATTTCACAAACAGCCTACTTATTCCGTAAATGTTTTATTTTATAAACAATCGCTTTACAAACATTTATTTGGCAAATGCTTCTCTAAACAAATGTGTCGAGTCCGACACATTTGTTTAGATCATCCGACATTGTCCGATGATTTTTAATCATTTTTGCATTTTTCATGTGATAATTAGATTATTTTGGAAAAATTACGTTTACACTAAATATCATTTTACATTACATTTTCTACACCAGTCACAAAATGATCATGATGGTACTGTTTTGCATAATTTTATAGAACTACCTCCCTAAAATCTAGTCGTTTCTGGCACTCGCCGGCCGCTGCCGCGACACCGCTCGCTTCGCTCGCTCAGCTCGTACGTCACAGTTTTAACCTATCCTCCCCAAACCATGCCGGATCTGCCCCGAAAGGTATATTAACACTTAAAAGAAAAACGACAACCTAAATAGCCTAATGACAAACAAACTTTTCATTATAAACGTTGTTTTATGAGATAAAATGAATTATGAAAGACCTAGTTTATGTGACCCCATTAAATTCAATTGAAGTACTAAGGGAGAGAATAACAGATGCGGCGGACCAGATGAGGGCAACAATCACATCAAGAATCACAAAAACCGAAGTGAGGAAGCGAATAAGAACATGTATTCGAAACCGAGAGCAGCACATCAAACAAGACGTGTGAAAGTGTAATTAAAGTTTTTAAACTGATATTGATTAAAAATAATGCTAATATTCACGAAATTGTTTTTTTAGGTGAAGCCCAATAAAACAAGCTATAGTTAGTATTTATGTTTCTTTATTGTTGTGGGCGAAGCCCAATGAGACTAGCTAACTTTTAACATTAATATCTCCTCACTATTGTATTCGGTAACTCCGGTATAGCCTCTGTGGAATACCTAAACAAATACCTATACTGTTCTTTAATAAAAGTAGTAGATTGCCATGAAGATACTTACGTAAATACCGATGTATGTTTATAATCACCTGTATTACCATTGTCTTGACCTTTTGAATTCTAATTAACCTGTAATTAACCTGTAACAATAACCTGTTGGATTCTAATTAGTCTGTAATGCCTGTGTCATGTTTGTATAAAACTAATTAGCCTATAGTTACCAACTCATTGATTGTAAAGCACTAATTGGCTGTGATTAGGTATGAATATACCTAAAATATCTTGTAGTTCGTACACGATTTTGAAAGTAGCGTATGTCCAATAGGACGAGCCACATTGTTAATCCAATAAGAAAGCAGAAACCTTGAACTCGCTTACACGTGTTTTGAAATTCTCGACAAGTCGAAACCTGTCCCTTAGGGAAAGTCCATTTTTCTCGCTCTCAATTGGCAGAGCGGCTAAAAGTAAAAGAAATGTATACGCTACTTGCAGTAGGCAACAAAATCTATATAAGGGCCGAGCGTCTATTTTTGGATTAGTATTTTTACAAGTTTACACGAATCATCAAGTTACCACGTAGTTTGTGAAGTAAGTGGCTCCGCTGTCCACTGCTTAGTCGCGATGTACCATATATCTAGTTAGCCAGTCTTCAAGTGTAATATAGCTAGGATTTAATTATGTGTACTGCTTATTCTGATTGTATTTTATATTGTGTGCTGTGTACTCTTTTACAACCATTTTTAGTGATTTCTGTGTAATTTTATGTGTGCCAAATATACTAAATTATTACGACATTCTGACTGGTTTAATTTCACTCTTTCGTCAAGGGAATACCGTCACCCCCGCCTACAACACCTGACTCCCGTTTTATTAACATTTTGGTCCTTGCGAGCCGGATCAGGTTCAATTAGAATAGAGTGCACCAGTCAGAATCATGAGTCACAGAAGTGAAATCACTACACGCAGCAAGTTACGAAGACTGGCGGAAGAAATGGGTACGCGACAAGCAGAGGACATCGTCTCTGACTCAGGCTTATCATCCGAGAGGGCTCCAGGTTCTCTGTCCGTAGCACCGACATTGGCATCGACGTCCGATCGCAATATTCCGCTCACCGGTGGCCGATTAATTGACCACAGTAAATTGACGTCAGAGAGAGCGCACGGGGGGCAGGCAGTGCCCAAGGGTCGCCACACCTCGCCGCGCAGCAAAATATCGTCAAGAAATAGCCACAGGAGCGTCGATTACCTTAAAAAACGGATCGAGTACGAAGCGTAGCGCGAATTAGTGCAGTTTAAAGAGAACCTGATCAAAGACAAGGAAAACCTCGTCAAGAAAAGGATGGAACCTCGTTACAAGGCGACGCAAAGGTATCAGTAGAGGACTTACTACGATCGTCAACTGATCCGTCCGAGATAATGGGCGCGCTAGAGGATGAGTACGGTCACCCGACCCTAGTGCTACAGTACGCCATACAAAAGGTCAAAGAATTACCTAGAGTAACGGAAAGTGGACGCAAACTGAGGAAATTCTCGTCAACGGTTAGAAATTGTGTTTCGTTACTCAAAAATATTCGTGCGGATGGATATATAAATAATCCACAGCTGGTGAGTGACCTGCTGAGCAAGCTGACCCCTGTACAGCGCGCGCAATACGGTGACTTCGCAATGGGCCTGGACAACACACAGGGGCTTAAGAGTGTCTCCGAATCTAGAAATATTATCACATTTTCTAATACACTTGACACGTGCAACGTCGTACTACACTCAAGCGAGTATGTTTGAGCCCGGTCCATCGAAGCCCCCTGCCAAGCACCAGCAGAAGTATGGCGGCGCCGGTCAGTCCCGGCCAGCCAACGCCGCTCGCTCGGCCGCCAGCAGGCCTCCGTTGACGCAACGGGTGAACACGCAGAGCGACGAGTCTGCCGCTCCTGAAGAATGCGTTATATGTCAACGAAAGCACAACATAGAAGAGTGTGACCAGTTCAAAAAGCTTACCGTTCAACAGCGTTGGGACACGATAAAGGAGAAGAACACATGCTTTAAATGTCTCGTGAGTAAACATCCCAAGAGGTTCTGCCGTGCGAGTAGATGCAAGAAGTGCGGGTTCGGACATCACCTGCTGTTACACGCGGATAAGCAGCCGAAAGAAAAGGTGGCTACTCCGCCAGAAAGTAAGACGGAAAGCGTCACAAATATAGGCGAGTGGCGAGCTACGGCACTACTGAAAATTATGCCAGTAACGGTCAGCGATGGAAACAGTGACGATAATCAGTGTTACGCACTACTGGACGATGGTGCGACCGTGTCACTCATCGACAGCTCGCTCGCCACAGACTTAGTGGGTCCATGTGTTCCTCTCTCCTTAAAAACCGCGGGTGGCTACGGAGTAACAGACTCAACGTCGCGAGTGGTACAAGTGCACGTAAAAGGACCTAACGGTCACTGCCATAACATTATATGTCGGACAATAGTAGACATTAACCTACCAACGCAAACAGTGACCGCCACAGTGATCGACGACAACGCGCACCTACGCGACTTGGGTTGCGTAGAGATGAGGGGAGCCAAACCGCTGCTGCTTCTCGGACAGGATAACTGGGAGCTGCTCGTCAGTCAGGACATCCGCCAAGGAATATCCGGTAAGCCAGTTGCCTCACTCACTAAGTTAGGTTGGGTCATACATGGACCATTTAATATTAATAATAATAATAGTAAAGAATGTGTTAGTTGCATAACCGTTTCCCTTCCTGATTTGCATAATCTAGTAAAATCACAGTTTGAGCTAGAAGCGATAGGTATTTCAGAGAATTTACGTAAACATAAAGATGTCGAGAGGGCATTAGCCGTGTTAGACAGCACTAGCCATCGTATCCCTGACCAGTCACAATGGGAGGTCGGTTTGTTATGGAAACATGACAATATTCCGTTACCTGATAATTATAATCAGGCCAGGCAAAGGCTGTACGGCATAGAGAAACGTATGCGCAAAGACGCTAGTTTCGCTGAGCAATATTCAGCTCAGATAGGTAGGTTAGTAGACGAAGGTTACGCGCGTAAAGTAGACTGTAACATAGACAGCTCGCCGGTTTGGTACTTACCGCATTTTGGAGTCGTTAACCCGAACAAACCGGGCAAGCTACGTCTCGTGTTCAACGCAGCCGCTACGTCTCATGGGACGTGTTTAAATGATAATCTGCTAACCGGACCTGACTTACTGAATTCTTTGCTTGGTATTTTAATTAAGTTCAGGATAAGCCCCGTCGCGTTTTCAGGGGATATCGCTGACATGTTTTTAAGAGTAAAAATAAGGGCAGAAGATCAAGGCGCGCAATTATTTTTATGGAGAGGCGCGGATCACCATAAAGAACCAGATACATACGCAATGAATTCCATGATATTTGGTGCAGCCTCGTCCCCTACTACGGCAATATATATACTCAACAAAAATGCCGATGATTTCATTGATTTTTATCCCGAAGCTGTGGAAGCCATCAAATCTAGGCACTATATGGACGACTATCTAGATAGTGCTTGGACCGAGGAGAAGGCTAACACGTTAATAGAGGAATTGACACGAATACATGCATCCGGTGGATTCATTATCCGGGGGTGGGTCACTAACTCATCGGAGCTAAGGGAAAGGCTGAAAATAGAAATGCCTGATAAAGTAGCCCTTGAGAAGGGAACAGGCTCAGTAGGGAGGACCCTAGGTTTAATATGGTCACCTAAAGACGACGAGTTAGGTTTTGATCTGTCATTTAAGAGACTACCGCCTGAAATTATAAATGGTAGTTTAGTGCCCACTAAAAGACAATTTCTTAGTATGATAATGGTGCCGATTCTGTTGTACACGAACTAAACTAACTAAACTATCTCTAAAATTCCTTACTTTTGGCTATGAGAATTGTAACGCTATTCTGCAAGGAAAAATCTCTAAATTAAAAAACTATTTTGACACGACTAAAATCGAATTTGACAATCGCGACTCAGCGTGGTATTTTTTTTTTCTTTTGTTTTCGCAACGTTTACTTGTGTGTGCATTGCGTAGAATGAATTTTTTGAGAGACGAAGGCGCGTGCTAGTGTGCAGCCTGGACGTGTTTTATATGGAATTTTTCACTTTTGTTTGAAAAATATAAAAAAAATGTTACCCACGTGTTGATATTTAAATGTTCCGGGGAAAACTAAGGGGGTCGAAAATTTCATTATTTTTGCGATAGGACACGCCATTTTCAAGATATAAGCAAAAAGAAAATAAAAAATACAGAACTGTTTTTGCACGTGAAGGCAAGGCGTTGTTGAGAATTTTAGTTCATGACCACTAGTTTTATTCCACACCTTTTTAATCGCGCTTAAAAAATAGTCAGATTTAGTTAAAATAAATTATTATAGTCAAAATTTTTGGTGAAAACCGGCAAACTCAGAATAGCAAAATTGACATTTTCACTAAACTAATAACTCAGTGCAATCTTAGTGCTGTCAAACTAAATTATAGTTAAGTTGTGTCACTTTAGTCTATTTCAGAATAGGAAATCGTCGTTTGACAGGAATAAACCAAATTTTAGTGATTTTTAGTTTAGTTTAGAGAATTTTGTGACAACAGAATCGGCACCAATGTCGATTTACGACCCGCTAGGTTTCTTATACCCGTGTGTAATTCAATCACGCATATTAATGCAACGAATATGGAAGTCGGGAATACAATGGGACGAACCCTTAAAAGAAAAGGACGCGAAAGTATGGTTTAATTGGCTCCATAATTTATACCGCTTAAACGAATTAAAAATACCGCGGTGGTACGAGTTAAAACTCGGTAATTTAGAATTACACGCGTTCGGGGACGCCAGCGAGCTTGCTTACGCCGCAGTAGTATACCTAGTGGGCTCTAACTCTGAAGGTAGGAGGGAATCGGTAATGTTACTAGGGAAAGCGCGAGTAGCTCCACAAAAAGTAGTATCCATTCCCAGGCTAGAGTTACAAGCAGCCGTGTTAGCCTGTCGTATAGCAGACACTGCCCACAAAGAGCTAGGTATACGAATCGAAAAGAAATTCCTTTGGACCAACAGCAAGACTGTATTAAAATGGATAAACTCCGATGCACAGGAATTTCAACGATTCGTCTCGCACAGACTAGCCGAAATAGATAGGCTGTCAGACAGAGGCAACTGGCGCTGGGTACCTTCACAGTATAACCCAGCTAATAAGGCCACCAGATTGTGTTGGCCCGATGACCATGCAGAGTGGATCTCGGGCCCCTCGTTTCTATGTGACCCACAGGAGCTGTGGCCTGCGTGCTGCGTGTCCCGAGGCTGAGGCGTCGGAAGCGGACCTTGAGCGCATCCAGCGGGTCCACGCCGCGGCAGCACCGGCGGCACCACTCCTAGAGTACGAGCGCTACTCATCGTGGACGCGCATTCAGCGCGTCATGGCGCGCGTGCTCATCTTCAGCGGCCGATGTCGCAAACGTCGGTCGACTACGGAGCTGTGTCAGCGAGACCTAGAAGATGCTCACAACAGCCTGTTGAGGCTGTATCAAGAAGAAAGCTTCCAAAGCGAGCGGGCCACCATCCTAAAAGGCCTGCCCGTTCCCAGCGGCAGCAGCATCAAGGCTCTCGACCCCATGATAGCCGACGACGGGTTGCTACGAGTGAGAGGGCGCCTGAGTGCCTGTGAGGTGCTCACGTTCGGCGAGCGGCATCCTATTATCCTGGAGGGCCGCCATCCTCTGACAAGAAAGCTAATCGCTCATTACCATGCGATGGCTCTGCACGCCAACCACGAGACCATCGTCAACAATCTACGGGAAAAGTACTGGGTTACTAAAATCAGAACCTCAGTGAAGACAGTGGTTGCGAACTGCCAACTCTGTCGCGTCTGCCGAGCCAAGCCCGCGCCGCCGAAGATGGGTGACCTGCCGCTCGCAAGGCTGGAACCATCCAGACGAGCCTTTGTGCGAGTGGGGGTGGACTACTTCGGCCCGATGGAGGTCGCGATCGGGCGACGGCGCGAGAAGAGGTGGGATGCCCTATTCACCTGCCTCACTACACGCGCCGTCCACCTTGAGTTGGCCGCTTCCCTAAGCGCCGACTCCACCATACTAGCCTTGCGGCGCCTCATAGCGCGCCGCGGGCAACCAGCACATCTGTACTCTGATCAGGGTACCAACTTCATCGGGGCCAATACCGAGCTTCGAGCAGCCCTGAAAGACCTCAACCAAGGTCAGATAAGGGCCGAGGCCATTCACCGTGGCATCGAATGGCACTTCAATCCCCCGGCGGCCCCACACATGGGTGGCTGCTGGGAGCGCCTGGTGAGATCAGTGAAGAACGCACTTCGCAGTACGCTCAAGGAGCGTGCCCCTCGTGAGGAGGTCCTCTATACCCTCCTCACCGAAGCCGAGCTGATCGTAAACAGCCGGCCACTGAGCTACGTGAACGACGACCACGACCAGCCCGTGGTCCTGACGCCGAACCATCTACTCCTGGGCACTGCGTCCGGGAGTACTCCGTTTGCATCGAGTGACGCCGAAGACATCGACTCTCGCCGGCAGTGGCGGCGCGTGAACGCGCTCGCCGACATGTTCTGGCGGCGCTGGCTGCGAGAGTACCTGCCTACGCTCCAACGTCGGGAAAAGTGGTCAAACAATGTGCCGAACGTACGTATCAGTGACGTAGTAGTGATTGTGGAAAATAATAGACCGCGAAGTGCGTGGACCAAAGGTCTCATCAAAGCTGTGTATCATGGACACGATGGTATTATCCGTGTAGTAGATGTTAAGACTGTAAATGGGGTCATACGTCGACCCGTAGCGAAGATTATTGTGCTTCCCACAGACCAAGAATTGTAAGTCGGTTGAACCCTGTTACAGGGGGTGGAATGTAGACTTCGCCCGCGTGGAGATCGGAAATTATCCCGCGGGAACATACTACCGAGATAAAAAATAGCCTATGTCCTTTCTCAGGCTCTAAACTATCTGTGTACCAAATTTCATTGAAATCGGTATAGTAGTTTTAGCAGCAAAGCGAGACAGACAGACAGACAGACAGACAGACAGACCGACAGACAGACAGACAGAGTTACTTTTGCATTTATAATATAAAAAATCACGCTTACGCTATAAATCATCCATATTAATGTATGGATGATTTATAGAGCGACTGTTATGATATTAACAGTTGCGCTATAAATCATTTTTAAATTGGCTCCAAATAATTTAATCTGGGATTTTTTATAAAAATACTGAAAATGTAACTAACTCAAAAACTACTGAACTTCGGTAGAACATTTGGTGGCTTAATTTGTTGCATTTTATCCCTACTATGACGTCCTGCAAGGAATACGTCGAGTTACCAGTAACTCTGTATACCACGCATGCAGCAAGCAAGCAGCATGCAAGCAAGTATGCAGTATGCAGCATGCAAGCGAGCATGCAGCACGCAGCAGGCATGATTTCTGTCACGGCTCCGGCGCTGCGGGTCTTCCGCGGCCCCACGCGAGTTTTTCGTCGCAGATGGTTTAACGCTCACCACCGCAGCTTCATCTTACTAGCCGGTTTCACGGCTTCACCGGCTGGCCTCAGCCGCGGCGAGAGTTACAACCACCTGTTCTTTAGCTTGCGGGCCGCCTCGACACTCCGCGCCTACACGATTTTAAATTACACTCTAGGGGTAGGGCAGACAAGACTGCGTGAAGTCGAATTTACAGCGATTCCTTGTTATCACTAAAATCAAATATTTAGCAAATTTTTTGGACTATAAATTTTATTATAAACGAAGATTCGGATTAATTCACATTAATATTAAAATACTAAGGACATGACTACAGGACCTAATTTTGCATGACTTTATTTCATGCAAAATTAGGAGGTTCGATTATATTTAGTACTCAATATTATGACAGAATAGTTTTAAAAGTAAATATAATTATGTAAAACAAATTTTACATAATTATCTTTAAAATCGTTATCGTTATGTAAAACAAAATTTCAAACTTTTGAACATTATGGTTTCTGAAGTTTATAGCTAACGTGATAATGATTTTTGGACTAACAATTTTAGGAGAAGAAAGGGAGTACCGATCCGTACATATTCCTTTTGCTTCGTTAGGTTAATACATCTTCACCCTAATTGTGTACCACACTGTCAATTGCAACTGCATGGTTTTGAAGGATATTGCTTCAACTGTTCAAAAAATTGTCTGCTTGGGAACGTAAATAATGTGTTGAATGTTATTGAACTGTCAACGTGAAAGCCATTGAAACTGTATGTGTTACACAATGAACTAAACTACCCAACTGACCTCTTGCAAGAACAACACCAATTAGATCTATGTCATTTTGTTTACAATTGAGTCCTGCTACTAGAAACACGATACGAAGTTTTTATTTATTTATTTTGGCTTTTTTACCACCATCTTGCAATTGAACATTCCCCGGAAAATAGAAACACGAATTTTCCCGCACCGTTGCCGTTTATCGCTTCGTTTGTCTGACACTCAGTAATCTCCTTAAAACCTGCTCATTAGAATTCATTGAACCTTCCGAAAACATTCCGATACAACAAAGTGCTTTCGCTTGCGAAAGAAATGCGTCTTGTTCTACTTTCTGCCAAGTATTTTTTTTTTTACAATGACTACATTTTCCTGAGCCCTATTCAACGTCATTCCGAAGTTTTTGTCATACATCACGTCTGCAACTAAATCACTAGTTACACACAATCGTTTACACAGACTATACTTTGACATTCTCACTTGAAGCCTTTGGCTTGTTCTCGTCGATAGAAAACGAATCTTGAATCGTGTAGATGTGGTACAAAATTGAGTGTCATGAAGAACTCATAAGTAACTTTCAAAGATAGTTGTATTTACGCATAAAATCAGTATTATTTACCCAAAGCTAACAATTCATTGTTTTAGGAGTTGTCTGATAGATAACAAAGATAGTATGAAGGATGTAAACATATTTTTTTCAAGCAACAGTCGATGTAACAGTGCGGTGTTGTAATTTGATAATAATTTGCAGTCGCAAAAAATGGACGTGGAATTTGTGAGATATCAATTTGAAGACGGGTATTATGGTGTTATTACAAAAAATGGTGAGTGATTTTTATAATTACTTATGCTACCAACAAGAAATTATGGTTGATATATAACAATTTACACCTGTAATCGCTGAAGGGTTAGGCAGAGGTCTATATTTCGCTAGCCATGTTTAGGTCCACCGTAATTCGGGGCGAGCCAATTGCCATCAACCGGACACTCAGAAATTCTCGATGGCAAAACCCAATGACACTTCATCCGACCTGAAAATCGAACTCAAGACCTCATGTTAAGTAGTGACTCTTGTGACCAAAAAAGTAGTCTATTTCTTGGGAATAAATAAAATCACAAAATAAACCAAGAAAGTCTTAATATGGTAAGGTCTTGTCAAGGCCAAATTGAAGCAGCTGGACGAGTGATTCACGATTTGAGATTTAGGATAGATATTCTCCTCATAGTACTAATGCCTGTCCTCAAAACGAATGAATGTAATTCACACACCAGGCTCAAGTGCGCATAGAATTGCGAGTATTGCGACATTTCGCTGCAATTAGAGTTTTTAATTATTTTGATATACGTACTGTAATATAAATCTATAACAATAGTTTAAATGTAATATTAACAGCATAAAAATATGTTAAAATTCACGACGTTGACAGACTACTAATAATTTTAATTACAGAACCCGACAAAACAACTAGCATAAAATCAAGGTGAAGGTTTGTTTAGGAAAACTGATAACAACAAATCTTTTAATAATAGCCTAACACAGTTGGATTAGAAATTATAATATGTATTTCCTGTTCAAAGGGTTCAAGATCGGTATCAGACACCTACAGATGCTGTACATGCTGGCGAGTTCCATCACCATGGGTTTTATCAGAGGCAGCATGGGAGTTGCTGTACTGGCTTTAACAGATCAGACGAGAAGAGATGACACTTACATACAGGTAATGAAAAACACATCATTTGAAAATTGAACAGCATATTCTAACAGAGAATATTAAATACTAATAATTTTTTTTTTCCTACGTGGGTAGGCCTAACATAAACACATAATTTTGTAGCTTCCTTGTTTAATATTTATTTTAAAATAGTTATTTGTTCTTTTTAACTATATTTATGTGTTAATTAACTTTTAAACCCACCTTCGCTTGGATCTTTCCTTTCACTTTCACTCTACAACAACCACAACACTCAAAAATTCCAACGAAATATGGACAGCCAGCTTGTGCACAATATGGAAGAGCTGGAGAAGCTGTTTAGCTCCCGCATGCGTGAGTACGAAGATAAGTTGCAGAGAGCTACAGCTGGAACTGACCCTGCTCACTCTGATCTTGCTGCACTGTCCCTGGACTTTTCTGAGTTTAAATCATTTGTTTGCAAAACTTTATCTCATTTTAAAACACAAATTGAACTCTTGACACTAAGTCTAGACGCACATGAGACTGTGATGCGAAGAAAGATCCTGCTGTTTCACGGTATTCCTGAGAAACATAACGAAAAGCTGTGCGACACAATTCTTCTCATCATTTCCAAACAACTGCTGATTGACGACATTAAACCGGATCATTTGGAAGTATGCCACAGACTAGGAGCACCCCAGGGTAAAACTAGACCTGTACTGGTGCGATTCAATGGAATGGAGCATCGTCGGTTAGTTTGGGATGCTAAAACTACACTGAAGGGCAGTGGCATCACCATTTCGGAGTTCCTGACTAAAACACGGCACCAGTTATTTATTGCGGCTCGCAAGCATTTTAGCATCAATTGCTGCTGGTCTGCAGAGGGAAGAGTTATTGTCTTGACACCAGACAAGTCACGCCGGAAGATAGCATCTATGGGTGAGCTTAATTCGTTAATCGCGCTATTCCCGACTCCAGCCAGTGCTACTGTCCCTGACGATCCCGTGCCTGTCGCCTCTACCTCTGCTATCGCGGCATCTACATCGCCTGTAACAGCAACCCCCAAACGAAAAATTGTGAGGAAGGCTCGCCGCTAAGTTTTCTTATGTTTTATAATATTGTTCCCCATTCACGCTTTACTTTGACTGTATTGTGTTGCAATCGTGCGGTGTCGGTACACTTTTGATTACTATTTCCTCTTGTTAATGTACCCACAGTATTTACTTCTAATTATCTTTGCTAAAATCGTCATGTAGTTTGCCGGTACATAAATATTAATATTTTGCTGTCAATGTCAAATGTGACGTGACGTATGTCGCCTGTCAGTGAAGTTTTTTGTTTGTGATGACGTTACGTTTCGTTTCAATTTCCTTTTGTTATAGTGTTTCTAAATGTTGTGGTTGATATAATCGTTAGTTAACTTTTTAATATATATATATTTTTGTTTGTTTGTTAAGTACCTTTTGTGTCCCGTGTTAACATAATATTTTATGTCTTGATTTATTCCCTTCACATTGTAATGTTCCTTCTTAGTTTATATAAACGGTATGTCAAAATCTCTACCAACAACAGCGAATAGGTGCTTTTATTAGTTGAGCGTATTTAATTATTATTAATATTGTTTTGTTTTTATGTAGATTAGTAGTTTTGATATTGCTAACTTTTTAGTTTATTGGTATTATTTTTAGTCGTTAATTTATTCATATACATATTATTATTATTATTTTGCAAATTATGTTCGATGCGGAGATTGATGATGATTTTTTCTCTTGTTCTTCGTCTTCTAGCAGTTTCCGGAGTGCGGCGAGTGATTCTTCTTCCCCTCTTTCTCTCGGCGATCAGATTTCCTCTTTACTTACCCATCTTCCCAACAACCTCAACATAGCCCACATCAATGCCCAGAGTGTTCCGTGCCATTTTTCTGATCTTCTGGCTTCCATTAACTGTGCACATATAGATGCTTTGCTGATCTCGGAGTCCTTCCTCAAACCCTCTCTTTTATCTATTAACTATGCCCTTCCTGGCTTTGTTCTTATCCGTAACGATAGAACCGGGAAGGGGGGTGGTGGTGTTGCCATTTACTTGCGTAGTGATATCCCCCATAAGATTATCAGTACATCACCATCTTCCTACTCCGGGTCAGCGGAGCATCTATTTCTTGAAATTTCTCTTCATCATGTTAAAATGCTCCTTGGAGTGGTGTACAGCCCTAATCTCAGTATTGACTACTTTGATTCTTTTGATTCGCTTTTAAATGATTTCTGTCCCTCCTATGACCACGTAGTCTTGATGGGCGACTTTAATACCTGCCTTCTTAAAAATGACAGTCGTACTCTCAAACTTCAATCTCTAATATCTTCTTTTAATCTTAGTATTCTGCCTCTTTCTGCTACTCATCACTTCCCTAACTGCACCCCTTCTCTTCTGGATTTGATGATTGTCTCTAACCCCCATAATGTATCTATCCACGGACAACTTACTGCTTGTTTTTCCTATCACGACCTCATTTTTATGTCCTACAAGATTCGCCCTCCCAAGCGTAAGCCGCAATATTTTTACCTTAGGAACTATAAGGGCATAGACCTGGAGGCATTGCGACGCGATGCTGGTAGTATCGACTGGACGACCATCTCGGAGAGCACTTGTATTAATGATATGGTTCACGTTTTTAATAGCAAAATACTTAGCTTATACGATCGTCATGCCCCCACTCGTCGAGTTAAAGTTAAGTATGTCCCAGCTCCTTGGCTCACTCCGGCCATCAAGGAAGTTATGGCAAGAAGGGACAGAGCCAAAAGGAGGTGGAAACGCTGTCCTTCTGAGCTTAACTTGAATGCGTTCAAGATACTACGTAATTGTTGCAGTCGTATGTGTAGAGATGCTAAAAAACGCTACTTTCACAATTCTCTCGACAATCGTAACTCTTCAGAGGTCTGGAAATTTCTAAAAACTGTCGGCATTGGTAAGTCTCCAGTTATTTCCAGTAATGACACTGACGTGGGTGCTCTCAACAATCATTTCTCACATCCCCCTGTTACGTTGGATCCCCACGTCAAATCAGCTACTTTAAATAAACTCTCCTGTATGCCAGTGCCGCAGTCTCTTTCTTTCGAATTCAGGCCTGTAGATGAAAGTGAGGTCAAAAAATCTATTTGTGCTATCTAGACACGCGGGAGCGTGTCAAGCCAAGTTCAAGTATCTCCTCTACAGCAGTTGGTAATGATAATCTTTGCTCAAGAATGATTTCTCCTATTCTCCCCACTGTACTTCCTATTTTGAGCCACATTTTTAACTTCTCCTTGTTTTCTTGTACCTTTCCAGAGGCCTGGAAACAAGCCCATATTATCCCCTTACCTAAAATTTCAAACCCCGTTTCAACAACCGATTTCCGACCCATTTCTATCTTACCATTTCTCTCTAAGGTTCTTGAGCACATTGTTTATCAGCAACTTTCTGCCTTTTTATCTTCTAATAACGTTCTTAGTCCTTTTCAATCTGGTTTTCGACCTGGTCATAGCACAGTAACGACTCTTTTAAAGGTTACTGATGACATCCGCTGGGCTATGGACCACAAATCTCTCACCTTACTTGTACTTCTGGACTTTAGCAGTGCCTTTAATTCTGTTGACTTCGACATCCTTCTCGCGATCCTTAAATCTCTCAATTTCTCTTCTTCTACTATTGGGTGGTTCGACACTTATCTTAAGGGCCGCTCGCAGCGGGTCTGTCTTGAAAAGTCTTCTTCTGCCTGGTGCTCTCTTGCTGCGGGTGTGCCTCAGGGTGGCGTTCTCTCTCCCCTTCTCTTTTCTATTTTTATTAACTCTGTCACCAAACTCATCTCTTCTCACTTCCATCTCTTCGCCGACGATCTGCAGCTTTACACTCACTTCTTGGCGCAAAATGCGGATGCCACTGTATCTGCCATGAACAGAGACCTGGATGTAATTAGTGAGTGGTCGCAGTCTTTTGGACTGCTGATCAACCCTAAGAAATCCCAGGCCATAATTATCGGCGGCAGATATATGAGGAATAGGCTCGATGCTACGTCGCTGTCCCCACTCTGTCTGAATGGAGTTCAGATAGAATACGCGAAAACAGTTAAGAATCTGGGGGTGACCATGGACTCTTACTTATCGTGGAGTGCCCAAGTTGCTCAAGTCAGTCGCAGAGTGCACTTCACGTTTCATGCATTGAAATGCCTCCAGAGCTTTCTGCCCTTCAACACCAAAATTTCCCTTGCGCAAACTCTTATTCAGCCCATTATTGACTACGCTGATGCCTGTTATTTGGATGCCACCGAGGAGCTGTTAAATAAACTTGAGCGTTTGCAAAATATCTGCATTCATTTTGTTTTTAATCTTAAGAAATATGATCACGTTTCTAACTTTCGCAAGGTTCTCAAGTGGCTCCCTATTCGACTTCGCAGGAACTCTCGGGTATTGTGTCTGCTATTTAACATTCTCCACAACCCTAAGACCCCATCCTATTTGCGGGAACGCTTCTCCTACGCCCGTCCTTTTGATGCACCTTGCAGGTCGCATCTTAGAAATCTCCTCAAGTCCCCTCCCCACTCAACCGACTTCTACTCCTACTCCTTCACCGTGCATGCGGTTCGGTTGTGGAATGCACTTCCGCCTGACATAAGGGACTGCCCTACTATTGCTGTATTTAAAAGAAGAGTGAAAGAACACTATCTCTCCACTTTGTCATAATTGCTCATGAATGTTTCCATTTTTATTACATTATTAGTATATATATTTAGTGATATTTATTTTAGAAGTATTTATGTATGTATATTTTTATTTTGTAGGTTTATATTTAAATTATAGTATTATTTTTCTTCTACTATTACAGACGTTGTCTACATCTCTTTGTATATTGTCTCCTATTGCAGGTATGCTGGAAGAGATTTCAATAGAAATAAGCATTACCTTTGTACATATTTTTCTGTTCCTTTCTATTTGTCTATTTATATGTGTGCATAAATGGTTAAATAAATAAAATAAATAAATAAATAAAATAAATAAATAAAAAAAACAGAACTAAAATATCATGATCGTGTTGATAAGCGATTGACAGCGATTATATTCCAAAAATGAACCAGTATCTTTTGTTGTTGTATACGTACCTACATACATAACCTTAAGGCGCGGGACAAATACAAGAGGCGTCGGGCGGAGGTGAGGCGCGGGCGCGGCGCGGGCGTGGCGCCACTTCTTTGATATTTCATACAAAATGTATAGAAGAGGTGGGGCGCGAGACATACTGAGACGGCGGGGTGCGGGCGCGGCGCGGGCGTGGCGCGGGCGCGGCGCGGGCGCCGCTTCCTCGCCTTCGGCGCACCCGGAAAATGCGTGACGATATAGAATTTAACGAGAAACACCGCGCCTCGCCTTTTCGACACCGTTAGCACGCCTGTTCTGCGCTGCACCGGCGCCGCGCCCGGACCACGCCCGCGCCGCGCCCGCGCCTCGCCTCCGCCCGACGCCTCTTGTATTTGTCCCGCGCCTAAGACTTTTTCCACAGACCGCCACTCCCTACAGGTGTATAGGGATCACAGCAGGTGGCGGACTGTGAAGCTTTTTAGAAAGTGCCTAAGCAGCATCGATAAGATAAACGATAAATAATCATATAATTACTAAGACCTCAAAAACCAAGAAATTATCCTAAAGGACTACAATAAATTCAAAGACAAAAACAAATTAGAAATGCATCGCCCTCACAATATAACTGACTAATCAGTACTGTTTTCAGATTCATAACTGGGATGGCAAAACACAAGGAGCAGTTCTGTCATCTTTCTTCTTCGGTTACGCTGTCATATTATTGCCTTCTGAACTATTCTTGAGGAAGATTGGAGGCAAATTACTGACAACTTTCATCCTTCTTGTCAATGGAGCGTTTTGTGTTGCGATGCCGACTGTTATCAATAAGGTAATTTATGATCATTTCTAATTTCTTTATTTTTTTAAGTAAGATCGTACCAGCATCTTCTTCTTCATCGCTTTGAATAGGTATCCAAAGCAAAAGAAAGTATTACTGCCTGTTGATAGCTGATTATCAAGTCATAGACTACTTGATAGGTAATATGATTCACGTAGTTTTCTGTGAAAGTTTTTTTTCTGCCGATTCTATTCTACTTGATGTCAAAATATATTCATATCCTTCCTCAAACAATCATTTTAATTAAACTGTCACTGATAAGTTTATTACTAAAAACTACAGTAATGACACCACAATTTAATTTCAGGGTGGTTGGGTAGCAGCCTGCAATGCTATGCTGTTCATGGGGATGACCCACGCTTGCTTCTACACCGTCAACCAGTCACTGTTTGAGCAATGGCTGCCACCTAATGAGAGGAAGATATTTAACCATTTAATTTACGGAGGTAATTATGACTATCTTCCTACTATACTCTGCATGGGTGAAATATACCTACAATTCAACATACTTTATTCAAAAAATTAAGGCAATATTAAAATCAGTCCTTGCATTACTATTCAGTACGCATAGCCTAGCACTTTAAGAAGACAATTCCTTGGTAATATTCCTGCACTCTTCGCTACCCTAAGCTTTTGCTGCCATGCATACTAATTTAATTAACACGCTTAATGCTTCTTCATCTTCATTTTAATTTTCTATGCCTTTATTATTTCATGTTATAAAAAAAATCTCTTTAATATTTTATTCTCAAAAGATTTCATCGTAAAATTAATTACCCGAGCCCTTAATCACATTTACCTTCTTTACATAATTAAAGAGAATATGGACGAAATTAACGAATTAGCCATTATTGCAAAGATTGTTTTTGTATGTTTTGTGCTTGTAAAGAAAATTCTTGACATTGTTTGCTGCTAAATTTTATACCTAGAGGCCTATAAGATTTTCAAAATTCTTTGATTTCTGCACAATCAGCTCGTGGAAAGGTTGCTGGTAGCAAATCCCAAATCCCCAGATGAATGTTATATTCATATAATTTTTAACATTAGGCCTGGTGTAGTGTTCGCAAGGGCTACCTCGGAGCAAGGGGGCTTAGGTTCGATTCCCAGGTCGGACAAAGTGCTATTGGTTTTTATTTAAGTGTTATTGGAATTTCTTAATAGAAGTCGGGATCCGAGTCTGGATTGTCGACCGGTTTATAACAATGGGCTCGCTCCCTATTATGAGTACATATGTAGGACATAAACACCACTAGCGCAATGTGGGTGTCCTATAGGTACAGTTTTGTCCAACCCTTTGGGGAAATAAGGCGTGATCCTATGTACGCTATCCGTTTATTTGCCAACAGTAACTTTGCATCTTTTATTACTAGCACAGTTATAGTACTTTTGTTTTCAAAACTTATATCTAGACTCTAATTTTTAATTTTCCAGCTAAAATGACAGCTGTAATCAAGCTGTAATCGAATAACTTTAAGCAATACGTTTTTAGTTCAAACATGGAATAACTGCCAATATGTAGGATTTGTTTAATCAATATTATATGAAGTGGTTAAAAGAAACTTGCACGAACTATATGAGAAGCTGACTGATGCAACAGGTCGATCGAATTTCTGATTTTGGTCTCACAAATCAAAAAACAGTTTAACTAATGAAGTATTTTTTCAAAATTTGTTTTTAGGTGTACAAATAGGCATCATAGTAGCTCTACCAATATCTGGTCTGCTATCATCAGCAGCTTTGGGCTGGGAGCTGGTGTACTACTCTTTGGCAATGCTGTCATTATCCATGGCCATCATATCGGGGACTTTGACGGCCAACTCACCAGACGACCATCAGGCCGTTGGAGACGCTGAGAAACAGTTTATTAAGGATACACTGAGTACTTACACAAAGGTGAGTTAAATTAGTTAGTTTTAAGCTATTGAAAAAGGAGTGAATTAGCTTAAAGGAAATATTGAAGCATTTTGAGGAGCTATCGCCGCTTGATTGAAAAAAGATCATGTTGATAGTAGTCACGTTTGTCGAAAGTAAAATGTTCTATTGTGTGAAAACATTCAAATGTATAAGTTTTGTAGTGACTAAAAATGATTAATATTTTTTTTTTCTGTTACAGAAAGACATAAACAGACCTTGGCGCGATATTCTCAAATCGTCTCATTTTTGGACTGTAACTGGCGTCCATGCAGCGAGCAATGCCGTATTTATTTTTTTCATGGTATACGCGCCCGCCTATTTGATGATGTACGGAATATCTCTGGAAGATGTAAGTTCCATTTTAATATAATAGACAAAGGCGGTTAAGACAGACTGTATGCTACAGACGGATAATTTTGTGGCCCAACTTGCGAGAAGCGTGTTCCATCAATGGACTGCGTTGGTTGACTATATCGCGAGTAGCATAACTGGTTCATGATAAAGGACAAAATTGCTAAAATCTACAAAATTAACAAGTAATGTTTTATTTCTAATCTTTTATAATATTTAATTTCAGAGTGCTTGGTACTCCATGATACCTTTCATATCGATGGCGTCAGTATACATCGTGTTGAGCCCGATCTTCGACTGGCTTTACACAATAAAATACATCCACTACATCTTCAGTGCAAGTTTCTACAGAAAAGTCATCAATGGTATAGGTACGTAGTTCTATAGACCGTACCAAAGTTGTAATTACATTTTTTTAGTATTGAGTACACATCATTCTCCTGTCCTTATTCCAATTTATTTTGGGTCGGCGCAACATGTATTTTTCTTCCACACTTCTCTATTAGTCGTCATCTCAGTAGTCACCCCCTTTCTATCCATATCATAATTCACACAGTCCATCCATTATTTCTTTGGTCTCCCTCTACTATTAAAGCCATCGACATTCATGGTCAATACTTTTTTCACGACATTTTCCTCATTCCTCCGTATCACGTGACCATACCATGACAACCGATTCCAACACAACTTTTCAGTTATTGGTGCCACTTTCACTACAATCTTAAAAATCATCACTACAACTATTTATGCCAGAATTGACCTAAAATGTCATGATTTCATGAAATTGTTTTTTTAAGAGAGTATTTCGAATCGAGAGAGACTAATTGATTGTAGACAATGTATTATTATTTAAAATCATAATGATTATAATTTTATAAATCAAATCGCGTCCCCCTTCCCCTGGAATATTTTGTAGGTGAAGTAGATTATTCATCAATACATAAACAGTTTAGATTACTTCGCAGAAGTCTGAAAAAAATAATACTGTTAGATACATACAAAACCTTTTTCAACATTAATTGAATTTCGACGAACTAATTCACAGGTGCTTTCGGAATCGTAATGGGATTAACGATGCTTCCAAACTTTCCTCGTGAGTGGAGCAGTCAGGCAATTATCGCATTATCAGCAATATTAGCCCTGCTGGGATTACAGTTGTGTGGATTTTTGGTAAGTTGCTAACGACTTGTTTCATCATATGCACTTTTAGAGTATCTGGTTTAAGATTTAGTTAATATTTGACAGCATAGTGAGATATTGCCGAAAATATTGGGATCTAAATTGAGAGTAATCCATGTATTTGTTTTATTGTCCTATTTAGATGTAAATATTTGAAGTGATGCTTCGGTTTAAAATACAAAACAATATAACAGTCAATTCGTAGTAATGAAAATGAATTGATCTGCGGTGTTTCTTCGGAATTGTAGCTTAAACTGCGTCATGAATTTTGCATACGGGAATTGGTTTTTGTCTTCTTGTACTCATTTTCATTCTATAATTTTTAGAGCACTTACAAGGACATGTCAGAGAACTACTCCGGTACTTTGATGATGATATCGTGCACGATCAGCAGTGTTGTCGGAGCCGCTGTGCCTTTCGTATCGGGACTCATTCTTGGTAACGACATGGTAAGCTATGAAAATTATGGCTTCTATCTCTTCTCTTCCTTCTCTTTTCTTCTATCTGCTCTTGTTGCGATCAGGGTCAGGGCTTAATAAAATATTAGAAGCAGTAGCTACAGCTGGTACTGTAGCGGAAAAGTGTTGGCAAACTAAGTTTTAAGATGGTTGGATTTCCTTAGTGCTAAGCAAATATTTTTTATGACAATTATTTGAACATTTTTTTTCACTTACAATTAAGACGGAAATTCGAAAATAAAATTATTAGTTTACAATTGTTTAACTTGTTGAACAATTAACTTTACGTAAAATTTCCAACGGGAATAAATTATTTATAGTGTTCAGAACTCACCACAATTTTTTCACATTTAAAAAAAATATTTAATACCTTAAATAAATTAATTAATGTGCCGTACTCGCTTTTGACGCCATGCGCTCAACCTAAAAATGTCGCGCGCAGACCTATTTTCAGCGTTATATTAAAATTATAAGTAATGGAGGTAGAGTTCCGGGAGTTAGAGTTTTTTATTGGAAATCTCCTCTTCTTTTAGAATCTTTTTAACCCCTGACGCAAAAAGAGGGGTGTTATAAGTTTGACGTGTCTGTCTGTCTGTCTGTCTGTCTGTCTGTGGCATCATAGCTCCCGAACGGATGATGCGATTTCAATAAAAAAAAATATGTATTAAAGGTGACTTATCTGCGAGTGTTCTTAGACATGTTTGATGAAAATCGGTTGAGCCGTTTAAAAGTTGTGGGGGGGAAAGTGGGGAAGAGTAACCGAATGTCAGCAAATATACTCGAGTGGGGTCTCAAATGAAAGCGCACTGAAAGAGAATATTGATAAATTAATCGAGAGTGTTCTTAGCTTCGTTTGATTGTACATTATATTAAGTATATACCTATAAAAAGTACAAAATAAAAAAATAAATTTAAAAAACCCCCGACACAAAAACCTAATTTCCCTTTAAAAAGTAAAAAATAATAAAAATAACTCAATCTTAAAGTACCTAAGAATGTATTAATAATTCAAAAAAAAAACGTCGCGTTGGGGGACCGCTCCGCGAGTGCAGACGTCGTTGACTGCTTAGTTAGGTAATAAGATTATTGGTAATTAAATTGTTAGGTTTGAGGCGGTCCCCCAACGCGGCGTATTTTTTTTTTGAATTATTAATACATTCTTAGGTACTTTAAGATTGAGTTATTTTTATTATTTTTTACTTTTTAAAGGGAAATTAGGTTTTTGTGTCGGGGGTTTTTTAAATTTTAAATTTAATTTTTTTTTTGAAATTTCTTATATATATTAACAGTTTATGAAATATTGGCAAAAAACGAAATGCCATTTCTTTTTCATCTTTAATTGTTTATAACTTTTGCAATTTTTTATGTGCTAATACACGCTTTTGGCACATTTTTTTAAACGTCATTCCGGATCCAATGAGCTATTGCACATAATTTTAGGAGCAGTATCTCTATTTTGTACCATTTTCAACTTGTCGACTAGACTATAGTGTGGAAGTGTGGATTTCATTGTAGTTATCATCTTACATGTCTTTAGTATATTCTGTAGTACTGTAATTTTTGCATTTGTCATTATTTCCAGTGTAACCGTGAAAGTTGGCGAGTGATAATGCTGACCCTGGCTAGCCTCTACATCGTGAGCACAGTCATCTACACCACGTGTGGCAGCAACGACAGACGGAACTGGGACCATGTCAATAACAACCATAAACGGCAGCTGGGACACTACAATGGTGTTAGAGGTAACTAAGAATTATTTACAGGTAGATAACTATTATAATATACAAGACACACGAATTATATTCTACTTCTGAATACTCAGACGAGAGTTATAGACTATCTTGATGGTATTATAGCTATATTATTATATATTATTAGTAGCTGACCATACAAACGTTTTCCTGTTTCCTAGAACTCGATAGCAGCACCACCTACCCGGTCCAATAGTGAATCTAAACCATCCAAGGTGCCACTCAAACGCATACAAAAATTCATTAAAATCGGTTCAGCCGTTTAGGAAGACGTGCAGTGACATACACACGTACAGTAGAATTATATATAAAAAGATATTAAATCTGCACTACCCATCAAACTGAAAAGCCGCTGTGACTAAGTTATAACAGCAGCACAGGCAAATGGGTGACCACCTAGACCACTCCGTGCTTCGGGAAGCGCGTGAAGCGGTTGGCCCTGGCTGCTATTCGTGGCAGTCGTTACAGGTAGTTCGAAGCCCGAACCTCTGACAACCAGTCTTTTTAAGGGGTACCATGTTACCTAGTAACTGGGTTGTGGGGGGCAGTCACTCCATGTAGTTGGCTAGACTAGATAGATGATGATGACATTAAAAAATGAAATTTAAAATTTAAAAAACCCCCGACACAAAAACCTAATTTCCCTTTAAAAAGTAAAAAATAACTCAATCTTAAAGTACCTAAGAATGTATTAATAATTCAAAAAAAAAATACGCGTCGATGGGGGACCGCTTCAAACCTAACAATTTAATTACCAATAGTCTTATTACCTAACTCAGCAGTCTACGACGTCTGCACTCGCGGAGCGGTCCCCCAACGCGACGTTTTTTTTTTTTAATTATTAATACATTCTTAGGTACTTTAAGATTGAGTTATTTTTTACTTTTTAAAGGGAAATTAGGTTTTTGTGTCGGGGGTTTTTTAAATTTTAAATTTATTTTTTTATTTTGTACTTTTTATAGGTATATACATAATATAATGTAGAATCAAACGAAACTAAGAACACTCTCGATTAATTAATCAATATTCTCTTTCAGTGCGCTTTCATTTGAGACCCACTCGAGTATATTTGCTGACATTCGGTTACTCTTCCCCACTTTCCCCCCCACAACTTTTAAACGGCTCAACCGATTTTCATCAAACATATCTAAGAACACTCGCAGATAAGTCACCTTTAATATATATTTTTTTTATTGAAATCGCATCATCCGTTCGGGAGCTATGATGCCACAGACAGACAGACACACAGACAGACAGACACGTCAAACTTATAACACCCCTCTTTTTGCGTCGGGGGTTAAAAATTGAGATAGACGTTTAAGAGAATATCAGTGATATAAAATTAAGTAGGGTTTGACTGTAAATCACTTATTAGCACTGCAACGAATTGATAAAACCTTGGGCTCTAAAATGGTAGGACAGCAATAATTTTAGTTTTACTACTCGAGCATTAGGTTTTAGTCATTTGCATAGATCCGCAAATGTCTTATACACCAAACTCCTATAAATTGATAAATAATTGTATGTGCACGAAAATTATTTAAATTTGCTAGAATTGTATTGAAAGCACCTGAGCCAACCCTTTTCATACATCGTTTACTAAATCCAAGTTTAATCATTCGTTTTGTTCTTGGTAATTTACAATCTCGAGGTAGACAAATATATTCACAATGACTATGCTCGGGGTCTTATCCATTCTAATCCTAGATTCATTACATTGGATGGCTTTTGAATATAATTTGAGCTAAGGATCAGAAAACCTTTGTATGAAATTACAGTAAAATCTTTTATGTTAACAAAATTTCTTTACATAAAACTACGCCAGAAGAGACAAGCAGAGGACGTGTGTAATACACCTTTCGCCAGTTATGTTTAAGTGTTATGTAATATGAGCTTATTGTCATAAACTGGGCACAAATCCAGACTTTGGGTTGCTTCCGAGAAATGCCTAATGGAAAACCCAATAGATCTTCGTCCCACACGGTTTCGAACCCGCACGCTTAAGTTAGTTAGTTACGCTTGCGACGACTGGATCAGAGAGACAATCCGTCCGTTTTTTACATAGTTATTTACTGAATTCTTTTTGCAACCTTTATGTCCTAGTACTGGACAAGTCTCCACAAACGTTGGTCGTCTTCGACATATATATATCGGGACGTGAGCTTTATCAGCACCGTCGTCAGACATTATGTGGGGGAAATTAGGGTGATCGGGCAAAGAAGAACACTCAATGCACAATAATCACTTTTAATAATAATCAAACACAATAGTCACACGAAACGTTGGACAGTTCCTAGGCTGGAGGTTGTGGTCTCTAGAACGGTTGGCAAGGAAGTGCCTTCAACCTGGCGTCCCTCCACTAGCTAGGCTCCGTCGTAGCACAAAGTAGCCGAGTGTTAGTTCTGACTCGGCTCATGTGCCGCGCTTCGTTTAGCGACCGTCTCCGACATATAGATCTAACACTCTTTAGTCTAACTAAACTTTTCTTTTTTCAGTTGATGCTCTTCAAGTGCCGTTGCAAGAATATGGCCATACAAATTTAGCCCTACAGAGAAATGAGTTCGATTCAGCTTTGTGACAGTGGAATAATTTTATGATAAGCAATGTGATACTGATTATTTTTATACCAAGCAATTACAATATTTTGAAAATTTTACAAGGACTTTTATTTACTGATAGAAAGAGAAATATACCGTTGTGTCAAGTATATCATGGATGTTAATACGAATCATTAATTTGATGATATAATTGAGATTTGATACAAGAATTTGAGCTAACAACTGATTGTTGTAAACTTTTTCAACTCTCCATGTTCTATATTCATATTTCAGATTTAAAGGCAAACCAGCGCGACGCAATTCTAGTACATCAATTTCCTAGAAATCAGAAATTTAAATTACTTAACAAAAAGTCTATTATGAGCATTTATATCTCACCACAATGCAGACATTTTACACTTACGGTATATGATGCGGTATATTATAGGTATCTGTCAAATTTTCACACCTAAGCGACTGTGCCTATCATTTAAATGGAATGGTAGCCTAGACTACTTTTATCTTTACCTTTACACAGTATTAACCAAAGTAGCTTCTTGCGTATGTGCACTAAGACCTTTTAAACTACGCAACGAATTTGAATGTGGTTTTCACCAATGGACAGAGTGATTCAAGAGAACGGTTTATATGTATAACACGTGGGCAAACCCGCTGGCAAAACCTAGTTTACAAATAAAACATACGAAGAAGGGCAACAGCTGTTAAAATATAAAATTTCATAAAAGCAAGTTTTCTTCAAAAACTTTTATAAGCCACTAAGCCGAGAAAGTTGTGAACAATTTTCGTCAAAAGAATTGTCAACTTTCTTGAACAACTTCTTATCAGAGTTACATATCAAAAATTTAAGTCGCCTTTTGTGTTTTTCTGGCTTGTTCTTCTACACTACGCAACGGATTTTGATACCGTTTTTGTGACCATCAATAAGAAAATTAATTCAAGAATATTTTTTGTTATTTCAGTGCGATTGCCAAGTCACTATATAATGTTATTAAGTAAGCTAATTACGTAATAACTTAAGACAAAAGGTCTCTTAAGTAGGGACTGAATAAATTAACCTACTCGGTGTACAGGGATCTCACAACTTTTTACGGTAGAAGAATTCAGTTGCGAGACTTGGCTTTTTTACAAATTATGGTTTTGATGGCTTGTTATTTCACCTCGATAAACATGAAATTGCTTCCCTATACAGTACTTATTAAGAAATATCCATGTTTTGTCAAGTCTTTATGAGACCATTTACGAAATTTTGTTGGTTTCGCTGATTTTACAGAAGTGCTTATACAGTTTAAATATTGCATTCCGTTTACATAAAACTAGCACTTCGCTCGCGACTTCATCCGCGTGACTCACAGGAATTGTAATTTTTATCGGGATAAAATATATTCTATGTTACTTGGTGATAATGTAGCTTTCTATATATGAAATAATTTTTAAAATCAGTTTAGAAATTTTCGAGTTTATCCATTACAAACATACATACAAAAACTAAAATATTTCTTCTTTATATTATTAGTTTAGATAAAAAAGTAACTCATTCTTTTAATCAAAAATGGAAATGACCATATGCTGCATTAAAACTAATACAAAAAACAGTATTTTAAATATACTAACACGCCCATTAAAAAAACCGGCCAAGTGCGAGTCGGACTCACGCACCGAGGGTTCCGTACAAACCTGTAGGTATCCTCGATTTATGCATAAGGTTTACGTTTATGAAATTAAATGTTTTTTTTTTTAATTTTTATATTTGAGTTGATTGAATTAAAGTTAAATTGCGGTTTACGATTTATGACGTTAAAAAAAAAAAAACTACTGACTTGATCTCGTTCAAACCAATTTTCGTTGGAAGTTTATATGGTTATGTACATCATATATTTTTTTAAGATTTATCATTCTCTTATTTTAGAAGTTACGGGGGGGGGGGGAGGACACACATTTTACAACTTTGGAAGTGTCTCTCGCGCAAACTATTCAGTTTAGAAAAAAATGATATTACAAACCTCAATTTCATTTTTGAAGACCTATTCATAGATACCCCACACGTATGGATTTGATGGAAAAAAAAAATTGAGTTTCAGTTCTAAGTATGGGGAACCCCAAAATGTATTGTTTTTTTTCTATTTTAGTGTAAAAATCTTAATGCGGTTCACAGAATACATCTACTTACCAAGTTTCAACAGCATAGCTCTTATAGTTTCGGAGAAAAGTGGCTGTGACATACGGACGGACAGACGGACAGACAGATAGACAGACAGACAGACAGACAGACGGACGGACAGACAGACAGATATGACGAATCTATAAGAGTTCCGTTTTTTGCCATTTGGCAACGGAATCAAAATCAAAATCAAAAGTCATTTATTCAAACTAGGCTGAGAGTCAGCACTTTTTGAACGTCAAAGTTACAAAAGACAGTCCCCCCAAAACGCCCGCCCTTCGACACTTCCTAGTGCTTTAGCTGGGAAGAAGAAGTGGTGGAACAAACTCCCCAGCAGCACAGCTGTCTGTTAAGTTAGAAGAACTTGATTCTATACAATATCGTGTAAGTAATTAATATTATAAAACAAAACAAAACATACATTATTCGCCATATGTCAGCTAGCACACGCCAATATACGAACAAAACATTGAAAAGTAAACTCAAGCTGAAATAAATAATAAAACAAAATCGTAAACAGAACGTAAAACTTAAATAAAGCCTCCAGGCATAAAGGGCGTGCCCGCTTACATATTCAACGACGCAAAATGATACATATACATACATTGATACATATAGCTAAGTTGAAGATACAATAGTTAAACTAGGACCTCCGGAGTAAAATTAAAATAACAGATAATACAAATAACAATAACAAAAACCATGGTCAGCAAGTCGACCAGTCACCACAAGCAGCACCCGTTCACGAGCATAACGCAAAGGTCAGCCATTACCCCCCTCGCCATATTTGAGGGAAGGTGGTAACCCAACCCCCGACGCTACCGCAAGCAGTGACATCTAAGGGAGCATGACGAACTTGCTGCCGGTTGGTCAGGCTAGAATATTATGAACAGCTGACGAGGTCGCTAGCTAACTACATGTTGCAATACAACTCATTTAAAATCATTGTAATGAGTAGATTATGTCCACAATAAGTGAAATTAATAGAAAATAAAAAATAATTAACAAAATCAGTTAAATAAAAATAAAATAAAAAAAAACAATTATATGAACTACCCATATAAACTGTCAGTAGGAAAGCTAATTCTGGATTGAAAGAACATAAACATTGTCTTGTCTAGGAACCCTAACAAGCAACTAGCAAAGTACGAAAAATTCGATGTTAGGCCACTTAAAACCTGAAGCATTGGCGGCCACTAATCAGAATTATGTTACAAACTTTTTCCTACACCAATGACTCACAAGTTGATCGACTCAACGACGAAGGAAAAGAAAAACTCTTTGGAAACATTTTAATAAGCCAGCGACATTTTAAAAATTTCCCGCACATTTTCCTGCAGCCAAAGTTAGTCTTTTAATTTCCAAGGTATCTGTAAAGGATGAACGAACAGCATATTATGAAGCCCGGCTATGAAGCTAAATATTAATTACTGTTGCTTTAGATAGATTTACTTTCATGAAAACCATCAGCAAGTTTTTTTTTTTTTTTCTTGCGTGCTTGTGGTTAATTATGTTTATCGGAAAATATTTTGTATCGCTGGAAAATGTTTTGACTACACTTACAAAGAAATTAATGATTTCACTCTCTCTAACGAGTACTTATCTGTTATTGACGTCTGTGATTACTAGGGATCCAATTTTAAAAGCCTACCGACACTATAGCTCGTCAAAATTGGTAAAATTTATATTTGGTCATAAATCTACTATCATTTAGATAAGGAGGATAAAACCTAGGTAAGGATTGCCATTTTAATTACAGTATTTATACTTAAAGACATTATCTTCAGTTTCCTAAAACTTACAATGATACTATTAAAAGTCGTAGTATTAAATATCGTCCTTAGTCCTAGCACGATTTTCCTTTTGTCGAGCTAAAATAAACATTATTAATGTGCAATAAGATTTGAATTACTTTAAGGCCAGGTGGGACCGTTTTCACATTTTTTACCGTTTTTAGAATTGCTTTTTGATAGGTAAATTTTTACTTTCAGAATCTGAAAAAAATATATATTTAAGATACATTCTTTCTCCTTAGCTTGTACCTGTTCAAAACACGATACAATCAAATTTACTCGATAGAAAAAAAAGCCGAACTAACTTCGATTTGCAGTTTTTAACAAGCCAAATTTCATTTTAAAGAAGTACTAATACTCCTATTTTTATATAATTAGTATCAATTTATAGATAATTTATTTTGGAATCGATTGAACCCGATCATTTTTTTCATTACATTTCTAAAAAAAAATATCAATTATTCAAGTGATTTTCGATCGGCGCGTCGCTTGCCAGTGTCCTGCGAGACGTTATCGAGGTGAGACCTGTGACAAATTTTTGCGCGCGCGCTTCCTT
This sequence comes from Aporophyla lueneburgensis, assembly GCA_932294355.1. NCBI lineage: Eukaryota > Metazoa > Arthropoda > Insecta > Lepidoptera > Noctuidae > Aporophyla > Aporophyla lueneburgensis. Next base: position 30,151,920 of record OW028744.1, on the reverse strand, counting down.
TCTGCTGCGTAAGTAATAATAAGAGAAAATAAAATAAACTGTAAATAAATATTGTTTTATAGAACTTATAAAGACCATAGTTGGTTAAGCTTTTTTTGTGTGTACGGTTCTCATTGTGTAAATGATTGTAAAACTTTAAAAACAATATTTTGTGATTGTATTGTGAAAATGGCGACTAAAAAAACGTTTTACAAAAAAAAAAAAACATCTGACTTCCTTAAAAAACACTACAAAATCAAAATTAACTTTAATTTCGAAAGTCGGTGTCTTAGTATCTGTATTTAAGGTTTTTTTACCACCGACTTCCGAAATTAAAGTTATTTTTGACTTCGTAGTGTTTTTTAAGGAAGTTGGTTGTTTTTTTTATAAAAAGTTTTTATTTTTAACCGACTTCAAAAAAAGGAGGAGGTTATCAATTCGTCTGTATTTTTTTATTATTAATTTTTTATGTTTGTTACTTCATAACTTTTATATTAAGAGCAGTGGTGGCCCAGTGGTAACGGCCACGACTTGCGAGTAGTAGGTCGTGAGTTCAAACCCAAGCAGGCGCATTACTTTGTGTAAATTATTTCATCGCCACTGCTCTCAAAACGGTGAAGGAAAACAACGTGAGGAAACCGGCATGTCTTAGAACCAAAAATTCGAAGACGTGACATCTACCAACCCGCACTGGGCCCGCGTGGTGGATTATGGCCCACTCCCTCTCACTGTGAGGAGGCCTGTGTCCCAGCAGTGGGAACATTATAGGCTGATGATGATGATGATGATGTATGTATTTAGAAATATATAAGTATGTTTATCAGTTGTCTGGTTATCATAGTACAGGCTCTGCCTAGTTTGGGATCAGACAACGATTTGTGGGTTGTCCAAGGATATTTATTTATTTATATTTATCCATACTTCCATTCATCCATACTAACAAACTGTTGCATTCATAATACATATAAGTCCAGATTATAAACTATCTGCGTGCCAAATTTCATCCAAATCCGTTCATTTGTTTTTGCGTGAAAGAGTAACAAATATCCATCCATACATCCATACTCACAAACTGTCGCATTTATAATATTAGTCCAGGTTATTAACTATCTGCATGCCACATTTCATTCAAATCCGTTCAGCAGTTTTTACGTGAAAGAGTAACAAACATCCATCCATACATCCATACTCACAAACTTTCGCATTTATAATATTAGTAGGATACACTAGATACAATTAGCTGCTGTATACAAATGTTCCAACGAGGATTCAATCAAGAACTATGTAAAATAGTTTTAGAGATAAATAAATAAAAATATTTGTTCTTGTATTATATTTTCTTCTGTGGTTTCTAATACTGTGGACATACTGATGTCGCTACTATATGACCTGTCTGTGCTACGCCCGCGCCGCTCGGACTTTTGGCGCGCTTACGTGTTCGACAAGAAGGACGCGCGGGAGGCGCCCCGCGGATTTCCCTGCACCTCACCCCCTCAAATCTGTATGAGTGTCGAATCACCTAGCCTTAACAGCGAATGGTCTATAGTTAGGTAAATATTTTGCGAGGTCTATGAATTAATTCTTTGGGGATTTGGTCTCTAATCCCCAATCAAGTCAAGTTCCTAATTATTAGTGTTATGATATGAAATATTCACATTCATTCTTTTTTATTTCGACGTTTTTGCACGAGTGGGTTATAAGGTAGCTTTAAATGTTGTTTTAGAATAATTTAGAGGATGAAATGTTGTCTTACAGTCAGAGAGAAACAGTAGGAAAAAGGATAGGTTTGAAAATAAATACCTTTAGATTTGCGCGCTTGGCGATTTCAATGGACTTGATGATAGTTTTATAAGTGCCTCCCCAGGATGAAATGCAGTAATTTAATAATGACTGTCCTATTAAATTGTCCTATAGGCTTTACAACATACTTTAAGACCCTTAGAAACCAGGTTAATAGAAAAAAGAACGAATACAAAGTACCTAATCGCATGGGCAGGCGATTTTCTGAAATGGGTTGGCTTGGGAGAGCAAGAAATTTAAAGTGGACGAAGTAAGTATTTATTTCAAATTGATTGCCAGTTTAAAGTGTCCGTTCTTTCAAACCACAATTGTCATTCTACAACAGGTGTACGAAATGACTATAAAACGCTGGAATACTATAGTGTGTTTCGACACTACTTGTATGTTTTTTCAATTAGTTTTTTTACATTGACAGAATGTCCACGTGGTGCCGGGTCTAAAGAACAGCACTATCCCATTCCTTCCCGAGGCTGCCGTAAGAGTCCACCAAGGGATTTACTAGAGAAAGGGCAGCAGCGTTTTCTACACATTTCACCACCATACTGTTATCGCCTATCCGCCTGCAAAGCGTGGTGATTATGGCAAACCGCCCTAAATAGAAGGAGGCCATTGTCCAGCAGTGGACGTCTTTCAGCTGAAATGATGATGATGATGATTGACAGAATGTTCGATATTGGTTTAATTTGCATATGAAGCAATAAAACAGGGTAGACTTAGTCTGACAATTTAATGGACAATTAATTCCTCTGACCGTACCAAATATTTTCTGTGTGTTTAGGATAAGTACTTAACAACCTAAACCTAAATCACAAGTCCATAAATTATACGTATAAACGTATTCTATTCCAGGCAGAGGGTTAGAGCTTTTTTTTTTTAGAGTGGGAAATCTTCAAATTACGTGAACACAGCGCGCATCGACACGGGCCTGGTTCTTACCGGGTGACGAGCTACCCATTGCTCGCCGCTGAGCATTACTGCTTCACAGAAGGAGGTGACGGTTTCCCATGCCCTCTATTTCCTTAACATGGTCTGCAACAGGGCCGAATGCGAGAGTTCGCCGCCACCGATCGCATCCACGAGGACACGGCGGTGCTCCGCCCAGGCAGGGCACGCCTCCACTGTATGCTCCACCGTGTCCTATAGATGATCCACGCAATAGAAATACCCGGGCGTTTCCTCCCGCATTATTCGGAACAGGAACCTAGCGAAGCATCCGTATCCGGTGAGGACCTGCGTAAGGCGGAAGGTGAGGATGCTGTGGCACCTCTCTTATTACTTCTCAAAGGGGAGACTTACCGCCGCATTGTGGCGTGCCCAATAAAACTGGTCCTGACGGTGATATCTGGTATTGTGATGAGCGTTTACAATAGAGAATTCCTTCACTCATTATTTAGAAAATTTGTTCAACCACGAACGATTTTTTGTATTGAAATATGAACTGAAAGACCAGTTTTTCCCAGAGGGGTAATTACGTAATACACTATCAGGAGGAATCAATTTCTTTTTGACAATTGCATAACATTTATGGCGTTGTTTACGTTGCTAAGCAGACAATTTATTCAAACATATGAACATATAATTAGCATTAAGGTTCAAAATGATTCAGATTCAGATATATGATTGATTGTAAGTTGAATGAATTTCCTAATTTTCTAATAATGAAACTGTGCCATAAGTCTCCGTGTATCCATCGACGGTATAGTTACGGTACGGTTCAATAGTTTCTCTCATACGGAGGAGCGGCGCGGATCCAGCTCAGAAGTGATTAATATAATAATAATAATTATTTGGGGTATTGTTTTCCTGTGTGAACTGGAACTGGAGTTGAAATGTAGACTGGAATATGCAGTGAATGGCTGGTAAAGTAACATAACTTGCAGTCCCCAACTGGTAAAGATTCAAACGCTTTACCATACTTTTAGTAAGTACTAGCTTTTGCCAGCGGCTTCGCCCGCGTGGAGGTCGGAAAATATCCCGCGGGAACATACTACCGGGATAAAAAGTAGCCTATGTCTTTTCTCAGGCTCTAAACTATCTGTGTACCAAATTTCATTTAAATCGGTTCAGTAGTTTTAGCAGGAAAGTGAGACAGACAGACAGACAGTGTGGATTAGTGTGGAAGTGTGTATTACTAATTTTTAAAAAATATCTAAATTTTGTGTGTTTAGATGTTTGGAATTTTGTAACTTAAACTCCAGAAACGGCCCAACGGATTTAGATGAAATTTGGCACACACATAGCTTATAATCTGGATTGAATACATATTACTTTTTATCCGTTGCCCTGGACGAAGATGCTGGCTAAAGCTTCTTTATAATATTTTTTTTACAATCCAAAATTAATTCTTTTACAGACAGACAACGCACAGCGTAAAGGCTCGTTCAGACTAGCGCGACGCGGCGGCCGCGTCGCGCTAGTCTGAACGAGCCGTTGGTTAAGCCGTTGGGTCAAGAACGGGTAAAGCAAAAACAATTCCATAAACATAGAAAATGAGCACACAGGACGGATTTTTGGGATAAATTGATTTATCACTTACATTATTTCAATTACATTCCATTCAAAAGCTTGTATGGAAATACATCATTTTACCACACGACTTCAGTCGTGATTGTCTATCACCACCACTGATTTAAGGTTACAATCATAATTTCATACATAATAAGTACATAGTATTCAATCTCACACATTATTTAGTCTTCTCGGTTCTAACAATTCCATGAATGTTGTTATGTTTAACTTAGTCATGATAAGCACAGTAGTCATAGCAAACACAGTTTTATTGTGTGCGTAGTGTTAATAGTGGCGCTACTGTATTTAGACTACAATCTGCTACAGTCTATGCTTGTTTTAATTTTTTAAATATTTTCGTTACTATTTTACTCGAATATTTTAACTGCTTCGTTGGTCTAGGGGTAACAAGCGCTACTGCTGAGCATGAGGTCCTGGGTTCGATTCCCAGGTCGGGCAAAAAGTGTTATTGGGTTTTTCCATCTGGAATTTCTCAGTAGCAGCCCGGAGTCTTTTGTGCCCGGTGGATGACAATAGGCTCGCCCCCTATATATAACGAAAAGCCTTAATGATAAACTGCCAATTGTCTCTATATTTCTGAATATGTCCAAAGCTTTTGATTTCGTGGACCACAGACTATTAATTTATAAAATAGAACGATATGGCATAAGGGGTAATGCTTTGAAATGGCTCGAAGACTACCTTACACATCGACAGCAATGTGTTGAGATTTCGGGACAAACAGGAAATCAAAAGCTCACATATAGGTCACAGTATCGTGAAAATAACTGCGGTGTTCCCCAAGGGACCATAATAGGTCCGCTTTTATTTCTGCTATATGCTAACGACTTGCCAAGTGTAACTTCCCACAAATGTATCCTATATGCGGATGATACGACCCTTAGTATTATAAAAGAAAATGACGACATTATTGAGTACCAAAATGAAATAAACATGACATTAAATAAAATTATTACATGGCTAGAACACAATAACTTACATATTAACATTAAAAAAACAAAAATGATACAATTCCAGACATATAACAGTACGCGTCCACGACTTAAAATACAATATGGAAATGAGACAATTGAAGAGGTCGATTACGTAAAATTCTTGGGTATAATAATTGACAAAGACTGTAACGGGAAATCTAATATTGACGATCTATGTAAGAGGATAGATAGATTTGTATTTGTTTTATATAGACTAACACGTGTGGCTAGTGTTAACGCGGCAATATGTGCATACCATGGCTATGTGTCATCAATTCTGCGCTATGGCATTATAATATGGGGTAATTCAGTTGAACTTACAAGAGTTTTTCAAGCTCAGAAAAAATGCATACGCTCAATTTGCGGAGCGCACCCACTGGACAGTTGTGTTCCACTATTTAAGACACTTAAAATACTGCCAATTCCAGCACCATATATTTTTGAAATCTGTATCTTTATACACCGAAACAGACATGAATTTGATTTGTATCTTGATGTTGTATCCAGACCCAGCCGCAAAGTGCATATGCTTCATGTTCCTAGGCGTAGAATTAAATTATTTTCTAATAATGTGTACTGCATGTCCATTACTGTTTATAACAAATTACCTGATGGCTTCAGCCTCAGAACATTTAAATGTAAATTATTTAACTTTCTCTTAAGCAAATGTTATTACTCGACTGAAGATTTTATGAATGAAAAGTTTACCTAAAGATTTGACATTATTCTGTAAAAATCATATTTTATCTCCCTTCATGCACTTTTGACATTTAATTAATATATTTTACATTAAAAAAGGTTTCGTAATTTAAATAATTCTATTGATTAACCCGTTGAATGCCGCTAATTACAGACACAATCAAAAACCGTTGTACTGTGTAGATCTACGTTCACGGCATACGAAGAGTTAATAACTAAATCTTAATGTAATGATGACATATAATTTTAATGATTAATAACTAAATTTGAATGTAATGATGACCCATAATTTCAAAACCATATTTGTACGCCGGAAACGGCAGAATATTTTGAGCGTAATAATCCACATAACAACTTTGTACAATATTCTGACAAATAAATGCTTTCTTTCTTTCTTTCCTATTACATGGGACTTAAACATAACAGGTGAAATGTGGGTGTACTATAGGTACACCTCTGCCCAACCCTTCGAGGAAACAAGGTGTGATGTTATGTTATTTTAACATACCTACATATTTTATCAATCTTAAACACAATAGGTATACAATCTAACACTATAAGATATAAATTATGTAAAAGTATATAAAGGAAAAAAATAAGGGTTCCCTCTATCTGGCAGAAACTTGATGCTCCGAATTTTATTTAGCATAACACACTTGGCATAATCTTATTTAAACGAATATTTGTAAGGCATAAAAAATGTTTAGCATAATCATTGTTTGGCCGAATGTTTATATGCTCGACTTTACGCTGGCATACTTTTAAGATGGCAGAATTTTATTTGGCAGACTTAAAATTCCGCATAATTATCGTTTAGCATAACATTTATTTAGAGCAATGATTATTTGGCATAATTTCACTTGGCATATTATGAAGATGGCAGAATTTAATTTAGAATAATTTTGTTAGGCATATTTTCATTTCTATTAAATTGCATTTTAACCTTAAATAAAATGAAATAGTGTCTCAAAAAGTCAGTATATGTTGTGCTACAAAAATTATTGACAGAAACGAATCGATGCAGAACCGACTCCACGTAGTCTTGTCTGCCCTACCCCTAAAGTGTAATTTAAGCCAGCGTAGGCGCGGAGTGGCGAGGCGGCCCGCGATTAGCTCGCGTGGGACCGCCGGAGCCCCGCAGCGCCAAAGCCGTGACAGAAACCATGCATGCTGCATGTTGCATGCTCGCCTGCATGCTGTAAGCTTGCTTGCATGCTGCATGCTGCATGCTTGCTTGCTGCATGCTTGCTTGCATGCTTGGTTTCTTGTATGCTGTATGCTTGCTTGCATGCTTGTTTGCATGCTGCATGCTTCTTCGATATGAAATGTATGCCAAAAGATGATTCTAAGTTTAAAGTTTCTGAGACATGATAGTTCTGCCTTTTAATAACTATTGATATGAAATTATGCCAAGAGACGATTCTGACTGCGAACTTTCTGCGATATGATGGTTCTACTTTTTAATTATTATGGAATAAAATTTATGCCTAAAGATGATTCTGACTTATAAAATTATGCGTTGTGAATGAAATGAGTGTATGCCAAACAATTTTCTGCGAAATGAAATTTATGCCATCCGCTGTTATGCAAAATAATATTATGACGAAAAAAATTCTGCCATAAAGGGTGGACCCAAAAAATAAAGACAAGAGCTTAGTGGGCATAAAAAATTCGTCCACTTCACTGTCAGTGAAAAACATGTCGAAAGGGCCAGTCCGCGCCGCTAATCCGATTGTTTTAAATTTGTACCTAAATTATAATCTTTCCAATCCGGACCATCCATTGTTGTCCTTCACCAGCGATGCCCTAAACCGAGGTCCATACCGCACAGAAGGTGCCTTTAGCGAGTAGTCTAGCTCTAGTTTTAAGTTTTATAACCTGGCTGGAGGCCTTATTTATTAAGGTAGCCACAGGCAAGTCCGGTTAAGCAACCGGGCATGTCATAGATTGCGAGGTGTCATTATCAAAAAAATTACATGCAACCAGCATTGACCTAAAAATATGCCAGGTCTCTGATCACGTAAAGATTCAGCCAACCGCTTGGCAATGTCCTGAAATACTCGCACATAATATTGTGTATGATGAAGCCTCGACGGACGCTGCACGAGGCGGGCTTGGCAACACTTTCCCTGCAACGGTATCACCAGTTACTCACCCTGTAACATAAATGACTCCAATAAAAACACCACAAGATCAACATTAAGTCCAACAGTATCATCGAAGATGACAACGTACACTTGCTTTTTCAATTCATGTTAAACATTAGCAGAATAGTTATCATATAATCAAAGACTTGTCATCTGCTTTGCTTGCCATCATTAAAAATAGAATAGAATAGGCATAAACGGCATACAGAAATTGTTCTGTAACTTTAACAGTATAGCATATACATAGAACACATCATTTTTCAAAAATATTGTGATAAAAAGTGTCAATAAACAAAATGTTTTATTCCGTATATTTTTATATACGTAACTTCCTATATCGTCTACGTCATATTACATTCATTCATTTGATTTTAGTCATTGTTGTGCTCGTAATATTAAAAGTATAATATTTCATTATTTAAATAATGTGATAAAAGGACCGCAGTACTGTTAAAGATTACAACGTTTATATTTATACATGCTGTTCTATGACTGTTCCCAAACAGAAAATAATTACATTTATTGACTTTTTTCATAACACTAAAACCTTATGTTTTATCGCAGAATCAGCAGTGCCTGAAACCATCACGTACAGAAACTAAACTCTGATATTTCTTTAACCAAAAGCAATAAGTAACCAGATTCTTCGGATGTTTTCGAATACAAAATTTTATTTAAATAATCTAAAAGAAATCGAGTATACATCGAATTAAATATCGTTAACCTAATAAAATTATAAAATATAATCAATTTCTTACCAAACTGCAGCTATACCCGACAACTCTGGTTAATTGATAACATATCTCTTGTGGAACTGTACCTAACTACTTTTTTTTGTGGGTGGGAAATCATCAAATGGTTCCGCTCTGGGCGGAGCGGGAGGGCATTCAGTCTTTTACTGAGTAAAACCCACCCTTGTTCCTTCAGTTGCCTGTGCCCTGGCACAGGCAACAAATCCGCGTGGCCGGGAGTCCGCAATGGACTTCCGACGCCCAGGGCGTCTCCTGCTGCGTATAAGGACATGAGGGCGCAGATATTGCATCGCACTCACGCGCTCCGCCTCCTCCTTCGCGAGTATTACTACTTTGTAGAAGGAGGTGATTGCATCCCATGCCCTTTCGTTCCGTACCATGGCCTAGACCAGGGCCGGACGCAAGAGAGTAACAGTAACTACTTAGTTCCAAAAAGAGCTCTTAAACAACTACTCGACATTATTATATCACTCGTATATATAGTTTAGTTAATATTTCAAAAACTACAACAGCCTGTATAAAATTCTGTAAGATAAAATTCAGGATGTGGAAAGTGGTTGACACAAATCAAAAGACCGCATCAGATGTTTTTAAATAAATTATAATAGATAAATAGAATAAACATTACAGAACATAAATCAAAATCACCCTCGGCACGCATTTATTGTTTATTATTAGGACAATATTTAATCCTTATTCAAATTTAACTATCTCGGGTGGGTCGGATGGCTCAGTAGGTAGCTGTCATTGGCAGCAACTATGGCTGGCGATAAGGTTGTGTACGAATCTGTGCCTAAACAGGAGAAACATGAAGGTATGTGAAATACTGCTCCGTCTATTTATTTGTCTAAATCAAGATAAACATTGAGTGCAATGCCATTAGTTTAAGATCACCAATTGAATTGGATGTAGAATTGTTTCTTGGTCTCGTAAAGCTACAATTGATTTAGATAGACAGAAAGAACAAAATAATAGAAACAATGAAATTAGTGCCTCATTAAAATATGTAATCAGATAATTATAAATGTGTGTTTGTGATAAACATTTATTTAAGTCCCTAAAATGTTCACCATCTGCACAGAAGTCTTTCGGAATGTAGCCAATATAGCAATCTATTTTTATATTATTACCAGAATAGGCTAATACATTGTTAATCTCTGACCTGTAGGTAGAAGTTATCGCAAAATGACGTGTATCGAAAGAGATCAATGCTTTTTGTGTTAATGATATTTTGATACTATCGACCTCACATCATTTATCAGTCCGGTGAGGTTCACACAGGACAAACACCGTCTTACTAACAATACTTTCTATCAACAACTTATTAAAATGCAACATTATTCTTTCAAAATTTTAGAGCCAGCGAAATCACTGGAATGTCCGAAAGGACTTGGAATCCGACACCTGCAAACATTAATTCTGTTCATATGCCTAACCATTGCGTACACAATCAGGTCCCAACTCAGTGTCCTCATGGTTGCTATGGTCAAAGTACCAGATCCTCGTTGTACAGAAATTAATGGGACTGCGAATTACTCTGAAGGTTGTGCTGTTATGAATGCAAATATCAGCAGATGGCACATTTATCGCGTGAGTTGTTTGATTTGTTTTATTATTAGCATCGCGTGAGGTAGCAAATAATATGAATTTGTTACCTAGTGAAAAGTTAGTAATAAAATGGCTGGAATATATGTTTGACGTTATTGATAACTTAGACATTACCAATACGTTTATCTACATTTTTACTGTAGATAAAAGGAATCGGAGAGGAGAGACTTTTAAAATAAATTAACGTCATTGTTAAACTTTTTGCCACATAGTAAAATTGGTTTGATTATTTATTCATCATTTATCAAAAAGTATGATTATATATTGTTGAAAATTACAGACGTATGAATGGAACAAGTCAACTCAGGAGATGATCACGTTTTCTTTTTTCGTGGGATACACAAGTATGATGCTGCCCATGGGACTCATAGCGCAGAAGTATGGAGGAAAAATACCGATAATGTTTGCATTAGCTGTTAATGGAGTGATTTCTATTTGTACACCCTGGATAGCGTTAGTAGTAAGTGCATAACTTCCTTTGTATTTGTATTAATAACATTGAGCAAATATTTTATTTACCTACTCTAGTATTTCAAATGAAAGTTTATTTTCTACATAAGAATGAGCTCAAGATAATTTCATCAGGTCAGTCTATTAAAGACCGGTGGTATTACAATAAAAGCCCTTACCAATAGTGCACGAAATCATATCTTACACCAAACAACAATGACTGATCATTAGTTAGATGAATACAAAAAAATCGTTACGATATCTACGGACAATGCCAGAATCAATTGAACACTATGTATTAACAATTGTTTTCTTATTTTAGGGTGGATGGATTGCTGTATCAGCTAGCAGATTGGTACTGGGTATGACGCAAGCGGCCATGTACCCGAGCATACACACAATGCTGGCGAAGTGGGCCCCACTACGTGAGAGAGGAAGACTCAGCACATATATTTATACAGGTAGATTAAGTAGATTTTACATTCCAGTTCTTAAATAGGTCGAAGAACCTAGGTCTCATCTCGATACAAATCAATGTCAAAGTAAATAGAAAAATGTTTACTGAATATCGGGGAGTAGACTGTTTTGTTCGTCCAGATGACATAGTTATGTCCGCATTGGTTTTAGAAGTATGACTAAAGTACTGCTGTGTTTTTGTTTGTGTTACCGCTAATTAGTGAATCTTAATCCGTCATTAAGTAATCGTACTTCAATCGTATTAATTAAATAGATAAAATACTATTTCTGAGGTACACCATAATTATATTTTGTGTTCACATATAAATAAAATTGAAGTGTCTGTGTATTATGTCACAATAACAACTTTATATTTAATGCTTATGAAAGTGTGTACGGGACTTAGGGATAATTTCTGATATTCACGTGGACGGAGTCGCGGCCAGAAGCTAGTTACAAATTTAAATGTACATTTTACATAGGCAACACGCAGTCTTATCTTTATAAGCGATGTTCTAAAGTCAACACTAATAATATGATTTAAAGCTCAAAACAATCTGGAAACTTTTAAACCTACTGAACTTTCATTTTGCAACTACGCAGAGAACTACACGGCTTCTTTCCAAAGTTAATATGATTACAAGTAAAAGTTACTAGACAGTAAAACATAAACTGTGTCGGAAGGAAGCAATCTGGTCGTGAGTGGCTGGAACAATGGCGAAGTAAGTTAGGAGTGTGAGAACTTCTGCCACTACACACATCATTATGTATATCTTGCTGGAATACAGTACTTGTTCGGGATATTTGCTTCTATCTTAGATCGGCAGCAGCTATTGTCTTGTGTCGACTATATATAGAAGAAATCTTATTAATAAGACCATTTCAGTCGGCTATCTATATAGTCTTCACATAATGTGACCAAGATTATGTCTGGACTTTAAAAGAGACTGTGACCTCTAAGTTTGTTTCTGCCTTTCTTCTCAGAGTAGTAAGATAGGAAACGCCGACCTCATCTAGCTAAAAAAAAAATGACTTGTAAAAGTGTTTGTACAAACCTACATACAGAAATAAAATCATTTATCATTTATTTAGACGTGATCTGCAGGCCATCTATTTCATTCAGTACCAGAAAAAATAACATGAAGGTTGACAAAAAATGACAATTTGAACCGACTTCGACAGTTCAATTACCCATATACATCTTGTAAGCTCTATGGCATTTGTTGTTTTATAGTAATTTATCAGTCACATTGTCCATAATTATATTTTTAAATCGACTTTTACTTTTTCTAGATTAGATACTTCATAACTTTGCATAATTTGCACCCCAAATCTTTTCTCACAACCTACATTTTTATCAGTCCCGTCCACATTAGCCTCCCGTATAGTCTTTCCGAGGTTATCATCTCATAAACTCACATCGTCAGTCCCTCTCGCCTCGTCACGAGCTCAAATTACATAACTTTTATGACGCACCGTTTCAGATACCCCGAATGTAATCTTTTTGACGTGTATACCAAAATTAATTTATCTTTTGACGAGTTTGTGTTGATGTTGATTTAGTCGTGTTTATTCACGTCGGTTGAGATGGATGTAATGTGAAACGAATAGGATGCACACATTTGTTTATTGAAGTTAAATGAGTTTGAAATTATTGAGACGTTAATTATAACACAGTACCTCCATAGTTATTCTTTTGTTTGCGGGTGCAAAATGGACGGAAAATGAAGTTTTAAGAGACTCACATTATTTTATGGTTGTAAATTCATGTGTAAACTAAACTTTTCACAATACAGAACTACGTATTTTATTTTTTCTTCCAGGATCTCAAGTAGGAACAATAATAGCATTCCAGCTATCAGGCCTCTTCGCCGGTAGTCCAGTACTAGGTTGGCCCGTATCATTCTGGTTATTTGGAGTTCTGAGTCTGGTCAGCTGTGGTCTACTTGGATGGCAGGGAGTTGCGAGTCCTCATGACCATCCTACTATCAAGTCTGAAGAGCTGGCGTATATTATGGAGGATATAGCCGTTGATATTGTGCCTAAAGTAGGTTTGAAGCTTTAGAATATTGGTCATTATTTTATTTCTGCTAAGTACTTAGGTAGGTAAGTTTTATGATTTTACCATTTTAAAGAAGACTTTTTAGTTTACGAATTTCATCTATCTATATATTTTCTTTCATGATATTTCTCCTTTGCCACATTATGTCCCAGTTAAATCAAGTAAATGTATTATTGTTATATTATATAAAGTAACAGCTCGTATTGAACTGATTATTTTCTTTTATTATCAGAAACGCAAGACTCCTTGGAAGCACATCCTTACATCCAAACCAGTTTGGGGACTGATTGCGTCACACGCCGGTAGTGCTGCTAGTTATTTGCTGATCCTGACCGAGATACCTTTGTATATGAACCATATACTGCATGTAGACCTAAAAAGGGTACGTTTTAATAACAGACTTTCGGCAGTTGCGTATCTTAATCTGTACAATAATGGCTATTTATGCTTCAGCTTAAACTGACGCCCAATAATAAGTTCATCCATTATTGGGCATTATGATGTTATGCTATATGAAAAACACAGATTTTTATTTTGACCTGGTAAAATGCAATTCCGACTCCTATAAAGTCGGGAAAAAGCTAAGGGATCATGATGTTATTATGTCGATCGCTGTTCATAATTTCATTTCACTTTTCTGTTTTAGAACGGAGTGTATTCGTCTTTGCCATACATTGCTTTGTATGTCATGGCAATAATGTTCGGTTATGCTTCTGACTTTGCCGCCAACAGGAAGATTATGTCTATAGTTAATATCAGGAGAACAGCTAATAGTATTGGTAAGTCACATGTCATTTCAAAATCTTATCAGTGTTTATTTTTTGATCGACTGAATGGGATAACATCTATTACCGGGATAATAGGTTCATATTAAAAATATTTAGCATAAGCATATTCAGTCTATAATTTTCTCTCTGCTGGAACACAGGTCTTCTCTCTGGGAGAGAAAGTGGGCCGTAGTCCACTACGCTGGCTCGGTGCGGGTTGGTAATGTCACATGTCTTCGAATTTTTCGACAAGCCGGTTTTATCACGATATTTTTCTTCACCATTTTGAGAGCAGTGGTAATGCAATAATTTACGCGAAATAAAGCAGTGAAGGCCCAGTGGTAACGGCCGCGACTTTCGTGTTATAGGTCGTGGACTTGAATCCTGATATATGCTTTACTTTGCGTATTTTTTTTTTTTTGATATTTGCTTTGTTTTGTTTCAGCTATGGCGGGCTCCGGAGTATTTCTGTTCGCGTTCAGTTTTGTGAACGATACAACGTTGGCAGTATCGCTGCTAATTATAGCGCACGGTTTACATGCTGGTATCCACGTTGGATTCCATGTAAGTACCCATATTAAGTTGCTGCCTTTATTAAACATGACGACAACGACTTTCATTAACATATAATTTTATAATATGTATCCCTGTTTTATTTGTAAGTGAATTTTTCTTTTGTATTTCCAGTGATTTTTTCGATCAATAATTTGAGAGATACTAATGCTCATAAGTAACAATAACATTTCTTCTGTGTCTTTCAGTGTCCTTCAAACGATTATAATTCGCATATAATATTTGGAATATGATCTAAATTTATTTTTGTTTTGTTGGGAGTCCTTAAAAAAATAACTTAAAAAAAAGTTCGTCCACATTTCTGAGCTCTGTTTTCAGATAATGTTATACGGAAACAATAAAATACACAATATTTATTGGTTCAATCTCACACATAACAAGATAACATTAGTTGCCAAGCGATTCATAGCCAACGTTACCATTATTAAGTTTGGCTCTATTCGTAACATGGATGAAGGAAGCATTGAAGATGATACTAAACCAATTGATTGTAATTTCATCAATGTCGTTTGAGTTTCTGTGGTTTACATGTAACTTGTATTATTTGTTTCTATAGCCAAATAATACAAAGGCTATTGTTATGGAGCAGTATCTAAAAGTTATCCACTCATGGTTGGTCATTGAATAACAGTCCGTAATGGTATGTCTTACAGCAATGGTGTATTCAAGGTAATTTGTACTACCACGCCTTTTAGCAACACGGTGGTTTTACTCGATCATTATGGTCAAAAACATGGAGATATAGACCTTAATGATATCCAAGACTAACTTGCCATGAAAACCTCACACTTTTTGAACTTGACAGACTGTATTTGTTGCGACTACTGCATACTGCATATTGAGACATTTTCTACCAAGCCGCATTCTTTAATTCTTCGCTCCAAGATTTGAGACGTTGAAGTCATGCACCAATACCATCTATTTGTTACAGATAAACCAAATAGACTTGGCTCCCAACTTCGCCGGGCCAGTAATGGCGCTCGGCAATATGATCGCCAATCTTACCAGTCTGCTGGTGCCCGTGATCGTGTCCAATATCGTGAAGGATGACGTGGTAAGTCTGGGTTTGCAAGCCAAGTTAGTTAGTTATAGGAAATTTTGACTAAATTGAATAAGTTATTTGTAAAAGGTTGCTGTTAGGGTTTGGTATTTATTTTCTATAAATAATACGAGTGACATTAGCTATTTTTAACCTACATCAAATACAAGAGAAGGTTCTTACGTTCATTCGTTCTTTCTTCATACTTTTTATGTCTGTTACGTTTAAAATCCGTCAAAGAAAACCGATTTGAAAAAAAAAACACATTTAGAGTGGTCTAAGATTGAAAGCACATATAGAGTGGTCCCATATGAATTTTGTAAATTTCTGAGGGGTGGTTTTTGAGTTCGCTTAAATAATCGTATTTTTTCCACGAAGTAAGGTGATGATGTTACAATAGCAAAAGCCGTTTTCTCATGGGGGTAAGTAGAAACTACAGAACGCCACCTACTACTATCCTTATACAACATTAGTTTTTGTTTATGCGAAACCCGAAACACGGGTCTAGTATTTTTATGTAAAGAATCTATGAAAAAAATTTCAAAACTGTATCATTAATAATCACAAAGTTATAAGCTTGTTACGGTACCTGATTGTCCTCGCAAAAACATATGCAGCCTACCGGAGGGCACTACGCCAGCCGCGCGCGCGGCTCTTACTCTCACCCATTGATAATAATTTGCCACAGTGATTGTTTATGTATTAGTTGGTGATAAACATTTTCCATCACGCTTGCAGGCTTTGGACTGTCGTAATGGTCAAGTGTAGGTAGATATTATTATGTAATTTATTCGTAAATGCAGTAGTAAGTGGTAAAATGTAATCAATGCCATTTGTTGCACCTTATGTCAACAACTTAAAGTTCAAAATGGATGAAAATTGTTAAACATCGCATTACTGAACCACAGCAGGCTGTAAACAAATAATAAATTTGTACCCTTGACTATCTTTGCGTGTTTAAAAATGTTAATCATCACTATCTACAATAATTGGCGTAATCACTATTCACTCAAACAAACTGAAGCAACTGTTAAAAAACGTCTTTCTCATAAGCACTGACGCACTGCCACACCACCACAAACAGCGAGTGTACGGACGTTTGAGTACGAAAGAGACATGATAATTTTAAAATCGAAACAAAACACTTTAGCTAGGGCTCACGGCGGTCGCGCGCTCGCGATACGTATGCATCGATCGATGGCATTCGGGCGACTGAGGAGCGCCGCCGCCGCCCCGCAGCAGTGCGTACACGCCGCCTAGCCCGCGCTATGACCTGTCGTGAACTCGTGACCCGTGTGCAAACAGATGATTGCGGATACTAACTTTTAAGCGTAATTAAATATTTTTGGGACAAAATATAACATGGTGTAAAAATTATTGGAATCGATTCAGTTACTGATTCTGAACAAACTATATTCAGGTTTTGCATATACTAAAAATAATGTTGTATATGATTTTACAATAATTATAACAGTTTCCTGTCGCTGTTATTATGATTTAACGTATTCCTTCAATGAGCAAGTGAAGGAATACGGATTTGTGTAGGGTAGGTACCACAACTAAAAGGGGAAAATTAAAAACTCAATTATATAAAAAAATGCCATTCAAAAAAGAAAAAGCAATACAAAGTGGAAAAATAACTTTAAATTAGGAAGTCAGTGGCAAAAAACAAAACCAAAACCGAAATTAAAATAATTCTTGACTTTAACACACAAAATTTTTGTCTGAAATATCTCTTAGATATTTTTCATTTTACAATTAAGATTAATTTTATAACTACAATTTTCAGCAATTTATAATTTGACTGCCTCGTTGCACGTGGTCGCAAGCACTATTGCTGAGAATTAGGTCCTGGGTTCGATTCCTAGGTCGGGCAAAGTTTTACTGGGTTTTTCCAACTAGTACTTCTCAATAGTAGCTCGGTGTCTGAAATGTGGGTAAGTTATAAGTGCACCTCTATCCAACCCTTCGGAAAATCAAGGTATTATGTAATGATTTTACATTCTGTGATTACTTACACACTGTTATGACTTTTTTAAACTCACGAAAAACGTCTACTCAGTAAATATTGATAACATTTTTGTAAATATTATGTGAACACCATACATCTAAAACATAATTAATTTACCCGCCATTGCCTCATTTTTATTTCTTTTACCTAATGCGGAATAGCAGTTCTTAAACACATAATTATTGTTTTCATTTTTTTTTTAAAGAGTAACGGTAAAGTTTCTTCTCATTCTTCTGCGTACAAAATTACCTTCTGGAAGAAGTTACTAGAATGAATTCCATTTTCTTGATGTTCAAATGTGCCTTTTAGAAATAAATGATTTGACCTTGACCACTCTCAGTCACAACAGATATTATTGAACAACTTAAAATATAATTATGATATTGATCTAATCTAATTTAATCTAACAAGATTTATTTGACACATAAGCTTAGCTTTTATATTTTGGCTTGAACTGTTTTTTTCATATCTTTTTCATATTTTTTTTTTTTGTTTTGTTTACATTTAAGTAATTGCATTAATTCATAAGTGAAACTACGGTGTTCAGTTTCTTCGATGACTTGAACGTCGCAATGTAAATATAAACCTATTTTTAATTTAGTTAAGTTTCTTTTAAGTGAACTGTAATGTTCTTTGAGAAATAAAAAATGTCTTTAAACCGAACTAGCCTGTATTTTCCCACTACAAGGCAAAGGCTACCCTCTCACTCTTTTCCTAAACACATTATAATTATAAATAAACTAAGTTAATAATTTCTGTTTATTTACAGACAAACCACCGCAAGTGGCAGTACGTGTTCATCATATTCGTTGCTATCATGTTCATATCTAACACTATATTCGTCGTGCTTGCCAAGGGGACAGTGCAGCCGTGGAACTTCTATGGCGCAGAGGATAATGGTAAATCTTTGGTTTAGTTCTTTGCATTTTCAGAAAACAAGAATTTATTATAACACTGCATTTACACAAACTTAATTTGAATATTTAACATAATTAAACGGACAGTGCCAGAAGTCTTTAAGACTTCATTTTGGATAGCCATCTAAACTGGAAACAGCATATAAAATTAGTCCGTAGTTTTGATAGCATACAAAGCTTATGTCTCAACGTTATGTTTGGCATAATGTATTGAGAAAACTCCACCGATATACAAATTGCTGTCAAAGCTCAAGAAATATGTACGGGCTGTCTTTAGGCTGAAAAAGACTGATATTTGTAGCTCGATTTTTAAGAAATATAAACTTCTCATATTGCCCTTCTCATACATTTACTAGAGAATGGGCAGCAGCGTTCTCTATGCATTTTACCATCATACTGCGATCGCCAACCCAACCCAACGATTGGCAAGCCCAAGCGTGGCGATTACGGCAAAGCCCCCCAAATAGGGGGAGGCCCATGTTCAGCAGTGGATGTCTTGCGGCTGAGATAGTAATAGTAGTAGATACATTTACGACACAGCAGTGTTTGTGAAATCAAACTTGCATTTGTCTCAAACATCGAGATCAAGATGAAACAACAAAGAGAAATTTGCTATTCCACACAAAACTGCGCTATATTCAACAAAGCTTTTTAGGAATGCCACCCAAAATATATACAAGATACTCTATGTAAAAAAAGATCATAACATACATGACATCGTTAAAAAAAATCTTGATTTATTAATTGTAAAAGCATACTACTCAATTAAGGAGTACATAGACGACCAATTATAATGTGATGGCAAGACATAGCGTTTATTTTTATTAATATTGACACCTGTAGTTTTTGTTTACCTGTGTTCTACAACTAAACGACGAGTAGGGTATCGCTATATAAGAACATGGGAACATTCCAACTTTATTCTAAATTTTTATGATACTCTGACGAATACATTAAGATAAATAATCGACTGTTTTGTTATGCTTATTAGGAAACCATAAAAAATATCTATGTCCCACGAAAAACTACAAAAATGGTGATCGATTACGGGACCTACGCCCCTGTATATTTTCATGTATTTTATACTACAGTAGTCTTTAATAGTAAATAAATAATAAATGTAATATCATTTTATAAAATTGGTTTAAAGTTTACAGGCATCATAATAGTATTCTGAACCAAATCAACTGAAATTAAACAAATTCTCAATTGTTCCATTCCTTTTCCAGATGCTGACAAGGAACTGACTGCCGTTGAAGAGGAAAAGAAGTCAAGCAACGAAAAAGAAAGTCTACAAGATGTGATACGAAATTGATATGAGATAAAAATGTGTAAATAAATATGTTTAGGAAATAAATAATGTTAATAGTAAAAATTACGATACAAAATGTATGTTCTCAGACCTGTCACGAGTTTTTCTCACTCCGAGTCTAGTTTTAAGTGTAAATCTACTCATTGCACTATTAATTCCAGTCTTGGGCCTTTTGTTTTTAATACTTTCTTACCCCATTCAATGCCGACATTGGCTACACGGCCAAAGCCGGTTGCCACCATACATTTGTCTATGCACGGATATATACGTATATGGCATCAGTGAAAACAAAAGCTACACTTTTATTAAAGATTATTTTATTTGAGATGCCATCCTATATTAAAAGACTCTATTGGTGAGGCCAGTTACTGAACATCCTATTGAAACTCATTGTGAACTCCTACGTATCTATCCGTAGCCAGCGTCCTGCATAGAAACCATATACGCATATATCCGTAGTCGGCATTCAATGGGTTACACAAGTGATTAAATACAAAAAAAAAAAAAATACGTGATACAGACCCCAAAGTAACTTCTGCAGTCAGCTCTGTGCACCTTGCTGACTTTTTCAAAATATTATTAAGCTCATTACATCAAGTTAACGCCATCCTGACAAGAATATTTATTGAATGTTACATGTCATCACAGTGTATTTCACCTGCTGAGAACACATCTCCTAAATAATTACTGCTCTGTTATTGATTTGCACAAAAGACAGTGCTTTTGAAGTATTAGTTACATTAATTTGTGGTTTTTAGCATAAATAAACCATCTCTCAAGTTTTAGTTAAAAACTTTTCAATAATGGTCACAAGATTACATAACTAGTTTGTTAACATATTCAGTTAATGATTGTATTGTTCTCATGGTCAAAATATTACAGTATTTGTGCTATAATATCGATACCGGAAATTTCAATTGTCGTAAAGGACATTTTGCCGAAAATGAGTTATATATATATTTGGAATCAGCGTCGCAAGCTCTATCGATTGGTATAATTAAAAAAAAATCTATCTTTAAAAAAAAGCCCCTTACGACCTGGCTTTCCAACAGCTCTAGCGCGATTTTTTCTACTATTTGGGATGTATCGCAAAAATAATTTTCAATAGGGGAGCGTAAAGTCATGTTTTAATTATTTAAGAGGTCGTAATCCTTATTTTTGCGTTAAACTTTTTATACGACGTTATAAACAATAATTTATTATTACAAATCAAAAGGTCGTTAACATGTTATTTGATAATCGAAACCCTTACGACCAAATCTATGCTTTGTTTTAACTTACGTAATTAGGGCGTAAAGGACGTTTGTTTTATTTATTGCCCTTTACAACCTTAATTTTAACAAAAACACAATTAAAGTTTTCGTTTCGTTCTTATTACCGTCGGCGTACAGAGGTCTGACGAGCACCATTCTCAAAGAAACTCAAAGTCAGAAAAAAACATCTATGTGTCTGGTATACATACCTTTATAAAAGGTTAGTTACTCCACGTAATAGTAACTCCAGTTTTTTTTTTTTTTTGTATGGGTGAAAACAAAGTTAATTTATTTGAAACTGAATAGAACTGAAGGGCTGGTGCTCACACGAGGTATTGTATCATACACGGCGATCGAGGTGACATCAAATTCATATACCTTTCCGTGCCGCTTCGTGCGTACCAAATTTTTGAATTTTCGATAGGTGATTTTTCATATCTTTGACATGGTCAAACGAAGTTGACCATCGATTTACTTGTACTATCGTTAGTTAATAGCCAACTAATGACTTTTTTGATGAGAATAATTAAATACGTTATTGATCAAATACTTTTTTTTTACAAAACTTCATAATCAGTCATAATCACGGTGATTAATAAGTGACTGAAAACTGATGTTACTAAGTACCTCATTTGTTAATCACCGTGACTATGTCCAATAGATCGACATTGGAATTGTCAGTCAAACGTCAGGGATTGGCTGGACTCGCTGAGTCTAGCCAATCCCTGACGTTTATCTCAACCAACTGACGTTTGACTAATGTCGAACTATTGGAATTATATTCGAGAGTAAGCACCCAGAGCGGGAGACGTCATTTCATGATTTCCCAAACACAAAAAAAGACCTCTAACTTATTCATTTCCGCAGGAGTTCTTCCCATAATGGCTTCCCATAATAGAAAGCTGCAGGTCTTCAATCTCGTTTCCAATCGTAGCCTGTTCTTCAACTATGTTCAACTTGTTTTCGTTTGAAAACTTAAAATATATTGGTCTGCAGAACATTGTGGAAGATGGTTCTGGATTCTCCCATATCACTTCTTCGCCACAAACTAAGCGCAGAGGCACAAACGAACACATAAAAATGCTAGAATCGTCATCCTCTGCCATAGTTTGTTTATACAAACTGCCCTAAGCACCATCAAAACCCCATTTGCATATAAGTATAAATTCTTTGGCATCCAGATTCTACACGTAGGAATTTTCCAAGTCTAGCCACAGTTTTGTTCAAAATAGCTTGGAGTTTTACTTTAACCCCTCTTCCGTGACTTCTGTGGCATCTTTTGGCGGATAGCAGTTCTTCATCGTTCAAGGATAGCTGTTTAAGAAGGATACAATGGCATTCCTTCTTCTTTTGCACAAGATGTTAATGTTATATACTGCCACTTAGAAAGCTTCAATGAAGTCAAAATACCTAAAGCTTTATCAGCAGAATATATGGGCACAGTTTTCTATACCTTTAACAATTCCTTCATATTTGTAGCTTCTTCGGGATGCTCCGCGACTAGTTTAATGATATCTGCTACTTTCTTATTTGTGCTTTTAAACCAGTTGCATGAGCAAGACTTTCATTGCTGTACGTTAGGAGCTCTTCCACTCTTCTTTAGCGGGCTTAGCTTCACAAATGGTGTTCTGGGACTCACAATAATTGATGTTGATATTCCAACATTGCACGTTTCCGGTCCACAGGATGTTAATAATAATATCTTAGGACAATCAACACAACGTTATCTGATCCCAAACTAGGCAGAGCCTGTACTATGGTAACCAGACAACTGATAAACATACTTATATATTTCTAAATACATACATATTGTAGATAAATTACACCCAGACACAGAACAAATGATTGTGCTCATCACACAAACATTTGTCCTGGGTGGGAATCGCACCCACGACCTCAGTCTTAGCAGTCAGGGTCACTAACCAATAGACTAACAGGCCAGTCAATGTCATGTTGATGTACCCTCATTTATAGCGAAGACAGAACTGGAACATTGGTGCTGTTCTATTAACACTACAGAAGGGGTTATCTTTTCCCTCACGACCTCAGGCCATTTCATGTCCTCTTGCAGCCATTTCTCATACTTTTTTTATGAATGTACGTCTCATGCGATTACACGAGATACATTTGTTCCTCAACAAGCACATATAACTCTGACAGAATTGTTTCAATTCGTTCTTTTCATTTTCTGACAAATCGACTATATTCGCAAAAACTTCAAATAACATTTGGGGTTGTTAAAAACAGGGAAATGTCCAAATTGGTAACAAAATCTTCCATCACAACACAATTATAAATAAAACGTAATAACGTGATAGCGCAAAACATTGTTTTTAAATTTTGAGTTCCTATTAGAATAATAATTTTTTACTTTTTTACTAAATAATTGAATAATAAATAAAAATACTTTTATTTCACTTGGGTTTACTACGTATTGTAGGTATTTCTATTGAGAACTTTAGGATTTTTGTTCCTTTTACCCCCTTAGTCTCAGGTTTAAATGACTTGTTAGTACAAGTCAAAATACCTAAAGCTTTATCAGCAGAATATATGGGCACAGTTTTCTATACCTTTAACGATTCCTTCATATTTGTAGCTTCTTCGGGATGCTCCGCGACTAGTTTAATGATATCTGCTACTTTCTTATTTGTGCTTTTAAACCAGTTGCATGAGCAAGACTTTCATTGCTGTACGTTAGGAGCTCTTCCACTCTTCTTTAGCGGGCTTAGCTTCACAAATGGTTTTCTGGGACTCACAATTGATGTTGATATTCCAACACTGCTGGTTTTACTATGTATTGTAGGTATTTCTATTGAGAACTTTAGGATTTTTGTTCCTTTTACCCCCTTAGTCTCAGGTTTAAATGACTTGTACTACCCCTTGATGATCAAGATTAGTCCTTTACAACACATCTGACTTTATGATAACCAATTTTTCGTGGCTGCAAAGTACTTCAGTTAAATTTTTTTGGGCTTTAAAGGACTCTCCTTTTCGTCAATAATTATGTTTGGTTTATTTTGTTCATTTTTATGGATAGAACTCGAAAAAATAGTGAGGGTTTCTTTTGACATCATGAATATAGTACTTTATTTGAAAAAGATATTAGAAAAAAACAAATATTTTTTTCGTTTTTTGGCTCTACTGAAAAGTCGTGTTTTGTCCTTTACGACAATTGAAATTTCCGGTATCGATATTATTTTACCCAACCTCAATAATATAGAATACTAGCGGTTGCCCGGAACTTCGTCTGTTATTCAAGATAGGAAAACATATTTCCTTACCCAGGTTATGATCTATCTGTGTGCCAAAGAACAGTGGCGAACTCCCAAACAAATTTTTGTTGACATTTTTTTTAGCGTCTGCCTATGAAAAATATGTAAGAGTATGGAGATTGAATTGCTGAACAGTTTTGTCTTCAGTTATACTTTTATAGGAAGTCAGGAATTTAAGATATTTCAGGTTGAAGTTTTAGAGGTTATGTCTCGTCAACAACAGACTTATCGAAAAAGATATATAGAAATACCTACTTATTGCTCAAAATATCATTGATAAAAATGCATTTTAAACATAAAATAAACTACGGACTACGTATTCAGAATATTAAGTCCAACCGACGTGCGTAGGTCTGCTACATGGTCCACGTAAGTAGACAGGTACTTACCTACTTAATTATATGTTCAGAAGAATATTTATTTAATAATCTTATTCAACTATCTTTCGAGCAGTTAGTTATAGATATAGTATGATTCATTACATGGTAAGGGTAGGTCATTGATAGGTATATAAAAAAGAAAAAACAACTTTTTTTAAATATTTATTCCTCATCTTCTCTAACCACAATGTCATCAAGAAAACCTGCGGGTGCTGTGATATATAGTTGATGTCTGGGCCATCCTAGATATCATACTACAGTCATTGTATGAGCGCAACATCCAACTTTCGAGTTAAGTGCCAATGCCGGGTATCGGCGCATTTTATTGACACATAATATGTTGCAGTTGACACACATGATGCGTGTAGGCCTTACACGGCTACTCATCGTGATAAACAAATCGATGCACACACAACAAAATCCAAGGTATCAGGCAGAATCGGAATCCAGAGTCATAGAAATATTTCGTCGTATAGGCAAACAATCAGAATCCTTAGGCAAGCACTAGTCACACAGGGAACCGTAAATCTCAGAGTCCATAAGCAGAAGCAGTCGATGACGTAGAAAATCACGGAAAATCGATGGAAAACAAAATAACGAGACGCATGCGAACGATGCGAAGACAACGACAAGTTATCAGTGCCGGCAATTGAAATGTCATGTTTTTTTTTGCGATGTTGTCATACTCGAAATGCACCACGATGTCATATTTACGTATTAAAAAATTATGACCGCTATAATCTTTAGCACAAGTAATCATTTTTATTTTAACATTTGTATTCTGATGCAGAATTATATTTCCTAAGTATATTAATGCAATACGTAAATCCACAGCGTATGTAACTTAACTAATATTTATATTACATGGGAACATTAAAAGTATCGCTTAGCCAAAAGTCATGAAGTCAAGCAAGAAAGAAAAAAACTAAGCCATGATTATTTCTTGGCATCAATAATCTAGTCAAATAAGCTCTTTATTATGATGATTTTTTTTTCAGACTTTGTTAGTACTTATGTTTGATTTGATAAAACTTAGTAAATTATTTCGTCGGTATCTAGTAGGGTGACATACGTAGACGCTTAATAATTTTATCAACAATTCTCTCGCCGGTATCCTTTCACCCAAATACATTCTGCTGTTTTAACATGAAAGCGGAACAAACAAACTCACTTTTACATAATAGTCATAATTACTAAAGTAAATGCAATGCGAGTTTTGCACTTATTTTTTCATTGTTATAAATGTAATAATATAATTGTTCTAGCTTTTGCCAGCGGCTTCACTCGCGTCGAAGTCGAAATTATGCCGCGGGAACGTACTACTGGGATAAAAAGTATCCTATATGTTAATCCAGGTAATAAACTATCTGTATTCTAAATTTCATCCAAAATCCGTTCAGTAGTTTTTGCGTGAAAGAGTAACAAACATCCATACATCTATACATACATACTCACAAACTTTTGCATTTATAATATTAGTAGGTTTTTTTTTTAAGAAATGAATAAACGAAAGTCAGAAAAGAAAAATCATAAAACATGCAAATAGTTTACCAATACTATCCACTGGTTATATTGGGATTTAACCCATTCGCTGCGGCGATAAAAATTACGCTTATTAGCCAGGTGCGGGACGGTTTTCGTCGCAAATGCCGCCGCGCCGTTAGGCGTTTTCCACACCTAAGTTTGGACTTTTAATCCTATTCACTAACATGACAATTGGAGGAATACCAGGTTTTGACAAAAAAAAAAGATAGTGAGGTGGTGCAAGGATGAATGAAATTGAATGACCTTGAAATAATGTACAGACGCCACCAGGTCAAGCTACCCGAAACTGTCAATTTTTCCCAATGAACCTTGAACCTAATGCTCTAGAAATAAAGTCGAAAATCTATCAAAGAAATCTGACAGATTGTAGTAGCTTGATGTGTTGGCGTCTGTACTTACATACAAACTTTGTAATTTAAATTTAATAACTTGTTTTCAAATAAAATGTGTACCATATCGATACATATGTAGTCTAATGGCTGTCAGAGGAAATAAAGTGACTATAGTAAAAAAATAAGCAAAATAACATGATTTTTATATTTAGTTTTGTTTCTGTCATAAGAAAATAAAAAAAGGAAATAACTATTATTAAAAATTATTAATTATTCTTATAATCCACACCTGAAAACGATTTTATAAAGTTTTATTTAATTTAAAACATTTTTATCATTCATTCTTTATGCGAAATCGTTCACTACCCCGACACTATTAGTTGTAGAATGGGATCATTATTTTGCATTGAACTGTCAAGTTAGTGAATAGGATTAAAAGTTCAACCTTAGGATGGCATTCGCCATTTTTCAAAAAGTAAAAATTTCGGAAACGGCGAGCAGTACCTTGTTGTATTTAAAAAAAAGTGCATATATTGCAAGTATAATTTTTTGTGACTTTTTTTGCCAAGATATAAGCAATTAAAAAAAGACGCCGATGAGCGTATTTCGCACCTGAATATTAAATCAAAAATGCGAAAAGCGAATGGGTTAAAGTCCTTTTAATACATAAATGGAAGTCTAGAATCAATAAAATGCACTTGAATTGAAAATGAAGGAACTCATTCGATTCGGGTCTATTTGAACTATTAAAATATGCCTGTATCGAATTTTTCCAACTCTAATCGAATTAGTTATAAGCCGCTAAAGAGCGGTGTACTAACAGTGCCAAATCCTGTCCAAAACGGGTTATTTCTCTTCAAAAATATATACAGAAAAATACGAACAAAACCAGTGAAACAAACAATTACAGAATTAAGTAAGGAAATAAATAGTAGCATAACAGAGCTAGAGATACATTTTGAAAGCTCAAGTGCTATAAAAAGAGCTTACAAAGAACTCAGAAATGAAATAGAGTAGATAAGTACAGAGCTTAAAAACTATGCAATAAATATTATTACAAAAAGACCAGAAATAATAAAGGAAGCTACAAACTATTACAAATATCTCTATGCATCAGTGGAAAGCGAAATTAACGATTCGCAGATGCTTACTGATAAGCTTTCAGAGTGTTCGTCAACCCCAGTTGACGTCAAGCTCTTTGAGGAGTGGATAGAGAGACGCCACGGCGTCCTCACCTTCTGCCTTACGCAGGTCCTCACCTGGCATGGGTGCTTTGGGAGGTTCCTGTTCCAGATAAAGCGGGATGAAACGCCCGGGTGTTTCTGTTGCGTGGATCGTCTGGAGGCCACGGTGGAGAATACGGTGGAGGTGTGCCCTGCCTGGGAGGAACACCACCGTGTCCTCGTGGTGGCGATCGGCGGCGGCGACCACTTGCATCCGGCTCTGGTGCGGAGCATGGGAAGCCGTCACCTCCTTTAGCGAAGCTGTAATCCTCGCGAAGGAGGAGGCGGGGCGCGTGAGGGAGTGGCAGTCTCTGCGCCCTCACGCCCCTAGCCACCGCAGGAGGAGACGCCCCGGGCGTTAGGAGTCAATTGCGGACTCCCGGCCACTGTAGACGTGGGCTACGGCCGGTAAGAACCACGCCCGTGTCGACGGCGCGTAGTGTTCCACGCGCGAGATTCATTCAAAAGAGTTACCGTGGCCCTGGGATATGGGCAACTGAAGAAACAAGGGTGGGTTTTAGTCAGTAAAAGTCTGACACGCCTTTCCGCTCCCCCATAGAGCGGATGAAGTCATATTATGATGATTTTCCACCCACAAAAAAAATAAAAAATAAACCACTTACACTAAGTGAAATGAAGCAAGCAATAAATCTATACTAATATTATAAAGCTGAAGAGTTTGTTTGTTTGTACCTATGTTAGATTAAACGCGCTAATCTCAGGAACTACTGGTCCGAATTGAAAAATCTTTTTGTGTTCGGTAGCCTATTGAGGAAAGCTATAGGCTATATAAC
The DNA here is from genome assembly GCA_932294355.1 of Aporophyla lueneburgensis. NCBI lineage: Eukaryota > Metazoa > Arthropoda > Insecta > Lepidoptera > Noctuidae > Aporophyla > Aporophyla lueneburgensis. The sequence goes on along the minus strand of OW028744.1, from coordinate 30,123,046 downwards.
ATTACGTTACAACTAAGAGGAGCGGAGCAGTAATGAAAAATGTTGCAAAAACGGAGAAAATCGCACGGGTAGGCGATTCGACGCGACGGGAAGGGTCGGGGGACCAAGAAATCGCGGGCTGAAGCTAGTTCTCAATAATCAGATAAAATACCTGGCGGAGGCAATATAACAAACCAAGTACTTAAGTCCCTTTCTGAATCATTACAAGCTCCGCTTCAAGTCACAATCAGTCTAACCACTTCCAAACCGGGTTGGGGTTGGATTCCAGACAAACCAGATGCAGCTCAATACCAGTATTTTACATGAAACTACTGCTTATTTGACTTCCGAAACCCAGTTAGTGGGTAATACGATACCCCATAGTGAGTTAGCCTTGTGTCATTTAATTAAAAAGATTTATGTCAGCCCTTCTGAGAAAGACAAGTATCGATTTCTATGGAGCCACCTCAGTAGTCACCGACTTATAATTAGTATGGAGTAATGGATGTTGGGAAAAGGGTCTTTGAGCCCACATTCTGTTTTGAGATATCGTGAGGTATAGGCGTGACCTACGAAAACGTTCCTCTCTACGAAATCGTATTTATTACTTGGTCATAAGATTTATGTTTTGTCCTAATGTCATTGTTGAACTAGGTAGAGACCGTTATATTTGTGGAGTTCTCACAACTATCTTTTAAACAATTCATGTCGCGTTACCACGCCTAATACGAGCTGCTTCAGATCACGTTCGTGAGCTATCTGTGAAACTCAATACGTGACGCTCCGTTATATTTATATATATATAACTAGCTTCTGCCCGCGACTTTGTCCGCGTCAAATTTTTGCTCCCCTGACCCTTACCGTCGCATCGATTTGCCTGCTAGTTTTCGTCCACTTTTCGTTTCTGCTCGCTCCTTTTGAGTTATAGTGACTCAACCTTAAAAGATAGACATATGCTCTCGCAGACTTTTTTTAGAACTTTTTAAAAGAAACAATTCCGTCATACATAATTTTTGCGTCACTTTAACCGTTTACGCAGCGCACGCAACGGAAACTCTCAAAAGGAATAAATTTTCCCCGTTTTTGCAACATTTTTCATTACTGCTCCGCTACTCTTAGTTGAAGCGTGATGTTATATAGCCAATAGCCTCCCTCGATAAATAGGCTACCCAACACAAAAAGATTTTTTCAATTCGCACCAGTAGTTCCTGAGATTAGCGCGTTCAATCAAACAAACAAACAAACAAACTCTTCAGCTTTATAATATTAGTATAGAAGTATAGATTTAGGTGGCACTCTGGATGGCTTAGATTCACTATTGGACCCGGTAAGTGGCGCTGCTATCGAGTTCTAGGAACAGGACAACGTCTGTACGTTCCGCTAGTATATACATATATACAACATTAATTTTTGTTTATGCGAAACCCGAATCACGGGTCTAGTATTTTTATGTAAAGAATCTATGAAAAAAATTTCAAAACTGTATCATTAATAATCACAAAGTTATAAGCTTGATAAGTTACCTGGTTGTCCACGCAAAAACATATGCAGATCACCACAAACAGCTAGTGTACGTACCATCTCCGTGTAATGGACGTTTGAATACGAGAAAGACATGATAATTTTAAAATCGAAACAAAACACTAAGGCCCGCGACTTGGAAGCGTAATTAAATATTTTTGGTACAAAATATAACATGGTGTAAAAATTACTGGAATCGATTCAGTTACTGATTCTGAACAAACTATATTCAGGTTTCGCATATACTAAAAATAATCTTGTATATATATATCTATACTATATAATATTATAAAGCTGAAGAGTTTGTTTGTTTGATTGAACGCGCTAATCTCAGGAACTACTAGTCCGAATTGAAAAAATCTTCTTGTGTTGGGTAGCCCATTTATCGAGAGAGGCTATAGGCTATATAACGTTACGCTACAACTAAGAAGAGCGGAGCAGTCATGAAAAATGTTGCAAAAACGGGGACAATTTATTCCTTTTGAGAGTTTCCGTTGCGTGCGCTGCGTAAACGGTTAAAGTAACGCAAAAATCATGTATCACGGAATTGTTCCTTTTAAAAAGTTCTAAAAAAAAGTCCGCGAGAGCATATGTCTATCTTTTAAGGTTGACTCGCTATAACTCAAAAGGAGCGAGCAGCAACGAAAAATGGACGAAAACTAGCAGGTAAATAGATGCGACGGGAAGGGTCAGGGGAGCAAAAATTTGACGCGGACGAAGTTGTGGGCAGAAGCTAGTATATATATATATATATATATATATGTCTATATTTTAAGGTCAGCTCACTATTACTTTTTAATTGTAATCAAATTTAAATATTATTAAGCTGAAGAATTTGTTTGGTTGAACGTACTTGTTACTTAGGAACTACGTCTTCTCAGTGTTGGGTAGCCCATTTATCAAGGAAAGCTATGGACTATTCAACATTACGCTAGGCCCCTTAGAAGCAGAGCAAAAAAAAAAATCACGAATATGAAGATAATAATAATAAAATAAAATCAAAATGAAAATATAAATTAACTAGGAATTTAAATTGGCACGATTAAGATGAAATGTTGACACGATCAGCTACGCGGAACGCACGCCCACCACCTCCGGATTCGTCGGTCAGCTCCGCCTCGCCGCCGCCGGAACCCAGCGCCATCGAGAGTGCTGTGACACCGGCCGTGGCAGTTGCGTCGAGCTCGAGCGACGAATATTTTTCCCCGCCGACGTCGCCAACACCTGTACGTCGGCAGGGGAGAGGCCGGCCACCGAGGAGCTTGGGACTTAGGGGCCAACCGGCCCCGAGCCGGGTCCCCGCTGCCGGTGGTTGTGTGCGGCGCATGAAATGGACTCAGTCTATGAACGAGAACGTCATGCGCGCATATTACGGGTCTACAGAGGGGGAACTAACCTCACTGCGTATCGTGATAGGATGCTGTCTCTGTTCCAGGAACTAGAACCAACCGTCAACGTCTCGGCCCAACGACTACCGGATCAAGTGCGGGTTATCCAACGCAATCACAGGTTGGACGACACCGCACTTGAAAGGCTGCGCTCAGAAGTACTGAGCAACTGTGTCGTCTCGACTCCGACACAAACCGCGGCACAAGGGTCATCTATTAATGCAATTTCGCCGCGGTTCCATCATGTTGAAGAAGAGGATGATATAGTTGCCACAGTAAGTAGCCAGTGCAACAACCGACTGAGGAGCGCTCTGGAGGATGCGCTTCGCGAGTATAGGTCTATCCCAACCGAACTTAGACCCCGATTACCACGGTTGCCTATGCACAAGAAAAATAGGGCGCTGGTGTGTGCCTTGGACTCGCAGCTTAAGAATTTATTCGAGAGCAGCGAGAATCTCGTCGATACACACTCGATCCTGTATTGCGCGGCTGTTGCGGCATGTCGTTTAGCTAACGTCAAGTTTCCAAACTGTGACGGAGCTACTCGACCAATGCCAACCGTACCAGCCTGGCAATGCAGGATCGAGCGTCGTATCGATGGGGCCAGGGTACTCATCGGCAAACTATACTGCTTCAGGGAGGGCAATACTCGACCACGAGTGATGCGCTTTGTAAGGCGGGCATTCTCGGGGACTGGAATCAGTCCTCCAGAATACATGTCCCGTGTTACAGAGCGCATCGACTTCCTGAAGCAGAAAAACTGTGCATGGGCAAGCCGTATTCGGCGGTATAAACGGCGGGTTGACCGATACAAGCAGAATCGTATGTTCCAGAGCGATGAGAGGTGGGTATATAGAGCTTGGGAGCGACCCGAACAAAATGTGACAGACGTGCGCTGCCCGGATGACGCCGCCACGAATGCATTCTGGCGGGGCATTTGGTCAGTACCCGTCTGTCACGTTGAGGCTGGCTGGATGCGAGATGTCGAGCGAGTGTGTGAATCATTACCAGAAATGGAGCCGGTGTTAATTACGCCAACAGATGTAGCCAAAGCAGTCCGTCCGTTACCGAACTGGAAATCACCGGGACCGGACGGACTGCACAACTTCTGGTTAAAATGGCTCACTAGTTCACACAGTCGCCTGGCATCTCATTTCCAGTCATCCTTAGAGTCTGGGTCGCTACCGCAGTTTTTAACAACAGGCGTCACCCACCTGCTCTATAAGTCAGGTAGTACCGCGGAACCTAAGAATTATAGACCGATCACATGTTTGTCGACGGTTTATAAACTTCTTACATCCATTTTGAGAGCGAAAATTAGTTCGCATATTGATAATAATTCCATTATGTCTGCGTCTCAAAATGGATGTAGGAACGGGTCCCGTGGTACTAAGGAGCTACTCCTCATCGACATGGCCATAAGCCAACAGGTTCGTCGATGCCGCAAGGATCTGTCGACATGCTGGATAGACTATAAGAAGGCCTACGACTCAGTGCCACATTCATGGCTCAGGAGGGTGCTGGAGTTGTACAAGGTTGATACAACTCTACGCACCTTCCTAGAGTCGTGCATGGGGCAATGGAGGACAGTCCTTCGCTATCCAGGATGTCCACAGATCCAGCGAAATGATGAGCCTGTATGGATTAAGCGGGGAATATTTCAGGGCGACAGTCTGAGTCCACTTTGGTTTTGCTTAGCCCTGAATCCTCTAAGCACACTGCTGGAGGATTCAGGTCTAGGCTATCGGCTGAGGAGAGGTGGTCAGGTTATATCTCACCTCCTCTACATGGATGTCCTAAAAGTCTTTGCCCCAACAAACTGCAACTGATGGAGCTACTGAAGGTAACTGAAACTTTTAGTAGCGCCATCAGGATGGATTTTGGTGTGGACAAATGTGCAGTCATGCATGTAAAGCGAGGCGAGGTTATGGAATCCGAGGGAATCCAACTTTCGGATTCCGTATACCTCAGATCCCTTTCCTCATCCGAAAGCTACAAGTATTTGGGTATGTCGGAAGTGTTAGGCATCAACGATGCTGACATGAAGCAATCGTTGAAGGAGCGCTTCTTTGGTCGCCTGAAGAAGGTATTAATTAGTCTTCTCTCAGGCGGAAACAAGGTGCGTGCCTTCAACGGTTGGGTCATGCCAGTTTTGATGTACTCTTTCGGCATACTTAAATGGACTCAGACAGAACTCGACGCCCTGGATAGGAGGGTCCGTACAATGCTGACCGCAAACCGGATGCATCACCCACGATCATCGGTGATGAGACTGTACATCCCGCGGAAGTGCGGGGGTCGAGGTTTTTTAAATGCAAAGACCCTCCACAACCGCGAGGTGTGCAGTCTCAGGGAGTATTTCTTAAAAGCCGAAGTGGGTATGCACCGTGATGTGGTCGCAGTGGACAAGGGACTCACCCCGCTCTCCATGGCTAAAGAGAACTGGCGCAAACCTGTAGTACTTACTACCGATGACCGCAAGGAAGTATGGCGAAACAAGGAGCTTCACGGGCGCTTTTACCGGGCTCTTCATAAGCCCAGTGTAGATTCCTTAGCGTCCGTATCCTGGCTACGTTTTCGTAACCTATTCGGGGAAACAGAAGGTTTCGTCTGTGCAATTATGGACGAAGTTATCTTGACGAATAACTACCGGAGACATATTACGAAAGACGGGACGGTTGACGTGTGTCGGGCATGTCACCATCCGGGTGAGTCCATCAGACATATTATCTCTGGTTGTTCTCGTCTGGCTAACGGCGAATACTTGCACAGGCATAACCAAGTAGCCAGGATTATTCATCAGCAACTTGCTTTGCAATACAAACTAGTGGATTCTGAGGTACCGTATTACAAGTATGTGCCCGACCCAGTTCTCGAAAATGACCATGTCACGTTGTACTGGGATCGGTCTATCATTACTGACAGGACTATTGTCGCCAATAAGCCTGATATAGTGGTGATAGACCGGTTAGCACGCCGCACAATGATAGTCGATGTTACCATTCCGCATGACGGCAACCTCGTGAAAGCTGAGAAAGAGAAACAGATGAAATATCTCGACTTAGCACACGAGGTTGTTGACATGTGGAATGTTGACTCGGCTGTCATTGTGCCGATTGTCGTATCAGCCAATGGGCTGATGGCCGATACCCTCGACCAACACCTGTCGAGGCTATCGTTAGGCGGTTGGATCAAGAGCCTGATTCAGAAGGCAGTACTCCTTGACACGGCTCGCATTGTGAGGAGGTTTCTGTCTCTGGAGCCCTAACCACTGGTAGTTTGTATCCTGCTCCCGCTACCAATGGACCACTATTTTTTATATTTTTAAATGTTTTTGTATATTTATTTTATAAAATTATTTAAAAATGTAACGAAATATGTATGAAAATAAATAAAAATATAATATAATAATAATATTCCACAACTTGTAAGGTTTTCCGGGTGTACGAATAACACTTGTACGACAAAACTGTACTGCGACTCACCATATGTTCGAATGTACGCTTGTGCGACACACTGAATCTAGTCGTTTATAGCATTCACCGGCCGCTGCCGCGGCACCGCTCGCTTTGCTCGCTCGCCTCGTGCGTAGGAGGTCACAGTTTTAGCCTAATCTAGTGTACTATGTTAGTTCGAGTATCGCACAAGCGTATTGTGAGCCGCAGTACAGTTTTGTCGCTCAAGTGTTATTCGTACATTCATTTGTCGAGCTCACGTAGTACATCCGGAAAACCTTACATTTATAAGTCCGTGACTACAAAAAAGTTGCAAAAACATGGTGGTATCTGGAATTATCTTTTGTTATAAGGCCGTAAGAAGATGCATACCAAGAGTGGTATGCATCAGAGTAGAGATTCTATCATATTTATTTAAATAGCTGTGCGAAAGTGAGGCTAGAAAAAGAAGGAATCGTTTTTCAGATGGAGAAGGACGCCTGCCGAAGCTTCGTTGTCGATCATTTTTGGCCAAAAGATCATGATTTAGCTTCATTTTCGTTTTCGGCCATAAACCAGCTAAAGCTTCTACGAAGCCACTAAACAGAATTTCGTGAATTATCACATGTTATTTGGCTTATTTCGTAAACTTCAGGTGCTTGGTCCTTGCCAACGTCAGGTGACTGTAAATGGACGCCATTTGGTTTGGAGTTGTAAAACGAGATTATGTTGTATTTTTCTTTACGCGCATAAACGCGTACAGTGGATATTATAATATATGAATCAATCCTCCTTTAAGAAAATAAGCTTCTTTTTCGTTTTCGAGTGAAAATCAATTTTTGGTCGGACACTAGGCATCAGGCAGGTTGACCCACATTTGCTCAAAGTTTTTCTGCTGTTCTTGAGTTAATCTTTAGAAACTGGGAGAGAAAAGGCCTCAAAATAGATGGGGCTATCTAAGTCACCGATATTTTGTAGATGACATCTATAATTTTTGCAGAAACCTCTATCGACCTGAAAAACATGTTAAATTAATTAACACACGAAAGCAGAAATGTAGGCCTGACACTTGATACAGGATAACCTAGATCCTAACAAACAGAGAAGAGAGTAACGTAGAAGAATATATACACTGTGACAATTTAGTCGTCTTACAAAGGTTGTCCACTCAATGTATCCGACATAATATACCTCTAGGCGTGATTAAAAAATTGTTACCATTAATTAACATAATAAGTACTAAGAAAATAAATAATGCATTAGAATTATGAAACATCCTGTTAATAATGTTTACGTATCAGACAATTCAGAACATACCTACACAGCATAGTCCACGTGAACTGTCAACCAATTAAATGGTCTAATGCTATCCTTTGAGTTAGCGGCGCGTGCGACGCCTCGCCCCTTTCACAAAAAAAATGGGTGAAGGACACGCTCACGTCAGTGTCGCGCCCGAAACTGGAAGTAAAGTGTACGCGCGCCCGCTCCCAGTTATCAAAAGTTCGCGATCACTATAAATGCAGAGTGAATAAGTACCTACCTACTCCACAATGAGTGAAATTATCAATACTTACTCTAATATCGAGTACCTACAAATGGTGCGCCTGTACGCTTTAAGTGGTGACAGTTTACGGGAAACTAGCGAGATTATACGCTGCACCTAATAAACTCGGAGAGTAGGTAACCGAGGTGTGAGATCAACCCGCAAGTGCCACGATTGTAAGTCATTTTAGCAGCAACACAGCGACTGATTGCAGCCCCGGATCTACGACTTTTTCGAACCGGGGCAAAACCTTGATGGTGGCGCCCCTTCCTTCCCGGCAGGCATCGGTCCTAGTAGACCCCTTCACTGCTGCTGACATCTCTTTGAGGCGCGCGTGGAACACTGCGCGCCGTCGACCCGAGCTTGGTCCTTACCGGGCGGCGAGCTACCCATTGCTCGCCACCCGCAAGCTCGCGCCTACGGTGGCCGGGAGTCCGCATTCGACTCCCGATGCCTCCTGCGGCGGCTAGGGACGTGAGGGCGCAGATACTGCCACTCCTTCACGCGCCCCGCCTCCTCCTTCGCGAGCATTACTGCTTCGCAGAAGGAGGTGACGGTTTCCCATTCCCTCTCGCTGCGTACCATGGCTTTGTTTTTTTTTTCAGGATGGGAATTCATCATATGACTTCTCCCGCTGTGGGCGGAGCGGGAGGGCGTGTCAGACTTTTACTGACTAAAACCCACCCGTGTTCCTTCAGTTACCCATATCACGGTGGGTCACGTTATATCGTTTGAACAATCTCGCGACCCTGGCAGGGTTCGCTCACAGCTTGCAGATGTTATTGGTAATGTGCAAATGTGGAAACGCTTCTTCTAAGTCATGCTTGTACAGATGTTGTAACAGGTAGAAGGCACTTGATTTTTCATTAATTTCATGTACTAGCTCTTTAAATACGGGAAGTTCCTGGCAAAAACCAACGGCATTCAAGTCTTTCGAATATTTTAAAGCTAGATCAGCCCCATTTTTTTTGCAGTCCTTCTCTCGACATATTTAAAACGGCGTGGCGTGGACACTGAGGAAGGCGAATTTTTCATGTAGACTCTTTGCACTCTCTACTCTTATCTCAATTTCTGTTAAAATTTTGTCAAACACTAATTTATATCTTTGGAAAATAACCTACTCGGATCTAGCATTTTTGTTTCGTCTTCACAGATTTCATCGTGTTACTTTTTCTTTTTGGAAATTCTTTTGTTTTTAAGAACCGGCTTCATTTCCAACGTTTCTGATACCTACAAGTGTGGCTTCTTTGAACCAATATTCTACCAATTTTTCTCTCATTTCTTGCAAAATCTTACCAAGGCCTTGCATTATCGTCACAGATCGTGAAATGATAATATCCTCTTTTTGTATTTTAACGTTCACTCTTTTAATCTCTCGAAGAATATTATCCCAAATTGTCAAGTTGAGGATCAACAAACAGTGTTGTCACTTGACGTTCGACTGTTTGAATTTGTTTGGCTCGGCTCGTATAGATGTGACGGGGATTCCCCTGGTAGAAAGCTCACGGACACTACGCACGCGATCAAAAATTTACTTGGTCTGTTATGATGCGTTCATAAATCAAATCACTTAGTATGTGTCCAAAAACTAACTGGGCGTATGGAAATCGAAAACTTTGTTTTTCAAACATATTATATTAAGATTCGATTACTTGATAAAAACCTAGGTATAAGATTGTAGGAAAAGAGGCTTTATTTTTTCGATATTTTGAATTCTTGTCTCAAGGATTTGGCGCCCCCATGAAACTGTCGCCCGGGGCAAGTGCCCCGGTTTGCCCCCCCTTAGATCCGGGGCTGACTGATTGATCACGGCCAGTTTTTGCGGGTCACTGCATGTGCTCCGGGTCGCCCACCATATTCACCTGTCATATTGGATTATTTTTAACGACACCCGCGATCGAGTACCAGATAAAGCTTACGTACTTGCCTATGTAAATAAAAACTGATCATTTGTAAATTATACTTACGTAATAATTTAGTAATATGTGTAAATAATTCAGTTGATTCCATTTATTTAAATACGCAGTACATAATTTACGTAAGTACTGCCAATTCCATTAGCTACCTATCTTTTGTTTGTTATTTATTAGCTAAGTTAGAGATAGGCGTACCTACTTAGGGAACATGAGTAAATTTTTTATCTTCAATAGGGTCGAACGAAAACAAATTGATCAGTTATTGAATTCGGCCGTACGTTCGTAACTTAAATCGTACCACTTTTTATTAATCTGAAAAATGTTTCCGACGGGCCAAGAAACATATATTTGCGCTAGGGTTGAATGAACTCTAATAAAAATGTCATCGCTTTATTCCGCGCCGCCCGCGCCCGCGCCGGAACGCAAGACTCGGGGACCGCGCTCGTAACAGGGTGTTTCAAACTACGTAATGCGTCATCATAATGAATAATATTCTTATTTTTTTATTTATTCAAATTTTCATATATATTTTTTTCTTATATATGTGTAGTAGTCATTGGATACATGAAGTGGACTTCCGTTGTAAGACGATTAAAATGTCACAGTGTATAAGACAAAGAGTTTCCTTCAACAAATATGCATCAATGTAATTTTATGGTGCGGGTCTATGGAATACAATATATATTAGGGTTATAAAATATAAAATTGAAACGAAGCATGTTGGGGTTAAGGCATCAAGAAAGAATTTATAAGGAATCAAGCTATTATAAAAAATTAAATAAGTTGACGTAGTCAAAACTATTACTTTACTGAAGTGGATATGGGCTGGCCATGACTGCAGGTTGGAAAACAGATGATGTACTCAAAAAGTGACTGAATGGATACCAAGAAATCAGAAATAGAGGTCAGCCAAGAAAAAGGTGATTAGACACATGTCGTGGAGAAGGGAAAACCAGGATGAATGAAAAAAAACCTAGGGCCAGGAATCAGTGGAAGGAAATGGGAAAGGCCTACACCGAAGAGGCGACAACTACAAGTACTTAGAGACGTGTGCATAAGCAATGTATAGTATCACATAATATACCGGAAGACATATTTTACCGTCTCGACCTTCATATGGTGTGTTGTGTAACTAGAATAGAAGGCAGGAAGGCCTTCAAATTCATCGCAGGTGACTAAAGGAGCGCGGGACGCGGGCGGGCAGGGATGCGTGTGCGGCTCGTGCGTCTGCGAAAGATCAATGAGGCCGCCTATCGGCCGGCTTCATAGGGTACGAAATCATTTATTCATGCCGTGCATTGAGTAGGGTGCGTATTATTTGAGTTTTGATAGATTTTAATTGATTTTTATTTTTATTTATTTTTTAATTTCTGTTTTTGTTGTTCTAGTATGAAAATGTTACTTTAAATATGTAGTATTTATTGCTAGCTCAATTTCATTACATGTCATTCAAAAATAAAAATAATAAAAATTTCTATGCCAAGGGCTTCCACTCCGTTCACCTATTACACCCATTTTTTTTTCAAAACGTTAAAAAATGCCACTCTGATATCTCTGTTACATTACTTTTTATTATTACACCATGTTTCATGTGGCAGCGTAGGTAGACTTTTGAGTCATTTAATTTTTGTTTTATTTGAAGATGCTAGGTATATATTTAAATTAAGTATTAAGAAGACATATATGACGAGTAATTAAAAACTTCTAAAATTACTTTCAAACAAAGAAAAGCAAACAGTCTTGTTTGATTTTTATTTAGAAAATACACTTTAAATAAACCTGATTAAAGTATAGTCACAGTCTATATTTAATTATTAAAACTAAATAAAGAACAATGACAAACATTTTAAAGATGTATCGAATTCCTTTTACACAACTGACATAACAAATACTTTTAAAAATATGACCAGTTTCCTGATATACGTGAACAGACAATTTAATTAAATAAACCGAGACCGCACCAATTTAACTCAGGTTGGATGACATGGTGATAGATTACTGTAACAAAACTTGTGGGCTGTGATTTCATTGTCCCTCCAACTAAAGTTCAAAATATTAAAATCCTTCATAATATGTACCATTTCGGTATGTATATGTAACTATGTTAAGTCTGGTGCCGGACGCAAAGAATAGCATCATCCCATTTCTACGCGACTAAGGGACTTACTGGAGAATGGACTATTGCCCATTCTCCTACGCTATTGCGTTCTTTATGCATTTTACCACCGTACTGCAATCGCCAACCCGCTTGTCAAGCGTTGCGATTACGACAAACCCCACCATTTCTTGGGGGAGGCCCTTGACCAGCATTGGATGTTTTCGGGCTGAAATTATGAATGATGTAACTATGGTAAGAATGGAACAAGGCAAGAGCATAGTAACCTATTACATTTCGCGAATTTGAGAATAATTAACAACGATCAAAACACCAAGTCTGTAACGTTTTCGATTAAGAATAAGAAAGATTCCAAGTGACTAATATTGTCATCATACTTGGTATGGTAGTTTGTCAGCATTGTATGTATCTTTCCCATAAGGCTGATTATACCACATTCCTTTTCTCAGCTTCGTGATATGCTACATACGTATCGAAATCTTTGCGTGTTGCTTCAATATCTCTATCCACGCAAGTTTGTTGAACCTGGTTATTCACATAATTCCATGATATTTATATCGTTAAACTGTTTTCTCTGAGAAGAAAGGCGGAAACGAACTTTTGAAGTTAGGACATAATCTTGGTCGAATCATGAAAAGACCATTAAAGAAAGTATTACCTACACGGATTGAGTGGACTTGTCCAGTCAGTGCATACAGTTGTCACTAATCGTGCAGCTCAACTCAGAACTTTAGGAGCTAAACGATTCGACGAACAGTACCAAAGAAGGACATTTGGGTCATCTACATCATCTGCCTAGCCTTTTCCCAACTATGTTGGGGTCGACTTCTAGTCTAACCGGATGCAGCTGAGTACCAGTATTTTACATGGAGCGACTGCCTATCTGACCTCCACAACCCAGTTACTGGGTAATACGATACCCCTTAGTAAGACTGGTTGGGGGCCATCCATAAATTACGTCACACGTTAAGGGGGAGAGAGGGGGTCGACGAAGTGTGACATTGTGTGACAAGGGGGTGGGAGGAGTCCTAAGTTTTGTGACGTCACATTTCAAAACCTATTTTAATCTAAGTGTTAAGTAAAGCACGAACGTTGAACTATTAACGAAAAACTAAAAAAACCTTTGCAACTCTATCTATAGAAACATAAGGTTCAAATTGTTTTGTCATCCACTCGCTCTACTAGGGTTCCGCACCGACCGCCTGATTGCCCTTTAATAAATGCCGCTAAATGCATCGTGCCTAGCGGTGATATTGTTTCTGTTTCATTTGACTATTGAATTTCGCGTATAAAAAGTCGTCGTTTTCTTAGTTCTGCTATTTTGAGATTATATTGTTATTGAAACAAGTTTAAAATGAATAAAAAGAGTGATTTAGGTAATCTTTACCGTAAACTATATGAAGCATACAGTGCAGCTTATGCTGTGGTCTTTATTTTGCATCACACAAGGCCATTAATCAACACAAGCAATTACATGAGAAACAACAAGAAATTTTGCCTATCGTGAAGATTCGTGCTCATAGAATTGCAGCTAAATGTGCCAGAGAAATTCTTTGTTTGGATGATGCTGTATGGTTTGATGAAAAAGAAGCTGACAACGAATTTTTCTGACATTAACAACCCAAACTAGAACGTGCGACTATGCCAATGATAAATAATTTAAAGGAGCCCCCTCCTTTCAAAGTCCATGTACTCAAGATGATTAAGGTTGATCTTTAATTAATATAATTAATCGATTTTTGTTTTGTTAATTTCTTGCAATGTTTGATTTGATGTTCATTTTATTAAAAAAGACATTTAAATTGAAATAAAACAAATTACGGAACTGCTGTTTTAATTCAATAATTATTTCTAGATGTAAAATTGTAAAATATGTGACGTCACACTAGGGAGGGGGGTCTCCCAAATGTGACCAGCTGTGACAAGGACGGGGGAGGGGGTCAAAAATCATGAAATTCGTGTGACGTAATTTATGGATGGCCCCTTGTCAGACTTTCTGGCTTCTGACGACCCGTAACGACTGTCTAAGATCTACGGAAGACAGCCGAGACAGACGGCTTAGCGTGCATTAAAGAAGGACATTTGGTTAGGCTGCATAAATTACTCCATTGCCATTGTACATCTAATTTCTGCATCGTCATTAAATACGCACATCATTTTTATCAGTGCAAAGTTTCCTCGTCTATTAGATATCATACTACAAACCAAGACAACTCGGGACTGAATATTTTGTTGAAAGGTTTATCTGTAAAGTTTATAACAATTCAAATAAGGCATACAACTGCTGAGGTAGTCAAATTTGACTAAGATAAGATACTATCTCGGAGAAGACTAGAAAAGGTACAGATTGGGCATAATATTTTTGCGTAGAAAATATTTGTTTTTTGGAGTTTACTTTAAATTGTTTGCAATTTATTTTAAACCTCGCTCAGGGATTTATTTGCTTTGATTGTTATTATAGTAACAGTAAAACAAGTTGATATCTATCCGAATATAAGAATTGTATTCCCGATTGGTAACAATCTATCTATAGAACGTGTTAGGCCAATCTCTTACAGCAAACCTTTGTATGGACTTAACAGATAAAGAAACACTTCAAGTGTTTGATTGTAAATATAGAAAATAAATAAAATTACAGCATTAAGACTGTTTTATGAATAAAGTCGTCGATTTAATTGTAAAGCAAACCAGTTTCAAATTTAATAAAAATCACAAATTCTACGTTTATTTCTCGATGATACTTTAATTAGGCTGTAGGTCTGAACAGTTATTGTCATTATTATTTAAAACCAGGTCTAAAATATTCAATGACAACCTATTGATGAACATATGCGAACAACTACTAAACAACGATCTTCTCTTATAATTAATCTGCTCACAAAAAATTCTTTGAATAAAAACTGCAATATCTTTAGAATGGTGTGTCTATTCGATTATGAGTCTATGTCATCAAAACGTTTATTAGTACTCGCATTTTACTTCTAACTTCGATTCAACAATAAGTAGTGTTAGTGAAAATAATTCAAAATGGGAAAAGATGAAAAATTACCGGAATATGAATATAGTAAAGTTCCTACACAGCTGATTATTGCGGGTAAGTTTCGAATCTTAAGTTAATTAGAATGGCACTCTGAACTTCTATGTAGTTGATGTAGGTAAGTCCTCTCGGGACATCTATGTTTGTGAAAGTCTATATCGTGCTAACAAGGCTCCAACACTAAGGAACGTAGCAGCATTCAGCTCAGTGCATCATCATAATGCTGACCTTTACGTTATGCTCATGAACGGGTGCTGCTTGTGGTGACGGGTCGTCTTGCTGACCATGGTTTTTGTTATTGTTACTTGTATTAACTGTTATTTTATTTTACTCCGGAGTCCTAGTTTAACTATTGTAACTTCAACTTAGCTGAATGTATCAATGTATGTATATGTATCATTTTGCATCGTTGAATACATATTCAACGATGCAAAATGATGAGGCATAAAGGGCATGCCCGCTTACATAAGCAGGCATGCCCTTTATGCCTGGAGGCTTTATTTACGTTTTAAGTTTTGTTTACGATTTTGTTTTATTATTTATTTCAGCTTGAGTTTAGTTTTCAATGTTTTGTTGGTGGTATATTGGCGTGTGCTAGCTGACATATCGTGAATAATGTATTTTTTGTTATATAATATTAATTACTTACACGATATTGTATAGAATCAAGTTCTTCTAACTTAACAGACAGCTGTGCTGCTGGGGAGTTTGTTCCGCCACTTCTTCTTCCCAGCTAAAGCACTAGGAAGTGTCGAAGGCCGGGCGTTTTGGGGGGACTGTCTTATGTAACTTTGACGTTCAAAAAGTGCTGACTCTCAGCCTAGTTTGAATAAATGACTTTTGATTTTGATTTTGATAATGTTAGATCTGATATAAGGAACTAGACCGTGGTTACAGTAACCTTCTTTCTTCGAGGAGGTGATCGATCCGAAAAAAGTGGTGGAATTTAAGCCCAGAGCCCAGAGCACCCGTGATTTCTGACAAGCACAAGAAGCCATTATGGTGAAGATTCTTTCATCAGAACCGCTTTAATCGAAAGTTTCAGTTTTCCGAGGTCATCTCAGTATTATCGTCATACCATCGTACCTTTATCTGGTACTATTACTTACCTCTTTATAATTAGTGTAGATGTAGATTAGTCGGAAGTAGGATATTAGTAGGATTAAAACCTCACACAAAGTCTTTCCTCGCAGCCTGCACCATTTCTTGAAATGGAAATTATTTTTCACACCTATTTTTTTTTTGTTCCAGAAAAGAACGAAATACCTTCACATTATGGATACGGGGTCAGACACATTCAACTGTTAATATGTTTCTTATGCATAATGGTGAACTTTATAGGAAGAGGTCATATGGGTGTCACGGTGGTATCTATGACTAGTTCAACTACACATAATGCAGTTTTAGACACAAACATCACAGAACAATCTAATTTCACGAGTATAAGAGAAACATTTGAAAATATGACTACCAAAGATATTTATGGTAACTTCACAGGCAATAAAGATATTGATGGAGCCACATTAGTGAATTCCACTGAGAGTTTTCATAAAGTAAGTATTTATTAACCGAAAATAAAGCTCTGAGTTAAGCTCACCTTTTGGCATTGACTATTTATCACTGTATAAAAATTATGCTGCATGTATACTTTTACAACCAAGAATCACGAAAGCCTTTTAATAAATATAAATGGCTTTATGGCCCTTAATGTTTCATGGATTTGAAAAATTCACCTTTAATTTGTTTTTCAGACATATGACTGGCCAAAATCGACGCAAGAAATGGTGTTAGGCTCATTCTTCCTAGGATATTGCATTATGACCTTACCCATGGGACTGGTAGCACAACGATGGGGTGGAAAGATACCGCTACAAATTGCGTTATCTGTCAACGGCGTGGTATCTATTTTGGCACCATGGCTCATTAATTGGGTACGTATTAATAATAATATATGCCAATAGCGCTGTTTGTTTTAACATTCAATTAATTGATTATTGCTAAACAAAGGCTTTCCTCAAGCATTGCCACTACAACCAGACCTATATATCCGCAACCTTTGTCATGACATCAGTACTAATTGGGAAAATCCTAAGTTCAACGGTGCATTTTTTTCGGCTGAATAAGATGAAGTGTTTTTCAGGGTGGTTGGAAGGCTGTCTGCGCTTGTCGTATTGCGCAAGGTCTGTCACAAGCAGGAGTCTATCCTAGCGTACAGACACTGTTAGCGAAATGGGTGCCAGTGAGCGAACGTGGGACTCTTACTAGCTATGTTTATACAGGTTCGTAGGCGTACGTCTCATCTTTGTGTTTCGTTACTGCAAGTCACTACAATATATCTATACTATTATATATTATATTTATATAATATTATAAAGCTGAAGAGTTTGTTTATTTGTTTGATTGAACGCGCTAATCTCAGGAACTACTGATCCGAATTGAAAAATTCTTTTTGTGTTGGGTAGCCTATTTATTGAGGGAGGCTATAGGTTATATAACATCACGCTACAACTAAGAGGAGCGGAGCAGTATTGAAAAATGTTGCAAAAACGGGGAAAATTTATTCCTTTTGAGAGTTTCCGTTGCGTGCGCTGCGTAAACGGTTAAAGTAACGTAAAAATGACGTAATGTATGACGGAATTGTTCCTTTTAAAAAGTTCTAAAAAAAAGTCCGCGAGAGCATATGTCTATCTTTTAAGGTTGACACACTATAACTCAAAAGGAGCGAGCAGCAACGAAAAATGGACGAAAACTAGCAGGCAAAACGATGCGACGGGAAGGGTCAGGGAGCAAAAATTTGACGCGGACGATGTCGCGGGCAGAAGCTAGTTTTTAATATAACTAAACATTGAAGAGCAAAATAGCATTATATCACAATACTCGTAACACCTAATGATCTGGAGGACACGGTGGAGCATACGGTGGAGGTGTGCCCTGCCTGGGCGAAGCACCGCCGTGTCTTCATGCAGGCGATCGGCGGCGGCGACCTCTCGCGTCCGGCCCTGGTGCGAGCCATGGTACGGAGCGAGAGGGAATGGGAAGCCGTCACCTCCTTCTGCGAAGCAGTAATGCTCGCGAAGGAGGAGGCGGGGCGCGTGAGGGAGTGGCAGTCTCTGCGCCCTCACGTCCCTAGCCGCCGCAGGAGGAGACGCCCCGGGCGTCGGGAGTCGATAGCGGACTCCCGGCCACCGTAGGCGCGAGCTTGCGGGTGGCGAGCAATGGGTAGCTCGCCGCCCGGTAAGGACCAAGCTCGGGTCGACGGCGCGTAGTGTTCCACGCGCGCCTCAAAGAGATGTCAGCAGCAGTGTAGGGGTCTACTAGGACCGATGCCTGCCGGGGTCGCGTGATTGTTCGAAAGAGATACCGTGACCCTGGCACATGGGCAACTGATGGAACACGGGTGGGTTTTAGTCAGTAAAAGTCTGACACGCCCTCCCGCTCCACCCAGAGCGGGAGAAGTCATTTGATGATTTCCCATCCTGAAAAAAAAAAAAAAAAACACCTAATGGTTGTTCTTCGTTAACATAAATATAGTTGTCGGTATTCCGGTGAAAATAATCATAGTTGAGCAGTCAATTGTCACATTGTTAAAACTTTAATTAAGATCACATTGTTTATATAGTGATAGGGAACGCGTGTTAATTTTGAAACGCAGATACATTTGGCCCACGGAGCAAATACAAAGAGGAGATGTTGTAATTAGATTTTCCTAAGAAACAACGCGTGACATTTTGCGGGGTGCGGGGTGTTAGATCCCGCCCACTTCTTTATTTTCCATCTACCGGTTAATAGCAAAACTAGGTGCTCGTACCGACAATTTTGCTTTTGCAGTTATTTATCTATCTCATACTAGATGTCACTACATGCAGGAGGCAACAGGGTCGTACTCAGAATTTGCGTACCAGGGAGTACTTTGTTTTTTACTCATCTTAATACGTATTTTTTTACGAAAAACAATAATTTTAGAATAAAAATATTTTTGATGCATGACGAAAGAAGATAATCAGTGTGTCTCTTATTTTTAAATGACAAGCATTAAACATAAACATTTATTTTTAAAAACATCTATATTTCACACACAAATAAAAAAAAACACATTTATATACAACTAATTGACATCAACAATAAAACAAAGAAAGCAA
Organism: Aporophyla lueneburgensis; assembly: GCA_932294355.1. NCBI lineage: Eukaryota > Metazoa > Arthropoda > Insecta > Lepidoptera > Noctuidae > Aporophyla > Aporophyla lueneburgensis. The sequence continues at coordinate 30,103,973 of OW028744.1, read as the reverse complement.
AAAGAACACACGAAATGTAGCAGTTAAAACATTAGACCGGGAAGCACTGTCCGCTGCTCACAGTCTAAAATCTTTCTAAAATCTTTATTTCTACAACTGTGCAACAACAGTGCAATATGTAAACATATCCAGTGGCAAAGCAGTGGAGAGACCCACCTATTCGAGAACACGCTTATTATAATGTTGCTACTGGACCTAACACGACCGTATCATCGCATACTGCCAAAGTCTTAAAATTTCAACCAGACGCAAAATGTTCACTTCTCAGAATGTCAACTTCTTAGAATATCCAATCCGCATAATGTCAATTTCTCAAAATGTCGATTTCTCGCAATGACAAACTCGTATGAAATAAAAATCACTTTTCACTTTCCATTTATGAGACAGTCGCGGCACATTTGGTAAAATAATTAGAATCCGATTACGACCCTGTTTTTTTATATTTATGTTTGTTGTTCATGGTTGACGATAGATGGCGGCCTGTTGACATAATGATATAAAAACCACGATAAAAACTACAAAAACAATATTTAGGCGATTGAAAGGTTTTTGGGAATTAATTTTGAATAAATTTCAGTACATACAATTATTGAAATATATTAATACTGAGCTTTACGTGCCTAAATAATTTTAGTACCCATGTCACAAAGTGTCGCCATCTAATGTCGGGTAGAATTATATTTGGAAACACCGAAGTTATGACATTTTTCTAGAAGATTTTTTATAAATTACGTATAAAATTACTTACAAATGAAATGTGATACCATTCATAGCATCAGAACGTCTATCCGAGTAGTTTTTATAAGATAGAACACAACACTTCATTCTTATTTTTGTCTAGCGCGAATATATTGAACTTTTACTTAGTTGTGCACAGGACGAACGCAAACAGTCCACTGACTAAGGCCACGCCTACTTGATGACGTCAGGACCAAGTTGAAAATCACAGTGCACAGTTGTTTAGGCCGACTCCTCTTTGTATTTGCTCCGTGCATTTGGCCTATAGCATAGCAAACCTAATGTTTCCGCTGATGGAACACAATCGTCATCCCTGTGAAAGGTGTGGACCATAATCTACCAAGTGAGCCCAGGGCGGGTTGATAGATGTCACATGGTTAAGAATATATGTACCAGGACATGCCAGCTTCCTCACGATGTTTTCCTTCACCGTTTTGATAACAGTAGTGAAAGTGTGTGTGTGTAGTGTAGTAAATACACAAAGAAAAGTGTTTGCCTGGGCTACAGTATACCAAATAAAAAAACTTTCAAAAAATCGGGTTAAAATTACGCGTAGATAACAAATATGTATTTCTCTTTTATTACTTTCCAGGTTCAACCGCAGGCACTATAGTAGCTTTCCAGCTGTCTGGATACCTGAGTGAGAGCAGATGGGGATGGCCATCCACCTTCTGGGCTGTTGGGCTAATCTGCCTCGGCTTGTTCGCTATTCTGACCATATTTGGAGCAGCAACACCTTCAGACCATAAAACTATAAGTGAGGAAGAAAAGACGTATATTATGGGACGTGTTGACAATGGCAAGGTCAAGGTTAGTAATTTTTTTTCTGTATCTTATATGAATGGTCCGAATATGAACAAAGTTGTTGAGGCAACCGCGTTATATCTATTTCTATAGCAACATATCTAATCGCCTCTTTCGTACCCAAAAATACACAGTGTTTTGGCGCGTTGACTAAAACTACGGTATCACCTCCACAAAACCAATGTCATTGATTGTGTAGAGGTGAAATGAGTTATGAAATAAGCTATCTGGCTATATCGCAGGCTTATTTCGGAAAAGATCGTGTCAATATGTCGGTGTTATTATAGGCTTAAGAGAGATTTCAGCTTCGTTACTGCAGAGGCAACGTATATGCGACATAAATCTAGAGGCTTCGGTGCCCACTTTACTATTAGGAGAGCAATCTGGCGCCATATTTAATAACGAAAACCGGTGAAAGTTATCCAACAATTTTACGACGTTCTTCAAAATATTTTTGGCTTTATCAAACAGCACTTGTCGTGAAACTGGGACAAAATTGTTGTTTTTAATTTATTATCTAAATTAAATAGGCCTCTACTTGCTATTAAATGTCGGTTTTAACAATTACTTGACAAATAATATTAGAGACATAAATTTTCTTTCAAAAGCTTGTCAAATCTCAATAATTTCCACTACTTTTATAAATGTTGACATTACATTTATCAATACTTTGTGAGTGTAGGTTGACTGTTTTAAAGCTATAAAATTTCATTAATAAGTAACATATTTTTAAAACTAATCTTCTTAATCTTCTTTTTAATAATACTCATTTCAAACTAAATTACTACTAGCTAAAATAGCCGGGGGATCACATATACATATTAATTGTATTTTATTTTTTTTAAATTTCTTCATCGACACCGATAGTTTAAGTGACGCTGTTTATTAATAATATCTGGTTGACCGAGCTTTGCTCGGTATTTTTTGGTAAATTGTGTTTAAAATAATAAGTGTATGTTCAAGTTGATTATCGATAAAGTTGGTAATTGAAAACATGAATAAAACAACATTGTATAAAAATGAATCCTAGCTAGATCGATTTATCGCCCTCGAAACCCCTTGTATACTAAATTTCATGAAAATCGTTGGAGCCGTTTCCGAGATTCAGATTATATACAACATTAATTTTTGTTTATGCGAAACCCGAAACACGGGTCTAGTATTTTTATGTAAAGAATCTATGAAAAAAAATTCAAAACTGTATCATTAATAATCACAAAGTTATAAGCTACATAAGTTACCTGGTTGTCCACGCAAAAACATATGCAGATCACCACAAACAGCTAGTGTACGTACCATCTCCGTGTAATGGACGTTTGAATACGAGAAAGACATGATAATTTTAAAATCGAAACAAAACACTAAGGCCCGCGACTTGGAAGCGTAATTAAATATTTTTGGTACAAAATATAACATGGTGTAAAAATTATTGGAATCGATTCAGTTACTGCCCCCCTAGCCAAGTCACAAACGTTTACCGTTCTACAATCGGTAACGCCTCAATGTCAGCAATTGTAGAAAACGATAAGTTGGTAGCCATGTTGACGCGCCTGAATCGGCCGCTCGTTCTACAATGTCTTTAGAAAAACGACACCTTATAACAAAGGATTTAGCGTTGAACATTGTAGAAACGATAAAAACTCATTCTATCATTTTGAACGATGTGAATTTGGCTACAAATTTTCTGTTCGTTTGTTCTAACCACGTGACTTAACGTTGAGCGACTAGCGTTAACGATTGCAGATTATCAACTTGGCTAGGGGTGCAGATTCTGAACAAACTATATTCAGGTTTCGCATATACTAAAAATAATCTTGTATATATATACAAGAATTGCTCGTTTAAAGGTATAAGATTAAGATCATATTTATTTCTTACTATGTGTAACATATCTATACTTCATATTACAAAGCCGAAGAGTTTGTTTGTTTGTTCGGTCAAACGCGCTAATCTCAGGAAGATTTGAGATTTTTTTCAATTTGGACTAGTAGTAGTCCAAATTGAAAAAATCTTGTTGTCAACACAATGGTAGCCTATTAATTCAGAAAGGCTATAGGCTTTATAACATTACGCTACGATCAAAAAGAGCGGAGCAGCAACGAAAAATGGGCGAAAACTGGCAGGCAATTTAATGCGACTGGAAGGGTCAGAGGAGCAAAAATTTGACACGGACGAAGTCGCAAGCAGAAGCTAGTATAACATAAACTCAGAAATCAAGTATTTTATTATTTCATCTTCGTTTTTTTCATTCGTTTTCAGAGACTAAAGACTCCATGGAAGGCCATCATATGTTCAAGACCAATGTGGGGTACATTGGCCACGCACATCGGTAGTGGTACCGCCTTTGTGTTCTTCTTCACACAAGTCCCTTCTTATATCCACTACATCCTTGGCGTCAATGTTAGAGGTGTAAGTATCTTATCTAACACACAGTGTCTTATCTGAATAGTGGTAGGAGAACCCTGAAAATTATTTTTGAGCAAATTGACCACCAACTAAAATTCCCGTGTAAATCACAACTATTTGACAGTTATATGAAAATAACCCTGCGACGTCAATGTAGTGTGTCAAGTTAGACACAGGATAAACAAATAAAAATAATTAACATAATTATCAAACACAGTAAATAAACTTAGACAATTTTTTTACTATATCATAAACATAATACAAGGAAATGAAAAAATGCTCAAATTCAACAAAGCACGTTTGAAGAATTTTAATTATGCTTACGCTTTCTGAATTAATTATGTCTTTATTTCAGAGTGGTTTTCTGTCATCTTTGCCATACGTGATCAGTTTTTTTACAAGCATTTCGTTTGGAACGTTATCGGATTTCTTAACAAACAGAAAAATTGTTAGTATTAGGAACGCACGAAGAATATTTAATAGTATTTGTGAGTATATCTGGAAACTATAATATTTTTTTTATTTTTGCTTATTTATATTAATTCCCACGGAAGTCGTATTTTATGCAGAAATACGAAAATCCCTGTACGGGTAATTCAGTCGAACATTTTATTTGTTATCTCTCTATACTTAAACAACTAGAATTTTAAAATTATCTATCGTTATGCTTCTAAAACTTCCTTGTGTTATCGAAACCACGTTTCACTGCTATCACATACGATCAAAGTTAAAACTTAAACCTTGTATTGAGAAGCTAGCTCTTCCATAGTTTTTTTTAATATTTTATAAATATTATTTTCAGCTCAAGTTGGCGTAGCTGTGGCACTAGTGTGCACTACATTTACAACTAGCACGGTGGTGGCTGTCACGTGCCTCGTCTTCTCCATGGGATGTCACATGGCCATGCACGTTGGATGGATGGTAAGAAACATACATTCAAGTAATCTGAAAAAGATATGCAATGGAATCATTTATTGTTTTATACCTTACCCACATAACGTACGCTGTAATTGTAGCTACATAACAATTCTTGCACCAATTTTTCACATCAAAATCACTCACCAATCTCTTTACAATAATCACTTCAGGCAATGTTATGTGGCGGGGCGCGTGAGGGAGTGGCAGTCTCTGCGCCCTCACGTCCCTAGCCGCCGCAGGAGGAGACGCCCCGGGCGTCGGGAGTCGATTGCGGACTCCCGGCCACCGTAGGTGCGAGCTTGCGGGTGGCGAGCAATGGGTAGCTCGCCGCCCGGTAAGGACCAAGCTCGGGTCGACGGCGCGCAGTGTTCCACGCGCGCCTCAAAGAGATGTCAGCAGCAGTGTAGGGGTCTACTAGGACCGATGCCTGCCGGGGTTGCGTGAGTGTTCGAAAGAGATACCGTGACCCTGGCACATGGGCAACTGATGGAACACGGGTGGGTTTTAGTCAGTAAAAGTCTGACACGCCCTCCCGCTCCGCCCAGAGCGGGAGAAGTAATTTGATGATTTCCCATCCTGAAAAAAAAAAATAAAAAAAAGGCAATGTTATGTGTGCAATCGTCAGCTACGCAATAGGTCTAAATAAATTAATTTGTAAACAGCCAAGTAAAATCTCAAGTAACCCGAAAGGAATAAATTGCTTTGCTTTACATTTTTTTTTCGTTTCCTTCAAGGTGAATCACATCGACTTGGCGCCGAACTTCAGTGGCACTCTCATGATGTTGGGCAACACCATGATGAACCTCTGCAGTGTGCTGCTACCTGTGCTGGTCTCATACGTTGTCACTGATGTGGTACGTATCTTTTACAAACATTAGAAATATATAAATACACGCCCTTTCCTCATGGGGGTAGGCAAAAACTACAGAACGCCACCTACTGCGTACCATACACACTTCGATTGCTTCGTTTACATTCATACATAATTATATCTAGTCATACCCGCCAGCTGATTACGAGTTCCATGCACCTAAAATTTCTAAAGAACATTACCAATTAGGGCTATAAATGTCTTCTTAGGGCGCCCCTGCTGGGGTTTCACTCACATATGCCTTGTAAATACCTTTTGTTAGTCACCCTTCTTTCATCCTCTTAACGTGACTTAAACATCTTAGTACAACTCTTTTCAACTTTTGTCACTACATCTTCTTTCAACCGGACTTTTTGTTCGCCGTCCTCCGACGTCGCAACGATGTTTTGATCAAATATTACCTGCAACTTATGTTAAACTTAAGGGCCAATACATATTACAATTGTACCTTTAAGAGGTTTTTGTTTGTGTTAGGTGTTTTTTAAGAGGGCTAAACAGATACACGGAAATACAGTTAAACTTATTACACCCCTCTGTGTCCGTTGGGGGAATCGTTTGCCCAAACCATATAAATTCACCAAAGATGTAAACAACAATGCCTGTTTGTTAAGCATTTGTTATAATGTGATTTAATGACGTGGCTAATGAATTATACGTTCGGGGTCAGTCGATATTACAATGATAATAACTAGAATTGTAATACTTACCTAAACCATTTGGTCTTGGTGCCTTGGCTTACTTACTACGATCAATTCGGTTACCGCCAAGACCGACAAATCAGGGAGGGTTCACAATTTCACGGGTGCTAAAATCGAACAGATTGTGATCCCTACCTATCGGTACGTGCAAGTTCATTCACAATTTGACGGTTTGACTTGGATATATCATAAACTATCGAACTGATATCGACAGATATTGTAAATAGTAGTAGTAGTGGTGGTACTGTTGACAATTTATCGACAATTTATAATCTTACGATATAGGTTAAACAGTGGCGATGTGCACGAACCTAAGGTGACAAATCGTTTATAATCGTATAATTTTGCAATACAAAAGTAGTTAAAGAAATGATTTCTAGATGACACACAATACTGTGGCTATAAGGTAATTTAGTTTATACTAAGTGTAACGATACAAATTGAGTATGTTATCCTACTAATATTATGAATATATTTGTGTATGTTTGTATACTCGAATTTTTATTATTCAATTACGCAAAAACGGCTCACATAGAGTCAACCTGGATAAACACATACATTGCTTCTTTTCCCATTATTAGGTGCCTGTGAAATAATTTTCGACATCCATGCAGGCGAAGAAGTGGGCAGAATCTAGGATTATATCAGTTAATCTATTTATTATACAAAGTTGAAAGAAACTGGACCCTGTCGAGAAAGTTTTAGGGTTGAATTTGGACTGTGGCTGGCGTGTTCAAACACCGAGTAACCAACTACGCGTAATTGTGCTACAGTATATGCAAGATTGTCAGAACTAATTATGTTGCGCTCACCAACCACTAAGGTGTCTGGTTCAGAATCTGAACTCTCACGAGCAGAAGACATAGATCCCGTTTCGTCGAGAAAAAGGAAGGCGCACCCTGATATGGAGGAAATACTTCAGCTTCGCACAGATATACAGATAATGTTCAAAAATCTCAAAGAGGATCAGGATTCGAAATTTTTTGCACTAAACAAAATGATAAGTGAGCTTAAAGATCAAAATAAGGAAAACATTACTTCAAACGATACTCTGAAAAAAGCTCTGGAAGAAAATGTAGGTTTGTACAAGGATTTAAAGTTGAAATATGACACATTGTTACTAGAAAATAATGCTGTGCTCACCAAAGTTGGATACCTCGAGGACCAAGTAGAAGAGTTACAACGAAAACGACTAGAAACTGTAATAGAAATCAAAAATGTTCCTGTGACTGACCAGGAAAATTTGACTGAAGTGGTGAACCAGTTACATAGGTCATTAAACGTACAAATCACCCCAGATCAAGTACGGCAAGTCTACCGGAAAAAATCAGGGCAAACTAAATCAATTTTTGTTGAGTACGGTAATGTTAAAATGCGTGCCAATACATTGAAAGCAATCAAATCTTACAATCTGAACAACAAACAAGATAAATATAGCACTAAAGCACTCAACATATCTGGAGACACTCAGCCAGTGTATATCTCAGAAGCACTTACCCCAACTGCCAGGAAACTTTTCTACCAATCCAGAGAGTTAAAAAAGAAGTACGATTTCAAGTTCTGCTGGGTTTCTAATGGACGGATATTCTTGAAGAAATCGGAAGATAAGCCAGCAATTCTGATTAAATCCACTGAACAAATCCAAGGTATTATTAACGATATTAATGCCCCCTTTTTGGAACTTTGACTCGTAGATGAGACTAAGTTGCCTTCACATCTGGTCTCGTATTGCTTTTTCATTTTCCCTTTAATTATTTTTTCAATTTTTAACTCTACAAGGGTCATAATTCTTGTGATCTTTAAAAAATCTGTAAAAATGTGCCTACAAGCACGTTATACCCACAATATTTACTCATTACATACTTATCACACACACAATTTGTTTACATATATGACACTGCATTTACATGGTGATAGGGAATACCTACTTTGTGCCGCTGACTTAATCTTCTCTATAATTAACTACTACAAACAGTATGGCTAATTTGTCAGATATTTCGGAAGATATAGAAAAAACTATATCTGTCGGCATTGCACACAGTGTGGATATTCCTGAAAATTGTAAAAAAGTATTTGGTGTATCTAATAATTACAAAATATTGACTCAAAATATAAGAAGCTTGAAACATAATTTCGATGACTTTCAGGTCTTGCTAAATCGACTGGATATAGAATTTGATTTTATTATTTTAACAGAATGTTGGTTAAATAAACTTGAGGTACTACCCAAAATACCCTCATATAAAACTTTTGCTACTGCTGAAACAATTAACAAAAATGGTGGGATAGTGATCTACTTTAAAGAGTATCAGGAAACTAAAATCGTTGAACCTGTAAGCAATACTGATGAAATGAACTGCCTACTTTCTACTATTAAAAATGAGCTCGCAATAATATCAATTTATAGATCGCCCGCATTCAAAAATATTGATTATTTTCTCACAGCTTTGGATCGTATTTTAAATAATTTAAAGAAGTTTAGAAATATAATTTTGATAGGCGACATTAATATTAATATCAAAGATAACAGTAACACTAACTCTTCAAGATACATGGACTTACTTGCCTCACATGGGTTACTGCCATCTCATACACTCCCAACCAGAAATGAAAATTGCCTGGATCATTGCTTTCTTAAAACCTCAGCTTCATCTACTACTGTCATCTGCAAGTCCACTGTAACGGATCATTCATCTGTTATGATCTCTCTGTCAAATAAATCCAAACTTTACAATAGCAAACCTAAAACTTATAAAAAAATTGATTATCAGGCCGTAATTGAAGACCTAAAACAGATTAACTGGCCATCTATTCTAACAACCAATGACTGCAATACAATGACAAATGTGTTTCTGACAGCGTTAACAGAAACAATGGATAGCCATACCACTGTATATAAACTGTCTCGAAGGAAGCGTGCTATAAAACCTTGGATAACACCTGGCTTATGCCGTTGTATTAGAAACAGAGATCAGCTCCATAAAAAGCTTCGCAATGATCCAGAAAATGTCATTCTAAGTGTACCCTATAGAAGGTACCGGAACACATGCAATAATTTATTAAAAAAACTTAAAAACAACTATCTAAGGTCGGAAATCAATAAGCATAAAACCAATCTAAAGAAACAATGGTCCTTAATTAAAGATGTTTGCAATTTCTCTGACAATAGTCATAACAACGAAGAGCTGTTGAAAATCAAACCTGATCCACAGAGCTCAGTCAATTATGTAAACAGGTACTTTGCAAATGTGGGCTGCCATTTAGCTAATGAAATACAGACTAAAAGCCAGAGGATACATAGGACTCCCTTCACTGGACGCTCCAATATCAACTCTCTAGTCCTTCTTCCCACGGATACTGATGAAGTTAAAAGCATAATACTAAATTTAAAACAATCTAGTGCTACTGGTTGTGACGGAATTCCTACTTCAGTGTTAAAACTAGGCGTAGATACTTTGGTTTGGCCCATAACTATGATTTGTAATCAGTGCATTGCAATGGGTGTTTTTCCTGAAGTTCTCAAGAAGGCTTTGATAGTCCCTATACACAAAGCGGGGGATAAAGCCTGTGTCTCTAACTATAGGCCAATATCGATACTGCCCTCTTTATCCAAGGTACTTGAGAAGGTTATCAACAAAAGACTAACTTGTTACCTTGAATCTCAGAACCTGCTCTCATGCAATCAATTTGGTTTTAGGAAGGACAAATCAACTAATGACGCTATAACAAATCTTACTTCTACCATCGTCGATAATCTAGACAGAGGAAGGAAAACAGTAGGCGTGTTTCTGGATCTAGCAAAGGCATTCGACACAGTCTCTGTTCCTCAGCTTGTTAAAAAACTTGAGCTTTTGGGAGTACGTGGAACAGCTCTAAAATTACTTACTGACTATATGTCTAATAGGATGCAATGCATCAGAATAAACGGTTTCATGAGTGAGCTGGAATGTGTGACTTTCGGTGTGCCACAGGGAAGTGTTATGGGTCCTACACTTTTTCTTATATATGTAAATGAACTGTGTGATTTACATCTGACCCAAGGCCGTGTCATAGCATATGCAGATGATACAGCCCTTTTATTTAGTGGGAAAACATGGGAAGAGGCAAATGAAATGGCTAATGCAGGATTTAGACAGGTTTCGGAATGGCTACAGTCAAATCTTCTTACCCTAAACACACTTAAGACGAAATACATAGCTTTTAGCATAAGAAAAAGTGGTCAGCCACCTCCAGGCATTATTCACATTAATGCTCATACATGTAATGTGCCGGGGAAATGTTCTTGCCATGATCTTTCTAAAACTTCCTCACTAAGATACCTTGGATTAATCATTGACCAACATTTAAACTGGCAAGAACATGTCTCAACCCTTACCTCGAGAGTCAGAAAACTTATATATCTATTTAAAAATATACGTTGCTTTTGTCCGCCAAAACTATTGTTATTGGTGTATCTTTCGTTGTGCCAGTCCATCACAACTTATGCTATTGCTGCATGGGGAGGTGCTTCCAAGACCGTTCTTATTGGTTTAGAACGAGCGCAACGTGCCGTTCTTAAGGTAATGAGTTATAGGAGATTTAGATATCCCACTTATTTGTTATACTCAGAATTATCTGTTCTTACAGTTAGGCAATTATTCATTAGAGACATAATATTAATTCAACACAAAAAAACACCAGACTATACGACAAAAAGAAGGCAAGATATTGTTTACTCCGTGCCTTATTGTAAAACCTCATTTGCAAACAGATTTTTAAACTTTCTAGGACCATTCATGTATAATAAAATATCGAAGCACGTCCGAATTCGTAATTATAATAGCCGCGCTTGCAAAACTGAAATGACTAAGTTTCTTAACTCACTAAATTATGATGTTACAGAAAAAATACTCCAAATTACTAGTTAATAAAATAAATCACCAAAATACATAACACATTTACATTACACATTTCACGTCACTACACACACACCGATCAATTATTACAGATTTTATAAAGATGAACTGCATAACTGAGACCTTATTTTAACTTTTAATCTAATTTCGTATTGTAATCTAATCTCGTATTGTAATCTTATTTTGAATCTTAATCTAATTTTGAATTTTAATCTAATTTTGAATGTTAATCTAATTTTAATCTAATTTTAAATTTTAATCTAATTTTGAATTTTAATCTAATTTTAATTTTAATCTAATAAATTTTAAACGAAAAAAAAAACCTTAAACTAATATATTATTAGAAAAGTTCAGTCAGACGCTTGGTAACAAACTTTGCATCTGTATATTTTACATATACTGTGTCAACTTTAATATCTACCTACAAGTTTTTTACAAAATTTAGTTTACCGTGTCATTATGTCATGTTTTTTGTTTGCCTACCTTATCTCAAATTATGTTGCCTTTGCTTTGTTAATAATAAGTAGGATTCTTTTGCAACTAGAAAAATTGATTTTGTCACAAGTCTGTTACTTTATACTGTACAATTACAGAGAAGGAGGAAATCTGTTCCACCGTAATACAGTTTATACTAGTACGGGGAACAGAGTGAATCAGTTCTTTGCTAACAACCATAATATGTACTTACAGATACTTCAGATAAGAATTTTACCTACCTGTACTGCTTATGTGATACGTATTGAAATTGTGCTAGGTTGTTTTATTATTTGGCAAATAAATTTTTTTTTTTTTTTTTGCGGAAATCTATGCCAGTAAAATGTTATTTAAAAATAATTTAGTTTTAATTAGACGAACGAGCCATTCATTTTGGCAGTTCTGCCAAGATCATTGCTTTATCTACGTTGATGAGTAAGTCGACTTTGTAAACAATAAAGCAATGGATTAGATACTTCCGTCATAACACACGGATTGTGAATGAAAGTAAGTTAGGTATGCAATTAGGGTGCTGTAGTATTTGTTCTAAACATAGTTAAAGATAAGATAAAGATATATTTATTGCATAACTGTGTACATTAAGTTCTTTAGTATAGGTTTGGATCTCTTGTTATCAGTTAACAATTAATTACACCATTTTTTTACAGTATAACCAGACACAATGGCGGACCATCTTCCTCTCAATAGCGGGGATGTCCATGGCAACGAACGCTCTCTTCGTGATCCTCATGTCAGCTGACTTACAACCGTGGAACGACGGTCGTCAGAAAGGTAAATAACTATAATTCTTCTTTGAGTTAAGCTCCGTTTAAGCTAAACAGTTGTTCGGATATGGCATAATCACACCTCACTTTTTACCCGATTACGGCGACGTAAAAAGTAGGGTTACCGTTTTGACCAGCATGTATGTATGTGGGTATGGCCGTCTTGAAGTGGCACCGATAACTGTAAAGTTATGTGGACATCAATTGTCATGGTATGAACATGTGATACGGAGGAATGAGGAAAGTGTCGTGAGGAATGTTTCGAGTATGAATGTCGCTCGTTATAAGAGTAAGGGAGGATCAAAGGCACGATGGATGGACTGTGCGAATAATGATATGGATAGAAAGGGGGTGACTATTGAGATGACGACTAATAGAGAAGTGTGGAAGAAAAAGACATGTTGCGAAGACCCCAAAATAAATTAGAATAAGGGTAGGAGAATAAAATGAATTGCTGTATGTATGTGGGTTCATCTACTCCTTCGTAATTTTTAAACTCCTTATTATAATTTGACTAATGAGTACCGATTGAAGCATCATGATTGTTCGTTAATTAAAGACTAAGTGATGCCACATTAAATTGGTCGATCTAGAGGATAAAAAGTCATGAAATAAAAACTTTTTTAATGAAACCGTTTTGGTTGTCAAAGAAAAAGGCATTTCAAAAATATATATACGTATATTGTTAGCTGTTGCTCGCGACTTTGTTTGTGGTGATTAGGAATAATTTCTAAAACCATCCTTCAGATGCGATGTGAGCCAAACATAAAGAAATGTTTCAATTTTCAATACATAAACATTCTAACAGTAGTAAGCGTTCATAAGCTTTAGAGCAAGTAGCACATGACCAGAGCTATTCTTTAAACATCACTATGAAGTATTTCATACATTTAATTATATTACGTGGAAGTTTCTTATTTTCTAGAAGATAAAAGTCAAGTTCAATGTTATTAAAATAATTATATATAGGTGTAAGAAACAATAAGAAACCATTTGATCACCAAAAAGGCTTGACGATTAAAAAGCCAATTATTTCGAATGAGAATAATAGACTGAACGTTAGGCTGAATTTAACTCATAATAAAACTTGGAAAAGTAGACCAAATAATTGTTTTCTTACTTCCAGATTCATCTGTTGAGGACGCAAAATCCAAAGAAGTAAACGAAAAAGAAAAGGAAGCTCATAAATAATATTAAGTTAGAATACAACCTAATAAAAAATTAGTATTATAGTTTATTCGTTTTATTTTTTATTTCTGTATTGCATTTATACCTCTCTTGTTTACTATCAACTGCCTCGTTGGTCTCGTGGCAGCAAGCATGGCTGCTTAGCGCGGGTTTCCGGGTTCAATTACCAGATCCAGCAAAGAGTGTTTATTGGGTTTTTCCATGAGGAATTTCTAGGTAACACATAAACTGGAGTTTGAAAGTTGGCAGTGTGACCGTGCCTCTTGGTCTTGCACCTGATCTTTCTTCGGTCGTGTTGGATTGCCGTTCCATCGGACTACGAAGCTGAGAGAAGAGTGAGTGCTCTTGTGTCTGCGAAGAAACTTTTGCAGTATAACATCTCCCGCGCCTATGGCAAGCGTCCGTTGAGATTGGCTACCATGGACGAATTACGATCTGGAGGACAATACACAAGGAATTGTATCATTTGTACCTACAAATTAATAAGTAAAAAAAAGATTTGGGTTGAAACATAATAAATTGAACCATGGGGCTCACAGAACGGTTTTATGATGAGAAATATCATTTTGACTATTTCTTCCGCGCGCACTCAGAGCTAGACGTGTTACAAGTCGCTCCAATAAGTGTTTATTTATTTTACTGAATTAACTAAAATTCCAACCCGTGTTATACTATTCTAAATAAATAAGTTGTAGCGTAACAAATTCTAACATACAAAGTTAACGAAATAATCATAATATAAACTAGTAAACAAAAATAATACACGACGAGTGGAACAAAGAAACAAGCATTAGCAGTGAGTCACACGGCGCGCTACGCTCCTATTCGTCTACAGCCGGTGAGTCAGAGCACATCGCCACGACGAGAAACGCTGCCATGGTCACGAACATCAACTTCGATCCTCGTAGTCGACCCCACTGGTGAGAAACAGATCAGTTAATTCACACTACAAACTTGTGTACAGATAGCGAGCTGCAAAGTTATTGAGACTCGCATCCAACGTGACCCGCGTTCGAATCTGGAGACCTGCGATTCTTTTTGAATATTTGTAATCAACGCTTTGCTTTTCGTACGACAACGCTTACCTAATACTTTGCTTTTTCTCTACTGTCAGGCTATTTTTAATAACTTAATATATTTAATTGACATAAATTAAGTAATAATTATGCCACTAAGACGCACACCCCCAAAGACACCTACGTGCAGTGAATCAGACACACAAGCAAGTACATGCATGAAAATTGCACAAACACCTGTGACTACCCCAAATATTGCTTGTGAAACTGATAATGGGCAGTCACGCAAGCGCAAGCGTGATGACGATTGCACGGAATTCATGGAGGAGATTCGTGAACTGTTAAAATCTCACAAAACGCAGACAGATAGCAAGCTGAATTCGATTCAAATGGCCATGGCGGAAATCAAGGTCCAAAATGCTGGAATAAAAGATTCTGTTGACCATATCTCACAACAGTATGACGATATGGTAATCAAATTGCAAAATTTGGAAGCAGAACGAAAAGCTGACCGCTCTTACATAAATCAGCTTGAGGATAGAGTGGAAAACCTCGAACGAATGATGAATTCGTCTAAAATTGAGATTAAGAATATACCAAAAAAGCAAGGTGAAACAAAGGAAGACTTGTGTAGAGTTGTCACAGAAACGGCAAGCGTTCTGGAAACCCACCTGCAGCGCCAAGATATAAAAGACGTTTATCGCCTAAATAAAAAGGATGGCGTTTCCACCATTTTGGTTGATTTCACTACTACAACAACAAAGGATAGCATTTTGAGAAACCTACGCCAATTCAACAAGAAAAACAACCAAAACAAGCTGAATACCGCCCACATTAAGAAGGAAGGTCCTCTAAAACCAATATTTATGACTGAAATCCTGACCCTTAAAGCACAGCGTCTTTATTACCTTGCTAGAAACTTTGCTAAGGATAATGACTATAGGTTTTGCTGGACATCATTCGGGAAAGTTTTTCTAAGAAAAAGTGAAGGCGAGAAGCAAATATTGGTTAAGTGTGAATCTGACATCAACAGCCTCCGTCTGGACAAATGACTAACGGCTCTCTCATGCTTTTTAACTTGTTCCAATCAAAATCAAAATCAAAATCAAAAGTCATTTATTCAAACTAGGCTGAGAGTCAGCACTTTTTGAACGTCAAAGTTACAAAAGACAGTCCCCCCAAAACGCCCGCCCTTCGACACTTCCTAGTGCTTTAGCTGGGAAGAAGAAGTGGCGGAACAAACTCCCCAGCAGCACAGCTGTCTGTTAAGTTAGAAGAACTTGATTCTATACAATATCGTGTAAGTAATTAATATTATAAAACAAAACAAAACATACATTATTCGCCATATGTCAGCTAGCACACGCCAATATACGAACAAAACATTGAAAAGTAAACTCAAGCTGAAATAAATAATAAAACAAAATCGTAAACAGAACGTAAAACTTAAATAAAGCCTCCAGGCATAAAGGGCGTGCCCGCTTACATATTCAACGACGCAAAATGATACATATACATACATTGATGCATATTGCTAAGTTGAAGTTACAATAGTTAAACTAGGACCTCCGGAGTAAGAATAAAATAACAGTTAATACAAATAACAATAACAAAAACCATGGTCAGCAAGTCGACCAGTCACCACAAGCAGCACCCGTTCACGAGCATAACGCAAAGGTCAGCCATTACCCCCCTCGCCATATTTGAGGGAAGGTGGTAACCCGACCCCCGACGCTACCGCAAGCAGTGACATCTAAGGGAGCATGACGAACTTGCTGCCGGTTGGTCAGGCTAGAATATTATGAACAGCTGACGAGGTCGCTAGCTAACTACATGTTGCAATACAACTCATTTAAAATCACTGTAATGAGTAGATTATGTCCACAATAAGTGAAATTAAAAGAAAATAAAAAATAATTAACAAAATCAGTTAAATAAAAATAAAATAAAAAAAAACAATTATATGAACTACCCATATAAACTGTCAGTAGGAAAGCTAATTCTGGATTGAAAGAACATAAACATTGTCTTGAGTTAATCACAGCGACCAACTATTCTTATCGTTTAAGTAGTCGTTGATAGAATAGTATGCCTTTGAACAAAGGTTGGATTTTACTTTAGCTTTAAACTCATTAAACTGCAAATCTAGCAAAGCAGAGGGAAGCTTGTTATAAAAGGTAATACCAAGACCAACAAAAGAATTATGAACCTTATGAAGCCGGTGAAAAGGAGCACGTAGTTTGTCCTTATTTCTAGTATTAATGTTATGAATATCACTGTTTTTAGTGTACAAGTGTATGTTTTGCCTAATATATAAGATGTTGGCGAAGATGAATTGTGATGCCACCGTAAGAATACCAATATCTTTAAATAAATCTCTCAGAGAAACTCTAGCACCTAGTTGGTAAATCGCTCGAACAGCTCGTTTTTGAAGAACAAAAATATTTTGAATGTCCGCGGCTTTGCCCCACAGCAGAATGCCGTAGGACATTATGCTATGAAAATAACTAAAATAGACTAATCGAGCTGTATCAACGTCCGTGTACTGTCTAACTTTCCTTACGGCGTAGGCGGCCGAACTGAGCCTTCCCGCTAGGCTTGATATATGTGATCCCCACTGAAGTTTGGCGTCTACTGTTATGCCCAGAAAAACTGCCGAGTGTACAGTATCAAGCACCTGATTATTTAAAACGACATTGGGTCCCAGATTCCTAACATTCGGTAAGGCGAACTTTATACATTTCGTTTTCTTAGCATTAAGAACTAGGTTATTTGTGGTAAACCAATCCGTAGCCATTGAGAGCGCACTGTTCACGTCGTCAAAATCTTTTCTATTCCTGTCTACTTTAAAGATAAGTGAGGTGTCATCAGCAAATAGTACAATGTCACAGATATTCTTTAAATAGAATGGTAAGTCATTAATGTACACTAAGAATAAGAATGGACCCAGTATTGAGCCTTGAGGTACACCTAACTGAACTAGTAGCCCGGAAGATTTTACACCATTGACATCTACACATTGGTGCCTATTTTGTAAATAAGAACTTATGACATTGAGAGCTTCGTTTTGAACACCGTAATGACGTAGTTTACGCAAAAGTGTGTCATGGTGAACGCAATCAAAAGCTTTGGAGAGATCACAGAAAACTCCGATAGCATTTTGCGAGTTCTCCCATGCGTTGAATATGTGTTTCAGCAGAGCAACACCCGCATCTGTTGTCGAACGACCTTTTGTAAAGCCATATTGCTCATTATGAAGGAGGCTATTTAAATTAAAATGTCTTAGCAACTGCTTGAGTATTAACTTTTCAAATATTTTACTAAATGCAGGTAAGATAGAAATGGGCCTAAAATTGCCAACGTTATTTTTATTACCTGTTTTAAATAATGGTATGACTTTACTACTCTTCATGAGGTCAGGAAAAGATCCCGAATCAACACATTTATTAAAAGTTACAGCTAGATAGGGGGCTACGATGTCTATTATATTACTTAACAGTTTAATGGAGATGCCCCAGTAATCTCCAGTGTTTTTTGACTTAAGTGTATTAAAAATATTAACCACGTCACGAGGCGTTACATGTTCGAAACTAAATAAGCGACTACATCTGGGCACACTATTATGCAAAAGGTTTTCAGCTTTAGACGGGGACGAATTTAAGGAGCAAGTCGTAGTTATAGGTATGTTGGCAAAAAACTCATTAAATGCCTCAGCTACATCGGCAGCTTTATTAACTAATTTGTTGTTAATCATAATCTCCAGTTGTTTTTCCTGTTTAACCGATTTACCCGTTTCATTGTTAATGATTTTCCAAGTGGTTTTTATTTTATTGTTTGAATTTTTAATTTGATCGCTTAAAAATTTAGATTTAGCGAAAGCACAGATTTTTTTAAATAACTTTGAATAATTTCTGATATACTCTAGAAAAGGAGTATCAAATATATATTTTTTTAAACCATATAACTCGTATAGTCTCGCTCTACTTTTATAAATACCTGGAGTAGCCCATTGGTTGAAGCTAACAGAGGTGCTATTAATGTCAATAGTTTTGGTCTTGAAAGTAGATTGGTATTCTTTTTGCACAATATCAAAAAGGGCTCCATAGATTTCATTAGGAGTCTCGTGTTCTACTATAGATGGAGTAATCCTATGAGCAATATTATTTTTAAATTTGTTGCAACGACTAACTGTATAGGGCCTACATTCTATTTTATGCGGCTTTTTTAGTAATGGCAAAGGGAAGCTGGCTAATAATCCACAGTGGTCAGACGTTAAGTCACTTAACACTAACTTATTATTGGCATCACAATCACTAAATATATTATCAAGACAAGTCGAAGACGATGCCGTGATCCTAGTAGGTTCGAAAAACAAGTTTATTAAATTAAATGACTTAAACAGATTGAGCAGTCTAATACTTAATGGAGTAACATCTAAAATATTAATATTAAAATCTCCACATAAAATTATACATTTATTAATTGATTTTAATTTGTTGAGTGAGTCCTCCATGACCGACTCGAAACGAATAAAATCCCCAGAGGGTGGACGATAAATGCATATTATGACGTAACGCTCTAGTTCAACACAAGACAACTCAATAGTGCGCTCGATGGAAAGATTAACTAAATCTAAACGTTGTTTACATTTCAACTTGTTTGAAACAAGAACTAATGATCCACCGCGTATAGCACTTTTTCTCACAAATGCACTTTGCACAGTAAAAAAATCATCATTCATAAACACTATTTCATGTTCTTTCAACCAGTGTTCAGTCAAACATAATACCTGAACATCATGGTTTTCTATAAATAAACTTAACTCTAGTTCTTTGCCGGACAAACCCTGCATATTTTGATGAACAACATTCAACATATGCGGCTTACCTGTTGTCGCACCTAATAGTTTAAACTACTAGGTGTATCAAAAGTGGTGCTAGAACCACTACTAACAGTAATCGCTGGTACCCTACAAGTACCAGTGTCACGGTGTAAATTGTATGCTAAAAGATTAGCAATTTGTCTCCTACACCTAGGTGGCAAATACGTAGTATAATTTGTTAATTTGTAATCAGTAATAAATTGATTACAATCAAAATATAAAATAGCGTCACTGTGACAACTAGTCCTATTATAAATTAACATATTTAAATTATAAATGTGCCTGTTTTGCTCCTCAGACAAGTATTGAGAATAAGGAAAGGCACAGAAAATAAATTTACAGTGATTGGTCTCATTGAGATGTAACATCAAATGGACACATTGAATTATTTCTTTTTTTCTAACATTTAAACTATCCCCATATAATAATATTACTGTAGAACCAGGGTTTATTTTTGACAATTTAATTTTACTTAATAATTGGCTAATACTGGCACCAGGTGAACAATTATTAATTACATACTGTTGTGAACACTGATTGAATATGCTACCATAACCTTGACCAAATTTGTCAGAAAAAATATAGGTTGTGTTAATATGGCTATTATCATCAGAAATACGGCTATTTACTGGCTGAGTTGCTGAGGGTGTGGGTGTATCAAGTTGAGGCTGAGGTGCAGCGGAGCAAGTGCAGCTAAAACAGAGGTTATTTGTCAGAGACTCATACCTCTCTGCATTGCACTTGACCAGGTCTGCCAACTCACAGGCTTCCTGCATGCGCTTACTCAGGTCTTGTTGAGTAGCCTCATATTTACTAAAGATATCCTTTAGTGCAAATTCCCTAACAAACAATTCATCCCGAAGGTGCTGAGTGTCCGTATCATACAAAGTAGTACATAATTTCAAATCACTATAACACTTCTTCAATTCTTGTATTAAATTTAGATTTTTTTGCCTAAGTTTTGTGTTTAATTTATTTACTTTTTGGCATTTCAATGTTTTCTGATACTTTCTAATTAATCTATTAATTTTAATATATTTTTTTAACTTATTGTGGCTAGTAAACAATTCGTTTTTAGAAATGGTATCATCAGTTAAATCTATTGTTACAATTGGCTCAACACATGTAGGTCTGGACCTGATACCAACCAACTCATCATAGAGACTGCTGGTGATCGCAGACTCTTCACCGGCTTTGAGAGTTTCCAAATGGGTTACTGTGTTGTGGGCCCTGCTTAGTTCCAGTTCCAGTTCTGATATCCGTCTCAAAGCCAGTTCGTAGGTGTCACTACAATGCTGGTAATTTGACACTAGTTCACGAAGGTGTTGATGCTGGTCAAGTATGTCCATATGCTGTACATGTAGTTCAGCCAACTGATTCTTAAGGTCAGTGTTCTTTTTATTAATTAACTCTATTTCGACCTCGCTGTCTTCCCTTTCCTGTATCAGCTGATTGCATTGCTTTTTACTAGAATCTAATTCCTTTAACGTAGCCCTCAGTTTTTCCTCTAAGGATGCAGCTCTACGGGTCAACATATTGACAGATCAACCCTAGAGGCACCCTGGAATGAGAGAAGAGAAAGCTAAGTGTGTGAAAGGAATAAGAGAGAGGGGTGAGAAGTAGATAGTAAATGATGGGAGTTCAAATTTTAAAGAGATAAAATAAAAGAATAATACTAATAAAAGAGTGAAATCTCAATTATGAATGAAAATGAGATAATAATTATTAACAACAGTAAAAAGTGAAAAGACTAAAAAAATGTTTTTTTAACTAAATGTGCAAAAATAAAAAATGGTTGGGGGTAGGTCCTACTACTATATTGTTCAATTCAGTTCCTAACATTAATTTATTATAGTGGTTCTAATTTTGGAATTGAACATAAAAAGTATGTCTAGTAATATGGAACAGTGATTTCTATGGGGTCTTCAACGTTGTTTAGGTGATTTTATCCTAATTAGTGCATGAACTTAATGTCAAACACATTATGGAGAAATAAAGGGTTATTTACGACATAGATCACTGTGATAAGTAGTATGAACGTTAAAGGGCAAAAGGTGCAATGGGATCTAATAAGATTTTAGTTGACTAAGCTTAAATTAAAAGAAATACTCCCCGGGTTAGGTGGTGATTTCAAATCCGTCCGTTGGATGACAGCTGGTACTGATTTATTGATATTTCATTGACTTTGCAACGAAATAACTCACAAACATTAATCCTTATTATTTATCACTATATCTATCGAAATTAAACACGATTTTAAACATTTAAACGCAAATTACATTAATTATCATTAATGTTCCATTTATGAAGTCGGTTTTTATCTACTGTTCTTTGTCACATTTCTGTTAATTAATTGTAATTTGTTATCTACTAAATCCAAACACACACCTTTTCATTGTACACAACAGCACAATTATACATTTCACATGCACACACTAAATCACGTTTACCAATTAATGGGACTTACAAATAGAATTGCAAAAATAGCAGGTAGCAAGATCATTCATGAACTATTCCAAGCATTCCTTTATCACCATTTTTTATTTAATTTATCACCAATAATATTAAGTGACATAGTTTTCTATTCTTTTCCCAATGGCTAATAATGTTGAATCAATTTTATCAGATTTAGATACTATCTCTGTGGCAAATAGTTATTTCTGTGACCCTGAAACTTGTAACACTGTGTTACATAGCTCTGAGAAATCTCTGAAAATCATAACACAAAACATTCGCAGTATTTACAAGAACTTCGATAATTTTCTGGCACTACTACCCAGGTTCTCCTTCGACATTGACATTATAATCCTTACTGAATGCTGGCTTAATGAACACAAACCTATTCCTATTATTGACAACTACGAATCTTTTTCTTCCAAGACCAGGCTCAATCAAAATGGAGGCATCGTTATTTATGTCAAGAAAAATATAAAATACACAGTTGAAGAGCCCAAGTCAAATGACGCTAGTTTTCTTTTGCTCCAAGTCTATCCTGATATTAATATATTAGCTGTGTATAGATCCCCATCAGCACACTGCACGAATAGCTTTCTCGATTCATTGGAATCGATCATAAGGCCAATTAAAACTAAACACATTATTGTTGCTGGCGACATCAATATTGATATTAAATCGAACAATTCTGACAAAAATAGTGCTTCTTACCTAAATCTAATTGCAGAACTAGGCCTACTTCCGGCACACAACTATCCAACAAGGCTTGCAAACTGTCTGGATCATATTATGTTAAAGACATCTGTCTCTGCTGCAGCCTTTGTGATAGACTCAACCGTGACTGACCACGCCTCAGTCCTCCTAAACCTATGCTGCCTAAATCCTGATATCAGCAGAAATAATGTGAACAAGAAAGTTGATTATGATGCTGCCCTTGCACACTTGCAGACTGTTGATTTTTTTTTTGTTAACGAAGACTCTGACGCGAATGATGCCGCCACTCTTTTTGTAGATCATATTTCAAGTGCATTAATACTACACACGATCACGATTTCTCGCCCCTGTAGGAAAAGATTACTCAAACCCTGGCTTACCCCTGGTTTACTGCGATGTATCCGCCACAGAGATAAGCTTCACAAGTTCTTTACAAAAAACCCACAAAATACATCTGCTGAACATGTATACAAACGATATAGAAACTTTTGTAACGCTCTCCTGAGAAAGTTGAAAAGGAATTACGAAAAGTCTTTACTAGAAAATACAAATTGTAATAAAGATAAATGGAATGCCGTCAAATCTATTATCAACACCTGCAAACAAAAAACTGCTGGGGATGACCTTTTAGTCCCACAAAAAAGTGGTTCAAGTGCTGTAAATGAGGTAAACACCTTCTTCTCTAACATTGGTAAGCAGCTAGCAGATCAAATTACACCAGCTCAAAACTGTTATAAATTTGACATAACCCCCGTCCCAAATTCAATCGAGTTACTCCCACCAGACGAAGCCGAGGTTGAAGCGTTGATAATGAATCTCAAGAATGACTGTGCTACTGGTTGGGATTCTATTTCGGCCAAGTTCCTTAAATTTGCTAAACACATTATTGTCCCTCATCTAACTAAACTAATTGAGATCTGTCTTACCCAGGGTGTCTTCCCGAAAGTTTTCAAGAAGTCTCTTATTACTCCTGTCCACAAGGGGGGGAAAAAGGACGATGTAGGAAACTATAGGCCCATTTCAGTTCTTACAACCTTATCAAAAATATTAGAAAAGGTTTTGAACAAAAGGCTCACAAACTTTCTGCAACACAATAAGATACTGTCAGAAGCCCAGTTTGGCTTTAGGTCGGGGAAAAGCACTGAAGATGCCGTTAGCCAACTGGTTGATCACGTCACAACTAAAATAAATCAAAAACAGAAATGTGTCGGCATATTTCTCGACCTGGCCAAAGCATTCGATACCGTTATGATTCCTTTCCTTGTGGACAAGTTGGATAAGATCGGCGTTCGCGGAAATGCTCTAAAAGTTTTTAAGGATTTTCTCTGTGATCGTACGCAAAGGGTTAAGATAAAAGAATACATTAGCTCTGATGCTTGGGTTACCTTTGGCGTCCCACAGGGCAGTATTCTTGGCCCGAGTCTCTTCTTGATTTATATAAATGACCTGTGTCAGCTGCCACTTATAAACGGTAAGATATTTACCTACGCGGACGATACGGCATTAGTATTTCATGGGGGGACTTGGGACGAAGTTCGACGAAGCGCCGAATTGGGATTACATAAGGTAAGCCATTGGCTAAGGTCTAACCGCCTCACCCTGAACCTCTCTAAATCCTCATATCTCCAATTCTCCTTTTCAAAGCTTAAAAATATCAACTTAGATATTAGATTACATGACTGCAACTTGGCTTCTTCGTCAACTACATGTAATTGCACAGCTATCGCTAAGTCTACACACGTGAAATATCTTGGTGTGACTATAGATGAAAGGCTTAGCTGGCGAGAACACATGGATCTCACCACAGCACGTGTATGGAAACTTGTGTGGGCATTTAAAAAACTGAGACACGTGGCCGACTTCCAACTCCTTCGCACTGTGCACTATGCGCTCGTGCAGTCAGTCGTGGGATATTGTGTTACTGTGTGGGGTGGTGCATGTAAGACTTTCATGATTCGCTTGGAAAGGGCCCAAAGATCACTTCTTAAAGTAATGACCTTCAGACCCTTCAGATTTCCCACCAGCGTCCTATACGAGAAGTGCCAAGTTTTAACAGTGAGACAGATTTATATACTGCAAGTTGTTACCAAACAGCACAAAATTACACCATTTAATGCAGATTATAATAAGAAGCGCACCAGACCAAACGTTTGCCTACCTTTGCGTTGTCATACGGCGGCAGCCAGGCGACAGCGAATATATCTTGCACCTTTCCTATACAATAAATTGAACAAAATTTTGGACATCAATCCCCTTACGATTCGTGAAACATAAAAGAAGGTAAAGATCTGGCTACTGACACAGGACTACAGCGCAACTGAAAATTTATTGCAATCGACATAAAATTATTGGAACATAAATGATAAATAATTGGTATTCACAATTAACACACACACATACACTCACACATACACACACTCTCACAACACGCTCTCGCACACAAGTACACACACCCCTAACACACATTTACACTCATATCAGCACACCCTAATAATAATCAGTGTTGTTTCATTATTTAATCTTGCTTTATTGTAATTGTGTTTTTGCCCTAATTTTATTTTGTTTTATCTCAATTTTAATATTAATATTGTTTTTAATTTTCAATTCAAATTATTTTTTTATCAATATTTGTAATAATTCTAATAATATATAATTGTTTTCATTTTATTTTATTGAGATTGATTGATAAATTTTTCTTTAATGCTAATTTGCTTGTACAATTTAATTTAGTGCTTTATTTAAATGATTAGAATTGAATGTAATTTTAAGTAATGTAAATTTGTCACCATTTGCTGCATAAAACATGAATATTTACAACCTAAATGGAAGAAGTCACTGGCTCCTGAAATACAGGTACTTTAACCTAGCTCTGGAGCCAGGGTCTCAAATTTTCTGTAACCTGTTTTTATGGCCATAAAGAAATTTATTTATTATTTATTAATATCATTTTAATCTGATGCAACCTACTTCGGAAAAGCTAAAATAAATATCCGATTTAAATATCTGGGTCACGTATTGACCACTGACCTCAAAGACGATGAGGATATTGACAGGGAGCGGTGGGCGCTGTGTGTGAGAGCTAACATGATTTCCTGCAGATTCAGGCATGCCTCTAAAGAAGTCAAGCGCACTATATTAAGTGCGAAATGCAGGTCTTTTTACACTAGTAGTCACAGTTCATTATACTCAAAACTCTTCGCGTCCTCTATAATAATGCATTTAGGGTGCTGATGGGGTTACCCCCATACTGCAGCGCATCAGGGATGTTTGCTGAAGCTCACGTGAACTATTTCTATACGGTGATGCGAAAAAAGTGCGCATCCCTAGTCCGTAGGGTGCGGGGCAGCGCCAACAGCATCCTGTCTATGATAGTAAGTAGGCTTGATTGTGAACCACTGCTGCAAGGTTTCAGCTGGGCCTGTCACCTTGCAGCAGTGATGTCGCAATCTGTCTTTGTAAGTGTGTTACTAACATAGTTTGTAAGTACATTTTTACAAACACTATGAGTCTTGTTGCTCGAAATAAATGATAAAATAAATATAACTAGTGGTCGCCTAGTGGTCGACATTCGACCATAATAATAAATCTATATGCATATCCATTAAAACTAAATAAAAAGTAATATGGTCTTATTTGACATTCAGTAACACTATAGACAAATAATATTAACCTTTAATTACTGATGTGGGGGCCTCTCAGGCCTTAAGAAAGTAATATTGTTGAATTACTGCCTCCCTTCGTGCACGATACATGCGTACCTTCTAGTACCTTCGAGTTTAGTTGCGCCGAGTCTGTCAAAGGTTGTGTACGTGTTTGCGCAGGCAATTTCTGTAAGTAAATTTATTTTGAAATTTCTCGTGGGCCTCTCAGACCCCACCTCAGTATTTACGTAACTTTTTTGTGCATAGTTTTGATTCAGGTATAGTCCTTTTTTTGGTATAGTTATTTGAAAACTTTTACAATATGGAGCCCAGTACGTCGTCTGGAAGAAAACGGTCTCTCGGTAATAATAATAACCAACATGTAGCGAAAAATAGAAGAACCTGGAACCTGACAGGTACGACAATTTTAAGACAGTCGTGATATCGTGGATTGTTCGTGAAGATTCCAGTGGTTCGGAGGCTGAAGATATTGATGACACCTTTACACCGGAGCTTCACGAGCATGACTCAGATACGCAGAGTGAGTCAGAAACCGAAGAACAGGTTGAAAATGTTCCAGAAGAACACGTTGACCATCAATAGCCACTTGCTATATGACATACATCATGATATGACTACTGAAAGGGGAAATTTCGTGAAAGAATTAGCTTGCAGTTTAGTGCTACTCCAAATAAAAACACGAGCTTTGAACGAAAGGTTGCCACGTGAGCTACGGTTGAGTTTGGCACGTGAGCTGGGAAAGGATATGCCTATATCTGACCGTCAAGAAGTTGACGGAGAAGAATATAAATAAAGAAGAAGATATCGCACATGTCCTTTGAAACCTCAAAGTAAATCTACACGTACATGTTATGCATGCAAAAAACATGTATGCCTTCAAATATGCAAAGCAAGTTTGCCCAGACTGTGAAATTCGTAATAATCGATGTCTGTAATTTTTTTTGTTCCTATTATATTATTATAATTACTGATTTGCCATTTGCTAGAAAAACTAATTAAAATTAAGATTGTAAGTAAACTGGTTGATTTTTTGAACAATTATAATTAATACTTTTTGATTTATAATCTCGAGTGATTTTTGCCAAAAAATCTAAGTGTTTTATAGACTTTGAAATAATAGTTAATTATAAACAAATAAATGATACAAAAATTATTTTATTTTATTCAAATATAACCACTAAAGTTAATTATTAAAAATTAAACCCTAAAAAACCTAAAGATTTTTAATTGTAAGCACATACATATACGGGATTCTGAGGCCCCCACGTCAGTTACGTGAAATTAAATTCACCTCAGTAGCTAACGGTTAAAGACAAATATTCTCGATATGATCATAGATTTTAAAAATGAAATAGGTTATATATCTATAAAATTAATTAATTACCTATGGTTATACTTGACATTCAGTAAGACTATAGACACAAAATATTTAAAACAGATATTCCCGATTGGACCACAGATTTCAACAATAAACTTTCGTAAAAAAGGGGTGCATAGTTTTCCCTCACGTATTAATATATAGTATATTATTTTAATATATTATGTATACCTACAAATTGTCGTAAATTAATTTATTATTCATAATTATATTTGACATTTAGTAAGGCTATAGACAAATAATACGAAAAACAAATACAGACTCAATTTGGCCATAGAATCGTCATCATTATATTATATTATATATATTATAAAATAAAGTCACTTCGCTGTCTGTCTGTCCCTATGTATGCTTATATCTTTAAAACTAGGCAACGGATTTTGATGCGGGTTTTTTTAGTAGATAGAGTGATTCAACAGAAAGGTTTATGTTAAGGTTTAGGTTAAGGTTTAACATGCATAATATAGTAAAGAAACACTGATAATTTTAGAGGTTTCTAATGTGATGTCATAAATAAACTCATTTTTTTGCGCTTACATTGCGAACGCTGGCTGAACCCTACGAAATAGATCAAAATAATGTTCTACAGTATTGTACACCTTACAAATTTCTACAAAAAATCCGCAATGGTATATGTCTATCTCTTAAGGATAACGCACAATAACCATTTTTTATCCTTTAATTTTTATGAGAAATAATGGCTTATTTACGAAGCGATTTTAAGCAATACAGCATTAATTATTATCCAATTAAATACATTACATATGTTGTGCATTTCATGTAGATCAAAATTGCCTTTTACAGCATATCATTAAAATGAATATTTTAGAAGATATCAGAGATTATAATAAAATAGCCGCAGAGCGGCTAGCGGGCCGTTCCGCGTCCGGCCATCTCGCTTGGTAGCAGTCGGGTAGTGCAGAATTAGTAGGATTGTAATTGATATTACTTGGGCTTCATAGTAAATGCATATCATGTGTGTTCGAAGTACTCAAACTAAAGCTAATTGTATTATTCCAAGTAAGAGACTGCGAAATATGGCTTAGATGTTTAGATTTTTGGATGGATTTGGATTTTTGGTTATCCTGGATACTTACCATATATATCATACCATAGATATTTTATCCCGGTAGTAGTTTCCCGGGTGATATTTTCCGACAGCTATACGGGCAAAGCCACTGGCCAAAGTACTATTCTTATAACTATGTTTAATTTGGTGTCTGGTAAATAACTGAGTGTTTATATAGGTAGAATAGGAGCGTTAATAAAATCCAGGAAGACTTATATTCAATTCAATCCAGCCCTATGTCGCAGTCTTCTTACTCTGAATACTATTAGTTTTATTTTAAGTACATCAAACACACAAGATATGTAAGGATCGTAGCAGGTGGCGTTCCGTAGTTTCTGGCTACCCCCATGGGAAAAAGGCGTAATTTTATGTATGTATAACATGGATTAATACATTTTTACCGCAGTAATACGTACTCTTGCGATTATTTCCGACATCTACGCGGGCGAAGCCGCGGGCAAAAGCTAGTTCCAAATAAACAAAAGAATATCTATGCATGTGTTTATTAAATACACGATACTGAATAGTAGTAATAATATATTTTTACGCATAATTTTAAAAAAAATATTAGCATTTTTCTCTTCTTCTTTGTATAAACTATAAGTGTGCGAAATTTCATACTCCTCCGTCCGCCCAATTTTCGTAAAAAGGGATCCAAAGTTTTCGCTTCACGTATTAATATATAGATATATTTAAGCAGTCTAAGGTTTCCTGAATGGAAATACATATAGGGGAACATGTTGTACCTAGGCCAGTTTTTTTAATTTTGATTTTTTGAAAATTAATTTTGCTAGTTACACCTGTTCAATGTACTTGTAAATAAAGATCATTTAATTAACTACTTAATTCATTCATAGAACTATGTATATTCTCAAAAACCTGGGACGCCTAGCCACTTGAAAAAAAAGAGAAAACTGTCCTAGGTACAACAACCCAGCTAGGACATACGCATGTTGTACCTTGGACAGAGCAGGTTCAAATCAAAATAAGAACTTTTAGTAGCTGTAATTTAATTATTTTCTGTTGAAATAATATTAGTAATAACTAGATAATCATATTAGCTTTTGCAATTAACAATAATTGACAATAATATTTAAATAAAAGTGTTGTTTTTTAAAAAGCTTCACACATCTATTTTGTGCTTATTATTGTTGACAATTTTTTGGCATAGAATCACGTAATTTTAACTTGCAACTTACTTCTATTTCTTTTTTTTTTTGAGTACACTATAATTATACCCATCAAAAACATGTAAATAATTGTTGACCTATTTTCGACCAAAATTATGTACCTTGTTATTGTACCTAGGTACGGTCAGCCAAGAAAGTGGTGTACCAGTTTTGATTTAGTTTCCCGGTCATCGAAAATTACAACAAGGTTCGTTATAAAAAGATATTACTGAAAGAGACAACATTATCATGACGTAAACCTATGTATTTAGTATTCATACGTCATATGTCACATATAAGTACATAACATTTTAACCTTTAGTATAAATGAAAAGGACATTAGTTTCTACAAAGCAATGGGGAAGGCAAGTGTCAAAGTGACATTGCTACCTTATGTCCCATAAGAACTGTCATATCAAAGGAATTTTCTAAAAAAAACTATTTATTGATGTAAAATGACTAGATGTTGTGTAATAGGCTGTAAAAATGATGGCATACAAATTCCCGACAATTCACACTATCAAGAAATAACGGGTAGCTGCTGTGATTGCTGTGAGAACAAAAATTGTTTTATCACTAAGGAAAAGCTATATAATAAACAAATATTTACCCTTGCGAAGCCGGGACAGGCCGTTAGTTGAATTTATTAATGAAATTCTATGATTATACCATAACTAAACAATCGAATACACCTTTCAAAATAATATCTACTTTTCTATTGGAGGTTAAGTATGGCGGGTCCGTAACTTAACTTCGAGAGTCATTTGTTCGATGAATGGAAAGTCGACTGAACGATTGTCCGAATGGAACTTATTGTGAAATAACCTTTTATCGCCAAACGTTACTTCGACTGAACGATTTATCGAATATTTATAAATCGATGGACTGTTGTTTCGAATGAGTTTTAGTCATTATATAGTTTTATAATTGAAATAAAATTATTTAAAAAAGGTGTTTCGTAACATGTTATTTCATCCATAATCGAGAAAATCAAACAATTTTAAGATATTGTATGTTCTCCCCGTAGATTTGGGAAACATGAAAGGACAATGCCAGAAACTCTATAGAGCTTTGACCCATAAAATAAAAGTTTGTTTACAAGCATGAAAAATGTAGCATTCTATTGCTACTTTATTAGAGATATCTAAATTATGCCTAAATGCCTTTAGAACTTGCTGTCTTTTTAAATCTACAATGCTTATTATTTAGGATTTTTCACTACGGTCAAATCCGAGCAATAAATACGGTAGTATTTACATACCTGTTACAACAATTTCCATGTTGCAACAACATATCTTAGCATCCTGTCGAGGCACAAATGACCATGTATGCACCTCGACATCGTTACCCAACTCGAGCATTGTTCAAAATGGAAGCAATAATCAAAATCCGTGGCAAATAGTAAAAAGTCGGCGAATAGGCGAGATCGAGTCCGTGTACAAGAGTAAAAGTCGTCGGGATAATGTAACAGTAATAATATTGACCACGTTGAGATTAAGGAGCGTAAAATACAAACAGCAATGCAACGGCAAATAGAACAGAGCTAATGTCAAAAAGTCAAAGAATGACTTTTTGTAGTGGTGGGCGTTACGACAACGAACCGTTTCCGAAGACCGTTTTATGTTTTGCAACGAGAAATCGTTTTTACGTCCTGGGTCCAAACAGTCTTTGTTGCAAAAAACAGTCTTCGAATTACTAGATGCGATTATTTATTTTACAGCTAAGAAAATACGGTCGAGAACCCATTGATTCAACTATCACACTCGTCGCGTCGTCGTCCTTAGTCCGTTCCAAAGACCGTTTTATGTTCTGCGACGACTACGACGATGAAACTATTTTTACGTCTTGGATCCAAACGGTTTTCGTTACACAAACCAGTCTTCGAATTAATTGATGCGATTTTTTATTTTATTGCTAAGAAAATACGGGCGAGAACGCATTAATTTTATTGATTGAACGGCTCTTCAAACCAGTTGCGACGACAACCGTTTTCTGCAACCGTTTTCGTCGTCGGAAAAACGGTTGCGTTTAGTCCGTTAAAAATTCGACAACGATCCACCACTAACTTTTGGACATTATCATTAGATTATCAATGACGTTTCATTACACCTTAACCTACAAGTGCTCAAATGCGAAACATTTATTAGAAAATATATTCCTAATAATATTATATAGGTATTCACAAAGATTATTTTCATTAACTGTGTGTAATTTAACCAAATACATATTAAAATCCGTATATAGTAAATTAATGGATATTATTTTTAAAATTAAATAACTGTTTTTGTTCCGCGTGTGTGCGTACTAAGTAACGCAAATGGTCGCGATTAAAACAGGAAATAACGTCTTGGATTTTGAAATTCCTTTTTATCGCTAACTTATTATCCGCAAGTGTAACAGAATAATAGTTAAGCAACAAAGGGTCATAATTTCTTGTGAAATTTTTGATTAAGTTACATTTTCGGTACGGTGGTGAAGGGTGGGGCAGGATCTGGCATTGTCATTTGGTGACAAGGCAGGTTATAACGCTCAAACGTAGGGAAAATTGTTTATTATAAAAAAAATATTTACGTTACGATTTTCGCACATAATTAAGGTACCTAGTCAAAAAACTTTTTCGGTAGATTAGGGTTCTATAACGCTCTGAGAACTCCTTCCCTTAATTTGTGCTTTATTCCCTGCCTTGTCACCAAATTTCATGTTTCTCAAACCTACGGGTAGAACATACGATATCTTAAAAGTGTTTGATTTTCTCCATTATGGATGAAATAATATGTTACGAAACATGTTTTTTAAATAATTTTATTTCAATTATGAAACTATATAATGACTAAAACTCATTCGAAACAACAGTCCATTGATTTATAAATATTCGTTAAATCGTTCAGTCGAAGTAACGTTTGGCGATAAAAGGTTATTTCGCAATAAGTTACATTCGAACAATCGTTCAGTCGACTTTCCATTCATCGAACAAATTACTCTCGAAGTTAAGTTACGGACCCAAGTATGGCATCGCTCTTTAGATCATGAAATGGTTCGTCTGGTGGAAGAATTATCACCGGGACCGAGATTTGTGATAGTTGTGGTGTTAGAAAGTTAAAATTCTTATCATATTACCCCAATTCATAAAATAGATGTAAAATTAGATGAAGAAGACAAACACAAAACTTGATGATATTTTTCTCAATATAGAATGTCAGAAGCAGTACTATATTTTTTGTAGAGGCTAGCACATGTAATACCTACATAAAAATTACAATTTTAAATCCTAACTACAAGTAAATGTGTGTTTAATGTAGTAGAATCAAATTTCTAACCTCTCAACTACATCACTTTTTTCCTCTTGCAGATGCACCGCGGCGTCTTAGTTCTTGTTTTAGTATATGCACTTGTATTGACGAATAATTTTCCATATTGTTTTTTAGAATAAACTCAATTTTTATAACAAAATACGTGTTTGTTTTGTACAAGTTATACAGTAATCTGACATATGGGACATAATATCGCAGCGCCATCTACGATTAGCTTTGAGTTGCCTTCCCCATTGAAATGTTTCCAAACAAAAGTAATAAAAACTATTTAAATAGACAACCGAATTCCATTTGAAAAAGAAAACTGACAATTGACATTTTGTCAAATATATGCAAAAATTCGATATATTTTCCGTGTTATTTTTCAATCAACTGCATATAGAATCATCTCAATGCCTGCCAACTTGACCATTGCCGAAAGAGCACAAATAATTGCCCAATTTAATGAGGGAAGCAGTATCAGTGCGATATCCCGGAATTTGAATATATCGAGGCGTTCTGTCCGCTTTTGGATTCGTCGTGAAGGAGAGGAGGGAAGTTTGTTGGATCACAGAAGAAGTGGTCGCCGGCCTGCACTCTCCAATAACGATAGAGAATTCATGAGACGGGAATATGAAATCAATGGTTTTAAGCCCACAAAACATTTTGCGGAGATGTTCGATGTGAGTGCCCAAACAATAAGGAATCATCTACATTACATGGGGTTGCACCACAGGCATTACGCCAAGAAAATATATTTGACGGATGCTCACAGACTTGCTCGTCTGAACTTCGCCAGAGAGCACTTAGACTTTGATTGGTCTAATACAGTGTTTTGTGATGAAAAAACGTTTAAATCCAGTCAGCATGGACGTCTTCACCTTTGGCGATATAATTCAACACGGTATAAAGATGATCATGTAATCCCAAATAGAGAATCAGGTCGAATTTCCGTAAATATTTGGGGCTGGATGAGTGCGGATGGTGTAGGAGAATTGTGTTCTCTACCTCCTCGAGCGACGGCTGTAAATTATATCGACGTGCTTCAGAATGCAATGCTACCGACAGTCCGTAATGTTTACCCGGAGAACGAAGTGCCACAATTTGATTTTGTTCAAGATAATTGTTCAATTCATAATGCGAGGATCGTAAGAGCCTGGTTTCGTTCACACACTGACGTAAGGGTAATTCAGTGGCCCTCAAGATCGCCGGACCTCAACCCGATAGAAAATCTTTGGGGCCTTATGGTCCAACGATGGTCGCATCAAAATGAAAGAACCAAACAAGCTCTTATTAGTCACTGTAATTATATTTGGGAGGAAATGCGGGGAACCGATATTTGCTCACGGCTTGTTGGTTCAATGAGGTCTCGTCTTTTAGAGGTTATAGAGGCCAACGGCGGTTACACCCGTTTCCAATTTTTAAAAATTTTCAATATCTTCTAAATATTACTATATATGCTATGTTTTTGTTTGTTATAAGTATTTTAAAATTGATTGTAGAAATTTAATAAAAGGATAAATCTATTTTTAGCTTGTTTTTTATTGATATTGTAATTACAAGTTTACAGAAATTGTAGGTTTGTGGATTCGCCTTGTGCCTTTACAATTTTATGTAACTTGTTGATTACAATTCTGAATTTGTAGATACAATTTTGTCATCAAAATCTACAGACCCCCGCCATTGATTTTACGACGTCATTGGTTCCATCAAGTTCAAACTAAGAACTGCTGTCACGTTACAAACAGTAATAGTCGTTATCAATAATCAGATAAAGACAGCAATAGAAGTTGTCAGATCGATCTGCAAGCGAAACTAATCTTTATCACCTATGAATCTGCAAGCAATATTCAACCTTAGGGTAGTACACCACTTTCTTGGCCGACTGTACAACATAAGTGGGGTGGCTAAGGTACAACATTGCGACAACTTTCCTTCACAAGCTTTTAAACCAACTTGCGATCGAGGTTAGGATTTGACACTTATGCTGTCCAGTACTTAGATAAACCAAGATTAGATTTTAAATAAAGCAGTGTTCTAAAACATGCACAACTTTAAGTAAATCGGCAAGACGTAAAGCCTTAAAACCTACTTTGTGTCTGTATAAAAACAAATTCCCCTTTTTAACTGTACTCACACGGCACCAGCAAACCACAACTAACTTCACGTTAAGTTTGACAAATGACGTTTCAAATACCATACACAAAGGTTCTTAAAAGCACGGAAGTTTAAAAAAAAATAAGATTGTTCTAGGTACAACTCTGTCCGAGGGACAACAGGCTCCCCTAAGTTAATTCTGTCCAATTTTGAATAATTTTGCCTACTTTTAGGTACTTATTTGAAGATGGGTACCTAACCCATTACCAGGTAAATGCGTTGAAACCATCACTATAAATAAAGTAATTAACCAAAACAATAAAAAAACTTTGTAATTACCTTGAGTATGACTCGTAAACGCAGCTCATAAAAGCAATAAATTCCATCGTTACTCCGGGAGGTAAACTTTAGAACCACTCAGGTACTATGAAGCTTTTAACTTTGTTAATCAACAGTGACTTTAAAAATGTTACGCAGGTTACGTTTCAAAATTACATGTGATTTAGCGTAGATGCAGCGTAAACATCCTATAAATGCTTCATAGGCAACGCATAGTATAGTCTTTTCACAGCTTTTTTCACCTCTGGCAGCAGCAGCTTAACATAAGCCTTATAGTAACGAGAATAAAGAACATTGTGGTTTTTGACAGACTTTGAGTATCAGCAACCCAGCAGCACCTTATCATAAGGAGTATAACGATACCTGCGATTTGAACAGTGATGCAAAAGAGATAAAAAAACTGTGAATGCATTGTATAGTCATGTAGGTGCTGTATAGGAACTGTGTCAATACCGCGTAGACCCCGTGACTGCGGCAAATACGACGTACAAGCTTCGTGGTATGATAAATTATCCCACCAACACTAACTGATGGTGAAGAAAAAAGGATCATGAGGAAACCGATTCTTTAAAAACTATACTCTCAATGTACCGACACACAATGAGAGAGATCAATGCTCATTTATTCTCTCCATGAGTCAAGGCTCTTCTCCTGCAGTGAAGTTTAGTGTTATGATGTACCTACATGACACATGGTCAATGTACACTAAAGCAATGTGCCAAAAATGAGTAAGCAAGTTGATGTCGTTACCTTCCAAGTCGGTGAAGTTCTAATATTATGTTTGCCTAAACCACAGATCACGGATAATCCGCGCCGCGTCTAGGGATGGTAGTATTTTTAAAGTGCGTTGAGCGTATAGTTTCTGTAACAGACCGTCTTCAAAGCCGTTAGATTCTATACGTCATTCGTGTCGTAGGTCGAGTAAACGATGACTTGCTTGGTTTTTATTGAATGTGTGTCTATCAAGGACCGCTGAGACGTCTCGGTGGCCTAAACATATAAACTGACTTTCTTCGGGTTTGCACAGGGTAGTCTTAATTAATAACAAAATTTTGTAATTATACGCATTACAATACTCAATCAGTTTCTTCTGATAACTTAAAATCGTGAATTTTAAGCGGTTTCAAACAGACACTTTATTAGTAAAATTACCCACGACTTTGTTGTCGTGTTTTGAACCCCAACCAGAGGTTTTCTTATCAACCAAAGGTCGACAAATAACCTATTAGAACCTATAAAAAACTTTTTACAAAAAAAACAACCGACTTCCTTAAAAAAACACTACAAAGTCAAAAATAACTTTAATTTCGAAAGTCGGTGTCTTAGGCTCTGTATTTAAGGTTTTTGCCACCGACTTCCGAAATTAAAGTTATTTTTGACTTTGTAGTGTTTTTTTAAGGAAGTCGGTTGTTTTTTTTGTAAAAAGTTTTTATTTTTTGACTTTTTAGTTGTGGTAGATACTCCGCACTAATCTAATCGCGTTATTCGTTCATTTGTCGCGCAAATACGTAATGAAAATTTAAGACTTATATGGTTTTCACATGGACCCCACTGTCGAAATAGAACCAAATTACAATGAGACCATTCGGAAAGCACCAGCTTTCAAATAAAAAAAGAATCATCAAAATCGGTTCACCCAGTCAAAAGTTATGAGGTAACAAACATACGGTATTCGTTCATTTGTCGCGCAAATACTTAATGGAAATTTAAGACTTATATGGTTTTCACATGGACCCCATTGTCCGAATGGAACCAAATTAAAATGGGACCATTCGGGAAGCACCAGCTTTCAAATAAAAAAAAAATCATCAAAATCGGTTCACCCAGTCACAAGTTATGAGGTAACAAACATAAAAAAAAAAAATAAAAAAAAAAAAAATACAGACGAATTGATAACCTCCTCCTTTTTTTGAAGTCGGTTAAAAATAAGACTACCAAATGCAAAAGAATTTAACTAAATCCATCTAGTAGTTCCAAAAATAAAAAATAAAACGGACGAACAAACTCTTTAGTTTTCTTATATCTATATATATAAAAGAAAGTCGTGTTAGTTACTTCACTTATAACTCAAGAACGGCTGAACCGATTTAGCTGAAAATTGGCAGGGAGGTAGTTTAGAGCCAGGAGAAGGACATAGGATACTTTTTTTTTTTTTTTTTACTTTTTACCATAATCATTTATTTATTCCGTTCGACCGCGTTCCCGTGAGACGTCACATAAAACGTCAAAGAGAATACAAGTCACTATAAACGTTGCCTTCGAAGTACCAGGTTATCATAACTTGACAGGAGCTTACCAAACAAAGGAGTGTCAGCTAGAAAACGCTTTATGCCTTCGAAGTACCAGGTCATCATAACTGGGTAGGAGCTAACCTAACATATGAGTGTCAGCTAGAAAACGCTTACCAGATCACCACCGCGTACCAGGTTGTCAAACTTGGTACGTCTGGGTCAACTAATTATCTATACTAATATTATAAAGCTGAAGAGTTTGTTTGTTTGATTGAACGCGCTAATCTCCGAA
This sequence comes from Aporophyla lueneburgensis, assembly GCA_932294355.1. NCBI lineage: Eukaryota > Metazoa > Arthropoda > Insecta > Lepidoptera > Noctuidae > Aporophyla > Aporophyla lueneburgensis. The sequence goes on along the minus strand of OW028744.1, from coordinate 30,065,603 downwards.
TCGAATCCGGTCCGAATTGAAAAATTCTTTTTGTGTTAGGTAGCCTATTTATCGAGGGAGGCTATAGGCTATATAACATCACGCTACACCTCAGAGGAGCGGAACAGTAATGAAAAATGTTGCAAAAACGGGGAAAATTTATTCCTTCTGAGAGTTTCCGTTGCGTGCGCTGCGTAAACGGTTAAAGTAACGCAAAAATCATGTATGACGGGATTGTTATTTTTAAAAAGTTCAAAAAAAAAGTCCCAAGAGCATATGTCTATCTTTTAAGGTTGACTCACTATAACTCAAGGAGCGAAAATGGACGAAAACTAGCAGGCAAATCGATGCGACGGGAAGGGTAAGGGGAGCAAAAATTTGACGCGGACGAAGTCGCGGGCAGAAGCTAGTTAAATATAATATAAAGTAGGTAAATATACCTATATAGGTACATTAGTATTAGATAATACTATATTTGGAATACTTTAGAGCACTTAGCAGATTTCAATATTCCAGAAATCCTCAACATTTTGATGCTCTATTGTAAATCACCAAAATCAATTTAAGTAGTGTAGCAGAATACACCGAACGCACGGACAAAGTACTTTGTTTTTATAATATTTAGAGATAGTGATGTAGTACGTAAGTTGACATAATAAAATAAATACAGAAATGAGTTGAATGAGATAATTATAGTCAGCCAGTCATGTATAACTATAATTTATGTTTCTTTATTTGCATTGTGTACAAATTATCTTGAATATTTTGTATGCAAGATAATTTATGAATGTGGTCCGACTAATTAAGTAAATTTTTAATATTGCACAATTGTTTCTAAATTACGATGAACATGGTTTGTACTAAAATTTTGCCATTTACCTGTTTGTTCATATTTAATAAATAAATAAATGGTTCTTGGACTTTAAATGTTGGTTTCCGTTGAAAATTTTCAGTTTTCCATAAGTTTTGTAGATATGAATTATGTTACACCATGCAATTTGTGTGATTGATGCTTATAGTACCTATTATGAAAAAGTGAATTTTATTGGAAATATTTTATAGAATCATTTCCAGTTTAAACCGGATAGAGTGCGGATGTTAGCTGATTGCGTCAAAGTAAACCAACAAACGTAAGACTACTAATTACACAGTAGCAATGGCTTTGTCGTAGTATTTGTATAACGATAGCGACGATAGATGTGCATACAATAATGATGCTTACTGAGATAATTTTCCACTGATATCTGAGAATTTTAGTTTAAAAGAGAAGTTTCCACTAATTATTTGCAAGCGAGAAATTAACGAGTGACCGGTAGTAATCACTTACTTGGTTTCTAGCTGGATAAAATAATTCTTAGATTTTCATTTATCTACAACAGCTGTGGATTATTATATAATTATAAATATTAATTTTCGTAGCATTAAATGCTACTGCGTGAAAAATAAACTTCAAAGTTTTAAAGAATTTAAAATTATCTTATCAATACAACAGAATATTATAGTATTATTTAAAAAAAAAATATCATATTGTGTTCATTTTCTAAATCTTTGTTTTATTTTGGAATATTTGCTCTTATAACTACTTAAAAAAAAACTTAAATGGAAGACAAAAAAAAGTTCGCAAAAATGGATCTGGAACCCGATTTCAATGGTGAGTGATATTTTTTTAATATGAAAGAAACGATCTGATACATAAATAAGGTTCTTCTAACTATGGAAATAAAATATTTGATAGTGAGTACGTGCACCTCCATAATTTACTTGCGTGATGCAGTATTCAGTGATGTTATTTAAGCTCACTAGTGCCATCTATTGATATTCAATATTTTTTTATCGCTGTTTAAGAGCGGAGTTCCTGTGGAAGACCATAGATGTCGCCTTATGTTTTACATTTTTGCACAATTTCTTAGAATTTGAAGTTAAATTTTAATCCATTTACTAATTTCGTTACCTTACCTTAAGTAAACCTTTACCTTACCTTGTGTAAATTACATCGTGAGGAAACCGGCATGGACTAGAGCGGAAAGTTCGAAAACATGTGCCATCTATCAACCCGACTGGGCTGGCGTGCTGGATTGACCTAGTCCCTCTTTCGGAGAGGAGGCCTGTGTCCCAGCTGTGGGATTATTATAGGCTGATTATGTATGTATGTTATGTATTTATATGCAATACGTGAGGTGATTCATACAATACAAAAATAGTTCTAAATAATATCCTACTAAAAGAATATTCATCTATTACATATGTTCTTAATCACGTGTTTATTGGTCGATGCAACGAACTAACATCACTTACAAGCAAAATATGTCAACATTGACGGAAATAAATTGTTTGTATATCGTTATTGCATCAAGTATACGCAGAAGTATAAGCGTGCGAGTGTATACAACCTTGAAATAGACTACGTAAACAAAGCTCCCTAGAGGACACCTAGTTTTAACATGGAGCAAAATTTAACACGCTATAATATTTATAAATATTTGACTTGTTTAGTAACTTATGCGTTTGGGAAAATTCTAGTTTTGTTTTATTTCATAATGAAACTATTGTTAAATGACCAAATGTTCCTGAAAACTGTATAATTAGAAAAAAAAATAGAAAAATATTTATTGTCCAGGTAATACAGTAAGCAAACATAGGTTAACATAAAGTTTAGATGACATGAGTAGCTTAAATATTACCTACAACTAATAACAGTATATTATTTTCCAGTGAACCCCAAACTAGACAGTTAGTCTGTATCTTGGGGCTCAGGATACGATTAACAGAGTGGAGACTAGAGAGGTGATTTCAGTAATGGTATGAGTGTATGTGTAAAAGTTTGTGTGGTGTGTGTGTGGTGAATATGTGTGGCGTGTGTGTGGTGTGTATGAGTGGCGTGTATGTGTGTAGTTTTGATTCAGTGTCAGGTCGGGGTCGTTATATTAATTGTTCCGAATCGTCAGAACCAGTAATATGCAACATTTTCTTTACAATTTTCTTACATTCGAATGCGGTAGTATTTTTAATATCGCACAGTTTACAAACTTTATTGTATGTATTAATGAGAGAGAGTAGTTCGGGGAGCGTCTAGCTCGTAATGAGGTGACGTCAGGTGTTAGGATTCTGTAATTTCTTTTATTTATGATTGATTTATAGTCGGGCCTGCTCTTAATATTTTTTTGCGTTTTAATGCAGGCAGAAAGAATGAAAAGCTGGCGGACTCTAAGAACTCTAGTTTCACGATAGAGTAAATCGGTGGAAAACCGGTAGGGCTTCTTAAAAGTTACTTTAAGAAGCGCTCTCTGTGCTCTTTCAGCTTCAATCAAGTAGGTCTTTCCAGCACTACCCCACACGCTGATGCAATATTGGATTATTGATTGGCAAAGCGCTAGGTACACTTGTTGTAGTGTGTCTATCGGTAGACAGTCTCGTAGCTTACGCATAGTGTGAATGAGTTTCCTAATTCTGCCAGAAATGTTTGATATATGATGCTTGAATGTGAGGTGATTGTCGATAAGAATTCCGAGGTATCTAATAGAAGAGGCACATTAATCCGAAGGACGCAATGAAATTAATTTATATATAAAAAGTTCAGGAACATTTCATTAAATCAAATTCATAGATTAGTGACGACACTAATGAGACATGAACATTTCAGTTTCAGGATGGGGCTGGAGACATCAACAATGTTTCATACTATTCTGCACCTTGACTATAGCTTACAGTATGCGATCCTGCATGGGAGTGTCACTGGTAGCTATGACATATCATGAAAGTCAAGTGAATGAAAGCAATCCTGATAATGTTACAGAATTTAAAATTGAAGGATTTTTTAACGCTCTTATGTTGGTGCCACCGGTAAGTGTTTTTGAAGCAAAAGCTTTTTGTTTGTTTTAAGAATCGAAACAATGATAACGTCATTGATGTTTGTTTGTTACTTGTAACGTCATTGATGCTTGTTTGTTACTTGAGTTTATTGTGGGTTCGTGATTTGGTGATTTTAACTTTTTCCAAACCATAATATAATTTTGTATTTATCTTTATTTCTCTGCTTCATCGTTATGGCACAACGGTGTATTAAAATATTTTGCCCATAACTTCACCACTTCCGCGGGTTTGTGGGTGCGCAGACTTTACAATATTCAATTCTTATGGGAGCATTTTTGTGTTTGTATATCCATCTGTTACAGCCTTTGCGCTCCAAATCAAATGAACCGATTATTTTAGATTCACATTATTGCAATTTTTTATTTCAGTACCCTGCCTTCAATTGGACCAAAAAAGTGCAAGACATAGTGATAGCATCTTTCTTCTGGGGCTATATGCTGCTACAGATCCCTGCAGGTCAACTGGCTCACAGGTTTGGTACCAGGTACTTGCTGTCTGGTGCCATGATGATTAACTGTTTGGTCTCTATCTTTTTCCCAGTCGCTGCTTATTACGTGAGTTTGAACAATTTTTATTGCATGTTTGCTTTAATATTCTCATGATATAATTATGGATGTCCATGAATTACATTTAATTAAATTTCACAAACGATTCAATCATATAACTAAATCAGATTCATTCAAACCCACATTCATAAGATATTTCATTTCAGATAATATTATCTTAAACAAATAATGTATTTATTTAGGTTCTTATTTAACAATATCGAGAGACTGTAAATTATTTTGAAAGTACATATTTTGTTCTACAATTTTATGTACCCTTTGTATGAGTATTATAATAATATTTCAATTTGAATTAAGCAACAATGAATCAAATTTTTTGGTTGACATATCAGGGCGGTTGGATATTCTCAGCAATATGCAGAATGGTGCAAGGTCTGAGCCAAGCTTGCATTCAACCAGGTCTGCATACAGCCTTAGGAAAGTGGGCACCCTTGCATGAGAGGGGAAGAATGTCTGCTTTTGTTTATGGAGGTAAGCTTCTTTGCAAATACGAATAGCTACTAGAAATTTTACCAGTGATTATATGCCAACTAACCTTTCATCTGATTATGATAAGCTTATATTTGCAATGTATTCAAGGCTTTTGACCAAATACTCATAAATAGTCCAAATCAATATATAGGAGGATTGATAATGTAAATATTTCTTTTAGTTTTGTTTGTTTAGGTTTCTACCGCAAATATAAACAAACAACGTGCCAGAGCCGTTATAATAAAATATATTTGTTTTCTGAATTTGGTTTTCTGCTATTAAGTCAACTCTTTGTGTGTCTGTGTCTATCTCAGTAAAATATCATATTACTTTTCAGGTCAAGCTCTAGGCACAGTGTTGGGACTACCAATGACAGGCTTCATAGCAGCTTCTCCGATGGGTTGGCCTGGCATATTCAGGTTCTATGGGATCTTATCTGGTCTCGTTGGAGTCGTGCTATGGTTCATGGCTGCTGATTCACCAGCACAGCATCCCAAGATTTCAGATGGCGAGAGAAAGTACATTGAAGATGAATTAGGAAACGGGGTCAAGACTAAAGTAAGGCATCATCATTTCAGCCGTAAGACGTTCACTGCTGGACTTAGGCCTCCCCCAATTTGGGGGGCTTTGCCATAATCGCCACGCTTGGCAGGCGGGTTGGCGATCGCAGTATGGTGGTAAAATGCATAGAGAACGCTGCTGCCCATTCTCTAGTAAGTCCCTTAGTCGCCTTTTACGACACCCACGGGAAGAAATGGGGTGGTGTTATTCTTTATGTCCGGCACCACACGGTACAAGGTACACGGTACACGGTACAAGTAAGGCATCAATATTTACTATATTATTTTAAACAATGCACACTACAGTGCATAGCTTGAAATTCAACAAAAACTGCGAAAAATATATTGTAAAAAACGTCACACTATTTAAAAGCCGCACATACAGAGGCCACTATAAATTAACCTAGTTTCATAGAACATACCATTTTTTCTAATTTAACCTACAAAAGTTATTCCACAAAATCTGGCTTTGTGGCTATAAAGCTAACATTGCAAAAAGCTTTAAATAAAATTATATATATTTTGGTTGCCACGTAAGAGAAAGCCTTCCATAAGGTGGACTGATGACCACAGGCATCCGCTGGATACGAGAAGTATACAGTACTGGCCAATATGGCGATATTTGGAGGGAGGCTTATGCCCAGCAGCAAAATTCTTTCGATTGAAATGATAATGTCAAGAGGACTAAAATAATCACTTTCTTTACAGAGTATGACGGTGCCATGGGGTAAGATACTCCGTCACCCTGGCATGTACGCCATTATAATCTCACACATTGGACAGACGTGGGGACAAGTGACTCTGTACTCCGAAGTACCTGCCTTCATGGACAAAATTATGGGCGTCAATATTAAAGCGGTAAATCTGGTTTTGATTAAATTATAACCAACCCTGGGAATAACTGTCTCCTTATTTAAGAATTCGGAGCAATAAAATTACGTTGGTAGTTATTGCGGCGAAATACTACTTGAAAACGAAAGAAGACTGTTTATTTACATTAATTTTAATTTATAAAAATATATATTGACATTATTGGTCAAAGAACTATTTATGATTGTTCACTAATTAATATCCTCGTAACGAGACAAACTTTGTTCGTTTCATGATAAATAATAATCAACGATTATTTTTTTGGTAGAATGGACTGCTGACTGCTCTACCGTTCTTGGTGATGTGGTTCACTAACTTCTTCTTCAGCTGGATGACAGATATGCTGATAGTGAAGAAAATACTCAGTGTCACTTACACAAGAAAATTAGCAAATTCACTAGGTATGCAGTTTACAAATTATTTCCAATTTGATTGTAACCTGTACCTTTTACATTTATTTCATGATGGAAACGATGGATTATTTTGTAGCTATTTTATAAGTCATAATTTTTGTAAAATCAGGATGTGTACCAGCAGCCATTGGACTCGTTGCGTTAGCCTTCGCACCCCGAAACATCTATGTCGTAGAGACAATATTGGTCATTATCTGCGGTTTCAAAGTATCGGCTCATTTGGGATTCCACGTAAGATTATTCCTTCTGATTTACATTACTTAGTATTTAATATCACGCTATGCATTTTTACTCTTCAGTTTAAATTTCTTTTTAACAGATAAACCACATTGATATTTCTCCGAACTTTGCTGGAACTATGATGAGCATCAGTAACTTTGTCTCAAACTTCGCAGGATCAATGTCGCCCATGGTGGTCGGCTTTATTCTTACTGATGTCGTAAGTATTATGAACAATCCATTAATTTTTATATAACTTTTGCCCACAATTTCATCTTCAATCAAGAATAAAAGTAACCAACAAACAAACTAACAGTTTTGTATGTTCAGTGGTGTATTTACTTCATAACTGACAATTTTTGATGGAAAATAGGACCTATTTCCCATCTAATCTAAAAATGACTATTAGCAATAGTTTGTGCATTCAATAACGTATTATATAAATATAGTATTCCTCTGAATTGTTTTACCTTATAAAAATCTGCCTCGCATATTCATTGTTAAAATTACTATATTATAATGCTTAATTTTCGTACTACTAATGTTCACAGACCGACCCACTTCTTTGGAGGCAGATATTCTTTGTGGCAGCTGGAATATACTTCTTCACAAATCTCGTTTACGTGATACTTGGAACAGGTGTAAAGGCTGAATGGAATGACCCCCCTCAAGAGGAAACAGCTGATGAGGAGAGTCAACCAATGATGGAAAAACATAAAGTGGACATTGAAAAAACTATTAAGCAATGAAGAAAATAAAGCTTTGAAAGCTTATAGGGACTGCTTGAAGTCGTTCATTTTTTGGCTCATCAATTAAAATCAATGAAAAGTCAGTCGACTTCAAACTATGAATATTCACACCTAATGATGGCAAACGGTGTGATTTAAATATTCATTGAGGCTTTAATTATTTTAATTTGCTAATACCTAAGTATATTAATATCATAAGGAGTCATAAAGAATTTCGGGATGAACCAGACGTCGATGAAACTGTCTCTTGAGGACAAAGTTGTGGATTTGAACCAGACGAGTCTAATATGAAGATGTCGATGAAGGAAATCATCGAAAGGAAACCTGGGCTTGTAATGGTTTCAAATTGTCAATGCGCTCCGAGAAAGCGTGGTGTTTAAGAGTATGTTCTGCAATGGTACAATAAAGCAGAAATTGTCGTGTTATGTATAAAAAATATCCTGATATAAAACCTTATGTTCTCTCTGCAACTCTGCATAGTAATTAAATGAATGAATTTCGTCACAGGCAAAACTACTAATTTGCCAATGTGGTAATTTATGCTGGAGTTGTGATCAAGTGATCGATCAGAGATAAGAAGTACTGACGTTCAGAGAAAAGAGTGTTTTTTTTTTAATATTTAAAGTTATAGTATTGTACAACATTATTGTTTTAATTGTAGTGTTTGTCTATAACTATTTTCAATTATAATTAAAATTGTATTTCAATAGATGCCTCTTTTATTGTATCCTTACAAGTTTTAAATAATCTCCTGGCTTACTGGACATCATTTTGGTATCACTATTGTTCATAATTTTATGAAAAAGAGAAGCAAATCGGAGTTGGAGTTTAAAGAACTAAAGCCAGTGCTATAGACAAAGCATCTATTATTCAAAAGTTACTTCGTTATTTGTTTTGTTAATCATAAAAAATATTGAAATTATTTTCATTAAATTTGGAACAAAGTCCTTTCACGCAGTTGGCCATAGGAATAAAATTTTAGAAGTCGAAAAAACGTGATAAAAAAGCGGCCTCTTCATGAGACACTTTATTATAAATAATACAAAGGGACAGAGAGACAGTGAGGTAGTTTTCATGGTTTTTGAGGGTGCATCCGAAAGTGCGGTATAAATAAAGTTTGAGGTTTTTAAAGATAAGGACGACGTTACGTTTGAAGTTAAAGAAAAAAAGTACAAAACTTCCTAACAGAGATTCCCCCGATTCCAAACCTTTATTTTTAATCCATTCTGTTGTTCAAATTATGGATACTGCACCTAAAGTAGCCTAAAGCTGTGGCACTTCTTCAGTCTGAGCTTAGTCAGCGGAACATAAAATTTATTTCGTTCATAAAATTTACCAGCAATAACTGGAGACTGGTGGCTTCCAGTAGGACTAAGACACCGGGTAATATAAAATTTAAAAAAAAATGAAAATAATAATTAGACTGTTTTGGAGGGGGCTGTACTCAATTGGGTATTACAAGCAGCGGCGTATTACAAGTGGAATTTATCAAAACATTGTTTTTCTTCACCCAATGTTTTTAGGCACTTTTTGCATTGCCAGCTTACCCTTGCGTGACATAAAACGCATCTTAACGGATTATGCAGCGTATTTGAGTATAGTGTCCAACTCCATTTTGAGGCAAACCTGGGATCAATGAAGAGGAAGGTCGAGCTTTATTTGAGTTTTTGTTGCGTAGAAAATACCTCGCAATCCATGCTATCGCTGTGGCTCATTACATGCAAACGCCAGGAATTTGCAAAAGCCATATCTACTATATAGGTAAATAAAACCCACCACCATTTCTTTTGCATGAATAGCAATCTGGCTTATAGAGCAAAATCGACTGATCTAATTCGTCCACTTCAACAATATTTTTGCTGTAAGTTTGAAAAAGTTTTGATATATTCATATCGTTCTTTTCATATTGTACAGGAGACCATGGTTTCACAACACCCAACGGTTCAATGGTGTCATAATCCATATAATGATGCCATCGTACAAACACTGTTGTCTTCCATCTCACTAACGATATTTAATTTTTGCTATAGAACCTGTAATTATATGAGGAACGAGATTTTTTCTTTATTTCTTTAGTATTGTTGTGACTTTGAATGTCTTCATTATATCTAAAAACCTCTATATTACCAGGCACATCTCATGACGAAGATAAGGTAACCATGTCGTCTTCGGCACCTTCTTCTTGATCTGCCAAAACTCTCGGTTCTGGTGGTTTGACTGAAAAGTTGTAATTACCGTCACTGTCACTATGATCTAGAATAGCAAGATCCGTTTCCTCTATTAGCCATTGTGTGATTGGAAACATTAAAACCTGGAAAAAAATGTAATTGTTGTATATGGATACGGCCGTTGTACCCAAATAGGTACAGTACTGTTTGAAGCACGATTACTTTTCAGATGTAATTCGCAAAACGGTTGAATATTATTTATTTTATGAGTAAATATGTAAAGTATAAAAACAATACATATGAGACAAAAAAGTATGACGTAATTACTAAAAAAAAACAAATGTGTACTTACCTGTATAAACGTTTATGCTACTGGGTTAGAATCCACACAGTGACAGATATAATACATATATCCACTTAAAAGGTTATTATTTTGGTGCACTGTCTCTCTTTTATTAAAATGAGCGAAAAGAAACAACTACAACTTAAAATATTTTACAACTACCCTCAATTATTTTGCTGTACACAATCAGGTACAGAGGCACCAAATGGGTTAAAAAGATAAAACGAACTTTACCAGCAACTGCATAACCATCACCTGACTACAGACCAGGTCCAAGTACAGCTTCGAGAATTTAATGGACTGTGATTGCGCTCAAACTGTTAGAAAGGACTCGAAGAACGTGAAAATAGGTGTGCCAATCCACCAGGTATCATAGAATGGCACACCCACAGTAGTTACGCGAACATTTGCATTGGACTCAATGACATTGTAGCCAGATTTAATTTTTGGGTGAAACCAAGATGCAATGTTGGATGTAGAAAATCTACCAAAGGTACGTAGATCATTTTCACCAATGTTGCATTGAAACGGATTGTAAGTTCGGGTGAAATAGAAATTCTGTGCCTTGAGATTATGAGGGCATCGCGGTTGCCACCACTTCATAGCGAATGATATATTTATGAATATCTGTGTGTTGCTCATGCAACATAATGATTTTGTAAACTGAGGATTTAATTTTTATGCATAATAATGCATGGGCGCTCATAATAAGAATTGTTCAAAAACACCCGTATGACGTATCAGAGTAATGGACTAGCCAGCAAGAAGCCCTGATATAAATCTAGTAGAGCAATTATGAGATGTGTTAAAGAGTGTATGAAGAGCGTCTTTGAAGTTACCAGCCAGCTTCAGAATCTTTTCTGGAACTGAAAACTGCCATCTTGGAAGCAAAGCAGAACGCTGCACAGCACGTCATGGTTGCGTTTAAATAATTCTATGCCGATCCGTAGGGCGACAATCGTAGATCCTCTTCGAGGTAACACAAGTTACCAAATAAAAGTTTTCTCTATGTGAGCCAAATTCCACGCTAATAATTGCCCCTGAGAAACGCGGAAAGATGACTTATTTTTTAGATTTAATGTTCTTCTTTATTGTATGTATTTCCTGTGCGTATCGAAAATAAAATATTGTCTTTCTTGTCTTTCTATTTAAATCAAACTTTTTTTTTAATATTTGCATTTCAAATTTGGATCAAGGACAAATGGAAACAATGGTGAGTGACTGGCATCAAAACCTCTTTCTTATTGTTCGTACTACCCTTATTAAAAAAAATCGGTCACGGGAGAGTCGGACTCGCACCGAGGGTTTGGTTTTCCGGTTTGTGAGGCCTGACCAGACAGTACTTTACTACTACAGGGTTTTTCATTAAGACCACTTGAAATTTAAAATGGAATAATACAACCTGTTTAAACGATATTACCACAATTAGCATTTTATTTTAATAAACATTTGATTACCTATATTTTTGTAGAATATAATATCAGCCAAGTGGCTGCTAAGTATTCTGAAAGATATGGAAGTGGCAGGACTGATAAAAGATTCAGAAATGTTTTATCCGAGCATAAAAACTACGCTTACTCTTTTACTGGCCTGTACTATAGAGAGGTCTTTCAGTACGTTACGAATTGTCAAGACGTGGTTTCGCTCCAACATGAGTGAAAATCGTCTGAGCGATTTCTGTATGCTGGTGTTCACAGGATGAGGATCACCGAAGCGAAAAATAAATTGGTAGTCGAAGTGCTAAGGAGGTTCTGCCAGAACCCACGCCGGCTTCTATTAAAGTAATATTATGAAGTTAGTGAATACCTAAATAAATAAACAATATATAATACCTATGTGTCATTTTTTATTAACTGTACCTGAAAGTACTATCTTTAAATAAATATAAACCTCTTAATTGACTGATTAACAAATTGGCATACGCCCAGAGCTAAAACGGCTGAAGTTAGAGACACATTTTTGGATGGAAAATTTCGTGGTGTAGGTAGGTGAGCAATAAGAAAATGTTTTGGTTAATTCGAATTATACATACAGATATGGGGTGCTATAGGGTGCAACCCTTTTGTATGACAAAACTAACCGGGAGTAAGACCGCGGGTATAGTTTGCTAGTTACATATTAATTTAGACTGCTGCCCCACCCCAGTGGTCTTGAACCTACCGATTTTTCGGTATTTCTAACGATATGTGCTCTGTTCTACCGAAATACCGAAATATAACAAATATTCTACGATTTCACAGTACAGATGGAAATGTCATTTACCGATTTTAGGTACAAATATACCGTTTTTAACTGGCAATTCTACCGATCTCGCTCTATGACGTTCGAGACCACTGCCCCACCCTGAGCGCATTGGGCACGCCACAATTGCGGCGGTCCCCTCTTTGAGGAGTGGATAGAGAGGCGTCACGGCGTCCTCACCTTCCGCCTGACGCAGATTCTCACCGGGCATGGGTGCTTCGGTGGGTTCCTGTTCAGGATAAAACGGGAGGATACGTCCGGGCGTTTCCATTGCGAGGATTGTCTGGAGGACACGGTGGAGCATACGGTGGAGGTGTGCCCTGCCTGGGCGGAGCACCGCCGTGTCCTCGTGGAGGCGATCGGCGGCGGCGACCTCTCGCGTCCGGCCCTGGTGCGAGCCATGGTACGGAGCGAGAGGGAATGGGAAGCCGTCACCTCCTTCTGCGAAGCAATAATGCTCGCGAAGGAGGAGGCGGGGCGCGTGAGAGAGTGGCAGTCTCTGCGTCCTCACGTCCCTAGCCGCCGCAGGAGGAGACGCCCCGGGCGTCGGGAGTCGATTGCGGACTCCCGGCCCCCGTAGGCGCGAGCTTGCGGGTGGCGAGCAATGGGTAGCTCGCCGCCCGGCAAGGACCAAGCTCGGGTCGACGGCGTGCAGTGTTCCACGCGCGCCTCAAAGAGATGTCAGCAACAGTTTAGGGGTCTACTAGGACCGATGCCTGCCGGGGTCGCGTGATTGTTCGAAAGAGATCCCGTGACCCTGGCACATGGGCAACTGATGGAACACGGGTGGGTTTTGGTCAGTAAAAGTCTGTCACGCCCTCCTGAGCGGGAGAAGTCATTTGATGATTTCCCATCCTGAAAAAAAAAAAAAAAAAAAAACCCTGAGCCCATGGCTGGCTACGCCCATGGATCTTACGTTTCTTCAATGTACAGGCACTGACTCATCAATCACCGAACTGGTTGTCTCAAATTTACTGATTAAAAGACGGATTGTGGACACTGCAGGGCGGCCATGAATGCCATAAATTTGATGCAATGCATTGCAACGTTAACCGAACACAACGCTGATTTTGATAGTAAAATTTAAAAATTTCGACGCGTTGTTGAAACGTGTAGCATTCTATAGTAAAATTTCACGACTAAATTTGTATTCTCGCCAAATTTGACAGCTATCGCTTTACTACAATTACTGCTATACGCTGTCAAAGTTCGAGCGTCCCTATTGAAAAACCCTTTATATCTTTATTGTTACAATCTTAGCCACAACTGCTTATGGCGACTGAAAACGATTCAAGCACTCCACATCGCAATGTTTATATTACAAAATGTTATAGATAGTAGTCATATCAATCATTGTGGACTCATTAATTTTAGGAAGAAGGCCCCCAAGATATTTAATTTTTTCGATGCTTATTAAAATTAACATTAAACTCTCCTACCACACTGAACTGGTAGGAATAGGTACTTATAAATGCTTTGCTACAGGAACTAAACGGGGGCGTTCAGTCTCTGTTGTAATAAAAGAAGCATTTTATCTCCTTCTTATTTGCGAAATAGACAAACGTCGTATAAAACTACTCTAAATTTCAAGTTGATAGCATTAGTACTCGTAGTTCTTGAGATATCCAGCTATGACAGACAGACTGAGTCTCAAAATAAAGGTAATTTTTAGCATTTCGGTACGGAACCCTAAAAACGGGAGGGTAATATAAGCAAGTACGTAAGACTACTTAAATTAAGCTGACAACGATAAAAAAATCCTACCTATAGACCTACATACAGAAGCAATGAACTTGGTCGGTATATTATTTGCATAAGATAAGAGTGATACTAATGCACACAGGAATTATAAATGACAATTAGATAATTGTTCGACTGGCATGAAAGACGCATTCAAAGATATTGTACGTCAGTTTGGTAAATATCTCGAAACAAATTGCAGTTGCAGCAATACGGGGAACGAAATTGATGATAAATTAAAGCAAGTTATTTCCTGTACTGATGTGTGCTGTACATAATGCACTATAACTAAGAATACTTTGTGGTAATTTTGAAGCTTTTTATAATGAAGATATTAATACAGAGCTAAGAAAAGAAATACAAAAATTACAACGTAGATTTACAAGTTCGATTCTAAAACATTTAAAAAACTTTAAGCTGTTAAAGTTGTGAATGAAAATCAAATAAATATGGTAGAGAAACAAGAGCTTGCTGAGAAAGGGTCTGAAAGTAATTTCAAAGGTGAGTGAAAACTTTTGATTAATTGAGAGTATGTGTCTGAAAAGTTTAGTGTCCCAGGTTCGTGGCTAGCTTGAAACTATTTGACACATCAACTAATGGATTAATTACATTTAAAGTTGATTAATATTTTAGAACTACAAATATTTGTGTAATTCTATTTCCAATGCAATTAGAAAAGCAGGTGGCTATCGAATAGAATTTAGTAAATTAGTTTTTTTGAAATTTTAGTTTAAATAGTAATATTAAACTTATATTTTAAAAGTTATTTTGAAAGTCTCATCATGTTTTCCGTACTGCACCCTCTAGTGAGGTATGATCTCTCAAATCATTTTTAAATTCTCTTTGTAAGTTGCTTCTAATAATGTTCTTTAAGCAGTTAATTAAGGTTCCTTATCTTATCGTAAGCTTATATTCAAAGGAGGTACCATGCAGCTAATAATTACATAAGTGGTTTGGATTACATAATTTTGAGTGACAATTGCATAGTAAAATATGTACAGTACGGAGCGGTGAGTCATCTTACATTGACGAAGGATTCAAAAGCAAAATTTTCTCTAGTAGTATTAATAGATATTAAATAGTTGGAACTAAAATAATTTTGCCGATACTTGATATAATCAGGTACTTTATCAAACTTGCAATTTTTAGTCCACAAATAAAACACTTTCGTTTTTTGTGCAACTGTGAAGTATTTATACTTGTCACTGTACTACCTCAAAAGCCGCTAACCTTGTTCTGGGCTGAACATGTCTGCCCTTCGGCAGATGACAAAACGGGCAAAGAGAACCACCGATTGGGTCCTACTCATATCAAATCAAAAGTCATATATTGAAATTGGACTGAGGATCAGCACTTTGCGAACGTCAAAATTACATAAGGAAGTTCCTGATAATACCTTCACCACTTCCTAGTGCTTTAACTGGGGACAAGTGGCGTAACAAACTCTACTCAAAACTACTAAATGAACGGTAAGGTCGGGGCAAGACGAAGATGGTGGGGCAAATTTGACGCCTACCAAAGGTTTGGCCAGCACTAGCAAAAGAGAATTGTGTGCAAAACGGACAGAGAAGCCTTTTCTCTGCAGACTAGTTAGATTAAATTCGATTTTACATATTTTTTAAACTTTTAAAAACAGTTATGACTACCGTAACTTGGATAATAAAACTCGTATTTTCAGTTTCAGGATGGGGCTACAGACACCAGCAAACTTTAATATTATTCTGCACCCTGACAACAGCTTACAGCATGAGATCCTGCATGGGAGTGTCACTGGTAGCCATGACAAAATATGGCGAGCCAGTCATAAATGCTACAGCATCCAGTTTAGCTGACGAGAACCAATTTAAACCAGAAGGGATATTAAATGCTTTAATGTTGGTACCACCAGTAAGTTTCCTTATCCATAAAACCTTTTTGGTAAAGTAAAATATCATTATAATGTTATTTCACTACAAAGAGATTAGTTTTTTATTTGCTTAAATATTTCTCTTATCATAATTTGAGTGCTACTGTTTTAATTACGCAACAATCTTAATACTTACGATTGCTGCGTAATTAATAGATGATTCTTAATATTAATTGAATTGTATTTCTATTTTCAACTTAAAAAGCATATTTCTCTATGAAGGAATATCACTGGTGCACTACGGAACACACAAGACTTAATTTCCGTATCAAAGGGAGTTGAACAAAGTTTTTAATCTGTTTAGGCACGGGAAAACGTTTGAGCAAAACAAAGACAATTTCCTTCTGCCAGATGCAAACTTGACAGTAATCTCGTATGCGGTTACTGTCTTCATTCAGTTTTTAGTTTCAATATGGGTACTTAGAGTATTTTATTTCATTAAAATTTATCTGGATTGCATTTAAATGTTTTTATTGGCCTTAATGGCAATCTATACGAGTATAGAGTCGGCTCAAAATTTCGTTACGAGACTGGCACCTTGTTGGCACATTTTGGTCATATACCATAATTAGCTTATAATGTTTCCATTGCAGTGGGCACAGGCCTCCTTTCTCAGAGAGGAAGTGGACCGTTATCCACCACGTGGGTCCAGTACGGGTTGTCTGATGTCACATGTCTTCGAATGTTTACTTCTAAGACATGTCGGTTACTTCACCGTTTTTTAGACTGTGTGATGAGTATTGGTGATGAAATAATTTACACGAAGTAAAGCGCGGTCGTGAGTTCGAACCCACACAGGGTTTGGACTCACGTCCTACAACTCGCAAGTCCTGACCGTTACCACTGGGCCACAACAGGACACATTGGTACCAACACAATACTCGGACACGCACATGACATAATCCTCCGGGACCATAAAAAATTATCTTTAGGTTAAACTTGAAAATTACCCGCATATTAAAAGCCGAATGTACAACGGCTGTGCTCATCCGTTATTTCCGTGTATACCAACTATGATGAAACCAAACAGTACAATTTTTTTTTAGAATGGAATAAAATTTTTAGCAAATTCACACTGTATATTTTTTTAAAAATATTTTATTGATTAATATAAATAACAACATAATACAATATATTAACTTAACCAAAACTATATATACACAAACTAAAATAAAGCATCGAAAAATTCATCCTCATCGCTGTCGACCGGTAACGTACCCAAAAGACTGGCGGCATTACCACGCTTTATAGCAATGCTTAGCCATTGGCCAAAATAAAAACCAGCCCTTGGGTCACGAGAAGTGTCAACCAGCCGTTTAGATATTTCTTTAAAGAGGCCATGAGCACTCTGACCTCACGGCCCGAGGGTTTCAACCCCAAACGGCTCGAAAATATAATTACCAATAAGGTTGCTATACTTTCGCCGCTTGAGGTTTTCCGCAGCCGCAGCGGCAGCGCCAGCGCAGCAAGCCGAGCTAGGAAGATGGGATGGCGCAAGAGTATCGACACACGTTGCATCTCACACTAAAGGCCTTCCCACCTTCCAAGGAAACAAAGACATACCGTCCGGTCTCTTGCCATCGTCGCGTGCCAAGCCATTGGGTTCTAATACAGCTGGAACGCCGACGGTGACAAGAGCTCGTCGGATGATGTCGTTAATGTTCGCGTGCCGCGCTAAGCGACCCGCACTTCGGCTACAAGACAGGCCGTGGTGTCCTAGACTGGTGACAACTTCGCCACAGTGGCAGCGATGAGGAGAACAACAAGGAGCTCCTAGTCTTAGAGAAGCAGCGAGGCGGAAAGTAGTGTCGTCGAGCAAAGTGCCTATGTTCGACGACGGTAGCGCATGAAGCCACAGACCCGATTCCCATTTAACCACAGCCAGCAGGGGTCTGCTAGGACCGATGCCTGCCGAGGTCGCGTGATTGTTCGAAAGAGATACCGTGACCCTGACACATGGGCAACTGAAGGAACACGGGTGGGTTTTAGTCAGTAAAAGTCTGACATGCCCTCCCGCTCCGCCCAGAGCGGGAGAAGTCATTTGATGATTTCCCATCCAAAAAAAAAAAAGCAGGCGCGTACGCTCCGCAGTAGTAGCAGACGAGTTCAGTAAATTATCTTGTAATATAATTCACTGTATATCAATTGTTATATAGCCATTGATAATTTTCAAAGAATGACAGCTGTCTTATGAATATACAAAAAAATTAAGATATGGTAGATAATATGCTTCATATTAATGTCCCTGGCTTTATGTACCGTTTCCCGTTTACTGTCCGAGATATAGACACAATGTTTGAAAACTCGCTATGAACTATATGCAGAACACCACACTATGAAACGATTAATTAATTATTTCAATGTTCCAGTACCCAACATTCAACTGGAACAAAAAGACCCAGGACACGGTGATAGCCTCATTCTTCTGGGGGTATATGACGCTGCAGATACCTGGTGGACAGCTGGCCCATAGATTCGGAGGCAGGTACCTGCTGACTGGTGCCATGATGATCAATTGTGTGGTATCCATACTTCTGCCAATGGCTGCTTATTATGTAAGTTGGAAGTCGTTGAAGAGACTTACATTTTTTTATTTAAGCGCACAAGGTTGATTGGGAGAATTTGACAGTTTCGGGTACTTTGATGTGCTGGCATCTGTATAAAGGCAGACTTATATTAAGGTTTAGAAATGAATTTTAATAATCACAAAATAAACGAATACTTCTGTTTACTACATCGAGGATTGACAATGGTGATCTTCATGTGTTTGTTAGTCTAACTAAGCCAATGAAACATGAATGTTTTCACTAACTGTGGACTCAGTCTGATATGTATATTACGAGGGCGGCACTGAAAATTTCGGGAATCAAGGAAGTTACACAACATTACTATTTAAAAATGTATTCATTGCATTTCGAAGTATTCTCCGCGAAATTTGACATATTTTTCCATACGATGGAACCAATCATTGAAGCAACCATACCATTCGGAAGTTGGGGTCTCCAAAATGGCCGATTTGTAGGCATCCACAGCTTCTTCAGGTGATGAAAATCTCTGACCACGCAATTTATTCTTTATTTTAGGGAAAGTATAGAAATCATTAGGGCTTAGGTCTGAGCTGTACGGCGGATGGTCTAATAATTATATGTTTTCTTGCTCTAAAAACTCTTGTCCTGTGCGCGGTGTGAGAACTCGCATTGTCGTGATGGAGGATGATGCGGCGGTTGCGGTTTTCTTTATGGAGTTCAGAAACGACCTGTGGCAAAAAAATGCTAGCATACCATTCTGCATTAACCGTTCTTCGTCCCTCAAGAGGAACAGTCGCAACATGGCCAGTTTTGGAGACAAACGAGGCCACCATTTTTTTTGCAACACTCCGTGAACGAACAATTTTTGTTGGCTTTAACTCATTTTCGAACACCCAAACTCGTGCCTGATTTTTTGTTTCGGATTCGTACGCATATATCCAGGATTCGACACCTGATACGATATTGTATACAGCTTTTGAGGATCCTGCGTGGAATCTTTCGAGACTTCTGACGCACCAAGTAACGCGATCCGCTTTTTGCTCTTCACAGAGCGAATGCGGTATCCACCGGGAATACAACTTTTTGACACCTAAGTGTTCATGCAAGATTTTTTTTATATTTAACTCATGCCAATGTCTAAAGTTGCTTGAATTTCGCGATATTTCACATGTCGATCTTCCTCAATGAGCTTACGCACAGTATCAACGTTTTCTTAGGTGACTGTAATTTTTGGACGACCTTGACGGGGATCATCACTGAGCTTGACACGTCCACGTTGAAATTCAGGAAACCAGCGATAAATTGTGGTTTTGTATGGGACTTCATCACCAAATGCAGAAATCATCCGGTCAACACACTGTTTTTGTGTTAAATCACTTCGAATGTCATAATAAATCATCGCTCTTGAATTTTTTCGAGTCAATTCCATTTTCTCAATGACTAAACAAGTTTAACCTTGTGACAAGACCGAGAATCTTTTTTTTAAATAAATAAATGGTATTCGATTTTTAAAACCAAGGAGTTTTCAATTAAAAACGATTTTAATATGACAGGAACAGTGGAAATATTCCATTCCCGATACTTTTAGTGTAGCCTATGTATGACTGTTTCCAGGGTGGATGGATATGCACAGCAATGTGCAGAGTTGTGCAAGGTCTAAGTCAGGCTTGCATAGTGCCTGGAATACATACCTCTCTTGGCAAATGGGCACCTCTGCAGGAGAGAGGAAGAATGGCCGCTTTTGTATATGGAGGTAAGATTTAAAAATATATCACCCGTACACACACAATCATCATTTCAACCGATAGTCGTCCACTGCACGACATAGGCTTCTCCAAGGGCTTGCCATAATCACCACGCATGGCAGGCGGGTTAACGATCGCAGTATGGTGATAAGATGCATAGAGAACGCTGCTACCTATTCTCTCGTAAGTCCCTTAGTCACCTTATATGACACCCATGGGAAGCAATGGGATATTCTTTACGTGCGGCGACACTCGGAGCGAGAATGCGAATAGGCAATATTGGAAAGTCATAACATAACATCACGCCTTGTTTCCCCGAAGGGTTAAGCAGAGGTGTAGCTATAGTACACCCACATTTTACCTGTTATGTTTAAGTCCCATATGTAATAGAGGGCGAGCCTATTGCCATCAACCGTGCACCAATCCAGACTCCGGGCTGCTACAGAGAAATTCCAGATGGAAAAACCCAATAACACTATGCCCGACCTGGGAATCGAACCCAGGACCTCATGCTCAGCAGAAGCGCTTGCTACCACTAGACCAACGAGGCAGTCTAGTAAACTTTCAAAATGTATTTGTTTATTCTTACAACCGCATCATTTTCAGGACAAGCTCTAGGCACCGTTTTCGGATTACCAATGACAGGCTTCATATCTTCATCAGCTCTGGGCTGGCCTGGTATATTCAGGTTCTACGGTGTACTGTCGGGAATAGTTGGAGTTCTACTATTTTGGCTTGCAGCTGATACACCGGCTAAACATCCCAAGATATCTGAGGCTGAAAGGAAATATGTAGAAGACGAACTGGGAACGGTCGACGAAGGAAAAGTAATATGAGAAACAATTTAACTTTTATCTATTGTAACGATACTTCTGGGGAGTACACGGGCAGCTAGATTATTTTACTTTTAATCATTTCCGCTTCAAATAATTTCGATTAATTCTAAAATTTATAAAGAGCAATAATAAATAAATCTGGTAGAAATTTAGTAAAAGTAGTAGCTAACAGTTTATTTTTACATACTGTAAAGGTATCAACCATAAAAAAAATAATAAGATTTTTTTACATTAAAATTTAACATGAATAGTACAAATAGTAAACTAAACCATGTAATTACGGGAACTACTGTAAGAAATACAGAAAAAGATAGAAATTTAAGTTGTTAGAGAGTAGGTAAATAGTCTATTTTAGGGAGTCTACAAATAAACATTGACTGACTAATAAGAAGAGTACACTACAAAAGTGACATAAGCAGCTATTTGCTAAAAAATACATGCATTTGGCTGTCATTTGGTTTAAAATTAAGACTTATACAGACAAAATTCAAATTCAGGCTGTATGAAATACAATTCCTTACGTTGCAGAAACTGCCGGTACCTTGGAGGAAGATCTTCAGCCACAAAGGAGTTTGGGCCATAATATTAGCACACTTTGGTCAAACTTGGGGACAACTCACACTGTATTCAGAAGTTCCAGCCTATTTGGATAAAATCATGGGAGTCGATATAAAAACGGTAAGGAAAATGGTTGAAAAAAAAAAAAAATTGTGATGGACAGAATTATGCCAAACTGCAAAATTATCAATAAAATGAAAATATTATAAAAACTAAGTGAGGCTTCTTCTATCAGACTACTCTGAGAAAAAAACCGAAACAAAACCGGCCAAGTGCGAGTCGGACTCGCGCACCGAGGGTTCCGTACAAACCTGTAGGTATTCACGGTTTATGCATAAGGCTTGTGTTTATGAAATTAAATGCTATTTTTTTAATTTTTATATTTGAGTTGATTGAATGAAAGGTAAATTGCGGTTTACGATTTATGACGTATAAAAAAAAACTACTTACTAGATCTTGTTCAAACCAATTTTCGTTGGAAGTTTATATAGTAATGTACATCATATATTTTTTTTAGTTTTATCATTCTCTTATTTTAGAAGTTACAGGGGGGGGACACACATTTTACCACTTTGGGAGTGTCTCTCACTCAAACTATACAGTTTAGAAAAAAATGATATTAGAAACCTCAATATCATTTTTAAAGACCTATCCATAGATACCCCACACGTATGGGTACGATGAAAAAATTTTTTTTGAGTTTCAGTTCTATGTATGGGGAACCCCAAAATTTATTGTTTTTTTTCAATTTTAGTGTGAAAATCTTAATGCGGTTTACAGAATACATCTACTTACCAAGTTTCAACAACATAGCTCTTATAGTTTCGGAAAAAAATGGCTGTGACATACACGGACAGACAGACAGACATTCATGACGAATCTATAAGGGTTCCGTTTTTTGCCATTTGGCAACGGAACCCTAAAAATGAAATGTGTGTGAAATGGTCTTCGGAGGTCATCCACACTAATATTATAAATGCAAAAGTAACTCTGTCTGTCTGTCTCGCTTTCCTGCTAAAAATACTAAACCGATTTAAATGAAATTTGGTACACAGATAGTTTAGAGCCTGAGAAAGGACATGGGCTACTTTTTATTCCATGACTTTGTCTGCGTCCGCGATAACGGACATTAACGCAGACGAAGTCGCGGGCAGAAGCTAGTAATCAATAATTATGAAGCTCAATTCAGGACCTGAGGAGTTCAGCGATTCGATGAACAACGCTGGCCTACAACGATACATTTCACAATCTACACTATCTACAGTATCAACATCTACACTTCTACATCTACACTAATATTATAAATGCAAAAGTAACTCTGTCTGTCTGTCGGTCTGTCTGTCTGTCTGTCTCGCTTTCCTGCTAAAAGTACAGAACCGATTTAAATGAAATTTGGTACACAGATAGTTTAGAGCCTGAGAAAGGACATAGGCTACTTTTTATCCCGGTAGTATGTTCCCGCGGGATAATTTCCGACCTCCACGCGGGCGAAGCCGCTGGCAAGAGCAAGTATAAAATAAAACTTTCATTATCTTGTGTTCTTCTTCGTTAGACACCGTTGATGTACCTTTAAAATTAATAGCTTTTTTTGTGCGTGGGAAATCATCAAATGACGTCTCCCGCTCTAGGGTGGAGCGGAAGGGCGTGTCAGACTTTTACTGACTAAAACCCACACGTGTTCCTTCAGTTGCCCATATGCCAGGACTACGGTAACTCTCGAACAGATTTCGCGAACCTGGCAGGAAAATTAATAGCTTTGGATGTTATTTTGGTGTGCAATGAAATATATTTTATTTTTAAGGAGCTGGTTTATTTTAATAACACAATATTTGAACTTACAGAATGGACTCCTGACAGCTCTGCCGTTCTTGGTGATGTGGTTCACAAATTTTTTCTTCTGCTGGATGACAGATATGCTAATTGTGAAGAAAATTCTCAGTCCAACAAATACTAGAAAATTCGCCAATTCTCTGGGTAAGTAAATAATATATATCAGGTGGTGCCACTAAGTTGGGGTTGTAGCAGCTGCCACAAAAGTGTAAACTGTTTGTGGTTTAAAAAACAGAGATGAAAAACATTGATTTTTATGTTACTGAGATGGCCTTCAAAATTTAGTACCACAGTTTTAAAGTTGCAATATCTTTTAAAGTACGTAAGTGATGTTTTAGAAACAAAAAGATTACATTAAACTTTATAGTCGAAAACCTTTATTAAGGCATGGCTGATGGCTTTAATACATGTTTCATTTCTTTGTTGACAATGTATCCATCTATTTTATTTATTTCTTTTTGCAGGAAATATACCAGCTGCGATTGGACTGATCGCTCTAGCGTTTGCGCCCAAAAACATATTCATTGTGGAATCCATACTAGTATTCACATGTGGTTTCAAAATAGCTGCTCACCTAGGATTTCAGGTTGGAATGATAATTTGTTATTTTTCAACGCCTATATTTTTTCTCTTATTTAGTTTTTACAACAATTTGCTATTCTTTACTTAAAAACAAAGCTAGAGAAATGGGAACAACATCATCCATTTATTACATAAGCTTTATTATTTCGATTTTTGTTAGCTCTAACCATGACATCTTAGCAGTAATTTTCATTCTGCAAATAAACCTAACATTACTTCTCTCTTTTGTTTCAGATCAACCACATCGACATATCGCCAAACTTTGCTGGAACACTGATGAGTATCAGCAACTTCATGTCAAACATTGGTGCATCAGTCGCTCCTTTAATTATTGGTACTATCCTTACTGACGTTGTAAGTAAATGACTTAATCATTACCTACTTTATAATTACAATAATCCTTTACCTAAAAAAACTTTTGGCTTTGGTCCAAGTTAATTCGGGCTGTTTCGTCAAACAATCTATGTCTGCAGTTACATGGTATCTTGAATCTATATTTAGGATGCCATGTATTCTTGAAAATGATGCCTGGAGGGATTTTGGGAAGGCCTTTAAAAAACTTTTTCGCAAAAAAAATTACCGCCGAAAAAACTGAAAACCATAAAATAATAAACCTTAAAATTATGAGTAGGCGCTTTGAGTGATCTCTGTTCATTGATTTTTCAGCGCCGACTCAAAATTTTAAGGTTAAGGTTAAAGTTTTTGTTAAAAAGTTTTTGTACTAACATCTTTTCATACTTCACAGAATGACGTATACCTCTGGAGGCAGGTGTTTTTCATGGCAGCAGGTCTATATCTGGTGACTAACTTGGTCTACGCTATCTTCGGAACAGCCGAAAAGGCAGACTGGAACGACCCACCTCCAGTGGAGAATGATGATGAAGAGGGCCAGCCTATGATGGAGAAGCCGAAATTATGAGAGAAATATAAAGAAAATAGATAAATAGTATTATTTTGTTGACGATGTGTATGATACACAAGAAAGTATAATAAAGTACATACCTATATAAAATTACAATTTTCTTTGTTTCCTTTCACGTTATTTAATTAGTTATTTAGTTTTGTATTATTAATTTGACAATATAAGGAAAGCTATTGAAATAATTTTCGTTTATTAATCATTTATTTATATAATACTAGTAGGTAATCCCGAAATCACAACTGCTAAAATGTACAGCCTGCAAAAACGGCCAAGGCACTCTAGAAATCTGTTCACAAAATGCAGACGAGGGAAAACCGAGATTTTCAGATGTGAGCATGAAACACAAAACCGTCGGAATTAAAGTGTTGAACATAAATGGGAACGTCACAGCATTCGGGAAGACATGATTAACGGATGTTCCCGGGAATGAATTATTTCCCGAGATTTTACTCCCGTGTTTAATATCCCGAGCTGCTGAGACTTTTAAATGCACTACATTTATTTTTACTGTAGAATTCTTTTGAGAGCATAACTTATGTTCATAGTTTGAGAAATAATTATTGTTGTAGTCTTAAAAACAAGGGTGAGTGATTATACTGTTAGTTCGTGCAAACTAAAATACTGCAACATAGATGTGCAATTTTTAAACCAGCGTACAATAAATGATGCAGTATTAATCTAAACATAAAAGTTCATAAAACATAGAAAGTGTTTTTGTATTAAAACGTTATAAAATGTTGCTAAAACTACTCATTTATCAGTTTTAGAGCTCATTATAATGCCTTAAAACTCTTTATAAAAATCTAAATGAAAATTTATTTTAAAATCTTACCGAATCTTAAGAAAAACTTGGAAATTATCAGATCTATCGGAGTTAGCTTTGACCCTAGGACATTAACGGGGACAATCGTGAAAATTTTAATTAGAAAACTTTTGTCCATCAAAAACGTTCCGTTCTCGAAATTTTTAATAGCCAACACAAATGTTTGTACCCAGAAAAGGCAAAAACCGTCTAAAATACTCGAAGAGCGATTAATTTCCTTCGGCGGAAGAATTTCATTACAACGGCCAAAGGATCTGTTTCAAAGGGCAAGTGATTTTTTGAAGGATTTTTTTCCAAAAAGTTTCTTTTTAAAACGTTTTTTATTCACATTGTTGTCTTTCTTTCTACCTCTTTGTCAATTTGCATGAACCCTAAAGATTAAGGGTTCCACCCGACGATCTCGGACCCTTTGCGGCAAACTAAAACTGGGTTGCCATTCTCATAATTAACGCATTTTAATTGGAAGGAGTTACACAAAACTTTATTGTTCTTAAATCGAAAAACTTTTTTTGCTGAGTTTTCAAAAGTTTGTTAAACACACACATATAACATCACGCCTTGTTTCCCCGAAGGGTTAGGCAGAGGTGTACCTACAAGTACACCCACATTTCGCCTGTTATGTTTAAGTCCCATGTAATAGGGGGCGAGCCTATTGCCATCAACCAGGCACAAATCCAGACTCCAGGCTGCTACTGACAAATTCCAGATGGGAAAACCCAATAAACACTTTGCCCGACTTGAGAATCGAAACCAGGACCTCATGCTCAGCAGTAGCGCTTGCTACTACTAGACCAACGAGGCAGTCAGTGTTAAACTTTTGCCGAATTTTGGCTTAGACATGCTGGTTCCAAAATTTGTAAGATCTTTTTTGCAGGTAAGTTACACACCATAGTAAAGTCAAGAATAACTCACCGATTAAATTGAATTACAGTTGAAAAATAGGACAAAGTCGAGATCCTGAAATCGACTTCGTTTTTAACTTTATATTGTTCGATTATTCAGTTTGTATATTGCTAACTTCAGAATTTATCAGTAAGATAATCTGTTGTAATTATTTTAAGTGTTATGTCTGGTTAAGATGGTATTTGGGTAATCTATCTGGAATTGTTCAGTAGCAGTGTAATTTTGTGCCCAGTTTAATATTGTTGGCATGACATGACCTTAAATATAACTAGAGAAATCTGGGAGTATTATAGGTGAATTTCTGTCTAACCCTACGGAAAATTCAGGTGTGAAGTAATCATACCTAGTTAAGTTTGTCGTAGTTATAAAAACTGATTTTTCTTCATGAGCACCTTTCATTTCTTATAGAAAATCATAAACATAAAGACAAGCAGCTCCTTAATTAGCTTCAAATCAGTTACCGGAAAAAGGATAAGAATTTTTGCTACCCGGCTTTTTTAGGCACTTCAATGTCCCAGCTTATTTGAAGCACTCTTCTTTGTCTCACTATAAAAGATAGAGTTACTCATTATCTTCATTTCCCTTTTCTTTGATAGTGGAACCTTTGGAAGTAATTTTCCAACGTTACCTGTCATTATAAAACATTCAGCCATAACTGCCAGCAGTTAAAGTTCATAGTTGTGTGACAAATAATTTAGAAGGTAAATCAGTCTTTCAAATTGAGTTTTCTACCGGTTGTTTTGTAGTTGGAACAAAGAAGCCTATAAACTGAAAGGGTCCTTTTTAAATAGAAGAGAATTTTAAAAAAAATATGCACCGCCTCCATTACTTTTAAATTTTATTTTAACGCAGTAGTTATATATTTATCATCTGCCACTTATAATTTTATTGTAATTATTTTAAAAGCTACTGAATATAAAACAGATAATAATTTATTGGTAGATATGCAATATGCATATTTTTATATAAAATATAGTTCTTTTAAACTAATTTGCTGTGTATTTATAATCTTTGTGGCGTCGTTGCGTTTTCTTGGCCGGAAAATCTGCACTATCACAATGTAAGATTAACACATAATTTAAGACCTATGCTCATGTCCATGTTCCTAGCCTGTTTGCAGGTTCTCCTGAGACCCTCAAACGGCGCAAATACTGTAACCTTATAGGTAACTACAGTTTTGAGCCATTTGGGGTTGAAACGCTCGGGTTATGAAGTTCAAGTTCGCGTCTCCTTTTTAAGGAAATTTCTCATCGACTGGTCGACACTTCATGTGACCAGTGGCCTGAATCATTCCTTGGCCAAAGAATTAGCGTTGCCATTCAACGTGGCATGCAGCCAGTCCTCTGGGCACGTGTCTATATCATGTCAGTGATGCGGAAGAGTACTTCGACGCCTAAGTATTCTTTTGTTTTTATATTTATTTGTATAGTTAGTAATCTACTTAATTATGTTTTAAATGTTACCGTACATAAAGAAACTAATTACAGACTAGGTATGTCCGCCATTACCAAATTTTACTTTTACTATACAAGATCCCATCCAACTTGATACTTGAACAAAACTCAAGTTACTCTTTCCGCACTTGTCCCCACCATCTCATTAGTACAAAGTTTACTTTTCAAACAAATGAGAATCGTATGTCACTTATGTCAGAAAGACGGGACTATGTTGATTTAAAATGTATGTCGGTACTCACCCTTCAATAAAATATACATGGCAATCAGAGGGGAGTGTTTTAACATTCGAAACTTTCTTTTTCAGCACAGAGTTAATACGAAGAAATTAAGTAAAATGGATACTTTAGAAAAAATCTACAGACCATCTCAAAACGATGGTTTATAATGACAATGAGTCTTAAACTATTATATCATGCAAACGACAGGAAAAATCCTTAATCAAATATCCATATTGTCTTCATAATACAATGGAATTATGGCCAAAAAAACGCAGATTCAAACCTTAATTTTAGCAAAAAATAATTCAATGGTGGTCGGTTCAATGAGCAGCTAACATAGATGACTTGTGAACCGTAGCCATGACGAGCAATTCGATGAACAGATTTAACGAGTATTCATTGCGTAACGACCTTTTCATTCACGAAAATCTATAAAAAAGTTTATCTCGCTGTAGGGTAAAAGCCTCAATTTATTTACAACAACAACGTCTTCTTCTTAGCGTGTCGATAGCAATCTAAATAGAACAATGTCTTCAATGAATTCCATCATTTGACAATTATCTTCTATTCTACAAAAATTCCAACACATTTTGCCGTTGAAACTCATTGGTAGATTTTTGTGGAGATTTTTTTGTCTGCGTCATCACGTCATGTTTGAACTGATCCTAAAAATAATTGCTCCTTTGGGAAAAATGTGACATTTTATTCGCTGAATTCTTCTACAGTATCTCGTATTAACATACTGTGGCATAAAAACGGTATCAGCCATATCCGAACACAATAATATTAGCAACGTGTTGTCCACTCACGTATGTTTGCCATGGCATTTTAATGGTATTTGCATAGGACCACATCGCTACACGAAGCAATAGATTTTATTATGCAAGCTTGCAGATTAGACTCGTTTTAAATAGGATTTACATAAGTATTAAACGAGGGTGAAAGTTATTTGAAAACAAATATAAATGGCAAATATGACTCCATTTTGATTGGGAATCAGAAAACCTATAAATAAATACAACTCACCACGTAAACCAGTCCACACAACTTTGAATGTAGATATTGTGTTTACATAAAGATTGAGTTTAACATTTTTAAAGTGAATGTATGTTTATTTTAAAGCCTCATACATTTTCTATTTCAATGAAACTTTAATGTATATAATGCTTCGCCTCAACTGGCTTATATTGTTAAAAGTTTTTCATAATAAGTATTTAAAATAACCAAGTCTGCTGAAATATAAAACACTTTATCAGCTATATTTAAATTCAGCCATTAAACAGTCCAACAAAATAACGAATAATTTTTTCAATAATATCGGTTAATATATATAGTAACTCCCAAAAACCCAAACACACACACATATCTCCATGATGAATCAATTGTGGATGTTCGTCTGTGTCTGTAACCCAATACCATAAGTTAAGTAAAATTGTCACTAACCCTGTGGACTCCCTGTCTAAAATATAAGTTTTTTACCTATTTTATTACAAAATTTCATGCGAACAACGTCGCAGGCATAACCTAGTCATAAATAAATATAGCATACCATAATCAACCAATAATGTTCACACTGCCTGGACTGGAAGACTGGGCCGTACGGGCCGTGCTGTGGAGACCAACCAACTAGGATGTCATATTATGTCTTCGAATTTTTGGTTCCAGGACATGCCGTTTTCTTTACCATTATTTCCCTTACCGTGTTGGAAGTGGTGATGATGAAATTCTTTACACAAATTGAAACGCCTATAGGGTTTCGAACCTACGACTTACAATTGTAAGTTTGGACTATTATCACTGGGCCATTGCACTAAAATAAATAGTCATTGACTGGGTTCTGGCCACGACTGCATCCGCATGGTAGACAGTTTAACTATTTAACATACTCTATGGCTATATACTCAGGATTAGTGTAGTTTTCTGCCAGTGAAAGAATTTTCAAAATCGGATCAGTACTGCCAGAGATTCCCGCCTACATCCGAATTTATGAACTGCAACTCTTCATCATATTTACCTCGATAAAATTATTGTGTTTAGTTCGATCTCAAAACTCACAAAGTCTTAGTTTTAAAATAACAAAAAGTCACATGATATACGCTGAAAATATAATCAATCAATTTTGGATTAAACGATCCAAACGACAGTGTTTATACGATGCGAGTCATTCGTTGCTTCAATTTTATTGTATACCATAGAAAAGAAACCTCCGTCGTGTCAATGAGGCTCACTTAAAATTCAATCAAAACATACAACTAAATATTTTGATAAAAAGTCACATTAATATGTAAAAATTGTAAAAACTGTTTGATATGAAGTTCCTACAGAAATCTATACTAATACTAGCTAACCGTACAGACGTTTTCCTGTTTCCTAGAACTCGATAGCAGATACGATACACGAAGATACTATATCTATACTGATATTATAAAGCTGAAGAGTTTGTTTGTTTGATTGAACGCGCTAATCTCAAGAACTACTAGTCCGAATTGAAAAATTATTTTTGTATTGGATAGCTTATTTATCGAGAAAGGTTATAGGCTATATAACATTACGCTACAATTAAGAAGAGCGGATCAGTAATGAAAGATGTTGCAAAATCTGGGAAAATCGCATGTGTAGGTGATTCCACGCGACGGGAAGGGTCGGGGGAACAAGAAATTTAACGCGGACGAAGTCGCGTGCAGAAGCTAGTAATTATATAAAGATTAAGATTGTAAAGCTGAAGAGTTTGTTTGTTTGAACGCGCTAATCTCAGGAGCTACTGATCCGAATTGAAAATTTATTTTTGTGTAGAGTAGCCTATTTATCGTGAAAGGCTATAGGCTAATAACTTTACGCTACAATGAAGAGAAGCGGAGCAGTAATGAAAAATGTTGCGCGGACGAAATCGCGGGCAGAAACTAGTTATTTATATTTAAGAAACTTGGAAAAGATGATCCGTGTCAAAAAAAAAATTAAGCAACTTTGTTATCGATAAGTCGTAAGATTGTTTGAGTCATTTGCACGTATCTTACGTGCAAATGACTCAAACAATGTAAGGGGTAGATTAATATGTCTAAAGGGTAATTAAGAACTGATTTCTATGTGACATTGATCGTATCAAGATTAAAACTCAAACATTGACGATGTTTGTTATCAATGAATAAATAATAGCCGCACGAGTTTCGTAAGGGGTAAATACAACTGTCTAAGGGGTAGATAAGAATTGTTTTGTATCTGACATTGATCTGATAAAGACTAAGATTCTAGTATTGATGTATTTTTTGTTTTCAATGAATAGATAACAGCTGCATAAATCGATGGAAGCTTAAACTATGCTTGCCGCGTGGATTAGTCACCATTCTTTTTTATTTTTCTGGATGCGAAATCATCAAATGACTTCTCCCGCTCTGGGCGGAGCGGGAGGGCGTGTCAGACTTTTACTGACTAAAACCCACCCATGTTCCTTCAGTTGCCCATGTGCCAGGGTCACGGTATCTCTTTCGAACAATCACGCGACCCCAGCAGGTATCGGTCCTAACAGACCCCTTCAGTATTGCTGACATCTCTAAGTATCCTCCCGCTTTATCCAGGAACCCACCGAAACAACCATGCTCGGTGAGAACCTGCGTCAGGCAGAAGGTGAGGACGCCGTGGCGCCTCTCTTTCCACTCCTCAAAGAAGGGACTTGCCGCCGCAATTGTGGCGTGCCCAGCGCTAGGTTGCGACAATCGTACCCGCCATGTCGCCATGAGATCCTGCCGGAGCTCTGTCCGCCGTGCCGCGATTTGTCGCGGCAGCGGAGTTTCCGGCGTTTCGCCTCCTCGCGCCACTCCCACATGTGTGCGAGGACCTTTGCCTCCAGATCCCATGGCGGCACTCCGGCAAGGAAGTCACCATCCTTTAGTTACATACCTAAACCCTTCTGTGCCTAAGAAAACACCGAAAGCCGTTGGTGTCGGCTGTCCTTCGTAGATCTTTGAGAGTCGTTTCGGGTGTCAAACAGTCGAAGCACATAAGTTTAACAACCAGTCTAACCGGAGGGTGTCGTTTTACCCAGTGACTGGGTTGTGAAGGTCAAATAGGCATATCCATGAAAGATTGGTACTGATATTCAGCTGCATCTGCTTGCTGACTCCAATACAGTTGAGTAGTGGAGTGGGCTAAGTAGATTGATTGCTTTCAATGAATAGACAGTGATACACTCTGTACAAGACGTTAACATAACAAAAGACAAGATACATTTATAAACATCCCGAATTCCAACTCATAACATTATGTAATAAGTGGGACACTCTGAAAGTTTTGCGAAAATGAAAAGAAATGTTCTTTAAGTAAACACTCTTCACTAGCCTCTATGCAAAGTTTCATGCGTCTGAACCAGTTTTCGAAACACTCTTTCCAGTCCGCCGCAGACACATCGTTACCAGCCTGCTCGAACGCTGACAACGCGCGCGAATGTATTCTCCTCACGCGAAGATGCACGTGTGAAATCTCGTGAAAGCTTCCCGATCCAATCTGCAGTATGTGTTGAATCTCCTGATACGTGATTCGCCTATTTTCTTGGATTAAATTTTTCACTGCTAGCACGTTTTCCTCCGTAACAGCCGTCAAAGGCCGACCACTTCTTTCTTCATCCCCCAAAGTTAGTCGACCACGTTTGAATTCGTTATACCAACGATACACAGTTGCCTTGGAAGGGCTTTCATCCATGAATGCAATTTTAAGTCTATCGTATGATTCGTCCGGTTTCAGGCGACTCTTGAAATCGTAAAAAATCATAGCGCTAAATGTTCCCGGCGCAAATCCATTTTCCAATGAGACACGATAATTTAATTAGCTCGCAAACAATGTGAAGGGAAATTTTGGAATTGGAACGTACCTATTTTTACTTATAAATAATCATTATTTTTATAATAGTTTATAACTGGCCAGTCTCTCATACAAAAAATCTTTTTTTCGCAATACTTTTTGAGTGGCCTGGTATTACGAGCTGGGGTTCAGGATAAATAATGTACACCACAAAAAAAAAAAATCAGGTAGTGTCCAGTAAAGTAATAAATTACTTTAATCAGAATTACTTATTTCTCACTTGCAGTTCACTGTTTCGCATTCATAACTGTACTGACTGCACAGTTTTTTTTTTTTATAATAATATGAATTTATTTTCTACAATATAAGTATCGTGTGCCGTGTGCGTGTGTGTATCGTTGGTACCGTGTGGTGACTGTGGTGCCGGACGTAAAGAATAACACCACCCCATTTCTTCCCGTGGGTGTCGTAAAAGGCGACTAAGGGACTTACTCGAGAATGGGCAGCAGCGTTCTCTATGCATTTTACCACCATACTGCGATCGCCAACCCGCCTGCCAAGCGTGGCGATTATGGCAAAGCCCCCCAAAATGGGGGAGGCCTAAGTCCAGCAGTGGACGTCTTACGGCTGAAATGATGATGATGATGATGAATATAATATGTACATAATAAAATTGTAATATAATTTCAGTTTCACCATGTTCGACGTATCAGTCGTGCAAATATTTCAAGTGCATGCATAATAATATCATGAAATTACATTTATGTCACAACTTATACACATCATAATCATAATAAAATTTACATGAATGAAAAATGATGACGATGATTATTTTCTATATTTAGTTTGGGAATGACATCTGGCAGGTCAACCTATGGGGTTATCGGCTGCGTAACCGGACTTGCCTTAGCTAACTGCACAGTGCTAACAATCCAATATTTACCACCAATAAATACGTTTTCTCTCTTTTCATTTATATGACGAGCTGAAACTTCTAAATATTCTCGAACATTCGTGTAGTTTTGCTACTCGATCACAAATGGCGTTTGCGTTTCTAGATTATTCTAGAGCAAATTAAAGATTCGTGTAGTTCTTCTAATCGATAATAGATGGCGGTACCGTGTCATTGTATGTCACCAATTGATGGCGTTATTTATTTTAGTGCAGTAGTGGCCCAGTTGTAACGGCCCCAACTTACAACTGTAGGTTATGGGTTGGACCCCGGCAGGTGCTTTACGTTGTGTAAAAAAATTTCATCACCACTGGTCGAAAAATCATCTTTAAGAAACTGGCATGTCCTGTAATCAAAATTCAAAGACATGTGATATCCACGAACCAGGACGGCCCGTGTGATGGATTGTGGCCCAATTCGTCTCTGTAAGAGGAGGCCTATGTCCCAGCAGTTTGAAAATTATAAGCTGGTTATGCTATGCTATATTTATTTATTACTAGCTTCTGCCCGCCACTTCATTCATGTAGAAGTTGAATGACGCAGCACACTACCAAAAAATATAATAGAAAAGTTTCATTTCAAACAGGAATTCATATTAGGAATGAGTGCATTATTATTTATATTAAATGCATAACGCGGTGAAGTATAAAAGTCACATCTCTATAAAACTTCCTAAAATATACACAGAGTCAGGACCGCTGACGCGGGAGCAAGATACGTAAAATTGTGCGCCTTCACTAAATTTAGAAGAACATCGGAGAATTATTGAGTACCTGAATTCCCGCCAAGATGAGCTCGCATGTTGAAAATCAAACGCAATATATGAACTAGTGAATATACAGTCAACCTTTTCAATGAAACATTCACCTCAACAGCCATTGTTCCTCGCGTCACAGGTAGCGCTTGTTGGAAATTACTACTAACCAGAACTGTGACACTACCCTGCGAATTTACTGTAGGGTTCGGTTTACAATACCCACTGCTTTACTTTTTGTCATAGTGCATTCACCTCATACGGTGAAACCGCGATTCATTAGCACGAGCACCTTGTCACTGTTGCGCGATACTCCACAAAGATAGATAGTCGCTCTCTAAATCTACGGATATCTTAAACATGGCGTGCGCTGTTTTGCCACAAGCAAGCAGTGATTTCGGACGAAGCCACCACGATGGCAATATAATTGCCAGTAGGTTTGTTGCAGTATTTACACCTATCTATGCACATACATATTGCAATCGCATCTGGTACGCCAGCGCCATCTGGTAGCGCTAGATAGAGTTAATGATGTGTGCGCCGTCGATCGAATCTTCAGTAATTTTTGGAACGAAGTTCCTTATCGCGCGTTGCGAAACCCCTTTCGACGCTAGACGGAAAAAATTAAGACTAAAAGTTGTAACGACACTTTTTGCTATAGTTGTAAGCCGCGTGGCGTGCGCGTTTCTCTCTCTCTCTCTCTCTCATAGAAAGCAAGCCAGTTATTTTCGTTTCGTCTTTCTATTTCGCATTGAACAGTGTGGTGTCCCGACGATTATTTTTGTTGCGTGTATACAGGTTTTTTGTACATAATAAATAATAACAAAATGAATCCTGACAGTGTTTCTGCACAAGTTCTGGATATTGCCGATGGAGTTAGGTAAGTAGAGATGAATTGAGCCTACTGATTAAGTTTATATTACATTATATTTGTTAATAATAAAAAAAATATAAAAATATATTACAATTCCTTCACTAATTAATCGAAAGGAACTTCCTTCCATCCGGATGTCCCTTGACACCTCTCAAGTTTTTGTGTTACAACTATACATAAAGATAATTCTGATGAGAAATCTTCGCAAGGTTTTTTTGTCAGCGTTTGGAGCGTGCGGACATCACCGAACCATCTTGCGTTCTGTGATACATACCGACCTAGCTATATGTGCCTGTCTACTGTTTTGTATTGCAGCTATAATTTGACTGAGCATACGAATCTGTTTTCTTTATTCAACACTACCAACCGACGTCCAAAGACACCCACGATGAGTACCAATAATGATGGACCAGGTCCTCCTCCGTCATATTTACCGTCCTGACATGAATTGTCAGGCATTTACCTACCATACACGGACGATCCTCCCTTTAAAACAGATGATGAATGAACGTTACCTATATAAATAAATATAATATGAATAAATTGCAATAGTGCTTTATTTCCACTAATTTGTACACTAAAACCTGACCAAACTTAGGGAATATCTATGCAAAAGAAGATTTGCAGTTTTTTTCAGAGCCGTTCATGATTGAAAGTATGTACAGTAAATAAAAAAGTAACAGGGCTAAAATTAAATCAATCCGGTAGTTCTTAAGTGATGCTGGAATATACATTCAGACAAATACAAAAATTATTTAAAAAAAAAACAATTTTCAGCAATAGAATCATTATTCCCGGATATCGCAAAAATTTAGTAAGAAAATCATTGTACAGCTATGACTTCACTACAATTTTATTATATGTATTGTTTATGCAGCTTCCATAATTCAGTACCTATCTAAAGCAGTCTCACTATCACTATGACTAGCAGTAAGCCGATTGTGTCAACCAATGTGTTATCGATAATATACAGAACGAATACAATTTATTATATAGTTTAATTATGTTTTGTTAGTTTCATACGTTAGATGTCAAAAATGAGTGGTGAAGATGTGGAGATTAAAAAGCCAAGTAAGTGGTTTGGATTTAATTCATGCTTTTTTTCGACGTACCTAGAGCTGTTGGTCCTTGTTGTCATTTATAGATCTTTGACAGTCGTAACGTCAGCAGCGCGAGTTTGACAGCCAGTTTTACCAATGGGTATCGTATTACCCAGAAACTGGGTTGTAGAAGTCAGTCAGATAGGCAATCGCGCCATGTAAAATACCAGCTGCTTCTGTTTTGACTGGAAGCCGACCCTAACATTGTTGAAAAAAACTAGAAAGATGATGAATAATGAAATAGTAGTGGGTACAGTCAACCGCACGTCTTTGGTAGCAATCTGACATTGACAGATCTTTCAATTCGTAACCAAAAACGGTAGTTTTCGTCGTTCAAAAAGTTTTACCAGTGACGCTGGTTGATCGTACGACTATAGAAGCATGCCTCTGGGATCATCCCTAGCCTGAAACGTATTGATTTGATTGACTATCGTAAGATTATATCTTTATATTGGTTATGAATAAAATAAAGCCTATATAATACAATAATTCGTATTTTTTCTACGATTTTTTCAAAAAAAATCAATGCTGTCACAAAACTACGGTGTTGTGAATATATATATATGAATATTATTTGTATTGACTTGTTTGTGTATACAAATAACATTCATAACAAACTATCAGAATGATATTTATAAATAATGTTTTGTATGGTTGGTTTCACTATTTTTTAAAGAAGATATTTTATCAATGATTTTAGCACATACATATATTGTATTATGTAAAATTGAATACTGATAAATGATGAGAGTTTGTTTGTATTAGAAAACAGAACGGCAAATCTTTGCTAAAATCTAAAAGAACTTTTTCAATACAAATTAAATTTGCTAATAACATAAGGATCCAAAGCATGTTGCTATCAGACTCCATTAATTAATTTAAAATTTACTTTTAGAGGCGATATGTGCCATCCGCCACGTCCAGACAATTATGATGTTCTTCGCGCTGATCTTAGCATACGGCATGAGAGTCAACATGAGCATGGCTATAGTCGTAATGACGGATAACACTCTGGAAAATGTAAGTAACAGAAAACCTAATAAAATATGATAGCCCGTGTTGGGAGAGACCTTCAGTCTAGAAAAAAAGGGGATCTTTAACTTTAGAAAGTAAAAATTTCATTCTGGTAAAAAAACTCAGCTTTTATGTTAATAAATTAATATTTTTTTTACATTAATCGTTACAGTTATTACATCGTTATCATGTGATGTTGATCATATTGCATGGATAATTATTTGTCCAATGAAATTGTTTAGTCTTCACAGTATATAGCAAAGGACACAATCACTTGTAAAGACTAAACGCTGTTTTAATAGGCTCAAATTTTAACAAAAATTTAAACATTTTTCAGTCTTTCGATTGGAGCATGCAGACTCAAAGCGTGATCCTTTCATCGTTTTTCTGGGGGTACATCATACTACAGATCCCGGCTGGAGAGATTGCTGCTAAATATGGCGGAATGATCCTTGTTACCACAGCGATCGCTATCAATGCCATTGTATCTCTCACCATACCTTTTGCCACATATTACGTAAGCAATGCAATCTTTTGCTTTTAGTTTCTTGTGCAAAATGTAAATTTGTCTCGCCGTAACAAAGTATTAAAATTGCCATAATTATGTTTGTTGCTATGCAACATTTTAATGGGGTTATTTAATTCTTGCATAATGTTTCAACTAAATTTATTCTCTCAAATCTCTTGGCAAGCCTTGGTTTCCTCAGCCTTTGCTGCTTCAGTTAAACCGTATTCATTCATTGCAATAATTTTCTAGGAATCTTCATCAAATTACTAGAGATAAGCTTTTATGACGTAATTGCCTTTATCTTTCAGGGTGGATGGCAACTAGTATGCGCCTGCCGTGTTTTTCAAGGTCTATCACAAGGATTTTTACTGCCTTCCATTTACACCCTGATCGGCAAGTGGACGCCAGTTGAGGAGAAAAGTCGGACAGGAGCCATGATTAATTCGGGTCAGTATATTTATGCGTTTAAAATCCACGTTTGAAAATCATACGGGTGGAATTTGCTCCGGTAATCTTTGCTACCGTAGATATTCCAAAACCTTAGCTCGAGAGTATCAAAATTGTGATTATCATCATTTCAGACAAAAGACGTCCATTGCTGGACATAGAACTTCCCCAATTTAGAGGGGGTTTTCCATAATTGCCACGCTTGGTAGGTGGGTTGGCGATCTCATTGTGGTGGCGGTGGTAAAATGCATAGAGAACGCTGCTGCCCATTTTTGTCCCATTTTCGCCTCTTACGACACCCACGGGAAGAAATGGGATGGTGCCATTCTTTAAATCTAGCACTACACGGAACAACATTGTACGATAAAACACCAAAATTGTATTCCTAAAAGTATTATTCATATAATAATAATATAAAATACTAGGAAACCGTTCAAAATAAGATGTCTTCTTCCAGGATCTCAACTCGGCAACGCCTTCCAGTTACTCATATCAGGATTTATAGCAGACGCCTGGGGCTGGGAAGCAATATTCTATGTAAATGGAGCAATCGGGGCAATATGGGTAGTGGTGTACTGCATTGTGGGGTCAGACTCTCCCCAGAAGTCGAAGCTTATCAGTGCGGAAGAACGACTGTATATACAGACCTCTTTGGGGCAGGTTGGGGAACCAAAGGTACATTTATGCTCTCTTATTTTCATTGTAATTTTAGGCTCAATAAAATATCCTTACAATAGCTATTAGCTGTTAGCTTAAATAGCTATTAGCTAAGCTTAGCTTAGCTTAGCTTAAAGCTAACAGAATACTAAAAGATGGCGTCTAAATATTACTCCACATTGCTGTTGACTGGTAGTGTGTCCAAAAGCAGTACTAGTGGCAATGCCACGTCGGATGGCAATGGTTAGCCTTTAGCCACTGTGAAAGCCTGCCGTTACGTGAGCCAACCGTTTCTAGATATCTTTAAGAAGTAGGTGAGCACTCCCACCCCATCACT
Organism: Aporophyla lueneburgensis; assembly: GCA_932294355.1. Classification (NCBI taxonomy): domain Eukaryota; kingdom Metazoa; phylum Arthropoda; class Insecta; order Lepidoptera; family Noctuidae; genus Aporophyla; species Aporophyla lueneburgensis. Next base: position 30,025,672 of record OW028744.1, on the reverse strand, counting down.
GAATGTTTCAACCCTAACTAATTATTATGTTTGTTTTAGAAATTCAAAACTCCGTGGAAGGCCATATGGACGTCTGTTCCGTTTATATCGCTGATCGTGCTGCACTGCAGTCAGAACTGGGGATACTGGACTCTCATGACAGAGATGCCTTCGTATATGACAAAAGTATTGGGGGTTGATATAAAAGCAGTAAGTGCGTAATTATAACCAAGATAATAAGGGTACTCACAGCAACGGCCATTAATGTTAAGGGTTTAGGCAAAAGAAAAGCCACTAGCAGTTGGTACTCCCTCACTTTAACCGTTTTCTAAAAAGGAGAAGATTGCCGTGTTCATCTATACATATGTATTTTTTTTGTACGTTCATCGATATTTCGTCGATTGTGAACCGATTTTGTTTTAAAAAATGGAGTTTGCGTAGTGGTCCATATAAATTTTTATTAACTTTGCTTGGGTAGTTGTTTGATTTAGCTTCAATAATATGTATTTAATCCACTTCGTCTGTGTTGATGATGTTTAAATACTTTCTGCCAGTGTTTTGTTATAGTAAAAAAAACTCTAATTTAAGAGGTCAGTGGCAAAAAATAAAAATACAGAACCACAGACAACACGTCAAATTTTTTGTTCAATTTATGTCCCATGTACGGTGTACTTACCGAACATACATCAAAAGTCCGAGTCACTATTGAGAATTTCCTAACGATAAAACACAATAACGATCAGAGGTAACGCTTCCGATCATTGGACCAATGAGATGGTTAATGAACCTTTAATCATTCTAAGATTTCTATTAATGAATTTCTTTTCTTTTCTCAGAACGGCGTAATGTCTGCATTACCATATTTGGCTGTGTACATCTTAAGCTTCCCTTTTGGCTACATGTCTGACTTCCTACCAAACAAGAAGTGGCTTAGTGTTACAGCAACGAGGAAACTTTCTAATTCTATAGGCAAGTATGATTCCAGTTGGTAATGATTCTATTAAAATAAAGTCATTTTAGGTAGATATTTTGAGGGGACTGCCCCTTTTATGACTCATTCGTCAACTCGCGCGCAATTAACTCGCTCGCTCGAGCAAGTTGGCACATTCCGATTTTATCTTTTTTTGTAGTCGTCAACTCGCGACTGAGCGAAAATTTACAGTCGTCTACAAAAGTGTTTTTATAAATTTAACATTTAATTTAATTCAACCTACTTCACATGTTTAAGACATTAAACGTATAGAGTAGGTTAACTGAGGGTCAGTAGGTCGTCTTAGAGGTGAAATTCTGCTCGCGGTTTGAATCTTTCTTTCCAAAGAAAAGCTTTTATTAAGTTACCATTTGGCGATATTACGAGAATGGTTGGTTGTACATTATGTAGAAATGTCCGCGAGATGAAAATATTTTCAAATTTAATGATTATTTTGTAGAGACTTGGTTAAATGACACTTTATTTTTTGCCGACAAATGGTCTTACTATAACAGGCATCATCGTACTACAAACATGGTCGAGAGCTGGCATTCTACTATAAATAAAAAAGTCAACAATAAACCCTCAAGCATTGCACATTTTTTGACCATCTTGAAAAAAGAAGATGTTCAAAAAATGACTGACTTGTGAAGATTGTGATTGTTTTCATTAGTAAGCAATATGTTAACCTTTGTTATAAAAATCATTTACAACAAACCCTGATCTGTGATTTTATAGTTCCTAAGACTGTGATTGTTGTCATTAGTAAGTAATATGTTAAAGTTTGTTATAAAAATCATTTACAACAAACCCTGATCTCTGATTTTAAAGTTCCTAAGACTATGCTTGTTTATAGTAGTATTAAGTAATAATTAACCAAATGGTATACTCGTGTTTTTTTGATATTGTTGATTTTATTTTGTTATATTTGTTTAGTTTTAGTCATGTTACATACTAGGAACCAAAATTTTGAGGAAAAAAAATCTTTAAAAAATGTGATGTTGTTGATAATCTTCAAAATGTAGGTAATATAAATATGAGCAGTTTTTTATGTTTGGCATGTGTTGTAAATTATAAATACATAATATATCTATTAAAAAACTACATTTCTTTTATTTCAAATTCAAATCGTACAACGCCTTATACTTATAAAGTAGGTTTCTATATTGAATTTATTATAACACTTTTATAGATGATTGTACCATTTTTCGCTCTAGTCGCGAGTTGACGATAACAAAAATAATTAAAATCAGAATGTGCCAACTCGCTCAAGCGAGCGAGTTAATTGCGCGCGAGTTGACGAATGAGTCCCTTTTATACGGGGAAAAAGCAATGCGATTTTTTGTGTTCTCGCGTAAAGAATAAATACTTGAGGAAGGTAAATAGTCTTAAGGATAAAGAACTTGTAAATATAAATAAAATCTAAAACAAGAAATAAACCGGTTATCATCAAAAGTTAAAATGGCGTCTTAAGTTTTTCTCAAAACCTTAACATTTTTAGATTTCAAAGCAAGTAGTGGAATGACTATTCCTAATTAGTAAAATAACAATTGCCTCCTGCTGCCCTTCATGAAATTCTTTGAGAATTGAATCAATCTAAAATTCATTTAATGTTACCTCTTCGTGGCAGTGTCTGTCCCAAAAGACGATCTAGAATCCGTATAAAATGAATGGTGATTAGAGCTATATTGAACAACACGTGATGCTTAAGGAATGTAGGTTATAATGGTAAATAAAACTTTTTGCAAAAAATAATATGCAATAATATTTTTCTTCTTCAGGATTCTTCGGTCCAGCCATCGCCCTGATCGGTCTGTCGTACGTGCCAGCTGGTAACGTGACCCTAGCAGTCGTTCTTCTTACCATCGTGGTCGGGCTTAACGTTGGCCATCTTACTGGACTAATGGTATAGTTGTCTTTGCTACCGACGTAGTAAGATTAAAATTACATTTACCTATATCACTTAAAGCCGAGTTCATAAGCTGCAAACGTACATTGGAATCCCCAGCAAGATGGCCCCAAGACCGAGATCAGCCAATGCCAATGTCTAATGGTGGACACCGATGGGCTGTAAAAGTTCCATAGTAACAGAACAGGGATTGCAGTATCTTCAACCCGTAAATAGTAAGTCATCGGCAATTGCTAAAAACTGAGGATTTTCATCGGTGGACGACCATATAAATATGCAATGGCGATGTTCTCATAAAATAACAATTCCAACTTTAAAAAAAACCTGTTTTATAACAGTACATTTAATCTCTAGGAGGAACCGTTTTAAAACCAGACTGTAGAATTCTGTTGATTCTGTATTTGTGATGAATATGTCATTTCACTGGCTTACTACCACACCAAGCACTACCGTGCAGACATGCCTCACTGTTTCTGTTTGAAGAATGGGGCATCGCCACTGACAGATGGATGACATTCGAGATATCAGCTACTTCCTCCTGGGTGAATGAGACAGTATTTACATAATCTATTAAACTGGTACACTAAATCGAATTTAATCTGTTCTTCCCAAAGATGGTACACCTGGACATGGCTCCTAACTACGTGGGTACACTGCTGGGCATCACTAACATGGCCGCCAACATCTTGTCTATCATAGCGCCTCTGGTGGCTGGAGTCGTATTAAAAGACGAGGTCAGTAGAAACTGTTTCACAATAACACTACTATCACTATAGGTACTCCTCCAGACTGTATATCGGTTATCTATCTAGCAAATCTCAACGAAGATAAGCCATCGGAGATATTAAAGTATACGTACACAAGTGTGTGCGCAGACACAGGGGCATTCACTCTTCCCTCACTCGCATAGTCCCACGGGATGAAAATCCGACACGACCTGAGAGAGATCAAGCGCAAGACCAATGGCTTAATGAACTTCCAAACTCCGGGCTGCTACTAAGAAATTCCTAATAGAAAAACCCAATAACACTTTGCCTGAACTGGGAATCGAACCCAGGACCCCACGCTCAGCAGCTGTGCTTGCAACCACGAGAACAACGGGGAAGTTATTGGTAGTAATGTGAAAACAACACGGAGTTTTCTTTTTTGTTACGTCTTTAGTTATGCACCTACAAGTATTTACTTACCATAATCAAAAAATTTCTGAATTTTTCTACTGCATGCACGTCAGGAATGAAGAAACAAAACAGTATGACTGTTGTGTTCTTAATAAATTACTTTTTTATGTTCACAGACCGACCCTGATGAATGGCGCAAAGTATTCTACATAGCATCTGCGATTTACATTACGGGAAATACATTTTATCTTATATTTGGCACCAGTGAAAGACAGACATGGAACGAATCGCCGGAAGAAACTGACGGTAAGGAAATTGTCGGTTACATAAACAATTTTCTTTTTTAAATAAAATTCAGGCTATAGGGAAATTATTTATTTAAAACTAAGCCAGCCCTTTTGAACCTAGAAATTTTACACATATTTTGTTACTTTTATCAATAATATCATTATCTCGTATTAATTTATAGTTTGTTGTTGTAGATGGAACACCCGAAAAAAGTGCTGACAAAATTGTCTGAAACCTGAAACTGTTCTGTAAATAAAGCAGATTTTATTTATAAAGAAAATGCTTTGTTTTATTTTTTTAAGATGTAATTTGTAGTTTCATTTATCACGATGAGGTAAGGAAATAAAGCCGGGAAAGTACTGACGCGATTTATTACGGGTTTTACTTATGGATACTTACGTTCACATGATGCGTCTTAATATATAACTACGTATACTTGATGTCTATACTCAATAACCATGAAGCAAGGGAGGGAAGATGTGATAAATGTGTTAACCAACAGCTGTCAAATGCGGGACAAATGTGTCCATTTTTTAGCAGTAAAAATTATTGTAAAAGGTTTTCGATGCTAGTATCAAGTTTAGTGATACTTTTACACTTGTTTATTTATTTTTTTAAGGAAAATCGACACTTATACACCTAACCATGTATGATTAAAAAATATTGGAAATGGGTGCATATACAACCCACGAAGACGTTTCCAAAGATTACCTAGGTTAAGGATACAGCGAAGACACAATGTTCATGCAAAACAGAAAGAAGAAGACAGGAAGAGAAAAAAGAGGAAGTACTTTTCTTATTCTCAAAGAATTAAATTTTATTTAATAATTACGAAAAGAAATGGAACTACATGTCACGCAAATGTAGCCATTTAACTTGACAACAGCCTCTACTGTGTTGTACTTGAATTTCAATATTATAACGTTCGAGTATTTAGACTTTCGATTTATAGTGTTCGATCGTTTGATATTAGATTATTTGCCATTCGATTTGGCGTAGTACTCCCCATCGTAACAGAATATTTCAATACACTAAACACAACGTCATGACTTGTGTACGGTAATCCCCTGACAACTGAATGATATAGCATTTTTAGAGCTTTTAAGAAACTGTATCTGTATACATGACTGATAATGCACAAAAAATGGTTACCCTATCAAATTAAAAACAAAGTAACAATTTTCACCAGCCTACTACTTACTAAGCTACTTAACCAACTATCCACACAAATATCTGCTCTGTTATACTACAAACATTACAGAGCGAATTGGTTTTGCTATTGCATAACTGTCAGTGACATTGACTGAGATGCCTTTGCCTCTGAATACAAAAAAAAAGATCAAGTCTATCGACAGGTAGCGCGCGCGCAAGACAAGCGCGGACCGCGCGCACGAAATTTAAAACTTATTCAAAGAACCAGTATTCTTTATTTTGGTGGTGGAATAAAATTAAATAAGTAGGAGAAATAGAAATCCGCAGTTCAGTATTTTATTTGTGATATTTGTTTAGTAGTAAAGATATTAAAATGACTGAAGAAGAATCGTATAAACTAAGCAAAGGTGAGTCAATAAGTAGTTTTTTATTTTTTGCAACAGCTGTAGCTAGATATTTTATTGTGTCTATAAAGTTTATCAATATTTAATATTAAAAACCTCGTCTAGTTGTCTTTAGTTCAATATAATTATAATTGAAAATATTTTATCTTCTTAAAACTGTGAAGGAAAATACTGTCAGTAAACCGTTCACCATCGTTATTTTCCTCGGTCATGATCACGAACCTAAAATTTATAATCGGTTGATAAGTTTAATGACTTATGTCTTTCGTAGCCCCTATAAAATACCGAACGAGTAATATAACGTTTTGACCAAAATGTTTGTCCACAAATTCAAATTTATCGTAATTAATTCGTCTCTTTTAATTCAATGTCAACTACTTTGTTTGTAATTCGCTAATCATCTCATTCTTTGAATTATAGAAACAACTTGCTGTCGTCACTTTTAAGGATAACTCCTTGAGCGGATTGTTTACTAGCAATAAATATTAATTCACTTCCAAATTATCTCGTAAAAGTTGCAAGAAGTGGAGGGAGGAGGCCTTTGCCGAGGAGCGGAATAGTGCAGGCTAACAAAAAAAAAAAAAAAACTCTAAATATTATTTCTTATGTATGTGTCTAAATCGTTTTGTTAGCTCTACCTGGCTTATTGAGAGATATTCTGTGAAGCCAAAGGATTCTTTATATTTTATTTTCTCACCAAATTAAAACATGTTACAACTAGTTAGTAGTTCGCACAGTATATCAATGTATTATCGCTGTATAATAAAGTAATTACACGTAATAAAGTAATTAGTTGTTTGTGGTATTACTAAGTGGTGGCGTTACGAGGATAACTATGAGAATTATATAATTGACACAAGATGATAAAATAATATAATATCGACACATTAAATTTAACGTAACTGTGCTTCAGTTTTATCTTCATAATCTATCTTTATAATCTATTATAATATAATATATTTTTGTCATAGGAACTATTATATTATATATTCCTCCAGACCATACTTCGGCCATGACGGCCTCAACAGAGACTCGGTGCAGTAGGTATAGTGCACAAGTGCGTGCACAGACACAGGGGTATTTAGTCTTCCCTCACTCTCATATTCCGATGGGAGGGCAATCCGCAACGACCGGAGAGAGATCAGGCGCAGGACTAATGGTATCAAACCGCCCTCTTCTAAACTCCGAGCTGCTACTAAGAAATTTCTAATGGAAAAACCCAGCAACACTTTGCCCGACTTAGGAATCGAACCCACAGTCGCGCTTGCGACCACGAGACCGTCACTATAAAGGCGATGCATCCACTTCCAATAATAATGCGCAATATTGATGATGGCACAATACTATTGCATTTATTGGGTTATTGAAAGCTCTCGCTAGGATTGAAAAGTTTGAACAAGCCCAAATGTTGTATTATTTTTATTGCGTTATATTTTTCAGTTTTTTGTGTAATATGTATGCGATCGGTCAGTGACGGGTGCCAAGTGTATGGTTGGATATTCGAATGGCATACAGAAATAGGCCGCTAAGACGTGGAAAGAGAGTTTATACAAAATATCCAGCACAGCTGCAGCCAAAACTTCGTCGTCAGACATGTTGCTCGTAAGAAAATATTGACACAAATGGTGCTAAACTTTCTTGGCTAAATAATAATTAAGTAGTAGTAATAATAATTTAGTAGGGGTTACGGATTTTCAATATTATCACACAGTAAAAGCATTGTGCAATATTTTTGTAGGCGTAAGGGTCCCCGAACCTGCCAGAGTCGCGAGATTGGTTCGAAAGAGATACCGTGGCCCAGGCATATTGGCAACTGAAGGAACACGGGTGGATTTTAGTCAGTTAAAATCTGACACGCCCTCCCGCTCCACCCAGATTGGGAGACGTCAATTGATGATTACCCATCCACAATAAAAAAGGGGTGCCGAAGAGAGTACGTCAAAGAAAAGTTACTATAAAGTTTAAAACAACGAGAGAGAGAGAGCGAGAAAGGCAGGCTATACCGATGATGTATATAATTGTCGCTGGGATAGGTACATCTTCTGAATATTTAGAGGCGCATGTAAAACAAACCGGGCTTGCCCGTGAGCGTCAACGGTGTGAGTGAACCGAAATGCATTGCGGATATATTTAAGGATCACTTTATGGTGAAATCGCCATTGGGACCATCACGGTCATTCAGTGTGGAAGGTTGCAATGGACAGGAGATAGACACCAGTGTCACAGCGAAGGATATTCGGGGAGTTATAAAGTCAATGTCACGTGGAAAATGTCCTGGCCATGACAGCCTGAGCATTGAGCATCTGAAGCATGCCGGCGTCCACCTGCCCAGAGCACTTGCTATGTTATATTCATTTTGTATAGGACATGCGTACTTACCAGTAGAGATGATGAGGACCGTGGTGGTACCAATTGTGAAGACTAAAACCGGTGACCTGAGTGACACGAGCAACTACAGGCCAATCTCACTAGCCACAGTACTTGCTGCGGTATGTAGTCACTCATGACAACCAATTTAGTTTTAAACCGGGACTGTCTACTGAGTCAGCTATTTTATGCTTGAAGCAAACTGTCAGGTACTACTCCGACAGGAGCACACCTATTTATGCCTGTTTTTTCGACCTCTCGAGGGCGTTCGACCTGGTGAGCTATGACATCTTATGCAAAAATTAAATAACATCTCAATGCCCAGTGAACTGATGGATATTTTCAAGTACTGGTTTCTTAACCAGGTCAACGTTGTTGGATGGTCGAACGCTCTGTCGGAGCCGTACAGGTTGGAGTGCGGAGTGAGGCAGGGTGGCCTGACCTCACCAAAGCTCTTCAATCTGTACGTGAACGCACTGATAGAGGAGCTCAGCAGCACCCGTGTCGGCTGCCATATTGACGATGTCTGTGTCAACAATATTAGTTACGCGGACGACATGGTGCTGCTGAGCGCCTCGGTGTGTGGTCTGTCCAGGTTGCTCAGTATCTGCGAGCGTTACGCGCTGGATCAGGGTTTGCTCTATAATGCAAAGAAGAGTGAATGCATGGTCTTTCAGGCCAGGGGTCAAATTCCCCAAATCCCCCAAATGCCCAAATTCTGTTCCACCTATTAAATTGAACGGTGTGATGTTAAACAGAGTTCACCATTTTAAATACCTCGGGCATATCGTGACAGCTGACCTGAGAGACGATGCGGACATCGATAGGGAGTGGAGGGCGTTGTCTGTGAGGGCCGGTATGATCGCCCGCAGGTTTGTTCGTTGCTCGGGGGCCGTCAAAGTACACAGCCAGCCTGTGGGTTTCATATACCCAGCAGCAGTGCAACGCTCTCCGTGTCCAGTATAATAATGCATTCAAGGTGTTGTTGGGGCTGCCCCGGCACTGCAGCGCATCGGGGATGTTCGCTGGCGCCCGTGTCGATTGTTTCTACGCGACGATGCGAAAGCGGTGCGCAGGCTCCGGACCACCTCCAACACCATCCTGAGTGTATTTGCGAATAGGTTTGACTGTCAGTACATTAACCATTGTTATATGATTAATGTACTGACAAACAAAGAAATGACTCAGAGGCAGCTTTATTAATTATTTTATTTTAATGTTATTTTATTTTATTGTTAATTATAATTTAATTGTAATGATTTTAATTTTGATTTAATTGTTTTAATTTTAATTTAATTGTATTGATTTTATTATTTAATTAATTATTAAATATATTTAATATAATTAAATTGTAAAAATTTTGATCCCCATGAGGGTTAAAATAAAATATATTCATTCATTCATAACTTTACTATTTTGGGTCGTGGCATAATCGTAGCTTTCGATCTTGACTGCTTTTCTGTCAAAATTGGTGAACCCAATTAAATCATTAAATGTCATCGCGCTAATAAATGCAACTGAAACAAACGGATTTATTAGTCCGCAGTCATCTATGAACGCACACAAAAGCTGTGTGCTTACATAAAGCTTAGGTTACTACCCACGTGTGTCCAGCATAGACGACGCAATATACACAGTTGAACCAGCACCCTAATTCTGTAACACACTTTTTTTTTTTTTGGATGGGAATTCATCAAATGACTTCTCCCGCTCTGGGCGGAGCGGGAGGGCATGTCAGACTTTTACTGACTAAAACCCACCCGTGTTCCTTCAGTTGCCCATGTGCCAGGGTCACGGTATCTCTTTCGAACAATCACGCGATTCTGTAACACACTTTCAATTACAATCCGAGAGTTTTTTTAATATATTGCTAATCCATTGCTTCATAAATTTGAAAACATATGCTCAGTAACGTAAATAACGCAATGAATATTACTAAACGGTTAAAATGAAAGTAATTGTTACTTTTTGTAGGTGCAATTGTGAGAATCTCAATACGGGTTACTCTTCATTCGTAGCCTGTTTACACACTGCTGAATATAAAAAAAAAACCTTTTTGTGCAATGCTTCCTTGGCGTAAAAAATATGTAGCGGACTACATATTTACGCTAGTGCAAACATAGCTTTTGACTGGCCTATTAGTCTAGTGGTTAGTGACCCTGACTGCTAAGACTGAGGTCGTGGGTTCGATTCCCACCCAGGACAAATATTTGTGCGATGAGTAAAATCATTTGTTCTGTGTCTGGGTGTAATTTATCTATAATTATGTATGTATTTAGAAATATTTAAGTATGTTTATCAGTTGTCTGGTTGCCATAGTACAGGCTCTGCCTGGTTGGGGATCAGATAACTTTATGTTTGTTGTCCGAAGATATTATTATTATTAGCTTAAGACTGTGTAATCGTATGTTATTAAACACATAATATTGACATACGTTAGTATTGATATTCCGATATGTAAACACAAGATGTTGGGTGCGATTATCTTCACATTAACTATACATCTTGTAATGGATGCTTCTAACGATGTTTTTATTATTAGGCAGTTTGGACGTGAATGTATTCTACTTACTTTATTATGACGTTTTCAGGTCCAATGTTTACTAAAGTGCCAGATAGTTTTTAAACTAGTAACCCTAAAAACCACGTACGCTTTAGACAGTTGATACCGTGTTTTCTATAAATGTTGTCAACAAAAAAATACGAGCATATTTAAACATTTGCAACCGTAAAAATGCATTAGATCCATAAAAATATATATAAATACCATAAAGTAAACCAAAACACCATAAAATGCCATGGATACCAAACAAAATACTTCCCCACAGGAATTGATCGCACTTTGAGAATATTATGCAGAAATTGCAAAAACTCATTAACGCAGATATTGGTATGAAATGAAGCCGATTTAATTAAGTTCCATTTAAGGTGAAGTCTTAATTAAATTCTGACACCGATCACATGAAACAGATAGATGCAGAAGGACTACTCTATACAACGAGCGAAAATGTATGTTCACATATAGGTACGTCTATTTCTTACACCTTCATATGCGTCACGGATATTTGTCCGTGAAGTTAGCTGCGGGCAGTTTGCAGGAAGCTGTGTTAAATTCATAAAAAGGTGAAGGAAATCCCTAACATTTTGGTGAGTACGGTGCAGACACCGTACACCAGAGTGTACGGCATAAATAATCACGTTCAATATACAATCTCCTTCTATAGAGTGTTAGATAAGGAGCAGATACACGGATTTGTATATTTTCTAGTGAGTATTTGCAACTGACATTCGTTTTCACATATAGTTTTCACTTGCTACACGAAGACTCGTGTCTATGTAGTTTGCATGCGATTTCGCTCGTTGTATAGAACCTGCTTTCTGTACCTAACTTGAATGTACCGATGGGTTTGGGGTGAAACACGACGTCGCGTGAGTGTCCCGACACTCTGTCGGGTCAAAACGAATTGTTGTTATGATTTACTGTTTTTTGTAAAGGGAGATTTTGATTTTGGAACTTTGTACCTAATTATGTATGAGTTGTGTATGATTAGAGTAGAATGAACATAAGGAGTCGAAGAGATTAAAGGATTTTGGAACATAGGTGAGAGTTGCTCTGTAAGAGTTGCGGATTTGTTCGAAAGAGTTACCGTGGCCCTGGCGCAAGCAACTGAAGGAACACGGGAGGGTTTTAGTCAGTAAAAGTCTGATACGCTCTTCCGCTCCGCCCCGAGCGGGAGGCGTCGTTTGATGATTTCCCACAAAAAAGAGGCAATAGTTCCTGAATGGACATGAATATATTGTATTTTGTATATGGCCTACGCAAAAGTCCTGCAGATCTGGTTGCGTCTTGTGACGGGTCGTTGAGCTCCCTAAAATAGGGTTGAGCTACACGATGACTGATACATACATGCCGTCTGTTGGGACAGGTCAGCTCAAAGCTGCAATGGCTCTTTCTTCAAAAGGCTTTTCCAGACATTGCCCTGCATTGTTAGACTCACATAAAATTCTAATAATATATTGTCTGGACTTTAAAAAAGACTATGACCTCTGAGTTTGTTTCGGCGTTTCTTCTCAGGGAACAGTCAGCTAGGAAATGCCGGCGCCATCTAGTTTAAAAAAAAAAACATTGACCAAAAAATGTTGACGTGTAAAAGTGTCTTATAAGATCTACTTACAGAAATAAACATTTCATTTCATTGCATTTCATTATAAGTGTAGTGTTGTCGATTCAAATAAAACTGCATCACTTGCCAAGGCAAAATGCTTCTGATGATTTTATAATCTTTAGACTGCCTTAAAAACTTATAGAGAAATGCACTGTATACGTTAGGATAAGCAATCAATCTCCCAATGTCGCTGCTGCTATGCTGTTATAAAAATCCAACTAATAATATAAATGTGAATGTTAGTCCGGATGTATGGATGTTTGTTACTCTTTCACGCAAAAACTACTAAACGGATTTGGATCAAATTTGACAAATAGATTCTATGTAACTTGGATTAAAAGATAGGGTACTTTTTATTTTTTTTACATTTTTTTTTTGTTGAACGGTCCCTCTGGTTTATTCCTATCTCCACGCGGGCGAAGCCACTGGCAAAAAATAGTAATTAATAGCGTCATTCGTCGTATATTTTCAGGGCCATTCCTGGGGATCCGGCACCTCCAGGTGATGATGCTGTTCCTGGCGATGGTTATCTGTTACACCATGAGGGTCAACATCAGTATGGCTATAGTTGCTATGACTGACAAAGATACCGAAGACGTAAGTATTATTAACACGCTTTTATTAGCCTCATTCGTATGTTTGTGTGTAACGGAAACTTTGAATATGATTTTAACCCCCTTTAAAACGTCGGATTAACTCAAAATTTAGCATACATATCAAAGACCGATGACAATACAAATTTGTGCTATTATCCTTGCCAGAATAGCAAAAAACTGTCTTCACAAACTACGCTGACAGACGTAAGAAAATACGAAAACTACGCTGACTTACGTCTCAAAATTAAAAACACTCTAAAAAATTTAAAATAATAGTTTAAAAACTAAAAAACACGTTCCCATAGAAAACTAAACTAAAAAGTTGAAAATAATGGAGAAAACCGTGGGGTGCTTTTTGAGGTATTTACAAGTTTACATTATCAATCATCATGTAAACTTAATGTTGTTATTATTATCATCATAATGATACAGTGCTGTAAAGGTGCTTGCAAACGTACTTCATTATGTTGATCGGTAATTTGGTAATAGGTACAAAAACATATCACGCCAACACAAAGTTTATACTAAAATTTACCTCAACATGTAAAAATTAACAGGAAAATCTAGTCTTTTTTTATAATCTGATCATAATTCCTTTGCACTAACTCACGTTTACATAATACCCGTAGGTATTAGGTTTGAGAACAACTGTACTAATATTGACTGCTTGTACTGTCGCTGACTGCTGACTGCTGTTAATCGCGATAATACTACGATTCTCTCAGATTACACAACCGACTCACGTGTAATGCTGAGTGCTTGCATTTCTTTTATTTTCTAATCAATATTCAAGACTAAAGATAATCATAATCAGTCTATATTGTTTCCAATACTAGGATATAGGCCTCATCTCGATGACAGGGAGTGAGCCGTAATCTAACACGCGGACCCAGTGCAGGTTGGCAGATGTCACATGTGTTTGAATTTTTGATTCTAGGACGTGCCGGTTTCCTCGCAATGTTTTTCTCCACCGTTTTGAGAGCAGTGGTTGAACAGTGGAAAATAAACGTTATCGTTTATCTTCCACTGTTCAACCACTGCTCTCAATACTTTCGATATAGTAGGCTGCGGTCGCTCTTTTCAGTGGTGATCAGTTTTAGAGACAGAGGGAAGCCTTACAAACCCTAACTTTTATTTCGAACAAGCTATTGTCCGCGATTTCATAACTTCACGGGTGTACGGACGACAAATAACCATCTCAAGATCCATCGCATTCGGTTAAATAGTTTAAGCACGGTGGTTTTTTCAGACATTAGAAGTTCCAAAAAACTGTGTGTGATTGCCTATTTTATTGCCGACTGTACATTTTATACAATATCTTGACAGATATTTAATATTTCATAATTTTTTGTGTAGCCCAATTATCCAAAAAAAATATGGACAGTTTCCTTAATACGTTTTCCTGTAACTACCAGGATTGAGACTGCCGATCCTTACTGACCGACCTCAAAAATTCACCCTGTTGGACTATGCATATGTAACAAATAAACATTTATATTATTTTTATTAATGGATACAAATAAAAAAATGTGAGAAACTTTGACAACGTGTCTGCGTATGGTGAGCTGATGACTCTGAAAGAACGGGCAACTCCGAACTAATTACAAGAGTTCGTAGTTATCACAAAAACACAGTTAGAAAAATTTATCCATCACCGACATCGTTCATAATAACTTTGAAATACACGATGACACCATACACATGCCTAGCGACAATAAACAAGATATTATTTTTATCTCGCGTTACTGTTCAGTTTTTTCTTGTTTCAAGATGCATTCTGTTATCATTTTTATGATAATGATCAACAGACTCTACTTTTATAGTACCTATAGATAAAAATTATCAATGACTGTTGAAAATGATGAATTGATAACTTGCTATCCCCATATACAGATCTCCCAGAATGAGTATGCACTTTGGCAATCATATTCTATTTTCGGAAATAAAAATACGCAATGGTGAAATCTCATACACAGCTGTTACAACCATGTAAGAATTTCTCTGTTACAAAATAATCGGTTATCAACTCTATGTAATTCCAAAAGTTTTTTCCAAATATTTTGAGTGGCATATGATGAGGTATGATCGCCGTAGATAACTCGACATAGAAAAATCTTCAGCAAAATGTGCAAGGTGCATTACGAAAAAGCGCAGCAGTACAAAACTTAGAAACTTTGCTTTTGTGAAATGAAAGTTCCTGCTTATTCAGAAACCGAATACTTTCGTTACATTTTCGAAGTGCATTCGATTTTTGGGTTAACTGTACACGTAGCTATGAACAAATATAGCAACCATATATTATCCTAACAAAAAGATAAAGATAACAAGAGATACCTATTTATTTAAACAGTTAAGATATCATTCTTTGCCTCCACTTCAATCCCCGTGAAGTTTAAAAGTACAGGAGATAGATAAATCTATCTACAATGCCATTTTATTATTATTATGCATGTAGTTATTTATGTACGTTCCTCTTATCAAGTTAAAGTTATTGATATTTTTTATAGAAACCATTACTAAGATGATATAAACTTCAATAATATATTATAATAACAACTGCAGAATTAATACATTTTCATCAGTCTATAAAAATTGTAATCAGAAAGGAAGTATTCGGGGCCATTGATGCGGCTATGGTTCACTATCTTGTGGCAGTCTAAACTAATGCTAATTAGATAAAAGACGAGATTTGTTGTTTGCGTGATACACTTTCACGCTGAAACTACTGAATGGATTTGGATGAAATTTGGCATATGGATTAAATCATATTTTTATCTCGATATTTCAATGGGCTCGAGACTTATTATGCGTAAAACTGTAGGGCGTAGCTAGGTCGTTCGTTATTCAAATAAAATTGCTCTACTATGTTACCACCATTTAGCCCCAAGATTACGCTGAACACATTTAGAGTTTTATATATTGTTTTATTAACATTTTGAGACTTTTATACCCGATTGTCCCAGAAGTAAAGTAATATTTACCATTAGAAATTTTGAACCACTCGCTAAACACACTGCCAGAATAATAAATATTATTTGAAACTGAATAATATGTTAATTTATGAGAATGTGAGGACCTATCTAATTGTGTCAGATAATTACGGGTTAAACAAACTGTAAGGAGGACCCTTTGATGTGCTAGCTCAGGGTCGCAACTGTGTGTTTCTTTTTTGCGCACTCGGTTTTTGAACGAAAGTTAAAAATTCACCAGTAAATTTCTTTTACGCTCCGAGATGCGCTGTTATATTCTCAATGCTCGGCTCTACACCCAATATTGAAAATTCAGTGTGTGAAAAATTCCCCGCGATATTCTTTCGTACGTGCGACCTTGGATATACCTACATACAAATGCGCTTGAAAAGCTCCGAAACGTAACGGCCAATTTTTTTTACAGAAATACATTAAAAAGCGGGGTTTATTACAGGTTCAAAACTTTTTTGAATCAATAGGATCTACGTTAGACATATCTATTGCATGTTCTTGTTAAAGATTTTTTTATTTAACTTAACCATATATAGCGACTCCCTCGTTAGTTGCAACCAGTACTGCTGAGCATGAGATCCTTGGTACGATTCCTAAGCCCGTGTTCTTGGGTAATTGGGTTATTGGTATTAGGTATACTGTTCAATCAATCAATCAATCTTTATTTGTGAACACAGGTATTACAATAAAGTTCTTAAGTATGTACATTTTATGTCGAGCTCTATGTCCTACAAATGAAATTGGTGTACAAATATATTAGGTTTTCTTAATAATCATGCTTTATACAAGAAATCACGTTCGTGTAGAAAACTGTAATTTATATGTTTTAAGAATAAATAATTTATAATTTATTTTTACATGCATGTCCATAATAAAATTTAGTAATTTCATATTATAAGAAATGTCAATTAAATGTATTATTAGTCAATAATGAATAAATTATAACTTATTTTTACATGACTGTCAATGGTAAATTACATTAAATAAAGGACTGGTAGTGTCATATTTTATAATTTAAAAATTCATCGATACAGTAATATGTCTTATCCATTAGGAATAAATACAGTTTACTTTTAAATTTACGAACACTCTCTTCACTTCTTATACATTTTGGTAATTTGTTATAGACCTTTGGAGCCATAATAAAAGTACTGTTTTTGTACAGCGCAGTACTAGATCCAACTGTTTGTAACAGATCACAACGGTGCTGACTAGTTACTCTAGCAAATTTATGTAAATTATATTTGAGGAACATACACGTTTCGTAGATATACAACGACGGCATAGTCAATATTTTCGTATTTTTTAAAAAGGTTTTGCAGCTGCCTGTTTTCTTTTAAATTATATATAGCTCTAATTCACCTTTTTTGACACTTACATACCATATCTTTACCCGTGGCATTGCCCCAAAATATAATTCCGTATCTCAATGTTGAGGCTACTAAACCATGATACGCCGTTAAGACTGTTGCTCGATTGGCCGATTTACTTAACATATGTAAAGCATAGGAATGTTGGTTTAGCTTACTGCATACTTTGTCAATATGTGAATTCCATTTTAAATTATTTTCAATGTTTAATCCAAGAAATTTAGTCACAGTCGTTTCATTAATAATTTTGTCCTTGTATTTAATATTTAAGTCCAGATTATTATTAACTCTTTGTTGAAAATTCATTAAAACTGTTTTATCAAAATTTATAACCAAATTATTATTTTGTAACCAATTCACAACTGATAATAAGATAGAATTTATCTCAGCCTCTAATGTGCTAACGTCCGCGTCGTCGCTATTAAAAAGTAAAGTGCTGTCATCTGCAAACATTGGCATAGGGTATGGTGATACCGTCGGAAAGTCATTGATGTAAACAATAAATAGGGGCGGAACAAGTACACTGCCTTGTGGTACAGTCTGTGCCCTACATTATCTGACCCTCTAGGTATGAACCACGCTCACATCGAAGTGCTAAGTCCCGCCCCATTTAAATAAATCATCTTGTTAAGCCATTTTGGTCATTATCTTGTTAGCGTTAAGATTGGGTTGCGTATTAACAAGTAATATTCTCAACAAGTTACTGTGGCTTCGCGGTTCGATGCTAGATTGACGATGAACGGTGCGTAAGTTCAAATCACACTCCACCTGTTAACAATTTCTTTTTTTAATTGTTTTCATTTATGATTTCTGCCATATTTCTTGCATTATTATAGAACTTCTGATATGATTTCGCCTAACGAACATATCTTTTAAACAAGTGGGTAAAACTTCCTTGAATAATAGCGAATTTGATCCTTATCGCGGATTGGAAACTCCTTTGGGTATTTTGATAAATCATGTTGTCAAGCGATTTTAATTATTATCCTACTGTCGTTAAGGTTGAGAGGATTAAAAGGTTGAGTATCAAAATGCAATAAGACTACTTAAAACAACCAAGGTGAGGGTGGATTAACAAAAAAATCGCGCGTCAACAACATCACAATTTGCTGTATACGCTTAGTATTCTGTGACACATTTTAATAACTGCTTGTGATTTTGCGATATTGAACTTAATGAGACCTACTATATGGTTCAAATTCTATAGAATATTGCGTCCAGCTCACAACTAACAGCTAATTTGAAGACAGAATAGTAAGAGTTCATTTGGTCTCGTGGTCATTAAACAAATTGTTGTCTGGGTTCAAAACCAGCATAACCTATAGACTACTTTTTGTTCGTAATGGTTTGTTTATTTTTATATTTTTTACTTTTCTCTTTTGTTTATTTTTATATTTTTACTTTTCTCTAAGGAACGAAGTCTTTAAATGTGTTTTTCAATGGGTAGTTTGTAAAGGAATGAAACAAAATCATTGCAAAAAAATGATAATCTTTATTAATTAAAATATACTATATACTATAAGTAAATAAAGTGAGTAAATGCTCATAGTTCAGTATTAATTAGCTTTTTTACTGTAACATTCAAAGTTAACTATTTGCTAACAAACATTTTTAACACGTTGAGAGCCAAACAAAAAATTGTTAGTAGCAAGCACGCGATAACGCGTGATCGGCCATAATACAGAGCCGACGAATCACGTGATACCGCGTGATCGGCACTCAACGTGTTAAGCATGACAATGCTTGGAAGTTTGTTGTTTATTTTTAACGTAAAGATTTTTTATTTACCCACCTGTTTACAAAATAAGTTTTTTATTCGAAATTCATATCGGTCTTTCTATAATACTTCTTAATAAGCCTTTCAACCTTAACTACAACAAGATAATGATTAAAATGACTTAACATTATTATCTAGATGTCGTTAAGGTTGAAGGCTGAAGAATATGCAATACGACTACCAGAAATAACCCAATCGAGGGTGGATTAACATAAAATTATAATAAAAACACCACTGTTAGCTGTCAATGCTTAATATTTAATTCCGTAATACATTTCAATAGCTGCTTATTGTTTTTCAATAATGAACTTAATGGTCTATATCATATGGATCAAATTCTATAAAATATTGCGTCTAGCATCACAACTAAAATTTAATTTGAAGTCACCTAATAAGAAGTGAATTGGTCTCATGGTCATTAACGCAGATAGATAAGCATCGTTGTCCAGGTTCGAAACCAGTATAACCTAAAGACTTCTTTTTGTTCAAAATGTTTTTTTTCTATGTTTTTTTTTTACTTTACTTTAAATATTTTAGGCGTCAAATGTTTTTTTAGATAGGCAGTTTGTTTAGGAACAAAACAACATCATTATTGAAGAAAATATTTATTATTTCATTAAAAAATACTTAGTAAATAAAGTAAGTAAATGCTCATAGTTTCAAAATTAATATATATTTTATAGTAGCACATTCAAACTTAACTATTTACTTAATAAGTTATATAAAACAATATCAATGAAATAACCATAACACTTTCTTCTCTTACATATATTATTAACAACGATATATGTTATGATGAGGACTCATCGGTAAGCTAGTTATTGTTCAACAAACAGTTCATTAACTGTGATTAAGTAATTTGTGAAATGTTTTACAGTTTTATAGGTATAAGTATGTGGTGAATCAACATGTTATTTAAACAGAAAAATGGATTTCCATTTATAACAAGAACATCACCACAGAAATTGTAACATTGTAATGGTTTAGCATTCATTGAATTGAGCATTCACTTACTTAATATGTTTAAAAATACTTATGTAGATAAGTGAGTGGCGGCGTGACGCATCATCTCCAATAACTTGCTATAAGCGGCTACGTATGCACCATGTTCCAGCACAAATCTTTTCCTCTCATGTGCTGCAGTAGCCCAGGGTCATTCTACCGATGGTTAGACAAGGTAGTAAGAAATATTATGTTTAATTGCAGCTAAGCGAATAGGCATCAATGGACATTGCATATGGCTTGCAACAATAAGTAGTTTGGTGGCGTTCGGATTCGTGACTATACAATATACATCATGGGATTTGCTCCTGGACGATTGCACTGAAGATTTTTCAGTATTTCCATAAAGTCTTAACCATTACCTGACTGTATTCGTCTGAAACAAAAGAAAAAAACTTATTAACAATTTTGGAAACGTGCAGCTAACTTGTAGGGAGTGGGTGTAATGGAATAATTGCAAAATACAAGATTACTAGGCTATAACAAATTATAAAGGTCAATTTCAAAGAGTAAAATTAAAAATTAAAACACTTACCGATATATTAACACTACGAACAATCTCTTTGATTTCACCATTTTGCTCATGTAAACATAATTATTATTTTATGTCTAGTATAATCAGTAGATTGCGACATGACGCTTTGTTTACACATAACAAAATCAATAAAGACATGTCTAATGTTACTTTTCACGATTTACGTCAAACGTTTTACCAATGTTTTGCTTTGTCACTGCTATTAGGCGTAGATTGACCTGTGTCACTTAAAACAACTTACTTCAATCTACCCCACGAAGTCAATATATTTTACTTCCTTGGTAATTATAAGTTCTGTGGACATAAAGATTTCTTTATTTACCCACTTGTTTGAAAGATATGTTCGTTAGGTGAAAATCATATCACCAGTTCTGTAATAATGCAAGAAATATGGTAGAAATCATAAAATGAAAACAATTTAAAAAATAAATTGTTAACAGGTGGAGTGTGATTTCGAACTCACACACCATGCATCGTCAATCCAGCATCGAACCGGGAAGCCACAGTAACTTGTTGACAATAAGCGAAATTAACGATTAGGTAGTAGCCGTGTAAACACAAACATATTATTTGTTAATACGCAATCCAATCTTAACGCTAACAAGATAATGACCAAAATGGCTTAACAAGATGATTTATTTAAATGGGGCGGGACTTAGCACTTCTATGTGAGCGTCGTTCATACCGGGAGGGTCAGATAATGTAGAGCACAGACTGTACTCCATAGTTTACCGCTCTCTGGCTAGATTTAAATATAAATTGGCTTTTTTAGAGATTCTACTAACTCTCGTTATTTGTTGCCTATTACAAAGATAAGATTCTGTTAAATTTGATATATTTCCTCTTATTGCGTAAGCGTTGAGTTTACTTATCAGTATTTTATGGTCAACGCGATCAAAAGCTTTTGACATGTCCATATAAAGCGCCAGAGTTGGTAGTCTCTTATCTACTCTACCGCTAACCATATGTAGGAAATCGTAGATGGCCATGTCAATAGATCTGTTTTTCCTAAAGCCTTTCTGGTTATCAACAAACAGGCAATTTTTTTCAAAGTATGTCGTAGGTTGACTGTATATTGCCTTTTCAAATATTTTTGAAAAATCGGTACTAACGCTATAGGTATAGTAGGACATATCTTCTCTATTGTCTTTCTTGAAGAGAGGTTTTATAATTGTTATTTTTAATTCTTCTGGAAAGTAACCATGGCATATGCACATATTGATGAGATGACTCAATACAGGAGCAATTATTGGGGATACCTGTTTAACAATGCTTGTACTTATATCGTCATAACCCGTGCTAGACGTATTTTTAAGCGACATAATAATTTGGTGAATTTCTGGTGGTATTGTAGGCGACATAAACATTGAAGTAAGTGTACTGTTTATGTTATATTTATTTTTATTCATGTTAAAATTAGTAACTGGTTTCACTTGATCCACAAAGTAATCGTTAAAAACTTGCGCTATTTCAAGAGGATTAGTTAAGGTTTTGTCATTTGAGTTGATTTTCATTATGGTTTCGTCTGGTAAATTATGTTTATTCTTATTTTTATTTATTAATTTCCATGTTGCTTTACATACATTCTGAGCTGATTGTATGAATCGAATATTATGGACTCTCTGTGTGAGATTTATAACTTTTTTCAGCCGCATTGAAAGATTTTTTAAAATTTGCTTTATTTTGCTTATTTGGTAAGGACCGGTAATTCCACAGCAATTCTCTTTTCCGCTTACTGCAAATCTTAATGCCACGACAAACCCATTTTGTTTTTTCTTTAGTCGATATCCGAATGTTTATATTTGGAAAGCATAAATCATATAGCAACTTAAACAAGTCATAGAATAATTTAAATGCCTTATCGGGATCCGATTCCTCGTATACGTCAGCAAAGGTGATAGCTTTCATGTTATCTATGAATTTCAGAACGTTTTCTTTTGAGTAATCTCGTTTAGTTGAGAACCAGTAATTTAATATGCACGTTCGCCTAACTGGACATCGTAAAAGTTGTGCCGTGTGATCGGATACCGCCAGCTCTAAGACTTCTCCTTTTGATCCACGTACATTTTGAATTATGTTATCTATGCAGGTACCGCTGCTTAATCTTGTTGTATCTTTAATTTCAAATTTGAGATTGTAACCTGTTATAAGATATTTGAGTTGCTCTAAACGGGTCCACCCTTTATGGCAGATTTTTTTTCGTCATAATATTATTTTGCATAACAGCGGATAGCATAAACTTCATTTCGCAGTAAATCGTTTGGCATACACTCATTTATCGTATGATAAATGAGTGTAATTATGCGTTGTGAATGTATATTCACAACGCATAATTTTATAAGTCAGAATCATCTTTAGGCATAAATTTTATTCCATAATATTTAAAAAGTAGAGCCATCATATCGCAGAAAGTTCGCAGTCAGAATCGTCTCTTGGCATAATTTCATATCGATAGTTATTAAAAGGCAGAACTATCATATCATATCTCAGAAACTTTAAACTTAGAATCATCTTTTGGCATACATTTCATATCGAAGAAGCATGCAGCATGCAAACAAGCATGCAGCATGCAAGCAAGCATACAGCAAGCAAGCATGCAAGCAAGCAAGCATGCAGCAAGCAAGCATGCAAGCAAGCAAGCATGCAGCATGCAAGCAAGCTTACAACATGCAGGCGAGCATGCAACATGCAGCATGCATGGTTTCTGTCACGGCTTCGGCGCTGCGGGGCTCCGGCGGTCCCACACGAGCTCATCGTCGCAGATAGTTTTACGCTCACCACCACGGCTTCGGCTTGCTGGCCGGCTTAGCCGGCCAGCCTCAGCCGCGGCAGCGACCATCAAAACCACCTGCTCCTCAGCTCGCGGGCCGCCTCGCCACTCCGCGCCTCCGCGGGCTTAAATTACACTCTAGGGGTAGGGCAGACAAGGCTACGTGGAGTCGGTTCTGCAGCGATTCGTTTCTGTCAATAATTTTTGTAGCACAACATATTTTATACTGACTTTTTGAGACACTATTTCCTTTTTATTTAAGGTTAAAATGCAACATAATAGAAATGAAAATATGCTTAACAAAATTATTCTAAATGAAATTCTGCCATGTTCATAGTATGCCAAGTGAAATTATGCCAAATAATCATTGCTCTAAATAAATGTTATGCTAAACGAAATTATGCGAAATAAAATTCTGCCATCTCAAAAGTATGCCAGCGTAAAGTCGAGCATATAAACATTCGGCCAAACAATGATTATGCTAAACATTTTTTATGCCTTACAAATATTCGTTTAAATAAGATTATGCCAAGTGTGTTATGCCAAATAAAATTCGGAGCATCAAGTTTCTGCCAGATAGAGGGAACCCGCTCTAAACAAGTGGTCTTTTTAAATAGATCAATGTTGAAATCACCGCACAAAATCATTTTTTTGTTAGTGTGTAATGAAAAAGACTTTAAGAGAGTATCCAGATTATTGAAAAATATCGCAAGTTTACTTTTTATATCCCTACTAACTGAACTCCTATAGACACACATCACAATGATGTTGTGGTCAGTGAGTTCTATTGCGCAACATTCAATTATGTACGAAACACAATACTTTCCCACCGACTCCAAAGTTCTATACCTAATTCCATTTCATATCATTATGCATGTACCACCATGTCTGTTGTGTATCAGGAATTTATCAGTAGCAGCCCGAAGTCCGGTCATTATTGTATGATACCTAAATATTACCTACACTGTAAACTATGGAAATGTATAATAATATCTATATACTTCTAGCCTTTCGATAAAAATCGCTTTGTATAATAGTTATATACAGTAAATAAACTCAAAGATTTGATAACTATCATGAATACGTTTCTAAACTTAGTTTTGCATAAGTGAAACTAGTTTTTGCAAGGTCACGATACAAAAACTAAATAAATACGTGCGAAATTAACACTCACATGATTTTATCTACCTGTTATTTTAGTCGTTGTTAAAAGTTAAACAACCGAGGAGCTAGAACCGGATTTAGTGATTACTATGCAAAAAGTTGTTGTATGTCATTCAAAATCAATCAATTTTAAGTGCCTATCGACGAATGATTGAATTGAATTAAATCGATTTTAAACTGTTATATTGTTTAATAGTGTATGCCCTAGCGGTTAGTTTTTGTTTGATGATGTCCCACCCAAAAAAAGTGGTTAGTTTTTTGAGTTCATTAACCCTGCCCACTCTATCACCAAAAATCATACTTTAATACCTACTTTGATTTTGACTTTTAAATTGTTTAAGTTTGTGACTCATTGTTGTTATTACTGTTTTGTTATATTTACTATTTTAATATTATTTTAAATATCCGAGATCAATTTATATTTACCTCTTGTCGTGGAGAGCTCCTAACATAGGCATATCTTACTTAAAAAGAGGCTTCAATCACATATTGTACCTACTAAAACCTTCATAGCAAATAAACGATTTATAGTTTAATGTCCCGACGAATTGAAAATCTCCTTCCTTTTTCATGGCAGTATTTAAATAAAACATTTTCTAAACCTGTTGCTTTAATATATCGTCTCTCTGTTACAGGCATTTGACTGGTCCATGCAGATCCAGTCCGTGATCCTGTCCTCCTTCTTCTGGGGTTACGTGGTGCTACAGATACCCAGCGGGGAGATCGCGGCCAGGTTTGGTGGAAAGGTCCTCCTCACGGGCTGCATTGCTGTCAACTCGGCTGTATCGCTATTAATACCTCTTGGGGCTTATTATGTGAGTAATGAGCGATGCAATTGGTGTTAATTTAAGGGTAGCCAAAGCTTTAGGTAAATGTGAAGGTTCGTAAATGGAGACGTAGATCTGATAAGTGACGCGAGACATACATTAATGCTTCATCGGCCGAATAACGCTCGTACGTCGTCGGCCGAACTCGGCTGTTCGAACTTAACATATTAGAATAGCGTCTGTTTAACCATACATTTTTGACGTTAAATAAATTCCATAATATAAAGCAGTGAGTAGGTACGTACACTACTTCATCTGAAATAGTTCGATGAAGTCCGGTAATTACGTACATACGTT